>JAKCOX010000038.1:3476868-4705870 GCA_022605575.1 Laterallus jamaicensis coturniculus
AGAACAAAAGGGGTTATCTTCAGTCGGGGCTGTTAGCAGGGCACAGGGCTGATAAATAACAGTGTCTCCTCTGGAGGGATTTGTAGGGGGAAAGGCAAAGGCTATGAAAGGATAAACAGCAGCGAACAGGCCTTTTGTCTGGGCTATCTGAGCCCAGGCAGTGCAGCCCTGACCACACGGTCCCTGCTGGGGCTTTTCCCTGACCCTTCGCCCCAGCGCCTTCTGTAGGTGACACTGACCTTCAGCAGGAATACTCCTCTTATGGGGGGAGAGCTGAGACCCTGATGGGTCTGAGAGGCCTGGTGTGATCAGCCTTCGTGGTCCTGGTGTGAAAGCAGGATGGGTGAGCAGCGGGGACCCTCTGCCCCAGCAAGCTTTCTGCCTGAAGCCATCTCAGTGCATGCATGGGGCTGGTGATGCCAAGCAAGAAAACAGCAAAAGTATGGCTCAATCATGTCCTGAATGGGCATCCCAGGAGCAGGTGGAGGGGGAACCTGCTCCCCCACACCCAATCTGAGTTCACAGACTGCAGCAGGGGGCTCTGTTCCCCTGGGCACACCAGCACCCTTCATCCCCAAAGGAGCTGCCACAGGGGCGCAGGAGATGCTGCACCCGTGGTGATGGGAGCTGGCTGCCCTGGGAAGTGCCAAGCCTGCACCACAGAGCCCTGCCATGCCAAGGAAATTCCTGCACAAAACGCCTTTGTGAAGGAAAAGATGCCAGGGTAGGAGTTCAGCCTTCCTCCAGCCAACTCCTCCCTCTGAGACCCTCTCTCCCAACCAGCCCTGTGCAGCAGGAGCTGGGTGCAGGGACCCAGGCAAAACACCAGTGTGAAATGCGTCACTGGTGGCTGGTGGCTATTCATTCATGCTCCTCCCTATCAAATGGAAACAATTAATGAACTATTCAGCCTGCTGTATGCTGGACGTAGGGAGAGCAGGGATGGGCAAACCTCAAACAATGCAGACGTCTGGATGCTTGTCTGGGACAAACCCGAATTAACAGCTTTGGTCTGATGGGGGAAGCTCAGGGAGCGCATCCCATCGAGCACTGGCATGAGGAGAAGTCACCCCAGAAGCTTTCAGCAGCTCCAGGGTCTCCTGATGCTTCATGTTTTCTGAAGAAACACTGCATGGCAAAGCAGAAAGCAGAGCCCTCTACTCCTGGCTCAACGGGCACGCAGCGGCACAGAGCGCTACTGTCCCCTGAGCAATGCCTCCCATGGGTTAAAGACAGCAGCATGTCCTGCCAGTCCCAGTGCCAGGTGACAGCCACAGCACCTGCCAAGTCCAGAGTGTCCTGGCCACATCCATGGGCTGGAGGACAGGTGGATGAGAGGACCAGTCATCCGGGACAGCCAAGGAAAGGATGTGGAGATCACACAGCAGAGACATCTCGCCACGCTCACACACTTGCAGACGTTTCAGGCTGCTTGCAGGCTGTGGGGGAGAGGTGCAGCAGGGCCTCTTTGCTCAGGATGGATCTGGCATGTTCCTGAGGTGTACAGAGGGGAAAACACACCAGGAGCACTCCTTGGCTGGCAGAGCACCCTCAGATGTGAGCACGCACCCCAGTCCCACAGCATCAATCCCAGTCAGGGCTGGTACGATCTGGCCTTGGCTACAAACATAGAGGCCAGGCAACGAGGTTTGAGGGATGATTTGCTTCTCTCCAGGTCTATTTCTGGTCCCCACAGCTGAGCTGTGGGAGGTTTGGCACCTCTCCCCCTTCCTCTGGGTAGAAAAGCACTGAGGTGGGGGGGTGTGTGTGCAACACGTCGGTACGGAGCTGCCGCACAGCTCAGGCTCTGCCACGTCACCTGGGGCTCAGGGAAGGGATGGGGGACTATGAGCACCCCAGATGCCAGCTGGGAATTGCATCCTGCCCCGTGTGATGGTGGCAGAGGGGTGATGGGCTGGGGGGGCTGCAGGCTGGGTGATGGGAAAGGGGAGGCAGCACAGAGCCGAAGCTCCTCTGGCCCTGCTTCCCCACAGCTCCACCAGCAGGTACCTGCACCCCGGGCAGGCTAAGCCAGCCCTTGCTCTGGGCTCAGGACATCCCTGGGGAACAGCCAGCTGACTGAATTTGGAAACACACTGGTGGCAAGGAGAGGGGAGACGCTGGGGGAAGCAATGGGCAGCTCCCTCTTCCCAGCCATCCCATCCTTGTCAGGATTCAGGTCCCAAAGTTGGGGAGAGAAAACGGGGCCGTGTAGGTAGAGCAAGGACAAAGAAGGGAGGGCTGCCCTGGGCTCTGCCCTGGGCTCTGCCCTGGGCTCTGTGGGGCCAGGCTGGGTCATTCCCCAACTTGTCACGTGGCTGCCAAGTGTCTCCCCAAGAAAAGAGGGGTGCAGAGCAGGTTGTCTGAGCAAAATACACTTTCCAAAGTGCCCACCCAGCTGAATGCTACAATCCACAGCCCAGCTCTGGAGATACAACCCTCTGTGCCCAAATCCTCCCGTGCCCACCCCCCAGCCCCCACCCTGAGGGCAGCGAGCGATCCCCTGGGGCAGCACAGGACCCTGTGCTCTGGGTAATGCACAGGGCAGCTCCTCACCAGAGCACCAGCCTAGAGGGAGGCAGCTCACGTCTGATGGGGGCAACATGAAAATAAGAGGGGTAAAAAGGCCCCAGGTCCATCCAGAGCAGCTGCTAGGGGCTGTGGCTGTGGGGATGGGCAGGAGGGAGCCTGCAGCAGCATCCTGCTCGAGCCAGTAATCCTGTGGTGGGTCGGGTGGGAGTGTGTTGCCGTCTCCTTTCTCAGTGCTTTGATCTCCATGGTGACAAGGGGAACACGAGATCCAGGTTTTAAAATATACTCTGCCTCCTGTTCTTCCCTCGGGCTGGCGAAGAGAGAGAGAGAGGGATGGGTCAGAGGGGCCAGACTGGCACTTGGCAGAGAAGCTGAGCCCCAGGGTGCTCTGGGTTAGGAGGTTACAAGCCCACAGTGCACTCAAGAGGGTGCTGTGAGTCAGGGCACCCAGACTTTGGTCACCATGATGTGGTAAGTGACAAGCAAGGATGCCCCAGGGGTGATTCGTGGAGCAAAGCCAGGAATAGGGAGCAGGTTTGGCTTTTTCCTACATGGAACCCACTGGGAGTAACCCTGGTGCCAGCCCAGTCAATGGCATCACTTGGGAGAGCCCAGTGCCGTTTCTCCCCGTCCTACCTGACTGCTGGAAGGCTGAGCCTCGGTAGCCAGGGTCCTTTTGAAGCTGTATCTCCTTCAGGGAGAAGATGGAGACATCTAGGCAAGAGGGGGCAGAGAAAGAGGGGTCAGTCCACCTGGCTGAGCCAGTAGCAGTCCACAAACCTAACGCCAGGAGGGCTGGCAGTGTCCTGGTGACACACCACAGCTCAGCAGAGCTTTTCTCCCAACCCAAACCATTTCATACAATTGAATCACAGAGTTGTAGGGGTTAGAAGGGACCCCCAGAGCTCCTGGGGTCCAACCCCCCTGCCAAAGCAGCTCCCCAGCTCATACTGCACAGGGCGGTGTCCAGATGGGGCTGGAATCTCTCCAGAGAAGGAGACTCCACACCCCCTGGGCAGCCTGTCCCAGGGCTCCCTCACCCTCACTGGGGAAAAGTTCCTCCCCAGGTTGCTGTGGAACTCCCTGTGCTCCAATTTGCAGCCATTGCCCCTTGTCCTGTCCCCACAGACACTGAAAAGGGGCTGGGCAATTCCCCCTGCACCCCATCCTTCAGATATTGATAAACATTGATTAGGTCCCCCCTCAGTCTTCTTCTCTCCAGGCTGAACAGCCCCAGCTCTCTCAGCCTTTCCTCACAGGAGAGATGCTCCAGGCCCTTCATCATCTTCATAGCCCTTCTCTGGACTCTCTCCAGGAGATCCCTGTCCTTTTGATCCCAGGGAGCCCAGCACTGGACACAACACTCCAGGTGGGGCCTGAGCAGGGCAGAGCAGAGGGGGAGGATCCCCTCCTGTGACCTGCTGCCCACACTCCTCCTGATGCCCCCAGGATCCCATTGTCTCTCTCAGCCCCAGGGCACACTGCTGGCTCATGGCCACCCTGTCACCCACCAGCACCCCCAGGTCCTTCTCCACAGAGCTCCTCTCCAGCAGGTCACCCCCAGCCTGTCCTGATCCATGTGGTTGTTCCTCCCCAGGTGCCAGACTCTCCACTTGCTGTTGTTGAACCCCATCTGGTGTCTCCCTGCCCAGCTCTCCAGCCTGGCCAGGTCATTTCTTGCTCTCATGAGCCCACCACCGAGCCCCCACCCTGCTGTGCTGCAGAAGCACCTCTGAGTGAGCCAAGAGGCATCTCAAGGCTGCAAACCACCTCCCCAGGGCCGCACAGCAGCTCCTTGCCCCACGTCCCCCCAGGCAAGAGGCACTTACTGTCAGGCAGGAGATGTACCCGCTCGCCCAGGCTCTTGAAGTAGGGGTGCCGCAGCGCCGCCTCCGCCGAAACCCGGCCTCTGGCTTCGTACTGCACAGAGCCCCAGAGAAGGGCATGAGACATGGTTCACACACACAGGAGACGCCACAGCAGCCACAAACATCTCTGCCCCTCTCCGTTGGAAGCACCCAAGCCCCGTCTCACACGCCACATGGGTGATGGTGTGCCCCAACACCGTGCACACTGTGGGGGGTGTGGGCCATGCCCAGCGCTGCTGGCACAGATGTGAGGGGCAGAAGGTGCTGTGTGAGTGCAGGAGCACACCAGCCATGCTGTGCCATGTGCATCATCAGGTTTGTATCACAGAATCACAGAGCTGTAGGGGTTGGAATGAACCTGGAGAGCTCCGGGGGTCCAACCCCCCTGCCAAAGCAGCTCCCCAGCTCATACTGCACAGGTCGGTGTCCAGATGGGGCTGGAATCTCTCCAGAGAAGGAGACTCCACACCCCCTGGGCAGCCTGTCCCAGGGCTCCCTCACTGGGGAAAAGTTCCTCCCCAGGTTGCTGTGGAACTTCCTGTGCTCCAATTTGCAGCCATTGCCCCTTGTCCTGTCCCCACAGACACTGAAAAGGGGCTGGCCAATTCCCCCTGCACCCCATGCTTAAGATCTCCCACTTGTGTGTGAGAGGGCACAGGGTGAAGGATGGTTTGCCATCCCTACCAGGAGGTGGTTTGGGATAGCATCTACAAGGCCCTAGCTGCAGGGTCATGGCTTATCCTGCAGTCACAGCTCCTCTCCTGCCTGGCTCTAAGCACAGTGTGAGGGCAGCCAGTGTGCCTTCACTCCAGCAAATCCCTTTGCCACCCACCTGGACCTCTCCACCACTCACCAGAAGGAGGTTCATCAGCAGGTCGATGCCTTCTGAGTCCAGCCTGAGAGAAATAAAACCTGTCTCATTATTGCACCCAGGAAACACTGCAACAAGGGGCAAGTGGCCGCTGGGACCTCCAGCACACAGCTGCATCCAGAGGCTGCTGGGGGGATGGAGCTGGTCCCCCCAGGTTCTCAGTTACAGCCAGCACCAGCCCACCAAGCCTTATGCATCCCTGCTCAAGGAGGTACCTTGGGGCGTGATTAATTAACGGCTGAGCTCGGTACTGTGTGAAATTGTAAGCCTTGAACTCCTCGTTGGATGTTATTCCAGGCCAGGTGTCTTCTGTTGGGGTTCCTGTGAGGGGGAGAGAGGGAAACCTGGATTCCTCCTCTGCCCAGAGAGAAGCCCCTCATGCACAGGAGTGCTGGCATCCAGAGAGGGCACGGATCAATGTGTCAGGCTGAGACCCAGGGGTGCATCCCACGGGGGATGGTGTGAGGGTGAGGTAAGGGTGAGGAGCTCTTACCTCATCCCCCATCCTCACCCTCATCACCTCTGATGAGCAAGCTGGGCAGGGGGGCTGCGGCAGCCTCTGCCCATGCCTGCCCAGGCCGGGCTCTGCCGTCAGCTCCCCGGGCTGTGCGCAGTGACAGTCCTGCAGTCAGGCACTGCCCTCGCGTGGGGATCTGGGAGACAGCAGGAGACTCACCCAGCAGCCTGAAGATCAAGTGCAGCTCTTCTTTCACCGTGGAGCCGGGGAACATGGGCCGGCCGGTGACCATCTCGTAGTGGATGCACCCAACCCCCCTGGAGAACGGCAGAGAGCCTGGGATTGGCGATGGGGAAGCCCTGTGGACACCCCACCACCCCTTGGCCAGGGATGAGATTCCTGGAGATGGAAAAGAGCTCCAGGAGCTGCCCCCCCCCCCCGCTAGAGGTAACCATTCAGCCTGGCTGTGGGCAGTGAGCTCCAAAGACCCCAGGGGACACAGGCACAGGATGACTCTGGGACATCCCACCACCCTCTGGTGTAGCCAGCACTGCAGTGCTGCCCTGGCAGACAGACAGACATGCCCAGCCCACGGTCTGGGAGCCCCTGGGAAGCTCACCACATGTCGATGGGAGTGGAGTACTCAGTAGATCCCAGCAGGACATCAGGGGGCCGGTACCACAGCGTGACCACCTCATTGGAATACGTCTTCGTAGGGACTGACTTGGCCCTGGCTAGTCCTGAGGAGGAAAGGGGTGGGCATCACCGAGCTGCACCCCCCCTGCACTGCTGTGCCTTCCCCCAGAGAGGCTCACCCACCAAAGTCAGCCAGCTTGAGCTCTCCCCTCTCGTTGATGAGCAGGTTCTGGGGTTTGAGGTCTCGGTGCAGGATCTTTCTCCCATGGCAGTAAGCCAGACCACGCAGGAGCTGGAACATGAAGATCTGTGGGGGAGAGAAGGGGGCTGTGATTAGCACAGGGACACTGGGATCAAAAGTGAGTCTGCTGCAAACTTATGGCCAGGAAAGACCCCTCAGAGCTGGCCTGGGGTGGGACACGTGGTAGACAAACATTCAGGCCCATCACCAGCAATGCAGTAAGGGGGTGAACAAAGTTGACATGCAGAGGGGCTTTATTTAGGGGGGCAGTCAGTGCAGAAAAGGTGGTGGAGCGTCAGGGCAGACTGGAAAAAGGTCGGAGCATGGAAGCTGAACTGAAAAACTTCACTCTGCACTGCAACACCCAGGGGATGCTCCTGCATGTGGGGATAGGCAGGAATACAGGGTCCCCAGCAGCACCACCCTACCTTCACGTTGTGCACGCTCATCAAGTTCCCACAGTTGTCAAGGTACTGTTTGAGGTCATTGTCCTGCAACAGGAAGCACACATCAGCCTCTCCCTCCCTTGGCTCCCAGCAGGACCTGCAGAAAGGCAGCTTCACCCCCCTTCCATTCCCACAGAAAGACCCTCCATCCCCCCAAACCCACCAGGTACTCAAAGACGAGGGTGAGGGAGCGCTCTGTGTGGATGATGTCGTGCAGGGTCACGATGTTGGCGTGTTTCAGGTTCTTCAGCAGCGACACTGCAAGAGGAGGACACGCCAGGTTGGGGCAGCAGGATCTGCAGGTACACATGCCCTCCTGCACCACCCATCCCAAACCTGCCTGGCACCCAGCATTGCTCCCCAGGGCTGGGATGGGGAAGAGCCCCTCCTGCCCTCACCTTCCCGTATGGCCGTGCAAGGTGCCCCTTCCTCGTGCTCCAGGCGGATTTCCTTCAGGGCAACCAGGTTCTCAGTCAGCTTGCTGCGCCCCTTGAAGACAGTGGCGTAAGTGCCCTGAGGGGGACAGAGAAAATACAAGCCAGGCAGGCTGTTTATCAGGGTGCAACAGCACCCATGCACTCCCTAATGTTTGCAGGAAGGGTGATTTGAAGCCAGAGGGCCAAGTCTGAAGTCCACAGAAAGCCCTGGTCCAAAAATTGCTACACTATGGAGAAATTTGGCTACAGTCTGTGCACTTCAAGCTGCCCTCTTACTTTAAATCCTTACAGGGGGGTTTCATAGTCTACTCACCTCTCCCAGTTTATCCAGTTTAACATACGTTTCCAGCTTCCCAAAGCCAATATCTGACTGTAAGAGAGAATGGAAAACATCACTGTGGGGGGACCTCACCCAGGGATGGCTTCAGCTCCAGGCAGGAAGGTGAAGGATGCTGAACAGTAGCAGCTTGGCTGCAGATCATCTTGGGGGGGGGGGGGTTGTACACAGCAGCCCAACTGACCCAAGCACAGAATCACCAAATGACAGGGCTGGAAGGGACCTCTGGAGAACATCAACCCAACCCCCCCATTACTCTCCTGGAGAAGGCAGGGAAGGCCAACCAGGCAACCCACCATGAACCCTCCACCACGGCCTGGCTGCTTAAACCAGGAGGGCCCCGCCACCCCGAGGCCCAGGGCGGCTGCGGCCTGCACGGGGCCCCTTCCCTCTGCCAGCCCAGTGGGCAGCACTGTGGTTTATACTCCAGTTTGCCTTCCCCAAGCCCCCCGTGTACCCTGGGAACAGACATATCCTGAGCCTGGAAATGAAGCTCCTGCTGTGATCTGAGGTGCTGTGCACCCCCAAGAGCCACGCAGCAAGGTTTGCAGGAGCATGTCTTCCTCATGGAGGAGACCATGAATATTAACAGCACATTGCTTTGGCTGTGCCTATTTTATTGATTAGGCAGAACCAGGGAAGCAAATGCAAGCTCTCCTTCCCTCCTCCCTCCCCCCAAAACAGCCATGCTGGATCTGAAGATGCCTGCTGAGACCTTGCTGTTGTATCTACACAGCACTGAGCTCTTCTGGGCAGCAGGACACATTTGTAAGCAGGGCACCTGGCTTTTGGTCCTACATGAACTGATGTTCTGCAGTAAAGAATCCGAAATGCCAACACTAATGCTGGCCCACGAGCTAATTCATTATTTATCATCATCTGCATTTCAACCAGCAGAGGTTCCAGAGGCTTTTTCCACCTCCTCCCACGTGGAAGGAGCCAGGCCAAGAGGAAGGCCAGGTATGTGCAGGGGTAAGTGTGCAGGCCTGGGGGTGTGCAGAGCAGGACATAGACACACATAGGAGTGATGCAGAGATGTGTATGTGCAATGGGAGGGGGGGAATGTGTGCTGCTGGGAGCATGTGGAAAGGGCCTGGAGCATCTCCCCTGTGAGGAAAGGCTGAAAGAACTGGGGCTGTTCAGCCTGGAGAAGCCTGAGAGGGGATCTGATCAATGGTTATCAATAGCTGGAGGGTGGGACACAGGGGGACATGGCCAGCCTCTTCTCAGTGTCTGTGGGGACAGGACAAGGGGCAATGGCCTCAAGTTGGAGCACAGGGAGTTCCACAGCAACCTGGGGAGGAACTTCTTCCCAGTGAGGGTGAGGGAGCCCTGGGACAGGCTGCCCAGGGGGTGTGGAGTCTCCTTCTCTGGAGAGATTCCAGCCCCGTCTGGACACCGACCTGTGTGCCCTGTCCTAGGGACCCTGCTTGGGCAGGGGGTTGGACCCCATGAGCTCTGGGGGTCCCTTCCAACCCCTAGAGCTCTGTGAGTCTGTGATTTGCACAGGCAGGGGTGTGTGTGTGAATAACACAGCAGGGCACGACTGCACGCGATCAGCACCTGTACCTGCCGCCTGGGACCCCTATGTGTGAGGTGGGGTGCTGTGCCTGGCACCCTGAGACTTACGAGGGACGCCCGCCGGGACATCCTGCTGAGGGGCTTGGGGAACTCCGGGCTCTCCATCTGCAGCTTCTGCAAGAACTCGGGGGGCAGGCGGATGTCCATGGGCAGGGAGAGACGCTTGCTGACATCCTGTGGAGAGAGCCCGAAGGGTGGGTGATGGATGCACCCAAGGAAAGGATGGTGCAGAGACACTCAGGGAGAAATGCTCCTTAATGGTAAAGCCACAGGGGCAGCATCTGTGGGACCCCTGGGCCAAGGAAGAGGGAAGGTGTGTGTCCGTGCCCACCACCCTGCTGCCACAGGAGTTGTGCTGAGTTCAGCCAGGAGGGTTCATGTCTGAGACCCCCAGGTGCCTGGGGATGAAACCAGGTGACAGCTAGGGCTCCCCACATCCCCTCTGGGGCAGTACTTGCCTCCATGGAGAAGCGGCGCTGGTTGCTGTTGCGGTAGCACACGGCCATCGGGGACTGGCCTTCCACCTCGGAGGGGGAGATGGGGCTGGGGTCTGCTCGGAAGTCCCTGCCCAGGTGTCCCAGCTGCAGGTGCCCTTGTGCCAGGTCTGAGGATGAAAGGAGAGGACAGTGAGCTGCTGGAGTGGTAGCTGAAATGCCAAGGCTGGAGACACTTGTGTTGGAGGAAAGAGACTGAGGGCAGGGCAGGGAGGTCCAGAGATGCTCTGGGGCCATGGCAAAGTATTCTCCCTTCTGTACATCCAGGATGCAGAGGGAATACCTGCTTTTTGCTCCAGGCTTCTGGTGCATCGCCACCCACACAGCTCAGCAGCACCCCCAAAGCATCCTCATGCATCCCCCCCACAATGAAAGTCTCTTTTGACAGACAGGGAAGGGGTGTGGAGAGGGAACCACTTCACACCTAAGGCCACCCAGATCCCCCACATCTTCACCCCAGGCAGCACTGCCCAGCACCTCACCCCTCTACAGCAGCACCATGGGGTTTTTTAGGGGTGAATATTCCCTTCAACTTCCCAGCCTTATCTCCACTAACATCACATCAGACCCATGGCTCTGGATCCCTCTGTGCTGGGTCTGTGCAGAAGTCCAACGGAGCATCCTGCCTCTGGGGAGCTGACAGACACACACCCCTGATCTGCTTCAGGACCCAGCAGAACTAACCCACGTCAAGGTCCTTCCCTCTGAGGATGTGACCATTTCTCAGAAGAAAGTGTCTGGGATGAAAGGCTGCAGAGTTGCTTACTGTGAGACAAACCACTCCAGGCTTCCCTGCCCCAGCCTGTGGCTCTCAGCCAGGCACACAGCCCTGAGGAGCACAAAAGCTCTCTTGAAAACCAAAGCAGCTCAGAAAAACAGCCTTTCTCTTGGGATTCCAGGTGTGAAGCCTCCCCAAACCCAAGAAACCCTGAAAGGAGCAAGAAATGAGAACAAAATAAGCCATTGAGCTCCCTCTGGTCTCCAGTCTGAGGCTTGCACTTAGACCTCCTTGCTCTGTAATTAACAGCTGGTTGGTAGGAATGTTCCAGCACAGGAGACTCCAGCAACACAGGGAAACATGGATGAGTTCAAAGCAGGTCACCTGTACCCCAGGGGATTCCCCTGACACACAGGGATGCTCTTTCCAAGGAGCTGTTTAGGAGGAGCCAGTGCTAACTGGGTGTGCTGGGAGAGAGGAGGCAGTGTTAGCTAGGTGAGCTGGGATGGAGGAGCATCACACCCCAGAAGGAAGCAGTGCTAACTGGGTGTGCTGGGATGTGAGAGCATCACGCCTCAGAAGGAAGCAGTGCTAACTGGGTGTGCTGGGATGTGAGAGCATCACACCCCAGAAGGAAGCAGTGCTAACTGGGTGTGCTGGGATGCAGGAGCATCACGTCCCCAAGAGATGTAAGCATCTCCCTCTGACAGCCTCTGAAGAGGTGTGTGGCCCAGCAGGGACAAGTGTCTTGTCCCCTTCCCAGTGGCCATACATCTCTCTTCCCTCCTCACCCTTGCAGTGCCCCTTGCCAAGCCCTTTCCTTTCCCCAGGGGGTGCAGAGCTACAGCACACAGATCCCAGCACACTGGCAGCCAGCGATGATCTCACTGCTAAGGACTGGGGAGGGAGGGAGGGAGGGAGGGAGGGAGGGAGGGAGGGAGGGAGGGAGGGAGGGAGGGAGGGAGGGAGGGAGGGAGGGAGGGAGGGAGGGAGGGAGGGCTGACTTTCACAGGCAGTGAGCAGGGCTGGGACCTGGCTGCAGCTCCCTCATCTGATGGATGAGAGGTGGCAGGCAAGTGACCTGGGAAAGGCTGTGGGTTTGCACCATGGTCACAGGGACCTGTGAGCTAAGGGACACAGGGTGCCCTCAACAGACACCTAAGGGCTGGGTTCAGCCTGTGCCACTGCACTCCAGAGCATCTGAAAGGAGTTTTGGGGCAGACAAGCAAGGAGGCACAGAGTCACCCCTTCTCCCAGGACCACTGTGGGACTCTGGTCCCTGTCCCTTTTTTGGCCATCTGTGCAGGGACAGTTAGGAAATGCCCCCTGAATTAACCACAGGTATAAAATCCACCTGGATCAATTCAACTGAATCAAATCCTTTTAACTTGCTCATTTCCTACCCAAATTATCTGCCCAAAATAAAACCACCCCAAAACCCCAAACCCAGCCCAAACCAGAGGCCATTTAAAATCTGATGGGACAGAGTTCAACTAACCCACTTCAAATGCCAGTTGGGGTGAATCTGTGCTCGTTCCCATAGGCAAACAAGCCCAGGGGCTTGGTAAAAGATGCAGCCTGTCCCCCAAACCTGCCAACAGACAGCACTGTCCCTCTGAACCAGCAGCCCACCACGCTGGTTAGTGTCAATCCCATCCACAGGAGCATCAGATGGAAGGCCAGGTGTCAGATGACAACCTGGACATCCCTGTGCACACAAGGGGGAAGGGGATAATGCAAAAAGATGTGAAAAGATACACAAAAAATGGGGTTTGGGCTGCCCAGAAAGAGCAAGCAGGGTGTGCCAGCCCATCCTCCATCACCACGAGGTGCCCACAGCACCCAGGGATACCCAGCCCCACAGAGATGCTCTCATGGGACTGGGGCTGCCCCAGGGCTTGGAGAACCTGGTGGGGGTTCTTGTGGAAGGAGATGTGAAGCTGTGGGTGTGCCAAGGTGAGAGAGGGCCTGCTGGACTCTGCCTCCCCCCCCCATTGCATGTGGGTCACAGTGAGCCCTGACTCTGGGAATGATGAGGCTGCATGGGATATCAAAGCAAACTGAAGGGAGGCCACAGAGGCAGCTGCTGCCTTTGACGAGTCTCCTGCCTTTTTTGTTATAAATATATTGAAACAGTCTGTGCCAAAACAAGCTTTGATCTCCCAAGGAAAGGGGCCAGCACCCTTCACTGCCTGCCTGGCTGAGAGCTCCTAATTACTTAGCGAAGCGTGATCCCTCCTCTCAGAGCCCAGAGGCAGGGCTGAGCTCAGAGCTGGGGCTACTCAGCCTCCTGCCTCCCCCTCACCATCACTTCTTTGTGGCCTTGGGACTCCAAAGGCCAGGGCTGGCTCTGATTTATGCCTCTGCAAGCTGGGAGTTACAC
Source organism: Laterallus jamaicensis coturniculus (assembly GCA_022605575.1). NCBI lineage: Eukaryota > Metazoa > Chordata > Aves > Gruiformes > Rallidae > Laterallus > Laterallus jamaicensis. The sequence goes on from JAKCOX010000038.1 coordinate 3,489,870, forward strand.
AGGCTTTGCAGCCTGAGCTCTGAGGTCTTATCTGGCCTTATTTGGCCTCAGAGGACAGTCTGGGCAGTAGCTGTTTCAGAGCGAAGCCTTGGCAGATGCCAGCTATTGCTGGATGCCACCAGCCCTCAGCAAAGCAAACAGGAGCACCCAGGACCTGATACCTCTGAAAATCTGGAGTATGGAGGGGAATGTGTGACTGGGGAAGCCCAGGAAGAAAGGAGAGAGCCCCAGGATGTGAGGCTGGAGCAGCCATGAAGAGGGTTCCCCATCTCAGAGGACGTGGGGATGGTGCTGGCATCCTGCAAGGATGGCAGGTACTGCACAGAGCCCAGGCTGGGCTCTCTGTAGCCCAGGGGCTCCCTCCCACCCCTGCCTCTCCTGCTCAGCAGCCACTGTGGCTGAGGGAAGGCCGTGCTGCCTGGGGGTGGGGGGATGCATGGCAGGGTGCAGGGGTGTCAGGCACCCCAAGGTGGGCTGCGAACAAGTTCTGCTCTGACCACAGGCACCATCAAGGTGACATTGCCCAGGATGGGATGTGTCCAGCCTGGAAAGCTGTTTGCTTTTCCATTTGCTGGCTCCTGCTTCTCCCAGGGCTCATTTTTATCAGGCTCTGTGGGTGAGATCACGAGAATTATGGGGTGGAGAGGGCAGAGCTGGGGACTTCCCACCATGGCACTGACAGGGGAGGCAGTTTCTACCCACGAGATGGCCTTGCCTCATCCCACTGCCTGAGTCAGAGCAGCCCCACACATGCTCTTGGAACATCCCACCAGGAGGGTCTGCCAGCCCCTGCATCACCACCCTCCCCAGGGACCCTCCCAGCGCAGGGTTTGCAGGCTGCTGTGACCTGTGAAGGCTGATAACCTGTGACTGCTGATGCTGGAGGGATAATAAAAGCTGCAAAGCAATTCCCTGAAGAGCTGTGTGAGGTGATGAAAGGAGAAATGATGTGCTGATCTGGGCTGTGATTAACGCTCTGCTCTGGAGACAGAACTGCCCTGGGCCATGGAGGGGAAGGATGTGGTGCCTGGCAGCAGAGCCAGCCCCAGGGCATGGTCAGGGATCCTGAGCCAGGAAGGTGAAACCTGAAGCAAAGCTCTTCCCTGTTTCATGGAGAAGGAGCAGTAGAGCCAGTGCTGTGGCTCTTTCCTGGCTCTCATTCTCAGTATGACTCTTACAAAGTGATGGTGCCTCTCAGCCCCTCCACTTCTCCATCTGTACAAGGAAGGTGACCGACAGCTCAGAGGGAAGGTCTGCCTCCCTCATGTCAGAGCCCTCTCCAGACCAGGCAGCTCCCAAACCTCACCACCAAACCCCACAGAAGAGCACCCTGCACACAAACCCCCTCTCCTCATCCCCTCCAGCACCACCAGACCCACCCTGTTCCCCACACACACCTGAAGCATCGTGCTCCCATGCCATGCCCTAATGCCTCCTCGCTTTGGGAAATGGGGTCTGTGCCCCAGCACCAGCACTGGTACCTCCACCTTCCCCTGCTGAGCCCCTGCTGAACCCTCCTGGTGAAGAGCCCCCAGCCCAGAGGGGGCTCAGACCTCAGACCGACGTGGCTGATGGGGCTTTTGGTGCACAAGAATCAAGAGATCTCGGGCAGGGGGGGTGGTGGGCACAGCCTGGGCAGTGCTGTTTGTCTGTCCTGCGTGGGAGGGGGCTTGGGGGCAGACTGGGAACCATGTGCTGGGAAGTGGTGGGCACTGGGAGGGAGGGAAAGCTGTGGTGGGGTCCAGGCAGGATGTACCAGCCAGAGGGTCTGGCACCAGGAGCATCCCATAGCAGCACATGAGGAGCTGTAAATACCCCACGAGTAGGGCTGGCAGACCCCCAGCCCCTGATGGGGTCCAGGCAGGAGGATTTCCTAATTCTTCATGTGTCCCAGTCTGGTACCCGCCCCAGGCTCAGCCCACCTCGACTCCTCTCCTATTCTTTGCTGGCTCCCTCTGGAGCCAGAGCAGAAGCTGGGGGCAGGGGGACAGGCACTCACTGGTTTGCCATCCAAGGGCAAATGAAGAACCCTGAACGAAGCTTCATTAAAGCAGAAGAATGTGAAAATCACCTCTGACAAAGGCTGGGCTGCACAGAGGGGATAATGAGCCTGGGCTCAGCCAAACCAGAGCAGAGGTCCCCCAAGGAAGGCAACACCAGCAGCAGCTGTCAGTGCCCAGGACTTCCCTAGCCTTGCACCACTTCATCCCCACAGCTTCTGCACATCTAATTAAGGGCTCAAGTCTAATTATAGCCCTCACTGCTTCCTAGGGTGTGAGGGGAGGTGTGTGTCAGGGGGAGCAGGGAAGGAAGCCGTGAAGGGATGCTGTTCAGGGCAGCCTGTGTGTCTGGAGGGATAAAGAAGAGCATCAGGAGATGCAGGGGTGAGGAGAGGCAGGTTTAAATTAGGTTACAGCATCTCTTCTTTCAAGCAGGTTAGCTGGCACCTCTCTGCTGGGGCAGAGGCAAGTGCCAGGCGATGGCATCACAGGCTCAGCCCCTGCCTGCAGCAAAGGTTCCCAGCAATCCTGGCTGCAGGGGGAGGGGACAAGAGCCTGAATGGGACCTGAATGGAGCTGAGGGCACCCAGGCACGAACAGGCTGGCCTGTGGCAAGGGGCAGGAGGCAGCAGCAAGCCTGACATGATCACTGGCAGCGGTTCAGCCTTCCAGCAGCAGCAGTGACTTTCCCCCTGGATGAATCCAGCCTGCCAGCAGCTCTGCCTGCCTGTCCCTGCACAGCCACCTTGGCAGGATCTGCTCCCAGCTTCCCCCTCCAGCATCGCCTCTCCCTTGATATGCCCAGCTCCCCCTTGACATGCCCCTAGCTGGAGAGAGCAGAGCCTGTCCCAGCCTGCAGCAGGGTGGCTGCTCTGTTTGCAGAAAGGATGTGCCCTGCTCAGCCCATGTTAACCCTCAACCTCCCTGCTCCCCACAGCCTCAGCAGCTGCACCCCAGGAGTAAAAGGGAGCAAAGGATGGTTTGCTGAGCCCCAGATGCTCCCTGAGCAGCCCCTTTGGCTCAGTGGAAGTGTCAGCCCTGGGGAGGGCTCAAACCCCACTGTTGCTTGGGGGAGGAGATCCCTTCTTCCCCCTCTCTACCTTAACCACAGATGTGTCACTCCTCCCCGTTCCCTGCCAGAATCTTTCCTTCCTATAAGGCTTTCCTTATGCAAGGACAAATCTCTTTTCAGATCAGATGTAAAGACAAGGTGATCCTAATCCTGCTGGATGGGTGAGGAAAGCAACACCAGGGGCAAGAACCTTCCACACATCAACACACCTAGAGAAAGGCTGGGGGGGATGGAGATCCTCACTGGGAGTGGAGATGCTGCCCTGACCCCAGGTGCTCCTGAGCAGGGTGCCAGGGCCCAGGGGGGGCTCCTTACCTTCATTCCTCCTGTTGTTGAGCTGGTTGAACTGCTCTGTGAACTCGGTCAGGGACTCCTCAATGGTCTCTGTGCGCGGGACCGAGAGCGAGAACCTCCGCTTGAAATTCTTCATCTTGTTCATCTTCCCCTGTGCTGCCAGGGATGGCAGAGCCCTGTGGGGAAGGGGAGAGAGCAGGCTGAGATGGGATGACGCTCTGGATGCCCCCCAGCTCCCGCTCTCTGGGGTTGGCAGCTCCCGATCCCAATTCCTCTTGCTGATGCTCTGCAGGGTCCCTGGGGACATCCTCTTCTCCGAGGCTCTGCTGCTGTGTCAGAGCAAAAGAGGAGCCACGTGGTCACCGGGGGAATCAGGTTCCTCATGAATTTAAGAGCAGGCTGTGGTCAAGAAGTGCAGGGGGCTTTTTCTGAGCTAGTTCTGAGAGCTGAGCCCAGAGCTGAGCTGTGCGCACGGAGCCCTGCGTACCCAAGGCAGGCTGAGCCTTACAGCATCCTTGGAAACTCCAGGAATGCTTGGAACAGGGAAAAGCAGAGTGCACTGAGAAGGAAAGCAAGAAAAAGTACAGAGTGATGGAAAAGATTCCATCCCACACTCATCCCTGTAGGAGGAGGCACCGCATCCCCAGCGGGTCGCTCTCTGCTCTGCCCTTGCACAAAGACTTCCAGAGCCAGCAGCAAAGTGGGGCTGGTATGGGCCAGGGGGATCCCCGAGAGCCACAGCAAGGGGAGCTGCTCTGAGCTCCCAGCTCGCTCACAGGCTCTTGAATGACTCATCCTGTACGGGCATTGGAATCGCCTTAGCAAGGGAGCTGATTAGAGCAGGAAAACCCTTAAAGGAGGAAAACCCCGTGGGGGCACATGGGGAAGGGTGCTGAGTGTGAGCAGCCTGAGGGTGCTGAGTGTGAGCAGCCTGAGGGTGCTGAGTGTGAGCAGCCTGGAGCCACAGGTCACTCTGCCCTTCCTACTTCAGCTCTTGCAGGTGGGACCAGGATGCAAGAGCCATCTGAGTACTGTCTGGTCTGGAGCACCAGCCCTGCTGTGCTCTGGTGTTATTCCTCCTGCCCAGCCCAGACCTAGCAAACAGCCAACACTCCCTGCTCCCCAGACCTGCAAACATCAGTGTCTCTTCCCCTTCCAGGTCCGAGGAGGTTTGGGTCCATCCCTCTCCCCTTCCCAATCTGATGAGCTGCTCCTCCACCTGCCTTTCTCAACCCTCTAACTCATCTGGCAGGGAATTTCCACTCAACAGCCCTGGACTCCTTTAAAGCTGCTCTCACTCACCAGCCCAAGGGAGGATCTTCAGGGGAAAAGCATCCCTTGGTACCCAACAGGCACCCAAAGCTACGCAGAGCGCATCCTTCCTGCACCAAGGCACACACACGTACCACGGCTCCTCCTGCACCTCTGGGGCAGGTCTGTCCCCCTGCTCTGGCGTCCCCACTGCAGTGGAGCAGCCAGCCCTCTTCCCTGGCTCCTCAGCTCCTTCCCAGCCCCCTCCCAGGCTTATCAGCACAAACAAACGGTGATCACATTCCAGACTGATGCGCTCAGACACAGCATCATCCGGGGCTAATGCACCGCGTCGCCAGGGCAACGCCAACACTTGGCTTGACATGTCTGCATCTGAAAGCTTAAAAGATTATCTGTCAGCAATATAAACACTCTGTCTGTGTGTCTGAGGCACCCTCCCTGGGGGCAATCCCCTGAAAACCCCTGGGAGTCACCTGAACCCTGGGGACTCACCGCCCCTCACCCATCACCACCCAGCTCCTGCCTTTAATGCTGCAAAACCCTAAAGCCGAAGGCTCTCCAGCCTGGAATCGGGGCTGGGGTGTGTGGCTGGGGGTGGGAAGGGAGGCTGGAGGCTGCTTTCAGTTGCAAAACGAAGGCAGGAGGATGCTAGACACATTCACTTCAGGCTTCAGACATTTAAATGTTTCCCCCACAGAAACATGCTCTGGCAACGGAGATGCTGGCACCAGGGAATGCTGCATCAAGTTTCCACGCTGGTGCTGTCCTCACAGCCAAGGATAAAGTCCTCACAGCCAAGGATAAAGCCTCCTGAGCAGCGCTGCTCCTTTTGAAGGGAAGGCAGAGCTTGACACTTGCTTTTGGAGGCCATTTCCCAGCCCCTGGCTCTGATCTTCCTTCCTCCCTTACAAACCACACCACAGGACCAGGCAGCCCCAGAAAGATGCTCAGCAATTCCTGCTCCAACAATCCCCCCACCCCACCAACCTGTAACCACCCTTGACTCCAGGAGCAGGAAAGACCCAGGGATTCTACTCCATCTCCAGGTGAAGGAAGAAGCAGATGTGGGGAAGGGAGTCCTTCCACCTGCCTCCCCACACATTCACCCTTCTCAACACAGTGTGACTGGTTTGGAAGGCAGACACCTCAGCTCCAACAAAAATCTGTGCTCCACAAATTGCTGCCTGAATCCTTCCCCCTCCCCCTGCTCCCCTTTCCACCTACCAGGGTGCCAGCAGCTACAGACTGCTAAATATAAACCTCCTTGGAAAGGAAGTGGGGTGGGGGTAAAAATAGCCCAGCCATGGCTAGCTACCTCTCCTGCTATGCACAAGGCTGCCCTGTGCTCCTTATCGTGATGGCACTCTGCAGCTGTGGCTGTTTCTCCCAGCTGGACCTGGACCTACCAGGCAGCTGGTGATGGGGTTCACATTAAGGTGTTTGTCAGCTGGGACTGATCTTGTTCTCAGCCTTCTACTACTCTCAGAGAGGGATTTGTCCTGTCTGAACTGTCTGGTTGGATCCAATAGCCCTAAGATTGGGGTTCATTCTCCTCCTGTAATCACAGCACCCCACAACCTGCAAGCTGCAGCACATCACATGGGGCAGGAAGTGTGGGGTCCCTGGCACACACCCCTCCTTACACGCTGCCCCAGCAGCACCCTGGGGCGTGAGGGGCTTCATCCTCCCTCTGGCTGTGTTTCTTCTGAGAGGAAGGATCAAGGCAGCATCCCTCTCCTCTGGGATGGTTGGCAAAGGAAGAATCACTAGCGACCCCCTCCCTGCTTCCCATCACCCTGAGTGTGCTGAAGGAAGTAGGGGCATTTATTGACTCTCTGTGAGAGGGTGACACTTGCTGAGCCAAGTAATGACATCACTTGTTTCACAGCCCAGGGGATCTCCAAGGGAGTCACAGCAAGCCCCCAGCTGCAGTCAGCTCCAGGATGGAAGGAGCTGGCTGATTCCCAATGCACAGAAACATGATGTTGCACGGTGGGACAGGGAAAGGAAGGAGGAGTCTAAAGCAGCAAGGAGGAATTCAGGCATCCACAGGCAAGGCTGAAATCACTGGGGTTGGGATCTGGCCAAGGAACAGGGATTCCAGCCAGCAGCGGGCTTGAGCAGCACTTACTGTCACACAGGCAGAGAGTAAATACTTGGCTGAAACACTTCAAAGAGCCCAGACAGAGCTGAATCCCACCAGGAAAGCTCATCACATGATCAAGACAAGATGCTAACAATTCCTTAATCGCTGCATCTGAAGCTGGATCAATAGCCCTGTATCAATAACCTCATATCAATAACCCTGTATCAATAACCTCATATCAATAACCCTGCATCAATAACCCTATATCAATAACCATGTATCAATAACCCCGTATCAATAACCCTGTATCAATAACCCATATCAACAACCCATATCAATAACCTCCTATCAATAGCCCCCTATCGATAACCCCCTATCGATAACCCATACCGATAACCTGTACCAATAATCCCCTATTGATAATCCCGTATTGATAATCCCGTATCGATAATCCCCTATCGATAACCCCTATCGATAACCCCCTATCAATAACCCCTATCAATAACCCCCTATCAATAACCCCCTATCAATAACCCCTACCAATAACCCCCTATCAATAGCCCCTATCAATAACCCCTACCAATAACCCCCTACCAATAACCCCCTATCAATAACCCCCTATCAATAACCTCTATCAATAGCCCCTATCAATAACCCCCATCAATAGCCCCCTATCAATAGCCCCTATCAATAGCCTCCTATCAATAGCCCCTATCAATAACCCCCTATCAATAACCCCCTATCAATAACCCCTATCAACAACCCCTATCAATAACCCCCTATCAATAACCCCCATCATAACCCCCATCAATAACCCCTATCAATAACCCCTATCAACAACCCCCATCAATAACCCCCATCAATAACCCCTATCAATAACCCCCATCAATAACCCCTATCAATAACCCCTATCAATAACCCCGCTCCCCCCCAGCCAGCTGTCCCCGTAGGCCCTGTGGCCGTGCCTCTCCCCAGCACTCTCCGGTGCCTCTGCAGAGCTGGACCCCTCTGTCCCGTGCTGGGCACCCGAGGGGCAGGTCTCCGGGGCACAGGCCAGCCCCCAGCCACCCCCTCTCTGCCCCAGCACCCCGCAGAGCCTTCCAAGCACCAACCACTTCACTGCTTCTCACAGCGGAGAGGTGGCTCCATTTCTCCTTCCCATTTTAAGAGGCTCCTGTTCCCACTTCCCAGCCGAAGGGCTGGAATGCTTACAGGGAATACTGGGCTGGGTTTTTAAGCTTTTTTTTCCTATCCCTGGAGAGATTAACAGTTGTGTTTACAAGGCAAAACAAGCAGCCCTGTCCAGCAGTCATGGCTCACTCACACTCCCAGCTATTAGGCAGCCTTGATCCAGTCCTGGGAGAGCTAGGGAGATGGGGAATTCTGCTGGTGGAGCCTTTGTTTGCTGGGCAAACAGAGCCATGGAGCCAGGCTGCACGTGCGGCCACGGGGCTGAACAAGCACTGAACCCAGGCACAGGTTCAATACCTGCCCCTCCTCACGTCACAAGGCACAGGGACACAAGGCAGAGTCACAGGCACAGAGCTGTAGGGGTTGGAAGGGACCTGGAGAGCTCCTGGGGTCCAACCCCCTGCCAAAGCAGCTCCCCAGCTCATACTGCACAGGTCGGGGTCCAGATGGGGCTGGAATCTCTCCAGAGAAGGAGACTCCACACCCCCTGGGCAGCCTGTCCCAGGGCTCCCTCACCCTCACTGGGGAAAAGTTCCTCCCCATGTTGCTGTGGAACTTCCTGTGCTCCAATTTGCAGCCATTGCCCCTTGTCCTGTCCCCACAGACACTGAAAAGGGGCTGGCCAATTCCCCCTGCACCCCATCCTTCAGATATTGATAAACATTGATTAGGTCCCCCCTCAGTCTGCTTCTCTCCAGGCTGAACAGCCCCAGCTCTCTCAGCCTTTCCTCACAGGAGAGATGCTCCAGGCCCTTCAGCATCTTGGTAGCCCTTCTCTGGACTCTCTCCAGGAGATCCCTGTCCTTTTGATCCCAGGGAGCCCAGCACTGGACACAACACTCCAGGTGGGGCCTGAGCAGGGCAGAGCAGAGGGGGAGGATCCCCTCCTGTCACCTGCTGCCCACACTCCTCCTGATGCCCCCAGGATCCCATTGTCTCTCTCAGCCCCAGGGCACACTGCTGGCTCATGGCCACCCTGTCACCCACCAGCACCCCCAGGTCCTTCTCCACAGAGCTCCTCTCCAGCAGGTCACCCCCAGCCTGTCCTGATCCATGTGGTTGTTCCTCCCCAGGTGCCAGACTCTCCTCTTGCTGTTGTTGAACCCCATCTGGTGTCTCCCTGCCCAGCTCTCCAGCCTGGCCAGGGCTCTGGATGGCAGCGCAGTGTCCTGCCTGTCAGCCACCCCTCCCAGCTCTGGATCAGCAGCACTTGCTGAGGGTGGGTGCTGTTCCCTCAGCAAGGTGTCAATGAAGATATTGAACAGGACTGGACCCAGGTCAGGCCCCACACCAGCTCCCCAGTGCAGCCAAGCATTGGCCAGCAGCAGCTGGGCTCAGGCCAGCACGTGTTCTCCCTCCCAAGGTCCAGCTCAGAGGATGGGGAGGGGAAGGTCGCCTGGGCTGAGGCGATGGGAGGGATTCCAGCCCCTCCACTCTGCACCTTCCTGTGCAAACAGGGTAACAACAATCCCTCCTCCACTCCACATTTCCTCAGCAGGGCCAGAGCTGGGTCCTGGGGAGGAGTATGGAGTGGGATGGGGAGAGATTTGGGGCTGCTCTGGGGAGCTGGAGGAGGACTGCAGCATGCTGGGGATCACTCCCACATACCTCAGGGGCGATGGTGAATTTTCTGTGGCAGCTGGGAATCCTACCAGGGCAAGGTCAGAGGGGCAGGGAAGGATATCAGCCCCCAGCCCCCAAATGAGCATCTCTGTGGCTGCTCAGCTGTTGGTATGAAACCCTGCCTGGGGTGAGAAGCTCCCTGATGCTCCCTCCCCACCACAGATGCTGTGAAGCACAGTCTGACTGCCCAGGGAGACTAGTTCAGATGGACTGAGGCTGCTCTGAGCTGCAGCCCTGGAGAGCTGGGGCCACATTCTGCTCAGCTTCCGTGCTGGGCAGCAGCCCCTGCCCATCAGACAGAGGGGTTTGCATAGTTACTGTCCCCAAAAGGTGAGTGATGAGGGGAGAGAGCAAGGCTGAGCTCTGCTCCTTCCACATCTGCCCCCCGACACTCAGCTCTGCTCTTCAGGGGGCCCAAAATTCCACACCCTCCCCAAGCCAGGAGGTCAGGGTCCTGTGGGGAAGCAGTGCAATCAGTTCAGATTCATCTACAGCAGCCCTGTAGCAAACAGCAAGCCCATCATCCCATGGCACTGGGAGTGATGGGAAAGGGAACTGGGGTCTCCAGGGAGCTGGTCCCTCCTTCCCTCACCATTTTTTCCCTCCTGTACCACTGGCTTCCACATGGACAACAAATGCTGGGCAGCAAGAGAGTGATGATGGCAGCCAGGAGATTGCTGCCACCCCTCCTCATGTCTGGGGCTTGGAGGAGGCTGGGGAGGAAGAATCATCCTGAAGCACACATGCAAGACTGGCTTCCACTCCAGCTCTGCCTCCCTCAGCATGCCTCAGTTTCCCCAGCTATAAATCCAGAACCACACTGCATCCTTCCTCCCTTCCAGCTTATTTGCATCCCCCTCAGCTGTGAGACCCTTGCAGACAGAAGCCTGGCTCAGGGAGGAGGAGGGGGGGAGCAGTGGGGGGGGGTCTGGCACCCAGCACAGCCAGGTCTCCATCCTGTGTGTGCAGCATTGCCACGGCTCCTCAGTAAATCATCGTTAAGAGGTGACACCACAGGCAAAGGACAAGCCCCATGGAGCATGTCCAGATCTCAGAGACACAAAGAGACACCAACACAGCCCAGGGAGCAGGAACACTGTGCAAGCTTCCCACAGGCCCAGACTCTGGGGAGTTTATAACCTGGTGCACGGGTGGGAGTGGGAAGGAAAGCTGCTTTGCTTGATGCACGTTCCCACTCTGGTTTGCCCCAGGGCTGACAATGGGCCCAGTAACCAGAGCACACAAAGGAGGTTTGTTCTGCCTTTGTGTGTTTTGCCTCTCTCTGTGCCCACAGCCCTGTGTGGTGCAGTCAGCAGTTCTCACTTGGCTCTTCCCTTCCCCAGCTCCTGGTGAGATCAGGGCAGCTCCGATGGCATTAAAATGACTGTCATTATTCCAGCAGCCTCCAAACACTGGCCACTTATCCACCAGCCAATGCTAACCTGAGAAGAGTGTCCAGTGTTCAGCTGGAACAACAATAGACTGCTCACAGCCGGCTTGGCCACCACAGACAGCCCAGCCCAAGGGGCAGCTCAGAGCTCACATTGTCACCAGCCCAAGGTGGTCGTGTCAGTGTCTCTATGGTACGTCCATTCTCTTCAGGGGATGAGTGGTCTGGACTCACAGCCTCTGCACATCAGATCATAGAATGATAGAATGGCAAGGGTTGGAAGGGACCCCAAGGGTCACAGAGCTCCAACCCCCTGCCACAGGCAGGGACACCAACCTCAGGCCTGGAGCTACACAAGGTTGCCCAGGGCCCCATCCAACCTGGCCTTGAACACCCCCAGACACGGGGCACCCACCCCCTCTCTGGGCAGCCTGTTCCAGCCCCTCACCACTCTCTCTGCAAAGAACTTCCCCCTAATATCCAATCTAACCCTTCCCTCCTCCAGCTTCACTCCATCCCCCTTGTCCTGCCAGTCTCTGCCCTTGAACAAGCTGATTCCCCTCCTGTTCCTCTGCTCCCTTCAGGCACTGGCAGGCTGCAATGAGGTCCCCCCACAGCCTTCTCTTCTCCAGGCTGAGCCAGCCCAGCTCCCTCAGCCTCTCTCCAGAGGGGAGCTGCTCCAGCCCTCTGAGCATCTCCGTGGCTCCTCTGACCCCTCTCCAACAGCCCCACATCTCTCTTGTGTTGGGCCCCAGCTCTGGACACAGGATCCAGCTGGGGCCTCACTCAGATCCCCAGCTCCCACCCATCCTTCCATCACTGCAGGTTTGCACCAGGGGGGCAGGAGGGGGGACAGGAGCCTCGCCAAAACTGCACCCAGCTCCGAAGCAGAGACACTCCCTCTGACACTCAGTTCTGCTACTGAAACTTATTGACACTTAATTTATGGCCACTCAGGAGCTGAGGGCACATTCCCACTGCCTGCATTCACCATGACATACCCACACTGACCCAGGGGACCTGGGCTCTAACGTGGCACTTGGGAGTGAAGAGCTGTGCTGGGATTGCTGGGGCAGCAGCACTGTACAGCCCAGCTCTGCTCCTGGAGGTGCTGCTGGTGTGCTTCATGGTATTTACCCATTCTCCTGCCATTTTCCATGGCTCAGGTTCTCCTTTCACCCTCTCACTGCACAGCAGCCACGTCCTCCCCAGCGAGCATCACGCTGTGTGCACCCCAGGCTCCCACCCAGCACAGCCAGCAGCCACTGTGGTACCCACACAAGGAACTGCTGAGGAGGAAGGTGACCAGCAAAGGCCACCCTGGTCCTTGCCTTTCACAACACTCAACCCATTACTGGCTGACAGTTAACAGACACAACCCAAGATGGATCTGAAGCAGATCAGCTCCTCCAGCTACACCACAGGACCTCACTGGGAAGCCAGCCTGCTCTTCACGAGCTCCTTGGAGACCTGCTGTCTTGTGTTGCCCCCTCCCAGCATCCTTTCCCCAGTACATGGCTGTCTTATCTCACTCCAGAAGCAACAGGGGCTCCTGAATACACAAGCAGAGCCAGGAGAGCGTTCATGGATCCTGCTGCAGGAAGGGCACTCCAGGAGCAGGAGCCAAGCCCTGCCACCCCAGGGCAGGCAGCCAGCTCTCCCAGGTGCCTGGGACTGACAGCAAAGAGGGTGCCAGCTCCCAGCTGCCAAACAAAGTCATCCTCAGTAACACAAAGCCTCTTCTTTTCTCTCCCAGCAGCGTTTAACCTGGAGCAGAGGCTGTCAGCACCTGCCCTTGCTTTACTGCTGGATGGGAAGGAGGATCCACGTTATGGGAGAAGATCCCTGGTGCAGGAAAGACCAAGTCCCACCGAACCCCTCCCCAGGTGACGTCCCAGCACACCCGTGTGCATCCACGTGCTCACACAGCACAGGGTACATAGGGTCTGCTGGCTTCTTAATTGCTGTTTTCTTTCCTCCTTTTCCTTTTTTTGTGGCTTTAATTAGAGCTTTCCTTCTTCCCCAGCCCACGCAGAGCTCCCAGAGCTGCAAGCTTGTCTGCAAATGCCATGCAGACAACTCATGGAAAGCCAGGACTGACTTCTCCCTGCAGAGGGAAAGTCGCCTCCTCCCCTCTTTAACAGAAAACGTTGGAATTCTCCTCCTGAGACCCATGATTTCACCTCCCACCTAAGGCCCCTCTGCCCAGCACGTGAGAACAAGGCTGGAAGGACAGCAGCAGTGCAAGAAAAGAGGACAGAGGGTATTTCATGCCTGCAGCTTTGACCTGCTGCCCAGGGATGCGATCAGAGCTCAGCCACAGCTCCCAGGGACAGCTGAGCAGAGGGAGCACGCAGTTCTGCTGCCCAGGTCCCCTTTCAGAAAGCATTCCTAGGGAGGGCGTTTAAAGAAGCAGATGTGACATCCTGCACAGCCAGCAGTCACATGGAATTTGGGAAATGCAGCAACCTCTGGTGCAAAGAACAGGAGGGGGGAGAGAGATCAGTGCACCTCAGAAAGGTGAGGAGGAGGGAGGAGAGCCAGAGCATCACTGAGAGTCCTCCCAGGGGGATCCTGCTAGCAAAGGACCCTTCCAGGGTTTAATCTCCCAGGAAAAAACCTCCAGAAAATGGCTTAAAGACAAACAGAAACCCAACATTTCTGAGCAGCAGCACAAGCACTGGAGGCAATGAAGAGCTCAGCTCTCTGGGAGCCCCCAGCTTGCCTTGCTCTGCCTTGACAAACCCACCCAGCAAGGGCTGAGGCTTCTCCCAGTTATGCTCTACAACTGGTTAAATACCTGGCAATGGGAGGAGGAGCTGGAGGATGGTACAAACAGCTTCCTAAGGGACTAAAACCCCCTTTTCCACCCACCCCCCAGCAAGCTCCCAGCTCAGATCCAGCAGCTCCTGCTAATAAACCAGCCCCCCTCCCCCCCCCAGCCCTGGGACAGCAATAGGGAAAGGAATGAAGGAAAGGGGATGGTGTTCCCAACCTACTGCTCCCCAGTCCAGCACAGTTTACAGTACCAGCTACAGACTGGTTTTTCCCCAGGGCTCATGCTCTGGAGCAAGGTACCACTGCTGGGCATTAGGCACATAAAGCCCTTTGCAGCAGGGTTTCAAATCTGTTTTATTTAAAGCCCTGGAGTAGTCACATGGTGGGAAGGTAGTGAGCAAACACTGCAAGGCTGCTCTGCCAAGGATTGCACTAAGCTGGGATTTAACCTTAAACCAGCCTTGCACCCATCCTTGGGGGGCTCTGTGTGTGTGTGTGTGTGTGTGTGTATTCCTCCCCCAGATGTGAGGGAAACAGCTGCACAGGGAGGGGGCAGAAGGAGCCAACAAGGCTTGAGGAATCACAGGGTTTCAAAGCACAGCACACACTGCAACTGCTTCTGGCATAGAATCATAGAAACCCAGCCTGGGCTGGGTTGGAAGGGACCCCAAGGCTCACAGAGCTCCAACCCTCCTGCCACAGACAGGGACACCAACCTCAGGCCTGGAGCTACATAAGGTTGCCCAGGGCCCCATCCAACCTGGCCTGGAACACCCCCAGACACGGGGCACCCACCCCCTCTCTGGGCAGCCTGTTCCAGCCCCTCACCACTCTCTCTGCAAAGAACTTCCCCCCAGTCTCTCCTCTAACCCTTCCCTCCCTCACCTTCACTCCATCCCCCTTGTCCTGCCAGTCTCTGCCCTTGAACAAGCTGATTCCCCCCTGTTTGTACACTCCCTGCAGGGGCTGGCAGGCTGCATCCCCATCTCCCCCACAATGGGAAGAGCAGTTGCAGTGCAACACCATATCTCTTCTCTGGACCCTTCCTTATCAGGACCATGGCAGTGATGCTTGGGGGGAGATGCCTGGGTGGGCATCCATGGCATCTTTCCTTGCTTCCCAGAGCCACATGTTATCCTCACGATGGGAGAAGGGATTGCTCAAGTCCCTGGTGATCAGGGGCTTCTGCTCCACTAAGCTGCCACCAAGGCTGGAGGAAAACAGGAGGTTTGAAGAGCCTCCTGAACCAAGAGGTGGCTGCCAGGGATCCCAGCGTGGTAAGAGGGATGCTTCAAGGCAGGGAATTTGGCAAGGGCTCCGTGGTGCTGCCCTGATGCCAGACTTTGAGACACTCCTGCATCAGCATGAAGAGCCTCCAGGGCTGGTTCTCCCTGGCCCATGCACACACCCCACCTTTGCCTTCCCTCAGGGGGGTGCCTGGCTGGTGCAAACTCCTAACACTGCTCTGGGATGGAAGGATTTCACCTGCTCTCCTGTCCCTCCCATGCTCTCCTGTCCCCCTCATGCTCCCCTGCCCCCCTCATGCCCTCCCCATTTCAACCATCAGTTCCCCCCCCCCCCCCCCCCAATCTGCAGGGAGCCCAGTGTCCCTGCTGCTCCATCCCTGGCTCCTCAGGTCTCAGCAGTGGTACCACCACTAGTACCACCACACTCCTTCCTTCTGTGTGTTTCCACTTTGCAAAGAGCCAGGGCTTGGGCAGCACAGGGGAAACCAGACCAGTGAAAACCAGAGGTTGTCTGGGCCACATGCAGGGAAGGGATCATGCAGGAACCAGCTCCAGAGGAGATTTTCACAGGAGCAAACATCTCAGGGAACAAGTGGTGAAAGCAGAGGAAGCAGATCCTTAAATAGCCCTGCTCCTGACTAGTACAATCAGCATTAAACAGGGGGGTGGGGGGGCCTCCCCCAGATGTGTGCCAGCTTGGCATGCCTGAAATCTGGGCTTGCCAGCCAGGCTGGACACCTGCCCATACTGCAAAAAGCTGCTCAGCAACTGTCCTGCCTCCTCCTCCAGCTTCCTTAGAAAGAGCTGGGAGAGCAGAAAGCCTGGAGCTGCAGAGACACCCTTCCCTTTGCTCCTCACCCATGTGCACCCCCCCACAGCCCACCCTGGCAGCCCAGCCCAGGGATGTGCTTGCAGATCCCTGTCCTGCTCCACCCATGCTGTACCTCCTCTGCTCTGGAAGCTCTTCATCAGGTATCTTTCCCTTTAAACACAGGGGTGCTACAAAGAGGGCTGCCCAAGAGCCCAGCCCAGGGATGCTGCAATCTCCCCAGGATCCCAAACCCAGCAAGATGCTGCCTTCCAGGAAACCTCCCCCCCTAGGAGAGCAGCCCATGCTTGCAGGGCATCCTCAGCCATCCTTCTTGCAGTGCCTGGAGACATCACCTCCCCACCACCCCTGCCCCACCAGAGCTAAGCACTGCTGTGACTACGACATCCTCATGTTAAACCAAACAGGGATGCCTGTCTGGATGCCAACCAGACCCTGTCTGGAACATGTATAAACAGATTAAGCATGCCTGAGTGCCTGCAAACCTCTGCTCACTTCCCTGTGGAGGGCAGCGCTGGGTGCCTATCTGGGAAGGCTGCTCAGATAAACCTTGTTCCTAGTTAAACTGTAAATAACATCTGTCTCACCAAGCCAAGGCCCAGCTGCCCTCAAAGCTGCAGCATCACCCAGGGAGCCACATCCATAAGGGTTGGAAGGGACCTCAAGAGACTGAGTCCAACCCCACAAAGTCATGGGGATGGCAGACACAGCCAGTATACCCAGTGGGGTTGAAAAGAAGGAATGCATCCCTATTTCTGAGTGTGTTTTAAGCTCATTTCCCCCCTTTTCATCCCCAACACTCCTCCCCCTCCCCCCTGTGCTTTAACAACTACTGCAACCCTCACTGCATGGTGAAGCTCCCCCCCCCCCATTGCTGCCTGCAGCTCTGGTGTCCTTGATGAGCTGGATGGGTTTCTGCCTTGGAAACTGGGGAGATAAGAGAGCCCAGCAGGAGATAAAGAGTCACAGAGAGTGAGGGTGAGCAGTCTCCTGCAGGAAAACACAGGGCTGGGCCTGCCAGTCCCTGGGCACTGCTAGGAACAGACAGATGCTGGGCTGCACCATGCATCACCCCTTGGCCCATCCTTTGTAAGATACCAGGAGCATGTCTGGACACCATTTGAAATATAGTCCCCTGCCCACCACCTCCATCAAACTACAGGCTGTTTCACAGCATCACAGGATTGTAGGGGTCAGAAGGGACCCCCAGAGCCCATGGGGTCCAACCCCCTGCCCAAGCAGGGTCCCTAGGACAGGGCACACAGGTCGGTGTCCAGATGGGGCTGGAATCTCTCCAGAGAAGGAGACTCCACACCCCCTGGGCAGCCTGTCCCAGGGCTCTGGCACCCTCACTGGGGAAAAGTTCCTCCCCATGTTGCTGTGGAACTCCCTGTGCTCCAATTTGCAGCCATTGCCCCTTGTCCTGTCCCCACAGACACTGAGAAGAGGCTGCCCATTTCCCCCTGTCTCCTACACTTGAGATACTTATAAACATTAGTCAGACCCCCTCTGAGCCTTCTCTCCAGGCTGAACAGCCCCAGCTCACCCAGCCCTTCCTCACAGGGGAGATTCCCTTTCCACAAGAGCCAAGGAGCCTCAAGGCTCAGCCAGGGAGATGAAAAGGGACCGACACAGAGCAGGGCTGTTCCCAGCCTGCTCAGCTCTACTCTGCCCTACTCCTCCCCTGCCTTGCCAGCTGATAAGCTGTCTGCTTCATAGGAAACGCTGGAGATAAGAAGGGATCATAATCCCAAAGAGATGAGAGATTCAGCCCATGTTCCATCAGCCAAGCTGAGGTGCCCCCTCTCACCATCACACTGAGTTCTCATCTGGTTTAGTACTGGTGGGGTTGTACAAGCTGCAACTAAGTGCCCTAACTGCCCTGGCCAGGCTGCTATCATAGTGTGATTAGTTGCACAATTAATCGTTAATAAGGAGGGATTGGAAGGGATTAAGTACTTAAATAGAACGCATGCTGCTAATGGTAATTTATGAAAGACACACCTCCTCCCTCAGACACCCTGTGCTCTGCTCTGGGAAGGAACCTGACTCTGTTGGATCCTCCCTGCTCCCCCTGCCCCTTCCCATCGCTGCAGAGATGGGGTGTGAGGGGAGCTCAGGGGTGCGATGGGGCAGCTCTGTGATGGGAGCTGCTGCTAGCCCAGGATGGTGGTGGAGGGGAGGGATGGGAGGGGGGCACTGGGAGGTGTGTGCTGGGGTGTTGTGGGAAGAGTAGTTTAGGGGGACAGAGGGACCCTGCATTTGTGATTTGACAAGGGGCAAAACAGCCCCAGGGTATGGCTACAAAGAGCATTAAAGCTGCTTGTTCTGCCTCCTCCTGGGACTCCCAGGCAGGTAGTGTCACCTCGCTGTCCCTCTCATGCCAATTCACACTGCAAAAGGTGTTTTCAAATCCCTGCCTAAACCCCAGATACCAGGGAGGCTGCCCAGGTGCCCCCAGAGCATCCTCAGCCTTTCCAGACCCATCCAAAGAGCTGAACTGGCTCTGAGGTGCCTGGTCCACACAAGGACCGTGGGACTCAAACTCCATCTCCTGCAGCCTCAGGCCCCTGTGTCCCCATCTCCCTTTGGCTGCAGGCACAGCACCAGCTCCTGATGTGGATGATGAGTGTCGGTGCCGACAGCCCATCCTCCCTCACCTCACCCCAGCCTTAGAGAAGCTTCTGCCTTGAACTGAGAAACAAACTGGCAGAAAAACAAACCCCATCAGCTCTGCTGGCCAGGGCACCCTGAGACACCCCTCAGAGGTTTCTTGCCTTGATCACACAAGCCTCCAGTGAGATTTGGCCCTGCAGATGCTTCCTCCATGCTGGGCAGCGGCTCAGACTCCAGCTCTTCCTTGGGAAAGAAAACACACTGGGGCTTTGCCAGCTGATGGACCAAAGGTGCTGCCCCTGCTCTGTGTGGGGCTGCTGCAAGGCATGACATGGGCTCTGTGAGGGGTGACACAGGCTCTGTGAGGGGTGACACAGGCTCTGAACTATCCCCCAGGTCCCAGGGACCCCCAGTGACAGGCAGCTCTGCCCAGCACGCCCATCCATGGGGACCAGCCCCATTGCATCCTGCCTAGGGCATCCCTAAGGCACCACCTGCAGAGCAGCTCTCAGCCTGTGCTGGACCTACTCCTGGGATAACCAGAGGTTTTCAATCTCCGGGGTGGGTGTCCAGCCCCCCCAGCCAGCACCAGGCTCAGGAAAGGCACAGCATCAATGCTTGTATTGTGGAGGCAGATGGTGAGGGCTGCAAAGGCTCACCCTGAGCTGTGGTCTCCTTCAAGCAGGAGGGGGAACACTGGCAGACCTGCAGAGAGGTCCTTCTTGTGGCACAGCCCAGGATGCAGCTGTCCCCAGCTGCCCTTCAGTCCCCTCACTGCACACATGAAAAGCAAGCAGCACATGGAGGTATCCAGCTGACTCATCATGTCCCCTCTGAGGGTGAGAGGAGCAGGGCTGGAAGTCACACCCCACCACGATGGGCAAAATACAAAGGACAAGGAAAGGCAAGGCTGGGATCTGGGAGGCACAGCTGGCTCCTGCCTGCCCCTACTTCCTGCAGCCCAGGGCACTGGGATTAGTGCACAGGAACCAGTTAATCATTACAAGCTGAGCAGCCCTCAGGGATACCTGTGGCAGAAGGAGCAATACAGGCTGTAGGCTGACCACAGACCTTCCCTACTGCTTCCCCCTGGCACTTAAACCCCTGCTGCAACTTGAGGCATGGAGAAGTGATGCCAGGAGGGTTATTGTGCCTCCAGTAACATGGGAAAGGCTCCTCACCCTTCTCCAATCACTGTCTGTCCAAGCAGAGCCAAGCACTTTGGTACTACAAACTACCTCAGCTGTGAGTTTGGCTGTGATGCTCCCCCCACCCCTCACCCCACCCTGAGACAGGGAACACCCAAGTGCAGAGATGGGATGGGAATGACCCAAAGTCAATGGCACAGCCAGGAAAACTGCCCAGGTGATCTGGGCCTGGATCCTACCTCCAAAGCACTGCTTGCAGCACCTCCTGTCTCCTGCTCTCTGCTGCTCGTGGACCCCCACTGCCCGACCTCCCCTGTCAGGGCTGGATCCTGAAGCACACTCTGTGCTGGATCCCTGGGGATGCTGGTCCTGCAGAAGTGAGGGGCAGCGCCTACTCCTCCTGTGTTACCTGGTGAGAGCAGAGATGACACAAGCACACGTTACAGAAGAGATCCTCCTACAAAGCTAGGGCAGGTTTGTGACACTCACAGCCCCAGCTGGTGACTAAAGTGCTGTGACTTGTGCTGCTGTGGGTCTCCTAACCTCAGTGGAGAGATGCTGCTTTACACTGCCTGAGCATCTGGGGAAATAAGGCAGAGAGTGGAATTTGACCCACTATTTGCAGATGCAAATAGGGGGATGCGTTTTCTGGGTGAAAAGGGATCCATTTGGCTGCTCTGACACCCTGCAAACCAGATATTTAAAGTCTAAAATGCAAAAAGTCCCCCAAACCCAAAGCCCAAAGTGCTACTGAAGATCCCTGGCTGCATCTCTGAGTACCTATAGATCAGCAGCATTTGCTCCAGCCCAGGCTCAGGGCATAAGCTGCCAGCCTAAGAGGCTTTCCACCAAATAATTCAAGTCATGCTAGAAGGCATAGCACCTTCAGGTGATGCTCCATCCTGGGATACAGGAAAAAAACCCCAAACCCCACCCAGCCCCTGAATTTCTATGCACATGTGTGTCCACACACAGAGTTAAGGCTCCTGTTCATAAACCAGCTCAGACTTAGCAGCTAGGAAAAGCTCAGCTAGGAAAAGATGTGGCTTCAAGAGTGGGCAGTGCTGGGGAGAAGTGGGTGCAAGGGAGAAGTGATGGGGGGAGGTGGATTTGCAACCAAACCTCCCTGGGATCATGAATCAAAACCCCCTGAGCGACCAGGTATTAACACCAAATCATTAACACTTGCCAATAATTAACACTTACAGAGTAAAAATCAACTATTTAAAGTAAAAATAGCCAAAATAAACAGAACGTTTGGAATGCTGCTGCTTCCCCAAAAAAAGGCACACTTGGGTTTGTCCTGAGGTCACAGTGTTTATGGTCAGCTTCAACAGCCCCTTCCTCTTCATTCAGCAATTCAAAGTCATCAGAGCAGCACTCCACGAAATGGGTCAAACCAGCCTCCCTTCCCCCCCCCCAAAAATAGCTCCTGGCAGAAGAAATCTGGGTTGCTTTAAAGGAAACAACTGAGCACTTTAAAGGAAACAACTGAGCACTTCGGAGGTGGCTGCAGGCTGAATGCTACCTGGAAGGGTTTAGCAGAAGATGCTCCTTCTGATTACAGATCACTCTGCAAAGTTAATTGTTCACCAGATTGCGATCTGGGCTTTCACATCCACTGTTAATCAACAGGTCACTCTCTGCTATCAGTTTTCCCTTTACAAACAGCAGCAGCAATTGAATTGGGAGAAAAGCAAACCCAGCAGGTCAAACCTCTGCATGGACTGAAAGCAGCTGAAGGGCCTTGTCTAAACAGAGACCTGTCATTGTTTTTCTACCTGTAAAGATGTAAACTGAGACTGTGTCATCACCCAGAGCTGACCTTGCAGGGCTTCCATCCTCTCCTTACACAGAGCAGCACTCACTCCAGGCTGGGCTGGGATCTTTTCAAGCCAAGACCTCCTGTCCTGCTTTGCCTGGAGAAGCTGCTTGAAGCTTGCCTCCATTTCCCTAGGCATGGAAGGAGAATTTGGGAGGCTCTGACTGAGTATAAACCCTCCTGGAAACTCTTCTGGTTGCTTGGACTCGTGTCCAAATATGTCTCCCAGGTTTCCTGGAGATTCTCAGCCCTCCTGGCCCAACCCTCAGGTCTGTGTGGTAGCCAGAGGAATGTCTCAGGCTTTACAAGGACTGACCACACATTCATCTCCCTCCAGAAGGCCAGAGCAAGGGGATGCTCTGGGTGGAAACTGCAACGTGGATGTTTTAATGCATGCACACAACGTATGGAAAGTGCATAACAGGGGAGGGTTGTGTCTCACCCTTTCTTGGCAGCACAAGGGACAGAGGGACTGAGGAGGGGTTGGGAGGGATGCTCATGGACTCAGAGATGAAAACTGGGTTCCCTGTGCCACCTCAGCTCCCTTGGCACCCTGCGTGTGCCACTTCACCTCGTGGCTTTCCCATATGCAAAACGAAGCTGCCTTCATCTGTTTGGTCTGGCAATGGAAGGCAAAACCTGCCTCCTCCTCCTCCTCCTGCACCCCCACACCCTGTGCCCCAAGTGCCACCCAGGAGCCAGTGGTGAGGGTGATCGATGCAGTCGAAAGGCAGCAGCTGAAGATTTCAAGCAGCTGGGAGCAGCTGGGGAGCAAGCTGGTGAAAGCAGCTGGGGATGTTGGACACATCACTGTCACCTGGGAGGCTGCAATACATCACTTCATCCCTCCCTTGCCTGAGAGAGGGGACCCGCTCCAGGGCCCACAAAGAGCCATTGTTTGGTGAAAAGGGGCCTTGGCAGTGCTGAGACATGGGGTTTAGTGCTTCCATGCCTGTCTCTGCCAGCATCCCACAGCTCCCTGGATCTCAGGGAGTGAACCTCTGAGAACAGAGCGAGGTCAAGTGTTAACAGACAGAGGAGCTCAGACACAGTGATGCAGTAACGTGTCCAAGGTCAGGCAGAATCCAGGCCAGGAACAAGGTGGGATCTCCACAGTCCCACTCTTCAAGCTATAAAATTTCCCCCTCTTTCCCAAGCTGGGTAAGAGAGGAGGAGGAAGTCCCCATCCTTTGCTAGGTAGCTTGTTCCACTACTCATTTATTACTTGCCCTCGTTTGGATGTGGTACAAATACCTTCCTGAATTAGTGAATAAGCCTGAGTGCTTGGAAACAAATCTGTGAGGTCTGCAAAACCTCCCAGCCAGCGTGGTCCTGCTGGAGAAGGGGCACCAAACCTCACACAGAAGGCTTTTGGGGGGACAGAGGGAGGCTGCAAATCAGCGAGCCGTGGGCTGGATGCCTCACACAGACACACACACACAGAGGGAGTTTCAGGGATGGGGTGCCAGGTGGTGACCCAGATGCCTTCCTTCTATTCCTGCCTCTGGTCCTCCCTTGCATCAGGCTCTTGGCCATGCCATGTCCCATCGGTGCAGCTGTATCTCCTCAAGAGAGGAAAGGATGCTCCATATAAACGCCCTTTGAGATGCCACCCCTGAGGTGTTCCCACTGGCACCAACTGACCAGTTATCTAATGTTTCCATCCAGGGAATCTTTTCAGGATCATGGGAACTGGTTTCCACAGCCTCTCCACACACAGGGTGACCCAGATGCCCTGTCAGTGCCTCGTGAGGCTGGGAAACAAGACTCAACCACATTTCAGCTCCCTGTCTTGGCACACACTGTAGATCCACACGCTGCCCCACTGCCACCGAGGAGGAAATGAATCCTGTTTCCTTGCAGGAAGAGGGTCCTGCCCTTTTGGGCACTTGCCCTTTCACCAGCCCCATCCTGGAGCACTAAATTTCCACCCACCACTTGCTCAAAGCTCTTCCCCTTCTCCAACCCCCAGCACACACATACCACACTGTTCATTTGGTTGATGCAGAGCACAACTTCCCCCCCCCAATGCCAGCAGCCCCAGGCTGGACCCTGACACTCTCCTCTCCCAGAGCTAACACCCCCATTGCTCCCACCAGCCAGCATCCTCACTCCAGTTTGTTTTCACGGAGAGAGGAGCCAGCTTATCAAAGCTTGCCTTTCCAGGAGCACGGCAGGGAGAACACCTCTTGTCTGAGGAGGATCTCTTTGCCATGGAGGAGGGGACCAGGCATCCTGGGGGCAAGTTCTCCCCACCCCTGGGAAGTTGTGGGAGCAACAGGCGTGCTGGAGAGATGCAGCTGATAGGAGAGCCACCAAAAAATGCAGCGCAAGGAGAATGCCATGCTGCCAGCCAGCCAGGAGGAGGAACTGACTCCAGCCTGAGCTGGGGAGCACTCCTGCAGAGCCCGGGGTGTCAGCCCCCCGCCAGCCACCCTGGAAACTCCCACCTGGGAGACAGAAGGGGTCCCCCAGGGAGTCCTCCGCAGGGGGACCCGTGCCAGGGGTGCCCACCCAATGGGGAAGTCCACAGGGAGGGAAGGGCTCCCCAAAACCACCTTGAGGACCCAAGCCCACGCAGGGATCTCCTCCCGCAGGGAACGGACAGGGATAAATCCTTCCAGAGCTCGGCAAAGCCCTGAGCCCTCCCTCACCGTACCCCGGCTGTCCCCTCCCCGAGCACCGGCTGCCCGGGAGGTCCCGAAGGCAGCGACAGACCCCGGCCGAGCGCAGCGAGCGGGGAGGGGGTGCAGGGCCCCCCCGCCGCCGTGTTTACCCCGGCACTCACCGGGCGAGGAGCGGGGCTCTCGCCTTCCTTCCTCCTTCCTGCCGCCGCCACGCCGGGTCCCGGGGAAGAGCAGGGGCGGCGCTCCGGGAGCCGCACCGGGGCCGGGGTGGGAGCGGTAACCGGAGGGAATCGGGAACGGGGCCGGAGGAGAAGCGGTACCGGAGCCGGGCTGGAGCGGTACCGGAGCCGGAAGGGGCCGGAGCGGTGCGGTGCGGGTGCGGGACCCGGCGCGGTGCCGGCGCCTCGCTGGGTTGCAGCCTTGGCTCCTCCCCGCCGCAAGCCCGGGATAAGGAGCCCGCTCGGCCCCGCTGCCCTTCGCAACCGGCCCGGGGCGGCAGCGCTGCGGGCACAGAGCCGGCCCTGCTCGGGCTGCGGGGCGGGGAGCCCGGCCTCAGCACACGGGGCGGGGGCAGAGCCCCCCCGCAGCAAGCCCTGCTCGTCCCGCCGAGGAGAGGGGTGCCCCTGACATCGGGGGACCCTCGGGTGGCCTGGGAGATTCCAGCCTCTGTCACTCCGGCCGGGTCACACGTTGAGCAGCAGCTTCGCCATCCATCCCAGCTCTTTCTTGCCTTATATTTAGCCAAACATCCTCGGGTGGCCAAAAATAGGCTAGGCACGGCAATGGATCAGGCTGACTGGAGGTGCCAACGTCGTCTGTCTGAAGCTAATGAATTTCCTCTATCCCTGGCTATATTGATCCCTCACCCTCCCTCCACAGCCCACCCTGGCTGCCAGCAGAGTCTTTGTAGTTAGTGGGTATGATGCCTCAGTCTGGGGGATGTGCAGGAGGCTCAGTGAGGTGTAGGGAAGGCAGAGGGGTGCCAGCAGGACACCAGGGCAGGGAAGGAATAAAATCCCAGAGTATAGGGAGCGGGGAACCCAGGGGATGCTGCAGAGCTGGGGAGGAGGAGGAAAGGGAGCACAAGCTTTCTGGGCAGAAATCCTCTCACAGGGAAGCATATAGCATCTTCCATTCCATATAGGATCCATCCCATATAAGTTCTTCCATTCCACATTGGATCCATCCCATATAGGATTTTCCATTCCATATAGGATTCCTATCCCAGGGAAGCATATAGGATCTTCTTCCCTGACATCTGAGATTCCCCAGGGAAGACTCTCCAGAAGACACACATGCAGGCTTCCTGCTGCTGCTGACAGAGCTCCTTTTCCTATTTGAACGTGGGGGTCTTGGGGGACCTGCAGACCCTCCTTTCTTATATTAGAACCATCAAGTTTGCTGAGAGACCCTTCCAGGGGCAGGGCAGTGCTTCCCAGGCAGCACAGCAGCCGTGTAAACTGAGCCCCTGCAAGGAAAAGAATGTTTTACCAGGCTCCATTTGCTTTGTTCACTTCAGCTCATCCATGGCATCACCCAGCCAAGCCCCCCCAGCCCCTAGCAATGCTCATCTGCTCAGGGTGGGGTCAAGAATTCCAACTCCAGCTCTTCATTTAGCAAGCACATCAGCTGGGACTCCTCTGAGCACACAGGGCTGAGCGAACAGGCTCTGAACTGGAACTGCCCCTCAGTTCAGGCTTGAGGCACGGTGCCCCAGCTGGGGCGTGATGACTTTGCAGTGGTGGGTAAGACCCCCTCCTCTGCGGCACAAGGGCGAGCAGCCTGTGTCTCGCTGCCCCCAGCAGCCTGTTTCTCTCTTGCATCCTTTGCTCTGCAGGGCTCGGGGAGGAGCAGGAAAAGATAAGCCCCAGAGGCACAACATGCGGGCTGGCTCTGGGCTGGTGTGAACGGCTGCCCTCGCCTAACCCCTGGTCAATGAGTACCTGGTCATGTGGGCTGCAAAGTCAGCGGCGGCTCTGGGTGATGTCAGCCCTCACGTTCCCTTTCTGCCACTGACTGCAGAGAGCAGAGCGTTTTCCACAGCCCTGTGGTCCAGCCAGGCTCCCTCATCCCTCCCATTTCCATCCTCACCCCCTCAAGGGGTGAGCCCCAAAGGGGAGATGCCTCAGCAGGGTGGGAGGGGTGGGGAAGATGTCTCAAGCACTTATGTGCCGTTCCCAGCATGGCACAGCCCTCGATCATGACAACTGCTGCTTTCACTCCGTTCCACAGCTACGAGACCACCTGGCTCTGTAAATCCATTCTAAAACAGAAAGCACAGGAGATTCCCCAGCAAAAGCCATGGCTGCTCAGGGAGAAGCACCCCCCAAAGTGGATATGGATGGAGAAACCAGCTCAGAGAGGAAGAGTGATGTGCAGGGGGCTGGAATGGTACGAGCCATTAGTGGACAGAGACAGGAGCCCGGTGGCTGCGTCACACCAGCTGGGTATTAGTGCACAACATTCCTCCTAAACTTAGCTTACAACCACCAAGGTGCCAAGGCAGGGATTGCTGGAAGCCTGACAGGGATGGCTTTGGGAGGAGGATGTGGAGGGGGACAGCACCCAGCTGCCACAGCTGGCAGGGACTCCAAGACGAGCCCTGCGGCGGTGTGATGGACACCCACCATCCCACAGGAACAGGGGCACAGTCCATCTCCCTGGCAGACTGACGTGGGGTGCTAACCAGAGAGCAGGGCTGGGGCCCTTCCACCACCAACAGCCCAAAGCAAACTGTCCCTCAACCTGTGCTCTCTGAGGGGCAACGTGGGCTGAGGTCACTGGCACTGAACTTGGCACCCAGCAGCGCTGCCTCTGCGAGCAGAGCAGGGTGCTAGTGAGGCAGTGCCTGCAGGGTGTTTTTCAAACACACCAGCTTAATGCCTGGGCAAAAGTCATTCTTTTTTCTTTATTTTTTCTTTTTTTCCTTTTTCTGAAATGCCTTCAGGTCCTGGTGGTGGCTTTTTGGGTTGGTTTTTGTTTTCCCTTTGGTGTTGTCAGAGTGGAATCACACAGCCTCACAGAGGGCCAGGGGCAATGAGGTGTGATGGCAGGCTCATAGTTAGGAGTGTTTTCTGATTAAAAAGCACAGGTCTGGCTGGGAAGCTAACAAGGCTTTGTGGAAATCCATGGTTGCAGTTGCCTCAGCTCACTCTGGGAAGGACTTTGCTTTGTCCTCCTGCTCCGGTTGCTCAATTCCTGGGGTGCCCCTGGGCTGGTGCAGGCAGGGGAGCGCTGGTAGCAGCACACAGCTGCTCTCCCTTTCCATACAGATCCCATCTTTTGAAGAGTCAGGGGCTGCACTTCCTGCCCCCATCTGCTGCCACCTTCCTGCAAACAGCACCTCAGCCCAGCTGCGCCTTTGGCCGGAGGGAGGAAAGGGGGGAGTGGGGGGGAGGGGCAGTGTAGGGGGGGTGTGAAGGAGGGAGGGCTGCAGCCAGCAGAGTCAGACCCCAGGAGACTTGGTGCTGCTGTCTGCTCCATCCCGAGGGGCACAGCTGGGTGCTGTAAATGAGCAGGGCTGTGATGCGTGTCACCCAGGCTCTGAGCTGCTCCTGCCCCTGGCACAGTCCTAGGGCTTCCTTCGAGTAGAATCAATCCTGTTCCTGCTGTACATGGGGAGATCTCACATCCTCCTCCCCCCTCCTGAAAAGCCACCCCCAGGCACAGCCCCAGAGCTGCTGTGCTGGGCTCTTGGCTGGGCCAGGGGAAAACAGTGCCTCTTCCACAGGCTGCAAGCGGCTTGTGGGCTTGGAGGGGGTGTCCAGGAGCAGCAGGGAAGGCTGCAGCATCCTGAGCAGCATTTTAATCGCAGACCCAAGGGGTCTGCTAAAGGCTGCTCCTCTCCAGATCCTTCTTGTCAGCAAACATCACTGCAGAGAGGTGAGAGAGGGACCACGGGATGCTGAGAGGTCAGCGTGGCCTCGGGGTGGTGGGGACAGCAACCCCCAGCCCCACCGCTGGCATGAGGGTGCAGACTCAGCTGGGCACCCCTTGTTCCTGTGCAAACCAGCCCGAGGATGGGGCTGTGGGAGCAGTGCATGGACAGACACAGAGCCAGAGCCCAGGCACTGCTTCTCATGCAAAACTGTCTGCTGCTGGACACATTAAATCCTCCGGCTTCTCCCTCACACACTGGGGCCTCAGAAGGGATGCTCCATCCATCCCTGGGTGCCAGTTTGGGCAGAGAAGAGGGAAAAGAGCCCAGGACAGCATGGAGGGATGGGCAGAGGGCTGGCAGAGTTGCCTTAGGAGGGACCAAGGCAGTTCAGGCTCTTTAGCATCGAGGGCAAAACTCTGGGCAGAGGTGACAGCAGTCTCCAAACACCTACAAGTGGAAGGGTGTAAGCTGCTTGCCCCCATTTGATGCCCATCCCCAGACTGGGGGCAGCCCAGCCCACCTCTCCCACTGCCTGTGCCCTGTGCAGCATCCTGCAGAGAGGCAGGGGTGCACATTCTGCATCCGGGGTGAGGGGGGGGGGGAGCCCTGAGTGGGAGTCCTTTGGATGAACTTAGCAGGGAGCAGAAGAAAGAGATGTCAAACTGAGCTGAGCAGTGATGCCCTGGGCCCAGTAAGAGCCAGTTAAGAAAGGTACAGCCACTGAACAGCGGTCTACCCAGCGGGCATCACTAGAGAGAGGTCTGGAGCTCCACTCTGCAACCCAGCACTCTCACATTTACTGGCCATCCCAGTAAATAGGGGAAGAATATTCAACCTGACAGCCTGCATTTGAGCATTAGAGAAACAGCAGCAACACCAATGTGTTTGACTTCCCAAGGAAACATGGGTCAGCTCCAGGGTGTGTGTGTGTGTGGGGGGGGTGAGGTTCACCTGTTTTCATCCTGCAGCTCCTCCAGCCTCATTCCCCTCCTGCACAGAGCAGTGTGGGAGCTGCAGATCCCTCCAGACCCCCCCTCCTGGGGAGCTCCCAGGCACATCAAACCTCACATGGACACACATGTGTGCAGCTCCCAGGCAAGCGGCTGCGTGCGGGTCTGCAGGGGAGATTTCACAGTCACTGCACCCAGGCAGCAGCTCCCTTCCCTGCTGCCCTGCCACTCAATAGGCACACAGGCACCGAGTCATGGAAAGAAAATGTGTTCAATGCCTCCCCTGGCTGTGTGTGCAGCCCTCCCTTGTGCACACGCAGGCATGCGGAAAGCATCGCCCGCAGAGCAGCCAGGGTGCTGGAGCTGAGAGGCTGGCTGCTGCCTGGGGGAAGGTGGGCAAATGGGACCCCCTGTTTAACTGCCCTGGTGTGGCAGGGTCTGCTCACACCAAGCGCTGGCACAGGGCAGGTGGGTGATGCTGCTGTGTCAGGAGGCTCAGTGGTGCTGCCAAGGGATGTGATGGCTCTAGGGAGGGCACCCCTGCCCCCCAAGTCATTTCACAGCACCCCCGACAGGTTACAGCTCTGGGGGGGGGGGTGTATCTGCAGCTTCACTGATGCTGAAAATGTAAATGGGTGAGGGGAAAGGAGTGCTGCCTGGGTGGCCAGGAAGACCAAGGGCTTCCTGGGTTGTGTCAGACCCAGCAGGGCCAGGGCAGGGATTGTGCCCCTGGACTGGGCACTGGGGAGGCTGCACCTTGAGTGCTGGGTCCAGTTCTGGGCTCCTCACCATCAGAAGGACATGGAGGGCCTGGAGCAAGTCCAGAGAAGGGCAACCAGGCTGGGGAAGGGGCTGGAGGGCAAATCCTCTGAGGAGCAGCTGAGGGAGCTGGGGGTGTTGAGCCTGGAGAAGAGGAGGCTGAGGGGAGACCTTCTCCCTACCTCCCCTGCCCTGCCAGGAGGGTGCAGAGAGGTGGGGGATGGTCTCTTCAGCCAGGGGACAGGAGATGGGACAAGGGGCAATGGGCTCAAGCTGCCCCAGGGCAGGGTCAGAGCAGATGGGAGGGAAAAGTTCTTCCCTGGCAGAGCTGTGGGGCTGTGGCACAGGCTGCCCAGGGAGGGGCTGAGTCACTGACCTGGATGGATTTAAAGGTGGGGAGATGAGGTGCTCAGGGATGTGGTTTAGTAGAGGATGGGTACAGTTGGACTCAATGATCTTAAAGGTCTTTTCCAGCCTGGTGACTCTGTTGTTCCCATTTCACAGGCAGGTGAACAGAGGAGCAGGAGGAACAGAGACAAGTTCACAAACCCTTGTTAACACAGAGCAGTGTGTGCCAGAGCTGGGGGAGCTCCTCAAGGCCCCTCTGCAGACTTCTAACAACATTCATAACAGCCCAGGCGAACACCAAACAGCCTGAACCTAAACCCAGTGTAAATCACTGCATCAGCCAACCATGCAAAATAAAGTCACCAGCCACAAAGTACCATTGGCCAAAACACAGCTGACCATGGCAACCACCAGGCCAATTAAAACCTGATGAATCCAGCAGCATCTCCTCTTAATTTTGCCCATGGAGCATCACCATAACAACAGCTCCACCAATCCACACCAGAGATTCAAGCACTTAGCAACCAGAAGCTGCCAAATTATAAAAAAAAAATAAATTAAAAATTGAAAGTATTTCCTCCACAATCCTCCTGCAAGTGTGCAAAACTCCTGCAGCACAATGGGCACAGCCAGGAAAAGGCAGAGAATACGATGGCTGCTGAAACTTCTCCCCCAAGATGCAGCTCTGGAACAGAAGCATCCATTGCCCTGGCAGTGGTTTCACCAGAGGCTGAGTTTGGCCTTTGGTTTTGGCATCTCACTTTGTGCTGTTCACGTCTCCCCCTCCTCCCTGTTACGCAGCAGAGGGAGGAAGGCTGGATGTGAAGGTATGGCTGGCATGCAGGACCAGGGCTGACACTCCCTAAGGACGCTGATCTCCACTCAGCCATGGAGCCTGGAGAAACCAAGCCAGACTGCTCTGCTTGAAGGCTTCCAGGGGGCTTTAGCAGCTGCTTTTACAGGGGTTAAAGCATCTCAGCTCTGCAGAGAGGAGCCCAGGCACCTGCACTGCAGTTCAAAGAGGACTGAAGGCTGTCCCCAGAGGAGTTTGCTCCTTGAGTGTACCTTGTCCCCCATCGCCCAGTGAGAAGCAAGTGCAGGGAGGAGATAAGTTGTTTTTTTTCAGGGAGCAATCCACGTCTCTCCCACTGAGTCACTGACAAGCTTCCCTTTTCCAAGGCAGCTCATGGGTGAGCTGTGGGCTGAGCAGTCAGACCTCTTCCCTGGAAAGAGGTGAGCAGGTGCACCAAGGGCTTAAACCTCTGCTTCTTCTTGGGAGCAAGCAGCACAGGGGTTAAAGTTCCATATGGGAATGTGCCAGGGCAAACCTAACAGACCAGATGCTTCTCTCTGCCAGTGTTTCACCAGAAACACCAGCAAAGGGCCTGTTGCTTTCCTGTTGCCAGAAAGTGGGAGTCCCTACTTGGACTGGCTGTACAAGAAATACCCAGGGGAAGCATCAGATGGGGGTTTCCAGCCCAAACCTGAAAGACCCCTGTTAGCAGGACACAGTCCTTCAGCTTAGGCAGTGCAGGAGGTCTGGCTGGAGAATAATATGGACTCTTATATCCACAAGGACGGCTGGATAGAGGCATGGATGCATGGATGCAAAAGGAGGAGCCGTGGCAGAGGGCTGGCACTATTCAGCAAGAACAGCTTGGGTGGCACTAGAAAGGGACTCCCTCACTGCTGACTATGACAGCCTGAGGATGCTAAGCCAGGATTTGCTGCTTGCCTTGCAGCCTGTTAGCTATTTTCAGCCCAAATGAGGAATCCAACCCCAGCTTTGGCTTCCCAAAACAGTGATGCAGGCAAGAAAACTTCAGCAGGGATCAGAGGGATGATAAATGTGAGAGCATTTCCAAAGACAGCCAGCCAAGAAAGGGCTTGAACTGCAGGGCTGGAGATGTGCTCAGTGGGGCAGAGAGCAATGCATCCCTGAGAGGGCAGTGATGGCAGGGAGATGCCCAAGAAAGAAGCCTGGCTTAGCCAGGAGCCATGTGGGCACAGTCCCACCTCCAGGCACTTGTGCCAGCCATGCTCCTTGCATCCAGGCACTGCTCCATCCCACAAGGGTCTCTCAAGGCCATGGATGCTGATGTTCACCCCACACCTCCTTGCTAGCCAGCCTGGCACCCCCCACCTCTGCTTTTACACTTAGGGAATCGGAGCAGATGGAGGCAGAGTTAGCTGGAGAGAGGAAAATCTCATCACAGCTGCTCCTTGCTGTGAGCAAGTCCTTCCTCTTCAGCAAGGCAGGAGGATGACAGCTCCTGTGATCAGAGCTGGAGCTGCTGGGGCAGGGTGCTGCAGCAACAACATCCCCCAAAGGCTCCCAGGTGGGGGGCTGCTGGTGTGGCATACTCCAACACCCACAGTGGGGTCAGTGACAAGGACTGCTGGGACCCCCAAAACCCCTGTCTCCCTCTTCCTCACTGCCCCTACTCCTGCAGGTCCCTGCCCTGGGTGCCAGCTCCTGCCTTTGCCCCAGCAGGATTGAGGGAAACCTGTGCTAAGGCAGGACCCTGCCCCAGTCTTCTGCCTCCACAGTAAACATTTGCACGCCGCTTCTCGCCCTGGCTGGTGCAGGCAGGGCAGGAGAGGACCTTGCCCCCTCTTTCCCACTTGGTAAACACACGTGCATCGGCAGCAAAGGTTACAGCAGGCAGAGAGACAAATTCCTGGGGGTGTGACTTGGGTGGCCAAGCCTTGCACCCCAGGGATAAACCCTGGGATAAACCCTGGGCACCCCAAGGGGAGCGCACACCGCTGCAGGAGAGGAGAGGGAAGGGAAAGGGAAGGGGAAAGGAAGGGGAAGGGAGGGAAGGGGAAGGGGGGCTGGCTTCCCCACCAGGGAAGGGTTTTCAGGGTGCAGCCCTGAACTTGCTTTAACTGGTGCTGAGGCATCTGCTCAAGAGAAAACCACCAGCTCCCTGCGAGGCAGTCTCTGGGGAGAACCTGCAGCACAAGCCTCTTCCCAGCTGAACGCACTCATTATTTCATTAGCTGTAATTGCCCAGCCAGTGAGCACTCCGATGGCATGTTGAGTCTCCTCTTCTGCTCAGATGCTGCACACCTGCTGTACAAACACAGCCTGAAAACATCTTCCCTGACAGGCTGCAGAGCAACGTTCCTGCTGGCTGCTTCTGGCTGGAAGAGGCTCGAGATTCATTCTGACAGATGCTGAGTGCTCTGTGAACTGCAGCCCAGCACACTCCATGGTATGCACAGCCTGATCCTGCCCTTGTTTGGTCTAGTTCTCTCAGCCTCCACAGCACAGTGATATCCCTGGTGTGTGCACAACACTCCTGGGAGACAGGGCTCCTCACCTCAGCATCCTCAGTATCACCAAAGGGTTCCCAGGACTGTTGATGTTCTGCTTGTAGCTGTAGGGAAACACTGTTTCTAGCTCTGAGGCTGTTCTGTTGTGTACCATCCCTGAGTATCAAATAACCTGACCAGAAGCCTTTGCTGAAGCTCAGATAAAGGACTCTGGAGGCTCATCCAGTCGTGGAGCTTCATCCAGACCAGCTGCTCTGAACCTGAGCAGGATGTCCTAGGACCAGAGGCTGCGCTCGGTCATTGCAAGCCCTGCAATACAGGCAAAGCCACCACCTCTCCCCAGGCTCCAGCAGCATCCAAGACACCTCACAGCAGGACTTCAAAGGAAGCTGGAGCAGGCTGGAAGTGATGGATGGGATGGTACCTGGTGTGTGGGTCCGGAAGGGCTCACACTGCCAGCACAACGCTCCAGAGGCTTCCAAAATCAGAGCAGCCCTGGTGCTGTACTGTGCTCTCCCCTCCTGGGTGCTGTGCCCCAGAGAGCTCCAGCTCTGCCCCACCACCTGCCAGGGTGGGCACCCTGGTGGGTGAGGCAGCTGCTGCTGGTTTTGACTCAGGAAAGCGAAATGCAGGTCGAAGTCGGGATTGCTCTGGAGAAGCCTTCACCCTTGCTGCTGTCTCACAGATTAAATCAGTTAGCACCACAGAAAAGCTCTGTGTGTGCAGATGCTGACTCTCCTTGTGCTCATGCTGATGCAAGTCAGGAATAAATAAAGTCCATAAAACTCCTTTGATGTAGAACTGAGAGGGAGAGGAAAATACCAGTTCTGTTACCCAGCCTTCCCTCTCTTGGTTTAGTGCTACTCCAAAGCCCCTTGGGCATAACCAGCTTATTTTTAGCTGTTTACTTATTAAACAAACACAAGGGAAGGCTAAATGTCAAGGCATTTTTGCATACTGAGCTGGGCTCTGCACATTTGTTCACTCACATACAGGGATGCTGGACCAAACTACTTCTCTGCTCCGGAGCTGGGGGTGGAGCAGGGCCAGCCAGGGAATGTGGGTCCTGCCTGGAAGCTGATGCTGCTTGTAATCCTCCCCCCACAAACATCTGGCAGCCAAGCACCTCCCAGCTGTGGGATCATCTGTCCAAGGAGCAGCAGTACCCATTTAGCAGGCTGTGCATATGATCTCCTCCCAGGTTTGCACCACATTTTAAACCCCTCCACAT
Organism: Laterallus jamaicensis coturniculus; assembly: GCA_022605575.1. Classification (NCBI taxonomy): domain Eukaryota; kingdom Metazoa; phylum Chordata; class Aves; order Gruiformes; family Rallidae; genus Laterallus; species Laterallus jamaicensis. Next base: position 3,524,315 of record JAKCOX010000038.1, read on the forward strand.
CCACAGCTAATGAGGAAATGCCCAGCTCTGGAGTCACAAGCAGAGAAGAGGTGAAGGGGCTTGCCTGGGGTCGATGGGGTGGGGTGGTTGAGCAGGGCACCAAACAGGAGCCCTCCATGACAAGAGGGGAATCTCTGTGCCATTTTGCTGCTGCCAAGTCCCTCATCCTTGGTGCCTCCCTGATAAAACGCTGCAGGGAAATGTGTTCCTCGTGCAGGAGGGCAGAGTGTCACTGCACAGGCTGGAGGGCATCAGGAATGACATTCACAGGGGCTCTGCCTCCAACCTGCTCTGTGCCAGACCCTGGCTCACAGTATCCCAGCTCTCAGAGCTGGTGTCTCCCATGAGCTGGGATGACCTCCTTGGCAGGCTGGGATTCAGCAGGGTGCCAGGGATCCCTGCCTGGCCAGGAGGGCTGCACACTGAGAGGCTGCCTGCTCCCCAGGGAGATAAGGCACAGCTGATCAGCCGTGACTCAGCACCCCTGAGTCTGTGTGGAGCTTGTTGAACAAGGGCTGAGCACCCTCACACCGTGCCAAGAGGCTAAGCTGGCTCCTGGCTCTTACCTGGCCACAGCCAGGCCCACAGCAAAGTGGAGATCTTCCCAAGCAAGCAGAGGCAGGTCCTGCCAGGCTCGTGGCCATGGGGCTACTGGTTGGACTGGCTGGCTCTGGGTGGCTGTGTTGGCCCTGCTGTGAAAGGGGGGTGGGTGGGCTGCGCAGAGCTGCCACAGATCCAGGTGTCCAGGAGGAGGAAAAAGAGGAACCCAGCCACCCCTCTGGGATGCCTGGGCTCAGTACCTGGGGTCCAGGTGTTACACACCAATGGGTACCAGCCAAGCTGGCTGCCTGGAGTGGGATCCAGAGCACGGTGCATCACACAGTGTGTGCTCCTCCGTTTCTGAGGTGCATCTTCCCCCGGGTAGTGAGCAGCTAACCCCACGGAGAGTTGCAGGAGCCTTTTCCCGGGAAAAGGGGCTCTTTCCCTGGACTGCTTGGTCCTTCCTCAGCTCGTCTCTCCAGGACACGGCCCCCCCGCAGCTCCCGGGCTGTCCTGGCAGGCAGCCCCACGCTCCCAGGGCACCGCAGGAGTTTTTGGAAAATGCTTCCACCTCGTGGCCCTCCGGAGAACTGGCTGGCTGGGAAACGCCAGGCTGCACCCCCGGAGCCCAGCTGAGCCGGACAGAAACAAGCCCGTGCCACCCTCTCCACTGCCTTCTCCAGCCTGAACTGGGGTACCCAGTGTCTCTGCTCAGCCCCGGGACTGAGCTGCCAGCGATGCACACACCAGCCAGGGGTCTGACAGCAGAGCCAGCAGCATGTGGGGACCAGCATCCCATAGGATAGGCACGGGCTTCCCCAGGGCTGAGGAGGAGCTGAAGCAGCTCCTCGGTGTGTTCACACCTCCTGTTCCCAGCTCAGGTGCACACGCACACACACACACACACACACACACACACACACACAGAGGTGCTTGCAAAAGCTTCAGCCGAAGCACCAGGGCTGCCAAACCCGTTCTGCCGGGGGGGACAGCATCCATCCACTCCTGGTTCCCCTCCAAAATCTGCCTGCACAGGCAGGTGGGGTGGGGAAGGAGTGGAAGAGCCTGGAGCGCACAGGGGTAAGCACCCAGCACCTTGGGACATTTGGGGCTCCACCACTCAACCTCCTCTGGTCCATGGGAAACAGTGCAGGGAGGAAGCGGGGGGTCACCCCCTCCATGGGCATCTCCACCCCACTTCTGCCACCAACACTGCCTGGAACATCAGGCAAGTGACTTCTGCTCTGCTGTGGGAGTGACCTGGGCTTGAATGCTCCAGGAAAAGCCCACCAGCTTGCACACCCATCTCCTGTTGGGACACGGGGTTTGGTGGGCACTGCGCAGGGTCAGGGTGACACATCTGCTGTTCTCTTCTGGGCCACAACTGTTACACTTCACAGGAGAAGTTTTTAAGGCAAATGAGCCCCCCTTGCAACATCTCCAGCTTCTCCAGAAAGAGCCTCTGGTCCTGCTAGCGGGTGGGTTTTGGAGAAGTCTTCAAAGCCTGGCAGTGCTTCCCCCCCAGTGCTGCTGTGGGAGCTGGGCGACCTCTGTAAGAGCACTGTGGTTTAGGGCAGCTGTACCTCTCTAAAATATCCCTCAGGATGCACACCTATCCCTCACTTCTGCTCCCTGAGGAGCTCAGCAAGTGCTATTGAAATCCAACTCAACACGTGTATCTTAGAGGATGGAGCCACTCTTCCACAAACAGTTTCTTCAACATTAACAAGAGCTGAGCTGCAACTCTCCTGGGCTTGCAAGGCTATAAGACTTCCACAGCTCAGGATCCAGCAAACCCAGTCTGACCATATCCCTGATCACCAGCGTTATCAGATTTCTCACACTACACTGTGGTTTCCTGGGAAGTCACCATACTGGTCATCCAAGTGCCCTGCTAACATGACCAGCACCCTTGGAAATGCCTGTTTGTCAGCTGCTTTACCTGTTCTTGGAGGTTTGCCTCTAGCCAGGGCACCAAGGTCTTTAACTCCCAGTGTCCCAGGTGCTGCCAAAGTCTTCATCCTACTCATCAAACAATCAGCAAAGCCCTTGGTTCCCACACAGCTGATAGGATGCTCTTCCAACCTCGGGGTCTACAGGAGAGCAAAACAAATAGAAGGATTTCCCTGATGGTATTTGCGGTCCTAATGACCCCCTCTCTGCCTGAGCAGAGGTGAAGGAGTGTTTGGTCGGCGTGAGCGATTCTCAGCTTTGTTTTGTAACAGCAGCAGCCTAAAGTGGTTACATTTTTAGTAGTTTATGCGTTTGTTTTGGGGTTTTTAACCCCAAAGTCCATGGAGATGGCGAATCCATTTGCCATGCTCCTCCTGTGCAAAGAGCAATGTGACTGTTTCTTCTAACGCCAGCGAGGGGACCAGAGTGCTGTGGTGGTGCTGCAGCGTGATGGCAGAGTGGGCTCAGAGGTGGGAAGGCATCAGCTGCCTCTCCACCATCCTTCATCAACCACGACCTCCCCAGGTGCCGGGCTCCCCGCTCACCGTGCACTGAGGCCCACACGCAGAAGCGGCAGGGCCTCGCCGATCCAAGATGGAGTCAAAGCAGTGGCATTCGGGGGGGTGGACTCAATGATCTTTTGAGGTCCCTTCCAACCCCCCCAAAATTCTGTGATTCCCCCTGTCACACCCAACGCCCCACAGTTTAGAGACCTGTCAGGGGAAAGGACCCGACCAGGCTGCTCACTGCCCGCTAGGCCTCAAACACACCATCCCCGACCCCCGCCTGGGTTTGAACTGTCTGCAGTGAGAAAGCGGCTCCCGTGAGGAGGAATCAATAACCAATGAGTAATCAGTAATCAACGAGTAATCAATAATCAGTGAGTAATCAGTGATCAATGCAGGAGAGCAAACAAGCCTGCAGGTGATCTGTGAGCACACTGTATGGTGCCGGAAATGGTGGCTGTGACCCAAGAGATGTAGCACAGCCCCGTGTAATCACACAGTGATCTGTTAAAGAGGAGGACACGACTAATTTATCATCTTATTAAGGACCTCAAATTTTACAAAGAAGGTGGCTGGAGCCACAGAGGTGCCTTTCCTAGCAGGACCCAGGTGAAATTTGGTGACTCCAGCTGGGTTTGCAGGGAGCCTGGGGGGCACAGCCCTGCAGCAAACCTGGATGCCCAGGTTGCCACTCAGTGAAACGTTAAGCAAGATGGGTCCTGCACAGGGCTGACATGTAACAGGTAGGCAGGGTTTGAAAGGGGATTACAGCCAGGCTCCTCTTTCTCAGCAACAGATCTCCCCTGCCATACATAACGTGGGGAGAGGCAGCTTTAAGGGCAGGATGCTGATCATCCTGGCTGGGGCTCAAATGAAGAGCTCCCAGTTAACGAGAAGGAAGTAGGGAGCGGTGGAATCGGGAAGTGCTTTGTTCATCCCATACGGACAGTTGGCACGTTAAGGATGGACTGGGGGTTAATCAAAGGGCTGCTAAAGCACCGTGAGGGACCTGCCAGTCGCCATACGTGTCCCTGTCCCGAGGAAATTAAAAATCACGCTCCATATGCCGCGCGGCGCGGGGAGCGAGGCGTCTCGAGCAGCGTCTGCATCTGCCCCAGCATCCCTGGGAGGGGGCAGGTGGGATGCACGCTGCTGCGGGGGGGGTTTGGGGGCGGGGTGGAGGTTCATAACCCGGCAATAACTCGTCTCCTTCCCCCGCCTTCCCGGCACCGAGCAGGGAAGGACAGTGACTGGGGAAATAAGGGGAACGGAGGGGAAGGATGACACATGTTCAGCCCAACCCAGTGGCAGAGCAGCCAGAGAGGCAGAGCCAATAGCTGCTTTTCATGCTCAGTGAGTCTGTCCACCTCCAACCCCCCCCCCCCCCCCTCGAGTCCTTAAGTTGCAGCTTTTAACTACCTCAGTGTTCAAAGAAAATATGATGCTCAGCGTGAACAGAAGGAAGAGCCTGCTGGCAGGTAGACAGCATGGACACTGATCCTGGCAGGGCTGGCTGCTGAGAGAGGTACGTGCCTTCCAAGGCAGGGATCCGAACGCAATCACATTTGGGATGCAAACTCAGAGCAGACTTTAATTTTCCAGCAGGGGGAATATGGAAATCTGTCTCCCTTGAAATGATTCATCCCCCTTTTCCCACCACCCCACCCCCACCCCCTTCCCCCTGCGTCCTCTCTCCATCCCTCCCAGCACTAAACACGTTGCTGTGGTCTCTCCATCTGGGTGACTTAACCTTGGGTGTCTTGGTGTCCCCATGCATGTACTGAAGTCGGGAGCAGAGGCTTAAGCCAGACCTGGGTGGTACCTGCGGGGTGGATGGGCTCTGGACCTGGGGGCACTGGCAGGTTGGCTTGTGCCAGGCGCTGAGCAGGGACCCTGCCTGGTAAGAATCGTCCTTGGGGAGCCAGGTGCTGCCCTGCTTAGCATGTAGGCACTCGGGGTGCGATGAGGAGCTTACCCAAACGGGGGGGCCTTTTCCCCCAACAAGCCCCAGCTGCCCGGTGCTCCCAGCAAGGTGGAGGGCAGGGGAGGGAAGGGAGGCAGTGACACAGGGATGTGGGCAAAGTTAGGCTCACTCCTCCCAGGGCTTTAGGTTTGAGGAGGACTCTGAGCCAGGTTCATCGCACCTACAGCCTCTGCCCTGGCCTGGCACCGGTTTGGGGAGAGGGGAGGAAGAGAGGCCTGGCTGGGGGATGCCTCTTCCACGCACTGCTGCTGGTGGGGCAAGCCAGGGGGGACACCCTCTCTGCTCACCTGGGAGAGCATCCGACGTGCTGCCGGGCTCTTGCAGCTGAAACGCCCTGGCAAATGTTTGGGTGGCACCTCTCTGGGGAGGCAGAAGGGGCTGGAGATGACACCAGCGTGCCAAAACCCCTTGTCTGGCAGTAGAAGAAAGCGACTTGTTTCCCTGTGCTGTGTGGGAGGTGTCAGGGCTCGCTGCCCCCGGGGCTTTCCCTGTAATTCGGTCTCACACTTCCAGGCAGGGAGCTGTTTTCTCAGGCATGTCAAGGAGAATTAACGAGGAGTGTGTGTTGGGGGGGAGTTGTGGCCATGTCCCAGCCAGGGCTGTCAGGATCTGCCTGACTCCTTGGTAACGTGGAAGAACTTTTGTGTTCTTGAGGAGAAGAAAGCAGCTGGTATATGTGTGCTCACTGAGCTCAGCTCCAGTGTACCCCATCCCAGGGGACACACACAGGGCAGGCAGGGTGCTGAGGCCAGGGCTGCTCTCACCCACTGGCCCTATTGTCCTTTTCCACCCTCCTTGGTGCCGGAGCTGGATCCCATGACCGTGCCAGTGTAAATATTGTCTCACCAGCCCTTTCTGGAGATGGTGCCGTCAGGTGGCGCTTGGGAATAGGCAGCGTGGCTGCGGGAGTCCAGGGAGGAGCAAACACTTGTTGCCCTGAGCTGCACATTGCACGGGGAAACCCGGCACCCAGAGCTACCAGACACTCAGAGCCACTGGCCACCCAGAGCCATCAGCCACCCAAACCTTCATCTCCAGCCCCGCAGCTGCTGGGAGGTGACAGGGGAACGGGAGGGATGGCTTCTGCAGGCGCTGGGAGTGATGCGCTGGGAGGGATGCACAGGGAGGTCGTGGCTGTGGAGACAGGAGGGGGAGCGTGAAGAGCTTTTTCTCTCAGCTCCAGCACTGAAATTCAGCGTGATTTTAATTATAGCCTATTTCTTCAGATTTAGCCCTGCCTGGCATGTGACTTCAGGGCTGTAAGCTCCTTGGCAGGCTGTGCTGGTGCGAGCGGCTGCGGGCACACAGCGTGGCTTGGGTCTCTGAAGGATCAAAGTTTCTGGGCAGTCTAGGAGCTTTTGTACACTGGGGAGCACTTCCCTGCTCATGCATGCAGTGCAGAGCAGAATGTACCTCTCCTGCCTTCATAAACCTGCTGCTCCCAGCGTGGGGCTGCTACGACCCTGTAACACCCAGAAGAAAACCTGCAGCTGGGCCCAAACCATCCCAAAGCCCACAGCAGAGCCAGGTTTGGACAACCACCCATCCCAGAGAGCGCAGTAAAGTTCATCAGGAGGATCCACACATAGCAAGGTGCCAGGCAAAGCTCCCCCAGCCAGGACCAGCTGCCCTGGATGTACCTGCTCCATCCCACACGCCTCCTCCCTGCACCATGGGGAGAGAATCGACCCCAGTGCTTGGGGCAGCATCAGGCTGGGTGGCAAACAGGACAGAAGTAGCTGGCACCTTCCAGGCTGGCTATCTCTGTACCGTGCTGCTCACCACTTCCAGGGGCAGCCAAGGTTTGCGACCCCCCTGCCTGGACAGGCAGAGCCCAGGGCACAGCCCAGCCCTGCTAACCTCAGGGATAACCCTCCCACTGACTTCAAAGATGTTCAAGGGGTGCTTCAGAGATGCACACATTATGAGGTATATGGTATTATTCCATGAGCTGGTTTTGGAGATCCCCAGTGCAATAGCATTTTTGCAGCCTAGCTTAAGCGTGCAGAGAACAGACGGGAGCAGAGGAAGAAAAGAGCTGCTCAGACTAAAGTAAGAGCATCCACATCAAGGTTTGCCTCCAGTTTCACTCAACCAGATCCAATGCCACTTCCACTTGGAGACAAAAAAACCCACAGGAGCAATCCCAGCTGGGAGGCTCAGACAAGCTAGTGGGGGCCTGGGAGCAAAAGGCTTGTCTGCTGTGACCGAGCTGGGTGGCAGCTGAACCTGCAGCAGCTTTCAGTACCTTCAGTGTGGTGCAAACCACGGGGCAGGGCTGCCTTGCTCAGGCAAGAGCCAGCTCTCGTGGCTCTCCCACCTCTCCTGCGTGCCAGGCAGCTGATCCCATGGGTGCGAGCGGGCTGGCAGCATCGCCTGGGCTCTCTGCGGAGTGCGAGGCTCCCAGCAGCAGCCCCGGCTCCAGCACAAGGGAGCACGTCCCCTGTTAATCAGCATTTAATTAAAGGACATGCTGACATTTGGAAATCAGAAACAACTCTCCTGTGTGGGCTGCCTCTCTCTGCTGCTCGCCTCTTCTCTGAATCACTCCCTGACATTTTGCCAGATTAGGATGTGACTCTCTCTCTCTCTCTCTCTCTCCCTCCTTCCTTATAAAAATAAATTGGGAAGGAAGATGCAAAGCCACCGCTGCTCCTGAGGGAGAGGACACAGGGGATGGGCTTTCTCTGGGGAAAATCTCCCATCATTACCAGTGCTGCCGTCGTGTCCTACCAAGCCCCTGACTGCAGGAAGGTTCTCGGGTGTGGGTGCCACAGGGATGCTGAGGCAAGGGGCTACTCACTGAATCAGCCTGGGGTAACTGGTTGTCTCTCTCCCAAACCAAGTAGAGCACTGAGCAGGTACCTGGGGTGCCTGGGTGATTCCAGGTGATGCTCCTGAGGGATCCCGAGGCGGGTGGTGTGAATGCTCTGTGGGGATGGGGAGGCCATGCAGGAGCTTCCCACAGGCAGCAGGTTGGACACACGGACCCTGTGGGTGGTCAGGATGGACGGACACAAGGGTGTTTGAGCTCTGGGCCTGGGGATGGCCCCGCACACAGGCCCAGGGCAGGGCTGCTGTGCCTGGCACGGGTGGGGGCAGGACCCACAGCCCAGCATCGGGGATGCTTCTCCCCCCGTCCCAGGTGGGACCCCCAGCCCCTCTTGTTTCCCCTGATGCCCCTACGGCTGGACACGCCCACCCCACCTTCAGATTCACCTGCTGCCCCCCCACAGAGCCCCCCCTCTTGCACACGGCGCTGTGTGCAGCCCCCGTGCAAGGTCCCCGTGCAAAGTCCTCATGCAAAGTCCTCGTGCAACATCCTCATGCAAGGTCCTTGTGTAACATCCTCGTGCAAGGTCCTCCTGCAACATCCTCGTGCAGGGTCCCCGTGCAACGTGCTTGTGCAACGTCCCCGTGCAGGGTCCCTGTGGAACATCCTCGTGCCTCCTGCGTGCACCTCCCACGTACCGCACCCCCCTCCGTGCAAACCCCCCACCACACAGGGCCGGACGAAGGGGGAGAGGGGTGTGTGTCAGCAGCGTCCACCAGCCTCGGGAGGACCCTGTCCTGCCCTGGGGAGGAGGAGGGGGGGATATCCCCCAGTCGGGGCCTCCCGCCGTCCCCATCCCTCATCCCCCTCCCCGCGTTAGAGGAGCACAGCAGCATCCCTCCTGCGCCGAGCTGGCCCCCGCCTCCCGCACCTTCTGCTGCTCTTGAACCGGGGCCAGCGATTCTGTTTATCCCTTAGCCCATGCCAGGGCTGGGAAAATGCAAACAGCAGCGAGGGCTGGGGGAGGAGGAGGAGGGGTAGTGTGTGTGTGTGTGTTGGGTGGGGGGGGAGGGAGGGAACCCTCACCGTTCGCTTCCCCTTGGCTGCTCATTTCAGCCTTCTTTCAAGCAGAAATTACTCACATTAATCAAGAGTGAGAATGTGTTTGCGGCCCTGCAGATTTGGCAGCGCAGAATCAAATTCCATCAGTAGCAGCAGGAGGACAGGAGCCGGTATCTCTGCTGTGCACAGCCTAATAGAGCCATTGCCAGAGGAAATTGGATCTGAGAGCTCCCCTAAATTAATCTACCCTCTAAAAAAAAAATAAATAAATTTTTTAAAAATATGCCAGGAGATCTACATGACAAATGAGCATTTGCAATGGAAACTGGTGCAAACATCCAGCGCAGCATCGGATCAGTAGGGATCTGCCCCTTGGAAACATGTGCACTGGGAAGAGGTGCACAAGAGAGTGTGGGTTCCCTGCGGCCAGGGCAATGTGAGGAACCCCCAATTCGGGCAGTGAGAGCTGCTGGGACAAGGGAGAGGTGCGAAGCCATCGCTGCCACAAGCCCCTCTCCTCTGCTCCTCCCCAGCAGGCAGGGGAGATGCTGGAGGCTGACAGCTGCCTGCGCCCTGTGCCCGCACGTGCAGCTGCAGCCATGCCACGGGACAGCCAGGAGCATCTCTGGAGTAGCCCAGTGAGCCCAGTAGGACAGTGGGGCAGCACCATCGTGGCTCCTGCCACTGTCACCCCACAGCAATGGGGCCGAGTGGGGCAGGTGGGGGGCTCCTGGGGTCCTGGCTCGCAGGCGCCGCGGAGCCGGGGCGCAGGTGCTGCAGCTCACTCTGCTTTAATAGAGCTGCTGCTGCTCCAAGGTGATTGCTACTTTATTGGCTTATTTTTAGCTGTGCAGCCGGGTTGAGAGCAAGATGGATGGGGCTTGTCTTGGGCCAGACTTTGGCTTGCAGCAGGAGCCCAGGCACAGGGACTGGTTTGAAAGCTGCCTTGAAAATGGGGGGTGCAGAACAGGGAACTCACCAGCTCCTGCCCCAGGACTGGGCTGGAGGGTGGGCATGGACTGGGCTGTGCTGGGTTGGTGCAGGCTGCCTGCTGCTGGGCAGCCCAGTCAGGGCTCCCCAGTACAGTTTGACCCAGCATCCCCCAGTAAAATCCAAAGACTCACATAGTGTGTCAGAGTCTTGTCTGCCCTGACCCATCCCAGGGTCTGTCTCCTTCCCAGGAGCAGTGGGACAGTGGGAATGCTGCTGAGCCCTGGCTCTAGGTGCAGCCAGGCATCCCCATGGCAGGGCACCCTCCTGCCTAGGCAGCACCAGTCTGATTAACCCCTCTGCACCACACATCACCTGGCCTTGCCATGGCTCTGCTTGCTCAGGCACATCCCCTGCACACCCCCACATGTCATTTTTCCACCATGGGCAATTGAAAGCCTTGGCATCTCTGCTCTGCTCTCAGCAGCACCCAGTGATTGAATCTTGACCTCTACTTCCCAGGTTTATTAGCTCCCTGCCCCTGGACGTGTGGGCTGAGCAGGGCCAGGTGGTGATGAGACAAGGAGCGTTCCCAGCGTTGCCTCGGGACCACTGGGAGTTTGGACCAGGGAGAAGCAGCACCCAGCCAGGCTGGCAGTGAGGGCTGGGTGTGCTGGGCACAAGGAGGGGTGCTGGGTGCTGGGCACTGTGGCCAGGCTGGTCCAAACTCCACCAAGGACCTGAGCAGCAGAACCTTTGGCTTTGCTCTGATCCAGGGGAACGTGGTGGCAGAGGGAAGTGCCTTGCTCTGCTCAGGGGCTCTAGGATGCTGCTCCTGAGACTGTTTTGCCATCTCAGTGGGGCTGTGAGCTTGCAGCTGGGCACACAAGGCTTTCCACAGTAATCTCTGCTCCCTGAATAGGTGCTTTTCCTTGGGGCTCTGTTGCAGGAGCTTTGTTCGGTTGCCTGTAGATGATAAGCAGCGATATCAGAGCAAAAGGGAAAATAAACTACCTGGATGGCCAGATGAGGAAGTGTGAATTGGTTTCAAAAACCACCAAGCACCTGCAGACGGTGTGTGGCAATAACTGGGTGTCTCCCCCCCCTCCCCTCAATACCATGGGGACCTGTGGTGAGCCCTGCCCCTGGTGCCCACCCCAGCGCGGTGGGAGCTGCGGCCAGCCAGGCTGCAGGGATATTGATTAGCTTTACAGTGTAACCTGACAGAGCCTATTCTGGTGATGTAATGAAGATGGATGATCCCATCCCCTCGCCCTGGTGCTTTGGGGAAAGGGAAAATTATTTGCCACATCCTGGAGGGATGCTCCGTGGTCCTCTGTGCCTCGCTGCTCTACCTCATCTCATTCCCACCTCTCAGTGGTGGTTTTTTCTTCTTTCCATCCTTATGGCTCTCTGCCTCCCCTTGACCCAGCACAGCACTGTCTCAGCTGGCACGGGGAGGTGGACACGATGCTCGTGCTGGGAGGCAGCTGAGCCTGGTCCAGACCTCACTGCTGGGATGAGCTGGGGGGGGATCTGTTGCAGATCTTGGCTGCCCACAGTGCAAAGCACTCCCGCCTCTTCACCACAGCCAGGGTCATGATCTGGCCCCACACCCCAGCTCACCTCTCCCTCCTCCTCTGCTGTTGTTCCCTGACTCCTGTTCTTCACCCTCTTGCCTTTGCTTCCCTGAGTGCCCATCTGCACATGTGTCTCCTCAGGGCTGCTGCAGTGGATGAGGCATCCCCACAGCCCCATGCCCAGCTGCCAGACCAGCTTGTGCAAACCCATCCCACGTCCAACATGGGGAGAAGACCTCTGCAGAGCAGTCCCACTGGGAAACCCTGTGCATGACCTAAAAGCCTCATCCCGGGACCCGTTAATTGTCAATTAAGTGCATCTCTCTGGGGTTGATGAGCTCCTTTCATAGCCCAATCTGAGCGGTTTGGGAACCACAGGCAGTGATTTTTCCTCTGCTGACCAGCAGTTGTGAATCCATCCACCAGGCTCAAGCATGCCCATGCCAGGAGGCAGTTATGTACCATCATAAACACGATTTAAAATTGGTCAGGGTTTTAAAAGGGGAAAAAAAAAAGAGGAAAGCTCATATATTATCAGGTCTTTATTTCTCTTGGAGCTTTTACCCCTTAGGATTCATGTTTTCAGGCTTTTCTCAACCAACACCACAGCTGGAAATGCTAAAGTGTTTTTATAGAAGAGCTGAGAATCCTCCAGCATCACAGGGCTGCAGGAAGGGAAACAACATTCCCAGTGCTGTAACAGGAGATAGGATCTCCAGAGCTGCCAGCACCCTCTGCAAAGCAACCACCTCTTACTACATCTTCAGGAACCCCAGGACTCTCACTGCTATCTTCCATCAGACCCAAACCCTTCACAAACCTCATGCTCAGAAGGGATGCTCTGCTCTGACCCGGTGCAGGGGTGATGCCCAGCAGCTCCCTCACTGAGCTCCAGCCATGTAAAACCCCCAGTCCTGGAGAGAAGATTTCCAGGGATGCAGAATCCTGGTGATACTTGCAGCCTCTGTTTTAAAGCTTTGAGCCTGTTAAGGCTGTGTGTGGGGTGGGATCTCTGGCATGCCCATCGATGTCCTGTGCACCATCCAGCCAAGGTCTTTGAAGTGATAAATAAACCCTTGTAAAACCAAGGGGGAAATCATGCTGTAGCAAACACACGGTGCCTTTCCAGCCTCACGAGTCCCCTTGGATCTTCATGGCAGAGTGATTACTCTTTTTCTTGGCTAAGGGAGGTAATTTCAGCAGCAGTGCAACTCCAGTGTGAGCAGAGGGGTGATTTGGGAGAAAATACTTCTAAAAATAAGGTGCACCAGCACCTTGCCTGGCTGTGACTGGGGGCAGACATGCTATGAACACAACGAAGAACATTCCTGCAGTCCTTGGTGATTCCATCACTTCCCCATCCCATGTCTGGGAGGGCTTTTTGAGAAGAGCTTTGGAGCTGATGCAGAGGAAACCCCAGGCAGTGAGGAGCACATCCCTGCATTTCACAGCCACCTTTTCCTCCTGCATCCCAGCATCCCGGCGTCAGCCTAACATCTGGCAAAGTTGGGGACCAGTGGCAAAGTGAACATCACTGCTTATGGCAGGCCAGGCTGGCAGCTCCTGTGAGATCAGCCCTGCCAGCATCATTCCTTGGTGACTGCTTGCTCACAAAGGGAAGAAATGGAAGCAAATCTTACGTGACACATTTATTTTTGTCGTCTATTTATTAGCTCAGAGCAAAAGTCCTGCTGCTCTGCATTCTGGGGATTATGCAAATGAGGGACATCAAGACAATTAAAAAAAAAAAAAAGCCCAAGTGAGCACAATGTCAAAGCTGAGCAGATGCTGAGGGATGACACAGCCCTCCCTGGCCACTCCTGGCCTGCCACAGCCCAACAGCACGGCTGGACCGCCTGCTCGGGCAGCCCCCTGCCCAGACCCAACGTGTCACCTGGACCATCCCATGGGGCTTCATATACTGCCCCTTCCCAGCTCAGGGAAGGATGCAAGGGGCGGACTCTGCTGCATCCTCATCCCATCCTCGTCCCATCCTCATCCCGTCCTCATCCCATCCTCATCCCATCCTCATTCTATCCTCATCCCATCCTCATCCCGTCCTCATCCCATCCTCATCCCATCCTCATCCTATCCTCATCCCATCCTCATCCCATCCTCATTCTATCCTCATCCCATCCTCATCCCGTCCTCATCCCATCCTCATCCCATCCTCATCCCATCCTCATTCTATCCTCATCCCATCCTCATCCCGTCCTCATCCCATCCTCATCCCATCCTCATTCCATCCTCATCCTATCCTCATCCCATCCTCATTCCATCCTCATCCCATCCTCATTCTATCCTCATCCCGTCCTCATCCCATCCTCATTGCTCTCACCTAGACGATGCGGCCAAAACTGATGGCTGGACTAATCCTGGGCAGAATTCCATTTACAGGGTGGCTGAGGGTCCTTGTCCCCTGCAAGGGACCTCCCAGCTCCCCAAGGGAGAGCAGCCCAGTGCCCCATGTCCCAGCACAGATGAGGTAATGCCGCGCTCATGTTTGGCTGGGCGCTGCCAGGGGAGGAGGATCTGGCTCGCTCCACGGGTCTGAAGCCTGGCTAAATCCCCACTGAATCACCCTGTTACACTGACAGCTCGGGATTTATGAGAGCTAAAGGGGATGGATAGCAACGAGCAGGGGGGAGGAGGGGAGGAAGCTCCCAAATCTGACTTGTCTTTGCTTCTGCAAGCCACTCGGGATGTGTGTTTGGGGATTTAATCCTGTCTGAACCCCTCTCTGTTGAGACAGAGGTGGAGGGAGAGCTTAAGGCAGCTGAAGTGCATGTCGATAGCTGCATCCAAGCAAAGCTCCTGCCCCGACAGCTCCTGGAAGTGGGGATAAAAAAGCCTTTTCCCAAAAGCCCGTGGAAGAGCAGAGGCAGGCTGGCACTGGAGACACGGGAAGATGCAGGGAACAGCCAGGGAAACACGCTTCCATCCTCACTCCGCTAATTACCCTCATTAGGGAAGGAATGCAGCCTCTGATTTCGAGCTATACCAGCTATTCTTAATTATCCAGCCTGCTGAAAACACACCGGTGCACTCGGGTGGGCTGGTTTGGGGGTTTTTTTTTAATCTAGAAACGGGTATTTCTCCTCCCCAGGTCAGGGAGTCTTTTGTGTCTGCCCGGCTGGGAGACGGGGCCAGACACAAAGCGGAGAGGGAGAAAGAGGGAGAGAGATGGGGAGAGAGATGGGGAGAGAGATGGGGAGAGAGATGGGGAGAGAGATGGGGAGAGAGATGGGGAGAGAGATGGGGAGAGAGATGGGGAGAGAGATGGGGAGAGCTGGCATCCCTGCCCCGGGTGTGTGGGGGGGATACCCTGCCCTGTGGGTCCCCATCACCCCAGCAGGCTGTGCTGGGGACGGGAGGCTGTCAGAGGAGCGGAGCAGCGGGGATGCAGACGTGCGTGCTGCTCGGCGACCCGATGTGGAGAGCGGCGAGGGATAATTTATGCACTAACCTCAGCTTGGGGTTGCGGGCGGCCGTCCCCAGCCGGCGTGGGAGGGAGGCCTCTTCCCATCACCCCTTCCACCCGCCTCCTCCCACCCTGCAGCCACACACACAGCCACACAATCCCCCTTACAATTAGGAAGACACCTATTCAGCACCGCTCCGGCATCGCTGGGCTTTTGTTCCTTCTCTTCTCTGCTGGCAAAGCTCTTCTTCCTCTTCTTCATCCTCCCCCCTCCCGCCCCACGCACTCGGCACGGCTGCTCGGCGGTTGGTTAAGTTGCTTTTCATGATCTCCACCAAAGAATATTCATCGCGGTCCCGCTGAAGTCCCGCGATCCAGGCGGCGGGGAGGAGAGAGGAGAGGAGAGGAGAGGAGAGAGGAGGAGAGAGAGGAGGAGAAAGGAGAGAGGAGGGGGGAAAAAAAGAGAAAAGGAGGAAAAAAAGGAGAGAAAAAAAAAAAAAGAAAAAAGGAGGGGAAAAAGGAAAAAAGGAGGAAAAAAAAGAAAAAAGGAGGAAAAAAAAAAGTAAGGCGGCATTTTTCTCTTTTTCTTTGTTTGAAGTCTTGCCTGGAGGAGTTTTGTGTGTGTGTGTGTGAGAGAGGGGAACAGGAGCGGGTTGTGCCAGCTGCACGCTCAGCGTACGATGGGCATCGGTGAGGAGCACATGCTGAGCACACACAGGCACCTGCAGCCATCAGCTCCCCTGCGCAGGGGTTACCTGTGCAGCCCCCACCTCCCCTCCCTGAGTAGGGGTGGGGGCTTCAACTCCTGCTGCAAAGCCATGCCTGGAGGTGGGGGGCTTCAACTTCTGCTGCAAAGCCATGCCTGGGAGGTGGGGGCTTCAACTCCTGCTGCAAAGCCATGCCTGAGTGTTTCTTGCCCGGAGAAATTCGAGTCTTGTTTGTTGTGTAGGCTGGAGAGGTGTCTGTGTGTCTGTCTGTGTGTCTGTCTGTGTGGATATAGATATTTCCATCCGCGCTGCGGTGTGGCTGATGCAGGAGTTGTATTCTCATTGATGGATACGTGGTGTAGCTGGGAAAAAAAAGAGACATTCTCTTTGTTTTAGAGGAGAATAATCGCTGCTTGGACACAACTCATCAATGTAAGGATGTTTATGAAGGGGGGTGTGTGTATATGTATATATATATTCATGTGTATACACGCTGCTCAATTCCATGCCACACACGTTCCCGTAGCTCTCAGCTGAATGCTGTGTAAGCTGTTTAACTGGGGGGTTTTGGGGGGTTTTGGGGTGAGCTGTGCCCTCCTCCGAGCAGTCCTGCCCCTGAGCTGAAGTTTGTGAGCATCCGGGCTAAGTTTTCTGTCGTACTCGGGTACCACGCGTGGGGGGTGGGGGGTGTTGGTGGAGGGCTGGGTCTGTCTGTCCATCCATCTGTGTGTGTGCAAACACTTTTGCATTGTTTAACGTGCACCAGCCCTCAGCAAAGAGAAACTCTGCCCAGTGCATGAGTGGTTTCCCAGCTGGTGAGCGTGGAGTGGTGGGCAAGGGGTTTGTTGGTGTTTCTGGGTGCTGGGTGCTTCTCAGTCCCGTGGGGAAAGCAGCGTGAAGTGTCGGGGGAAGGGGCTGGGTGTGCTGGGGGAGCAGCGTGTGAGCAATCCACCCTCCGGCTGCAAACTTGCAGCTCCCACAGCAGTGCTGGTATTCGGGCAGGCAGGGTGGAGAGGGAGGCTCTCCGGGTCCTCTGCGATGAGGTAATCCCAAGGAAAGATAAGGGAAGCGGTGCCTCTATCAACCTGAGCGGTGATGTCAGCGAGAGGAAAGGGGATTAATGACTGAGAGAGAGGAATCGCCTTCAGCTCCCTGGCACTCGGGTCCTGCTGCTATTTCAGACCTGCTGGAACCAAAGGGACTCTCTCGATGGGGTCCCGAGGGTTTGCAGGGTCTGGGGGAGACCAGATGGGTCCCCATGGCTTGTGCAGTGATTTGAGGGGTGTGTGAAGTGCCTGGGTGCGCTCACCTCTCTGTGCTGGGATGGCCCATTGAGGACAGTAATCATTTCTCTCTGCTGGAAGCTCCAGCAAGGAGGGGGCAGGGTGGCAGAGCCTTGCTGAGTCCTCCTCCAAGGAGTGGACTGGGGGTACCCAGAGGGACCCAAGGGATGTCCCCTCCTGGTTTTTGCAGATATCTGTGTGTCTCTAAGGAGTGGTGGAGAATGTTCAGTGGCCAGGCTGGGTGGGACCAGGGCTGGGGCAGCTCCAGGCAGAGAGAACGGGATGGGGGACAGGCTTGGGGCACCTTCACCAAGGCACTGGGGTCCCACCACATCACTCCCTCCCAAGGGGCAGACAAACCCTGTGGAGAGACCCCTTGGGAGGGAGCGATGCGGTGGGACCCCAGGGCCTTGGTCAGCAGGGTGAGCAGAGGAAGGAAGGTCTCCAAAGAGCCAAGGAGACGCTTTCTCCACCCGAATTCCCCCTCGTGCTGATCGGTGTCACATTATGTCACGAGTCCCCAGGGACTTGTCAGCAGAAGATGACGAATCACTACTGAGGCTGAGCAACGGGGTGGCAGCAGACCAAAGACAAACACCTCACGTCTGCATCACCTTGGCCCTGACACAGGAGATGCCCCCACGATGCCCCCCCATCACTCAAGCCCTTCAAGGGTGGATGCCACCGTTCACTTCCCAGGCTCTGGCTCTTATTCCAGCCCCACGCTTCCTACTCACAGGCTGTGTTGTCCTTGCACGCTGCCTGTCACACCACACTCCCCACAGCCACAGAGGACAGCCTGGGAGATGGGGTCAGGCCAAGCTTGGCTTTTAGGAGATCTTCCCTCTGGGGCTGCCAGCTCAATATGACTGTGGCTGAGACCCCAAAGCAAGAGCAAACTTGACGTGGCTCACCAAACCCCAGGAGGGTGTGAATAGCTGCTTGAGGCTTAACCACCCTTCTGCCTTACACACACAATGGTGGCAGCTCCCATGTGGGTAAACCATCAACCCACTCCATTTCCATCCAAGCCACCCCCCAGCTTCATCCTCTCTAGCCAGAGATGGGGAGCATCAGCGTGGGCATGTGGGGAAGGTCAGCCCAGCCCTATGGGTGTTCCTGCATCCCTGCCATCTCTTGCCACCTCTCCTTGTCCCACTGGCTTCATCCACACATCCAGAGGGGAATCCCAGTGGGAAGCACACCAGTGTCCTGTGTGTCGCCAGATGGGGTCGCACAGGGCAGCCTGGATAGGTGTATCTACAGGCATCCTCCAGCACCTGTGGGGGGTGTCTGGGGGGGTCCAGCGCAGCCCCTGCGCAGGAGGAGGGAGCAGAGTGGGGCAGTGGGGTTTGCAAAGCACGTTACAATTTGTCTTGTGTGTGCCAATGCAAATCCCCTGGGCCATGAGGAAAAGTGGGGATATAGGGGGGGTTAAACCCTCCTGGGACATGGCGTGGGGCTGTGGTGTGAATTCTACCTGGGTGCTGGCAGCTGCCTCTGCTCCTGTCCCAGGATGGAGCCCAGTCAGTGGCTATATGGGAGCTGCCTGAGCTCACCTGTGTGATGCTGAAGCCACGTGCAAAGGGGCTTTGGGGTCTTGCTCTGCGAGGGGAGGGAAGGACACTTTGGTGGGTCCAATTCCTCCAGCACTGCCTGTTGTCACTGGATTCAGCCCCAGTTTATGATGGTGGAAGTTGAGTTGATGGCTTTTCTACCCTAGCTTGTGCCCAGGACGATACCCTGGGGTCACTGGAGTCACCTGGGGCAGGTCTGTGACCAGGGTGATACCCTGGGGTCACCAGAGTCACCTGGGGCAGGTCTATGCCCAGGGTGATACCCTGGGGTCACCAGAGTCACCTGGGGCAGGTCTGAGCCCAGGGAAGTGGCTCCCTAGGAGCATCCAAGGGGCCATGCTGGTGTGGAGCTGATGGTTATCCTGCCTTGGCTTTCCATCTCCGGGCAAAGTTCCCCAAAGCCCCCCAGGGCTCCTTCCTCACCTCCCCCCTCTAATTCCTCCATCCCTTTGTTCCCTCGGCTCTCCTCACTCCCGATCACTGAACCATACCCTCCAGCCTGCCTGTCTCCCCCTCCCCTCCAAGTCCAAGTCTCTGGAGACCCGAGGGGCGCAGCGCTCGCCCTCCTCCCCCTCCTCCCAGCGAGGGACCAGTCCCTGTGCCGTGCAGGATGCTCAGGCTGTAGCCCCCACCTCAGCCCCCTGCTCTGGGGAGACCATCGCTCACCAGCCCCGTGCCTTCCTCCAGCAAATCCAGACAAATTCCCCCCTGGCTGCTGCAGTGTCTCCTGCCTCACAGCCCAGACTTAATTACAGCCAGGGCTGCGGGAGCTGAGAGATCTGTGACCAGGAATGTGCTAAAAGGCCCGGGAGGATCTTGTTAGTGAGTGACTTACCTGGATCCCTGAGTTCCCTTTGCCCTCTCTTAATGGGCTGTGTGGCAAATGGATGGCTGGCTTGCAGGAACAGATCTAGGTCATTATCTCTGCCTTTCCTTCTCTGCCCCTCTCCATCCTCCACCTTGGAAATAGCAAAGCTTTTCAGGATGCTGTGGGGCTGAGCAGAGGGGTTCAGGGTTCAGCAGGACCACATGTGCTGTGACCCAGGACACACAACTCATGGTTTGTGAGGTCCTGGGGGGCCAACATGCCCCTCCAAGGATAGCTTGGTTCAGGTCCCCTGCTCAGGTCTTGGTTTGGAGAGCACAGAAGCACCCAGGGGTCAAGCCCAAACGAATTTATTCTTACTTTTTTTTCCTCTTTTCCCAACAATCTGAGAAATAAAATCATGTAGGGCTGGTGAATCCTTTGATTCATCTGGAGAAAAACATTTTGTTATGTTTCTGGTCACCTAAAATAGGTATTTTTGGTGAGGGAAGGGAAGGGAAGGGAAGGGAAGGGAAGGGAAGGGAAGGGAAGGGAAGGGAAGGGAAGGGAAGGGAAGGGAAGGGAAGGGAAGGGAAGGGAAGGGAAGGGAAGGGAAGGGAAGGGAAGGGAAGGGAAGGGAAGGGAAGGGAAGGGAAGGGAAGGGAAGGGAAGGGAAGGGAAGGGAAGGGAAGGGAAGGGAAGGGAAGGGAGGCTGCATCTTCTCAGAGCCGTTTTTGTACCCAAAGCTGACTGCCACAAACTAAGTGGATCTGCAAAATGTTCCTCCTGGCTCAAACTTGCCTGCTCCAGTGAGAACATTTCTGCTCTCCAGCACAACTTGAGGCACCCATGGCAAAGCCTGGCTCCAGGCTGAGCTGTGCTGGGGCAGTTGGAGCCCAGCTCCATGTGCCCCAACCCCTCATCACCTCACCAGCCCCACTTTTCCTACACATGTCCCTGAGCCAGGGAAAGCCAAACCCTGGAGCACTGGTACCTTCTGGGAGGGGAAAGCACATCTCATGGGCTGCTGGGGTGTCAGGGAGAGGATACACCTGCAGTGCCTGCTGTTGGGGGAGAGGTGGCCCGAGCATCCTCATGGACCACAAAGCCAAGTGCTGAAGTAGCCAGAAATGGAAAAGATTGACTTTCTCCCCTTAAAACAAATGAGACCAGTTTTATGCTGTGTCCTGTGGCTTGGAAGGAGCGTGTGGTTGTGTGTGCACCTGCAAAATTAGGACTATTTTGGCCCTTCCTGGGCCTGTGGGTATTTTGTGGCTGGCAGTGCATCCCAGGAAGGGAGCCTGGGCTCCGTCTGGTCTCTGCTGATGCAGTGCTGCAGGGCTGCCTGTGCTCAAGCTGCGATGCTGCCATCACTGCTGCTGCTGCAGACAGGGGTTTGTTGAGCTCATCTCTCCCCTGTGCCTCGGTGAGGGTGATGGAGACAGCGGTCTCATCACCAGGTGCCTGCTTGGGGAGCCACAGGGAAGCAGCCCCACGATGCTTTCCTGAGCTCCCCATGAAGGATGCACTGCCCCATCTGGGTGTCGCTCAGCTTACCCCCCCATTTCATCCCCTGTATGAGTTGAGGGATTTATATAGCATTCTGGAAAGCTGCAGGTTATACCTGCTTTGTGAAAGCAGCTATCAACACAAAACCAGGGGATGAGAAAGCTGATTAAACCCCATACATAACCCCAGGGTTCCCCTATCCATGGGGCATAGGAGTGGCAGACACTGTGCACCCCCAGCCTTCCAGAGCACCAAACGCATTTGGAGCCTCCTCTTCCCCAAGTAGAGGTTTCTCTAAAGCTGGATAGTCCAACCCTGACGACTCAGAGGACAAGGTAAAGCACCCTGAAGGCTGGGAAATGACATTGTTACAATGACAAATATTCTCCAAACACCCAATTCACCATCCCGGGCGCCTTACAAATGTGATTAGTAGATGTAATCTTGCTGTGCTGGAGCCAGTTGTCAGGACAGCTTGGAAATGGATCGCTGCCCAACCCTGACTTCAACTGCTCCCCAAGTTCTAGTAGTTAATGTCTGAAAACTGAAGGAGACAGTTGGGTCCCACACGCCCAGGGCATGAGCCTGTCTGTAGCTGGGGAGAGAGTGGCTGGGGTGGGGGGGGGAGCCAAAGATGATCCTCTCAGGGAAAGGCTGGTTGCACCTTCTTGAGTTGTTGCTAGTTTGGATCTCTGTGGAAAACTAAATCCTTTAGGTGTGTGCAACTTGGCTGGTCTCTGTTCTTGAGTATCCATCATCCATCCCTCCATCCCTCCATCCCTCCATCCCTCCATCCCTCCATTCCTCCATTCCCCCATCCCCCCACCCCTCCATCCCCCATCCCTCCATCCCTCCATCCCTCCATCCCTCCATCCCCCCATCCCTCCATCCCCCATCCCTCCATCCCTCCATCCCCCCATCCCTCCATCCCTCCATCCCTCCCTCCATCCCTCCATCCCTCCATTCCCCCATCCCTCCATCCCTCCATCCCCCCATCCCTCCACCCCCCCATCCCTTCATCCCCCCATCCTTCCATCCCTCCACCCCCCCATCCCTCCATCCCCCCATCCCTCCATCCCTCCATCCCTCCATCCCTCCATCCCTCCATCCCTCCATCCCTCCATTCCCCCATCCCTCCATCCCTCCATCCTTCCCATGCCAGTTGTTGAGTGTGTATGAGTTCTCCCCCCCTTGCAGCAGGGATGGAGGCAGCCCCACACGTGTCTCTGCTCTCCCTGCTCCCAAGAAAAGAAGGGATGAGCCCTGGGAGAAGGTGAAGCAGCGCTGAGAGCCCTCAGCTTCTGGGAGGCTTCCTCTTGTGCTGTGTAATTTTGGGTCCTCTCACTTTGAGTGCTGCCATGTGGGGTCCCTGGAGACCTGCTGGCTCTGAAGGCGATTCCCACATGTGCCACACTGGGTGCTGGTGGGAGCTGGTGGGAGCTGCTGGGCACAAGGGTTTTCTGCAACCCAGCTGGAAAGGCAGAAGAGCAAGATTTCCCAAAGCACTCGAGTACTTCTGGGGAGCAGGGATGGTTTCCTGCCAGGATGTCACAGCATCCCAGTCCCCTCTTGGGAGTGGGAAAACCAGGCTAAGCCCTGAGTGCCCCTGGCTCCCTGGGGAGCACAGCAGGTAGCTTGCTGAGGGCAGCAGAGTACTTTTTAAAGCATCACTCAAAGCACTGTGAGTCTCTAAGGTGCTTTTGATGCCTTTTGGGGAGATCCCCATGGGGACCTGGTTTCAGAGCAAGCTGGTGCTGCTCAAGCTTTTGCAATTTTCGGGCAGCCAGGCTGGGGTGAAAGCTGCAGGGATGTGGTGAGAGAGTCCCTGAGCTCCCCCCCCCCCCACTCCATTCCCCACCGCTCAACCTGCCCAAACAGCCCCCACCTCTGGCAAACCAGCGCCTGGGACGAACAGCACGGGGGAGGCTTTGAGCGTATCCAAGATACAGCGGATTTGGGCACCCTGTCAAATGTTCTCATTGTCTGACCCTTGTCCAGATGCCAGTAAAACCCTTTGGGAAATTCCCCCTCCACCCAGCGCACCGGCTTTAATTACAGAAGAGGAATGTGAGGCGCAGAGCCCCCGCTCCTCCCTCCTCTGCGCTCGGCGGAGCGCGGGGCACCCGCATGTATCCCCCCCGCCCCCCCCCCAAGTTTGGGGTCCAGGAGGGTGGCAGAGGGATGAGTGGGGGGGACATAGGGAAGGACAGCAGCAGAGGTGTGTGCTGGGTGCACAG
This sequence comes from Laterallus jamaicensis coturniculus, assembly GCA_022605575.1. Lineage (NCBI taxonomy): Eukaryota > Metazoa > Chordata > Aves > Gruiformes > Rallidae > Laterallus > Laterallus jamaicensis. The sequence continues at coordinate 3,547,182 of JAKCOX010000038.1, forward strand.
TGGGATGTTTCCCAAACCCAGGGTGATGAGTGGGGGACTTGTGTTGTGTGTCCCCCCCCCGCCCCGTCCCGCTCTGGCAGCAGTACCCAAGCAGCAGGACATGAGTAATATACATCCCACTGGGGGAGTTAGATCAAAGGCAGTGGAGTAGATACAAGAGGTTTCTGCTTCACAGACCAGAGAGGCTGCAGTTCAATAGCGCCTTTGTTACCGGCTCTCCGGAGCTGGGGATGGAGAAATACCTGACCCCTGGCTCCCTCCCTCCCTCCGCTCCCAGCCCCTCGGTGCACAACCATTTCAAGCATGCCACGGTGCAGCGAGGCTCATCGGGGACGTAGGGACAGGGAGCTGGGGACAGCAACGGCAGCAGCTGCCACTGGAGGGGTTCAGGCTTCAAAAATGAGACACTCCCCCCCCTTCCTCCCCCCTGTAGCCAGCTGGGGTTTGGAGGTGATGGGGCAGCCGCCCCCCCCCGGGCAGCGCTGAGCATCAGCTTCCCCTGAGCATCGCTGCGGTGCCTGGGTTTTGCTGGCAGGGGCTGGGGTGATGCAGGGAGGAGAGGATGGTGCTGGTGATGCCACGGTGGCTGCCATCCCAAGGCCTGTGCCCGCTGGCGTGGTGCCCTTCCCGCGGAGAGGATACGGTGCTGCCAAAGGTGAGGTCAGCTGCGCTCGGCCGGTGGCTCCGGGCTGTCCTGGGGTCCCTGCAGTGTGGTGTGGGGCTGGTGGCTCTCAGACAGGCACGTGCTGCGATGCTGGGGAGAGCAGCCTGGTGCTGGAGCTGCCCTGCTTTGGGTGCAGCCTCCTTGGGAAGGTCTTGGGTGCCAAAGGGGACCCCTGGGGCCATATCCCAAAGAACCATAACGTCTGGCTGGACAGATTTACCTCTTGAATCTGTGATGTGCAGTGAAATTGGGGCTGTCTCCTCAGTGCACCCCCAGGAACAGGGGCTGGGATGGTGCTGGAGATGGGGAATGGAGACCGACGTGGGGCTTCTGGCGTGCTGTGGGTGCACATGGGGAAGAGTTGGCAGATCTGTTGGTGCAATGCCTGCCCCCAAGGGCCAGATGATGCTCCTGCAGAGCTCAGTGCCTTGGGCTGCCTCCGGATGCACCGACCTGTGGCTGCAACCACAGAGCAGAAGGGGCACACGGTGGCCTTTTATTCCCACCATTCATATATGGGATTTCAAAGAGGAAAATCCTTGGGAAAACGCTGCTTCAGAGCTACCTGTGAGCTTCAGAACTTCAGCTTGTAGGTCAAAGTCATGCTCACTGCTATTATGAACTGCAGGTGCAAAATCCTTCCCTGCTTCCAAACCTGGTCGCTGTGTAGTTTTAGAAACACTGAATTTCCCAAGGATTCTTGCTAAGGCAACAAGAAAGGGAGTTTCCTAGACTCAATAGCAGAGCTGACCTCATCAGCTCCCGGCAATTAGCACTCACTGTTGCTGAACAAGTCGACATCCTGGCAGGGGAAGAGAATAAAGGCAGAGGCCAGCGCTTTCCCAGGGACAACCTGGGCAGCCTTGGTGCCACCGGAGCAGCTCCCGCAGGTGTGGGGAGGTGCAGAGGCTTTTGCTAAAGAATAAAGTCTGTGTTTGGCTCTCAGAGGAGCTGCTGGAGCAGCTGCTCCCCATGAAAACGCGTCACCTCGTCCTGAGACGCCTCTTTTGTGGGTCTGCAGATGGAGGCTCCCCCGAAAAGGCGGCAGGGGAAGGCGGCAGCCGGGGGTGGGGAGGGGGGGGAAGCGAGCAGGAGGCGGGTTTGCAGCCAGACCTTTCTTTAGCCCTTTGTCTCAGCCGACAAAGGCGGCTCTGTTGGATGGATGCACCTCTCACCGCCGAGCATCCGATGCCTCTGCAGCCAGGTGAGCTGTGGGGGCAGAGGGGCTGGCACCAGTGCAAGGTTTGGTCTTCCCAGTTCCCAGCAGCTCCATGACTGGGGAGGGGGGGAGAGTGCTGCAGTGGCCTGAAGGGTCAGGGGTTTTGAAACAGCTACAGGAGGGGGTACAGCTGTACCCCAAGGTGAGCATCTTCCCCCCTCTGTTTGCTTGCAAGAGGGATTTACCCCACGGGGTGCTGGGTGGGTGCTGAGAGGGGTGCTTGGGCAGGCGTGAAGTCGTGCTGCTCCAGCTGCAACCAGAGTGACTCCCTGGTTTGTAACTCCAGGTTTATTGGGTTCCCCAGCATCACCAGGTTGGAAAAGACCTTCAGGAACATGGAGTCCATGGAGGTTTATTGGGATCCTCCGAAGCAGCGCAGGGAGAAGCGATGGGGACAGCACGAGGAGGGGGAGCTGTGCCCAGGGCAGGGGGAAGGAACATAAACCACTTCACTGCCTGCTCCTCGGGCGTGCTGCCACTGAGTCAGGCTATGGCATGTTGTCTTTTAAGCATCACCTCTGCTGCAAGAGACTCTTGTCCCTGCAATCGCAGCTCATTACAGCGCTGGGAGCAGGAAAGGCAGGACGCTGGGTCCTCCTCCCCTGGGTCAGGCCACCGTGCTGGCAGGTCACTGCCAAGGGGATGGACATGGCAGGTTTGGCTCTCTCCACCCTGCGGGGCTGTGGTGCTGAGGGGTGTTTTGGGTGGGAGGTTCCCCTCTTTCTCTAGGGCTGAGCTGGGGAGGATGGGGGGGGGGCTGCATCCCACGCTGGGGGCAGCAGGGTGACACTCCTGGCTGGGCACAAGGAGGGAGCACAGCTCAGATGAAGGGGTTCCTTGGGTTACTCCCTTTCTTTCCCTTTTCTCTCCCCAAAGACTGCTGGCTTATCCTGGGTAAGCCCTCTGCTGTGGTCTATGGCTTTTTATTCCTATGTGATTGCTTTTCCTAACTCATGTAGGGCGAAAAGCCATGGGCTACACAGAGGAGGGACTCCACCTTCCAGGCACCTCTGCAAACCGCACGGACTCCTGATCCCTTTTTAATCACCCAGATTGATTTGGTAACAAATAACAAGTGAAAGGGGGCACTGAAGCCTTGCAGGGCCTTAGGGGTTTAGCAAGACGGATGGGGCAGGGGGGTGGTGAGCAGAGGGAGAGACAAAGGGGGTGGAAGGGGATGGTTTGGGGGGGGGACACGGCCTTTCAGGCGCCGTCGTCCCCATTGAGAGCTGAAAGGGCGCTCAGCGGCGCCGGGTGCGGGCCAAGGGGGCTGTGAGGGCGGTGGGAGCAGCTTTTCTTTGGCAGAGAGCTTTTCTCACACGGTTCAAAGCATCCCCACCTGCAGCCCCACAGAACAAAGCAGCAGGCAGAGGCCAAGGGCATTTCCAAGGGCTGCGGCCGCGCTGCCCTCACCCCGCACCCAAGCGCCTGCCAGGTGATGGCCAAGGAGCCCTTCCTGCTGCTGTGGGCTCCCCTGAGCTTGCAGGGAGCTGAGAAAAGCCTGAGCACCTCCAGCCCCATCTGCCCCATCACACTGTTCCCCTTCCAAGGGATGCTGAGGACCCAGTGGATCCCAGTGGGACCCAGCCTGGAGCCACCCATTTGACACCACACGAGGCTGTGGCCAGCCTGGTGCCATAAGGACATGGCCAGGAGCACGTGAGAAGGACAGGTTAATTACACCACAGGGCCTGGCAAGTTGGCACTCCTTTAATTGTGCAAGGGCAATGTCTGTGGGCACAGATCTGGGCTGGATGGGGAGGGAAAGGAGGGTGCTGCTGCAGCCCCCATCACTGCACCCCCATCACTGCAGCCCCCATTGCTGCAGCCCCCATCCCTCCAGAACCCATCACCACAGAAGCCATTACTGCAGATCCCATAACCACAGAGCCCATCACTGCAGAACCTACTGCTACAGACCCTGTTGCTGCAGCCCCCTCTGCTGCAGCCCCCTCTGCTGTAGCCCCCATCGCTGCAGCCCCCAGCACTGCAGACCCCATCACCAAAACCCCCATCACCAAAACCCCCATCACCACAGACCCTACCAGCTCAGACCCCAGCACTACAGATCCCCTTCCCTGCTTCCATCAGCACCTGAACCACATCAGGGGGTTACAAACCACCTTCCCCAAGCAGGAAGCAAGCAATTTCTCTGGGTTTTTGGTGTTTTTTGGTTTTTTTTTTTAATTCTCACTTCCTGAGCTTTGAGTCATTAGGTGTCAGGCTTTATTTCACCAGCCTGGAATGCATCTTTAAAAATAATAGTCATTGAAAAAAAAGGAAAGCTGAGATTCAGCTGTAATCCCATGACTCAAGGAGGTGTGGAAGGAAGAAAATCATGAAATCCCATGAGTTCCAACAATGAAAGCATGAGAGCTGGCAAGACTGTGCCACATAAATCATCAAAACTAAACACCATCAGTCAAAATGAAAGGAATTAAGCCAATCTCACCAGGCTGTTTTAATTATTTTTTAATGAGGATTTGCTCATTCAGAAAATTCACCCATGACAATGGCTGCCCCCAGCCATTCATGCCAAGCAGGGCTGGGCCCTGCAGCAGACACGCATGGCTTGGCCCTGATGCTCCCACCCTGGGGCTGCTCTGGCCCCGTTGTGAGGCTGGGGATGGGGAGCAGGGTACCAAAAACCTCTGGGAAGGGGAGAGTGGGCTGACTTAACCAAAAATACACCAGGGGTCCTGCTGTTGCCATTCACCTTGGTGCGACCCAGGATGTTGGGTTGGGGATGTAACGAGCTAAATCCTCCCTGGGCTGGTGGGTGCTGAGCTGCAGTGGGTCCTTGGGAGGGGTGTGAGGGGGGACACAACCCCCTGGCAAAGCCCCCATCATTGCCACAAGCACCAGGGGGAAAGGAGCTATGGTGGAGCAGGGATGCTGGTGCAGGGATATCGACTCCATCCCTGAGTGGCACTTGCCTCTCATGGAGAGCCCCCAGAGGGGTGCAGACACCCCCTCCAGAGCACCAGCACCCACCCCCATTAATATTTCGGTGGCTGTTGGGCAAAGCAGCTCAGAGTGGGGCTATTGGCAGCCTGTCTGCACTATGCTGGTGAGATACTCCACCCCTGAGACCTGCTCTCCCAAGCCCTTATGCTACTGAGTTTTCTTCTAGCAAGGCAGGCATGAAGCAGGGAAGGAATGGAGGGGGCACGAGCTGCTGCTGGGCTGGGCTGGAGAGCTGCTGGGACAGGAGGGATGTGAGTGGCTCCGTTGGTTGGGGTGTCTGGGGGTCAGGCACCAAGGCTGGTGGCTCTCTGCCAAATCTCTTTCTTCTTTGTCCAGCTCCAGCACTCCCTGGTGATGCACAAGTGTTTAAGCAGTGAGATTTGACTTGTGGGTTTTGACTTGGTCCCCTGGGGGAACACCCAACCTGGGGTGTGCAGGAGGCGAGGGGGGAGATCACAGCATCACAGCATCACAGGGGTTGGAAGGGGCCTCCAGAGCCCATGGGGTCCCACCCCCTGCCCAAGCAGGGTCCCTAGGACAGGGCACACAGGGAGACATCCAGACGGGGCTGGAATCTCTCCAGAGAAGGAGACTCCACACCCCCTGGGCAGCCTGTCCCAGGGCTCCCTCACCCTCACTGGGGAAAAGCTCCTCCCCAGGTTGGTGTGGAACTCCCTGTGCTCCAACTTGCAGCCATTGCCCCTTGTCCTGTCTCCAAAATGTGCATGGGACATGTGTTTCTGTGAAAGCCCTGCCACGCAGAAGGCATTGGCAGAGACCCCTGGAAAAGGTCCACGGTGGAGAGGAGATGCTGCCAGCACCAGGTGAGCTCTCAGCTCGTCTGGCATCCCCCTCCCAGCAGCAGCTCCCCTCACCTTTCAATTAGCACAGCCTCTGCCTGCAGCCCCAGGCAGCTGCAATTACTGACCAGGGCCAGGGCCAGGCACGCTCCTTCACAGCGTTAAATGAAACAGGAGATGAGGCTGGCATTTTCCAAGCACCTTAAAGAAGGTAGACACATGCCTGTGCTTCAAATGCCAGCCCTGGTCCAGACAGGTGAGCTGGAAGAAGAGCTGCTCCACCATGCTCCTGGGCAGCTCCATCTCCAGGAGCACCTGCTGAGCGATCAGCCCCTTCCCAGCAGCTCCCAGTCCTTTCTGTGCTCCCAGGAGCCAAGATGCAGGGCAGGACCAGTCCCCAAGGACAGATAATAACTGCCATTGATGAGTGAAGCATCCATCACCCAGGATGCTGGGTGTGAAGCTCCCAGATCCCAAAGCTGCATGTGAGGGAGGCAGAGGCTGCCTGTGCTGCCCTGAGGGGAGGGAGAATCCCAGCTGATGCCCTGACAGGGCTCCCCCACTGCTGTATCACCCCCTGGACACCCCTCATGGCAGCAGCTGCAATTTTGGCTTCAAGTGTGCAAGGACCACTGGACTCATGGGAGGGGGGACACTGGCTCCCAGGTACCACTGGAGCCAGGGGGGGACTGCAGGGCTGGGCAGGGGGTTTGCATCCATGCAGCATCAACGGTGCTGGAAGAGCAACAGAAGCAGCCCCAGCCCCATGGATGCTGGTCCCAGGTGATGACCTGAGCAGGGATTGCTAATTATCACTATTTTAATTACAGCCAGATGATAATGAAGTGAAAAGCTTGGGGGTTTTAATCTAAGCTGTGACAGCACCCAGCCCTAAACAGGACCCAGTGGGATGCCCAGTGCCTCACTGGCAGCACCCTGCCCCAGGGAAGTTCAGTGCACACGTGGGGCTGTGGCACTGGGACCTTGGAATGGGGAGGATGATGCTCAGTGTGAGCCCAGGGAGATTTTAAAGCTCAGCAGGATCCCCAGAGAAGGATCAGAGCATTAAAACTCACCCTGCAGCCCACGTCCCCAACAGGGTCTGTGCCTGGCACGAAGAGCTTCCCTGGGGTTTGAGCTGTGGCTGGCTACAGGGTGTTATTTACCCACCCTTTGCATCAGAGGGCTCAGTTCCTCACGAAAATCCAGGTCACTTGGCTGCTCCATCCCTTTGGAGAAAACCTGCCCCCAGTTAGCTGGCTGGGAGCTGGAGGAGGTTTGTGTGAACAGTTCACCCACAGGACAAACCCCATCAAAACCAGACGAATCTGGGACTTGCCAGGAATTATTTATTCAGCTTGCCTCTCAGAGGGGAATTACGGATGGGCTGGTTGTGCCACGGAGAAACCTTCCTCCTCCTGTCTGCCTGGAAATGGGTTATTTAGTAACTGGTGAGGCCACTGCTGCTGAGTCAGCCCCCAGCTAATGAACACCCCGGCTGCCCATTTGAAATTTATTGCACCTATTAATTACAACCATTAGCTGCAGCCAGTGAAATTTTTATAATGAGGACCCTGGCGACTTTGCCTTCCTAGCAGCAAATTAACTGTGTGGGGGGAAGAATCAATGGGCTCAGCATACTTTACAGGAGCGATGTTTTAATTAGTGATTCTCTGCAAACATGCCAAGCAACAGCTTCTCCCTTCATTATCTCTCCTTAAAGGCATGGTGCTTCTTTTCAGGTTGGTTTGAGCCCGCTCTGTTGTTGGGTTTCTAACACCCTGCTGCTCGTTACTGAGGCTGCTTTGAAGTTGGTTTTCAGAGAATCAGAGAATGGCATGGGTTGGGAGGGACCCCAAGGATCATATGGGGGGGGGTGTGGGGGGGCATGCCCAGAATAACATCATCACCTCCAAGAAACAGGACAGTTACACAACTCATCCATCTCTGGAGGTTTTGGCTACACCCTGGGCACCCTTGGGACACTTCTGCATCCTGCCAAGGTGACTTTAAACACCCTTATGGCCCTCAGGGTTTAAACACATCCCCAGGCTGGGCTGCCCCAGGTGCCCTGTCCTCCTCCTGCACTTCTTTTCCTCTAATCCTCTGCTCTGCACTCCTGGCAGCACCAGCTCTGCTGGGATTTATCCCAAAGACAAACCTGCCCCCAGGGATGTCCTGCATCCAGGAGGGATGGATGGGCAGCCAGGGAGTGCTGCTGTGGGATCACTGCCCAGCAGCTCTGCACACACAGCTCAGCCCCACTGCAAAGAATCATGGAATCCCAGACTGGCAAGGGTTGGGAGGGACCCCAAGGGTCACAGAGCTCCAACCCCCTGCCACAGGCAGGGACACCAACCTCAGGCCTGGAGCTACACAAGGTTGCCCAGGGCCCCATCCAACCTGGCCTGGAACACCCCCAGACACGGGGCACCCACCCCCTCTCTGGGCAGCCTGTTCCAGCCCCTCACCACTCTCTCTGCAAAGAACGTCCCCCTAATATCCAATCTAACCCTTCCCTCCTCCAGCTTCACTCCATCCCCCTTGTCCTGCCAGTCTCTGCCCTTGAACAAGCTGATTCCCCTCCTGTTCCTCTGCTCCCTTCAGGGACTGGCAGGCTGCAATGAGGTCCCCCCCACAGCCTTCTCTGCTCCAGGCTGACCCAGCCCAGCTCCCTCAGCCTCTCCTTGTAGCAAGCAGAGAGATGTCCAAGTTTGGTTTTTGGGGGCTGTGGGGGTGTGGGTGGAGGGAAGCAACCTGTGGAAATCATTATTTTGGAAGCTTGGCTGAAAAATAGCTAAATTGGATGGGTGATGGATCCTGTGGCTGTGAGGAGGAGGGGAATAGGGAGAGGGGGGAAAAGGGGTCATGTCCCTGCTGAGTGATATGCTCTCAGCCCCAGGGATGTGGGACCTGCATCTCTGATGGAAAGGAAAGGACCAAAAGTCCCAGGCAAGGATCTCTCTGTGCAGGGAGCATCCCCACTGCACAAGGCTGCCATGCTTCAGAAGAAAAGTCTCTGCAGGTCCTGTGAGCAGAGTCCCAAGTGCTTCTCTGGGGTCTTTCCCAAGGGGCTCTGCTCAGTGGATTTTGGAAACCCAGGTTGGTGATCCCCAAAGCATCAGTCACTCCTGAAAGCCTTGGCTGTAGCTGTGGAGGGACTAGCTATCATGAAAGGCAAATGAAATGAAATTTCTGGGAACTTTTCTACCTTTCATTACAAATGATTTCATTCCATGTGGCTCCCTGCAAACACACAGGACCAATTTCCATTGCAAATGATCCCATTTCCCAGGGAAAAAAAAAAAAAACCAAAAACCCCAACAGGCTGGAGGCAAAAGGCAGCTTTGAAATTCAGGGATTAAAATGCAAAACTTCATGTTGTGGGGTGTGTTTTTTTTTTTTTCCAGCCAAGCACCTAGAAGTTAATTCAACAGCATCTCTCAGGAACTAAAAAGCTGGGGCAGGGGAAGAAAATCAACTGAAATGAGAGCCCCTGATGTGGGAGCATCACACCCTGGGTCCAGCATCACCTGGCAGCCCCATCCTGTCCCTGCAGGGAGGCAGTGTGAGCCCTCCCTGCACCCCTGCTTGCACTTTTACCTGCTCAGGATCTCCCCTGCTGAAGATGCCCCATTTCAGCTGCTGGCTGAGCTGCCCAACAGAAGCCCAGGGAAATGGGTAATTGCTGGGCTAAGGAATAGACTCTGTCCAGCTGGTTCAGAAAGACATTTTTTAGGGCTGGGGGAAAGTGACATTATTAAAGTGAGCATGCTGATTCCAGACAGCTCCCAATTCATCACCGTGACAGTGACAAACAGGGCCTGGGGTTATGCAGTTGACTAAAGAGAATTCTCTAGCTTTACATTTTTAATGCTCCTCGCATTTTCTCTGCTGCAGCAGAGTTTTATCCCAAGGATCTTCTCCCTTGAATGGAAAGGGCAGCGTGGGTCTGTGAAGCATGCCCAACCCTTGCAAATCAGGCAGGGCTTCTGTCATCACTGCCCAAGCCAGTTCATTTCTTTTTTAATTATTCCTTGCTCCTTCAGGATCCTTTTTCTACCTTTTCAAGAAGAACAGGAGCGTCAGCCTCAGCTGGGCTGGCTCTATTCTCTGGGGCTCATTCATCATTGTCTGCTGTCTGAATGGGAGGCAGAGGGTCAGCCTGAAAAGCCTCTGCGTTACAAGCTCCTCTAAATATATCAATAGCTCCCTAATGGCCGCTGGGGTCCCAGCCGGACCGCCCAGGCTCTTGGGCCAGCTTTGTGTCTGCAAGGAGGGGGGATGGCTGGCTGGGATGGGCACGGAGTGGGGGATGTGGGGTGGTAGGGGGCAGCGGGGACGGGCACCCATGGGGACCGAGTGCTGCTCAGCCCATCAGCCTGGGAGGTCTGGTGCAGACGTTGGTGCCTGGTTAATGGGGAGGGTGTTAAACAAGGGGACCCGGTGCTGGGCTGGCAGGGGGTGGGCAGCATGGGAGAGGAGGGTGTTGGCCAAATCTGGGTTTGGCAGCACCGGATCAGACCATCAAACGTGGGTGCTGCTCCCAGAAGCTTCTCCCTTCCCATCACCCATCACTCTCTGAAGCTGTGCAAAGCTGGGAGGGCGCAGGGGACGGGAGGTGAGCGTCCCCCCCCAACACCCACCCCGGAGGCTGGCCCCCACACAGCCCCTCCACCAGCCCTTCCCTCCAAAATCCCATTCTCAGCCCAGTAAGACAAAAAAACCAGCAGCACAAAGAGAGCGGCGCAGACCTGCCGCTACGCTGAGAGGCCATTCAGAACGGGAGACTCATTAAAGAGCCTGTTGTCATTATTTGTGAGCTCCAGAGGTAGCCTTATTTAATTTGGGAGCTACTAGGCAGGTACCCAGATGGCTGGGGGCGAGGGAAAGGCGGGGGGGGGCACACACGCAGAGGCAGAAGTGAATTAAGCGAGATGCCTCTCGCTGCTGCCTTCGCTTTGTGCTGCAGCTGGGCCCCTTGGAAAAGGGGGAAAAGGGGAAAGCAGGGATGTGGCATGGCCCCCCCTCGCCTCCCTCCCTGCAACATCATGTAGAGATGGGGAACCCTGGGCCCCACCTGCCTCAGCTTGTTGGTTTTCATTCTCTACCAGCTGTCCCTGCTGTGAAGCGGGGCTGCTCCAAACTCTGCCGGCGTTGCAGGCCGCAGGCAGCTGGCTGGGGGGTCCTCAGCAGTACCCAGCTGTCGGGGGCTGTGGGTGGAGGGGATGACTCTCTGCTCACTGCTCTGGAGGTGGCAGTACCTCCTACACCGGCCCTCAGGTGCCTTGAGCGCTGTGCCCATTTCACAGCTGGGCAAGCTGAGGCCCTGAGATGTTCCCTGCCTGCGCTGATGCTGATGGGGAGCAGGCGCAGAGCCCAGGCGCAGCGAGGAGCCCCAGGCTCTGACCATGCTCTGGGTGCTGTGGTCCCTCAGCATGGCTGGAGGTTGGCACAGTGGTAGGGGTGAGGATGTGGCTCTCCAGTCGCTGTGTGGGCTGGGAGCATCTCCACCTCGTTGGGGCAGATCAGAGCCATTCACCTGGCCATACACAAAGCCTGGAATGACAGCAGGGAGACAAGGAAGGTTTCACTTCAGGTGGTATTCCCTGCAAGTGTTTGTTATTTATTTAAATACAACCAGGCCCTTCGTTTGCATAATTACATTTTGCAGCTGTTGGGCCATCATGTGGGCTGTGCTCTGGGGCATTATTTTATCCCTTCATGACGGACACAAAGAGGGTGAACTCTGCTCTCAGCTGGGCCTCTTTGTGCTGTAACCACTGGTGCTGCCCCTGCGCCACCATGCTCCCAGGGCACCTCACCTCCTGGGCCCTGGAATATGCATTAGGCACTGCAAGCTGTCCCCACGTCTGTCCTGATTGTTCCCTGCTTTGGAGGAGAGGGGCTGGTGGTTTAATCTCCTTGTCTTTGGCTGGGTGGGGAATTTGGGAGCACATGGTTGAGGGGAGAGGGGGGGAAGGGAGGTGTGTGCCCATGCAGGGTGATGTTCCAGCTTTGTGACTGGAGGGATGTGTCCTACGCCCTCCATCCTGCCTGTGCATCTGCAGGAGCTTCCCTGACTCCTCTCCCTGTCCCCATCCAGGTCTCCCTGGGGGTGCATCCACATCTCTCCTGCTCCAGGGGATGCCCCAGTTCACCTTCGCTTGCTTCTGTGGGCTCCATGGCTTCTGCAAGATGAAGAGGAAGAAAGAAGAGTCCAGTGCCGAGCAGGAGACAGCAGTGTGAGGAGCAGGCTCACATCAGCCCCACCTTGGGACCCCACCTCCAGCCCCTCAGTGCGCTGGGACTGCTGGGGGAGGATATCTGCTGCATCCCTTCTTCTCACCTCTCCAAGTACCAGCTCCCCTCCCAGGTATCACCCTCTGCCTGGACTGTCTCAGGGGGCTGGGGGGGGACCTGAGGTGCCTGGGATAGTGCCTGGAAGGGGAGCTTGGGGTTGAGCTGTGGTTTCACTCATCAGTGGGCTGGGAAAGAACGTGGAGGGAGCCAGTGAATCTGCACTGACACGCTTCCCCCACAGCTCCACTCACTTTCTCCCCCCTTTCTCTCCTCCAGAGGCTTGCCTGGCAAGGGGACAGCCCAAGCACTGGAATGACCTTGCCAAGAGGCAGAAGCAGATGCTACGGACATTATCCAGGTGCTGCAGTGATTCTGCCTGGATCCCCAGCCCAGCTGGGCACCGAGCCCTCAGCTCCAAGGCAGCTGGTGTTGGAGGGACCCTGCATCCCAGTGGGATAGAGATTTCCCTCCCCATCGAGCTGATCTCCCCTGGCTCCAGCAAGTCTCAGCGCACAGAACCCAGAGGGTTTTTCAAAAGCCAGGGCCAGATCTTGTCCTTCCTGGACCCATAGTGCTGGAGAGGCTGGCCCCTGGCTGGTAAGTTCTCCCACTGCTGCAGAACTGGCAGAACATAAAAACCAGCTGGTTTGGGGCTTGTTTGGTACTTTTCTTTTTAAAAAGTCTGTCTCAAGCAAATGTCTGTGACTCCAAGAAGCCATCCTCAGTGCCTCTGCCCTGCCTGGTCCTGGGGGTGCAGTATGCCAGAGTTTCAGAGGCACCAGACCCATCTACCCTGCTCGGACGATGCTCCTCATGCGACCAGTGTGGACTGGGAGCTCCTGCACCATGGGCAAGGGGGGACACCTCGGTGCCTGACCCCCCCACCCCCTGCACACTTGAGCCAGGTGGCTCAGCCGGAGGTTGTTCTTGTTTGGCAAATGGGCCAAAATCCCCAAGCGTGGGGCAGCTGAGGTACATCCCAGGACATTTCTAGCACTAACGTGCCCTCCAGAGCAGAAATGCTTTTGTTCTTCCATGCTGTGCTTCCCTTCTCAACGTGGAGACCCCCTGAGCCTGGGTGGTGGTGGGGTGTCTAACCCTCAGGATTAGTCCTGCTCCTGCCACGGTCTCCTCCCACCACGGTCAGGAATCTTCCTTGTGCCACGTAGCCATCCCCACGCTCCCCTTCTCTCCCCTCCCTGTCTGTGCATCCTTCCCACCCACAGCTGAAGCCATACAGGAGCTCCCTGCGTGCTGTGCCTTCCCCACTGCTCAGGTCTTGGTGCCTGGTTCCCCATCCCACATTTGAGATCTCACTCCAGGCACCAGCAGCTGCAGTGGCCCTGCTGTAGCCGAGCCCAGATGTGCTGGACCACGGCAGGGACAGCCCCTAGGAAAGGGTGAGAGCTCAGGGGCAGCCGTACCCGATGCCCAGCGGGTATTGACTGGAGCAGACTGACACCCCTGAGGAGCCCTCACTGTGGGGGCAGAGCATGCTTAGCAAGTAAATCCTCCTCCCATGATTAACTGGCTCAACCTTTCCAGGGTCTGCCCAGTGCTCCAGACCAGATTCCCACTCTGCAGACAGAGCTGTGTGTGCCGCTGACAGCTCCCCTTGGGAGGAGATTTGTTGGCTCAGCCAACATCCAGAACCAACAGGGTTATTATTTTGTTTCCTTATCCAAAGGATTTAGCACAAAACCCTCAGCCTGGCTGGGAGCACCAGTAACACGAGGTGCAGCTGAGGAGCTTTAAATCCTCTCTGCTGGGTTCCAGTTGTCCGGGCTGCGCTGGGAAGCAGCTGACTGAAGTTGGATGTGCTGGTTGGGAGGTGGGAGCCAGCTGGGTCCAGACACAGGGGGCACAGACTGCACGTGGTGTCCTTGTGTTGGATCCCAGGCTCAGGAAGCTCATGGCACTTTCCCCCCCTCTTAGAACCCGAGTGATGGGAGCTGTGGGATCCACCGTGCAGCCCATGGGCTGGGATCCCAGCTGGGTATTTCCTAGCTCTAGGAATGGGAAGGGGCATGCGATGGGATGTGAGGTGCCAGCCAGGAGAGCAGTCTGGCTCCCCTGTCATCTGTCCCCATCCAGCTCAGCACATTTCAGCCCAACATGCAGAGGTGGGTGCAAAGCACAGTGGTTAGTGCCAGCAGTGATGGTTCCTCAGGGGCTGCAGCAGCCCTTCCCATGGGGAGCACACGAGGAGCTGCTTTACCATGGCACTGGCACTGGCTGCAGTTACTGCTGATGCACACACACACCTTTTGGCTTTGGCTGAAGGTGCCCCACTCCGGGGGGGGACACACAACCGTGGTCCCTGCTAGTGATGATCTGAGCTGGGAATGCAGCCTGGAGAGCTGGGGCTGTGCTGGCAGGCACCACACATGCCATGCACGCACCACACATGCCATGCACACACCACATGTGCCATGCATGCACTGCACATGCCATGCATGCACCATGTGTGCCATGCATGCACTGCACATGCATTGCACATGCCATGCATGCACCACACATGCCATGCATGCACTGCACATGCACTGCACACACCACACGTGCTACACACATGCCATGCACACTCGACACACGCTGTGCACACCCCACACATGCCATGCACACACTCACTGTGCACCTTCCTGCCTCACTGCAGGCTGGATGTGTGCAGCAGCTCTGTGCCTGCTCAGGTTTTCCCTGCCTCAAATAGTCCTGTCTCCAGCGAGGGGTCCCCAAGTCAGGTGTTTAGTGAGCACAGCAGGTAAACTTCAGCCCAGCAGACACTCACATGCACCATCGTGTGTGCAGTTGAGAAGACAATAAACCCCAAGTGCAGCAGGGATGCTAAAGTGCTGGAGCTGCAGTGATTTTGGAGGAGAACTTCCCACCTCCCTGGATGGAAGGATGGATGGATGGATGGATGGATGGATGGATGGATGGATGGATGGATGGAGGGAGGGAGGGAGGGAGGGAGGGATGAATGGAGGGATGAATGGAGGGATGGATGGATGGATGGATGGATGGATGGATGGATGGATGGATGGATGGATGGATGGATGGATGGATGGGAGGATGGAGGGATGGATGGAGGGATGAATGGAGGGATGAATGGAGGGATGGAGGGATGGATGGGAGGATGGATGGGAGGATGGAGGGAAGGATGGAGGGAGGGATGGAGGGATGGATGGAGGGATGGATGGAGGGATGGATGGAGCTCTGAAAGCAACAATATGTTTTCCACCACAGCTCTGAGCAAAATGGTTTGCTCCTGGATTGACCTCTATTGTGTTCATAAATGGCTTGTGGTGCTTTCTGATTTCCCCTGTCATAATGACTTGACCTCTAGATTTATGGCTGAAGGTCCTTTCATCTGCACGTGGTTCCCCACCAGACCCCAGCCTGCTGCTTTGCTGCAGCCAACCTGCCCCGAGCTGAGCCCCACAGCGCTCACCCCTCTGTGCTGCCTGGCAATAGGGAACTTGTCTGGGGGTTTGGGGGGGTTGTTTTTCTTTCTTTTCCCCCTCTCCCTTTCCAGTGCAGCATTTTAACAGGGCAGAGTGTGCTTCTGAGCCTGCGAGGGCTGGGGAGCTCACAGCTCTTACCCCAGTACAACCATTCTCTCTGTGAGTTTCTCCCCACACGTTCCCACAACTCCTGGAGTTTCTATAGACCAGGAGTTTGCTCATGGTTCAGGATTTCCCCTTGCCCTCCCCAGCCACAGACACCCTGCCTTGGACAATGGCAGCACCAGACCCATGCTGCAGCAGATAAATCTTAACTAACGCTGGTGGTGATGAGCTGCACGCTGGGGTTGTCTATCCAGTGGTTTTCCCAGTGCTTTTCCAAGGGTTTTCCATCCTCTGGAGAGGGGAATGGAGGGACAGGGACCCCAATGGCTGAGCAGTGAGCTTGAAGCTGTACGACCACCCGTGTGGCAGGCATCCTTGGAGGGAAAGATGCAGGGGAAGTGTGTGAGGTGCAACTGGTCCTCTCCATTCTGGACAGAGTGCAACCCCCCCTGTTATCACACAAGCCTTATCTGTACCCTGGGTTACTGGAGAGAGCCTCCACCTCCTTCCTTCCTCAGGAAGAGGAGAGCAGTGCTCCCAAAAGATGCATTTGTTCCCCCCCCCCCAGCAATAATCCTTCTTTAATCCTATTATGCCAAGGAAAGCATCCAACTTCCCTGGAAGCAGATGGTGGGATGCAGGGAGGAGGGCAGCCCCTCTCACCGCGGGCTGCAGCCGGTGCCTGTCCTGGCCAGGTCCCTGCTGAGGCTTTGGGGGTGGATGGTCCAGGGCTCAGCTCCTTCCCCTGCATCCCAAGGCATTCCTGCAGTGCCCAAGGGCTGCGTGAAGCCAGCGACACCCATGCACACCAGCCCCAGGGATGGAGCAGCAACACCTGAAACGAGGAGCTGCTTGTCCCAAGGGCACAGAATCGGGAGCTGATGCCAGAATGTTGGGGGAAAAATCAGTTTTAATGATCAAAATAAGCAGAGCATCGCCTCGGGCTCCCTCCCCAGGCAGGCAGCTCATCCCTTTGTAAATACTGCCTGCCTTGGGAGCGAGGGAGCCTACAGATGTTTCTTTGCATCACAATAGCTGGGTTGGGGATCAAAACATGTGTGTGGGGAGGGCTGCAGGGCGCAGCCTCCCCCCGGCTGGTGCTGGAGGTGGTCCTGTCACGGGAGGGATGTTTGTGCAGTGAGCTGGAAGGGGACGAGCTGCAGGAGGCAAGCCAAGAAAAGAGACAAGCTGCAGCCTGAACGCTCCTCGTGTAACACATCCTTTGGCTGGGGATGGGAAAAAGGACCAGGGAATAACCTGGGTGATCCCAAAGCAGATGCTCTGCAGCAGGACAGGCGGCTTCCACCCAAGCACACCGCAAAGCATCAGCTTGATGTGGCACGCTGGATGTAAGAGGAGTGCTGTGTTGGCTGCAGGCAGGGTGATTGCTGCATCCTGGGTGGTAACTGAGAGAAAAACACCCTTTTTAAAATTGTTTTTTAATTTCTTCCTCCCCCTCTTCCCACCCCCCCCCCCCCCCAGAAATCACCTGGCCAGAGCCACCCTTCCTGCCTCCCTCCCACAGGCAGGGCTTTTCCCCAGCTGCTCTGTGTTCCCTTGCTGACCTGCTGCCCTCCTGCTTGCACAGGGGAACATCCCAGGCATCCTGGCAGAATCTGCAGTTCATGGTCAGGCTCCATCCTCCGTGCCTGGCTCTCTTCCCCATGCATCCCTGATCCCCCAGTTCCAAAAAAGCCACCTCTGGTCTCCATGCCTGCCCTAAACCACCTGATTTTTCAGAAGGTTACTCTGAGGACAAAGTGCAGGCAGCTCCGGGTGGGCCCAGGGAAGCTCACAGCATCCTTGGGAAAATGCTGATCTTGTTTTGTTCCCATTTCAGTGCATCAGCACAGCCCCAGCCTCCTCCAAATCCAGGGTTTGCAAGGGCTGTCCTTGGCAAGGACTCATCTTTGGGCTGGAAAAAAGGGAAGTTGGTGAAATACAAAGCATTGTTTCTTGAATGTAACTTTATTTTTGCACAGTGACCATGTTGGTACCACACTCATGGACTTCCAGCACCTGAGATAAATCACTGCTCAGGGAATCACTAGGAGTGTGGAGATAGGGGTCAAACCCAGCCTTCATTTTATGCTGGTGCAAATGCAGGGAGATGGGTCTGTGTCCTGAGACGTCTAGAAAACATCAATTACATGGAGAGGAGCTTGGATGGGACCCCAGTGCTCTCCAGTTTCTCCTGGATGTGCCCCAGCCCCATTCCTATGCAAACACCAAGCACAAGGAGGCAAGGGCAAGGCTTAGACACTGAGGATGCCCTGACTCACCAAAGCCCCACTGAAATGTCAGTGTTTGCTTTGGGATTTCACTCTACCCAAGGAATTTGCCTCATTTCCCCCTTAATAAACCTCCCCTGATCCCCACAGCCAAGCAGAGGGGAACAGCACAGCTCCATCCTCACAGCATCTCCCTCCCCAGGATCAAAGCATGAAACCTCTTTTTATTGTCCTTTGCTTTTATGTCTGGATTTCATCAGGAAGGGACCTACCCAGACATGTTCCTCAGGAGTCTCCCAGCCCCAGTAGCCATAGAAACCAGCTATTTTTAGTCTGTTTTCATGATGCCAGTAAATGACTTTCTCTCTACTTTGGAGAGGCAGAGGACCAGGTCAGCCTTGCGTGCTGGTGGAAGGGAAATGAGCTGCTCTGGTGAGGCAGGTGTCCTCTCCCTGCTCCTGTACCTCCAAGGAAATCAATGTGGTGTTTGTAAATAACCACAGAACCCCCCAGGCAGAGCTGATCACTTCCTGTGGCGTTTCCTATGCTGGAGAAAAATCTTTCTAAGGGTTTTTAGAGTATGGGTTTTTAAGAGACATTTGGAGATCAGAGGGGTTGGTATTCCACAAGCTGCTTCCTTTCCTGAGCTGGTTCTTCAGAAGCCCCCCTGATACACATCCCTGGTGTTCAGGAGCACGATCGATGTGGGTAAGGGCACGGTGGTGCTTAAAGCACCAACCAGCCCCACAACAATGCCTTTCATTCCTGGGCTAGCAGGAAGACTCACAGCCAGAGGCTTTTGAAGTCAGATGGGAAAATGGATTTGTCTGAGTAATTATTTGGGCTACATGCTAATGAGCTATCCTGGCTGGGTAATTCAGTGCAAAGGAAGGGAGCTGGGGCACAGCATCATGCTCCTGGAGGGTTTTCTTACAGCACCCATCATCTCCCAGGATGTTGCCCCTTCCTGGCTGCCCTGCAGCAGAATCCAACCCATGGAGGGGGCATTTCCCCAGCTGCTCCCTGCCTTCCCTTAGTTTTAATCCTTAATGGATTAAATCCTTAATGGAATAAAGCTAAAGGAAGGAAGGGTTAGATTGGATATTAGGGGGAAGTTCTTTGCAGAGAGAGTGGTGAGGGGCTGGAACAGGCTGCCCAGAGAGGGGGTGGGTGCCCCGTGTCTGAGGGTGTTCAAGGCCAGGTTGGATGGGGCCCTGGGCAACCTTGTGTAGCTCCAGGCCTGAGGTTGGTGTCCCTGCCTGTGGCAGGGGGTTGGAGCTCTGTGACCCTTGGGGTCCCTTCCAACCCATGCCAGTCTATGATTCCCCAGGGGTACAAGTGCTGGGGCAGCTCCTGGGGCTGAGGGGGCTGCAGGAGCATCCCAGCCAGCACCCAGCATCCTCAGGGAGCAGCCAGGAAGCGCTCAGCAAGCCTCTGCTGATCGGAGACGATGGAGACCGTTTCCTTTTAGTGCTTGCCAGGTATCCTGGAGCTGTGAACACCCCTCTTGCTGTAAGGTTCCTCGTTTACAAGACTCTACTGTCAATTCTAGATGCATATCATGTCTGCGGTTTGCACTGAGACACTCGCCCATCGACCCGTCTCCTGCTGGTTACTGGTGGGGATGCCCGGGCCCTGCTATGGGCAGCAGTTCGTTTGTACGTGTGTCTGTCCGTGCTCGGAGCAAGCACTGTCCCACTGTCCCAGCCTGGCTGTACGAGCACGGGGAGGGGTGTGGGGGGGAGAGGGGGTGCTGTAATAAACCAGCTTTATGATACCCTGCTGAGAGATGGGTTTTGTTTCACAGAGTCACAGAGCTGTAGGGGTTGGAAGGGACCCCCAGAGCTCCTGGGGTCCAACCCCCTGCCAAAGCAGCTCCCCAGCTCATACTGCACAGGTCGGTGTCCAGATGGGGCTGGAATCTCTCCAGAGAAGGAGACTCCACACCCCCTGGGCAGCCTGTCCCAGGGCTCCCTCACCCTCACTGGGGAAAAGTTCTTCCCCAGGTTGCTGTGGAACTCCCTGTGCTCCAATTTGCAGCCATTGCCCCTTGTCCTGTCCCCACAGACACTGAAAAGGGGCTGGCCAATTCCCCCTGCACCCCATCCTTCAGATATTGATAAACATTGATCAGGTCCCCCCTCAGTCGTCTTCTCTCCAGGCTGAACAGCCCCAGCTCTCTCAGCCTTTCCTCACAGGAGAGATGCTCCAGGCCCTTCATCATCTTCATAGTCCTTCTCTGGACTCTCTCCAGGAGATCCCTGTCCTTTTGATCCCAGGGAGCCCAGCACTGGACACAACACTCCAGGTGGGGCCTGAGCAGGGCAGAGCAGAGGGGGAGGATCCCCTCCTGTCACCTGCTGCCCACACTCCTCCTGATGCCCCCAGGACCCCACTGTCTCAGCCACCTTCTTTCGTGTGAGCTGCCTGCAGCCCAGAGCTGGGGGGTGCAGTAAGGGGAGGCGGGTTTGGGGGGGCTGTGGAGGGAGAGGGGGAGAGGCGGCGGGGGGGAGATGGACTCCCCTAATCCCCCTCGCTCCCCCCCAAGCCCTGTCTGCACCTAGAGTCGCTTTGCAAAGCGTCACTTAGGCACAGGCAGAGCTGCAGGCAAGCCCAGCTGTAGGTAGAGTGGCTGTTGGGATGGGCTCCTGAGGCCCAAGGGACGGTGGGGTGCCAAGGTGACGCTGGGGAGGGCAGTCAGAATGTCAGAGGGTGGGGTGTCAGGGTGCTGAGTCTGCACGAGCATACTGCCGCCTAAGGGCAACTTACACAGCCGTTCACACACCCACTTACACACGCGCGTGCACCAACACCCCACCAAGGCACACACCGGGCTGCCGCTGCCGGCCACGGGCCGCGCCGCGGCTGAGACCGGCCGCCCGGCCCAACTCAGTGCATGCCACAGGGTCCCACTCTCGGGGGCCGGGCCCTTTAAACCTGGGAAGGCGGATTGGGGGGGGTGCCGGGCCGGGATAAACCAAGCCCAGTGGGATAGGGGGGTCCGCCCCGGGGTGGGGAAAGGGGGGCTGCGGGTGGGATCTGCCGGGTGGCGCCGGGCGACCCCTCCGCAGGCGGTGGGACAGCCCACGGCGGGGCGCGGCCGAGGAGCGGCCTTTAAAAGCCTGGAGGCGGGGGGGCGGCAGGGTTTGCTGCCTGCTTTGCCGCCTCCGGTACCGGTCCGGCCCGGGAGAGCCCCGGACGGGGAGAAGGGAGTGAGACAGCGGGTGGCTGCCTGAGGGGAAGGAAGGAGGGGCGGCTCGTAGCACAGCGCATGCGCGGAGCGGCGCACAACCTCTTCTAGACAGGCTGGGGCGGCGGCTGCCGAGACCTCGTGGCGCAACGGTAGCGCGTCTGACTCCAGATCAGAAGGCTGCGTGTTCGAATCACGTCGGGGTCACGGCTCCCTTCGGGGTTCATCTTTTTACGGGGAGTGGGGAACCCCGGGGGCAGCGGGGTGTCGGTCGAGGGTTGAAGCGGGGGGCCCGTCAGGGGGAAGAAGTGCCGGGAGAGCTGTAGTTCTTGCACCCCGGGGTGCTGCAGCCTGGCTGCCCCTGCCCAGATTTAACTGAGACCCCTTTTTTTCCCTCCCTGTTCAAGCCAAGCGGGTGCCCCAGCCAGGGTGGGGTGGGGGTGGGAAGCAGTGTGAGGCTGTGAGGGGGACCCCCAGTACCAGCCCAAGCTGTGGGACCATCGTCACCTGGATGTGAAGTCAGCTGGTGTGGCATCACGCCCTGCCCCTGCCCTGCTTGGGCCTTTTGGGGCTTTAGAAGTGGCCTCTTCCCAAAGTGCAGCAGGGAGTAGT
Organism: Laterallus jamaicensis coturniculus; assembly: GCA_022605575.1. Lineage (NCBI taxonomy): Eukaryota > Metazoa > Chordata > Aves > Gruiformes > Rallidae > Laterallus > Laterallus jamaicensis. The sequence goes on from JAKCOX010000038.1 coordinate 3,568,734, forward strand.
GGTCCAAACCCCTGCTACTGGGTGGGGGGCACCCGAAACCAATGACCGAGTGTTGCTGTTGGGGTGTAAGTAAAGAAACCCTGGAGAGGAGAACTGCTCTGCTCTGACTTTCCCCAGCTGCTGGTGCTGCTCTCCAGGCCAGCAGAGGAAACCAGCTCCACGCACACAAACCTCTCAAAGGTGGGTGGGTTTCACCCTCTTCCATGGCCTTGGGAAACACAGCATCACTTCGGGGTGCCCATCCCAAAAAGGGTTCAGCCCTGGAGTGTTGGGTCCCCGAGGGATGCCGGAGGTCCCGAGGGATGCCAGGGGACCTGAGGGATGCCGGGGTCCCAGGGGATGCTGGGGGACCCGAGAGATGCCGGGGTCCCAGGGGATGGCAGGGGTCCTGAGGGATGCCGGGGATCCCGAGGGATGCCGGGGGTCCCAGGGGATGCCGGGGGTCCCAGGGGATGCCGGGGGACCCGAGGGATGCCGGGGGTCCCAGGGGATGCCGGGGGACCCGAGGGATGCCGGGGGTCCCAAGGAATGCCAGGGGACCCGAGGGATGCCGGGGGACCCGAGGGATGCCGGGGTCCCAGGGGATGCCGGGGGACCCGAGGGATGCCAGGGGTCCCAGGGGATGCCGGGGGTCCCAGGGGATGCCGGGGGTCCCAGGGGATGCCGGGGGACCCGAGGGATGCCAGGGGACCTGAGGGATGCCGGGGGACCCGAGGGATGCCGGGGTCCCAGGGGATGCCGGGGGACCCGAGGGATGCCAGGGGTCCCAGGGGATGCCGGGGGTCCCAGGGAATGCCAGGGGTCCTGAGGGATTCTGGGGTCCCGTGGCTGAGCAGTGAGGTGGCATCAGCTGGGATCCCCCCACTGAGGGACGGGGGGTTTTTAGGGATGTTCTTGCCATCGGGCACTTGGTGTTGCCCAGACTCGGAGGGAGCTTTGGTGAGACCATGAGCAGAGCTGGATCAGTGGGAAGTGGAGCACAGCTCCTGAAGAGCCCTGGGTGATGATGCCCATCTCCTGGGATGCCCCATGAAGTGAGTGGTGCCTTTCTCCTTACTCAGAAACCCCAGCAGTTAAATATAAATTTAAATATATATATTTATCTATTTATAAAGTTCCATTTAAATATCCAATTGGCTATTTATTGGAATTAAGCACAATCCCTAGGTAACTTTTTCCCTGCCTTTGCAGCAGTGGAAGTGTCTCAGGCTTTGGAGCTGAGCACGTGCTTTGTTATTTTAACCTGGTTTACATTCAGTAGGAACAATGATGGCAAAGTCTAATCTGCAGGATGGATGAGGCTTCTTAAGTGGTCATTAACTTTAAGGGCTGTAACCGGTTGGGTGGCTGATGGGTTGTGTCCAGCCCAGTTCCTGCAGCCTTGTGCTCCTTCTATTAAAGGGCTTTTGTCTTGACAACCTTTTTCTTTTGAAGTTCTGCTGCTTTCTGGCAGCACAGGGGAGGGAAGCTTTGAGCTCCTGGTGCCACAAAGGTTGCCTTTATGTTGGAAAATAGCAGCAGGCTAAAAGAAATAGGAATGGAGCCTTTGTTGCCCTGTGCTGCCTTTGCTGATGCAGTTTAATTAAGGGAAAGAGGCTGGGCAAAATATAGCCTTGGACCTGGAAGTGTACATCCCTGGGGGTGTGCTCCCTGGAACGGGCAGTGTTAAAGCTGTTTGTCAGGTGATGGACTGACCAAGAGCCAGCAGTGTGCCTGGGTGGCCAGGAAGGCCAAGGGCATCCTGGGTTGTGTCAGACCATGGCCAGGGCAGGGATTGTGCCCCTGGGCTGGGCACTGGGGAGGCTGCAGTTCCAGTGCTGGGTCCAGTTCTGGGCTCCTCACCATCAGAAGGACATGGAGGTCCTGGAGTGTGTCCAGAGAAGGGCAACCAGGCTGGGAAAGGGGCTGGAGGGCAAATCCTCTGAGCAGCAGCTGGGGGTGTTGAGCCTGGAGAAGAGGAGGCTGAGGGGAGACCTTCTCCCCACCTCCCCTGCCCTGCCAGGAGGGTGCAGAGAGGTGGGGGATGGTCTCTTCAGCCAGGGGACAGGAGATGGGACAAGGGGCAATGGGCTCAAGCTGCCCCAGGGCAGGGGCAGAGCAGATGGGAGGGAAAAGTTCTTCCCTGGCAGAGCTGTGGGGCTGTGGCACAGGCTGCCCAGGGAGGGGCTGAGTCCCCACCCTGGGGGTGTTTAACAGAGGGGAGATGAGGTGCTCAGGGCTCTGGGTCAGCACAGGACAGGGATGGTTGGGCTTGATGATCTCAAAGGGCTTTTCCAACCTGGTGATGCTGTGGTTCTGTATGTTAAACCTCACTCTGAAGGTGTGCCTTCACTCTCAGAGTGAATTTTCTTTCCAACTGATTAACTTCCCACAGCAACCCATGGTGATGACATCACAGAGCAGCCACTCGCCCTGAATAGGGAGCCAGCACCCTTCTCCCTGCTCTAATTACCATCAGGACTCAGGCTGATGATGTGAGGAGGTAAGTGGCTCCCTCTGCAATGCCAGGGCCTCTGGCTGAAGTCAGCACACTGTCAGAGCTACCCTGGCAGTGATGGGCTTTGCCCCTGGCCAGGGCAAACTCCTGAGCACTCGGAGCGGAAGTGGGCTTTCTAGGGAGTGATTTGGTGATTGAGCTTGGTAAGGGGTGGGTATCTGGGGACAGAATCACACCAGAACCTCTTGTGGTAGGAGACCTTCAGTGTCACCAGAGGCAAAAGTTCAACGTGAAGCTGGATGTGGTGGAGATGGGCAGCCCCATCTCCTGGGGCCTGTGTGTAGGACCTGGGTGGGGCAGGGCCCATCCTTCTTTGCTCCCATATTTTGTCAGCTGATAAAGGTCCCTTGAAGGGGTGCTGGGGGTAAACAGCTTCATCACTGGGACACACTCACCTGCCAGCCTTCTCTGGGCTGCTCCTTCCAACTTCCATTAGGAGATGTTGGTTAGTTCAATGGGGACACCAGCCAGCATTTGGCTGAGGGTCTAATCATAGAATGATAGACTGGCATGGGTTGGAAGGGACCCCAAGGATCACAGAGCTCCAACCCCCTGCCACAGGCAGGGACACCAACCTCAGGCCTGGAGCTACACAAGGTTGCCCAGGGCCCCATCCAGCCTGGCCTTGAACACCCCCAGACACGGGGCACCCACCCCCTCTCTGGGCAGCCCCTTCCAGCCCCTCACCACTCTCTCTGCAAAGAACTTCCCCCTAATATCCAATCTAACCCTTCCCTCCTCCAGCTTCACTCCATCCCCCTTGTCCTGCCAGTCTCTGCCCTTGAACAAGCTGATTCCCCTCCTGTTCCTCTGCTCCCTTCAGGCACTGGCAGGCTGCAATGAGGTCCCCCCACAGCCTTCTCTTCTCCAGGCTGACCCAGCCCAGCTCCCTCAGCCTCTCTCTGTAGGGAGTGCTGATGCTGGAGGGGCTGTTTGTGTAAAACCTCATCTCCCTGAACCTCCTGTATGTGAGTGTTTGCTGGGGATGTTTGTCTGTCCCCAGGACTTTGGTCCCTGTCCCACAGGACACACAATCCTCTCTGTGGCTCACAGAAATAGAAGCAGAGATGCTGTGAATGTCACTGAGGTCGTTTCATTTTCTCTTGTCCCAATTGCTTTGCAGAGGGAGGAAAGAGCATCACTCCAGAAAGCAATCTAGGGAGGGGTTAAAGAGCAGATCTGAAGCCTCCATCCTTTTTTGGGGGGGAGAAGGAGCAAATGAGGGGTGGCTTTAGGCAATTTTCCCCCTGAAAACAGCCAGATTGCTGGAGTTTATTCTCCCCTCCCTGCCCCTAATCAGGATGGCAAATGGATATAATCAACTGGGGTCACTAGAGACTGGGGCACGAAGGAGCAGCTGTTGCATGCAGCCATGCACAGTATTTCTGGGCTGGAAATGATTCATTTACCCTGTGTAATATATATGGAAATGTGCTGCAGGAGCATCACTGAAAAAGAAGCTATTGTATGTGGCCAGCCCCTAACAAAGCTGTGGGGTTTGCATCCCTTTACCCTGTTAGGATGTGTCAAATAAACTCAGGCAATCTAGCTTTTAGGTGGGTAATGTGACTGGCTGGGGCTGGATCTGTGTGTTTGTGCTTCTTTTAGACTGACACATCCAAGCAGCATCCCTTCAGCACTGAAAGCATGAACTGAATCAAGGCAGGGGGCTGTAAGGGAAAGAGAATCAGCCCCTGCTGCAGAAGCATCCTGGATGAGGAGATAGAGGAGGAGGGATAAGGAGAATGAAGTGGGGGGGGACCTTTGTCAGGGGGCTTAGAGAATTCTGGAAAAAACCCTGCCCTGAAAGGGATTTCTTTTCTCTTTACCCAAGTAGAACACTCTGCCTTTTAATCCCAAAAAGCCTTTTTGGGGAGTTTCCTTAGGACTAAAAGCTGGTTTGCCCCCACCTTTTTCTTTATTGCCAGAGCCTTTGAAGTTCTCTTCAAAAAGATGAAGCCAATCTTCCCCTTTATTGCACAGCCTGTAATGAATATCCAGCTTTGTTTAAGCAATTAGCTCAGTGGGGTGATTTCTGTGGCTGGTTTGGGGTTGGTGGGGTGGGTTTTTTTTCCCCTTTAAAAAAAAAAACAACCCCAACCTAAAATCCTGAGTGGTTTAGACATGTTTTGAAAAAACACCAAGCCAACAGCTGTGCACCAGCCTAATCTGACACTCCAGCAGCTGTCATAACAAAAGCTGAGCTGGTTCAAACACAGCTCCTTTGTGTGCTGCTTGGAAATGATTTAAAGGAAACGATTATTTTACTGGTTCTGCTGCCTTGAGCTGTGGGGCTGGAGAAGGGACCGTTTGCTGGGTGCTGGTATGTGATGCCTGGGGAGGTGAATGGGGTCTTAACCAGCCCTTGGAGCTTCCAGGCTCAAAGTGTGGGCAGCAGGGCACAGGAGGGGATCCTCCCCCTCTGCTCTGCCCTGCTCAGGCCCCACCTGGAGTGTTGTGTCCAGTGCTGGGCTCCCTGGGATCAAAAGGACAGGGATCTCCTGGAGAGAGTCCAGAGAAGGGCTATGAAGATGCTGAAGGGCCTGGAGCATCTCTCCTGTGAGGAAAGGCTGAGAGAGCTGGGGCTGTTCAGCCTGGAGAGAAGAAGACTGAGGGGGGACCTAATCAATGGTTATCAATATCTGAAGGATGGGGTGCAGGGGGAATGGCCAGCCCCTTTTCAGTGTCTGTGGGGACAGGACAAGGGGCAATGGCTGCAAATTGGAGCACAGGGAGTTCCACAGCAACATGGGGAGGAACTTTTCCCCAGTGAGGGTGAGGGAGCCCTGGGACAGGCTGCCCAGGGGGTGTGGAGTCTCCTCTGGAGAGATTCCAGCCCCATCTGGACACCGACCTGTGCAGTATGAGCTGGGGAGCTGCTTTGGCAGGGGGTTGGACCCCAGGAGCTCTGGGGGTCCCTTCCAACCCCTACAGCTCTGTGACTCTGTGATTCCTGGCTCCTTCTTGCTGCTGGCTTTGTGTGCAGCCCCTCTGTGTTTGCAGGCTGGGGTGGGTAGGTGCCTGCTTGGGTGCTGCTGGGTGGGTGGCAAAGCTGCTGCAAGGGGCACACAGCCCATGGCAGTGATCCGTGCTCCAGCAAATACACAGGGGGAGGGGGGATAATTAATCAATGGGATTTGTCAAGATGCCCTGAACTTTTCTTAAGTATCAAATGATGCCACCTGGCATAGATATTTCAGGTTAAGTCACTCATGTTTTAAGGCCCTTTTTCCCCCCCTTTCCCCCTCACCCAGGCAGAAGCACCAGAGTCACCTTTGAAACAAGAGCCTCCCAGGTGACAGCAGTGGGTGCCTCTGGCTGTACCCCAGTAAGTAATCTGCTAATGCATGAATGTTTGATGGATCTCCAGCCCAATGAAGGAAATTGCAAGTTTATATCAACTGCTGCTCTTTGTATTAGCTCATGTCAAATGCAGCAATTACCTCCAATCAGTTAATTACAGCATCCCTCCATGGCCTGCTTCCACTTTGTTGGGTAAGAAGAGGGGAGTGCTGGTTAAACTGGGCTCTCTGCAGAACTTTCTTCTTATGCTACTGGAAAATACATTGACTTTTCATACCATGGTGAGTGTCATTCGTGTTTCCTGAGCCTGTCTTGCTGCTCTCTCTCCTTATTTCTAGCCTTTCCACCTGGGAATGACTGGATATCGTTTGAAGCTGCTGCTGCCTGATGCAGATCACAGTGCTGCTGAGATAACAGTGAAGGGAAGTGTCTGTGCTCATTGCACACCCATCCTGTCCTGCCCTCTAGTCTAGAAATGAGCTTAAACTGGACTTCCATCCCAACCTGCTGGGACTTCCCAGCAGTGCCTGTGAAAGGAGAGCAGGTCCCTTTGTGGCAGCAGGATGTTCAACTGGGCTTACTCAGGCTGGGTCTGCTTGGACCATCTAGGAGCTCTCAGTGCCTGCTGGGGGTGTTGATAAGTAATGGTGATGGTGGAGGTGAAGGGAAGTGGAATTTGGTGCTGCTTTGTGATGGGCCATCTCTCTCTCTCACCTATTTGGGAATCAGCTTGTTCAAGGGCAGAGACTGGCAGGACAAGGGGGATGGAGTGAAGCTGGAGGAGGGAAGGGTTAGATTGGATATTAGGGGGAAGTTCTGTACAGAGAGAGTGGTGAGGGGCTGGAAGGGGCTGCCCAGAGAGGGGGTGGGTGCCCCGTGTCTGGGGGTGTTCAAGGCCAGGTTGGATGTGGCCCTGGGCAACCTTGTGTAGCTCCAGGCCTGAGGTTGGTGTCCCTGCCTGTGGCAGGGGGTTGGAGCTCTGTGTCCCTTGGGGTCCCTTCCAACCCAGCCCAGTCTATGATTCATTCTATGATTCTATATTAAATCCTAAGATGCTTACATCTAAAGAAAGGCTTGCTTATTGAGAATTGAGCATGTATCAGGTGACTAATAACACCTGATATCTGAGGGTTGCTTTGCTCCTCACCCTTGGAATGTCAATTATTTCAGGCTTGTAATTATCTCCTTTAAATTAACCCACCTTGGGGCTGGATGTGTGGGCTTGTCATGGGTGGGAAAACTGGGAGAAGTTCATTTAAATCAGTGTGAAGAACAAGAACATGGTCTGGGATGTATGGCATGCAGGACCTGGGGTAACTCACAGTGAGAGGCTTTAATGACCTGCCCACAGACTGCCCTTGATGGGTCTGTCTTCAAACATTACCAGGTAGAAGAAGTGTTGCTGGAGGATGGGCTGTCAGTGGGCCAGATGCCAGGACACCAGACATCAGCTGGCACCAGTCTCCATAACATTCTCCAGGCTGCCTGTAGGAAACAGGTATTATGGGATTGGTAACTTGAACAGTCACCTCTCTGGGCACCAAACACTCCCAAGGCACAGCCCCCAGACCAGTGCCTGTCCAGATGGTGTGATGAGCCCTGCAGTGTCACCTCACTGGTACAGCAACACAGTGCATCCCTTGGTCTCTTAGGCTTAGGAATCTTCCATCTTCTCTGAATTTATCCCTCACAGTGCAGCATAATGACCCTGAATCCCCTCTCAGCAAAGGAGGAGCTCTGGCAGGGTAGCCAGGTGTTCCCCTCCAGGCGTTTCACCTCTTCCTTCACAGTGTGGCTTGTAGAGATGCCTGTCTTAAGATGGTCTGTCTTCCCCTTTTGAAGAGAATGCTTAGGAGGACTTTTGGATGTAGGACAAACCCCACTTAGCCTTTAAAATTCAGCCATGGATCATCTTGAAACAGGTGATTCTGAGTGGGTCTCCTTGCCCAAGCACACACATGTCACGGAGTCACCAGGTTGGAAAAGATCACAGAGTCCTGTGCTGACCCAGATCCCTGAGCACCTCATCTCCCCTCTGTTAAACACCCCCAGGGTGGAGACTCAGCCCCTCCCTGGGCAGCCTGTGCCACAGCCCCACAGCTCTGCCAGGGAAGAACTTTGCCCTCCCATCTGCTCTGCCCCTGCCCTGGGGCAGCTTGAGCCCATTGCCCCTTGTCCCATCTCCTGTCCCCTGGCTGAAGAGACCATCCCCCACCTCTCTGCACCCTCCTGGCAGAGCAGGGGAGGTGGGGAGAAGGTCTCCCCTCAGCCTCCTCTTCTCCAGGCTGAACACCCCCAGCTCCCTCAGCTGCTGCTCAGAGGATTTGCCCTCCAGCCCCTTCCCCAGCCTGGTTGCCCTTCTCTGGACCAGAAGGGCTCTTCCATGTTAAACAGGAGCTCTTGAAAAGTACAGGACTTGGGCTGCAGCCCTAGGAATGGGCTTTGATGTGTGATCTTAAAGATGGTGGCTGAATCTTTGCAGGATGTGGCCATCAGTCTCGTTGGCACAAGATTTGTGTCTCCTGGTGGCACCCAGCTCAGTGGGACTGGGCTCCTGGGTGTACCTTTGGAGCATTGATGTCACAGGGATGTTGGTTGTAGCACTGTTTTCCTCACATGCTGATGAGTTTGTTGAGTGCTGTGATTAGAGGCTGTGTCCAGAGGCAGAGTACCCTTTATTGTGCACTACTCCCTTGTCCAAGAAATCAGGTGAAAGTGGTGTTTCTTCTTCCAGCAGGATGAGAATAATGGTGGACAAGTGATACACCCAACACCGATCACTATTCCAGAGGCATCCCTGTCTCACAGAGCAGACCACAGGCAACTGGCCCCTATTTTAACCTAACCTCTAGGGAATTTTAAGTACTTCCCAAAGACTTTTTTATCTGCAGAAGGACAATCCACTTGAAATGAGATTATTTCAAGGCAGCTTCCATCCCCTCCTTATGTCTGGGCATCATCCTGATTAGACTCCTGTGGTCACTGACACACATTTACTCTTTAGCCTTGCTCTGGGAACACCAGGAGCTCAAAAGATGAAGCATCCTCCCCCTTGAAACCAAGGTGGCCTTGCTCTAGTGATCTCCAGCTTGTTTGGTAGCTTTGCTTGCTAGGAATGAAGAGCTGCTGCCCTCAACTCATGGAGTCTCTCCCCATGCTTTCTTCCTCCACCAGATGAGCGAAACATCCAGTGATGGAACTGATGAAGATGATGGCCAAGGTGAAACGTGCCTTTCTGATCCTTCACCTCCCAGGGGAATCGGGTACTGTGTGCTCAGCCTGTCTCCTCCTCTTGCCATCAGCCCCCTTCCCTTTGGCTGTTCCCCTTGTTTTCATAGAGATGGTGTTTGCCTGATGTGACACCACCTCTATAAACCTGTTTGGAGAGTGTTAGAGATGTGAACAACTGGAAAGGTTGGGGGGGGGGAGGGGAAGAGGCTACTGCCTTCAAGGGATGAACTGCAGGGTGGGTGCCAGCATGGGTGGCCTTCTTAGAGTCTCCTGCTTGGATGCTGAAAGCAGAGTTGGCTCCACAGGCTCCTTGGAGTCTCTCTGAGGTCTGAGCTGCTTTTCCCAGCTCTGTGAAAGCACACTCCTGTTCTGCATGGGCAGAAGAGGGGGCCCTGGGAGGCTCACTCCTGCTGCTGCTGGAGAAACCATCAGAGCAGGCTTTCATGCCTGGGGATATGGAATGAAGCGGGGTCCTGACCCATAGCTCAAGCAGGGTCCTGACCCATAGATCTCACACTGGCTGGAGGCCAAGCACGTGCTGCTGGTGCCACCCCATTGATTGTACAGCAGCAAACCACAAACATGCCCTGGAACCTGCCCTTGGGAGCTCCTTGTGTGTTCTTAGACCCCTTTCCCTTGGTGCCTGGCTCTGAGAGTGGAGCACTGGGCCATCCCGCTGTGCCAGCTGCAGGGAGGTGGCCCTGGGGTAACTGGGCAGGTTTGTTGGTGTATAACCAGGTTGGCTTTGTGGTTGGGGGGGGGAGGGGGTTGTTATTCCACCCTTATTGCAAGATTCCTTCCTCACTTAGTGGTGGGTTTCTGTGTTGGCAGAGCTGGCACCTGTTACCTTGTAAGGTCAGTGATGGTAATTTGGGGTACCTCAAACAACTCTTCACTTTTTCCCCCCCTCACAGATCCAGCAGGAAAAGGACAAAGAGAGTGAGGAGCCAGTCACCAGGCAGGAAGGACAGGAAGAGAGCTGAAGTGGACAAAGAGCTGTTGATGCTGGAAAACGGGAAGAGCCAAGGGGAAGTGGCACAGGAAGAGAGCACTCTGAGTCTGATACCCAGGCCTGTGAGGATCCTGATGCTCCTTGCCTTTGTTTTTGTGATCTTCATGCACATAACCAACGGGTGCTGATGCAGACCTCAGCCTGGGAGCAAATAAAAAGCACTGTCCTGATGACAGACACAGTGTTTAGTGGTGACTGCAAAACTGAAGACTGCACTTTGCCCCCCTGCTCCTTACGAGCAAGCCCTGGAGGCAGGGAGTCCCCCTCTTTAGGGCACTGTCCCTAACTGAGTGTTCCCCTTGCTGGGTGAGGTGCAGGGGAAGAAGATGAGGGTGCAGTGCTGCTGTGTCCTCCCCTGCTGTGCACTAAAGGGGATGTTGAGGGGACTGGGACTGCTGAAGGCACAGTTCACTCTGTGATCTAGCAGGATGCTTCCCAATGCAGCGACTTCACAAGTAAAACCCTCCCCAGCATCCTCTGCCACCCAGGAAACAGATCCATCCAGTCACTGGGAAATCCTGATGGTGGAAGAGCTCTTGGCCTCCTCTAGCTGGGTGCTCCTGTTCCCCACAGCATCCCTTGCTAGAGCAGCTTTTCCTGCTGCCTTTGGCTCCTTGTGCTGCTGGGGACACACATGGGAGAGGACAGAGCTGCCTCCCCAGAGGGCACTTTACCTGGCAGGTCTGGATCTGCTTGGTTTTGGCAGAGGCAATGAACAGTTTATTAACTGTTCAGCTCTAAAGCCAGGTTGGAGACAAGGCATCATGTGCTGTGACTGGGCTGATTTATTGGTTTTAAGTGTAAAATTCCTTGACACTTAGAGTATACTGTGTTGTAAGACACCATCACTGGCCCTGCTTGATGCCAGGGCTCCCAGATGCTGAGCCTGAAGTCTGTGGCATCAATTGGCCTGGCAAACAAATCTAGCTCAGGTCTGTGCAATCTCCAGTAGCTCTTGCTATGTCAGGGAGCTGGAGAAGCAAAAGGAAGAGGGGGGGTTGTTTCCTGGGCTGCTGGGTGGGTTTTCTCCACTGCTGCAGTGATCTGAGCAGCTGGGGCTCTGCTCATCCCTTCCCTTGGCTTTGCTGGCCTTGAGCTCCATGGACAAGTGCTCCAGATCTTTGTGTGTGGGGAAGCAGTTCCTGCAGCCTGGCTCCAAGGAGCACTCAAGGGGGACGATGCTCAAGCAGTCACAGTCCAGCTGAGCTGGGAATGAGCTACTGGGGGTGGACTTGGAGAGTCTGTCACCAAAGCCTGGTGTGCCAGGGTCAGGAATGGGGCTGCTCCATCTAGGGGGGGCTGGGGGAATGGATGTTGTTAGAGATGAATGTGTTTGCCCATGAACTTGGCTTTTTGGGGATCAGGGGAACAAAGTTCTGAGCACTGGAAGTGTTTCGTTATGGCAGCTGCACAGAACTTGGGCTCCTGAAAGCTTTTCATTTTCAAACTGGTCGGTTCTTCCTGTTTCAAGCACAAAATATTTCAATACTTCATCCCCAAAGGAAAGAAAACCAACAGCTTAGATGGAAAAAAAACACAAACTGGGGGCAGATGAGGGGTTAATTCACCAATATCTACTGAAAAATCTGAGTTCTTCTATAGAAAATCAGAATTAGACACTGATGGCTTTTACCCACATCCCCCTTTCACATCCATTCTTTACACAGCCTGCTGTGGTCTCTTATCACTGCCTGGCCCATGAATGATTAACCCTCGCTTCCTTTGAAGGCTGGAGAACCCATCACCACCCTTCCAGGTCCCTTTTTGTTTCACTCAGGCATTCAGTGCCCTGTGGAAAACCCTAAACGCTTTGTGCCCAGCGCTGGAATATCTCAGCTCTGGTCCAACTGGTTGGGGAAGGTAAATGTGATCTCCCATTAGCACCTGCCCTCTGGAGAGAGGCTGAGGGAGCTGGGCTGGGTCAGCCTGGAGAAGAGAAGGCTGTGGGGGGACCTCATTGCAGCCTGCCAGTGCCTGAAGGGAGCAGAGGAACAGGAGGGGAATCAGCTTGTTCAAGGGCAGAGACTGGCAGGACAAGGATGGAGTGAAGCTGGAGGAGGGAAGGGTTAGATTGGATATTAGGGGGAAGTTCTTTGCAGAGAGAGTGGTGAGGGGCTGGAAGGGGCTGCCCAGAGAGGGGGTGGGTGCCCCGTGTCTGGGGGTGTTCCAGGCCAGGTTGGCTGGGGCCCTGGGCAACCTTGTGTAGCTCCAGGCCTGAGGTTGGTGTCCCTGCCTGTGGCAGGGGGTTGGAGCTCTGTGATCCTTGGGGTCCCTTCCAACCCATGCCATTCTATGATTAGAACCCCCCAGGAGAGATCCAGCTCATGATACCAGCTTTGTTTCTGAGTTCTGGCCTCTGTGTGTGGAGCTGAGCCCAGTGTGTCTGCTCTAAACCCTCCCTCCTGGGAGCAAACAGTGAGGTTTGGGGTTTTTTCTTTTCCAGTTATATATAAACATGGGCTTATGCTTTGTTTTTATTAAGAGCATGCAAAGCCAGATGCATCCCTGCCCAGAAGAGTTCTCTTGAAGCTCTCTCATGCTGCTGCGATGCTGACTGCAGCTAATTATTAACCTTACCATGCATGGGTTGCCTTTGGTTTTTATAGCTTTTGTTTATTTATTTCTTTTCCCCAGCAACTGTCTGTTCCTGTGCTGATGTCTCTCTGTGTTTGTCAGCTGGGCAGGCACAGCTGGTGGACTTCTCCCCCTGGGTCAGCCATCCTGATTGAGGGATCCTGGAGCTCTCAGCTCCTGTCTCCATGCATTAAGGTGACTATCTGTGCTGTCCCCAGCTCAGGGCCCTGCAGGGGAGGGGGGAGAATTAATTAATTAACTAGTTAATTACCTGTCAGGTTGCCAAATCTCTGGATGACATGACAGGAGGATGCTGTCTCTAGTCCCTGTGCATTGTTCACCAGTGCTTGTGCCAAAGCATGCTCTCCTGTGCTGTGTGCTGCTGGCACAGCGATGGGCAGGTCTTGGTCCTCTTGTGTGCTTTTTCCCCTTTATCTATAAAATCCTGACCTCTTGCAAAAGAAAAGCTTTTTACTGGGCTCCCAGGGGTGGGTTTAGCTGGTTTTCCCCCTTATTTCCTTTCCTCCTGGCCTGCTAACTGCAGTTCAACTCTCCTTTCCCAAACACCTATGGAGAAGTGGGGTGGTCAAGTGTCCTCCTTGGGTTGAGCTGGCTCAGCCTGAAGTGATGCAGGGAAGAGAGAGGGAAACAGAAAGGTACTGTTGGCCTAATTTGTGTGATTTGCAGGACTCCCTGCAGCTCTCCTGCTGTTCCCATGGAAACAGATGTTGAATTGCAGGAAGCTGCTACAGGTTTTCAGGACTATTAGGGGGTGTGTTTCCCCCCTTTTAACAGTGATATGGCCTTTATCCTTTCTGAGCAGTCTGGAAAAAGTTCTTCTCTTTGAGGCACAAGTCTGGAGTGTCCCTGTGCCTTCCTTCTCTTGCCAGTTCTTCAGGGTATCCCAAGGTATCACCAGTGCTTGTGCTAAGCATGCTCTCCTGTGCTGTGTGCTGCTGGCACAGAGATGGGCCACTTGTGTGTGTGTGTGTTTTTCCCCTTTATCTATAAAATCCTGACCTCTTGCAAAAGAAAAGCTTTTTACTGGGCTCCCAGGGGTGGGTTTTTCTTGTTCCCCCCCCCCCCCCCCCCCGCTTCCCCTATAGATGCTCCCAGGGAAAGGTGAAGCCAGGAGGAGAAATAAACTCCACTTCCCTCGTGCCACTGGCCGCCTGGTGATGGTGAGTTTGTTCCCCAGACAGTGATGGGTAGTGGTGAGCATCCCTCCCTCCTCCCCAGCACAAGCCCTGCACCCTGGGAAGGGTTCACTGGCCACCAGGACGTGGTGCTGTGCAATTGGCACTGCCCAAAAAGCACAGTACCCCAGCTGGATCCTGTGTCCAGAGCTGGGGCTCTCAACACAAGGAAGATGTGGGGCTGTTGGAGAGGGGTCAGAGGAGCCACGGAGATGCTCAGAGGGCTGGAGCAGCTCCCCTCTGGAGAGAGGCTGAGGGAGCTGGGCTGGGTCAGCCTGGAGAAGAGAAGGCTGTGGGGGGACCTCACTGCAGCCTGCCAGTGCCTGAAGGGAGCAGAGGAACAGGAGGGGAATCAGCTTGTTCAAGGGCAGAGACTGGCAGGACAAGGGGGATGGAGTGAAGCTGGAGGAGGGAAGGGTTAGATTGGATATTAGGGGGAAGTTCTTTGCAGAGAGAGTGGTGAGGGGCTGGAAGGGGCTGCCCAGAGAGGGGGTGGGTGCCCCATGTCTGGGGGTGTTCAAGGCCAGGTTGGCTGGGGCCCTGGGCAACCTTGTGTAGCTCCAGGCCTGAGGTTGGTGTCCCTGGGGTTGGAGCTCTGTGACCCTTGGGGTCACTCCCAACCCATGCCAGTCTATGATCTGCTGAGCTAAGCCAGCCCACACCTTGCCCCAGGGCTCAGGCCTGTGTAGTGCTACAGAAGCTCCATCTTTCCAAGACAATTCTTCTTCCATCATGTCCCACCTGAACAAGCAGCCAGGGCCTGAACCTTGTGGCCCAGCTGCTGTACCTGTCTCCAGCTTAACCCCACCTCTTCCCCTGCCTTTACCTCTCCTGTCTCTTGCAGGTGTTGACATGGTGCAGCCTGTTCTTTGTGGGAAGGAAACAGCTGCCTGTGTTGGTGCTGGGCACTGGGAAGTTATCAGGGGGTTTATCTGGAGTCACCTCATTGGTTTGACTTTAACTGGGGGAATGAAATGCTCAGGAAGATGAAAGGGGGTTTGTTTTAATAAGTTATTAGGATCAGATATGTGGGACTGTGAGGATTACTGAGGCTTGCTGGGAGAGCTCTACCAGAGCCCTGGTCTGTGCCACGCTCTGCTCCTTGTTTTTACCCCAACCCATCATGTTTCTGGTACCAGCCCAAGGTCCTGGCTGACCCAAGAGCCACACTGCTCTGTCTGCAGCATGGGGAGCCTGAAAACAAGAGGAGAAGTGGGCAGGCAAGAAGCTGGCAGGAGAATGAAAAGGAGACAAAAGGCTCAAGATCAAAGAGCAATGTTAAAATAGAAAAACCACAAACCCACCAAATAAAAAGCCCCACAAAATATAACCTGGACCCCCCAAGCAGAGAGCCCACCTGGGGCCAAACCCAGCACCCTGAGCTGAGGTCTTGCTTGGGCCCCATCCTGCACAGCAGGGGTTCCTGGTGGCTTGAAACACCAGCCACTCTCTTATTTCACTGGGGGTTGTAAACCACAGTTTGTCACTGGTTTTAAACCAGAAACCTCTTCCAAGGGCCAGCTGCAATCTGCCACAGCCCCTTCTCCACCAGCACCCACAGAGGAAGCCCTGTGGTTTAATGTGGGGACTGGGGTGGGGGGAGCTGCCAGCCCTGCAGCAGCTCATCCCACCAGCCTGCCCTTGGCTGTCTCCTGCTTCTCCTGGGAAACCAGGCTTCCCCCAGCCATCCCCTTGGGGACTCAAGAAGACCCTTCATGATGTTTCCTTTCACTCCTGGGCTGTGAGTGAGGAGCTTGCTGGAAACCTTCCCCCAGAGCTGCCTGGACTCATCTGCAAACAGCCTGGTAAATAATAACAACTTAAGAGTAGGAAGTGCCCAATAAAGGCAGGCTGCTAACAGCCCCCCTGTTACAGCCCCATCGGCTGGGCTCTCTCTGCAGACTTCTCACGAGGTGAATGTGTTGGTAATGAGCATCTTCCCCTTAGATTGGCCCCGTGCTGGAGGGTTTTATTTAAATGCAAATTGAATCCTCCCACTGGAAAGCTAACGGGAGATGGAAATAGCTGGTAGGGGATGAGAGTTTGCTTTCTGGAGAGTCGTTGGATTCAACTTCTGATGGATCTTTTTTTTTCTTTCTCATTTTTTTCCTTGTTTTATGGCAGGAGCTGTTTTTAAATAGTTTCCCCAGCTCAACTGGCACGAGCTCTTGGCAAGAATAAAGCCTTGTCTGGATGGCTGCAGGGCTGAGCGTGGGGTCAGCACTGAGGGGCTGAGATTAGAACCTTCTCCAGCCTCTTCTGGAGAGCAGCACTGCTCTGGGCAGCAGGGAAGCGGCTGCTGGAGGAGCAAGTCCCTCTGCCATGAAAACACCCAGCTCTGGAAGCAGCAGGTTCAAAGGCTCTTGAGTCCTCCAGCCCCTGATCACTGAATCACAGAACTGGGTTGGAAGGGACAGGCAGGACACTGCGCTGCCATCCAGAGCCCTGGCCAGGCTGGAGAGCTGGGCAGGGAGAGACCAGATGGGGTTCAACAACAGCAAGTGGAGAGTCTGGCACCTGGGGAGGAACAACCACATGGATCAGGACAGGCTGGGGGTGACCTGCTGGAGAGGAGCTCTGTGGAGAAGGACCTGGGTGTGCTGGTGGGTGACAGGGTGGCCATGAGCCAGCAGTGTGCCCTGGGGCTGAGAGAGACAATGGGATCCTGGGGGCATCAGGAGGAGTGTGGGCAGCAGGTCACAGGAGGGGATCCTCCCCCTCTGCTCTGCCCTGCTCAGGCCCCACCTGGAGTGTTGTGTCCAGTGCTGGGCTCCCTGGGATCAAAAGGACAGGGATCTCCTGGAGAGAGTCCAGAGAAGGGCTATGAAGATGATGAAGGGCCTGGAGCATCTATCCTGTGAGGAAAGGATGAGTAAGTTGGGACTCTTCAGCCTTAAGAAGAGAAGACTGAGGGGGGACCTAATCAATGTTTATCAATATCTGAAGGATGGGGTGCAGGGGGAATTGGCCAGCCCCTTTTCAGTGTCTGTGGGGACAGGACAAGGGGCAATGGCTGCAAGTTGGAGCCCAGGAAGTTCCACCCCAACATGGGGAGGAACTTTTCCCCAGTGAGGGTGAGGGAGCCCTGGGACAGGCTGCCCAGGGGGTGTGGAGTCTCCTTCTCTGGAGAGATTCCAGCCCCATCTGGACACCGACCTGTGCAGTATGAGCTGGGGAGCTGCTTTGGCAGGGGGGTTGGACCCCAGGAGCTCTGGGGGTCCCTTCCAACCCCTACAGCTCTGTGACTCTGTGACCTTCAAGAGATCATCAGGTCCAACCTCCCTGCTACCGATGCTGCCCTGTGGGTACCAGCCGTGCCCAGCATCACCCCTGCTCGGGGCCCTGCACCAGTGGGGAAGCTGTGGGAGCACAGCACTGAGAGGGAGCTGGATTCCCTGGGGATGCCAAGGACATGCAGAGCTCAGGGGGTTCCTGAAGGATTAGAAACATCTGCTGGGCTGAACTGTGCCAAGGCATCTCTGGGGAGGGGCTGTGACAGGGGCTGAAGAGATCTTTCTCTTTGGGCTTGTGCTTAGACCAGGGTTTTCCTGCAGTGCCTGGGGGAGAGGAGCAGAGAGGCAGGTCTGGGGAGCAAAGCCTGGCATGAGCAGCAGCCTGGGAAGAGGAACCCAAAGGGCCCTCCATCCTTCCCCTGCCTCGGAGCAGGGTGCTCTCACGGGATGCCTGCAGCTGGAGCTGCAGAGAGCAGGAGCCTGGGATGGCTCCTGAGCTCTGGGATGGCTCCTGACCCCTTCCCCCCGTTTCTCCATGCGGGGTGCATGCCCATGGGCTGTGCTGGGCGCTGCCACCAGTAGCCCCAGCATACAACAGACCCCCAGCCCCTCCCACCGCGGGTCCAGGGAACTCACAGCAGCATCTCCAGGTCTCCGACTCCTCTCAGAGGCAGCTCCTATATTGTTTTTTCAGCTCCTATATTGTTTTTCCAGCTCCTATATTGTTTTTTCAGCTCCTATATTGTTTTTCCAGCTCCTATATTGTTTTTTCAGCTCCTATATTTTTTCCAGCTCCTATATTGTTTTTCCAGCTCCTATATTGTTTTCAGATCCTATATATTTTTTTCAGCTCCTATATTTTTTTATTTCAGCTCCTATATATTTTTTTTCCAGCTCCTATATTGTTTTTTCCCCTCCTATATTGTTTTTTCAACTCCTATTTTTTTTTCAGCTCCTATTTTTTTTCAGCTCCTATATTGTTCTTTCAGCTCTTTTTTTTTAAGCTCCTATCTTTTTTTTCTTGCTCCTATATTTTTTTCCAGCTCCTGTATTTTTTTCAGCTTCTATATTTTTTTTTCCAGCTCCTATTTTTTTTTCCCAGCTCCTATATTTTTTTTTCCCAGCTCCTATATTGTTTTCCCCGCTCCTGCTCCCCTGTTCCTGTCTGTCTGTCTGTCTCCCTTCGCTTAGGAGTTGTGTTTCTGCAGGCGGGGAGGATGGAGAGGGGGGGGGGGACGGGGGATGGCGAGCAGGGGGAGCTGCCGTTACAGAACATCCTGTGCAAGCATGGGGAGCCATAAAAGGCTTAAGCATGGGGCTGGTAACGCAGCGTGTACTCCCGCACGCACAGCCCCGGCTGCCGCCGCGGAGGCAAAGACCAGATGGGGAAATACTCCTCTCCCTCTTAATTGTCCTCCATCTCCAGGAGGGGGAAGATTAAGGCTGCTGGATTGATGCTGGGTTGTTTTTTTTTCCTTCCTGCTTCTTTCTTCTCCCTGCATCCCTCCCACGCAGCCCTCCCAGCCCCGGGCTGCGCCTGGCACCGCTCACATCCCCCCCCCCCCCCCAACGCCGGTGCAGGGAGGGACGGGAGGATGAGGATGCTGGGGAGGATGAGGATGCTCTTCGGGCGCCGAGGATTTGGGTGGTAAAGTTGGAAGAGGCACGCCTCAGCCTGGACTCGGTGCATCATCCCAGGAGCTGTGAGTACACCCCAGCTGCTTCCCCAGCGCTCCTGGCAGGAGGGAGGGAGCATCTCGCTGGAGGTCAGCAGGTTATTGGTGGGAGGTGGGAGGTGGGGGGGGGATGCTTTGGAGGAGGACAGCTTGCTCCCAGTCAGGCCAGGCTTTTAATAAGCATCCACAAAGCTTTGAGTTTGTGTTTCTCCCTCTAAAATGGAAAGTGGGTCAAGGAGGATGGCTTTTCCCTTTAATTTATGGCTTTTTTTTACACAGACACCCCCCAGTAATCCCCAAATCCTGTCTTTTCAGCCTCCCCCAGCCCCATCCCTGCCATGGGTACTTGTGCTGAGCTACCCCCTCAGCTGAGATCTGGCCCAAGCTCTTTACATCCCCTCGGGAGGGATGCAGCCTACATACCAGAGCCGAGGGAGCTTTATAAACATCACCAGAGAGGCTGCAGGGCTTGAAACCCCCCTCTTCTGCCTTTGACCCCTGCCAAAAGGCAAGCTGTCTGTGCAGAGACCACCCTTTCAGGGGGCGAGGGGTGCAGGATGCTGCTGGGAGGGGGGGCAGGGGTAACCCCCAGTCTGGCAGGGGGGGGGGGTGTTATCTGTTTCCTAGTCCCTTGATGAATTTACACCTTCTCCTGAGCCAAACTGGGGTGGGAATAAATAGGAATAAATCTTACCAGGCTCTCTTTAGCTCACCCAGGGCAAAAGGATGGTCTGGGCTGAACAATGAACCCCCTTTTCTCCCTGTCCTGCAGCCTTGCTAAAGCTCCTGGCATCCTTCTTGATGCACGGCTGCTGTTAGCCGGGGTAGGGGGGGTATTTCCCACCCCCTCCCCATGACCTTCCTCCTCTTACCAACCGCAGGAAATCGCCTTTGGCGTGATGGGGCTGGAAAGGATCTCAAAGGGCCGGTAATGGGAGGGGAGAGAGGGAGAGGGGGGAGGAAAGGGTGAAGCTGGGGAGGAGGTCAGCTCGCTCCCAGCCTGCTGGCTTCACCTTCCAGCTGCGCTGAGGAGAGATGCTCAGGAGCAGGAGGGATGGAGGTGAGCTGCCTGTGAGTGCTGCTGCCTTCTCTTTGCTGGGTAGAACTCATCCTCTTCCAACCTAATGCTTAGTTTGCTCGAACAAAAAGGGCTTCTCATGCCAGCTGGGTGATGGGCAGAGAAAGAGGAGGATCTGGGGGGTATTTCTGGTGTTGTCTGATGTTTTTCTGGGTAGCTGTTACTATGGCAAGGAAAGCTCAGCTCAGCATGAGGAGAGGTCAGAAATACCAGGCTGAAAATGTCATGCATGTGCTGTTTAAAGCTTCAGCTGCCAGGCTTTGAGCAAGGGAGAAGCCACCCGAGTCCCCCCCCTGCTCTCAAAGGCCTTTAAAAAGCATCTTCTGCTTCCAAGTTGGAGCTGCTTGGCAGCTTGGGCTTGGTACTAGCTAGGCTGGGGATGTTGATGGTCACAGCTTGCAGGAGGGCTGGGACCCAGAGCACCTTACGTGTGGGTCACCACAGGAGAGGTGGCTTTTGTGGGACCCTGCAGGAGGGTGAGGGTTTGGGGGGGGAAGAAGAGAGAGAGACCCCCTAATCCTCCCTCTGCCCCAGGGAGATGCAGCCCCACCACGAAGTGACGCTGCCCCACATCTGTCAAACCCACTCTGGCAAGCCTCCAGGCTTTTCCAAAGGCTCTGGTCCCATTCAGAGCTGTGGGTAGGTTGTGAGGGTGTGAGGAGAGCTGTGCCTGGGAGGGGGGTGCTGAGCTCTCTGGGCTCCTGTACAAAGGGGTTTAGGGGTGATGGGCTCCTCTGAAATCTGTTCTTCATTGGGCAGCAGAGAAATGAGCATCCTACCTGGAGGGGGTGGGATCTGTGGCTCCCTTCTGGGTGCTGAGTTGGGGGGTGGGGAAACGTGGACATGGAGCTTCCTGGGATCACTGTCCCTGTGGGCATGGCTGGCTGTGTCCTGGCTGGATGCATTTACTTACAGCAGAGGTTGGTACCTGAGCCCCAGGGGCCTCTTCCTGCTGTGCTGCTGTTTATCCTGCAGTGGTCACACCGGGACATCTATGTGCTGCTGGCAGGAAAAGCAGCTCAGTTCCATGGCAGTGATGGATGGGGAGGTTTAGGTGCTGCTCCCACATCTGAAGCTTCTCAGCGGTTCATTGGAGCTGTGCTGTATCCTGCAAACTTCCAGTGTCGGTGAGAACAGCACAGAAGAAGTTATCCCTGGTTTGTCCCTCTTCCCTCATCGCTGGCTGATGCCCTGATCCCACCCAGCATGGGATGTGTTTGTGGTATTGGCAGCTCCAGCTGCAGGCAGCTCCCTTCAGGCTCCTGAGGAGGGAGAGATGTGGAGTCCCACCTCCCTGAGCAGCTTCCCTGTGTGGGACCCTGAGCACCTCAGCCCCCAGGACCCTCCAGGAGAGCAGGGATGAAGGGCCCAGGGGATCCTGCCCATGCGAGGGGTGCTTGGCCCTGCATCCCAAGCATCCCGTACCTGGCATCCCTCCTGGGAGTGGGTGGGTGGTACTGGGTGCTCTGGGGTCATTCTGGGAGCAGGAGAGCTGAGCCACAGATTGCTGATGTGAGCAAGGGGATCCCAGTGGGGCTGGTCCCTGCTCTGGGTGTCCTGTGCCTGGGAAAGCACCGAGTGATGCTGCAGCCTGGCGTTGCCCTGGGAAGACCAGGAGCAGGCAGGGCAGAGGGGGCCTGTGCCCAACACCCCTCCTGGGCAGCAGGTGAAATCCCTGGGGCTCTCCCCTCTGTGCCCAACACCCCTCCTGGGCAGCAGGTGAAATCCCTGGGGCTCTCCCCTCTGTGTCCCCCCCTTCCTGGCCTCGTACTACGTCTGTTCCCCAGGACAGAAACAGGCTCCCTGCACTGAGTCACCCCCTTGTAGGTGTCTCCTGTGAGCCAGTGCTGTGTCATCTCTCCCTGCTCTTCATTAACAGAGTGCAGGCAGCCAGGAAGGAGCTGAGCTGGAGCTGCTGGCTCCTGCCTGGTGCTGAGGAGCAGGAGCTGGGCTCCTCAGGGTTTGGGTGCTATTCCCAATGTACTGCTGCCCCTGTTCCTGCCTCTCCTTGTGATGCTCATCCCTGGGGGAAGGGGAATGGTTCCTGCTGTGGGCAGTGATGCTGCCTGCATGTCTGCTGGCTCTGCAGCCCCTTTGCCTGTGCTGGCTGGCACACAGCAGGGCTGCCCTGTGCTGCTCTGCTGTGATGTCTGGGTGAGTACAAGAGCTTTCTCCTCTAATAGGCTTCTCTGCCAGGCTGGTGGCTGTCAGCATCTGCTCCCAGTGACAGCAAGGAGCCGGTGGGAGGTGGAGGAGCCTTCCAGTCCCTGAAGGGAGCATACAAACAGGAGGGGAATCGACTTTTTAAAAGGGCAGAGACTGGCAGGACAAGGGGGATGGAGTGAAGCTGGAGGAGGGAAGGGTTAGATTGGATATTAGGGGGAAGTTCTTTGCAGAGAGAATGGTGAGCGGCTGGAGCAGGCTGCCCAGAGATTCTGGGCCCAGGATTCTGCTTTATCACTGAAGAGATTGAGGCGGGGGGGGCGGGGGTGGGGTGGGGAAAATGACTTCTCAGAGGTCAGGATGCAAATCTGTCCTGCTCCTGGAAAGAAGAGCTGGCTCTGCTTCTCTAACTTGCTGGCCCAGGCTGAATTTGTCCATTGGCAATGCAAGAGAATTCACCTGGAAAGCAAATCAGTTGTTCAGGAAAGGAATAGTCCAGAGCTGCTTGAACTGGCAAGGCAAAAATCCCTGAGCTGCTCTGGCTGCTGGGTGGTGATGCACATCAGGGGACAAGGGAGGGGATAACAGCAAGCTGGGGCAGTCCTGCCTGTGGCTCTGTGCCCCTTCCTCCCCTGGCTGCTGGGGGGAGGCAAAGTGGGGCTTGACTTGCTGCTGCCTGGTTTGGTTGTGGCTTTGTGCTCCTTTGTACTGGGGATGTGTGCATGTGCCCAGGCTGGGTCCTGCTGCTGGGGGAGTTACAGCCCAAGGAGGGGTGAGTGGCTTATGAACCACATTTTTTAATGCAATAAATCATGTTTAGCCAACTGCTGAAATATGTTTGGGGGGGAATAATTTGAAATAAACAGCCCTGGGTGGGTTGGATTCTGTGCCAGCTCAGACTTGTGTGTGAAGGGGTTCTGAAGGGGTTCTGAAGGGGTTCTCATAGTGGATAAGAAACTCCCCATGAGCAGCAGTGGCTCTGGCAGCTCGCAAGGCCAATGGGATCCTGGGCTCCATCAGCAGAGGGGTGGCAGCAGGGACGGGATTGTCCCTCTCTGCTCTGCCCTCCCCCAGCTGGATCCTGTGTCCAGAGCTGGGGCCCAACACAAGAAAGATGTGGGGCTGTTGGAGAGGGGTCAGAGGAGCCACGGAGATGCTCAGAGGGCTGGAGCAGCTCCCCTCTGGAGAGAGGCTGAGGGAGCTGGGCTGGGTCAGCCTGGAGAAGAGAAGGCTGTGGGGGGACCTCATTGCAGCCTGCCAGTGCCTGAAGGGAGCAGAGGAACAGGAGGGGAATCAGCTTGTTCAAGGGCAGAGACTGGCAGGACAAGGGGGATGGAGTGAAGCTGGAGGAGGGAAGGGTTAGATTGGATATTAGGGGGAAGTTCTTTGCAGAGAGAGTGGTGAGGGGCTGGAAGGGGCTGCCCAGAGAGGGGGTGGGTGCCCCGTCCCTGGGGGTGTTCCAGGCCAGGTTGGCTGGGGCCCTGGGCAACCTTGTGTAGCTCCAGGCCTGAGGTTGGTGTCCCTGCCTGTGACAGGGGGTTGGAGCTCTGTGATCCTTGGGGTCCCTCCCAACCCAGTCCAGACTGGGATTCTATGTTTCTCTGAAGAACCCTAGTCCAGTTGTCTGAAGCCCATCTCAGGCATGCTTTTCCACCACCACCCTCTGAAAGTGCCAGCTAGAGGAGGTGTAAGGTCTGACATAAGCATGGAAAGGGATCTCCCCATCAGGAGATCTCCTCTGAGCCCCAAGGCAGAGAGGAGTTTGTGGGGATGCTGAGTTGTACCTGTCTGAGGTAACAGGGATGAACAAGAGGGAAACATGAAGCATAGACCCTCATCCTCCCACATGAAGTGTAGACCCATCCTCCCCCTGGCAGAGCTGCAGGGGACACCCTGTCTGAGGGTGAGCTCTTGGCTTTTTGTCTTTCCCCAGCTGGAAGTTACCAGGGGGGTCAGGTTCGGCAGGAAGCTCTACCCAGGGGTCAGGAGGAGAAATCAGATCAGAGAAAGAGGACAGAAGGACAAGTTCCCCAAGCAGGCAGGAAAACAGCCAGGGAAGTGAGCAGGCTGCTTGCAGGGTTTGCCTGTCCCTGGGAGCTGGGATGCTCAGGATCTGGGATAGCAAACTGACTGCAACCTCACTCTTGGGTTTATTTTTCCTCTCCCTTCCCTTTGTTTTATTTTTAGGCTCAGGGTCTGCATGAGCTGCTGAGGCAGGGCTGCAACAGCAGGGTTCATGGAGACATGAGGAAAGGTATTGGCAGAGGGGGTGGCAGGAGGGATGGGTGGCTGGGGAGGATGCCTAGTGGGGATGCTTGGGGGGGATGCTTGGGGGGGATGCCTGGTGGGGATGCTTGGGGGGGGATGCCTGGTGGGGATGCTTGGGGGGGATGCCTGGGGGGGATGCCTGGTGGGGATGCCTGGTGGGGATGCCTGGTGAGGATGCCTGGTGGGGATGCCTGGTGAGGATGCTCCCATCCTTGCTCAGCTCCCTGCAGCTCTGCCAGGGGGAGGATGGGGTCTACACTCCATGTGTCTCTCTTGTTTATCCCTGGCACTTCTCTGCTCTGTTCTGCAGTGTAGCCAGCCCCCTCACATGAGCAGGGACGGATGCTGCCTCACCCCCCCAGCCCCCATGGAGCTCGCCAACACCAGAGACTTCCAGTGGAAAAGCCTGGCCCCGCTGCCCAGCCGCAGGGTCTACTCCACCCTGGTGGAAGCTGGGGGGCAGGTGTTTGCCATCGGGGGATGCGATGACAACGGGGTCCCCATGGACTGCTTTGAGGTCTACTCCCCTGAGGCTGACCAGTGGGCTGCCCTGCCCCCCATGCCCACAGCCCGGGCAGGGGTGGCGGTGGCCAATCTGGGCAAGAGGATCATGGTGATCGGGGGGGTGGGAGCCAACCAGATGCCCCTGAAGATCGTGGAGATGTACAACATCGATGAGGGCAAGTGGAAGAAGAGGAACTCGCTGAGAGAGGCAGCCATGGGCATCTCTGTGACAGCAAAAGGCAAGCAAGGCTTCAACCCTCCCAGGGCAGGGGGGATGTCTGGGGGTGGTGGGTGGGGACGGTTAGCGTGGCTGGATGCATCAGGCACAGCGGCTTTCTGGGGAATGGAGTGAAGCTGGAGGAGGGAAGGGTTAGATTGGATATTAGGGGGAAGTTCTTTGCAGAGAGAGTGGTGAGGGGCTGGAACAGGCTGCCCAGAGAGGGGGTGGGTGCCCCGTCCCTGGGGGTGTTCAAGGCCAGGTTGGATGGGGCCCTGGGCAACCTTGTGTAGCTCCAGGCCTGAGGTTGGTGTCCCTGCCTGTGGCAGGGGGGTTGGAGCTCTGTGACCCTTGGGGTCCCTTCCAACCCATGCCAGTCTATGATTCTATGGGCAACAGGCAGGGTTAGGCTGCTCTGCAAAAGCTTTTCTGGAAGCCCCCTGTGCTCATCACATCCCACCTGCTAAATACAACTCTTCTGTAGGCAGCCAAAAGCAGATGAAGGCAGGGTCTGCTGTGTTGGCAGCCCTGGAGCCATGAGGTGTTGTGCTGGTTCCCAGGGTTATTTCAGAGCCAGAGGCAAAGGGATTGGAAGCACAACATAGCTGTGGGTTGGAGAGAGATCTCTGGTCCAAGCCCAGAGCCAGCCAGAAGAGCATCAGCTTCATGGCTGTGGGCTCCAGTCATTGAACAAGCATCTGGCCTCGAGGGGTGCTCCCACATAGCCCCCCTCCCTCCCCCCCCCATGCTGGGAAGATTAACCACCACCTTCAATGAGGCTTGTTAAATGCCCTGAGGCTCAGCCTTATCAGCCCATCGTGCCTTTTAATTTCCAAGCAGAGATGCAGAGCACTGATTTCCTTTAGCACACTCTTGGCTGTGCCCTGCAGAGCCTGAGGCTGGGCGCTGTGCTCCTGAGCAGCCTGCCCCAGGTCCTGCCCTGCCTGGGGTTAGGAATCCCATCTCGAGGCAGCTTCTTTGAAAGCTGCTGGGTTGGTTTGCTCAAGTGGGTTGCAAAGCTGCTGTCAAGGAGTGTTAAAAGACCATGTTTGCCTTCTTGGAGATGGGGGTTTTCTCTCTGACTTGAAGCTTGCCTGGCTGAGATGGCAGGGTCAGTTTGGTGTGAGAGGCCAGGAGCAGATGCCCAAATCCGTGCAGGGTGCAGGATTTGGATCCTCCCCCTCTGCTCTGCCCTGCTCAGGCCCCACCTGGAGGGTTGTGTCCAGTGCTGGGCTCTCTGGGATCAAAAGGACAGGGATCTCCTGGAGAGAGTCCAGAGAAGGGCTACGGAGATGATGAAGGGCCTGGAGCATCTATCCTGTGAGGAAAGGCTGAGAGAGCTGGGGCTGTTCAGCCTGGAGAGAAGAAGACTGAGG
This sequence comes from Laterallus jamaicensis coturniculus, assembly GCA_022605575.1. NCBI lineage: Eukaryota > Metazoa > Chordata > Aves > Gruiformes > Rallidae > Laterallus > Laterallus jamaicensis. Next base: position 3,595,062 of record JAKCOX010000038.1, read on the forward strand.
GGGGACCTGATCAATGTTTATCAATATCCACACCAACCTGGGGAGGAACTTTTCCCCAGTGAGGGTGAGGGAGCCCTGGGACAGGCTGCCCAGGGGGTGTGGAGTCTCCTTCTCTGGAGAGATTCCAGCCCCATCTGGACACCGACCTGTGCAGTATGAGCTGGGGAGCTGCTTTGGCAGGGGGGTTGGACCCCAGGAGCTCTGGGGGTCCCTTCCAACCCCTACAACTCTTCTGTGACCCTGTGACTCTCTCTCTGCTTTGTTGGCTGCCCTGTGGGGCTCCCCACCTGGGCAAAGCTGCTGTGGCTGCTCTCCTGAATGCTCTCTGTGGAGCAGAGTGCTTGTTGGAGGAGGGAATGTGGGTGCTGTGTGGGTGGGATTGTGCTTTGGAGAGCCAGGTTAGCCAGGGATGGGTATAGCTGCTAGGGACTTTGGGAGGAACAAGCAGCATCCGTGCCTTGTCTTGGCTTCAAGTCCTGTGGTCTGGGTCACAGAGCTGCCATCCTGTGCCAGACCTTGGTGGGGCAAAGCAGGAGCTGAGCCAAGGAGCAGCAGCCCCCAGACAGGGGAGCTGGGAGCAGGGGAGGAGCTGCAGGGCCTGGAGGTTGGTGTGTTGCCCTCTGCCCTGGGGTGGGAGCTGGGGCCATGCACAGGGAGGGTTTGGGCAGGAGGGATCAGTGCTGATCCCCAGGGTGAGGTGGCACGCTGTGTTTAGGCAGGGGGGCATTTCAGATGCTGTCCTGCAGTCATTCTGTGGGGAACTGATTGGTTGTTTCTTGGTCTTGTCCAGACTACAGAGTCTATGCAGCGGGTGGGATGGGCTCTGACCTCAGGCCACACAACTACCTGCAGCACTATGACATGCTCAAGGACATCTGGGTGTCTCTGGCAGCCATGCCCACACCCAGGTATGCTGCCACCTCCTTCCTGAGAGGCACCAAGATCTACGTGCTGGGTAAGAACCGGTCCTGCCTCCTCCTCCTCCTCCTCCTCAGGCAGTACCTCCCTTTGAGCTGAGAAACCTCCCTGGAAGATGCTCTGGGAGATGCTCCTCTCCATCCCTGCTGGCTTCCTCAGGAGGTTAGACACCCCAAGCTTTGGCAGCTGTAGGGTTTGAGTGGGGCTGGTGTTGGGTTTGGATTCCCAGCTCTGTAGCAAGCACGTGTACGAGCTCCTGCACCCCCCAGCACCCTGGGATTTCACAGGGCTCACAGCAGCTCTGTGCCAGCTGCGTGGCCTCCCCTGCCCAAGGACCATCCATGGTGCTGGCAGCTGAGGGTACAGCTGCTCTTTGCCCAATTTGTAGTCCTGCAACTGTGATAAGAGCCCTTGGAGTCAGCTAGTGAGTAAAAACACTTCTCACAGGTTTTATTTTGGCAAGGTACCACGCAGCTCCACAGAGGGTCTGCAGGAAGGACCTGCTGCAGCTGGAAGTGCTGGACCAAGGCTTTTGTGAGGGGCAATCTTCATTAGCCTTCTGCTGTAGGAAGGGAAGCTAAGGCAGGGAGGTGTTGCTGTTAGCTTGTGGCCAAAGAGTGCATCAGGATCAAGACAGAGGAGCTCACTCAGGCCTCCAGGCAGCCCTGGCTCTCTTGGGGCTTTACCAGAAAAGGCTCTTTGATCTAATTTGGAGTTTGCTTACTGCTGGCAAACAGCTTGTGGGCCCAGTGGTGAGCACAGGCTCTGTGCCTTCAAAGGCATGGTGAGCATCTGAGCTGAGAACAGCTGTATCCACCTGCATCCCATGGCTGGGACAGTCATCCACGTCTTTGGTGGTGGTAGGAGCAGCTGCTCTGGCTCTCTCCTGCTCCAAGGGCAAGGCCAGGGCTGGCTGGCCTGCACTGGTGCTGGACCCATCTGACTTGCAAAGGTTCCCTGAGCACCACTGAATCAGTGCATATTAAACCCCATCCTGTGCTAGGGACCCGCTGCTGCCAGCCCAGAGGGAAGCACAAGGGGGGATGCACTGGGAAGTGTTTCTGTGCAGATAAAGGAGGGAGAAGCTCCCCAGCTCAGCAGGTCCTTGTGCAGGCAACTTCAGACCCAAGGGCATCATGTGGGCTGGCAGCTTGCTCGCTCTCAGCATGCCCCAGGGGGCTCCTCTGGCTCCTGCTGCAGCCAGGCTGACCCTCCTCTTTCCACCTCCCCAGGAGGAAGGCAGTCCAAGTACGCTGTCAATGCCTTCGAGGTCTTTGATACAGAGACCAGGTCGTGGACCAAGTTTCCCAGCATCCCCAACAAAAGAGCCTTCTCCAGCTTCGTGCCCACAGAGGAGAAACTCTTCAGCCTGGGGGGCCTGCGCCAGGGGCGGCTCTACCGCCAGCCCAAGTTCATGAGGACCGTGGACATGTTTGACATGGAGCAAGGTGGGGGGGGCTCTCCCAAAGGCCATGGGGGGTGGGTGGGCACACAAGGCTGTGCTTCAGCGCTTGGCTGTCCTTACAGAGCACAGCGCTCTCAGCTGATGACTCTGTGGGCTGCTGGTGCCTTGAGCCCAGCCTTGAGGATGTTCTGCTGGCAAGGTGAGGGAGTGAAGGGGTGAAAACCCTGGTCCTGAAGTAGCTGGGTTCAACAGCTCCCTCCTGATGTGGTGGGGAGGAAGCTGTCCTGGGGTTCTATAACTCTAAGGTGCAGCAGCAAATCCGCACTTCCACAAGCAAGTAGAAGTCCAGAGAGGCATATCTTAAGGATGGGATGCAGGGGGAAATGGCCAGCCCCTTTTCAGTGTCTGTGGGGACAGGACAAGGGGCAATGGCTGCAAGTTGGAGCACAGGGAGTTCCACAGCAACCTGGGGAGGAACTTTTCCCCAGTGAGGGTGAGGGAGCCCTGGGACAGGCTGCCCAGGGGGTGTGGAGTCTCCTTCTCTGGAGAGATTCCAGCCCCATCTGGACACCAACCTGTGTGCCCTGTCCTAGGGACCCTGCTTTGGCAGGGGGTTGGACCCCATGGGCTCTGGAGGGCCCTTCCAACCCCTATGATTCTATGGTGCCCCAGGGGTTGGATGTCCCTGCAATACCTGGTCTGTCCTGTCCCTCCCAGGTGGCTGGCTGAAGACAGAGCGCTGCTCCTACCTGAAGAAGAGGCGAGCAGACTTCGTGGCTGGCTACCTGCAAGGCAGAGTTGTTGTGGCTGGGGGGCTAGGTGAGTCACTGGGGATGGTGGTACTGCTTTCAAAGCCTGTGAGAGTCAGGTGTTAGCACCACAGCAGGGATTGATCCTGGCCCTGGCTGGCCTGAGGGAGCAGGGAAAATGACCCCCATAAGGGGATGGGGCGCAGAGCACAGACGTTATCCCAGAGCAGACAAGGGATGCTTGCTGGTGCTTCCCAGGTGATCTGGTGCCTCACTTTGTACTTCCAGGAAACCAGCCGACTGTCCTGGAGTCTGCAGAGGCCTTCCACCCCGAGAAGAACAAGTGGGAGAGCCTGCCACCCATGCCCACCCCCCGCTGCGCCTGCTCCAGCATCGTGGTCCGGAACTGCTTGCTGGCGGTGGGGGGGGGTGAGCCAGGGCCTGAGCAGTGCTGTGGAGGCTCTGTGCCTCTCTGATTCCTAGCTGGCTCCTGCCCCTCGCTGCCTCCAGCAGCAGCCGTGGGGGTGATGGTGGTGGGCAGCTCCCAGCAGCGCTGAGGCTGGGTGGGGAGCACCCAGCAGCTCTGTCCTGCCTGCTGGTAGCTAACCACAGCCTTGCTCTGGAGCCCTGGCTGGCAGGAGCCTGCAGTTCCTCTCCCTCTTGGGCACTGGGGAGGGAAGGAGCACTTCGGCCAGGGGCCCCCTCTGGACATCTTCAGAGCTCTGCAGGGAAACCCGGGTGAGGAAACCACTTGCAGTGCCAGTGTGCCCTGTCTCCTGCTTGCAGGAAGGATGCTGGAGGACGGGGCACAGGTGAGCATCTCCCTGCAGCCCTCCCACACCCCCTACCACAGGCACTGAGCTCAGAGGCGGTAGGAATATCCAGACAGGTCCAGGAAAAACTGCTGTGCTGTTACCCCCTTCGAGTACCCTGGGATCTCCGTGTGCTTCCCTGCACAGATCCCCTTGGCTTCAACAAGGAAAGCTCCTAACCTGCACCCAGAGCCAGGGGATGGTTCTTCTGCCTTCGTAGCAAGGCTTTTCCTGCAGCCCTGTTGTAGCATTTGACTGTCAGCTTGGCAGACGCCGGTGTCAGGGGCTGCTGCTGCTCCAGGGAGGGATGGATGCCTGGAAGACTGTTTTGGCTCAGAGGAAGGCCTTATTTTGGCACAGGGCTGGAACAGACTCTGCCTTCCCTGGGTTCATGTGGAGGTGGCCTCAGTGTACAATGTTCCAACCTCTTTTTTTTTTAGCTCCTTTGAAGGTTTGGGATGGGTTCAGCCCCGGGTTGAAGGAGCAAAGCTGCTTCTGGAGCAGTGGCAGGCCGGGGCCTGGCAGGGCCTTTGGCACTGGCTTTGCTGGCAGCAAGGCCAGAGAGGCCCTGGCCACCGATGGTTTCCTTCTTCCCAGGCAGTTTGGGGGTGCAGGGGGGGTGCTGTCCCAGCTCTGGGGTTACCATTCCAGCTCGTACCAGTTGCACCATTAAAAGCTGCCTTGGGCAAAGCCGGGGCTGTGTCTGGATGATATTTGGGGGGCACACCCCCAGACTGGAAAGGAGGAGCTGGGGGGGGCAGAGCGTGTGGCTCTGTTTGGAGGGGGGCGTGGGGGGGGGGGGTGATGTGTCCCATCCCTCTCTTAAAGCACTTCCTGGGCTGCGGGGGGGCTGTGTGTGTGGGGGGGGGTGGTCCCGGGGACAGCCCCTCCGTGCTGTGCGGGGGGGGGTTGCGGGGGGTGTGGGACCCCTCCCGGCGAGGGGGGTGTGGGGGGTGGTCCCGAGGGCAGCCCCTCCGTGCTGTGCGGGAGAGGGAGGGGGGGGGATGCGGGACCCGGTCCCGGCGAGGGGGGGGGTGTGGGATGTGGGGGGGTGGTCCCGGGGGCAGCCCCTCCGTGCTGTGCGGGGGGGATGCGGGACCCGCTCCCGGCGCTGCGGAGCACCGAGGGCACCGTGCGGCGGAGGCAACGGCAGGGGCGGCCCGGGGGGAGGAGGCGGCGAGGTGGGGGGGATTCTCGGGGAGCTGGGACCGACCCCCCGCCGGCATCTCCCCCAGCCTGGCTCCTCCGGTGAGACCGGGTCCCTGAGTGCGAGCACATCAGCAACCCATGGACCAGCCCTGCCAGCATGGACAGCCCCGGGGGGAGCATCCCGGGGCTGGAGCTGAGCTCCTGGTGAGCGGGATGGGAAACAGAAGCCATGTCCTTGTCCCAGGCACGACCAAAAGCCCAAATCCTTGATCCTAAAGCCTCCTGGCATGGAAATTCTTCACTGCTGCCCAGGCTCCCTGGGAATGGGCTTCCACCCCATGAGCATCCCTCCCCCTGAGCAACACATCCCTCCCCACATCAGCAGCCACACGTGCAATAACTAAACCAACCAGGTAAAAGCTTCCAAGCAGGAATTAAGAGAGGGGAGGGAACCGTGTCGGTACTGCCTCCTGCCAGGGAACCACCGATCCTGGGCTGCCACCTCGTGGCTGTGGTGCCAACCCTGTTCTGAGCGCTGGGGAAGCGCAGGGACAGCTGGGTGGTGGCAGGCAGAAGGATGCTTCAGGGCTTGCTTGGACCTTTCAGCTCAGAGGAAGAGGGAGATGGGTCCAGATGACAAATATTTCACAGGTTCCAGCCCCTTCCAGGGATTAAAAGCAGCCAGAACAGCTTTCTGATAAAGCCAAGAGCTTTCTTGTTAAATTTTCTTCTGTGGCAGTACAACATTGGAAGGGGGAGTTAATCCTGCATGCCAGAGGATGGGGCAGCTCAGCTCATGAAGGTTTGACTCAGGAATAGGACAGTTAATAACAGCTTTTTCTGACTTGCTTTGAGCTTTGAGCTCTGGGCTGGTATGTGGAAAAGTCCCAAGAATGGGGGTTCTGGCAGGGTTTTCTCAAGCACCAGCTGAGTGCTGACACTGTTCAGCACCTGGTTTTCCTCCTCTTCCCTTTAGGATAAATGGGATAAGTTGTTGTGGCTGGAGAGGTTCAATACCTCTGAGGCTGGAATCCCTGGGACATCCCTCCTCCTCTGCTGGGGAAACCCCCTCAGAGTCTGTGCTCAGCTCCCAGCCCTGGAGATCAAATAACGTCCCAGGGTGTCCAGACAATTCCCAGCTGGGCCCCAGCTCCTGTAGAGCAGCACGAAGCCAGAACCAAAAAGCTGAGTCCAAATAAACAATATTTCCCTGATGCCAGCCTTTGAAGCATCTATGCTTTTATTTGAGAATTAAGTTTACAAGTTAATAAGAATCAGGTTGGTCATCATCCATCCATCCATCCATCCATCCATCCATCCATCCATCCATCCATCCATCCCTCCCTCCCATCCCCTTCCCTCTCATCCCATCCCATCCCATCCCATCCATCCCTCCCAGCCCCATTTCAGAGCAGGAGCAGAGAAGATGTGCTCATAGTGAGCAGGCCAACTATTTCCCAGCCCAAACCTTTGCCCCAGGGTTTCTTGGGGTGCCTTCCCCAGGAGCAAGCACCAAGAGTGCATCAGCTGTGAGTGGAGTTTGGGGAGGGGGGGGCAGTAAAGCAAGAAAAGAATATCAAAAGTTCAAGCTTTCTGGAGGAAAAAGGAAACACAAACCTGTTGTGAAACAAAAGTAGGGATGGGGCAGAGCTGCTGGGGTGAATGGAGAGGAGCTGGGGCTGCCTGGGGTGCTGCTCTCCAGCTGTGCCTCCTCCAGCCATCACTGCAGGGGGTGAGAACTTGAACACGGTGGGGAAGGGATTCAATAGCTCCCATAGCTCCTCCTCCCATCTGGGCTGATGATGTGGGGGGGTCAGAGGGATGGGGTGAGGAAGGAGATGAAGGGCAGAGAGCTGGCAAAAAGTGGGGAGGGGTTGTCCCAGAGGTTAAAAACCTCTCCTGCAGGAGTTGTGCTCATCACATCCCAGCTCCATCATCTCCCAGGGCTCTGAAAGACCTCACTGCAGAAAGACAGTCCACAAAAAGACCCCAAAACCAAACTAACAACCCCTCAGACCAAACCAGAGCTGGAGGGATGGAGGATTTCTGCCCCTGGGAAAATCCCAGCACACCCAAACTCATGTTTCCCATCAGACTGGGAATAAAAATCAAACTAAATCCACCTTCCAGTGCTGCTCTCCCAGTGAAGCTGCAAACCAGGGCTGCTGGCAGGGTGTGAGGCCTTTCAGAGCTGAGACAGGGGCTGGGACAGGTGTGGGATGTCAAAGCAGGTGTGCAGACACTGTGTGAGGAACTGGGACTGCAGTGGAGGCAGAGACAGCGGGAGAAACAAAGCCAGGGGAGACAGTGGAGTGGGAGCAGAATGGTTGTGTCAGAGGGAATCCTGCTGGTGGGGGGGAAGGAGGCTGGTGTCTCCCAGCAGAAGAGCTGATGGGCATGTGAACGTGTTGGAGAACCACAAGTGCCTCGTGACAACACAGAGCTGAGCTGCCAGGAGCATCTCCTCACCCTGTGCCCCCTTCACAGCAACGTGAGGGTCAGTCAAAGCTCCAAGGCCACAGTGGCTCATCCCCCAGGGCATCTGGACACCAGATAACCCCTGAATCGAGCATTTGTGGTGGGTGCAACCCCCTCCCCCTCTCTCAGAGCTCATATTTCCATCAGAAACCCCAGTAGGCATCAAGCCATGGTGCCTTGGACCTTTTCTGGTGGCCATGGCACCATGGCTGGTCCCCACCCTTCTCCTAGTCCCCCCAACCCAGTGGTTTGGTCCCACCCGTCACTGCTCACAATATTCTTTAGGCAGGCAGAGCAGGGAACTCATCCAGCTAAAAATACAACTTATAACTACTTTTACCAACTTATTTTTCACTCCCAGATCTGGGAGCTGGTGAAACCCCCAGATCCTGAGCGGTGGGTGAGGAGGAACTATTTAAATTGGGCTAAGAAAAGCTAGAATCTCGACCCACCTTCATCCTTGGACAGCTGGGTACCACAGAGCAAAGCATTTCACCTCATTTTGCCCTGTTTATTCCCCCCTCTCTGGTAAATGGGTGAAATCTCTGTCTATGGAGACCTGAGCTCCAACACCATGGACAGAGCAGCTCGATGTCAAGCAGATGAGCATCAAATAATAAACGACAGACTGATGGGGTAGGGAAGAGAGATAAGAAAGATGGTGTTTATTAGAACAGCCCCAGGAAACCAGAGATTGAAAAATGTCTAGAAAAAAAAAAAAAGAGAAAGGAGGGAAAAAAAAGAGAAAGGGGAAAAAAAAGAGAAAGGGGGGGAAAAAAGAGAAAGGGGGGGAAAAAAGAGAAAGGGGGGAAAACAAGGAGAAAGGGGGGAAAACAAGGAGAAAGGGGGGGAAAACAAGGAGAAAGGGGGGAAAACAAGGAGAAAGGGAAAGAAAGGAGAAAGGGAAAGAAAGGAGAAAGGGAAAGAAAGGAGAAAGGGAAAGAAAGGAGAAAGGGAAAGAAAGGAGAAAGGGAAAGAGGGGAGAAAGGGAAAGAGGAAAAAAGAGAAAGAGGAAAAAAGAGAAAGAGGAAAAAAGAGAAAGAGGAAAAAAGAGAAAGAGGAAAAAAGAGAAAGAGGAAAAGAAAAAAAAAGAAAAAGAAAAAAGGAAAAAGAAAAGAAAAAAAAAGCAGCAGCACATTTGGTTTAAAATAAAAAAGAAATCAATCACAGCGTGCAGATGGTTCCTAACCCCTCCAGCCAAGCCCACCTGAGAGGGCCCAGTCCCATCATGGCCTTGAGCATCACTTTTTGGCCTTGTCTCGAGGGTAACCCCCGTTGGTCTTGTTGAGGGACTCCATGCTGCCATTCCCTGTCACCACGCTGTTGAGGAGCCGTTCCACCTCCCCGGGCAGCATCTGCTTCTCTTCGTTCTCCGTCTCCCGGTGGTAGAAGTAGTTGAAGTTGGAGACGATGACAGGGACGGGCAGCGCGATGGTCAGTACCCCTGCAATGGCACACAGAGTCCCCACAATCTTCCCACCCAAGGTGGTTGGGCACATGTCTCCGTAGCCAACGGTGGTCATTGTGACCACAGCCCACCAGAAGCCATCGGGGATGCTGGAGAAGTGAGACTGTGGCTCATCCACTTCAGCGAAGTAGACGGCGCTGGAGAAGAGGATGACGCCGATGAAGAGGAAGAAGATGAGCAAGCCCAGCTCCCGCATGCTGGCCTTGAGGGTCTGCCCCAGGATCTGCAGCCCCTTGGAGTGTCGGGAGAGCTTGAAGATACGGAAGACTCTGACCAGCCGGATGATCCGCAGGATGGCCAGGGACATGTTCTGCTGCCCGTTGAGCTCGCTCTGCTGGATCAGCTCGGTGGTGAGCGTCACGAAGTAGGGGATGATGGACACGATGTCGATGATGTTCATGATGTTCCTGAAGAACTCAGTCTTGCTGGGGCACACAATGAACCTCACAAAGAGCTCGAAGGAGAACCAGATGATGCAAGCTGTCTCTATGACGAAGAAAGGGTCCGTGAAGGTGCTGTGGGCCAGCAAGGTGTCTGTTAGATTCTTAGAAAGCTCCTGGGTTGACTTAAACTCCCTTTCCTCCCTGAACTCTGGCAGGGTCTCCATGCAGAAGATGATAATAGAGATGACGATGACCAGGACGGACACCAAAGCTACACCCCTGGCTGCGCTGGAGCTTTCAGGGTATTCGAAGAGCAGCCAGAATTGCCTATGAAAGTCATTGGTTGGTAAGAGGGTCTCAGGGTCCTTAATGAACCCTTCATCCTCCCTGAACTGGTCCATGGCTTCATCACCCAACTCATAGAAGGTGATTTCATCAGCAAAGACATCGATGGGGACGTTGGCCGGGCGCCGTATTTTCCCTCCAGACTGGTAGTAGTACAGAATCCCATCAAAACTGGGCCTGTTCCTGTCAAAGAAGTATTCGTTCCTCATGGAGTCGAAGTACCGCATCCTCTTCTCTGGGTCCCCCAGCAAGGTATCAGGGAACTGGTTGAGGGTCTTGAGCCGCGTCTCAAACCTCAGCCCAGCGATGTTGATGATGACTCGTTGGTCCCCCTCATCCATGCCCACCCTCTCCCCCATGAGGTGCTCACTGAACTCCGCAGAGAACCTGGAGAAGATGGTCTCATTGTTGGCGTTCTCACTGTTGATGAGGATTCTCAGGTTGGAGAGGAGGTTGGCGCAGCTGGAATGGCCTTTCCGGGCCTGGCTGGCAGGGCTGAGGTCGTTTGAATAACAGGGATCCTCTACGATCTGATCAGCGTTGTCAAAACTGACTAGTGCCACCTCCATCTCCTTCCAACTGGACACGTCCATCATACACTAATCAGATCAGCAGCATAAATCCCCGGGGCGGGTGCGGGCAGCTTGTGTCTCTCCCACGCTATGAGGATCTGCAAGGGAAGGGACAGGCAGAGCTGAATGGGGCATGGGCAGCGCCTGGCTGGACTGAGAAAGAATGAACCAAACCTGAGGGCAGGAAACCCCCACTGCTTTTCCATGTAAACATGCATTTCCTGGACTGCTGAGGACGACCTGGGGATCATGGTGAATGAGGAACTGAACATGAGCAGCAGTGGCTCTGGCAGCTGGGAAGGGAGATGGGATCCTGGGCTCCATCAGCAGAGGGGTGGCAGCAGGGCCAGGGAGGGGATTGTCCCTCTCTGCTCTGCCCTGGGAGGCCCCAGCTGGATCCTGTGTCCAGAGCTGGGGCCCAACACAAGGAAGATGTGGGGCTGTTGGAGAGGGGTCAGAGGAGCCACGGAGATGCTCAGAGGGCTGGAGCAGCTCCCCTCTGGAGAGAGGCTGAGGGAGCTGGGCTGGGTCAGCCTGGAGAAGAGAAGGCTGTGGGGAAGAAGACCTCATTGCAGCCTGCCAGTGCCTGAAGGGAGCAGAGGAACAGGAGGGGAATCAACTTTTTAAAAGGATAGACAATGGCAGGACAAGGGGGATGGAGTGAAGCTGAAGGAGGGAAGGGTTAGATTGGATATTAGGGGGAAGTTCTTTGCAGAGAGAGTGGTGAGGGGCTGGAACAGGCTGCCCAGAGAGGGGGTGGGTGCCCCGTGTCTGGGGGTGTTCCAGGCCAGGTTGGATGGGGCCCTGGGCAACCTTGTGTAGCTCCAGGCCTGAGGTTGGTGTCCCTGCCTGTGGCAGGGGGTGGGAGCTCTGTGCTCCTTGTGGTCCCTTCCAACCCTTGCCATTCTATGACTGGAAAAAGCCTTATGCCTCCACAGCAAGTTGTTCACCTCTGGATTCTGGAAGCCCTTTCAGCAGGTCTTCATTATCCTCATGAAACCTCCCAATGCCACCTACAGCACCCAAGGGTAAAGGGTGAAGAGGGAGCAGAGGACCACACTGGGAGTGCAGCCCAGGAGGAAGGCAGGTCAGGAGGAGGAGGAGGAGGACATATCTGCCAGCGTTGGAGAACTGCTTTACTCTGCAGGGAGAAGGGGACAAATTGGGCCCCCTTGTCTTGATCCAGACTTTGGAGCAGGGAATGGACAAGATGGCATCGTGCAGAGCTCTCCTAGCTCTTCATGGCAGGCCTGATATTCCCAGCCACAGGAAGATGAGGGCTCAGAGAGGCTGGAGCTCATCTTTCTGGCCTCAGAGTGGATTTTTTTTCCCCACACCAGCTCTGCCAGGTGCTCTGCAGCAGACACCACATCCCCAGAACACTCCTGGGTGCACATCTCCCCAGCACGCTGCTGCTGTGGTACCACGCTCAGAGGCAGAGAGGAGCCCAGGGACAAGGCCAGGTTAGAGCCAGGAAATTACCTCAGGGAGAAGCATGAACAGATATTAGAGGTTAACAGGGATTGGTCTGGGGAGATTTGCCCCCAAAATGCCCTTCCCAAATAAATTCAACCCTCTGCTTGCTTTCCCCTGCAGCTCTTCCCCCCAGAGATGTATTTTCTGGACATGAGAAGCCACAGGAGGACAGGCAGAGCTGCTCTGGGTGACTGCTGATCACCAAGGGCATGCTGGCTTCCTTCCCCAGCGAAGTTCAGAGTGAACAAACCCAAATGCCCTCAGCTTGCCAAGAATAGCAATGCAATTGAGGCCACGTCTTCACGGAGCAGCAGCGGCGCTGGGACCGGTCCTGCCATGGGGATGCTCTCCACTGCAGGCTTTGCTTCGTGCAACCAGGTGCTGGGGAAGGGATCCATGGGGACTGATCTGCACCTGGTGCCCCCACATCCCCTTTTAACTGGAGCCCTGGGAGAACTGGAGTTCTTCTCCCCTGTTGTCCAGAAGAGGACTCGTCCATCCTTGCTGGTGCACTTCTGGTGAGGTTGGGTAGGGGTAGGACAAGCCAGAACCCCAAACCTGCTGCAGAAGATGATGTTTAACATCCCCACCTGCTGCAAACCCTCCCTCTTCTGCTCTCAGCAACACTCCCCAAAGCAAAACTCCATACAGTCTGGGTCAGGAGAGGGAGAGTGCTCAGTGTTCAGCTGGATGGGTGAGCAGACCCTCACCACCACATCCCCACCACAACACGGTCCTGGGGGGAGAGCCCAGAGGGGACCCTCTGCCTGGGAGCCTCTCTAGACAGCAGACCCAACTGAGAGCAGCTAAAGCTGACTGTGAAAGTGCATCCTAAGTCAGCAGCAGGAGATGATCTTGGTATTTTAAGCATTAAGTGTGCTTAACTCTTAACTCTGCACGCTGGCACCACGGGCAGGAGAATTCCCCAGCCCTGCTTGGTGGGACAGCTTCAGCTCAGACCTTTGGTCACAGAAGACACTGTGACATCTTGAGACCTGGCTTTGCTCGGGAGCCTCCATGCATATGAAACAGAGCTTCCCCAGCACCATCCCTCATGGGGAAACTGAGGCACAGAGCTGTGTAGGGACCATTTACACGGTTAAGAGGGGAAAGTTGTGCTCATCCTCCCTCCTGGGAGATGGGAAGGTGTTTTTCAGCTCCATTCAAGCCCTCAGGGCAGCTGCTTAAGGGATGCAGGGCTCTGACTTTCCTTTTCTTGCCTTCAAAGCCCCAAAACATGCTGCTATCTACCTGTGTCTGTCACCAGAGATAGGTGCCCCACCTGTCCCCAAGCCCCCAGACCACCCATCTGTCTCATTCTTAATTTAAACCAGAACTAGCAGCCCTGCCTGGAGCCCCAGAGCAGCCTCCTGAAGCCTCCTGAAGTGAGGAGGGGGCAGCTTGCTTTGCAACACACCCTCCAGGCTCCAGCCTGAAGCTCCAACTAGAAAGTTGCCTGATGGTTTTTTTTCCTCCTCCTAAATCACCTAACATCTGCTTCTCAGAATCTGATTAACTAATACCCTGCAGCTGAAATCCCTGCCTGGGGAAAAGCATAATAAAAAAACCCCAAAACAAGCAAGGGAGAGAGAGCTGGTGAAAGAGAAAGGTCATTTTGAGGGAGAGAGCTTGTGTTTTGCCCATCACATCCCAGTAAATCAGGGCTGTGGTTTCCACCAGCCCCTCCCCAAGTATTGAGACCTCCACAGCTGCGATTCCCTTCTGCTTTCCACCCCTTGTCCCTTCATCCCCAGCAGCCCCTCACACTCCTGGGGTGGGAAACAGCCCTTTCCAGGGTTTTTTTTCCCCTGAAAATCCGAGATGCTGAGATTCTCTCCCCACTCCCTCCTCCCCAACCCCCCTCCCCACCCCCTCCAGTGCTGGGATGAGAAAGGAGGTGATCCCTCCTGTGGTCCCCCCACGCCATTCCCCCCACCCCATCACCTATGGGGACTTACCCACACAGGGCATGGAAGTGCCAACGCTCTCTGCATCTGGGAAGAGAGTTATTAAACACACAGAGGGGTGTGTAGGGGAAGCAGGGGGAGGAAAGAGGGGAGGAAAGAAAAAGAGTCCAGCCATACCCTTGCAAGGTCCCGTTGGGATAACGCAGGCAATGTCATTTAAAAGGCTTGTCTCTATTTGGTTCCCTGTGTAATTGGCAGCCCAGCGTGCTGGGGATGGGCTCTGGCAGCCACAGCAGCAGGATCCAGCATGGTTTGGAGCCTGGACCCCAGCATCGTGCTGGGGACCCTAAAAAGAGCCACGTCTCCATTGGTAAAAGGGGCTGGTGGGGTGTAGGGGATACCCTGTCCCCATGCCCTACTTGCCCAGAGAGGGGGGAGCTGGCACTCCACCTCCTGCCCCCGCCTGCTGGTGGGTGAGCCAGGAGGGGGAGGACATGCCCTTCTGGAGGGTGCCACCTTTAATCCCCAATAATGCTCCTGCTGGCCCAGCAGCAGGGACAAGTCCTGGCTGTGACGTGGCAGAGTCTGAGCTGGTCCCCAGGAGGGAGGTGGAGAGGGGGGACAGGGACCTGCACACCACTGGCACTGGGAGAGAGCTTTACAGCAGGCAATGGGGCTCTTGGTATTATGAATAGATGATCATGGTACCAAAAAGAGGAGGGGAGGGGAAAGCCCAAGGGTTGGAGCATCCCCCGTTGCCCACCTACCTCTTGCCTGTGGTCATGGCTACAGCGGGCTCCTTTCCAGGAGGGGACAGCCACCACGGTGCCACCACCACGTGGGACATCTCCATCCTCCCCCCGGGGGGGCTGGGACCAGTTGGAGCAGCAGGTACAGCCAGCATAACCCCGGGGAGGAGGGCATCGGTGGGGGATGAGGGAGAGAGGGGACATGTCCCTCCTGCCTGGCTGCCAGCTGGCCTCTGGCTCCTTCCCCAGTGCTGCTGGCTTTATAACCTCTGCTAGGAAATAAATAATCAAATGCCCTGAGTGGATGGGACCAGGAGGGTTGGTAAAACTCACTGGGATCACTGGGATTTGTAGAGATTGGGGGGTTCTTTCCCCATTTTTCTTTCTTTCCCTTCCAGAGCTCCCAGGCATCCTCTGTGTGTGTGTGTGTACCTCCAGGGTGCCTTCATCCCCATGGGGTGTCCTCACATGGGGCTGGGACCTCTACCTTCACCCAGGTGGCCTCCCCACCCTCCTCTTCCTCCTCCATCCCCTCCCTGCTCTCCACCTTGCCAAAAAAGCAGAGGAGAGGGTGGCCCCTGCTGCAGCCTGAATTCCTCCTCGGTGACACTCCTCTGCTCTTGAGGGACCCAGTCACCTCGATTTCCCTCCCTCCAGCTTCCTTTTCTGTCCTCTGAGCTATTTCTCCCCCCAGTGAGGTTAATGAGCACATTAAACCACCCCATCCCAGAGGAGAGCCTGGGCCCTGGCAGCTCAGAGCATCTTCTATCCATCTGAGTCCGTTTGCAATGGAAACAGGACACAACACTACCCAGCTCTTGGAGGAGCCCCTCCAGGGTTGGGCTATCATTCTATACACCCCATCCTGCACCCCTATAGGCTATGGTGCTGACATCTGCCCACCCTGGTGAGGCAGCTGGAGATCTGCTAACAAAAAGGCATTAAATCAATATTCCTTGCACTCAAGGCTCAGTCTGTGTCCATCTCACCCCCAAACCCAGCATTTGGAGGGCTCAGGCCTCAGGGGAATGGTGTTTGTGGGCAAAACCTGACCTTCTTTGAGGGATTCTTTCCCCCCAAACCCTCCCTGGGTCTCACATCCTGCACCAGGACCAAGAGCATCTGCAGCAGAGGGGAACCTGGAGGGTGCAAACCACCCAGAGGAGCTGGTGAGGTGCCCTGGGCTGGGGGCTCAGCTCTACTCAAACCCTGCTCTTGGTAGGAACATCCCCAAAATCAAAGCAGGGGGCTGGGGGAGACAGATAGGGGGGGGCATGCCCAGAATAACATCATCACCTCCAAGAAACAGGACAGTTACACAACTCATCCATCTCTGGAGGTTTTGGCTACACCCTGGGCACCCTTGGGACACTTCTGCATCCAGCCAAGGTGACTTTAAACACCCTTATGGCCCTCAGGGTTTAAACACATCCCCAGGCTGGGCTGCCCAGGGATGTCCTGCATCCAGGAGGGATGGATGGGCAGCCAGGGAGTGCTGCTGTGGGATCACTGCCCAGCAGCTCTGCACACACAGCTCAGCCCCACTGCAAAGAATCATGGAATCCCAGACTGGCAAGGGTTGGGAGGGACCCCAAGGGTCACACAGCTCCCACCCCCCTGCCACAGGCAGGGACACCAACCTCAGGCCTGGAGCTACACAAGGTTGCCCAGGGCCCCAGCCAACCTGGCCTTGAACACCCCCAGACACGGGGCACCCACCCCCTCTCTGGGCAGCCTGTTCCAGCCCCTCACCACTCTCTCTGCACAGAACTTCCCCCTAATATCCAATCTAACCCTTCCCTCCTCCAGCTTCACTCCATCCCCCTTGTCCTGCCAGTCTCTGCCCTTGAACAAGCTGATTCCCCTCCTGTTCCTCTGCTCCCTTCAGGCACTGGCAGGCTGCAATGAGGTCCCCCCACAGCCTTCTCTTCTCCAGGCTGACCCAGCCCAGCTCCCTCAGCCTCTCTCCAGAGGGGAGCTGCTCCAGCCCTCTGAGCATCTCCGTGGCTCCTCTGACCCCTCTCCAACAGCCCCACATCTTTCTTGTGTTGGGCCCCAGCTCTGGACACAGGATCCAGCTGGGGCCTCCCCAGGGCAAGAGGTTAAGGTGTGTCTTGGCAGGATAAACACCAACCTTTAAACCCACAAATCACACCAGCAGAGAAGCAAACAGCCAGAACCAGCAGCCACTGACTCCTTTTATCCACTCCCATCTCTGTGCCTCAGTTTCCCCAGAGCTGGTAATTGCCACACAGCCAAGCAGGAGCCCAGTGGGAAAAGACACATGGGAGGAAGATCCTAAACTGGATTTGTGGGCTGGCCCCTCACTGCTGACCCCAGCCAGCCCCCTTTAATCCTCCCCAGCTCACATACTTCACTCTGACTTTCCCCACACGTTCCTTTTTTATATTTAAAACAAAGAAAAATCAGCTTAGCAGAGAGCCCAGTACACCCAGTACAGGCTGTGAGAGGGATGAAACCTTCCTGATACCCAGCCCTGGAGCCCAAAATTAATCAGCTGCAGATTAACCGGGTCAGGATGTAATTTAATAACGAGCCAGGCTCCCTGCTAGAAGGGAGCCAGCACCAGCCTGCACTTGGTGCCCCATAAAAGCTGCCACAGGGAGCAGGAAAAGCCAGATGGGGTGAGATGAGCTCTGTGGTGACACAGGATGCTCACAAAGGGAGCTGGGGATAGTCTGGGTCCAAGGCCAGGCTTTGCTGTGGCTGAGCCCTCCTCATCCTCACTGACACCTTGCTGAGGGAGCAGCACCCACCCTCAGCAAGTGCTGCTGATCCAGAGCTGGGAGGGGTGGCTGACAGGCAGGACACTGCGCTGCCATCCAGAGCCCTGGCCAGGCTGGAGAGCTGGGCAGGGAGAGACCAGATGGGGTTCAACAACAGCAAGTGGAGAGTCTGGCACCTGGGGAGGAACAACCACATGGATCAGGACAGGCTGGGGGTGACCTGCTGGAGAAGAGCTCTGTGGAGAAGGACCTGGGGGTGCTGGTGGGTGACAGGGTGGCCATGAGCCAGCAGTGTGCCCTGGGGCTGAGAGAGACAATGGGATCCTGGGGGCATCAGGAGGAGTGTGGGCAGCAGGTCACAGGAGGGGATCCTCCCCCTCTGCTCTGCCCAGGCCCCACCTGGAGTGTTGTGTCCAGTGCTGGGCTCCCTGGGATCAAAAGGACAGGGATCTCCTGGAGAGAGTCCAGAGAAGGGCTATGAAGATGCTGAAGGGCCTGGAGCATCTCTCCTGTGAGGAAAGGCTGAGAGAGCTGGGGCTGTTCAGCCTGGAGAGAAGAAGACTGAGGGGGGACCTAATCAATGTTTATCAATATCTGAAGGATGGGGTGCAGGGGGAATTGGCCAGCCCCTTTTCAGTGTCTGTGGGGACAGGACAAGGGGCAATGGCTGCAAATTGGAGCACAGGGAGTTCCACAGCAACCTGGGGAGGAACTTTTCCCAGTGAGGGTGAGGGAGCCCTGGGACAGGCTGCCCAGGGGGTGTGGAGTCTCCTTCTCTGGAGAGATTCCAGCCCCGTCTGGACACCGACCTGTGCAGTATGAGCTGGGGAGCTGCTTTGGCAGGGGGCTGGACCCCAGGAGCTCTGGGGGTCCCTTCCAACCCCTACAGCTCTGTGACTCTGTGATCTCTCAGCACTGGGAGTTGGGGTTTTAGCTTGATTCAGGAAAAATATCTCAATGGGCTTTGAGGGTGCTGCAGGGGCTTTTGGAGGTGGTGAATGGGCTTCTTGTCAGGTGGGGTCTGCTCTCTGCTGGGATTTGTGAGGTATTTGCTGCTGCAGAAGTGTTTGACAGGCTTTAGGAAGGGGCTGGGGATGGACAGACAGACACAGAGCACTTGGAAAGTGCAGGAATGTGGGTGCACAGAGTGACACCCCCCCCCCCCTTTCCCCTCAAGTGTCCAGGCTCCATCAGGGCACCTGGATGGGGATGGGGGAGGCAGCCATCCTGCCCACCCTCACCCTCCTGCTCACCATGGCTGTGAAGTGAGAAAGAATCTGATCCTGAATCAATGGGAAACTTCCCCAGTCTGTCTGAACCTGCTGGGATAGAGGGAAAGCCCCCCTCCCCTTTCTCCCACCCCAGTGTCCAGAGCTCAGTGCTGTAACCTCAGCCTGCTCCTAGGGACAAGGAAATGACCTTGTTTCCCCCCCAAAATCTGCCCTGGCAGCAAACCCTGCTGGGAGGTTGTCAGCCAGAGCCAAGAAGGGATATATGGCACGATGGGAAAGCAATAGGAAGCTGCTGATGGGGTGGGATGGATACCTGCATTGATCCCCAGTTCTGCAGCAGCAGCAGCTGAAAGAAGAGCCCAGGGCAGGGTTTGGGGTCCCAGTGTCTGGTGTCACTCAGGGCTTGCAGCATCCTGTGCTGAGCCAGAGCTGCTGCAGAGACCAGGGCAGCTCTGCTGAGCACACCACAGCAGCTCCTGACCCCCACAGACCCCTTAGCATTTGGACCCAGCAGCAAAAGTAACGAAGACTTAAAGTGATGGAGATGGTGCCAGTGGGACCCTCTGGCTCCCAGCAAAGCCAGGTTTACTGGCAGCAAGCCCCAGCGATGGAGAGTGCTTCATCCTCCCTTGTCCTCTGAGGACAAACTAAACTCCTCTGGTCACCACCACCACCCCAAAACTACCCAACAACAACAGGAATACAACACCCTCCTACCCCAAGCCCCCCCCCAGAAAGCCCCTCTCCTCCACTCCTGCAAAGAAGGGGGTAACAAACCCGGCTTTTGCATCCTCCTCATCCTCCTCCAGAGCGTGGGGCACCCAGTTCCTCTGTCTCCATCCTCCTCCTCTTCCTCCTTCAGCTCCTGTGGCCGGGGGGGCTAAGGGGTGGTGCTGCCCCTTCACATGGCCGTGGCAGCACAGGGATGCTCCTGCCTCTCCTGTGCTGGGTGGAAAGGCGATGCCAGTACCCACGTGAGCCCGGTGGGACTCCTTGTCCTCATTCTCCTTGTGCCTGAAATGGGTTTTTGCTCCCTCCCCAGGTCCTGCCCACCACCAGCAGCAGCAGCCAGGACCCCAGCCTCACCGGTTTTGTGCCTGCAAAAGCACCCGTGGCCTTTGCTGGGTGAGGAAGGAGCAGAGGAAGAGGAGGTGGTGCTCAGATGTGGCCCCTCTGTGTGTCCCTCCACACAGGGCTGCTCCCTGGGATGCTCTGCCACCTTCAGCCAGGACGGTGCTGGTTTCCAGAACCCCATTGTCTGTACCCAGAGAACCATGACCTTCTGTTGCTCCCACTGCTGTGGCTCCATCTGAGGTACAAGCTGGGAGGGGGATCATCCAGGGCCCCTCCAGCCAGGCATCTCTCCAGCCAGGCTCATCCTCAGCTGATGCCAACACCCAGGCTCAGCTTCATCCCCATCCATGGGAAAACCCTCCATTCCTGGGAGCTTCATCACCATTAGCTGCAGAGGGAAGCTCCCAAACTGCCCAAGCTTCCAGAGCAGGAACAGCAGCCCTGGGTGCTTCTTCCATCCTGTGGCCATGGGTTCCTGCTGCTCCATGAACCTCTGCAGGGGGAGGGTGCCACCTTGCCTGTACAGCACCCAGTCCTGGCTGCACCCTGGGTGTAGCCACGCTCCATCAGGGCTGTGAGCATCACCTACTGCCTCCAGTGAAGCCACCTGAGCTGCCCTTTGAAGCCCCTGCCTGCTTTGCTGACAGGAACTGATGAAGCTGCAGCTATTTCCCTTTGCATTCCTTGTCCTGGTCCCTGCAGAGAGCATTGCCTTCTTCCCCTGCCCCAAAACTCCACAAGCAAAGGCAAAAAATGAGAGCATCACCTTGGAAAGGGCCCAAGCATGCAGGAGCCAGGTGAATACCAGCCAGGGCATTTCCCAACTGACCTCCAAAACCAGCCCCAAACCTGCATCCTGAATCCTCCTGCCAGCAGCTTGGGATGCTGAGCCTTTCCCCTCGAGCTTCATTCCAGCCTGTGTAACTGGGGCAGGTTTCCATGCTGTGCTGGTGGATTGGGAGAGGGAAATAGCAGGATCAGGCTGCACTGAGCCTTTTTCAACAGCATCCCAGCAGTTGGGGGGGCTTGGAGGGGGGAACTTGGGGTCTCCCAGAGGTGCTGCTCAAAAAAAATAACAACCCACCAAGCCCAAGGGATGAAAGAAAAAAGTAAACCCCAGCCTGGAAAAAGCAGGAATGGAAAATCTCCCCTCAGCTGTGGGGAAAAGGAGATCTTAAAGCTGAAAGGAAAAAGCTGCTCTTTGGGGTCATCTCCTCCCAACAGCCACAGGTGAAGCTGGAGCTGCTTTGGCCTGGGAGCAACTTCCCTGCTCTCCTTCCACCACCTCTGCAAACAGCTGAGCCCCAGGGCAGCCAAACACAGAGGGGTGTGCAGCCCCCCTGGGCTGGGTGCCCAGCTCCCCCCTCTGCACCCAGGGCTGAAGGCAGAGCCATGGCTTTCCCAGCTGCCTGGGAGGGACGGGTTTCCTCTGGAGGTGCAGTGGGGAGTCACTCACAAGGCACAGGGACACCATCTGAGCTGGAAAAGCTGCAATCCCTTTTCCCCCTCCCCAGTAACAGCTAGGCTTTGTTTGGCTGAGCCCTTGCTGTGTGGCAGTTTCTATCATCCCTGCAGGGCTTCCCTCCCCCTGAGACAGTGACACTCCACACACAGCCATCATGAAGCAGCTCTAGAATAACTCTGGGGTGATGCTTGCTTGAACCCAAACCCAAAACTAGCTGAAGAAAGGCTCTTTGTCCCCTTCAGGGTCCTTCCACCCAACCTTTATGCCCTCAATACCTGGTTTTCCACAGGCTGTTCCCTTAGTGCTTGGAGGATGGAGGCATTCAGAGAGCTGCAGTGAGCTCTGTGGCAGCACCTGGACCTCTCTGTGCTCCTGCACCAACCCACAAGACCAGGGAAGATGATGTAAACCAGACTGGAAATCCTATTATTCTCCACCAGTGAATGCAAGCTGTCCCAACCCCACTGGTACTAGAAGCACAGTTTAGACCCCACATTCCCACTAACCCTCCCCAGCCCCTGCTCTGCATCACTGGGACAAGCACTGTGAGGCTGTATGCTGTGGGGGTTCCCACACTCCTTCCCCCAGCATCACCTAAAACATCCCTTTGTATTTGCAGGTGAGACCAAGCCAACCTAAAAAGCAAGATCCCAGTAAGAGCCTGGATCTGATGTCACCCCCACCCACATCTCACCCCCTCCCCAGTTAATCCATCCCCATAACATGGATGCTCCTGCTGCTGTGCCAGGTTCTAAGTGGGTCCTTGGCAGCCAGAGACTTCAGCCTGTCAGAATCACTGAGGAATTGCTTCACCCCAGGTCTGGGTGGTTCCATTTGAGCAGGCTGAGGGCTGTTTCCTTGCCTGTGCTCCCATCTCTGCAAGGTCTCTTGCACATGCTCCACTCAAGCAGATCACAAGGGCTGATGATTCCCTGATGGAAGGAGGCTTGCAAAAGCATTCCAGCCCATTAGAAAGATCACAGCCAAGGCTAACTAACTACTTTATTTAAGTCTTGGAAGAGAAACAAAAGGCTGTCAATGCTCAGAGCATAGCTGGGCTCAGGCACCAACTCAAGAGCATCCAAAAAAATCCATTCCCCCCCCCCTCCTCCCCGTAGCAGCACAGCTTGGTACCAAGCCAGGAGCCAAACACCAATTGAGCTGGAGAGGAATGGAAACCTTTTCAACCAGGTGATTCTTCTACATCTTCATGATGGTCAAGCCAAAGGAAAGGAGTGGCTTAAATCCAGGTGGGACCTTCCCATGGGTGTTGGGCTCAGTTACCCCATTGTGTCAGTGCTGGACAGGCTCCTACAAGCACAGGAAGGAATAGGAAAGCCAATCACTCACCTGCAGCCCCGTTGGGCCAGCCTAAATTCCAGCCCTTCCTCAGGCAAGGAGGATGTGGGGTGGGTATGGCTGTGGCTGGTGCCTGGGTGCTTCTGGACACGCAGGGAAGGATTAGAAAGAGTTTGTGTCAGGAAAGACTCAGATTCAGAAATCCTACACCCTGGTGAAACCCTAGCTTGGCTTCCTGTCCTGGGCTTTAAAGGAAACACAGAGCAGCAGCACGGTGCTGCAAGCAGGGCATCTTCACACACTGGGGGAGCAACTGCCCCCGACAAACCCAAACTCACCAGTGAGCAGCCCCCAGAGAGGGGCTATGGATCCCCTCACCCCCCCTCAAGGGCTCAGCTCCTGGGCTGAACCCCACCCCCCAGGTGCTAACTCAGACAGGGGCAGTTAGTTCCCATCATTGCTCTATGGGCAGCACACACATGGGGTGAGGGGCTCCCCCTGGCAGCAGGAGCTTCCCCCCTGGCAGCAGCACCCACATCTGAAGACTAAAAGGCTCCAACAGCTCTTACCTGCCCAGACAGGAGTTGCAGACCAGCCTTTTGGTCCCAGCAAGGCATGTTGCTCCCTCAGTGGATGCTGCCCAGCTTCAGGCTCAGGCTCTTCCCAAGGGACACGAGGCCAATTCTTTGACTTGTTTGCCCTTCCACATCCCAAGGGAGGTCCTGGGAGCCTTTCAAGGGGTTTTCCAGGGGGCACTGAGCATCCCATACTGTAGGCAGACTCAGAAGATGGCCCTGCACTCAGTGCTGAGCAGCAGCATCAGGTGATGGCAAAGGAGAGGTGATGTGCTCCCAGGCTGCAGAGAGGGATTCCCATTGGCACAGGTCCACCTCATTCCCTGAACCACCAAGAACCAGCTGAAGATGACTTTGGCTGCTCTGATAGGTCCTTCCAAGCCTATGGGAGGGTGTCCTGTTTGTCTTTATCCCATGAACACATGGGATGGGTTGAACCTTCTGCTTGGTGAGGAGAATGATAGAATGGCATGGGTTGGGAGGGACCCCAAGGGTCACAGAGCTCCAACCCCCTGCCACAGGCAGGGACACCAACCTCAGGCCTGGAGCTACACAAGGTTGCCCAGGGCCCCATCCAACCTGGCCTGGAACACCCCCAGACACGGGGCACCCACCCCCTCTCTGGGCAGCCTGTTCCAGCCCCTCACCACTCTCGCTGCAAAGAACCTCCCCCTAATATCCAATCTAACCCTTCCCTCCTCCAGCTTCACTCCATCCCCCTTGTCCTGCCAGTCTCTGCCCTTGAACAAGCTGATTCCCCTCCTGTTCCTCTGCTCCCTTCAGGCACTGGCAGGCTGCAATGAGGTCCCCCCACAGCCTTCTCTTCTCCAGGCTGACCCAGCCCAGCTCCCTCAGCCTCTCTCCAGAGGGGAGCTGCTCCAGCCCTCTGAGCATCTCCGTGGCTCCTCTGACCCCTCTCCAACAGCCCCACATCTTCCTTGTGTTGGGCCCCAGCTCTGGACACAGGATCCAGCTGGGGCCTCCTGAGGGCAGAGCAGAGAGGGACAATCCCCTCCCTGTCCCTGCTGCCACCCCTCTGCTGATGGAGCCCAGGATCCCATCTCCCTTCCCAGCTGCCAGAGCCACTGCTGCTCATGTTCAGTTTCTCATCCACTGTGACACCCAGGTCCTTCTCACAGGGCTGCTCCCCAGGAGCTCTTCTCCCAGGCTGGATCTGTGTCTGGGAATAGGAGGAAGGTACATCCTGGAGGCTGAGTTTGTTGCCCATGGGTCTCTCCACCTTTCCTTGCTATGCCATCTGCATCTCTGGTATCAGGTGCCACATCCAACCCTGCCATGATCACGGACAGCAGGTGGTGGGAAGGGAGGTCCATGTTCCACCCAACCCATCAGCCTGACCACTCTGCTTTAACCCAACTCTTCCCCAAAGCCTGAAGCTGTCCTTACAGCCCCACCCAAAGCCATGCATGCCCAGCATCCCTGGGAGAAGGGATACCTCACAGGGGTTTCCCAGGGGTTCCTGTTACACTGCAGCAATGGGGAATCTCATTAGTGACTCGTTCAGCTGAATGGTGGTAACGAAGGCACGGGACAGCTCAAGAATCATGTTAGCATGGCAAGTGGCACAGGGACACCCAGAGAGGGTGATGCTCTGCAGAAAGGCCTGAAGTTGTTACAAGGACGTTGGGAGACTTGATACAAAAGGCCAGCTTATTAATAGCTAATGGGCAAATAAATTATGTACCCACTTGGGTGGATTGGGTTTCTCCCTCCTCACTGCACCCTGCTGCCTCCATCACCTCCTTTCTCCATGGTCTCTGTCCCTCTTGGTTCTCTCTCCTCCTTTGGTTTCCTGCTTTGTGGGACCTGCTCATCAGTGGAAGGTTCAAGGCTGCAGGGCAGAACCCAGCCTTCCCCCAGGGTCTTGGCTGCCCACATCCATCCAGAGCAGGACAGGGGACCACTGACCACCCTGAGCCCTCTCAGAGAAAGGTCAGGTGCCTCTCCCATCACACCAGAGTTGCTCTCACTCCCATCGATGCCCTGGAAACACTGAACCTGAAAGAGAAGCTGTAGGCAGCAAAACAAAAGCTCCTCTCAGTGGCTTTCTCTGGGCTGCTTGGCAGGATGAGACCTGCCCTGCCTGCCATCTGCCCAGCCCCAGTGGGAGCAGCCTGAGCTGCTGGTGGTGCAGGCAGCCAAGTGCCAGCAGCTCTGAGCCAGCCACGCTCCAGCAGGCCCCTGGCAAGGCAGAGAGGGGAGGGGAGGGCTGGGCAGCAGCACGAGGGGAAGAGAAAAAGGAGGGTCTGTGCACCCTAAAAACCCAGCCAGGAGAAGGGAAAGCTGAGACTGACTTGAGAAAAGGGGTTTTGGGGATCTCCCTGTTCCCTGCTCAGCTTGGCAGATGCCTCCAGCTTTGCAAAGCCCAGGGAGGGCATGGATGTTCCTTGGCATCCCCAGCTGGGGTGATGCAGCTGCAGGTTCCAGCAGCTGCTGTGGTTTTGGGCAGGCCAGGACTGCCACCCACTCCTATTCCAGTGAGCTCCCCTCTCACCTCCTGTGGGGTTTGGGGGGCAGCACTCTGGGATCTGCCTGACACCATGGCCAGTCAGGTCCTTCCCATCAGACAGTCCCTTTTCCAGCCATAAACACTGCTCCTGAGCCCACAGGCAGCAGGTTTAGGGGCGGCCAAAGGCTGCTTGCCCAGCACGTCATACCCCACCACACCACTGTGCCCGGGGGCTGGCTCCTGTCAGGGAGAGGAGCACAGTAATAACACCTGTACAGCTTAACTCTCCACTGTCGCTTCAAGCTGGGGACCCCAGGCAGGTCTGTGGAACAACCCATCCCCAAACCAGAGAAGGGGAAGAGCCCTTGGGGCAGAGCCAGGAGCTGCATCCCAGTCCCCAGCCCAGCTCTTTAACTGGAGGCTGATGGCCCCACCATGGCTGTCCCCATTTCCCCAGCACCCCCCCCCCCCTTCCCTCCCCCTCCCCCCTTCTCTAATCTTTCGTTATCACTTTCTCTGCCCACTCTGATTTCACCAGGCTGTGCTATGCTATCCCTGGGGCCAGGGGGGTGTTGGGCAATCTGATCCCCACCCCCTCACCAGGCCGTCTGTAAACACTGTCACTAATCACCCCAGACCCCACGCTGACCCCGATGAAGTTCCTCCCTGTGAGCCTCCATCCCCATGCTGCCCCAGCAGTGGGCAGGCTCCTCTTCCAGCCCTGCTGCCTGCTCAGCAGGTTTGCAGAGCCCAAACCCACGTCAGAGCAGCTCCTGGTCACTGCAATCAGGCTATTCTGTATCAGTAATAAGAAACTCTGACCACCTCTGACCAGAGCAGTGTTACCTCCTCCCTGGGGAGAGCAGCAGCTCACCCCAGCATCCCTGAAGGATGGCGTCAAAGCAGCCACCTCCAGCCCTAATTTAACCACCACAGCAGCATCCTCCATGAAGGGGGCATAGATTGTCTGTTTTCCATCAGCCACAACAGGGTGAGGAACCTTACAACAGTTTGGGTTGGAAGGGGCTTTAAAAGGGCCACCTAGTCCAACCCTCCCCTGCCATGAGCTGGGGCATCTTCAGCCAGGCCAGGTTGTTCATAGCCCCCAATCCAATCCAACCTGACCATGAATGTTTCCCTGGAGCCTTCTCCAGGCTGAATAACCCAAGTCTCAGCCTTTCCTCACAGGAGATGCATCCCAGCCCTCATCCTGAGCCACTCCAGCAGGTCCCCACCTTCCCTGTGCTGAGGACTCCAGAGCTGGACGCAGAGCTCCAGGTGGGGTCTCACAAGAGCAGGAGGTGTGCATCTCCTCCTCCCTCAAATAAAAGGCTGCAGCAGGGAACAGAGGGTGGTAATACCCCTCCTTTGGTGGCCCTGGGAACTAGGGAAGGCAAGAGGGAGGAGCAGGGTGAAAAGGCTGAAATTGGGACCTCTGCTAGGTCCTTCCTCCTCCCTGCACACAATGGGGACAGCCAGGAGGAAAGAGAGGAGCTGGCCCCTGGTAACCCTGCTTGCAACCAGCTTCAGAGGGGAAGGCTCCTTCCTGCCAGGTGCAGGAGACAAACACAAGGCAGCATCCACCCCAAGCAGGTATTCCTGCTTTAGAGGAAGCCAAGCATGGCTTTACAGCCCTGGCTCAAACCCTGCCTAAGGTGAGGTTACACGTGGGGAAACCGAGGCACGGAGCCTAGGAAATGGCTGAGCTGCTGCAGCATCCCTTTGCACTGTGCAAGGGAGGGACAGGTCTGCTTCCTTCACTCCCTCAGCACACGGGCAGCAGCCTGAGGGAGCAGCTTTGCCTCTTCAGCGTCTTCCATCCGAGTCCCCACAGCAGCTCAGCCCGTTAACATCAGGAATCGCTTGCTGGTGCCTTCCAAGCAGCAGCTTCTGTCTGATCTGCAGCCTTGCTGGCTAAGGGTGGCTCTGAAGAAGTGCCTAAGAGAATTAAAGTGACTGTCAGTAATGTTAAATCCACCTGGCAGGGGAATCTCTGCCCCTCCTGGAGCAGCTTCACTGGACCATGAACTGAGAAGGACCAAACCATCTTGTCCCAGGAATTCAATCCAATAGTGCCCCTGTCTGGGGGCTGGAAATACAGCAGCTTAATCCGAGAGGCTGTTTCTACAGCATGCCACACCATCTATTTCAATCTCATGAGGACAAAGGGGTACCCAACACAGCATCACCCCCCCCCCCCAGTCCCCAGGGGGCATCCAGACCCCCTCTCCTCACTGCCCAACCCCAGGGCTGGGCTGGCGACAAGGTCTTGCCCCCAAGTCCCACCCTCTGCAGCAGCAGGGATGGCACATGGCAGATTTACCCCACAAAAAAGGGCTGTACAGGTCTTGGCAAGGTGGCTGTGGTATCACAGCTCCTGCCAGCAGAGGACAGTGGTGTGTGTGTCTTTAGGGATGTGCTACCCATGGGCACCAGGAGGGGTTTTAGGGGCTCTGATCCCCCACTTCCCTATTAAACCCACCATTCCAGCACACAGAGCAGGGGAAGATGGGGTCAAGGTCCTTCCCAGGGATGAAAGCCCAGCCAGCTGTGGGGATCACACTGAGATGCTCAGCGGGACACGAGCTGCAGCAGGTCTCAGCTCCCACAGCCACTCGTGCTGCTGGGTGTGAGGAGGGATGCAGTGCCATGAGAGCTGAGCCTGGGAAGGAAAGGATCCTTCTTCTGGGGAAAACTCTCCCCTCAACTGGAAACAGCACTGCTGGGCTGCCCCATGGCAAGTGTTCCCTCAACCCCACATGTGTAGGGCAGAGGGGGACAAGCAGCTCTGGGGGTGTGTACCCATGTTTGCATCAGCCAGGATGCTGCAGGCACTGGAAAGGACCCTGTTCCCCTCTCCCACCCCCTCAGCTCACTCACCTGCTGGAAAAAGTACCCCAAAAATCTCCCTTTTCTGCAGGCTTAGAGCTCAGGTGGGCTCGTGCCAGAGCTGGGGAAGAGGCAGGTGCTTTTCCTGGTGGGAGTGAAGAGCTAGACAATGAAACTTCACTCCTGAAGCCTCATTCCTCCAAAGCCTGGTTCCCAGGGAACCCCCAGAGCTTGACAAATCATCATGAGACCTGTCACATCCCTTCAGTGCCCTCTGCTGCTGTGCACAGCCAAGCAGAGCTGATGGGAAAAGACCTGGCAGATGGGAAACCCCTTCATGCTCCTTCCTCCCTTCTCTCCCCTCTCCACCCCCCATGTGATGCTTAAAAAGCTGCTGGGGGGGGTCACTGGTGCCAACGTGCCCCTGAGCAGGGATACTCCTGGAAGCTAAAGGGGTACAGGTGCCCTCTGCAAAATTTACCCTCTTTGGGGTAAAAAAAAACCCCAGAGGAACCCCAGCACCACCACCCACTCAGCACCTTCACAGAGCCCTTTGGGCAGGGAGAGGGGACACTTGGACCCTTTTCAACACCAGTATAAGCACTGGGAACTCTTAGACACTGGTAGGCAGCCCTGTGGCTGTGGCACCCCACAGCCTTGCTGGGCTACTAAAAAACAGCACCTGAAGAAAAAATGAGGGGTTTGCTCCTAATTCCAAGTGGTTCCTGGAGGGCTGGTTTCTCATTGCTGCCCCCAAAAAAGTCCCCTGCCCCCCCCCGCCCCCCCCCCAGCCAGCTCAGCAGGCAGCACCACCCCCCACTCTGACAGCATCCATCCTGAAACCAGGCAGCAAGCCTCACTGGTGTAAAACAAAGCAACCCACAGAATCCCACCTCTCCCCAGCCTTCCCATTCACAAACCCTCTTCCCTCCCCCTCCCCGGATCCCCCAGGGGAGGATGATGCAGACAGGAGCTGCCAGAAACCTGTCACAACATCCCCAGTGCTGCTGCAAGCGGAACACAGATCTGCACCCTCAAGGAGCCACATCCTGGGGTTCAGTGCTGCCTCACACAAGCCCTGCTCCCCTCTGAGCTCTGCCTGGCCTTGCTCACCTGCTTAAACCCAAGAGCAGAGCATTCCTGGCTGTCCCAGTAGGACCAGCAGCCCCAGGGGGTGGTTGCAGACTGGTTTGCCTTTGCAAAGGTCCTTTTCTATGCTCAGGCAGGTGGAGCTGCTCACCAGGTTATCAGCTTCATCCCTCAGGTGCCCAATAGCCTGCAGCTTGGGGAGCCGGTAGCTCCCCTAGTGATGCTGATGAGGTGGTTTGGGGGCTGAGCAGGACCAGATGTGTTTGTTGGGCTGAAAATGTGGGTGAAAATCTAGGAACTGGGCAGAGAATAGGAAGGAAAAGGGTCTTGGTGATGATCAGCAGCCTGGTCACAGCATCCTCATTCCCCCTGCTTTATACTAAGAGGGTGAAAAGGAGTGATGAAAATTGTTCAGAGGGCTGGGGGCTGTGAAAGCAGGAGTGTGGAGGAATTTGCAGCATATTCCTAATTGCTGGAAGCCACTTGGTGAGCAGTGTGGGGAATCATCCCCTCTCCATCCACCCCAGCTGGGCTACAAGGCTGTCCAGCACCAGGGATGCCCAAAGTGCTGGTGGTGGGACACAGACCCTTTGGAAACCTCCCCCTTGCTCAGACACACAGGCTCAGGGACAAGCCTGGAGCTGGGACTTACACCCACACACTTGGCTGTGCTGGTGTCACAGCATCTCCCATGCCCAGAGAGCTCCAACATCAGGAGGGGACCAATGTGTCCTCCTGATGCTCAAGCCCTGTGCCACTTAGAAAGATCACAGACTCCCAGGCTGGTCTAAACTAAAAGGGGGGGCTAACTAATGGAAGGAAGGGTTAGATTGGATCTTAGGGGGAAGCTCTTTGCAGAGAGAGTGGTGAGGGGCTGGGAGGGGCTGCCCAGAGAGGGGGTGGGTGCCCCGTGTCTGGGGGTGTTCAAGGCCAGGTTGGATGGGGCCCTGGGCAACCTTGTGTAGCTCCAGGCCTGAGGTTGGTGTCCCTGCCTGTGGCAGGGGGTTGGAGCTCTGTGACCCTTGGAGTCCCTCCCAACCCAGGCCATTCTATGATGCTATGAAAGCTTGAGCATTAGCTCCTTATTGAGTCATCCATCAGTTTTCCCCCCCTTGGACCTGCCCCAGCATACACACAGCCAAGCAAGTGTCCCATCCTGTCCCCATGGCATCTGCCACCCACCCCATGCACCATCCCCAGCTCTTCCTGCTCTGTGGGGCTGCCCCCCAAGCTGGAGGCTCTGCTCAAGGTTCTTCCTCCCCAAGTTGAGCTCAGAGACATCGTGGTGCTATTTAAATATTTACAGCAGAGGGTGGTAAAAAAGATTGAGGCATGAATTATTCACAGCTTGGCTTTTATCTTGGCAAGGGCTGAGGTGTTCAGCAAGGAGGAGTCCTCTGCAGAGGGGTGGGCAAAGTGGCCAAGAAAGTGGGGAGGGAGGGAGGAAGGGAGGGTCTTGGGGTGGCTGAGGGGGGGAACCAAGGGAACACGCCTGGGGAAGGGTGATATGGGCCTGGGGCTGGATGGAGGGCGTATTTTTTCCTCCTTGAACATCTTGAAGGGAGCAGAGGAACAGGAGGGGAATCAGCTTGTTCAAGGGCAGAGACTGGCAGGACAAGGGGGATGGAGTGAAGCTGGAGGAGGGAAGGGTTAGATTGGATCTTAGGGGGAAGTTCTTTGCAGAGAGAGTGGTGAGGGGCTGGAACAGGCTGCCCAGAGAGGGGGTGGGTGCCCCGTGTCTGGGGGTGTTCAAGGCCAGGTTGGCTGGGGCCCTGGGCAACCTTGTGTAGCTCCAGGCCTGAGGTTGGTGTCCCTGCCTGTGGCAGGGGGGTTGGAGCTCTGTGACCCTTGGGGTCCCTTCCGACCCAGACCAGTTTGGGATTCTATGATTCCTCTCTCTCAGCACATGCTCTTTACAGTTTTCTCCAAGCTTATCTGGGCTCCCAACCCCTGCACCAACTGGTTAGTTTTCCACTGAGAACAAGATATACTCTGTCTTTTAATTGGTCGTTAGTCTCATTAGTTATGACTCCTCCATCTCCCACTTCCTCTCCTCTCCTGCCCCCTCTAGTTTCAAGGCTGTTGCCCTCTTATGCTCAAGTTTTGTAGCAGCTGATGTGATCACAGCCAAATTCTGCTAAAATTCAAAGCTATTCCTAAAAACACACCAATTCTCACTTCTTTATCTTCAAGGCTGTGACTGTTGCACTGGTATGGTTCAGTTTTGCAGCCGCTCTCACAAGCAGCTCCCACAGCTACAGCTTGCTCTTCAACTGGTCTGTTCTTAAAACGATGGAAATTCTGATATTAAAGTGATATTGTCTCTTAAGATGCACCTGTGGCGTCCAGCAGGGAGCAACACACAATTCAGTATATGAATTTTAGGTGAAGCCAGGAAGCCATTTATTGAGTGAAATCCCCCAGATTCTAGACCTTTCTTACTGCAAACGTGGCAAGCTAAAAGACTGCTCATTGGTTACACACCCTGTTCACACCATATTGATTGGTTAGTGATTATAATGAGCTCTGATAAACCTATCTTATAGCTAAACATCCTTAGTTTACCTTTAATACCTAACAGCATCCCCACACCTGCTGTTCTGACCCTCTTGTTCTGGCTGGTTCCTGACATGTTCTGTTACTCCCAAATCCCTTCCCATAGCTGCTTCTTGGCTTAGGGCAGCCTGTACCCCTGTCAGCAAGGCTGCTGTGTTTGGAGAATGGGATTATTAGGATCCTCTCAGCATGAGGAACTTTTCTCATGGGAATAGGAGAATATTGTCAGGGCCTGTGTCTTGGGTGAAGAGAGCTAGGCCACCAGCAGGCCTGCTGCCTTCCCCGTGTCAGGGGGCTTCAGAAAAGCAGAGAAAGAGAGAGAAAAGGGGCAAAAAAAAGGCAAAAGCTAAGATGAAACCCTTGGCTGATCAATTCTCTGCAGAAGGCTGCTGGGAGGCTGACAGGTCTGCTCTGTACTGAGTGGTTTATAGATTTCCTCTAAAGAGGAGGAGGCAGTTGCCAGTGCAGCGCATCACAGAGGGCAGAAATCTGGGGGGGACAGGGGGACAGGGGACAGAGGTGGGGACTTCTGGCTTCAACTCTTCCTCCTTTCTCCCTCAGCAAGTACATTTAGTAGTGGGCAACGGGTTAATGGGAGGAGACCCCCCAAGAAATGTTCCTTCCCACCAAGGATAAAACCACTTTGTGCATCCCCCCCACCTCAGTGCAGGGGAATGGGGTTCCTAAACTGCCCCCAGAACACCAAACCCTTTGGGATTTGTGCTAAAGGGACTTGCCCAAGGCCTTGTAAAGAGGCTGAGCATCCTTCTGTGCCATGCACAGGGCCAGGCAGGCTTGTGGGCATGATCCTACCTCTACTTACCCCCAACCTTGGCCAAGTCCCAGGAGTGAGGACCTCAGAGTGGGTACATCCATCCCACTTCACTCCAAGGGTCTGGGACCCCAGGGGTGGGCAAGGATAAAACCAGCCCAAGGTGGAAGAGAAGGTGAAAGGGAGGCTTTTCTGGTGCTTAAACACTCCCACCTCATCCCAAGGGGACTCACACTCTGCTATTAGCTAGAAGAGTTTGGAGAAGTTTCCATTTAAGCCACCAAATGGCTGGGGGGTGAGAGGCCTGGAGTCAGAGGGAAGTGACTAATCAATTCCCTCATCATTTATTAACGAACACATGAGCTGAGCCACTGAAGGCAGCAGCCAGCTACAGCCATTGCAGGGGATTTGGGAGGAAAAATGGACAACCAAGGCAATAGCTTTCAAAAGTCTTATCTGGAGGGTCTGATCAATAGGGAGAAGAACTATATGAGACTTCTTGTCTCTCCCAAAATCTCCCCATCCTTCTTCCCAATGCTTTTATGAAATCAGCAGGAAGTCACTAAAAAAAGGAGTGGCTTTGCTCCAGGGTGGAAAAGTCACCAGGACATGCTGAGAAGGACATTCTTCACTCCCCAGACACCTGGATTCAGCCTTCCCTTCTTGCTGATGCCTTGTCATGTCCCTTGCAGTGCCTTTTGCTCCTCTGTGGGGCATAGAAATCCCCTTGCAGACAGATCTGGGGGAGAGGACACATCTGCTTGGCTTGGGAATGTGCAGCCATGAAGCAGCTCCCATGGGTACAGCCGTCTGCCAGGATTAGGAGAGAAGGGAATCATAGAATCCCAGACTGGGCTGGGTTGGAAGGGACCCCAAGGATCCCAGAGCTCCAACCCCTTGCCACAGGCAGGGTCACCAACCTCAGGCCTGGAGCTACACAAGGTTGCCCAGGGCCCCATCCAACCTGGCCTTGAACACCCCCAGACAGGGGGCACCCACCCCCTCTCTGGGCAGCCTGTTCCAGCCCCTCACCACTCTCTCTGCACAGAACCTCCCCCCAGTCTCTCCTCTAACCCTTCCCTCCTCCAGCTTCACTCCATCCCCCTTGTCCTGCCAGTCTCTGCCCTTGAACAAGCTGATTCCCCTCCTGTTCCTCTGCTCCCTTCAGGGACTGGCAGGCTGCAATGAGGTCCCCCCACAGCCTTCTCTTCTCCAGGCTGAACAACAGAGGATACCCTTGGAAAGAACATCTCGTAGCTCCTGCTGCATGGACACACATGCAAAATCTTCACCTTCAGGCAGAGTCTGAGCTCTCCAATGGGGCCCAAAGGGATGAGCCTCCCTGCTCCCATGGGAACAGGACACCTACACCTTCACTATTGCTTCCCTGCAGCAAACATCTCCCCCTTGATGAAGCCGAGGAAGCAGAACCAGGATCTCCAGGCATTTTAAGGTCCATTAAGTGGCAATGTAAGGCTTGAACCTCCTCAAGCATAAAAATTGGAGTAAATCCAGGGAGATGTGCAGGGTCAGGGCACTGGAGCAGTGGCAGAGGGGTGATGGGAGCCTGGCAGCACTGGGAACCAGAACCACTTCGAGCTGTGTGGTTGGGGATGAACCAGCTTGGTAGCCTGGAAAATACAGCACTGAGGAGCCACGAAGCCCTGCTGAGCCTTGCAGCACCATGGGCCCTCAGAGCTCCTCTGGGCACCTCTGGCAGCAGCAGAAACCACTGCTCCAAGAGGTGATGCCTCAAGGATACGGGAAGATGACTTGTATTTGGTGTGGGGAAAAGACAGCACCTGTGGGAACCCAGAGTTCACTCATCTCCTCCTCTCTCACACATATGGAGTCACCCCCAAGAGAACTTCATGTGCTCTTACTGCCAAGAGCATCATCATGGTCAACAGAGAGAAAGAGGCCTGGCTCCACATCAATCATCCAGCTTAATTTAGACATCTGCTGTCAGGCCAGAAGAGAAATGCCTTAAAAGGATCCATTTCTCTGCATTCATGGTGAAAGGGGTCAAGGCAACAAGCTCAGGCCAACCATAGGTGCTCACTGTTGGTGCAAAGGATGCCACAAGGAAGGTCCATGAGGATCTGTGCCCCTGGACTGGGCACTGGTGAGGCTGCACCTCCAGTGCTGGGTCCAGTTCTGGGCTCCTCACCATCAGAAGGACATGGAGGGCCTGGAGCGAGTCCAGAGAAGGGCAACCAGGCTGGGGAAGGGGCTGGAGGGCAAATCCTCTGAGGAGCAGCTGAGGGAGCTGGGGGTGTTGAGCCTGGAGAAGAGGAGGCTGAGGGGAGACCTTCTCCCCACCTCCCCTGCCCTGCCAGGAGGGTGCAGAGAGGTGGGGGATGGTCTCTTCAGCCAGGGGACAGGAGATGGGACAAGGGGCAATGAAGCCCCTAACAGTGGGGTCTTAATGAGGGGTTTTCAGGCATTGGTGCCCTGGAAACCCAAGTGGCATCCCTTGCACCAACATCTATGTGGCATCTGTGGGGATAGTGGCATAGAGGGCATCCATGTGGCATAGTGGGCATCTATGGTCCATCTGAGCTCCTTTCCCTGACTCTCTTCACCAGGAATGCAGAAGAATGGGCTCTTTTAAGGCATGTCTCTTCTGGCCCTGAGGGGAAGGGCTAAATTAAGCAGGATGAATCATGTGGAGGAGTTTCTCTCTGCTGACCATAAGGGGCTCCCAACACCCAGACTGAATGGAGAGGTCCTCCTGGGGATGCCTCCAGAGGCATGAGACATGCCCCATGGGACCAGCCCGGTGGGGAGCTCGGCTCTAGGGCTCTTGGCTCCCAAGGAACACCACTGCAGTGGCAAATCCTCAGCTCCTGGCCACAGGATCAGGCCCAGGGTCTGGCAGAGTGGGAGAGAGGGTCATCTCTGCCTGGAGGGAGGTGGGGAGCAGGATGAGGACGGGATCGATAGGACATCATCAGCCTCTCAGAATGGATTTCATACACTAAAACACATTCCCCCAATTTTCTATTTCTGGCAAAGGAATGTCTGATCCTTGAGCCTCGTTGTGCTGAGCTGGCAGCTCTGCTGACGCTGGTGGGGAGAGAGGACAAGCTCCCAGGAGCTGCAGAGCGCAGCAGAGCTGAATCCAGCCACCCCAGAGACCCTGCCAGGGAGAAGCCACCTGAGCAAACCCTGCACAGCACCCAAGCAGCGCCTGCTGTCTGGTCAAAGGTGCCTTTGCTTCTCTTTCTGGAGCTGTCAGGGGCTGTGTTCCTCCAGTGACAACTCCCACCATGGCCAAGGTGCCACCATCCCACCTGGGAGCTGCTTGAGCTAAGCCCAGGAGCTATTTTTCCCTCACAGCATCATCACCAAGGCAGAACTAGGGCACGGAGGGGAAGGGACCAGAAACCAGCACTCACTGGGGTTTGATGGAAAGCAGTAACTTCTCTGAGCTGGTGTGTGAGCCCAGCTCACCTCCAGCTTCTCCTCCCTGCCCAGGGGTGCTGCAGGCAGCGTGGAGGGGTGGGCAGACCTGCCTGGAGGAGGCTGCTCTGCCTGGTGCTGCAAGGATGGAGCTACCCTTGCTTCAGGGACAGACCCAGGTGCCTGGAGCCTGAGCTCAGACCAGCAAGGCTGTGGTGGAGGGCAGGTCATGTTACCTGCCTGGCCAGCAGCCAGAGCTGGGAGGAAGACCAGAGGGGAATTTGTACTGCAGAGCTCTGCTAGGGAGCCCTTGCAATGCCCTTTCTCTCCATCCTTGCACAGCCTGTGAGGAGCAAAACCCTCTGGGGTGGGAGGCTGAAGCTGTGGGGTGTCCTCTTCCAGGGGCCTCACATCCCTCCCCACTATGGGAAGCTGCTGCTCACCTAAGTGTGCAAATGGCCCCAGATGCTGGGATTTCAGCCTCCACCTGCTGCACTCCTTGCAGGGTGGGTGTAAGGAAGGGGGGTTACTCATGGAGAGGAGCGCTCCCCCAGCTCTGCCCTGGTTTCTCAGAACCACATCCCTGGGCTGTGCAGCACAGGGACCCTTCCAGAAGCTGAATAATAAATAAAATGCCATGGAGGTGGCTGGGAGCTGAGCAGAGCAGCCCTTGCCCTGCACCCAGCCTGTGCTCCTCTGCTGAAATCACTGCAGACAGTTGAGACATCTGAATCTCTTCTTTCCTAAAGCACTTTAGAGCTCCTAATGAAAAGCACTGTGTAAGAGCCACGGAGCAGCAGCGGCAGCACAATAACAGTTACTATCAATGCTGCCTGCCTCTTGCCAGCCTCACTGGATGACACAACCTTCCTTTTTTTGGTGTGTGTGTGTCCCTCTCTTCATGAAATGATGCCCTGCTAACAGCAAATGCTCTGCATTACAGTAACCCAAAGCCTTTAAAAACATTTGTGAGTGAAGTGCTTTGGGCTGCCTGGCCAGGAGCTGTTACACAAGCACAGAGCATCCTTCTTGTCTGATAGAGGTCCTTCAGGGTTAAATTCCCCTCCTGCCTTTGGAAATAACCAGCATGTGAATGCTTAGGAGTGTGGATCGGACTGGTTGGGAAGTGGAAGAAGTTGCAGCCATCTGGACCCCCTGTGTGGTCGCTGGAGGGAGGCCAACAGCCAGTGGAGCCCCATCCCTGCATCCCTCAGAGGTGCCAGCCTCTCCATTGAGCACTGAGCCCCAGCTAACCCCAGCAGAGCAGGCTGCTTGGGTTTAGACAGTGGAACAGCTGGAGAAACAGCTTCCAACCCCAATCCTTTCCCCTGGGCCTGCCCAGCCATCCCATGGGGACAACAGGAGGTTTGGAGCAGAGCCCTTCCACCGTGCAGTGCTGGCAGGGAGCGGGGAGCAGCTGCAGCAAAATGGGAAGGCAAGCAGTGTGCTTCATCTTCCTCCAGCCCTTTCCCTCTTCTAGCCTGGCTTTGCACTCCTCAGGACCCATCTCAAAGATCTCACCTCAGGGACCTGGGACCAGCCTCTGTCATCTTCCTCTCCAGCAGCTGCAGAAGGATGATGCTCTTTCTCCATGAGATGCAGCTGCCTGGGGGTGAGAGGAATCACCTGCCCAGGGCATCTCTTTGGGGGTGAGAGGAATCACCTGCCCAGGGCATCTCTTTGGGGGTGAGAGGAATCACCTGCCCAAGGCAGGTCCTTGGGGGTGAAAGGAATCACCTGCCCAGGGCAGGTCCTTGGGGGTGAGAGGAATCACCTGCCCAGGGAACAGCAAGCACCAACATTTGCTCAGATGGGGCTCGCTGGAGCTGGAATCCAGGCGATCAGTGGGACCTCACCACAGCCACATCCTCTCCAAGGTCCCCCCTCAGGGATGACTTGGGAATTTAGTCTGTCCATCCAACTGATCCCTTTGTAAACTTGGGCACCACGGGGCTGTATCCCCTGT
Source organism: Laterallus jamaicensis coturniculus (assembly GCA_022605575.1). NCBI lineage: Eukaryota > Metazoa > Chordata > Aves > Gruiformes > Rallidae > Laterallus > Laterallus jamaicensis. The sequence continues at coordinate 3,632,952 of JAKCOX010000038.1, forward strand.
CTCCTCCTTCCAGAGCTCAGACATTTATTCTCCTCAGAGCTGGGGAGCCAAGAGATAAAAATGCTATTTTCTGCCCAGGATTTCTGCAGCTGCCTCCAAGCATTTGCAGCTCCTTTCTAGTTATTAAGGCTCAACTCTGAAGAACTGTGCTCCTTCAGCAGAGATTTGCCTTTAATTAACCAAGGATAAAAGGACAGTGGAAGACAGCCCTGTGCCTGAGCAGCAAGGGCTGTGCTCTCCAGTGCTCTGCTCTCCAGCGCTGCGCCGGCGGCAGCTCTTTGTGAGGCAGGGAGCAGGTGCCTGGCAGAACAGATTTGTTCTGCTTCCCTTGCCTGCCCCCCACCTTCACCTCTTGCTGGGTAAAAACCACGTCCTTAGGGGCCTGATCCTGCCCCTGTGGACTGGGGAGGCAGCTGGGGAAAGGAGGATGGGAAAGGATGCAGGGGGCAGCTGGTGGCTTGTGCCTGGCTGATGGCTGTGTGGATGGAAGGAGTGGGATGACCTTGGCATCTCCTGCTCTTCAAAGCCCAGCGCTGCTCTTGCTGGGAGCTGATTTGGCTGTGATAAAGCAGCAGCAAAACCAACTCCTCTGGTTCTTGCCAGCCCTGGGATTTCTCTGCTAACCCTGATGCTGCGGTGCCCAATTCCCTTCCCCATGGGCACAGCAAGTCATCCTCCAAACCAGTAACCTCCCAAGGACTCATCTGGAGAGCATCACACTGTCTGGCTTGGCTCGGTGCCCCCATCTCCTGTGCCCATCCAGGGTGGTGAGGAAGCTTTGCCCTGACAACAGCGAGCCACAGGGAGCAGGATGGGGACAAACCTGCTGACCCTGCAGGAAATCTCCCAGGCATCCTGGACCCAGATTCTCCCCCCAATTTTTAAGCATAAAAAGCCGCAGCAGCCTCACCATGGCTCCTTCCACACCTCCCTAGCACAGAGAGGCACGAGGCAACACCACATCCAAGCAGGGCCTCAGCACACCAGGCTGAGAAAGGCAAGGGGATGCCTGCTGTGCCCAGGAAATCAGGATAACTTTGGAGCAAGGGGCCTAAATATTGGGGTAGCTCTAAATGTTTGGGTAGAGCTGGCTTTAACCCTCAAATCACACCTCATTATTTCACCTGCCCTAATGCTTCGTAGATGTAGGACCTCAGCAGATCAAGCCTTCCAACCCTGACCATCCTATGGCTCTAGGAATCCTGCATCTCTAAAAGCATGGGTTTATGTTTAATGCACCCAGATATCGCTCTCATCTGCCCCAAGCACTGTGTCAGGGTGTGGATGAGAGCACTGCTCCCAGGAATAGGTTCTCCAACACCCAGCACAAACACAAGGGAGGGAGAAGAAGGAGTAAGCTGAAAGTGGGGAGGAGAAAAAGGGACCTGGCCTGATTTCCAGGAGCTGCAGGATAAATGTGCATCTCTCAGAGCTGTGCAAGTGCTGATCCTTTGCCTAGGGGTTACCTAAAGATAGGCTGTGGGGGCCCCACTTCACACGCCCACCCTTGCAGATTGCTTGCACCCAGCTGCCTGGTTAAGGCTCCTCTGAAGCCACAGTGCTGCAGCAGCAACACTCCAACTCCACATCAGCTCCTGCCTCAGCCCTGGTACCCCAGGGCACCCACAGAGCATCACCAGGAGGGCGGCAGCAGCCCAGGTATGGGATCATTTTCCCTCCCCTGCTCTCAGCATCTTCCTTAACAGCCTCTTCAGTGCTCTGCTCTGGGAGATGCTTTCAGGACCTGAGTGCCCAATTTGCCAAATGGAAGCAGGCTCAGCCAGGAGGGCTAAAAATTCCTGCATCTCCCTGGGGCACACACGATGGGCTGTAATGGGCTCTGAGCAACCTGAGCTTTCCAGGACAAGTACCAGAGGTAGTGCTTTCTTGGCACCTGGATCTTTTCCTTCCTCGATGTAAATGAGCAGGATTTTAATGGCTTGAGCCCCTCAGCAGAGAGAGAGAGAGAGGAGCTCCTGCAAAAGCATGCAGCATGGTCCTCCCTGCACTGAAGAGCATCACTGTACCACCTTGGAGACCTCTTTAATTGATGAGCCAGAGTGGATCTGCTAGGGAATTTGTGGGGTTTTGCCTGGCACAGAGGCAACACTCAGCAAAGAAAGGAGAGAAAAGGAGGTCATTTAGCAGCCAGCAAGGCTGTGCTCAGCAGGTATCAGCTACTCCCCACAGTTGGGATCACAGGCTGGGAGCTGCCCATCATGGGGCCAGAAAGGCTGCCCAAGCCCTGGGAAGTCTCCTTGTTGGGTGGTGTGATTTTTTCCATCCCTCTCCTTGTCTCTTTGGATGGTGTAAGAGCACAAGCAGGAGGATGCAACAGCCCCCTGGCATCTCCTGCATCCTCCAGGCAGGGCAGGGCTGGGGCAGCACGCTGAGAGACCAGCAATTTATCATAATGACTGTGTCTGCCATCTCTCAGAGAGCCTGTGCAGAGCAGGCTACTCTGCAAAGCCCTGGTACAGCTTCGTGTTTAGATATTTATGAGCCCACAAACCAACAGGACACAGACAAGGGGAGAGTTTGCATCTGCTGAAGCTGGCTGGAGCTTCTCCTGGGCTTGGAAATGGGGCAGAGGGACACAAACCAGCCCTGTTTGGGGACTGCTTCCTCTCAGCTTCATAGCAAGTGCTGTGATGTTTCACTCAGGATACATCTCTCCTACTTCTGCTACTCTTTACGTATGCAGATGGGTTCCCACACTTAAACGTTCAGGATTTACTGCTTTTAAATACCTCCTCCCCTGCTAAGAGCAGCCACCCATGGCTTCAGCCACCCACTTCAGCAGTTTTGCTGCCCCAACATTGAGCTTTATTGTTTGCCAGGTTCTGGGAGACAGCTCAGCAAGCTGTGTTACAGCTGGGGAAACTGAGGCACGGGGCAAGACATGACTTCCCCTGGCTCACACAGTGGCTTTGCTGGCAGAAGTCACACTCAACCCCAGGATCCTGACTTCTTCCCCACATCAGGGGCTCCTTTGTGAGCAATAGAAGGGAATTTGGGGGTGATTCCCTTGGGTCATTCCCCCTGAGAGCAGGTTTGTTCCCCAGCAACACCAGTTCCCCATTACCTGCATGGACATGGCTGATCTCCAGGTTGGCAGATTGGGGAATGATGAGGAACATGGGCTTGACCCTCTGAGTTGCTGCTGGAGCTTTATCTGGAGGAAATCCCAGGGGGATACCCAGACAGACCACTCACCATGTCCATCCTCCCTGGTGCCCATCACCAAGCTCTTCCCAGGGGATTTCCCCCTCCAGCAGCCCCTCAGTCTGGCTGGTGATGGGGCATAAGCTGATTTCTCCAGGGTTCAGGCTGTTTCTTTCTTTTCCCACTGAAAGTTGAAGATGTAGAAGGAAAAAAAAAATACCCACTCTCTGGAAAAAAAAAATACAGTCACTTTTCTTCCCCCCTCCCCCCCAAACTGATATAAAAAATAACTCCTCAATAATATACATATTTATTTTCTCTTAATTAGTGCTGATATTTACAAAAATTATGATACTCTGTGAAGAATAAATTATATACACTCATGGTAAACCAGACAGCAAATGCTCAGTTGGGATATGTATGTACACAGATCTGTATACCTATATACAACATCAGCCTTACTGACTTGGGGGGTGCCCACAGCCCCTAGAGCCACCCAACCCCCAGGACACCCCCAGGTTGTCAATAAGGGCAGTAATGTCTATACACACTGTGCAATTCAGATACAGCTGGTGTCTAAGTGTTTTGTCTAGCAGACACATGGTTAAATGACTTGAAATTGCCACGAGTTCTCCTCCTGCACCAGTTTATAGGCCTCTCTCTCCATTCCTGGGCCCATTTCTCCTGTAACCATGGAAACACAAGGTTCAGCTCCAAGCATCCTTAGGATGAGTCCTTCTTGGATTTCCTCTTCCTATTGATTTGCCCAAATTAGGCACTGCACACAGGGTTCATCCAATACCCATCCCCCACACACACACCCCCAACTCCTCCCCTTGTGCTTTGGTGTAGGACACTGGAGGGCAAGAGCAATAAGGGAGCAAGTGCAAAGGGAGCATTACAGTCTTGGAGGCAGCAAAAGAAATAACACACCCCCCCCCCCCCCATCCCCAAATAAAATAAACAAATCCCAAAAGACCAACCCCAAGCTCAGGACAGCCAGGCATGGCTGGGGAGGGGGCATGGTCCCCATGGTAAGGTCCTTATGTGTGGACCTGGTGTGGTTATGTGATGTCCAGCAGCTCCTACAAGGGAAATTGTCCCCTCATCCCTGAAGGAAAAACTATGGATAAGGAATTTATCTCTGGTCACATTTAACTGGGCTGGAGGATCTGATCCTGGGGGGTAAATCAGTGCTGTGCTCTCAGGGATGGGTTACACCATCTCTCCCCTCTCTGGGATGGGGTGTGACAGGATCAGAGCTCCTGTTTCTGAGAAGGGGGTGGTGGGGGGGGGGTGACATTTGGGCAGCCAAATGCAGGAACATCACAGGGAGCCTGAGGCCATGGGGTGCCCTTCACGTGGGGGCTGGGGAAGGGTGTTGCTTTGGCCAGAGGCAGGGCTGGTGCATGGAGGGGAGAAGCTTGTCCCCCCCCTCAGGGCTCCTGGCAGGGGGCAGCAGCTGGTCCCCAACCAGAGGGACTGAGAGATCTGCTAGATAGAAGGTCAAATGCTGCCAGGGGTGCAAGGAGGGAGCCACAGCCTTTTTTGGGTGCAAAGTGAAACAGTTTGGGGCTGACTCCTCCTCTCCTTGCCCTTCAGCCCCTTTTGCCCTAGGAGTGGGCTGACCAGCTCCCACTGACCAAAGAAACTGCCCAGACCCCCCCTCCCATGGACATGGGTTCCAAGATAAACACACCCCAGCTCCAAAACAGGGAGATGTTCCTTGCCACTGCCCTGGGCCTGAGAGCCAGCACGGCTCAGGGGACTCAAAACCCATCTGACACCAAAAGAACCCTGAAACCCCCCCATCCCTGCCAGCACAGCACTTGCACCACAAGCAGATCCCTTTGTCTTCTGCTTGGCTTCACCTGCACAGCCCCAGCCATGATGGACCCAAGCTGGAGCTCCAGGATCCAGAGCAGGATTGGGACAGAGCTGCTGGTTTGCAGGCAGATGCAGGGAGCTGGATGCCACCAACCCCTCAGGGTACCCCAACTTCCAAGGCCAAACCCAGATCTTTTCCTTCACTTGGACCCACCCCTGAGAGCACTGCAAGCTCTGGGAAAGCTGCAAGGCTTTGGCAGCGATTTCCAGGGCTGACCAGGGAATTATCTGGTAACAAAGCAAGGCCCTTCCCAAAATACCTCCTCCTCCTCTGTCTTTTTTCTCTCCTTCTGTGTATTTATGCACAAATATGCCCATATTTATACACCCACGTGCTCCACTCTCACAACACAAACCTAGAGATCCTTTTCTTCATATAGCTCAGTAATCAAGTCTGCAGGGCTCCACCACAAACCATCAGTGCAGAGATTAATTATCCTGCTTCAAAAACCATTGCCCCCAGACAGATCATTTGCCCCTAGCAGCCTGAGTCACTGGGAGGTGTCCAGCCACCATAGAAGCCTCATCCCATTGCCCTTTGCAGAGATTTTTGGAAGATATGAAAGGGCTGATGGGTTTCTTGCAGGCTTGGGCTGGTGGTTGGGTGTTAGAAGACAACTTGCCCTGTAGTCACCACTTCCCATCTCTCCAAAGTCCCAGCACAAGGGATAAAACTAAAGCACAGGTGCTGACTCCTCTGGGTGCCAACCCAGGGGCACCTCTAGAGACCAGAGAGCCTCAGCCCTCCATCCCATCCCTGGAGAGAGGCAAACATCTCCACAGGAGGAGGAGAGGAACCAGACCACCTACGTCAGTCTAATGTAGATGGTGGGGCTCTCTGCTTCCCCGGTCCCTAATTTAACATCCTCAGCCTGAGCTGCTTTGCAGCTCATTTTTGCACCTTTGCAGAGTCAAGCAGAGTTTAGGATGCTCAGCATCTCCACAGAAACAGGCCCAGAACCAAAAACCATATTCCTCAAGACAAAAAAAAATACATCTCAGTCTCCTCCTGGAAACTGGTTCAAGATCACATCAGTGAGTCAGAGCTAGAAATAGCACTGGAGCTCCGACCTGCAGGCACAGAGCCCAGGAGAAGCTAGAGGGGAGCCATTGCTCTGTGGGGAGGGGGAAAAACCTGGGCTCTTCTGCTTCATGGAGCCTCACAGGTCACTTCCAGCCACGGCCCCCACAGACCTTTTGAACCCTGAAGCCAGCAGCCAAGCACTCACCCAGGGTTTTCCCCAGCCCCTAAAAAACAGGGCCAGGGCAGCCCAGTGACACCCTCCCACCAGGGCTTGTTTTTCCCAGGAACATCTAGCTGGGACAGTGCAAGAGGTGCAGGATCCATCCTAAGGAAGGGATCAGCCGTTCTGGACCCTGCCATGGGGACAGATGTCAGCTCTCATGGGTGGCAGCAGAAGGAATGTGGCCTCTTGCTCTTTGGCTCCACCAATCCCTGTGATGCAGCACTGGGGCTTCCCAAAGCCACTGGGACACCCAAGCTTGGAAAGTGGGTTTGAATGGGCTTGATCCTACTCACAGACCTATTCACCCCTCCTGCCCAGCCCTGAAAAGCCCACAGGGACAACAAAACACCTCCCCAAAAAGCCCATACTCTTCCTCCATTCCAAACCACAACAGCACTCAATCCCAGGATGAGCCCAACACTTCAGCAAACACCACCCCAAGCCATCTGAGGCCCACAGGCATTAAACAACCAGGTGCTTTGCAAAGCATCCCCAAGTGCCAGCACCCTTCACAAAAACCCTGCAGCAACCTGCCCTTGGTGCTTTCCCACACACCAGAGATGGGCTCACCCAGTGCTAGGGGCACCCATGGGTGAGCAGCATCCTGCTACATCAGGCAGCTTCCCCGTGCAAGCTCACATTCCCCCCCCCCCCCCCTCCCCAGACCCCCACCCCAAACTGGGTGGGTGGGAACTGGGTAACCACCCCAGGAACTGCACCAGAGCTGGTGGGTCACAGCAGCCCCATCCCACCTGGCAGGATGAGCTTGAGAAGCAGAGCTTTATTGCTTTTGGCCCTGTGTCGTTCAGGTGTTAATGGGCTTCAGGGGGGCTCCCATTCCAGAGCTGTAGCAGCAAAGAGGGAAGAGAAGGCTCCTAGTACAATGTCATTAAAGACAGGCTGGGAGCCCCATGCTGGGTGGTGTTGAGCACTGTGGAGACCCAACACGTGGATGCTGCTGGTCCTCTGCAGCGAGCAGCAGCCAGGACTCTTGTGCACTGACTGTGGATGCCTGGTATTAATTAGAGCCAGGCCTGAATCAATCAATGAAGTAAAACTGAGGAGTGATTCCAGCCAGCTGTGTGGAGCCCCCGGGGATGGATCCATGAGGGATGGACCCAGCCCTGAAGCAGCATCTTTAGCCATTGCTGTAGAATACGCTAGCACCGTTGGGTTTATTGTTAGCAGGATGGATTTCCTCTCTGAGCTCAGGCAGGGTCTGAAGGATTGCCCTCATGTGCTGTGTGATGGGGTTCCCTCCTCCTGCCCATACCTCAGCACAGTGGGACAGCACTGATCCTGCACCAGCTGGGATGCTAAACCCCCTCCCAAAGCCCCGGGGAGGCTTTGCTCAGCTGTTCACCTTGGAAGAGGTTTGCATCCCTGTCCCCTGACCTGGCAGAGGAACGGGGTGCCAGTCCCTAAGGATTATTGGGAATGGGGGAAAACACAAGGAAATCCAGATTGGGATGGGGAAAGCAGATGAGATCCCCCTGGACTGACAGCTCCCCCCCATCCCCAGGTAGCACCGGGGATGCAGAAGAAACAGAGACAACCTCAGTGTCTCTGCACCCTGCCTCACCTCTCCTAAAAGCCCTGGGAGGAGGCAAAGCAAAGGCTTGGAGGCGCCAGCTCGGATCCAGCCCACCCTCAGCACGTGGAATGGAATAAAACCACCACTCCTGAGGCTCTACATGGGTGAAAAGGAGTTTTCCAGCCCCAAATGCCCTATGCCCTGCTGATGCCACGGGTGCCACGGGGCAGGTCATCCTGCTCCTGCCCTTGCCCCACCATCCCAGCACACCTGAGCTGGGAAGTCCCCGATGCCCCAGGCGCTCAGGTTTGCTGGGAGTTTGGCCCTATAGTCGCTCTCTAAATATCTATACACACACACACAGAGTGATTATATGGGAAAGAGCTAAAAACTGCTGAACAGACAAGCCAGGAGAGCTGGTACCTGCTATTCCACCTGCTCCTCATGCCCTCTCCGATCCACTGTGGTTTCTGCTCATGACACCAAGATTAATGACTAATTACTCGCCCCATAATGAGTGCAGGTATTTAACTTTCAGCTCACCTTCCCTCTCTTGCCTTAGTCGGCTCTTGTGTCTGGATGCTCGGACACTCAGGCTTTGCCTCGTTATCTATCAACCTGTCATCAGCACACACCTTCCCATCAGGGTTTTAAATATCACGGAGCCTTTTTTAACTCCCATGAATCTCCTCTGAGCCACTGGAGAATCTATAAACACTATAAACATGAATACTGTATAGTCTACTAAGAAAATAGATATTTGTGTGTGTATTAAATATTCAGATTCATGCAACAAATATACCATGCAGCTGTACTGTATTACTGGTTAAATTTCACTGCAGTATAAATATATTATAGGCCACAGCATAGTTGCTCCAGTTTTATATATAGATTATATATATATATAAATAAATTAAAAATAAAATAAAAAAAAAGAGATGCTTTTTTTTTTTCTTCCCCCAACTCATTTTCAATGTGTCAGTGGAGGTGTCTTTGGTGATCCTGGGAATATCAGTGATGGAAGTGTCAGCTAAATAAATAAATAAACAAATAAATAAACAACTAAACCCCCAAGCTCTTGATTTATTTCCTCATCCCTCCCGAATGCCCAGCATAGAAAAATTTAAGACTTAATAAATAATGTGCCATCATACTAATTATCCCTCCCCTGGGCCTCACACTGGCATACTGCAGTGGCTGAAACTATTGCAGCATGCAGCAGTCTCAGTTATGAAACATGAGCCTGGGCGCTGCGCTGGCACTTGGCATTCCCAGGGCAGAAAGAGGAGCCTCCAAGCATCTCCGACCCACGGCTGCATCTCCCCTTCCTTACGCTCTGCCTGACCCTTCCCAGCCTTATCCCTGTGTCTGGAAGCTGGCACCCAGCTCCATGGGACAGGGAATGATGTTTGTGGTACCCCTGGGACAGGCTGCCCAGGGAGGATGTGGAGTCTCCATCTCTGGAGAGATTCCAGCCCCGTCTGGACACCGACCTGTGCGCCCTGTCCTAGGGACCCTGCTTGGGCAGGGGGTTGGACCTGATGATCTCTCAAGGGTCCCTTCCAACCCCTACGATTCTGTGATAGCCCAAAGCTGCCCCCTGCCCCCTTCTTTTCCCTCCCCCAGCATCCTCATCCCCGTTGTTTGAAACGCCCAACCGCTCCGTTCTCTTTGGCAACCCACAAACCTGGGCTGGGAGAAGGGAAACAAAAAGGGTTGGTTGGGTCGGTGAGGGTGGGGTGGGGTGGGGTGGTTTTGTTTTTTTGTGCACGAACGCTTATTCAGGGTGGAAATCAAAGGTGAAAAGTCACTTACACAGCTATTGCTTCCCATGCAGAACCAAAGATACACCGTAGAAAATACTGTATTAACTACAATGCAGAGCAGCACTCGATATCTGCAACTGTTCCACTTCAGCTTTAAAGACTGGACTAGATTTGCAGTGACTAGACATCGGTTAGCATCTTGGTGATATTCACATAGTTTGTGTTAGCTAGGGTGCAATTGGCTGTCTTCAAGTTCTCCTCCCTGAAATCCTCATTGCTATTGTTTACGCCTTCCTGAATCTCCATATAATCAGACTTACTAATAGTAGAGGCACTTCTGCTTTTCTTTAGGTCAGGGGAAGAGGGGATCTTTGGGCAGCTGGTTACTTGCAAGTATTGAGCCTGCTCCTCTCCCTCGGTCTCCCGGTGGTAGAAGTAATTGAAGTTAGACACTATGACGGGCACGGGTAAGGCAATGGTTAATACGCCAGCGATGGCACACAAGGAACCCACTATTTTCCCCCCGATGGTCGTGGGGACCATGTCTCCGTAGCCAACAGTCGTCATGGAAACCACGGCCCACCAGAAGGCATCGGGGATGCTGGGGAACTGGGACTCGCTCTCGTCGGCCTCGGCGAAGTAGACGGCGCTGGAGAAGAGGATGACGCCGATGAAGAGGAAGAAGATGAGCAAGCCCAGCTCCCGCATGCTGGCCTTGAGGGTCTGCCCCAGGATCTGCAGCCCCTTGGAGTGTCGGGAGAGCTTGAAGATCCTGAAGACCCGCACCAAGCGGATGACTCGGAGGATGGCCAGGGACATGGCTTGCTGGCCCTGCTGACCATCCTCTGGCTTCTCAGCCAGCTCTGTCCCCAGGGTGATGAAGTAGGGGATGATGGCCACGATGTCTATAATGTTCATGATGTTGGTAAAAAACCCAGCCTTGCTGGGGCAGGCGAAAAACCTCACCAAGAACTCAAAGGAGAACCAGATGATGCAAAGGGTCTCCACGATGAAGAAGGGGTCTGTGAAAGAGGTGGACTGCTGGTACCCCATGCTGCTGTTGGAGTAGGGGGGGTGGCTCAGCCCGCTGCCGTGCATGTCTTCATTCTCATCCCGAAAAATGGGCAACGTTTCCAGGCAAAAGCTGACGATGGAGATTAAAATCACCATGACAGAGACAATAGCTATAATCCTGGCAGGGCCTGAGCTCTCAGGGTACTCAAAGAGCAACCACACTTGTCTCTGGAACTCATTCTCAGGCAACGGTCTCTCCTCTTCTTTGATGTAGCCTTCATCCTCCCGAAACATCTCCATGGCTTCTTCCCCCAGTTCATAGAAACGAATCTCTTCTGAGAAGATATCTAAGGGCACGTTAACCGGCCTCCTCAACCTCCCACCAGACTGGTAATAGTACAAAATCGCATCGAAACTGGGTCTGTTCCTGTCAAAGAAATACTCATTCCGGAGAGGGTCAAAATACCTCATCCTCTTTTTTGGGTCCCCCAGTAAGGTCTCTGGAAACTGGGCTAAGGTCTTGAGCTGTGTCTCAAAGCGCAGACCCGAAATGTTGATGACCACCCTCTCGCAGCACTCATGGTCGGTCTCAGGGTTATACGTGTCCTGCGGGTGACCGGGAAGAGCTGCAGCTTCATCTGCAGGATCTCCAGTAGCAACTGTCATATTGGGGTTTAAAGGAAATCCTTATGCTAAACTCTTCCCAGTGCCCGGCGGTGGGATCGGGTTCAGGGCAGGGTTACTATCCTGCAGAAGGACAGGGACGTAGGTTTGGAAGTGTCTCATGAAAAGGCCAAGGGATGAGTTTTAAAAAAAAAAAAAAGAAAAAAAAAAGAAAAAAAAGAGAAAAATTAAAAATAAAAGGAAAATAAATAAAAAGGAAAGAAAATTGCCCCTGCTGAGAGAGAGAGAGAGGGAATAAAGTTGGGGGGGAGGAGAGCAGCTCCCTTCTCTAACACATCTAGCCCCTTCCTCAGGGGGGTTAATTTGCTGCCTTTGGGACAGAGTTGGAAAACTCCCATCTAAACCCCTTTCTTAGGTGGAAGAGAGAAAAACACCTGAGGAACTGTCACCGACTGCAAACCCGGCGTGGAGAAACCGCTGGGGGCAAAGTGGGACCTTTTCTTGGCTAAAAATAAAAATTCCTATTTAAAAACAAACCCAGAACAAAACCCCAAAACCCCCAACGAAACGAGGGGGAAGGGAAGGGAAAGGAAGGAAGAAAAATTGCCCCCTTCCAGCCCTAAAGTGGCCAGGGGACCCCCACGGGGTGCCAGGGAGAGGCAGAGCAGTGGGCTCAGCTCATTGCCAGACATGCAGCGAAAGGGTTAACACTTAACCATGCGATTGCAGGCGAACCGACCCCGTCTAAGGGGCTCCAGCTTTAGGTTCCAACACCTTCCCAATCCTCTTTCCCTGGCCATAAAGCATCGGAGGCGACATGCTGCCCTCCCTGCCTGCAGCATCCCGGGCGAGCTGCCCCACAGACCACTGCAGTCCCCCTCCTCGACCGTTGGTGTCCCAGCTCCTGTCATCCTCTGCAAACCACCATGGCACACAGAAAACAAATCACATTACCTGGAGAAGCCAAATCTTAGTGTCTCTTAGTAACACCGATTATCTGACCCTGGGGAAATCCTAGAGAGAAACACAGGCTTCCAAGATCCCCATAATTTCCTCTCTCTTCAAAGTTAAAAATAATGGTGAGTCATCGTAGAAAAAGGAGAAGGGACATAAAAGGGGTTAGATTCCCAGATGGTGGAAGTCAGGTCTTGTAATGGTTTGGACTGGAGAGAGAGAGAAAAGAGAGACAGAGAGACAGAGAGACAGAGCCTTCCTCGGTAGCGGTTGCAGCTCTGCACTTCAGGGCAGATGAGCGTCTGTCTGATGCCTTCGGTACGGCGGGGAGAAGATGCTAAGCTCAGCAAAGCCCGATGTCCCCAGTGTCCTCGGGAGGTGTGGCATCGCCTGGAAAAAACACCAAGAAGGTAACAAGCTGCTGGGGTGGTGGTGGTGGTGATGGTGATGGTGATGGTGATGGGGTGGGGGGGTGGTGTGTTTTGAAAGGAGCCTCTGCAGAGCCCCAGCTCCTCCAAGCACCCCCTTTTTTGCCTCCCTGCTAGCTGTTTGCCCGCTGCCTGGCCAACCTGCACTGCAACACGAGAGGAGGGCGAGTGCGCGCTAGCGGCAAGGCGGAAAAAACCAGAGCCCCATCTCCCTCTGCTCCCTGCTCAGCGCCACGGCAGGCAGCAGGGACGGGCTGCCCGTGGGAGCCGGTGCCAGGCAAGGGGGGGGAAAGATGCAGCACACACACACCCCCCCCACACACCCCTTCCCCTCACCCTCCGCCCTCAGCTGCTGAGGCTCTGCAAAGCCACGGTGGGTTCCCAGCAGCGCCGAGCACCCAGGAGTCGGTGGTACCCACTGGGTGCAGCGCCCACGCCATGGTGTTGTGGTGATGCTGGAGGCTCCGGCTTCATCCGTGAGACTGAACACCCCACACACACACCGGGCCCTGTTTCCTCCCCCCTACAAAGCCACCTGCCCCCTCCAAAAGGCTCTGAGGAGCCCCAAACATCGTGGGCCCAACCGGGAGACCCACACGACCCGCATCCTCCCTCCCCATCCTCCCAAGAGCCAACCCCCCCACCCCCCAGCCAACCCACCCCCGGGGGAATGCAGCTCCGGTGGGCAGAGTTTCTCTGGGGGATGCTGAGGATCTGGTCCCCCAGGTCCCTGCCGGGTCATCAGCATCCCTGCTCCTAAGGAGCACTCCTTCAGATCACCCCGCATTGCCTCACACCCCGGTGATGCTCAGCCCAGAGAGGTCCCACCAACCTCATTTTCTTCTTTCTTTCTTTTTTTTTTTGGGTTTTTTTTCCCCCCTCCCAAAGAGAAATAAAACAAAACCCCTCTGACCTCCCTTCTTCAGCTCCAACTCCACTTGTCTACTTTGAGCCAGGGTTACAAAACCGGGTAGGGGAGGCAGGTGGAAAACAACCCCCCGGTCCCAATCTCCTCAGCAAAGGTTTCAGCTGCCTCCAGGCCATTTATGCCCCTTGGTTCCTCTCCTCATCACCCGAGCTGTGGATATTGCTGCAGATCCCTCTTTTCTTGGAAATTTCCCTTTCCCCTGCAACCCTCCTCTCCCTTCTCCTTATGCACTAGAAAAAATAGTACAACCCTGACAAGGCTTGCAGCATTCAACCGCTTCACTTAACCCTTTTCTGCCAGGCCTGGAGGAGAGGAGGGATTCCATTTGTCCCAGTTTATTTATTTTTCTCCCTTTTCCTGCATTTTTCTCCCCAGCAGCTGGCTCAGGAGTTCAGCTGGATTTGACCTGCCCTGGTTCCACTGAGCATCATCCTAAACCACCATCAACATCTTGCTGCTGAGAAAATAACACGTAAATATCCACAACACCCCCCCTCCTTTTCACCAAAAATCAACCAACCTCGATTTTTCCCCCCCCCCTAATTACAGTTTTTCCCCTGCCTGTAACCTCTCCCCTCCCCTTTCCCCCCCTTCCCCCACCCCCCAGCTTTGTTTAACAGCACAGAGATGTTTCACTTTTAACATGTGGATTTTTATTTGACACGAGCTCTACGCTTCTTCCTCCAAATCCAAATCCAAAGGGGGGGGGGGGGGGATGCTCAGAGACAGTTACAGCATCATCTGAGTTGACATCACACATCCCAGCACTCACTTGCTCCTACTTTCTCCCCACTGCATGCTTTCCTGGCAAACAGCACCCCTTTCCTCCCCTCCCCTCCCCCCCCCTCCAAGCATCTTTGGGGTTAATTCATGCAAATTTGGGGGTGGGAAGGGAGGGGGAGCATGGAGGAGGTGAAGATTTGCCCAAAGACCCTCAATTTCCTCCCTGCCTGTGCAGAGAAGCAGGAGCCATGCCTGGATTTGGGAGGGGTAGGGGGTGTGGGGATTTGGGGTCTTGAGGAGAAGGTTGCGTTTGCTGCTAGAACCCAAATCCCTCCCTTTGTGCTGGTTTATGGCCAGGCTGGATGGAAACAGGGCAGTGGTGGGAAGGGGAAGGAGTGGAGTTGGGAGAGGGGGGGGAGAAGGATGCAAGGGATGGAGGGGGGAGAGAGAAAAAGGCCCCAACTTACAATTGGCTCTGCAGTCAGGCATGCAGCGAATGCACAAGCAGCCGCTCCGCGATGCCGCCGCCGGCACCTCTCACCTACAGCCCCCCAAACTCCTCCGTACCCCGGGAGTCAGCCACCCAAGGCAGCAGAGCCTCGCCATGAATATTCATAAGATTAATATGAGCGTCTTTCCCCCCCCCCCAAATCCACCTCCCTCCTCCCAGGCAAGAGACCTAGATTTCAACCACTGGGAAATAATCATATCCCTGGATACGTGCTGCTGCGCTGCCGTGCGGCTCCCATCCATCCCATCGTCTTGGTAATAGCCTGGAGCTGCTGGGGAGGGGGGAGGGGGGGTGGGGGGAATAGGGATGAGCACCCAGAGCCACCAGCTCCACACAGCTTTGGGATGGAGATGGGGGCAGGATTGGACTTGCAGGGGCCGCTCTGCTCTTGGCTGGGGTGAGGATGTGAAAAGCCATCATTTGAGATCACTTTGCATCTACAGACCTCCCTTCCCAAGGGGAACGTCCCACCCCCAAGGGAGGGAGATGGCCAAGCTCCTACAAACTATGAGCCTATAAACCCCCACCTCAGGGCATGAGGGAGCTGCATCCTGGACCACTCTGAGCTACCCCACAGCCCCAGCTGAGCATCAGGGCAGCAACAAGTCCCACAGGGTGCTTCACTCCCTGGGAACAGGAATGCTGGAGGAAGCAATGGGAATATTTCTCTGTCCATATACAGCCTTCGAATTCACAGGGTGCTGTGGGTGCTGGCACCCATCATCACAGGGTCAACAGCCCAAGGTGGGAAGGGAGGGCATGGACCATCCTGAATTGCCAAGAAAATCACTGCTAAGTGTCATGCCCAGCAGCCAGGGTGATGGGGGGATGTGGCAGGGCTAAGCTGCATTATTTTAGCTCCCTAAAGTGCCAGGAGCAGTGGGTGGCACAGAGCTGGGTGCAGCACCAGGGGGTGAAGGGGGATGCTATCACCAACTGCTCCTCCCAACCCTCCTCCTGATCTTGGAATGACAGAACTATTTCCCCAAGCCCCAGCCAGGTCCCAACATTGCAAATGAACTTCTAACCCTATGGCAAGTTTGGGAATGCTCCATTCCCTGCCACGGGCACCCTTGGCATGGATGGGATCCTCACTGCCTGCATCCAGCCTGCATCCAGCCAGGCAGGAGGCTGCTCTGGACAAGGGGTTTTAATGTCATCTGCATCATTTGAGCCTCTTCTGGAGGCAGCACTGCCATAGCAGGGCAGGCTGGGTCCAGAGAATGATGTGCCTGAGGCTGATCCTTATGCAATCTGCAGAAACTGAGGCTGGGCAGAGAACAATCCAAGTGAAGCTGTATCCCTGACTCCCTGCTCCTGCTGCCGCCTTGCGAAGGTTCTGCACACCCAGGGTGGGGGGGGGGGGGGTTGGATATAAACAGCACCCAAAGCCTGTCTCGAGCAAGTCAGGGGGATTTCTCTGAACTGAGTGACGTCCTCCTGCTTTCCTCTCCTAATTGTGGAGCTGTTCTTACAGTCTGAGTGTCTGCACCCACCCCCCTCTGCCACGCTGACAGCTCCAGGCGTAATGCAGCCCTTCAGAGAACCAGACGAGCTGATGCTCTGCACCCACTTGTCTGTGTTACCAGGGATTTAACCAGCCCATGTCTTCACAGCAGTGTCAGAATTAAAAAGGAAGTCCCTTCTGGAATATTTCTCTTCTTCAAATGGACTTTATAGGCATCCCAACTGGAAACCTGACCCCATCTGAGGAGCTGCCCTGGCTGTGGTGCCTTTATCCCCAGGGAAGCCCCCCCAGCCCCAGGGTTGCTCTGAGCTCATGGGCTTGCAGCCAGCCTGCCTCCTCCAAATAAAATGCAAAAAAATGTGCTTTTCTCCCCCAATTTTTCCCCCATATCCTACTGGCAGTGGGTTTAGGGGATGCTCTGTGAAGTGATGCCATGCGGCATGGACATGGATGACACCACAGGGCAGGGTGTCCCCAGGACTTGCCTCATCCAGAGCAGCAGAACTCAAGCCCCAACATGACATTATAAAGCATGCCCCCCCCTCCCCCACCCCAGCCCCATGCTGCATCAAGCAGGATGCCTGGGACCATCACCCATGTTTTCCTATCCTGCCATCAGCCAAGCTGCTCCATCAGTCCCTCCTGGAGAGGGGTGGGAGAAGTTCTCCAGAGAGGACAGACCCTGTCCCACCACCTTCATGTGTCCTCAGCATCTCCCACCTGGGGACCCCATCCTATCTCCTGCAAAGCCAGAGGGACTTTGAGCGTCAGGATGGACACCAGCAGCCGTGCCAGGAGGAAGAGCCAGGCTGGATCAAGGCTGGACCACAGTGCTGAGCAGAGCAGGCTTGGACAGGGCAGGGTGCTGAGCCCCCATTTCCATCTGAGCCACAGCTTTCCAGCCCAAGGGTTTGACATAACTGGGCCCTGTGTCATTTGAGGAGCTGTGAAAACTGTGTGTTTCCCTGGGGCTGTGAGTCACCCTCTGGGGAAAGCATCCCACTTCCCACCACCACCTGCATCAGAAGATCCACCTCCCAGCCCCCAGAACCCATGCCTTGGTACACGGTGGCAGGAGGAGGGGACACTGAGAGACAAGGGTGACCCCAATGTGGTGGCATTTGAAACTGAAGGCAGCTGGGGAGCAAAGCGACACAGACCTGTGGAGCAGACTTGGTTCTTCCATAGCAGATGCTGCTGGGGGATCCCAAAATATCATGGTGAGATAGGTCAGAGCGGCTCCTCCTGCCTGGGGAGATGAGGGGAGGTTCAGGGCTTTGCCTGAGGTTGCACAGGGAAGGAGCAAAAGGAGATGCTGGGCTCTGCAGGGCTGCAGCAGGGCTCCTGGGCCCTGGGAAGATCTCCTGGTCCCAGTATCACCTGTCTGCAAAGCTCATGTTAAACACATTCTCCCTCTGTATTTATCCAAGGTGGCTTTCATAATAAAACAGCTGATTATTTTAAGGATAACTCCTTTGGGCACCAGTCTGGATTCTCATTGGGTCAAGACCATTGAGCTGCAACATCTTTGCCTCCAAAGATGCTCCAGCAGCCTGGCTGGCCAGGCTGGAGAGGAGCTGGGCACCGTTCATTGAAAAGGAAAGTCATTTAGCTCAACTGAAACACAGGAAAGAACTTCAGTTCTTGAGGGCTTTGGAGCTCATCAAGATGCTAGTGAATATTTCATGCCAGGCAGCTGCTCGCTCCAGGAGAGCTAATGGAGCCGCTGCCGGGCTGGCGCGGGGCGAGCATCGGTCCTGGGTGGGTGCCTCCTGCCTGGGCAGCTCCAGCCACTCTGGTTAAAAGGCTCTCAGAGCTGCTTTATTTCACTTGCACAAACAAAAAGGAGAGGACAAGCCAAATTAGCAAAGAGATCAATAGTCTCCTTCCAGCCAGGCACGGGCACTTTCTGCGCTGGGCTCGCAAGGCTGCGCATCGCCTGTGGATGGAGGGATGGATGAAGTGCCTCTGTCCTGCCCTGGGGTTGAGGCTTTATTTAAGGTATGAGCTGAGCCTGTGTCTCTGCAGGCTGGCTGTGGGCCCAGTCATGTCCCTCTGTCTGTCCAGTCCTCCCACTCCAGAGGTGACCAAGAAACCAGCATGACTTCAGGCACCTTTATCCAAGACTCCATGGAACACCAGTGGTGCCAAGCCAGGTGTGACCCCAGGACACAGAAGGGGTGATGAGCAACTCATGTTCATCTTCACCAGGTCTGATCCAGTCCATGCCCATCCTCCCAAAGGAGCATCCCTCCTCCTCCAGCTCTGAGGGCTGATGCTCATCGAGAAGCAGGGAAATAGGGCCGAAAGTTGAAACCTTCTGGTTGTTGAGCCTGAGGAGGAGAAGTCTAAAGGGAGATGGGAGAAACCTTCAGTGGAGATGGCCAGCACCTGTAGGCAGGTGGCTTTGCCTTGGGGGAGCAATTAGGTGACCTGCAGGTCCCCTCTGCACTGCCAGGATGACAACTCCTGTCAGCTCTCAGTCCTGGGACTTTTTCCCCATGCAGGTGGTGACCAAGGTGGCAGCATCTCCCCTCACAGCACAAAGGGGACAAGCAGCCCCACAGAGGCTATTTTTAGGCCCAGTGGGTCTCAGCTGGTACTGGGTGGGGACCAAGAGCTGCTGAAGATCAGATCTGAGCCATGGAGTGGGGTGAGAAGTTCCCATCAGGGATGTTCATCCCTGCAAACAATCCAGGATGAGAAGTGTTTTGTGAGGATGGTTTGCCCCTTGTCTGCCTCCCATGTGGAGATGCTGCAGGGAGGAGATACAGTGGGTGGGGATGCTTGGGCTGGGGAGCACCTTCCTCATGGCTTGGGGGTGTGGGCACGATGGCACAGTGGGCACAGTGGCATGGTGGGCACAATGGTATGATGGGAACGATGGCACAGTGGGAATGATGGCACAGTGGGCATGGATGCACCATGGCAGCATCAGCTGTGAGACGGCATTGCATGGCATGGCACAACGTGCTGCCCAGCCTGGCCCACTGGGCCAAATCCTGGGCTGGGCCAAGCTGTGGGGCAAGCGAGCCCCAAGGCTGTGCCAGATGGTGAGCTGTGCCAAACCACAGGCCATGCCAAACCATGGGCTGTGCCAAACCATGGGCTGTGCCAAACCATGAGCTGTTCCAAACCATGAGCCGTGCCAAACCATGGGCTGTGCCAAACCATGGGCTGTGCCAAACAAGGGGACACACCAGGTCACGAGCCGTGCCAAGCCATGCACCATGTCAGAGCAGGAGCTGTGCCACACCACAAGCCATGCCAGCCAACTGCGGCTTGGCCCCCAAGCCCACCACCAGCCCCCAGCTGCCCTCACCCTGCTGCCAAGCCCCCCATTCCCTGCTGCCCAGCTCTGCTGGTGTCTCCTCAAAATGCCCACACCACACTGGAAATTCCCTGTAAGAACCCCCAGATTTGGTGCTCTTTCTCTGCGGGGCTGGAGGAAACTGGTTACTGGACCACTGCTGCCCAGCTGCTGGGGATGCCCCACCACAGTGACAGTGACCTGGCATGTCCCCAGCAGCTCTGGCCTCACTGTGACACCAGGGAAGACAGGAGGTGACATGCCCAAGGCTACACAGGGAGGCAGTGTCAGAGCTCCATCCGCTCCCCCATGCCTGGGACCCCACAGCCCCCTCCCCTCCATCCACAGGGAACCACCGGCTCGAGCATCCCCGTCATCCCTCTGCTGTATTTACTATTTCTTCATCTCCCACCCCCTCTTTTGGGAAGAGACAGACTTCCCCGTTTCCATGGAAACCCTCCCCCTCTCCCCTCATTTCTTCAAAGAGATTTTCATCCCTTTCTTTCAGCAATAGCTGTTTTTAGGCACGGCTTCCCCTTCTCCCCCTCCCCACCCTTCGCTCACAGCTCACGCTTTGCCAGACAAGCAGCACCCACCGGTGCTGCCTTCGGGCACCCATGGGAGCCACAGCATGACCCATGTGGCTGCTGCCTCAGCAGGGGCAAGAGCAGCTCCAGTCCCTGCTCAGGTCTGGGGTCCAGATCCTGGCAGTTCCCTTGTGTGGGGGAATTCTGGGGGACAAAGGGGGTGCAGGAAAGTCCTGGGAGCATGGGAAATCCCCACCGCCCCGCAGGTTGGGTCCTCAGGACCGACTGTCCCTGCAGCATCCTCTGTGATTCCCAGATCCAGTGAAGCAGAGGGGATATTTCCTCTCCTGCAGTCACAGAGGGGACAGAGGTCTGGGTAAGCCCAGGTAGCCCTGACCTCAACTCTGTGGACATCAGCTCCTGTTCAGACCCATGCTGGGGTGAAGGCAGGTTGCCCAGATGGAGCTGAGAAAGACCCTTGTGTGATGGTCACAACCTGGGACAGACAAGGAGAGTCCCCTCTGTCATCCCCCCCTTGCAAAGCCAAGCATCTGCCACCCCCATAATGCCATTTGTAGGTTGGTGACTCCATCCCATCTACACCCAACAGCACACATCTCATTCACACCAGTGGGTAAATCAAGAGGGGAAGGATGTCAGGACCCACTGCTTGGAACAGAAAGGAATATCCCTGCAGGTACCAACACCTGAGGGAAGATAGGAAGTGATGTACCTCATGTGAGAGGTGCTTAGCAAGGAACAGTCTGGGGAGACAGGGAATATCCAGCAGGAACCTGATCCCAGCTGGAAGAGCCCCTCTGCTTCACCCTGGAAAAGCCACGCTTGGAAGAGCTGGATGCTCTGGCTTGGAAAGAAGGATACGACACAGCCCATTAAAACCCAGACCGGTGGTCAGATGGTGAGCAGGGAATGATTAATCAATATTTCTTCCAAACACCAGGAGGAAATGGCACCCAGGGAAATTTCCAAGCAGCAAATTTCAAGGCAGAGAGGAAGGGATTTACAGCACAGGGCGCACTGGAGCGCAGAGCCGTGCTGCTGGAGATGCCCACAGCCACCCAGTGCCCATGGGGGGATGTTCAGGCATGGAGGTGAGTGAGACATCAGCCAAGGAGACTGGAGAAACCAGCCCTTCTGCAGCCCAGCTCCTCCTGACCCTCATTTAAGATGGATTTGAACACCCCAAACTCAGGCAGCACCAGTGCTGGCTCCACATGCTGCTCCAAACCCTCTCCCAGGCTGGCATTCACCCCCTGCTGTTTACACCCTCTGCAGATGAAGCAGGAGAACATCCATCCTGTTGTCACACCGTGCCACCCCTGGGCTGACCTACACCCTGCAGCCCCTGAGCTCCACTCAGCTCCTCCCTCCAAATCCCAACAGGCTGGGAAATAAAAGCCAGCCCAGGGGGGAGATGAGCTGCCAGCATGTCTTCTCCAGGCCACAGGTATGGGCTGGACACCCTGCAAAACCCATGAGGTCTGGGTGGGGGTGTGCCTCAAATCCAGGCTCACTCCTGAGGTCCTGGTGATGGGCTGGGTATGGGAACATCCCCTCCACTCATCAGTGGTGATGTGGAAGGTGATTCTTGTAGCAAACCCAGGTGAAAGGCAGCAGACAGGACCTTCCTCTGGGCTGAGGGAACTCACCACCAGGCTTTGCAACATCCTGTTTTTTATGGGTGCTTAAGCACCTCCCCAGTTAACCACATTAACTGAAACCTGCAGCTGGAAGCACCACAGCCCTGAGGGAGCTGATACAGAAATCAAGATCACAGCAAAGAGAAAAGAGCTGCTAAAACCCCCTGCACAGTGTCTGGGCACCCCTGAACCACAGGCTCCCTCCTCCCAGCCTAAAATCTGCCCAGCCACCAGCCAGGCTCTAGTTTGGTCCCTCCCAGTACAGCCACCCTGAGGTAACCTGGAAATCATTGCTGAAGTGGATGCAAAGGGAAGTTTCCTCTCAGGATGATATTTCACCCTGAAAAACGGGTTCAGCCAGAGGATACATCTCAACCCTCATCCTCACAGCCCCCTTTGTGCATCCCCAGCATCCCTGTGACCAGCAGTGTCCCCAGGGCTGGGTGTTGGGTCCAGTCCTGTTCAATATCTTCATTGACACCTTGCTGAGGGAACAGCACCCACCCTCAGCAAGTGCTGCTGATCCAGAGCTGGGAGGGGTGGCTGACAGGCAGGACACTGAGCTGCCACCCAGAGCCCTGGCCAGGCTGGAGAGCTGGGCAGGGAGAGACCAGATGGGGTTCAACAACAGCAAGTGGAGAGTCTGGCACCTGGGGAGGAACAACCACATGGATCAGGACAGGCTGGGGGTGACCTGCTGGAGAGGAGCTCTGTGGAGAAGGACCTGGGGGTGCTGGTGGGTGACAGGGTGGCCATGAGCCAGCAGTGTGCCCTGGGGCTGAGAGAGACAATGGGATCCTGGGGGCATCAGGAGGAGTGTGGGCAGCAGGTCACAGGAGGGGATCCTCCCCCTCTGCTCTGCCCTGCTCAGGCCCCACCTGGAGTGTTGTGTCCAGTGCTGGGCTCCCTGGGATCAAAAGGACAGGGATCTCCTGGAGAGAGTCCAGAGAAGGGCTATGGTGATGATGAAGGGCCTGGAGCATCTCTCCTGTGAGGAAAGGCTGAGAGAGCTGGGGCTGTTCAGCCTGGAGAGAAGAAGACTGAGGGGGGACCTAATCAATGTTTATCAATATCTGAAGGATGGGGTGCAGGGGGAATTGGCCAGCCCCTTTTCAGTGTCTGTGGGGACAGGACAAGGGGCAATGGCTGCAAATTGGAGCCCAGGAAGTTCCACAGCACCATGGGGAGGAACTTTTCCCCAGTGAGGGTGAGGGAGCCCTGGGACAGGCTGCCCAGGGGGTGTGGAGTCTCCTTCTCTGGAGAGATTCCAGCCCCATCTGGACACCGACCTGTGCAGTATGAGCTGGGGAGCTGCTTTGGCAGGGGGGTTGGACCCCAGGAGCTCTGGGGGTCCCTTCCAACCCTACAGCTCTGTGACTCTGTGATCTCCCCTCTGCCCCATTTCAGCATCACAGCACCACACTGGGTGTTCCAGCCATTTTATTCAACTTGGCGTATGAAAGAACAAGTTTCAAGTTCTAATGAAAAGACCCCAAACCCTCCCCCCCCCCCAACATTAAAAAAATAAATTCAACATCAGGTAAAAAATAAAATAAAATAAAATCACACAACCAGAGAAAAAAAAAATAAAAGAAGTCACTTTTTAACCAGTAACTGAACACAAGGCCCACACCACAGTGGAGGTCACCAGGGCAACGGGATGCAGAGGCTCGTTGGAGCATCAGACTGGTACCAAAAGAAGGAGTTAAAACAATTGCAACACAACTCACTGGCTCAACCAGAGTTTAAACCAAAACCAGAGGAACAAAGCTGTGCTTTTACATCTCCAGTCCAACATGACATGGTTTTGGTGGCACCTAACTGGTCAGGGTTTAGCCTTGTGGCAGAGAACGGCTTCAGTTTTAGGCTGGGACACTGGATTACATGAGGCAGTGTTCCAGGTGAGACAGGTGTGGAAAGATCTCTGCAGGCCCATGAGGGAAAGCAAAATCAAAATTATATCCAGCCAACTGGCCCAGGAAGGTCCCAGGAAAAGAAGTTGCATAGCGAAAGATGGGAAATTAAGAAACAAAGTGGTGCTGTGGTGGATGTGACGCCCCGTCCCCACTCGTGATGCTTTGGGACCTCAGGTGATGAAGTAAGAGCCTGTTCTCCTTCAGAGGTGTTAAATTCAGCCATGTGAATATCTCACCTTCAGCAGTGAAGGGGATTTTCCTGCAAAACCTGAGTAATTTGGACAACTGAGTCCCATTTCCAATATCCTAACAGCAGCATGAGGGACAAGGCAGCAAACACATCGTTTTGCATTAAACTGCCTTGTTTCAGGCACAGCATCCCAGAGCATCCCAGCATCCCAGAGCACCCCAGCATCCTAGAGCATCCCAGCACCTCAGAGCCTCTCAGCATCTCAGAGCATCCCAGCATCTCAGAGCCTCTCAGCATCTCAGAGCCTCTCACCATCTCAGAGCATCCCAGCATCTCAGCACATCCCAGCATCTCAGAGCATCCCAGCATCTCAGAGCATCCCAGCATCTCAGAGCATCCCAGCATCTCAGAGCCTCTCAGCATCTCACAGCATCCCAGCATCTCAGAGCTTCACAGCATCTCAGGGCCTCTCAGCACCTCAGAGCCTCTCAGCACCTCAGAGCCACCCAGCATCTCAGAACATCCCAGCATCTCAGAGCCTCCCAGCATCTCAGAGCCTCCCAGCATCTCAGAGCCTCCCAGCATCTCAGCACCCCAGCACCTCAGAGCCTCTCAGCATCTCAGAGCATCCCAGCATCTCAGAGCCTCCCAGCATCTCAGAGCAGGGCTTTGAAGGGCTATGAATAAAGATGAGCAGCCTGCCTTTGGATGATTATGGGAATCAGCACACACTATTTTTTGGATCTTCTCTTGATGTCAGGCACCATTAAACCACTCCCTTTGTGTGTGTGTGTGTTTTTAATTGGCTGGATACCTTTTTAATTGGCTTTCCCTTGCCAAATCCAACCCTCTGCTCCAGATGACATCCCAGCACCGCTGTCCTGGTATGATGGTTCTCTTTAAAACACAGGAGGCTAGAGCCAGAGTCGTGGTGACACAGATTAATATACCAGACTGACAGTTAAAGACTACCAAACTCTCAATTACCTTGGAAAAGCACATTAATAATCAGCTGGTTCAGTGACCAAGCAAAGGAAACCCACCAGCGTGGAGCAACGTCGCCAACACCACTATGAATGGTGACATCAGACATCCTCCTCTTGGCAAGAAGAGGTTGAAATTTGGCAAGATTCTCATTGATGTGAGATGTCCTCAGGGTGGGTTTGGTGCTGGCCAGGAGGTGTGGAGCAGCTGATGGCCAAGGGTTGAGCTCTGCTCTGGGAAAGGAGCGTTTTTGAGACTCACCAGCCCAGAGGGGTGAAGGGATCTGGGTTTTCCCATCCCTTTGCTCATCAAAAAACCACTTTTGAAGCACAACAGAGACGCTTTAACAACGTGGCTACTGAGAACAGGCGAGGTACAGTGATGGTTCACACACACAGGCCATAAAAAAGCTCTGTTACACCAGTGAAAAATAAAACTCACTTTAGTACTGGTACATTCTATCCCCCATTTTAAGGGCTACTAGATCATGTTCCAAATGAAACTAAATTTAACACCTTTGGGACCAGGGCTTCCCAAGATCCAGGTCTGTGTTGCAAGCCAGAAAATCAATTCTCCTCCTGCTAAATGTGTCCTTACCCTGTGGGGAACCCAGGGCTGTCTGCAGGGGTGTGGGTGGATGCTGGATCAGACCTTCAGCAGGTGCTTTGGCTGTTTGCAACCCAAACCCATCAGCGTGGTAGGAAAGTGCTTTCTGGGTCAGTCCCTCGAGGTTTCAGAGCTGCTAAAGCTTTTGTTCAGTCCCTGCAGCCTGGAAAGCACACTGCAAAGCCAGCATGCTGCAGGGAAGTTGGGAAAGAAAGGTATTTTGCAGTTCCTTAGAGGTTTTGCAGGTGAGATCCCCAAAATATCCCAGCCCCATCTCCCCCAGGGTTGGGTTTCTGGGGTTCCCAGTGATGGAAACTGGCTCAGCCCTCACTCCCCAAACACTGAGGACTCTTTGTGGTCTTTTTAAAGATGTTTTTGAGGTCTCAGACTCCTTATGGCCCAGGTTTTCATTAATTTTGGTGCTGGGGAGCTGCAGGATGAGAGCTGGGGGTGAGGGAAGAGCTCCCCTCTGCAGGAGGCAGGGATGGATGCCTGGGAGGGGGACTGTGCCAGTGCCACATTAAGATACAGTTGGCCACATGTCCAAAAACCCTCTGTGAGCCCAAGCTCAGAGCAGCCCCAGCTACTGCAGCAATGCAATTACTGCCAGCTCCCCAGGGATCTGCCAGCAGAGTGATTTGCTGGAGGATCCCATGGAGGACTTCCCTCCCCTCCACCCCCCCAGCAGCTGGCAGCAGGACAGGGCAGGGCCAAATGTGAAGTTAATGAGCCACCACTCCAATTAGCTTTAATTAGTGCAGATGGCTTTAGAACCAGATTGATTTCACACCATGGGGTGCTTCACCTCCACGATTCCCCAGCACCCCTCTGCTGAGCCTTAGCACCTCCAGCTCACCTCCATGAGCTCAGGGACCCTGGTGTTGGTCCCCAACCCACCTCCCTCTGCACCTTGTGCTGGGAAAGCTGTGACCAAGGCAGGTGCCAGCAGCACCAGCCCTCTCTAACTCATTCCTCCACAGCTCCTGGGACCACAGGGCTTCTACCACACTGGGGATAAATAGATGCAAACAAGCCCAAGCAGCAATGTCCCACTAAGGGTCAGACCCACACTTGCTCTTTGCCCCCCAGCAATGCAGCTTTGACTAAAGCTGCTGGTTTTCTCACTTCTCCCTCTTTTCTCACCATCTCAGCCCATTCTCCCCAGCCCACACTGATGCAGAACCCCAGAGACAGCTGGCTTTGGGAGCCCAAAGTCCTAGAGGAACAAGGTCTTCACCCCCATGCCATGGCAGGAGGAGGAATTGGAGCCAAGGAATCATTCCTGCTTGAAACCCAGAGCAAACACCCAGGACCTCACCAAAGTCAGCACATGGATCCACAGTGGTTCCCCACCACTGAGGGGCTTTCTCAAGCCTTGTTTTGGCTGAGGTTTGCATGCAGGGCTTAGACAACCAGAAAGTAGGATGTCTTCTTGTGCCAACCTACAGGTCTGGAGCAATCTCAGCCCCAAACAGCTCAGAAACCAGCTTGGGTCTCATTCCTCTTCCAGGCTTTTCTGCAAGGAGAGATGGGGGGTGCGGGCAGCTGGTTGCTTTGCCACAAATATTCCCCTGAGCTTCCCCCTTCAGAGTCTTTCTTCCAGTTAGAGTGTTTGTTGTTAAGTGCATCCTTGCTTGGGTTGTGCCTCAGAGCATCCCAGGAGCGTCTCCTGTGGATGTTGTCCATCTCCTGCCTGGGATCTGGTTTGGAATACAGGTTAGTAGCTCCATGTGGTGAAAGATCCAGGTTCTGGTGTTGCCCTCTGGGCAGACTGGTCCTTGCTCCACTTCCCAGGTACTCAGTGGGGTCCTCAAGGCCTGTCCTGGGACATGGACCCAAAGCAACGAGCAGCATGAACTCAAGAGCCTGCTTCACATGCCTGAAGAACTTGTGTCCCAACACCAGCCCCTGAGCACCCTCTGCTCCAGAGCCAGCTCCAGCTCCCTTCCCTTGCTCCAGCCCATGTTAACACCCCCTGAGCCACCCTGGGGGAATTATTGCAATGGAGAGGAGAGGAGAGGAGAGGAGAGGAGAGGAGAGGAGAGGAGAGGAGAGGAGAGGAGAGGAGAGGAGAGGAGAGGAGAGGAGAGGAGAGGAGAGGAGAGGAGAGGAGAGGAGAGGAGAGGAGAGGAGAGGAGAGGAGAGGAGAGGAGAGGAGAGGAGAGGAGAGGAGAGGAGAGGAGAGGAGAGGAGAGGAGAGGAGAGGAGAGGAGAGGAGAGGAGAGGAGAGGAGAGAGAAAAGGAGAAGGGCACCCAGGCTCTCATGAAATGAAGCAGTGGCCCAAGCAGCCAGGATTGGGTTCTATCCCTTTCCCCCCCTGGGAACTGGATTTCCTGCAGCTTTTCATGGAGGGATCTCCAAGCAAGGCACAACTCCTTGACTGTTCAATCCCATTTTCCTCAGTGTTGTCAGAGATGCTATTTCTTACCAAGGACTTGAAAGGACTCCCAGCCTTTGGTACAGCACACCCCTACTTACAAAAAGCATTTACAGGAAAGTCAGAAAAGTGGACCAGGAATTATCCCCATCCCAGCACCACCAACCAGCCTGTGGCCTTTGACAGGGAACAGTGAGAGCAACCGAATTCCCTCCCCAGTCTCCCTCCCACCCCTAACAAAACACCTGGACCACTTATTAGCAGCTCTGGTTAATGTTTCCTTTCTGGTTGCTTCATCTTTCAAGAGATTTCTTTTAAAATGTTAAAAAAAAGAGGCTGAAATCATGTCCAAATGCTTCCCACCTCCCCTCCTCCTCCTGTCCTGGCTTTGTTCAGTCTCATTGTATTGCACATGGTTTGAAGATAAACTTCCAGCTGTAAAGCTGTTCCCTCCTACATAATGCACTTGTTAGGAAACACAGATAACATGGCAAATATTTCATATATATATATATATATATGAAATATGATGAGGGGTTGAAGTGGGGAGGAGACAGACCCTCTGTCAGTCGGGTCCAGAGCAGCATCAGTCACTGTGTCCATGGTGTTTGCCATTTCCTTGGAGATGGGTGATTTCCCAACACAGTCCTGAAGGTCTTCAGTTTGAAACTTCTTCTGTTATCTGTTGGGCAAAGCAGAGAACTTCTTTAATGCACAGCCTGGTCTGGAAAACAAGCAGCAGGCTATTATTTATTATTTTCTCAAGGCAAAGTAGGATAAATATTGACATTGGTCCCCTGCAGCAGCTTCAAATCCCCATCCCTCCCCCACCCCCCCCAAAAAAAATCACTAATTAAAATTGTTTAACAAATCACAACACAGTCTAAAGCAAGCTAAAGATAGGGAAAAAGAATCATTAAATATATTCCAATTATTAACTATTATCTCATGTTAATGGCAAGTTCCAAATCCAGGGTAATTAGCACAAAGTGGGTTTTCCTCATCATGGTTTTATCTTAATCAAGCTGGCTTTGTTCTGACCTGCTAGGATTCATAGAATCATAGAATCCCAGACTGGCAAGGGTTGGAAGGGACCCCAAGGATCACAGAGCTCCAACCCCCTGCCACAGGCAGGGACACCAACCTCAGGCCTGGAGCTACACAAGGTTGCCCAGGGCCCCATCCAACCTGGCCTTGAACACCCCCAGACACGGGGCACCCACCCCCTCTCTGGGCAGCCTGTTCCAGCCCCTCACCACTCTCTCTGCAAAGAACTTCCCCCCAATATCCAATCTAACCCTTCCCTCCTCCAGCTTCACTCCAGCCCCCTTGTCCTGCCAGTCTCTGCCCTTGAACAAGCTGATTCCCCTCCTGTTCCTCTGCTCCCTTCAGGCACTGGCAGGCTGCAATGAGGTCCCCCCACAGCCTTCTCTTCTCCAGGCTGACCCAGCCCAGCTCCCTCGGCCTCTCTTTGTAGGGCAGGTGCTCCAGCCCTCTGAGCATCTTTGTGGCCCTAAGCAATGACTTGACGTTATAAATCTGATCCAGGGGGATGGCAGGAGCTGGGGCTGGTCCCATGCCCAGCGCTCAGATCGTGGAGTTGTTCCTGCAGAGCTCAGAGCTGAAGCCCCATTTGGATGTGGGGATGTCTCTGTCTAGGGAAGGACCAAAATACATCAAGTCCCCCAATCTCTGCAGTGCTGGAGCTGTCGAGCCTTGGTGCAGGAACCCAGCTGGCACTGCAACCCTGCAGCATGAAGGGACTCAGCCTGGCCCCTGTTTCAATACCTCAAGATGTTCTGCTCTGTCTTTAAAACACTGAAACTCATCAAAACTCATCAAAACTCCATAAAACCACTGATATCCTCCTTGTTTTCCAGAATAACACACACCCTGCCTGTTCCCATCTCCTGCTGTGCCATGTCCCAGCTCTGTGCCCACCTGAGGATGGGGCATGGCCACATCTCCAGATGGGGGTTTAAGCCCCCCCAAGAGTCAGGAGGAGGCACACACCCCCATACTGGCCCTCTCACTGTGATTTTTCAAGAGAGAATTAGTAAAGCTTCCTATAGCAAGGTTCATTAGCTATATTAAAAGCAGTGTGTGGTGCACACTAATAAGATGAACGCTACCACCAAATCACATTACATGAGCCGGATGCTTCATTAGCAGCCGGGGATGAGACAAGGGTAGGAAGGACCTGTGCTCACAGCTCAGAGCCCAGCCTAATGCTCCAGGACCCAAAAAGGAGCCTATTTTCCCCCAAAATCAGCCTATTTTCCCCAAACCAAGAGTCAGAATGGAGATACACAAGGTGAGGCAGGATCTGTGCTCCAAGGAGGGTGAGATCCAACTCTGGATGTTGCGGGGATGATGCTGGTGCAGGGATGAAGATGGTGCAGGGATGAAGGTGATGCAGGGATGAAGGTGATGCAGAGATGATATAGCAAGGATGCTAAAAGCAGGCAAAGAAGGGAGAAAGGTGGGATTTCCTGCAAGAAGCAAAGATCCCCATGCAAGGCAGCATGGCACTTGGGCAAATAAGCTACAAGAGGGGCTTAGTCCTCCTTGTAGAGTCTCAGACCAGCCAGTTCTTTAAGCAAGGGCTTATCTTGAAGTGCCAGAAGGACTATTCATAGGCTTAAAGCTAACTGGGGTTTATGCTTTATTGGACTGGGCTTGCTGGGAGGGATTACAGCCTGCTCCCACCTGCCAGCAGGGAAAGGCTCCTGCTTTTTCTGCAAAGCAATGGTCAGACTGGTGGCATCCTCAAGAGCCTCTGGAGTATTACACAAATAAAACCCAAATAGCACCTTCAGCCCAGCACAGCCTGGGAAATACCGTTGGTTTGGCTGAGAATGGGATGGCAGAGTTGGGGCTCTGCATATTAAGCAGTAAATAATAATAATAATAATAATAATAATAATAATAATAATAATAATAATAATAATAATAATAATAATAATAATAATAATAATAATAATAATAATTTTCTCAATCTGGGAAATATTCCAGTACTTTGGGGAACCCTGGTACCTCATCAAGCTGTTTGCTTGTCCTGCTAGAGAGAAAGCCCAAATCTTGAACCAAATATTGATGTTATTTCAGCAAGAACAGCAGTGGGAATGAGAATTCCGGAGCATTCAGGAGATAATGCTGCTCCGGATCCTGAAGGGATCCAGATGTCTTCCCATCATATGGGGGTGATGAAATCCTCTCCCCTCCAAGAGAAACAGAGGATATTAAACAGCAGCCACAAATATGAGATGTTTTTTAATCAGATGAGCCAAATAACTTGTATCCCAGCATTGGGAGCTGGCGAAGCAGCTTGTGAGACTGCGAGTACTGAGGAGCTGTTCAGCCCTGGACCTGGTGAAGATCCAAAGGACTGGAAAATAGCTCCTGTTGGGCCAAGTTTTTAAGGAATAAACAAAGTGACCTGCAAAAATGGTGGGTCTGGCCATCTGTTGCTGATCCCAAACAATATGCTGGGAATGGCTGAGGCTCTTAAGAGGAAGATGTAATTGATGCCAATCGACGCAGGGTTGGGGAAAACAGATCCTATCGTATTCACTCCATATCTCATCTTGCTGACTTCCCAGTTTGGCTGATAAAGGTAAATGCTTGTGTAATGCTTTCCCCTAAAGGAGCTGCATCACAGCTTGCCTAAGAAAATGGAGCAATAAAGCCAATTCCCAGGAAATATCCCGAGCCAGAAAACCAGCTGAACCCAGGTCCTGTTCACTGGGTCCCATCTCCTTGCACATGCTTTGCTTTCCCAGAGCATTTTGCAACCAGGATGGCAGAACCCTTGAAAAAGGTTTCCAGCCCCAGGAGAGAAGAGCCCAGGCTTGTCTGGGATGCAGCAGAAAGATTTCCTCCTTTCACTGGGATGTTTGTGAGGGGCAGGATTCAGGCACCTGAAGGGTGAAACACAAGCATTGGGTACCAGCATCCACTGATGCAGGTGTGGAGGTAGGAAACCCCTCTACCCTGCAAAGCTACACCCAGCTCACAGTAAACTCCTTTCACATCCCTCCTGCAAGCTCAAATTTGCAGCAGGCAGGTTCCTTTCCAGCTCAAAGATTTTGTGTCTCATTTCTGTCCTGCTGCAACAGCCTGAGGTTTGAATCGTTCCTGAGGTGGCAGCTCCAAGCACAGACCAGCAAGGTTCACTGCTCTCTGCTTGGAGAAGTGGGATTCCAGCTGTAAAGGCACAGAGATTTCAGGCCATGAGGATGGAAAAGCAAGTTCAAAGATACAGAGTGAAGGCACCAGAGGAGAGGAGGGTGGTTATGGGCAGTGGAGCCGTAGGGCAGAGCTGGTGTCCCTGGGAGGCTGGGGGAGACCCTGGGAGGGAGGAATCCCTGCAGGTATGGGGGACCAGGGGATGTGCTGCAGGCTCTGCAAGCTTTGAGCAAACTGTAAAGGCTTTTTGAGCTCTGTAAAGGCTTTGGAGGATTCTTTCTTTCTTGCTCTGTGTTTCAAAACTGCCTCTTCTTCCCACAGCACGTTTCACCGCTGCGTTTCCAAACGCTTAGTGAAGCTGCTCAGTGTCATCTACAGATGGGGAAACTGAGGCCTGGAGGAGATGACCTGTCTGAAGCCCCCCCCAGTACCCCAACAACAAACACCCATCAAACACCACAGTGCTCCCATCCCTCAGGTCCAGGGATGCACATCGTCCTGGACCATCTCCATGCCAGAACTCCTCCGAGCAGCACAGCATCCCCAACACCCTGCACTACACCCAATGAAGTTACTGCAACCAACTCAAACAGCAAACACACCCCTCTGCAAACACAAAACCCCCTTTGCAAAGCCTGTGTTCACCCCATCCATGTTCCATTGCAATCTCTGCTTCCCATGAAAGCAAGACCCCTGAGCACAGACCCTGCTTCCCCGCTCCCCCTGGCAGAGGCTGAGCCTCCGGAGCTTCCACTGCTGGCTGAACCATGACACAACCCACAGGGATTTTCCATATCCATCCATGATGGTGCTTTGGAGGAAGCAAAGCAAAGCAGCTGGTGCTGGTCAGCATCAAAATAGAACTGACTGCATCCTTGCCAGGGAGAGCAGAGATAGCCGCTCGCTAATCTAGTGCGAGCCACGCATCCGAACCAAGGCTTCCCACCCAGTATGTGCTAAAGCTGCTAAAAATGAAGTGGAACAACTGTAGAAAAGCAACAGACATGACAGAGCTTAAACACGCTCAGGAAAGCATGAATGACAAGTCTGAAGGAAATGAATCATCCTTAAACCAACCCAGCAGCGCGGCCGCATCGCTGAGCAGGGTCAGTATTAGTGTGCACCACGGCTGGGGAAAGGCTGTTCCTGTTCTGAGCAGGGGAAGAGCAGCTATCAGGAAGTATTTTAGCTGTTCCTAACTCAAGTGACAAGCTGAACGAGATAGGAGGCAGGTTTTAATTTACTCAAGCATGTCCTTGCTCATAAGGAGGAGAACAGTGACGGTGCCCTGCGGGGAGGTTCATGCGTGAAGGTTTCCCTGCTGCAGAGCAGCCTCAGCACTGAAAATTCAGGCTGTGGGTGGAGATGAGACACAGATGGACCCTGAAAACCCTGAAACTTGGGGGTTCTCAGAAAGCAGCACCTTGTTTGTGGGAAGAAAAGCTCATGGGGGGGGGTTCTCGAATCATTTTTGGGTGGGCTTTGGCAGCAGCAGGGATGAAAGGGGTCCAGCTACAAGGGAGCACAGACACATCTCTCATCTCTCATCTCATCTTCCATGAGGAGGATGGTTCTCATGAGTAAAATATGGGATTCACTGGGTGATGAAGAGCAGGAGCCCTGACTCTTTCCCAGCCCAGAGCAGCAAACACGTGTCCCATCAGGTGGGATGAATATCCCTTTGACAGAGACACCATTACTCACTTTCCTGTTGGGGAAGCCAAGGACAGGAGTGAAAGGTCTCAGTTGTGTCCCAGGCTGGGCCAGGAGAGCTTTGTCTGGGGCAGGAGCCAGGGGCTGTGGAGCTGGAGTTGCTCTGCAGGGCTCCCCTCCAGCAGCAAATGTGGCCCCTACCATGGGATGGCTCTGCCCTGCATTAGGACACCCATCCCTCTGCCAGTCCCACATGTGCACTAGGGAAGTGCCATGTGTCACCCCTCTCCCCCCACCTCAGTGAATCCACAGTCCTCCCACTGCCAGAGAAGTGATTCCCAGACAGGATGAGGCACCTCAGGGCACCTACCCAACACTCCCCCCCCTCCCCCCCCCCCCAAACTGTTCCCTTCAGGGCAGAGATGCTGCAGTCCCACAGCTGTTTCCAAGGAAACCCTTCCGCTGGGGAGCACATCACTCCAGCCTTCCCTGCTCATCACCTAACTCCCACCGCTGGCACAGGAGAGGGCTCCCACCACCCAGCACCCACTGGGCTCACCCAGACCCACTGTTAGTGAAGCCTCTGCCATGAAAACACTCAGGGAATCAGGGAAAGGCAGCTATATCCTATCCTAAACACATCCTCCAGCAAACAACACCCTTCACATTCAACCCAAGCACCCTGTTCAGACTGTGGGTGCAGATCCATGGCAGGGAAGGGTGCAGAAGAGCAGCACCAGCTCAGCAGCAGTGAAGGAAACAACTCATAGGATACCACCCCGTCCTGTAATGGGCAGAACATCCCTCTCTCCCTGCACCCATTGTCCTTTGCATGAGGATGCTGGTGCTCTGAGCTCTCCCTCCCAGTACAGGCAGCAGTTGAGACCAAAGGACAAACCAAGTGGCATTGAAATCCTGCTTGTCTGTTTGCACTCAGAGGGTCGCAGCCAACCCAGAGAGGACTTGTTAAAGCATTTAAAAATGGAAAGAAAGAAAAAAAGAAAGAAAGAGAAAAGGCCCTGCCTTCCCTCAGGCTGTGCTGGGAGCCTCTGCATGCTCTCACCAAGATATGCATATTTTAAAAGCTTGGCAGGAAGAGGGCTCCAAACTACACAGTTAAACAGATTTCAGGCAGAAATCTCTCTGTACACACCAACAGCAGCAAAAGAGCCTTTCCCTGAGCTACAGCTCTGTCAGGACAGACCCAGGACAGACCCCATGGCAGGTGCTAAGCTCTGGATGGCTCCTTCCCTTTGCCCCTTGCCTCAACTGTCCCTAAACTGGGGATTAAAAACAAAACCCGACTTCTTTTGTTAAGTGCTGGAACTGGAACAATTGTCTGGGAAGAAATTTAACCCTCCTGGAGGAAAGAGATATCCCCAGCCCTTGTTTGTGTCCACACTAGGGTGGGATGGATACTGCTCTGCTCCTGACACCCCAAGCACCTGAAGGGCATCTATTGTGCTGGAGAACAACAGAACCTTTTTAGAAGAGTTCAGGCTTGAAAAGACACCAAAAAAAGGGCTAGTAAGCACGAGAAAGAGGTGAGAGTGTCAAAAGTACCAAGCCCAAGAGCCAGGGTTGGGGTTGTTGGGTGGCCCCCATATCCCTTGGATGCAAGGGACCAAGGATGCATCTGTCCTTCCTTCAAGGGGGCATCCAGAGCTTAGACAGGGCAAGGGAATAGGTCCTAAAATCCACACGGAGGGAAAGAGAAAGGAGCCTGGGAGAGGAGGGAGGAAGCTGTACTAGGCTCCATATCCCCCAGTGCCCCCACATAAAACGTCTGGAGAGGCAGCTGTGGCCTCGTAGGGCTGTGTCCCTGGGCTGGGAGCTGTCAGCCCCCTTCCTCACCCCCTTCCTTCAGTGCCAGCACTGTCGCTGTCCCTCAGCCGACAGGTACAAAGGATAGGGGAGGAGGAGGAGGACATTTCAGAGAGCACCACCGCCACGCCGCACACGCAGATGACAAACTGGGGACGATGCAGGGACGTGGCCTTTCCCCTCCTTGCTTTCTGTGCCAGGGGAAAGGCCAGCCAGCAGCTTTTGGTAATGCACTTTCCTCCATGCAATGTACTAAGCCGGGTCTAGGCAAGCCCTGAGCCTTGCCTTGGGAAGGCTCTGCAGCCAGCAGCCAGGCAGCTCCACCACCACCACTAACCTCACGCTGCTCCCCCTCAGCACATCACAGTCGAGTCCAACACACCACAAAGGCTGAGACTCATCCTTAACTCCCCAGTGACTGCTAAAACAGCCCAAAGTCCTACCAGGAGGCACACTGGAAGAGAGCAAAGTCAGTTAAACAAGCAGCTGGCTGCAAAGGGAGCAATCTTTCAGGAATCTCTCCAGTTCCTGGCACAACACACCAGCAGCCAGGTTAAGAGCAGCCGTCAGACCGTGCAGCAACAGAAGCATTTATCTTGCTGAACGGTACCTAATGAGACAGCACAGAGGGAAGAGACAGACAGAAATGGGACAGAGCATCCCAAGGATATCCCCAGGGTTGGTTTTTTTTTCTATGTATCTTAAAGACAGAGCAGCAGGGCTTTTTCTATTTTCCAGTGACACCATTCACTAAAGGTGCAAAACCACCTTTTACTGCAGTGGGTGAAGTGGTTTCCTTCCCACCTCTCCCAGACAGCATCTCTTACTGTCCATACATCCCACTGAAACTCTTCTGCCCCTAAGAAATGAGGTAAGGAGGAATCAAGAAAGCAAATGAACGACCTGCAAGGCTTCTGCTTATTTTAGAAGGCAGGGAAACGAAAGCTGTACTGTGCCATTTCCAGGAGAACATGTGGTTTCTGTACCCCATGCAGCTGCCACAGAGAAAAAACAGACCCAAAACTCATCTGCAAACTCTCCTGGGTGGGGTTGTTTCCACTGCTTTGAAGCTCAGCTCCTCCTTTTAGGAGTAGGTGCATGGAAGAGCTTTAGGAACATTAAAAAGTGAGAGCTCGTCAGAAGAAATGACTTCAGCATGGGGAAAAGGCACACTGGGGTGTTCCCAGTTACCCCAGAGAAGGGATTCTGGGTTTGTCACCTCCAGAGCATCTCTCTAATAAAAAGAATTAGACCCTTGGCTGGTGAAAACTACAGTTGCTCAAATAAAGCAGTTGCCTAACTTTAGCCAAGAGGCTGCTTTGATGTTTCCCTTGGTTAGAAGGGTTTTATTAACTGGGGCTAAGGGAGAGGGTTACAAACTGTCTGGATCCTTTTAAACCTGGGTAAAGTCCCAGAAAAAAAATCTGATTTTGGCGTGGGCAGCATCTCTCAGGACAAACCTCCCTTTCCACACACCTGGGGAATAGGTCACTCACACAGGTTGGTGTCAAATCTCCCTTTGTCCTAAGAGGCATTTAACAGCATCCCTGTGCAGTTCACTACTGGGAAGGAAACTGGTTTTATTTAACCCAAAACCCAGCAAATCAAAGCAGAGCAGGAGCAGAGGGGCTCAAGGCCCTGTCTTCAGCCTGCTATGATGGCAGGGCTCAGACTGATGCATTCAGCCACAGAAAATCACTTTTCTTAGCACAGAATCCAAGCAATCCAGCTGCAGAAAAGCAGCCAGCTTTCCCTCCTATGCCCATCCCTAAAAAGCAAAGAGAAGCCCAGGAGCTATGGGATGTTAGCCCAATGTGCACAAAACCACCCAAGAGCAGCAGGGTAAGCTGGAAAATAAAAGTAAATCATGGAAAACATGAGGTTTGTCCCCAAAGCAGCAGCATTCCCTTACAATGCATTACACCCTACGCGGTGCAGAGCTCACCTGATCCCATCAGATGTCCCGTGGCCCCTGGCGCACACGGAAAGGTGAAGCCGGTGTCTGCTCTCCAGAGGGGTTTTGGTTCTTTTTCAATCCTTTTTCTTATTAGATGTGTCCCCTTTGTTTCAAAAAAAAGCTGCTGGGATCTCCCAGCTGAGCTTTTCCACTGGCTGCTCAGTGCCATTTCACACTGGGACTGGGGAGACCGATGGGTTTCGTGGGGCGCAGGGGGGGGAACACGGGGTTGTTCTCGGCGAAGCGGGTGCTCCTATGTGCAGGGTGAGAGACTCCATCCCCAAATTTCATTTCCAAGGTGTGAGCTCCTCTGAGAGGGAGAGGTGGGTTTGTAGCGTGCTTATTGCCTACGGGTGCTTTATTTGGCATGGGGGAAGCCATGGAGGGAGGGGGAGGAACGTGGTCTGGGATGGGGTCACATAGTAGGGCAGAGCCGTGGTGTCCTGCAGGATGATGGGGCTGGAACCATCTGGAAAGGGTTGGTTTGTTTTTTTTTTATGGGAAGAGCAAGGACCAAGGGGGATGGGAGAAGGGATGCCATGACAACCTTTGGGGGTTTCCCAGGAAACCAGGGTCTCCATGGCAACTGCATCACTCCGGTCCGAATTAGTGACTTCCGCTGGAAGGCGTGTTCGCCACTTTAATCTCCTGGTGATAAGCGGCTGCATCTCTCCCAAACGCCGTGCAAAAGCAGAGGAAATATCCCTTTGTCTCCAGCTGGGTGGGTTTGAGGTGGCACCACCACGGTGAGGAGCCCATCCTGGATCCCTCATCCCCCGCTCCACGCCGGCATCGCTCCCCGCACATCGCCAGCACCTGAAACCATTCCATTTCGCCATCGCCTCCCTCCTCCTCGCAGACAGACCCTGCTGCATGGCCACAGACTCGATGAGGGATGAGATAATGACAAAGGGTTGCAAAGGAAGGGAATTAAGAGTAGAAAATGAGGATGGGGTGGTTTTTTTCCCTCTTTAAATCAGCACTGATTGCACTCGGTCCCCGACCAGCTTAGAATTTCAGAAAGGATCTGAGAGGGGAGGGAAGGGGCTCTGTGCCGTGCCCGTCACGGCACACCCCATGTTTCAATATTAAGCATCATTTAACAATGTGGTAACAGAGACTCTCTGCAAAATGAAAAGGTTGTTTCCTCCCAACCCCCTTCCAACATGTTCTCCTCGCCTCCCCACCCAATCCGGGGTCGTTAATCCAACAAGTGAGCTTATGTGCTGGAAGGGAAAGCGGCTGCAGGCTGCCTCCAGGGAAGGGGGTGAGGGGGATTCAGGAGTAAAGCGAGATGTCCCCAAACCCAAGCAAACAAAAGCAGCCCTGCAACACGTTGCAGAACAAACACCTGTTTTCGGCGGTGAGTGTGTTTTGTCTTCATCTTCCTTCCCTTTACCCTTTAGCTGTCCTCTTCTGCAGAGAATTTTAAATCCCTTTTTGGATCTTTAGAAAGGCAGGATCTAAAAAAATAAAGGTATAAAACCGAGGGCACACACAGACCGACGATGGTGCATGT
Source organism: Laterallus jamaicensis coturniculus (assembly GCA_022605575.1). Taxonomy (NCBI): domain Eukaryota; kingdom Metazoa; phylum Chordata; class Aves; order Gruiformes; family Rallidae; genus Laterallus; species Laterallus jamaicensis. Next base: position 3,671,914 of record JAKCOX010000038.1, read on the forward strand.
TCCACACAATACTGAGCACACAGTCACTTTGCATTATTATTGTTATTATTCTTTTTCTTGTCTTTGTTTGTGGGGGTTTTTTTTTTACCTCATCCTCAGGTTTTGTTGCTGTTTGGTCAGTTGCTGTAGTTTTATTTTTAAACATCCGTAAAGATCTTTTTGATGTTGACACAGTTGGGATTGTTTGTGGATGTGCAGTTGGCTGTTTTAAAGGCAGCCTGTTTGAATGCACTGTGGTTGATTCCCCCTTCCTCGATCACCATGTACTCGGACTTGCTGAGGGTGGAATTGCTGCGAGCCTTCCTCATCTCCTCGTTGGATGAGAGATGCTGGCAGCTCCCAACGTGCATGTACTGGGCTTGCTCCTCTCCTTCTGTCTCCCGGTGGTAGAAGTAGTTGAAATTGGAGACTATGACAGGCACGGGGAGAGCGATGGTTAGCACCCCCGCGATGGCACAGAGAGAGCCCACAATCTTACCCCCAATAGTGATGGGGTGCATGTCCCCGTAGCCCACTGTGGTCATGGTCACCACTGCCCACCAGAAGGCATCGGGGATGCTACTGAAACCTGAACTGGGATCATCGGCTTCTGCGAAGTAGACGGCGCTGGAGAAGAGGATGACGCCGATGAAGAGGAAGAAGATGAGCAAGCCCAGCTCCCGCATGCTGGCCTTGAGGGTCTGCCCCAGGATCTGCAGCCCCTTGGAGTGTCGGGAGAGCTTGAAGATACGGAAGACTCTGACCAGCCGGATGACTCTGAGGATGGCCAGGGACATGGCTTGCTGGCCGTTGCCTTGCCTCTCAGCCAGCTCGGTGCCCAGCGTGATGAAGTAGGGAATGATGGCCACGATGTCAATGATGTTCATGATGTTCTTGGAGAAGGTGGCCTTGCTGGGGCAGGCAAAGAAGCGGACCAGCAGCTCAAAGGAAAACCAGATGATGCACAAAGTCTCCACCACAAAGAAAGGGTCGGTGAAGGATGACACCATGGAAGCAGCCGAGGACGAGGAGTTGGTGAAGACATCGGGTGTGAGAGGGCCACCGCCTGCCCCAAAGGTCCCTCCAGTTCCCTCATAGTCGTGGTCATCCCTGAATTCAGGCAGGGTCTCCAGGCAGAAGATAACAATAGAGATAAGGATGACCAAGACAGACACTATGGCAATGCCTCGGGCTGGCCCAGAGCTCTCAGGGTACTCAAAGAGAAGCCACACTTGGCGCTGAAACTCCTTCTCGGGGAGCGGCCTCTGCTCCTCCCGAATGAAACCCTCATCCTCCCGAAACTTCTCCATGGCCTCCTCCCCCAGCTGGTAGAAGCGGATCTCCTCAGAGAAGATATCGATGGGCACGTTGACGGGTCTCCGGATGCGCCCACCGGACTGGTAGTAGTAGAGGATGGCGTCGAAGCTGGGCCGGTTCCGGTCGAAGAAATACTCGTTGCGGAGGGGGTCGAAGTAGCGCATCCTCTTGCGGGGGTCACCCAGCAGGGTCTCGGGGAACTGCGACAGCGTCTTCAGCTGGGTCTCGAACCGCAGCCCCGAGATGTTGATCACCACCCGCTCGCAGCACTCGTGCTCCCCACCGCCCGCGGGCTGGCCGGCGGGGACTGCGGCCGGAGTCGGGGGGTGATCGTAGCGATCCCCCCCGAGCAAAGGGTGAGGATGCTGTGGCTCTTCCAGTAAAGGGTCTCCGCCGCCCCCCACTACGGTCATGCTGGCTTCCTCCCCTTCTTCACCCTCTTCCTCCTCTTGCTCGGGAACTGGCTGAGGGGTGGCGGGGGGCAGCTGCTCGGTATAGCCCAGGTTGTGGTGGCTGCTGGTCGAGTCACCCCGCGGATGCCGGCTGGCAGAGGAGGCAGCCGGAGAGTAGAGCAAGCTCCGGCGCTCGTCCATAAAGGTGTGGGGCTGAAGGGGAAGGGGGGGGAGGATCGGAGAGGCGGCAGCCGGAGCCTCTTCTTCCTCTTCTTCCTCTTCTTCCTCCTCCTCCGGGCGGAGAGGCAGAAACAGCCGCCCAACTCCTCCAGCGGCTGCCGCTGCTCTGAGGAGCTGAGGCTCTTCTCAAAAAATCCGCCCCCAGCCCTGGCACCGCCTCGCTCAGTCACCGCTCCCGGAGACACCCACCAGCACCCCCGGCCCTGCCCCGCAGCCCCCAGCAAGCTGCCAGCACCCCTTCCCTTGCCCTTCCCCGGGGTGGGGGGACACCCCGATCCATCCCCCCCTCCCCAGCGACCAGCCGAGGGGCTTCGGTCCCCTCCCCAGGAGCATCCTTTGATGCTCCGCGGGTTGCGAGCAGGGAGAGTGGGGTTTTTGTTTCCTGGCAGAGCCGTTGCTTTAGAAAGAGTTTTTCTGCCCTTCCCCGGGGAAGAAGAGCTGTAATTTTTGATTATTATTAATTTGGGGGTTCGCTGGCTTGTTCCCAGTCCCCATTCCAAGTGGCAGCGGGGCTGTGGGCAATGGGAAGCCGACAGCAGCAGCCGGAGCCGCCAACAGTTGTTTTGAATCAGCGTTGGGGCTGAAGTGCTGCAGATTATTTATTTACATTCTCAGTCTAGGAGCAAGCCTCTGTGTGTGTGTGTGTGCCTGCATGCACACACGTGTGTGTGTGTGTGTGCTTGCACACGCATGTGCATCCCCACAGGCATAATAGAGAGGTGAAGCCCAGCCAGCTTTGCTCTGAAACCAAATGTGCCTTTCAGACTTTCCTGCAAGAAAGCCAAAAAGGTTTTGAATTATTTTTCTCTCCCCCTCGATTGATCTCACACAAATAGCTCAGTTTTGCTCCAAAGGGATTTGGTTTTTTTAAGGTGAAAGTCTCCTCTGCAGCAGCCCCGAGCTGGGAAATGCTCCATCCTCAGGGATCAAGTCTGATCTCTCCTGTGTGCCCCTCCATGGGTCCCCATTTTTCTAACCCCCCCACCTCACCCCAAAAAGCAGAACTGCTTTAATCCCCAGGCACGTGCTAAGCAGGGTTTAAGCAATTCAAGAAGTTCCCAGCTTGGGACAAAGCCTGACCATGAGGGACAGGGAGAAGGGTGACCCCACTGCCAGTCCCGTGCTGGCAGGGTGGTCCCACCATCACGGAGGTTGAAACCCCTCCACCAGCTTCACTTCAACTCATCAGCATGGTTATTTTTAACCAGCACAGCCTCCAGAAGGTAGGGAGAAAAACAAAGGAAAAGATCAAAAATTATTTATACTCTAGATTAGAAACAAGCTGTACAAAATACACATACCTGGGGGGTGGGGGGGGGAAGGAAACAGCCCTAAATATTGGGGCAGGAGCTGCCTACAGGCTGGAAATGGGAGATAAGCACTGTGGATGAGGGCTGGGTGAGCCCAGCCTGCCTTCCTCTTGGTTGACAAGGGGTAAAAACCTTCTACCACCAGAAATTAGGGGGTTTCCTGGGGGAATGCACCTCAGCAAGGTCCTGTGGATGAAACAGTGGATCTGGTTGTGGGACCAAACCCAACACTGACTCCAGGCGAGCTGCCTGCTCTGCCCCTGTGTCCACCGACCTCCTGGTGCTGGCATGGCCAGTGCTGGGATTTTCCAGCAGTGAGGAGCAGCTTGGTGTGGACACTGGAAGACATTCACCTGGAATCACATACCAGGATACACACCTCTGAGCTGTCAACTTGCCCCAGGACAGACAGTATCCTTTGTTGCCATCTCCATCCTTGGCTTTAAGCCCCAGTTTTAGGTTCCTCCTTGCTTGAGGCCACAGATCTCCTGGGATGTGGGGGCTGGGGCAACACTTATCTTGTTCCCCTTATTTTGTTACCCCTATCCCTATCTTGTTCCCCCCATTAGTAATAGTGCTCATCAGCAACATGCTCCCAGCAAGGTTACCCACTCCTCCTTTCACACACACAGCATCTCCCAGCCATCCCAAACCCCAGATAAAGCAGGAAGCAAAGCCCTGGAGCATCATTAACCCTTGAGCTGCCCACACTGCTTGTAGGTTGAGAAAAAAATCCTGAAAACAATGGGTGGCATCCAAATTGGAGGCTCTATTTTCCACAGGTTCCATGGTCAGGAAGCCTGCTCACTACATACATGTGTGTAGCACTTGAAGACTTGTCTGGCTCGTCTCTTTCCTCTGCTAGGATTTCTGCCAGTAAATCACTGTCATCTGGTCTCAGGCAAACAAACGGAGCTGCTTTAAACCATAAACATTTATTGCTGACAAAAGGCTGGAGGCAGCAAGGCACAACTTCCATCAGTTTACTCTGGGTCTCAGGCAGGGGCAAACTGCAGAAATGATTGAGAGCACCACAGACCTCTGGGATGCTGCAAGGAAAAGTCCTTCCCTTAAAACCAGGAGGAAGATTCAGTTGTGTGTTTGTCTCCCCACCAGCCACAGACATTAACCCTTGAGCTCCGGGCAGCTTTTGTCCAGCACCCTGCTGGCTCAAAGGATTTCACAGGGGCTGCATCCCAGTGGCCCCAGGCACTGTGTGGCCTCCTGGCCCTGTTTACTCCTCCGCTGCTTCCACGTAATCCTATCAAAGCCAATTAAGCTGTGCCAGACAAGCAGCAGTCGCTGCAGGCAGAGAGCAGCCAGAAGGGCAGATCACCTCCTTCCCAGCAAAGTCCCCTCGGCTTCTTCCTTCTCCCAGTGTCCCCAGTCAAGGTTCGGTTCCACACTGGGGATACAGCAATAGCATCACCTCCTGTTTGGCATCAGCCCCAGAGGGGTTTGCATACAGGAGCTGCACCAAGTCCAAAATGTGTCAAGCAGCAACAGAGGCATCCCAGGTCACATCCCCAAACCAAGGGCGGTCTGGGCACAAGGGACATCTCTGCCATGCCCAACCCAGCCAGCACTTCCCTGTGTGCAAGGTGCAACCCTGCTGCTCAAAGCTGTAGTTTCTCTGTCTAATGCAAGAGGTCCCAGTCCTCCCCCTGCTCATTTCTGTCTGCTCTTCCACCCAGCTCCTCTGCTGCATCTGGTCTCAACAAATTTGATTTTATTCCTAACAGCCATTTAAGAAATTCCCCTGTGCCATGATCTACAGGCTGACCTGTACCATCAGACACAGTTTCTACAAAGCAGCAGAGCAAGCATCACTCTCTGTCTTCTCTAACAGCCTCTCAGGGCAGATTTCCACACACAGCTTCCCCTTTCCCACAGCCAGACCATGAGGGGAACCCCCCCAGCCTCCCTCCCCGGGGTGCACAGGCTGCACAGAACATCTCAGGACCTTCACCCTGATCCTTGCCCATTCCCAAGCGTGAGGCTGCCTTAATGCCCTGCTTCCACTTGGAAACGTTGCCACCTCCTCGCTGCACCCCATCACCTCTCCAGCAGCCTTCTGGGGTTGTCCTTGTACCAAAATCCTCCTTGTCCCCTGTTTAGCACCAGAGGGGCAGAGCAGTACAGCAACCAACCCAGCTGCTGCAGCAAGTGGGATCTCACTAGGATCTCAGCTGCTCTCCCCTCCCTCGCATTTGAATGGGAACCCTGCCTCCATTGATGGATCTGGGACAAATCTGCTATTCTTTATTTTGGAGGATCAGAAACCTTTCAGCCCAAACGCTGTTACAGTAATACCTTAATGCACTGTAAATGCATTGTCTCTCCTCCCACAGTGGGGAACGTGCAAAGCCCCAACTGCTACATCAAGGCAGCGCAGCATTAACTCACTGACGAGGTTTCCCATGTCATCTCCGAAACATGAGCTCTACCTCTGCTGCTCAGAGCCCTAATCTGGACAAACATCACTGATAAAGGCTTGAGGTTGTCACTGGGGTCACTGATCACAGCCTGAGGCCGTTGCTGTCGGGACTGCAGAGGACCACCAGCATCAGGACAGTTCAGCATCAACCTAACTTTTGGAGATTACCTTGGAGCAAGACATATATTAGGCAGCAAAAACATATATTATATGGTTAAACCAGATAAATAGATGCATTAACCCTGCTCTGCTTAGCTTGCTTCAGTCAGGTTCAGCTGCTTGCCCTCCCTGTAACCTTCAGCTCGCTCTTTCCCATCAGATTATCCCTGATTTAATTGTGATTATTTGCTCTGCAATAGGGGAATCAGTTGTACAACGTGACCTCTGGCTCCAGACTGACCAGTCCTGCCATCCTCATCACAGAATCACAGGGGTTGGAAAGGACCCCAAGAGATCATTGGGTCCAATCCCCCTGCCAAAGCAGGGTCCTTTCACACACTGGAGGTGGGAGCATCACCCTTCCAGGAGAGCTGTGCTGTTATCCCAATGAACACCACGATGGGGTCACCAACTCCATCCCCAGAAATCCAGCATCCTGTCACATCTCCTTATCAAGCCCCAAAAGCACCCACTGAGGGTCATCCCCTGGGCTAACAGCTGGGGTAAGACCAATTCTTCCCTGAAGCCACCCAAGGAGGCAGAAGGAGGGATGGGAACTTGATTTCCCAGGATGAATTTAGTGTTCCAGCTCTGGAGCACACAGTCCCTATTCCTGTCCCCATCTTAGTCAGAATCTGGGTGCAATGCAGCCGTGGAGCGAATCCTTCTATCTCTCCGTGCCTCAGTTTCTCATCTGTACATTAACAGAGTATTTCTCGCCTCCCACCCAGACACTATTTAAATCCAACTCCAGAAGCCTTTTGCTGCACTCATCACTGCAGAAAATGAGAAAGATACTCAGATTTGGAAGGGGGGGGGGGAACTGAACACTGTCTGAATCCTGCAGCTTACTCAGCACTCAGCTCAGGTGAAGAGCATCCCGTAGGGATAAACCACACCTCTCTTTACCAGGGCATTTAGCACCAAGCACAACAGGACTGGGGATGCCCTGGATCCTCTCTGACTGCTGCTGTCCAGCCACAGAAAGCATCACATCATTAGAGAACAGTCATTCCTGCTAATAGATGGGGGGAAGTGGAAATTGAACCGCTAACCCAAATAATTGAGCAGGGACAGGAGCTATTCCTCATCGTTTGCTCCACGATGCATTTAGCAAGAGTATTTCTTGGTCAGCAAAGAACTAGATTTGCTGGCTGAAAACCTATCAGGCAAGTCTAAATCCCACCCAACCCTTTGGGGATCCAGGGCTTATAACTCAGGATATAGTCAGACCTATTCTAATATTCTAAAAAATGTGATTAACTGGGTGGGATTATGGTGGCCAAACAACATTAATGCAGATTCCACTGCCATGGGGATCCTGTTCCAAGGCCTTCACAATGACAGCAAAACGATACCCAGCAGCTTCTTACGCAGCTCCTGTTGCATGCCATTATTTGGTCATTAAGATATAAGATTACATTGACAAAGCAATATAACCACAAATCCCAGGAGGCAGCAGGGCCACGTTACTGTGTTTTCATTATGGAGGTAAAAATGTGGCAGATGACCTGCATGGCAGTGATGGAGAGGAGAAAAGCCAGGGGACTCCTCAGGGACTCGGGGCGATGCCAGGACAGGATTGGTGCTGAGTCAGACACAACCTCAGTGTCAAGATGGGGAAACCCCCATTTCTGGCAATAAAAAGCATCATGTGATTGAGGGGTGACTGCTCACCCCTGGAATAATCTGTTCCAAGGATGTCCCTTTGGTTTGGGGTTAGTGACAGCCACACAGCAAGGCGACACGAGGCAAGGCACAGCCTCTGCAGCCTCCTGAAGCCAAGCAAACCACACCTCCACCCCACAGCAGTGAGATCTCTGGGTACCAGCCCCTACAGCCAAACCCAGCAACCACTCTCTGAATGAGCCTGGCAGGAGCAGTGTGCCCTAACAGGCAGGATCAGTATCTCCACAACAGCATTTGTAGTTGACTTTTTCAGACAATGCTGAAGACATTCAGGGGGAAATGGTGCCTAACTCCCTTTGGCAGCACAAACAACTCTGCTTTAAAGTAAGATGATTTTGCTTTGATTGGAAATTCTGGAGAATATATGTCACCACTGTGCCACAAAGCAGCCCTTGTGCAGGCTCAAATGTTTCTTTTTCAGAACAGGCACTCTTCACCTTTTCCCAGGCTTTAGCCAATTATACAAAGAAAAATAAATTGCATCAGAGAAATGAAGGGATTTTTCTGTGCTGGGGAGCTGGGATGGAGCCTGGCTCAGCCCTCCTCTGCCCTGGCACCAGGCACTGGGGCAATTAGATCAGTGGGAACTGAGTGAGGAGGAGACTCATGAGGGGCACTGAGCTGTCTCAGCTGAGCACAGCATCCCTGTGACAGTCGCTGTGCTGCCTGGCAAGCAGGCAAGGACTTTCAAACTGTGTTTTGTCTCTTGGATTTCTCTGCCTTTCCCCAATCCTTCCAATTTTTCCATGACTTTTCATTTGCTAGTTCAGTGAACATCGTGTTAGAGAGGAGAGAGATGAAATCTGAGCTTGCAGGAGCTTGACTGACACACCCCAGGAGCAAATAACAGGGAGGATGCATGGCCATCATGATTGCTCAAGTGGGACATGGCTTTCACCAACAACACTGGGTCAGCCTGGAGAAGAGAAGGCTGTGGGGGGACCTCATTGCAGCCTGCCAGTCCCTGAAGGGAGCAGAGACACAGGAGGGGATTCAACTTTTTAAAAGGATAGACAATGGCAGGACAAGGGGGATGGAGTGAAGCTGAAGGAAGGAAGGGTTAGATTGGATATTAGGGAGAAGTTCTTTGCAGAGAGAGTGGTGAGGGGCTGGAACAGGCTGCCCAGAGAAGGGGTGGGTGCCCCGTGTCTGGGGGTGTTCAAGGCCAGGTTGGCTGGGGCCCTGGGCAACCTTGTGTAGCTCCAGGCCTGAGGTTGGTGTCCCTGCCTGTGGCAGGGGGTTGGAGCTCTGTGACCCTTGGGGTCCCTTCCAACCCATGCCAGTCTATGATTCTATGATTCTATGATTCTATGATTCTATGATTCTATGATTCTATGATTCTATGATTCTATGATTCTATGATTCTATGATTCTATGATTCTATTATTCTATTATTCTATGAACACATCTCTGACACAGCTGAGGAAGAGCCATTGCTTAGCAAATTCAGTGTCAGGAAGGAGCAAGAGTGAGGAATACAAGGATCTATGTGTTCAGCTTGTGCCCCACAGCATCCCAATCCCCCCCTTCAGGGGTGACCCAGCTCTGGATACCCACAGCCCCCATGAGACTATGTTAAAGCCAAACAAAAAAGAAAGAGGAAGCTCTCTGGTTTCCACTGAAATCACACGACAGATTTGGTCAGAGGTGGTTAAACTGCTGGTGGTTAAAATGGGGAACACGATGGGAAAGGGACAGCCAAGAGGGTACATAACCACCCCACCACCACCATCCCCCCATAGCTCATTGCTTTATGCCTTCTATCTGCCACAGAAGCAAACACAATTTGGTCTAATTACTCCAAAGGCATCAAATTTCCATTTGAGTTTTGATAAAGGTGTGGAAAGAAACAGGGCAAAGGATGTCTGGCTGCCAGGAGAGATCCACCTTACAAATATGAGCATGCTCCAGCAGCCTGGATCCCCCAGCAACACAGTCCTTGGGCTTTCAGTCTCAAAGGAAACAGCTAAATGGAAAATTAAAGCTTGGACAGGTCACCAGGCAAAACACATTACTGCAGCCCTGGCTTCCTGGCTTAAGTTAATTAGTTCATGTTTTTACAGTGCTTTGAAACAGCAAAGAACTCCCCCCCAAACAACCCAAACCTGCATTAAGTGCTAACATCATCATCAGTCACTTTCTAACTGCCAAACTAGGGGGAACTCTCTCCTGCCTGAATCATAGAATCATAGAATGGCATGGGTTGGGAGGGACCCCAAGGATCACAGAGCTCCAACCCCCCTGCCACAGGCAGGGACACCAACCTCAGGCCTGGAGCTACACAAGGTTGCCCAGGGCCCCATCCAACCTGGCCTTGAACACCCCCAGGGACGGGGCACCCACCCCCTCTCTGGACAGCCTGTTCCAGCCCCTCACCACTCTCTGCAAAGAACTTCCCTCTCATATCTAATCTAAACCTTCCTTCCTTTAGCTTTAATCCATCCCCCTTGTCCTGCCAGTCTCTGCCCTTGAACAAGCTGATTCCCCTCCTGTTCCTCTGCTCCCTTCAGGGACTGGCAGGCTGCAATGAGGTCCCCCCACAGCCTTCTCTTCTCCAGGCTGAACAAACCCAGCTCCCTCAGCCTCTCTTTGTATGGCAGGTGCTCCAGCCCTCTGAGCATCTTTGTGGCTCCTCTGACCCCTCTCCTACAGTCAAAACTGAAGCCCCTTCTGTCCCTCCCCCCCATCCTCCCCAGGAGTTTACCCCTCCATCACTGGTGCTGGGAATTGGTTTGTTATAAAAAGCCTTCCCTTAGCTGTAGAGTTGTTATTCAGGGGTTGTTTTCTGCAGGGGAGATGGATTTGCCCAGAGTCTGCAGTTTTCACACACAGGCAGTGAGTTTGTTGGCATTTAGCTGTCACATCTGGATGCTGGGAGATGTGCAAAGCCTGCAGGCAGACCTGGGGCTCCTGAACGCTTCCAGCCATGGGCAAAAGCTTCATTTCTAGCTGAGAAATCCAAACCAGCCAAAATTTAGAGCAAAGGAATTTGTGCAGCATCACACAAAGAGTCTGCAGGAGAGCTCAAAGAGGAGAGCTCTGCAGCTCAACCCAGCCACTGGTTTCGAAGCAGATTTCATGCAGCAGAGCAGCTCCTCTGGGATCCCCCTTCTCACACAGCCTGTTTGAGAGAAACCCTGAGCCCTGCCTTGGAAATCCCCTCACGTTGCAGGGGAGGGATCCACCCAAAATGGGGTGAGCTGGACAGATAAGTTGGGGTTTTTTGTCTTCTTAAGCCCTCCCGGTGGGAATAAGGGGTGTGATGCTGGGTGATGGGTGCCAGGACACCACCCATGGGTGCCACAGTGCCAGGTTCATTTTGCTGACTGATGGCCTTCCAGGCAAGAGCTAGCCCTAAGGAGACCCACTAACAATTAAAGCAAGAGTGTCTCAAAGGGCTTCTCTTACACAACCTCCAAAGCAAAAGCAAAAGCCACCACGTTCCCCTTCTCCATTTCCCTAACCCTAAAATGACAAGATAATCCATTTGGTGGTGTTTGCTTGGGGAGTGGATGGCTTTTTATTTGTTTTCACTTTGATATATTAAGAAAAATAGGTCCTTGCTCAGCTTGGGGACACCAGGAAGTCTGATGCTCTGTCACCTGTGACAGTAACCCCAGCAACAGCTCTGCTGCCAGCAGAGGCAGGAGAGGATGCTGACTCACTGCCTGCTTCGTTTTCACAGCTCACCCTTCACCAGAAGCATTGCTGGAAGAGTCTTGTTATTCCTTTCCTCTAACCCTCCCTTTAAAAAAAGATAGAATCATTTAAGTCTCAATTCTAAAGGAAGACATGAAATAACATAGCAGTGAGAAAGAAAGTGGCAGGGAATACAAAGGGAAAGTTTAATTCCAGGAAGGAATTCATTTCAGTTCAAAAAGCAATGCCCACCATCCATTTGCTGAAGTAATCACAAACAGAACTGACTCCTGAGATAGAAGGGTTTGCTGCAAATACAAACCACTGGATTACAACAGCCTGGAGATAGCAAGAAAGGGGTGGAAACTTGAGAAGACCTTCTTAAAAGAAGAGTTTTCCCCCAAATGACTCTTCTCCCCTTCCAATTGACCTTATTTCTTTGCTGCTTGTTTTCTTTTTCACTGCAAATCTTGAGCTTTGTTCCCCTTCTTCTCTTGGGGGAGCACAAAATGAGATCCAGAACAGGCAAGTGAGAGGAAACCAGTTGATGTTGCTTTTTTCTCACAGTTTTTCCTCCTGGTAAAGTGATTTTGGCCAGAGAGCGATGGGAACACAGCACAGGCAGAGCACTGAGATGCTGCTGGGAGCTGGACCCAAGGGATGGATTCCAGCATCCCAGGGAGGGGATGGAACTGAGATGTCACAGGGCTTCCCACTGGGACACAATCCTGCAGCTGCCCCCTTGGGAGCAGAGCTCTGTGACACCCACACACACCCCCCCTTACAAACAGAGGGTTTGGCAATGCTTTTGTAAAGGCCAGGCTGTATTTCTGGTTTTGATTCATCCCTTTGGTCCATCACACAGAGTACAGCTAGGTACCCCCAACACACTGCAGAGCTGCCTGCATGGTCCAGCCAGACGTGGTGGTGTCTGGTCTGGGCTCCCCCTCCTGCTGCCCCCAACTCCTGGCACTGGTAGGGATGGAAGACCCTCAGTTTTTGCTCAAAAAGGGCTTGTGCACAAGCCCTAGTGCTCAAGCCCTTGTGCAGAGCAGAGTCAGCAAGACCCCAGCACAAGGTGATGATAATAAAAACACCAACAACACCAACTACTTCCAGAAACCTCCTGAGCTGCCTGATAATTTTGAGGCAGGGCAAGAGGAGGGACTGAGATCTGACTCGTAGCTGGGAAGCACAGGGGAATGGGAGAGCCTGTTAAGGGAAAAATCAACCCAGAAGATCCCTCCTTGCTCAACAGTTATCATAAGCCAGCATTCAGCTGGGAAATCCTGCTCAACGCTCTGATTTCTGCATCGTGTAAAGCAACACTCAGTACCACAAGAACCCAACGATGGCACAGCCCAGGGCAGGTGGATTTTGTGGGTCTGGAGATGTGATGGGATGTTGAAAGAGCTTTGCTGCCCTAAACACACCATACACACACCCTTCTTCCCAATTCACCCACGTTCAGGTGACAACCAGCACCTACAGATGAGCCTTCCTATACTTACAGAAACCCCTATACCATCAGGCCAGGTCCCTCCAGATTCTGTGGAGATGCTGCCAGCAAGCTCAGCCTCCTGCACCTGGCATGGGAAATGGGTGAGAAAACACGTGGTTTTACCCTGTGCCCTCTGCAGCAGGGTTTCAGGCTGTACCTGCCTGTGCCTATTGTCTGCCACCTGCCTTACACAGGAGCTTTTAATAGCTCTGTGATGGCAGCAAAGACAGTGTGAGGCTTCGCTGCAGAGCTCAACTGGAAACGCTTTTTAATGAGGATGATTCGGGGTAGCTCCCTGCCCCAGTGTCAGCTGTGAGGACAGGGCACTGCCTTAACACTGCCATTTCATCATGAGGGAAGCTGGGAGGAAAAGCTTCCAGCTACCAGCATCTCCCTGCTCTTTGCAGGTTTGGATCTGAGGCTGATCTCTGCTCACCTGAATTGCCAAAGCAAAGAGGTGAAAGGGATTTTTGAGCAGGAAGAGTTTTCAGGAACGGCCCAAAATGTGATGTGAGCAATACCACAACCACCTCCTCTGCCAGCCCAATGCAAGGACAGGGCTAAAGCCACAAAACATGGACAAGAGGACATCCTGGACCTGTATTCTGCAGCCTGCTTCACCATTTAAAGATACCCTAACTGCAAATCAGGGTCAGAGAAAGGCCAGGAGGCTCAACACAGTGCCACGTCTGGGTCTGGTTTAGCCCATCACTCATTAGTCCATTAAACAGATGACTTTGGGACTGTTTCCCAAGGTAACACACAAAACCTGGGGGGAAAAGGATGTTCCCTCATCCCTGTCACTGAGGCTCTGCAATGCCCTCAGATAACAGTGCCTCAGTCTCCCCATTTGTAAATTGGATTGCACGTATCCACTTTCCTTTGTGGAGTGCCCCAAAACCTAGGGAAGACGTGATTAGGGAGGTGATTATAATTATTTACACCACCCTAATGGAGTGCTAGAGCCCATCATGGTTGTGGCTGGATTTCTAACGTTTGTTAGAAAGAGATAAAAGCTTTTTTTCACTGGTTGGTCTGCAGGCTTTCAGGCTGTCTTTGATGTGCTGTGGCTAATAGCCCCTTCATTTGATTAATTTTCATTTCTGCCGTTGGTCTTTAAGAGCTGCCACACAGACTTTGTGAATGGAAGGGATGGAGCAGTGATTCCCCCCCCCCTCCTCAGCACACACACCCCCCCCCAAAAGCTGCTCCAATTCTCATTAATATAAATCCCTGCAGGGTGAACTCCCAGCCCAGAGCTCGTGTGTGAGGGAGCTGAAAATAGCAACGTTTATAATAATAATAATAAATAACAGGGAGGGTGCTAGAAACCATGAAGTGCCTCCAACTGAATGTGTGTGTGTGTGTGTGTGTGTGCAGGAAGGTCCCAAAACGCAAGTGACAGCAATAATGGAGGCTTTTGTCAGAGCCTGAGTGTGAGGAATAATTGAATCACTGCCTTGTTACATACGGACCGATTTAGCCCCTCATTATGCATTTGGCAAGTACTTAGCATAACGAATCAATTTAAAACGGCACATGAGACTCAAGTAATTCATAATGAAACTCCAAATCAAGATTACAAGGCAAGACTAAGGCTCCCCAGCTCAAATCAAGGGGATGGAGAGGCAGACCATGATGAAGATGAGCTGGGGGTGGGGAACAGGTAGGAGAAGCCTCGAAGTCTCTGCCACTGCCTCCCATACACCCTTGGGTTGGGCTGTTAAGTCTCCTATGGCTCTGGACCCTCGTACCAAAATCACACGAGTGGTATTTCTATTTCAGAGAGTATTTCATGAGTATTGCAGTCTGGTTTGGGGTCCCTGTTGGGTGTCCCAGGCTGTGTCACATCTTGCTGCTCAAGAAAGAGTCCCAGATCTAACTAGTTTCTTCCCCTGAACTTAACTCTTTTCCAAGCCCCTTGCTCACCACAGTACATGAGCTTATTGCAGGTCTGTCACCCCTCTCCACCAAGCCATAATACTTCCCTGCCTCCCAAATATCTTGCAGCTTAACAGACTTAAACCAACAAGACAAGGAAAGAGGCATCAGATGAGCAGAAATGGGTGAGACAGCGTACCCAAGAAAGGAAGCATGTAAATCCAGAAAAGCTTCACACCCATCCCTACACAGGTGTACGAAACACATCCCACACACCAAGGCAAAACTCAGCAGAAAGGACCCAGCTGCTGTTCCAGAGGCATGGAAGAAGGCAGAGCCTGGTGTAAGCCAACCTCAAGCCTGGCTTTACGCAGCCAAGGCAGCAGAGGAACGTAACAGCACATTCTCACAGCAGCTGTCTGCCAAGGCTTTACCTCTGTGCATTTTAGGAATTATCCAGCTGGGATTAAAAATGCCTCCCACCCCTTCATATTTAAATATAGGTTTTCAGGCTAAAAGGAAAAAAAAAAAAAAAGACAGAGACAAGGCTTTGCTCAACTAGAGCTGAATAATTAGGGATGACTAATACGATGTACTGTGGGAAAGCACAGAAGAGACTCTTGCCAGGATGCAGACCCTGGCTGATAAAGCCTACTGCATCCACAGGACAGGTCATCTGGGGTTTCTGGGATACTGCTGTTTCATGTTTACAGCCTCTCTTTTTTCTGATTCTCCAGACAGGCTGTTTTTCTCTAACAGCACATGTAAAACATGAGTCTATGGGGAGTTTGCTGGACTGGGACCACCCGTTTCCTCCCGTTCCTTTGAAGAAGTCTCAAATAAACACTGGAGTTGAGTGGGTACCCTGCAGGATATGGGCAGAGCTGGGAGGGCTGGAGACGTGGCTGGAGCTCTTGGGTTACTTGAGGAAAGAAAAAACGTACTGAGTAAATTTAGAGCTGATGAAAAGCACCCAAGCACCCTGAGTCTGTGGCACAGGGGCTGACGACTGGCAGAGGGAGGAAGATGTTCCTGCTGAATCCCTCAATTCCCTCCCAAAAAGAGATTAGGAGGGGAATTTTTAATAGAAAATTCCATATCTCAGCTCCTTGGGCTCAGCCTGACATCTCTTCCTGGTTTCTGCCTTCACATCAGAGGTCAGCTAAAAGACATTTTCCCAACTGTGCAAACATTCCCAGTCACAGAGGGTGACAAAAGGAAGTCACAAGGCTCCTGAAAGGGAGATGCAATCTTTAATCTCTCTATTATAACATAAATAATACTATGAAAAATAATTGCAGTCCTCTGATATTCCGAATGCTCCTGAAGTGCCTATGCAGTGCCACACACATGTATAGCAGGCATGTGCAGGTACAGTGGGGTTTTTTTTCCAGAGATCTCAGAAAAAAACATGGAGATCAGTGTGTCTGTGCTTGCTTCATGAAGAAGATTTAAGAGAAGAGCATCATATCCAGCATCACAATGGAGCCTTAAAGTCAGTGGGGCTGCCTGAGGCCTACATGGAGACTACCTGAGGCCTACATTGGGAGGTCTCAGGCCAGGAACATCGTTCATCCCTCACACCTTCAGTTTGGGAGCTATTGCTTGATGTTTAGCATTGTTGTAGTTGGACTATGGCAGAATATTTTTGGTAAGACTGTTGTGGGATAATTTTGACTTAAAGATACTTCACAATGGATGCCGCACAGCTCCCCAGGAACCGTTAGAGCAGTTAAGCATCATACTAAAAAAATTCTTGGAGAAGTTGTGACAAATCAAGCTACTTGTTGCATTAATTTTCCTTAAAAATTAATGCTTTTTCTTTTTTAAAAGCCTTTTTATTTTTTAATTAATGCTCTACGTGCTACAACTCAATAGAAGATGAGAGAAGTTCATCCCCCCCAAAATATCTTTGGAATAATGCTACCTAAAATACTTCATATTCTGATTCCATTAACGTTTGCCCATTCTTGTAAATTTATTCAGAAAGGCACAATTTCAAGGAAATCCCCAGAAAAGGTGAGGAAAAAAACCCAAATGAAAGGACCATATCATGGGAAATGGAAAATTTGGTTCTGATCCAGTTCTAAGGTATGTACTGCCAACAGAGAGGCTGTCTCCAGTGAAAACACATGACTTGGAGCATCTCTTGGTGAGATGAGAGGTTGGACAGAACACAATGAACTTTGTTACCTGAGCCACAGAGAGCATGTGTCTGCACACACTCAGTGTTCACAGGTAACTGGGACGTGGGGAAGTGCGGACAGTGCATTTTATTAGAAATTAATGTGTTCCAGGGACAGTTCTTCATTAATATTTTGCAAGCTACATCCAGGGTGGACTCTGCCTTGCCCAGGACCTGAGGAGATGGCTCCTCTGCAGACGTGCACACCTCCTCTCAGGGTCTGAGCCTGATTGAAAACCAAGCCCGGAGAGCGCAGGATCGGTGCTCGTTCTGTGGTTCCAGTGAGTCGCCTCACATCCTCCAGAATGAGAGCAGGTTTGTAGGCTGTCACATAACCACCTCCTGCTGCGTTAGGACACACAGCCTCCTGGGAGGCTCCAAGGCTGAAACAGTGTTCTTGGTTTACTGAGGTTTGTGCTGCAACATGTTCATCAGCAGATGGATTATCTGGGCCAAATCCTGCGCTCAGGGATACCCAACACATGTCTCGATGGGTTCATTAAACCTCCTCATCTTGCTGAGCCACATAGGTGGTGTGACCCTGGAGTCTGCATCCAGCCACTGGAACAGCCATGCATGTGTCCTGTTACCCTGACAAGCTGTCCCAGCACACAGACACAGGGGCATGAGGATGGTGGGATGAATGGGGACATCCCTCCTGGCACGACAAGGAGCATCTGCTTGCCCCAGCCACTGGGAAAAGCAGAAGGAAAAGGATGGATTCCAAGTGTTCATCAGCTCCTTAGCACATGGGTTTGGGGTTGTTTAAATTAAATGATGGGCTGATTGCAATTCCTGTGCATCGTACTGAGCATTTACTCTGATTCCTCCCAAAATCCCAGATCTTAAGTGGAGCCAGGTCCCAGCTTCACCTATTCAGCCAGTAAGTGCAAATGATTACAGCCCCTTTCCTAAGGAGGACCTATCCTTCTGTCCTCCTCCCACCCACACAAATCGATGTCCTTTTCCTTGCTGGGGAAAGAAGCTGACCTCATTTCCAGCTGTGCCCCCTCCAGAGAGATGAGGGAAGATGACACAATTTGGAGATCCAGCTGTGGCATGCAGTGTGTGAGCCTGGCCTGGGGCTTCTTGGAGCATCCTACAAGTGTCCTACTGAACTAAGAGGACTGAAATGTTCAGCACCCACTGCCTGCTGCAACAGGCTCTTTCAGAAAACTGACTTGCTATTAAAGCACCCAAAAAGCACTTTACACTTCTAAAAACTCACAACCCTGGTCATTCCTTTCTGAAATTCCAGCAGCCAAAGTTTAGCCATTTCTTGGGAAAAGTCCCTCAAATTGTGCCCCCAAAGCACAGCCTAAATCCATTCTTATTTGACAAAGAGTTTAAGAAAATTATGTGGGCTTTCCCACATCTGGTTTGATGTCAGGACAAAATGCAGCTTTAAAGGCCATCAGGAAGGCTTTTTGTGGTGTCTTTCCCCCTGTTTAAAATAAAACAACTGCTTGCCCTGAATTACCCACGTCAAGCCTGGTTTGCAGGAGAGCTGGGGAGATCTTTAACATTACACCTCATCTTACAGCAAAATTTCCACTGCTTTTTCCATTCCCTCTTTATTCCACAGCTGGGTTTATTTGGCTCCATCCAAACGCTCCCATGAAGAGCCACTTCACTGCTGCAGAAGATTTGAAGTCTCTGAAGTTAAAATCTTGAGGTCTGAGCTCCAAACAAGATGGAAACCAAGCTGCAGTTTGAAGGAGAGAAGAGGAGGAACATCTCTCTGCCAAGTATTTTAGCACTTGAGCCTACTGGATACAGACACACAGCTTAGCCCTGCTTCATATTAATGCTTTTTGGGATGCAGAGTTTGAATGAAAAATGCAATTTTGCTTAGGAAGAAAACTTTACCTCCACAAGCCAGCCAAGGGAGAGGCTGTGCCACCGTCCTGGAGCAAACACAGCAATCAGCCTCAACCATCTGAGGTCGAGGAGTTTGTTTGTCTCCATGCTTGGATGTGTTTAAAAGTCAGGTGGGTGAGGTTCTTAGAGATATGGTTTAGCACAGGACAGGAACGGTTGGACTTGGATGATCTTAAAGGTCTTTTCCAACTTAGTCATTCTGTGATTCTGTTTTTTATCCCATTTTAACACCAACTGAGTTCAGGTGGTGGAAAGACAGAACAAATGCAGTTGGCCAAAGCTGTTGATTTCATTTCTGTTTGTCTCCTTCAGTTTTGTTTGATGCTGGACCCACCACTGTTCCTACATCCCATGAGGATGCTGTTCTGCTCTTCTTGGGAAGTGTTTCTGTGTGCTATCCAAGCAGAGCAAGCTCAGCAATGCCCAAATCCTTTCTGGTTCTTGCACTAATCCCCACTCCCTCCATTTTACCTAATAATCTGTGTTGCTCTATTTATACTGCTCTGCTGACCTCCAGCTACACAGGCTGTCCTGCACTACCCAGCTAGGAAAGCCAGGGATTAGGCTCATGAATTTTTCAGGCATATACCCAGGTGATGTGTAAAAAATCCTGACTTTGGATTCACAACCTCATCTGTTCCCTTTATTGGGTTGGTTGTTGGTTTTTTTTTTCCCCCCCTGGTTTTGGAGACTGAAAATTGTGTGAGCTGTGGGATTTGGGGGGACAAAACAGCCACTGCAGCTCCCAGCCCCATCTGCAAGGAGCACCCAGAAGCGATGCGAGGGGCAAAGAGCCGAGTATCCCCTGGGTGGCCTTTTCACTCCTCCTCTCAGACCAACCATAAATATATGTGGAGAAAATAAGAACAACATAAAAAAGACTATTTTCAGCCATCACTGGGTGGTGGGAAGGTTCAGTTCAGAGGCTCAAAGACCAACCCTGGCAGGTGCAGGGACTGGAGCTCAGCCAAGCATAAGGAGCTCATCCAGAAAACCTGCTGCCCTTGGTTATTAGCTCTGCCTTAATGCAGATGCTACAAGACTTGACTCTCTGACTCGCTAGTCGGGAAGTCTGGCCTCAGGGAGGCTGTGAGGACACACAGACACCCAGCCGTCCCTTCGCCTGCACGTACAGACACCTCCACACACACACATGATCCCCATCTCCTCCTCCGAGGCAACACCTCTTGTGTGCCTGGGGAGGGGTGTGTGTGTGACAGGCATGGAGATGTCTTCCAGAAAGCAGAAAACCTCACAGATTTCCCCAAGTCTTCCCCCAGACACCTTCAGCTCCCAACCAGACTCTCTTACGCATTAAAATCAGATGCAAATCTCTCTCTCCTGCTGCAGAAGCACCCGACTGATAACGAGCCTTTGTTCCTTCCCAGGCACAACTGCAATTTGAGGACCACTCTCCTCTAAGAGAAATGTCCATTTAACCTCGGTGTTATCTGGAGCTGGTTAAAATCCCTCTGCCCATCTGCAGCAGCTGATAGGGAAACACTGAAGGCAGCTGATAGCATCTTTCATTTCTCATGGGTAACCCCAGGGCTAGCCTGCTGCCAGCCAGAATATTTGCCATTGTACAAGGCACCAGCTGCATCCTTCCAGGTCCTAACAGCCCACTTTCAGATCTATTCAAAGCCTGTCATTTCTCCCAACATCATTAACGACAAGATTTGGGACAAAATGTTTTGCACCTTGGGTTTTTTTTTTGTTCATTTTCTAGTCACAGCTGGGAGAAGGAGGTTTGTTTTTAGCTTTTGCAAGGGAAGCTGCTAGGAGAATGACAAGCCTTTGTTCTTCCTAGGGCGCTCAGAGAATTGGCACTTCCAGAATCCAAGTCCTTAGGCAGCCATTCAGACCCAAGGCTGTTAAGAAAATTGATTAGAAATTCCGTTTAAGCAAGTTGAAGCAAACTGAAGCTGGCACCATTGATTGCCAGCTCTGCTTGCCTCAAACCAGGACTCCCAAAAGCCTGACAAATCCAGGCACCAGCTCTGAGAAAAAAAATCTTCTCTGCAAAGTTCAGCCACCTGGTTGAATAGCCCTGACACAGAAAGCCAGGGCCAAGAGTTGGCCCCCGCATCTGTGACAGCCATGTAGACTCAAGCAGTGCCAGAACCCCCACCCAAACCCATTTATCCTTTCCCAGTTTAATGAAACATCTTGCAAACTCTCTAGGAAGAGCTGGGAAATGAAAGGCACCGAATATGCTGGAGGAAAGGGATGGCATCCAGAGGGACCGGGACAGGCTGGAGAGGTGGAACCGTGTGAACCTCATGACATGCAACAAGGCCAAGGGCATGGTCCTGCTCATGGGCTGGGGCACGACTATGGGCTGGGTGGGGAATGGGTGGAGAGCTGAGGAGAAGGGCTTGGGGGGCTGGTTGATGTAAAGCTCAATATGACCCAGCAATGTGTGCTGGAAGTCCAGAAAGCTGCCCATGTCCTGGGCTGCATCCCTAGCTGCAGGACCAGCAGGTCCGGGGGGGAATTCTGTCCCTCTGCCCTGCTCTGGGGAGACCCCCCTGAAGTTTTGTGTCCAGCTCAGGGAAGGGGGGAGGCCCTAACACAGGGTGCCTAGAGAAGCTGGGGCTGCCCCATGATCCCTGGCAGGGACCAAGGCCAGGTTGGATGGAGCTTTGAGCACCCTGGGCTGACGGGGGGGTGTCCCTGCCCATGGCAGGGTGGCACTGAGGGTCTCTGAGGTCCCTGCCCACCCAAACTAGTCTGGGGTTCTATGAAACAAGCAAACCCACCTCCCATGTCCTCAGCACTGGGATGAAAACAGAGCACTGAACAGCACAGACTGACCTCAGTGGATGCCCCAAGCTCAGGAGACCTAAGAGCACCTCCATATAGCTCCAAAGGGTTTTTTATGGCTGTGCAGCATTTCATTCCTAACATGCCAAACGTCCAGCAATAGCTCCCAAACCAAAGCAGCCAGGACTGAAAGACATACCTGGCGTGAAACCTCCAAAAATGGCCTACAAGCAGCATCTTTCACCCTGGGGCTCAGAGCTTTCCTTTGCCTGGCAAACTTAAATGTATCTCTAAAAGTGTTTTTCTCAGCCACAGCAGCATTTCATTCCAAAGATGCCAAACGTCCAGCTGCCACGGACCCAGCAAGGGCAGGAGCTTTCCTTTCCAGCAAGGAAAGGCTTTCCTCCTTGCCACAGATCCTGGCTGATCATGAGATGTGCCCTGCAGAGCTTGGAAAGCACTGCATCACCTAGCAATGCATCCCTAGCATGTTAAGGAGACATCTCTGGGCCTTTCATCAATCCTGCATGCAATGGGGCAATCATTTCTTCTGTGGGCTGGTAACCCCCGCCGCAGTAAGAAGGGAGTGCAGCCACACTTACTCAATACCCAAAAGCTCTCCACCAGGCTCTGCCACCCACTGTGTCAGGTCCAGAAGACCACTTCTGTTCCAAAAAGCTACAGCTGAAAAGTTCTAACCTTGTGTCAGACACAGGAAACTGAGGAGCAGCGTTTCCTCCAGCAGACTCACCTTGGAAACCACAAGCAGATCTCTCACACATGACCTCAGTGTCCCTGCCAGTAAACCACAGGCACCTCTTGACCCAGGAAGGTGCTGCTCCCTTAGAGCTGCTGGGGTAGCTGAAGTGCAGCTCATTTTCATACAGACCTCTGAACTCCTCCCATTTCCATCACCCATGCTGCAGGGATCTATTCCCAAGCCCTGCTCCCCAGGTGAGATGCAGGGGGGATGTGTGACGCACCAGCAGCCTCTATTTTAAGGTGCTGCTGTGCCACTGCTGGAGAGGTGTTCCTCTTGCACTGTGAAGGCAGCATCAGGGAGAAGGTGGAGACAGCCACCCCATCAGTACAGTCACACGTCTCACTGTGCATGGGAACAGTGCTCACATCTTCACCCTGAGACATCTCAGACAGATGGAGAAAGCACCTTTCCCTTCCTTTCCTGGCATGGGATGGCTGATGATTTCTCAGGGGTAAAAGAATTAAACACACACACTAACACACAAACCTCCATCATCTCTTGATGTCTCACCACTGCCTGATAACAGCACCTTCAACCACTCCTATCTGCCCACCTGGAGACCACCACCCAAAATCCCTCCTCTCTAGGCAAGAGCAGATCTCGGTGCCCAGGTCAGAGCTCCCTGCTCCATCCCTTATTCCAGCCACTCTGGTTTAATTCCTACTCACCCTGCCAATTCCCGCACCCAGGCAGGCAGCTGAACCCATGGAAGGGAAAGGTATGTGTCCCACCAGCACTGCCATGAGAAGACACATTGTGCTGAGCTCCCTCCTGGCCAGCAGTTATTTGTCTTCTGGCACTCAGGAGAGTTAATATAGGAGCAAAACAGGAAGGTTAAAAAAAGGGGACATTGAACCTGAAAGCCCAGGCAGGGATCTCTGCTGTTTTCCTTACCCTGAGCAAAATAATCCTAAAAACAAGGAAGGGCTTGTCTCCCCCACAGCATGTCCTTTCATTGCTGGGGGGGAATCTACAAACCCCTCAGCAGACCTGGTACAGCAAAGGAGAAAGCCCTATGCAGTGACCTGCCTCTGATAACTAAGTAAACCCACATTTATGGGATTATCTCAGCTAATCCCTGGTAAATGCAGTTTTGTTGCACCGTGTTTGGATTCAGAGAACAACCAGGCATAAAAACCAGGACAAAGAGCAGAGGTGTGGATATTCGGATCCCAACAGGGAGAGGCTGGGAAGGCAGGTGATAGTAAACACTGAAATCCAACAATCAACCAAAAAATTGAGCTTAGGGGAGAATTTATGGTAGATGTAGGTAGTTGGGGGGAAATTTCAGGGTTGCTGCCTTTACATTTGGCTGTGCATTTAATGCTCAACTCTGTGACACCCTTGTAAAGCAAGAGAAATGTGTCTCAGGGCTTCAATTCAGCTTAGACTGGACCCAAAACCCACCAGAAATACTTTCAGATGGGTTTGTTGCTTCCCCTCCTCCTCCTGGCAAACTGCAGTAGGGAGCCCAGCGATGCTCAGCACCCCCAGTGCAGCACTGCTGCTGGTGAGTTCATAACTTGGCTGGTGTACCAGACGCCCTGGGGATGTCTCCAGACTCCTTCTAAATGCTCCAACACCTCCTGCTCACCACTGTACCCCAACCAGCACTTCCTCTGCATGGAACATCCCCCCCAAGGGATGTCTCTTCCCCACCTCAACACCAAGGATCTCAAACTGGGAAAAGCATGACGCCAGCCAGCACGTCCATGGCCACATGAAGAATGTGAATGCAAATCCCTTCTGCAGGCACAGCTGGATGTGTTTCAAACCCCACAAGACCTCACCCCAGACAGTGCTTTCCTTTCAGGCCTCCAGCAACTGGTTTCCTTGCTTTAACGTGACCTGACATGAGGGTTTATTTTCCCCAGGTACAGTGTCTGCCTTTTCCTCTCTCTAGTTTCTTGATCACTGCAAAAGCTGTCAGGCTCATCCTGCTCCACGCCAGGGGCTGGTCCAGCTGCTTGGAGAGGGCAGAGCTCTGCAATACCAGGGCAGGCAGGGGAGTTTATACTGAAGGGAGAGCTAGAAGATGCTGTTTTCTTCCCTTTAGTTGCAAAAAAGGGGTGAGTTCTCATTCTCTTCATTCCCACAGCTTTTCATGGGGGCTATATATTTCCACAGTACGTTGCACAAGGGCACCACAAATCACAGCTAGGGCCCCTAAAATCCATATCCTCCAGTTTTTAAGGGAAAACAGGGTGCTGAATAGCTGGAGAGACCCTATGATATTCCACTCCTGCAGCTGTGAAGGTGCAGGGTTATACATGACCACCCCAAGACTCATCACCTGTACAGCTTGAGATTTACTTGGAGGACAAACACCTCTCCCAGCTCCCACCCCCTTTGCCACATCCCTTTTTCAGCTGCAACAGCCGGGCGAGCTCAGTCTCAGCGTGCCAGATGGTGGACCTTCAGGCAAGCAAGCAGGGCTGGATTTAATGTGCTGAACAATCCTGTAGAAATCCTGGGCCCAGATCCTACAGCTGCTCTGGTAGCCCGACGGTGCCTGCAGCCAACCTCCACAGGGTTCCCTGCGCACAGGGAATCCCAGCGTGACACCCATACCCGGGGTGGTGAAGGAAAACAGGGCTGGAGCAGGGGAATCAAGCTATTCCTGTAAAAGCACCTTGGGGACGTGCTATCATAGCCTTGGAGCTGATGTAAGTGACACGTGGGGCCACCAGCCAACGTCAAGACCATAAAACAGGGCTGGGCAGCTGCTCTGCTCTAGCAGAGGCTGCGTATCAGTATCAGGGCTGCGCATCCGATAAGGTTGCATTAACCCCATGCTCTGCACCCCACTTTACAGCAGCGTGCTGCAGAGCTGACACCCCCTCCTCCCCAAAACTACTCCTGCAGCACCAGCAAACACCCAATCGAGCACCACTCTTTGTTTTCACCCTCTGTTGTCTACGTTTTCTAGTCCACTGCAGCAGGGCAGACAAGTCCCAGGGACTCCAGGGCTGGCACCCTTCCAGTGCGCCAGGAGACCTGTCGTGAAGGGAGGGTGATGGAGCTGTTGTGGACGCCGAGCGTGGCAGGATCCTTGGTGCAAGCTATCTTTAGAAGGAACACATGCTATGCTCAATTCCTTCTGCTCTATTTCCTAGGCGAAACCCTTCCCGGTGCACGCTCGCAGGGGAGCAGAGGGATTCTGTGTGTCCCACAGCTAGTACTTAACAAGACCAGTCAATGAGCACCAAGCAGCTTGGTGTTTAAGCTACGACACCATAATGTATCTCCTCCTGCTGAAGGCTTTGTCATCACTTCACTGCCAGCCACAGGAACAGGGCAGTCCAGTGGAGCAGGGAACAGAGATGCATTCTGCAGAGCGACCCCCATCACCAGGGGAGGAAGGCTGGTGTAAGCCCTGGTGCAAGGAGTGTAAGGATTCACTCTTAAACTCACAGTCCAGCATCCAGACTCATCCAAGTGCAGCAGCTGGTGATTTCCATCCTCTTATATACTCACAAATGTCAGCCCTTTAGGCACAGCTATACACACATATCCTATGGACTTCTATAGGGTCAGAATGTCTCTGCATGCCAGAACCACCCAGGAAATCGCATCATCTGCCTGGGGTGGAAGCTGTTAAGTGAGGTCCTTCCAGCAAGTTTCTCCATCCTTGGTAGAGATGGATTTCAACCCCCTTGGACTAGGGCCCAACCTCTGCTTCCTGGTGGAATGCTTTCACTGCTAGACTCTGCTATAAATGGGACAAAATCATATAGCAGAGACTGCAGGAAAAGTGATGATGGTTTTTGTGGGATTTGGGTGTGATCTCACCCTTCCACCTCACAGTCCTCCTGAGACTTAGTCATGCAGTGCCCTGGTTTGCAGACCCCAGAGCCTGATGCCAATGGAGCAGCTCTGAGCTCAGAGCAACTGAAGCAGCTTCTTCCCCTGGAATTTCAGGGGCTTTCATGTTTTATGGGAATCCATCCCCAAAACCCACATCAGGAGTAAACAGGCAAGCATCTGTACAACCTCAGAAGGGGCTCAGGAGAAAGAAACTCCCCTCTGGGAGACAAGTAAACCCCAGTGCAGCCCTGAAGGAGAAACTGGAGCGAAAAGACTCCCAGACTGTCCCTGCCTGCACTCTCCTGTCTCTCAAAGTCTTCTCAGCCTGCCCTCACCTCTGGGGCTTAAAATCTCAGCAAACCACGTGAATTACAAAGAAAAATATTTGGCAAGGAGTTGGAAGCTGCTCTTCTGGGCTGCCAAACCTCATCAGTGCTGCCTGCAGGGCTCTGCCACGTCTGTGCAGCGCTGCACAGTGACCCACCAGCCCCAACACAGCAACAGGGGAAGAGAAAAGTATCCTGCCAGCCAAGGTGAACAGAAACTGCCCGATACACTCAGCTCCTCATAGACCCCGGGCAGGATTTTAAACAGCAAGGCCATTTTCTCTAGGAAAAGGAAAAAAAAAGACAAACAAAAAACCCCTAAATAGAGAGATGGGTCATTTATTGTCTTCAGCAAATGTGAGTACAATCGATACCGCACTGGTATGTGATTTATGAGAGGGGTGACAAGGCTGTCACCCGTAATAACCTTGCCCATCGTGTGCTGACAGTCACCCAAGGCAGGAGGCAGCGTGCAGCCCCCTCTCAGGCTGGGCAAGGCTGACTGGCCAGACAGCTCAGATGGCTTCTGGGCCATTGCATCAGCAGAGGGGATGCAATCACTGGAGCTTATTGCAGGGGGAAAGCTGCTCCGTGGAGTTCACATTCCTCTTTGGCAAGACACTGCTCATTGCGAGATGCCGGCTCCTGTTTGCTTTGTGGGGGTTAGGAGGGAATATGGGAAGCTTGCAAACAAATCAACTGCCCCAGCTGGGCAGGAGCAGCATCCATCAACAGTTCTGGCAAAGAGGGAATCTGCCTCCTCTCTCCCCACAGTTGTAGAAGGGATACAAGGGGTTTGGTGGCTCTGCTGCCCTCTGGGCATCTGGAGCACAAGTGGGATACTCCCGGTTTCTCACTGAACCCAGCAGGGATGGGGAAAGGCACAAGGCTCCTTGCAGATAATTTATTTCTCCTTTCTAGAACAAGAACAAAAAAAGCCCCAGTGGTCTCCTGCAGCAAGCAGCCCAGCAGATCATCTGGGCAGGCAAGCAATTAACACATTGTCAGGGAAGCTGGAGAACAGCCCTAATAGCTGCAAGGCAGAGCTCCTTCCCTTCGGCTCTGGAGCCAAAGCAGAACAGAGGAGGGAGCTCACCCTGTTCACCAAAGGTCCAGTTTGACTCTGTCACATCAAGACAAAGCAGCCTGATGCACCCTGAAGTGGAGGTAAGATGACTGTGGCCAAGCTGGGCCTAGAGGCATGACAAGGAGCTCTCCTCTGCCTCTGCTCTGCCAGGGGACATGAAAAGGCCACTCTGCCATCCCAAAACATTCAGCTAAGCAGGTTGTTCAGGTATTTCTTGCAGCTTCCTCCACCCACCACCAGAACTCCAAAGGGATAAAAAGAAAGTGGAGGTGGGAGAAGAATCCTTTCTTGAGGCATTTCTATCATAAATGACTTGGAGTTCTAGCTTCAAACCTCTACTGGCACTGAGGAAAGCAGCCAGTGGACCTTTCTCCTTGAGGGACCCCCCCCAGTGCCAAGTGAACCTCTTCTTCTAGAAGGCATCTCAACCTACTTGGTCACTGGCTTTAATACCACGAGCCTGCTCCAGCTGGTACAGAAACCCAGCCTGGAAATGGGGTATCAAGCTGTGAGCTTCCATCTCTGAAGGAATAAAGAGAATCTGGACCACCTCACCGGGCCTGGACATCATTTGCAGGCAACATGAGGAGCAGGATGGGGGAAACACCCCATCTGGGTGCTCTGCCCCTTTGCACATTGGCAATAATAAAGTCAGAGAGCCATGGAGGGAAGCTGTCAGCCCCTGGGACAGGGCAGATCACAACTCAGGGCTGGCTTTTGAGATGGCACAGCAGCAAGTCTGGCTCCCCCTGCTCAGGAACACGCTTGAACTCAACTGAAACAAGGAGAAATTAAGCAGAGGGGAGGGGGGAACTTGATTAAATATTCATATGAGAAAGCATTACTCTCCCTCATAAATAACAAAACTGTGTTCCTCCTCTATTAATATGCATCACTACTAACTTCTCTAATGAAGCCAAGCTTTATCCCAGGAACTGAACACTAATGCTTTCTGTCAGCAGCACACAGCAGCACTCTCAGAATATTTCCCTGACATTTTTTCCCCTCCCAGGGCAGTAGTTCTCAGCTCTTGTCTATCCTGAGTGGCACAAGCCAAGGACACACAGCCACAATATGTGAGGAGGAGCATCACACTGGAAATGTGGGAGCAACCACACTGCACCAGGCAGTGCTGCCCATCTCTGGTGTGCTGGGGGGGGCGGTTCTCAACTAGAAGAATAAGCAATCCCTCTTCCTGGGCTGTATTTGGATGTTTAAAGCCATGCAAGCTCTCTGCAGGAAGAGGCTGTTATCAGGAAGGATAAAGGTTGGGGGGGGGTGGGGGGCAACATGTGTTTCCTATTTTACCAGCCCCCCCAGCAGATGAGCAGACAATGATGGTCCAAACCCAAACCCAGCATTAAGCACCAGACAGCAGAGCTGAGCTCTACCTTGTGCTGCTCCAGACCCTTGCAGAGAGCATTCAGGACACCCCAGGGCAGTTGTGGGCCCATCCCCAGATGCAGATGGATAATGTGGACTACAGTTCAGCTGAGACTCTGCTCCACAGCTCACCACAAATCCCTCAGAAAGGTCCTTGACCACTTGCTTGTCTTCTACATCAGCTACACCAGCTCTCCCAGAGTCCTTCCCCATTGCCTGGGTCTGTCCTTTCACAAGAGGCCAGTCCAGTGTGCCTGCTGCCTCCAGCAGCTCTCTGCCCCCACCACAGCTCTCACCTCCCTGGCTGCTGCATGTCACTGCTTGACTTCAGTCACTGTCACCTGCAGCTTGGGCAGACACGTGTGAGCACCGAGCCAGCCCTCCTGCAGCGACAGTCACCTCCAGCAGCTGGGAAGGCAGATCCTTCCAGAGCTCCAGCAAGGTTCAGCAGAGCTGGGCTGTCAGTCTTTAAGACCTGAAGATCACAACTGCTCCACAGAGGTTCCCTGATGTCTCCTTAAATCACCCTGAAAACTCCACAGCTCGCAGGGAAAACTCCAGCATCTGTACTGCTGCTTGCAAATTCTTAAGATCCCCAGACTGGTTTGGGTGGGCAGGGACCTCAGACACCCCCAGTGCCACCATGCCATAGGCAGGGGCACCCCACACCAGCCCAGGGTGCACAAAGCCCCATCCAACTTGGTCTTGATCCTTTCCAGGGATCCAGGGGCAGCCCCAGTTTCTCTGGCCACCCTGTGCCAGGATCTCCCCACCTCCCCAAGGAAGAATGTCTTCCCAATAACTCATCTCACTGTCCACTCCTTCAGCTCAAGTGAGTTTCCCCATTTAATCCCTCAAAACTCAGCCTTCCATAGCCAAATCACAAGGTGTAAATCTAACTCCTCCTGACAGTTCACACTACACCATCCTTACACCCCACAGCTCTAGAGACTGTATAAACAAACAAAAATAGACCCTGGTTTCAATCCTCCTTACACAGGTCCCATTCAGCAGGGCCTGGAATTGATGGGGTCCCAAATTTTCTGTCACCAGGCCAGCTAAAACCTTGTATCTGCTTGAGAGAGCAAGGAATGGTGCACAGCAGGAGAGCCACCAGCCAAGGCTTCTAATCCTGCATTAACAAACATGACTCACCCATTTATTTTCCCTGGTATGTTCATGGTTATTTTAAGCTTTGTCTGAAGAATGCCAGCTACTGTATAATAACTGGAATGAAAGATGGCAGTGTTTTTATTTTGCTTTACGACTAAAGATTTATTTTTAGTACTTTTTATAAAAAAAAAACCCCACCCACCCCAACAAACCCAAACTGAAAAGTGAAACCAGCCTGTAAGTGATTGGAAGCTCTTGGCACTGATTTCCTCAAGGAGATCCACCTGAGCAAATCCCACTTCCAGGCTGGAGTCACCACTGGGGAAAACCCATAGCCCAGTTGCCACCAGCCCTCTATCCAGCCCTGTGCTTCCCTGGGAGGCAGCCTGGCATCCCAAGCAAATACCAGCTCACAGATGAGGGCTTAAGAAGTTAGACTTGGCTTTGCAAGGCATTTAGTTCAAGTCCAGGTCTAAGCAGTCCTGCTGCATCTTCCCAGCATGTAAACAGGGGACAATCCCTCCTCACTCTGCTCCTCATCATCCCAGTTTGCAACAGGGAGCACTCCCAGCCCCAGGGCTGCCCTGTACAGTTACACCATAAGCTCGTTTCAGGCAGCCTTCTGCTCCACACCATCTGCTCCCACAGCGAGCAGTGGGTGTTGTCTGGGGGTTACAGGCAGCAGTCAGGACTCCTGGGCTCTGTTCCTACAGACAAACCAAGGGAGAGGAGGGAGGATAGCCAGAGCCTGAGGGTGTCCTCTCAGCTTCCCAAAGGGGGTGAGGGAGAAAACATTCAGCACCCATCCCAGCCATGGAGAAGCTTGTTTCTGGGCAGTCAGAGCCCAAGGTACAAGGAGCCTGGTAGGAAAAAGCAGGAGTGAAAAATCAGCACTCCCAGCTTCCTTCTTGTCAGGGTCCAGAGATGCTCCTTTGCCTCTCAGCACAGAGAAGGGCTACTAGGGCTCTGCTGAAGCCTGTGGGAAAGGACTGGGATTGCTGGTCCCTGTGGTGCCAGACACATGGCATATCACAAGCACTCCAGGTACCCTGACAGGCGCAGGAGAGGCAGGGTTAGGCATCTGTTCACATGGAGTATGGCTCCACTTCTGTACATACAGGATGCTGTAAAGGCTTCCTCAATGCTGGCAGACATGGAGCTCCCTAGGGTCAAGGCTGGTGGCTTTAACCTGGCCACAGCAGGCTTCTCCCTCAGCCAGACCCAAGTAAAGCCAGAAGCAGCCACCCCAAGAGCTGCTGTCAACACTTCAGGTAACAGGTCTCCCCAAACACCCCCCTGTGCCTGTCTGTGGTGGTGGGTGGTTTGAATGTACCAGGGGTAGCTCACCTCCCTCCATCACCCATTTCCAGGCCAGTGCATTGGTGTAAACCACAATTCCTGTTTGGGAACTGCTGGAAACAGAAGCAGCAGCATGTTTGGGACAAGACAGGGCTGAACTTTAGCCAAGCAAGGGAACAGCTAGCCACACAACCACATCCAACCATCCCTTCTCCAACCTCCCACAACCCTGTGTGAACACCCTCTCCATCTTCTCCCACAGCTTCACTTCTCCTTCCCACTTTCCCCACACTTGCACCTGGAATAAATCCCCCTGTGTGGGTAGGGCTGGGTCCTGGTGCCCTCCCCAGGAGACAGAGAGACAAGCTCTGACTCTGCTCCCGGGAAGTGCACAACCATCCACGCAGGGTGCTCACGGCAAGGATGCTTCCCTTGGTTTTTGCTCTCTGCTACATGTTTGTGCCAGCTCTCCTGGCAAGCCTGCAATACACGTCTGCCTCTGAGCAGACCAGAGCGTCCCTCAGAATTTTCCATCAGAAAGCCAGTCCTGCTCCCGGAGCCACAGGCGTTTCTGCAGCAGTTTTCCGCCCTCTTGTGAAGCTCTGCAGAAATCCAGGGGCAGAGCTCTGCGAGCACACCTCCCCGTGCAGGCTTGTTTCCCCTGCAGAGACATGAAGACACGATGACTGTCGCCAGCCTCCATCACTAAAGATTTCCTCGGGGTGAATGAAGGGCCCCTTGACCTCTCCCCAAGAAAGAGCATCACTTCAAGTTCTGCAGCAGCCTGCACTGGGCTCAACTCTCCTCTACCCTGGGATCGATCACTGTAAAGCCCTGAGCCAGGAGATTTCCCCTAGCACTGCTGGCCTTGGCTGAGATGAAGCTCTCACTCTCTCCATCCAGTGGAGCCCAGGGCTTCCCCCAGATCCCGAGGGGGTAAAGGCAGATCCATCTATTGATTATAAAAAGCCTGAGTGTGTCTGGTTGCTTTTCCTACCACCAGCTCCCTGGGTGCCCCAGCTCGGCTCATCCCTCCCTCCCCTTTCCATGACCTTGTTCTGGGCATTGCCTCCATGGGACACCAGGATTTGGTAGTTTATCCCATGGGAAGTGGCCAGGGAAGGGCAGGGATGCCGCCTGGGGGCTTGGTGTGGTCCTGCCTGAAGACAAACCAGTCCTTTGTCCAGAAGGAGCAGGAATCTTTGGCTCTGATCCACATTTGGTGCCAGAGTGGTCCCTACCAGCAGGGCCTGAATTCCCACTCCAATCTCCCCCATTAGCTGCATGTAGGGACAGAAGGGACGTGAGTCATTCAGAAAGCCAGGCAGACCAGGGACAGAAGGAGAGGTGTGCTGCCTTGCTGTGCATGTCACCCTCCAAGCACAACCCCCTCCCCTCCACCCGAAACCCCGCCGCCCTGCCATCTGATCAACAAGTCACTTCCTTGTGGAGACAAAACTGCTCATCTCACACCTACCCAGCCTGGGCAGATGGGTCCCTCCAGAAATCCAGAGCTGAAACTCCCCCGTGTGCTTACAACCTGCAGTGCCCCACCCCCTTTACATCAGGGAAACTGAGGCACAAAGGGCTGTGACTTGAAAATACTGAGCTCTGTTAGAGGCCAGGGCATTCACCCACACACCCTCACAACAAAAGCCACCCCAAGTCAAACTCTGCACAGCAAGGGGTACTCTCCTCCTCCCCAAAACGTCAGAGAGATGCCAAAGGCTCCCTGAGGCTGCTTCCATCTTCCCAAGGTACTTAATGCTCTCATATAGATTGTTACTGGCCCCACTAATTGCTCGACTTTGGTATGATGAGGCAGTTCACAATATACACTGCACAGCCTGCCAGGTTTTCAATGGACATAAGGAGAACAAGCTCCATTTGGTCTCCCCCAGTCATTTGCCCCAGCCATTGCAGGACTGTTCCTTAAAATACAAGGCTTCATACTAGACTGTGTGATTACATCTGACACAATGACACCGCCACAACGAGCCTTCTTCCTTCCAACAGCTTCTTTTTAATCACTTGGGCTCTAAACCACGCAGGTGCTGCCAGGGAGCGGCTTGTACGGACACCATCCCCAACCCAAAAGCTGACAACCCACACAAAACAACATGTCCAAGCCCTGAGCCAGATGGCACAGCCACCCTGCTCCGCTCCCAGACAGACCCTCAGCGACTCACAGCCCAAGCCGCTCTGACAAGTAAGACAGGAGGAAGGTCAAACCATCTGCTTGCCAAGAGCTGGGTGCCATATTTAACTACAGAGCAGTTAAAAGACTGGGAAGCTGATCATCAACTGGCCTATAAATGCTTTAGACTTGTTCCTACCGAGTCTCAGGGAGCTTGTTGTGATCACTTCAAGTGTTGAACAGCCAGAGCAGAGCTGGGGAAGGTCCCAACACCTACAAGGAGCAGCAGGACGGTTCTCCTGACTCTTCTGACTCCCCCAGCGAAGCACCCTGCCACAAGGCACAGCCAGACCTGACAGGGGAAAACAAAGTCTCAGTTATTTCTCATTATTTCAGCTTCTGAAGCCCTTATTGATAAATATTTTGAGTTCTCCCCACAGTTTCCATGCCTTCCCAGTGCAAAGCAGCTGGTGCCTTTCATCGCCAGCAGCTGCATCTCAGGAGGATGCAACTACTGCCAAGAGTCTGGGGGAGCCCCGACACACATAGGCCCATCTACCCAGGCTTACTAATCCCTCCTACAAATAACTGCTTGTTGTTTAAACCCAGCACCTACGCACAGCTAAGCCAGGCCTTGAGCTGCCTAGTTCAACCTCCTGGCTGACACTGCTTTGACCAGCAGAGGTGGACAGCACAGCTCTCTTCTGAGCTCTCAGCCTCTGTTTTTGAGCTGTTATTTCTAATTCTGAAAAGGAAAAAAACCAAACCAAACCCGGAGAAGCTGCTTCAGGCTGTTAATTTGCTCATTTGTTTACAAGGAAACCAGCTGTCCCCCCCAGACAACAGCTACATGTAAAGAAGACTCAGGGAAGATTGCTTTCACAGACCCCCAGGCTCAGGTGCCACACTGCCTACAATACACCTAGAACAAAGTGAGACTTAACCTACGGGAAAAAAAGACTGGATAACAGAAGACAGAGGAGACTGAGCCCCCACCCAACTCATCACTCCAGTGAGGAGCAGCTGCTCCCCCCGCCCTCCCTTTTATAGCGGTGAGGGGGGCGGGGCCTCCTGCCCTCACTCTTGCCCTTCTCCAAGATGGCGCGCCCCGCTGAGGCCAGCCTTGCGCATGCGCCCATCGGGAGCCTTTATAAACGCCCGGGGAGATGCCCTGGGGGTTGTTTGGGGGGCGGGAGGCGGGTTTCTGGGTTAATTGTTTTGGGTTTTTTTCTCTTTTGAGTCGTGTTTCGCTCTTTCCATAGGGTGGTACGGAGCTGGAAGGGCAGGAGAAGGAGGAAGGTGCCTGCTGGGGGCTGCGTGACGTCATCGCGGCGGGAGCGAGGCTGTGCGGGCAGGGAGCGATGGCGGGCGGCAGGGAAGGGCCGCGGCCGCCGGGCTGCTCCGCTGTGTGGGTCCTGCCCGCCGGGCTGAGGCGGGGCCGGCACCGCTCCTTCGGGCCGCGCCCCGGAGAGCCCTGCAGCGGGTCGGCCCGTGGCGAGGGGCGGCGTTCAGTGCTTGCTGAGCCCTGGGCTGGCGGCTCTGAGGTGCCCCCCCCCCCCCCCCCCCGGGGAAGGCCTGAGGCGGGGCCGCCGCCTCGCCCCCTGTGTGCGGGGCAGTGGCGAGGCGAGAGGCTGGGCCTGTTGCCGCTGCCGCCGGCTCCCGAATCACGGAGGAGCTCGCGTCTCCTGGCTCTGCAGCTTTTGAAGTGCCTGCTGTTAACTGAAATGCTGAACGGCCCGGAAGGATGAGGCGGGTTTCCTGCAGGTTGGGGCTCTTCAGCACCCCAGAGATCCCTTTTAAACTCTGTGGGGTGAGCGGAGGCTGCCTTGGGGCGTGTGGGCCTCTGCAGCCTTGTGCAGGTGGGGAGCTTCAGACACTGAAGTGGCGGAGTTGAGCTTTTTCCTTGGGGTTCTCCCTCCTGTGTGGCTGCTGACTGGCTCTCTTGGGTGGCAGCAGCAATCCTGTCAGCTGAGAGCACTGCAAACCTCCTTAGCACATAATGAACACACTGGAAAGGTTGAGTGTGACTCTGGCAGCTCTTCCCAGCTCTTCTCTCCTGCCTGAAAGGGGGATGGTGTCGTGTTGTTCTGATGCTGTGCAGCACTTATTACAGAGATGTTAGTGTAGAATCCCAGACTGGTCTGGGTTAGAAGGGACTCCAAGGGTCACAGAGCTCCAACCCCCTGCCACAGGCAGGGACACCAGCCTCAGGCCTGGAGCTACACAAGGTTGCCCAGGGCCCCATCCAACCTGGCCTGGAACACCCCCAGACACGGGGCACCCACCCCCTCCCTGGGCAGCCTGTTCCAGCCCCTCACCACTCTCTCTGTACAAAACTTCCCCCTAATATCCAATCTAACCCTTCCCTCCTCCAGCTTTAATCCATCCCCCTTGTCCTGCCAGTCTCTGCCCTTGAACAAGCTGATTCTCCTCCTGTTCCTCATCTCCCTTCAGGGACTGGCAGGCTGCAATGAGGTTCCCCCCACAGCCTTCTCTTCTCCAGGCAGAACCAGCCCAGCTCCCTAAATATAACACTGTGGTCTTACTGTCTTCCTCAGACTGGAGATGACCTGCTCCAAACAACCTCTGTCCTCAAAGCTGCACGTGCACAGCAGAGGATCAACAGCAGAGAGACTTGGCCTCACTGCAGCCGTCTGTTTGCAAGCACCTTGTGCTGCAGCCTTTTCTGCAGCTGTAGGATACTTGTGAAATCAGTGTTTTCATCACCCTTAGGACAGTTTGGCTGGCATAGACAGTGACATCATGTCATGTGCCTGGATGAGATACCTGACATGTGAGCTGGGGAAGGGTTTATCTAATGCTAAGTGTAGTGTAGATTAGAGGTTTATGTGCCACATTCCTGTAGAAAAAGGGAAAAAAATGTGTGTTGTGGCACATCTGGGTGCTGCCAAATCACAGTAATACTAATGTTATGGTTCTAGGATGGATTGTTAATCCCTTTTTTCTTTTCCTACTTAGATTAAAGGTTCTCAGTGAAGTTGGTGGTGAAAATGTTGGCTGTGTTGTCAACTCTGGTAAAAGTGTTTTGGTGGGCAGATGGGAACATGGTCTCTGGGACCAGCCTCAGCCTTTTCTGGTCAGGAGGCAGCAAGGGGGTTGTTTCTAGGTCACTGCTATGTGCTGATATAACACTTGAGCTGCACGGGGTGAGCACAGTGTGTTGCCATGCTGGGAGAAACAGCATTTCCCTTGGTATGGGCAAGTTCAGACCACTGTCAGCACCACACCTTTGTTCATGCTCCTGTTTCAGTGCACTAAACTGAGGAGGTGCCAGGGAAACTCCTTGGTTAATCCGTTTACAGGCTGTTTAGATGCAAATAAAAAACTCAGCTTCCATGAAGGTGAGAGACTTAAGCAGAGTTTGGTGAAGATTAGACTCTTCATGAGATTTTAACCCAAAATAAAGCTGGTACCTTGAATTTCTGTAGTGATTTCTTTCTCCCCCCCCTAATCCCTTACTTTCTTCTCCTGCTGTAGCTGTAAGGAATGCCCAGGTTCACTATTTTGGGCTCTCTGACATGGCAGGTTGCTCCTGATTATTCACAGAAGCAGCAGAGGCTGGGTTTCTGTGGAGGAACAAGACCCAGGCTGTGGGCAAGGCCGATGCATCCTTTGGTGCTGGGATGATAAATGTGAAGCCAAATCCAGAGCTCCCATCCTTTTGTTCCAGGATGTGACAGAGGAGACAGCCTGGGCTAATCTCTGCCCACCCCAAGAGAGAGCAAGGGGCAGTCTGTCTCTGTGCTGGAGATCTTGGGGGAGCTTTGCTGTTCTGCCAGGCCATGAACCCTCTCCAGCTCCACATCTTGCTGCCAGTCACCTTTTTTATTTCAAGTGCCTTTTGCCTCAGTAACTTCAGGGTTTAAAATCCTTCCTGGTGCTGTGCAGGGTTTGTCCCTGCTGGGGATCTTCTGAGTGTGGTGGGGCTTTTAGATTGGTGTTGGGCACTGATACAAGTGCAGCTGGGTTAGGAAGTTTGGGGAGGTGACTCAGCACACAGCTTGGATGAGCTCAGCCCCTCATGACCCCTGCTTCTCACCCCACACATCCTGCCTAGCTAAAAGCTTCCTCATCCAGCGTGGTGCATTTAGAGTGGCTGCTGCTGTCTAAGGGAAATGAATTTGTTACACGTGGCTGAGGGAAAAACCCATCCAAGATGTGGCTTTTCCTTTCTTTCCATTGCAGGAGATGCTGTTTCTGGCTACCTGGGGGTCTGCATGGGGGGCACTGGCCCTACAGGCAGTTAAATTCCACAGATCACAGCGGTACCTGCTCATCTGCTGCACCTTTAATGTCTTGGTAATGGCTCAGAGGAGCCACAGAGATGCTCAGAGGGATGGGGGAGCTGGGCTGGGTCAGCCTGGAGAAGAGAGAAGGCTCTGGGGGGACCTCATTGCAGCCTCCCAGCACCTCAAGAGCTTCCTGTGCATGGCTCACCGGTGGGTTTCAAATGCCACATCCCTCTTGAATCCAAAAACCAGCACAGAGCAAGCTTCTGGGATGGCCTCATTGCAGTTAAACCTCAGGGGTTCCTTCCACTAAAGGGTAGATGGAAAATTATTTCTAGCAGGCACAGAATATATTTCTTCTTCTCTCCTTGAGCCTCCAGTTTTCCCTTGCAGCTCAGCAGTGGGATCTGCAATGCTCAGGCAAGGTGTGTGCAAGGAGCTTAGTGCCTTGGCTCCTGGGTGGAGCTGGGTGGTGGCAGCCACTGCTCCCATGTGGAATTGCAGCTGGATTAACAACGCTGTGAAAATGGTGCTTGGACAATAAGAGTTTGGGATTGATGGGAAACCACAGCCCTGTTAGTACCAGCAAGTCCAGTACAGCTGCTGTGTGATCATCAGTGTTTCTGTTCATCCCCCTTTGCGTGGATCAGGGCTGCACCCAGCCACAAAACTCACCTGGGGCTGCCTCAGCCCACAGCAAGAGGGAGAGCAGCATCTCCTGGGTGGGTTTGGAAGCCTTTTTACCTGAGGACGCTGGGTAGAGTTCTGTGTATCTCAGAAATATGTCCAAGTCCTTACTGTTTGTGTTGGACAGCTGTTCCTGCACTTGCCCAGCTTTCAGGGCAGCCTTTCCCATAGCAGTTTCCCAATGCCTTGCCTCGCTGCAAGGCTAAGAAGGCTTTGTGTTTCTGGATGGATCATCAGTGGGTCACTGTGTAGCAGATATTTTCTCCCCTCTTTACTCTTTACCTGCTGCCCTACCCAAACCTCAGCCATTGAGGAGGTGGATTAAGCTGTGAGCTGTTACCTGGACTCTCTATTTTTAGGCTTTTGTAAGCAAACTCACCCCTTAAAATTGTGAAACTAGGAGGAGAATTTGGCTTGGGATTTCTTTAATAATCCAGTCACCTTCTCCAACTTCTCCACTCCCTGGGCTGAGGTTTGGTAACCTGTTACAAATGGGGCAAGACAGTTTTGAGCAGCATCTTGCAAGACTCCTGTGTACCAGGGAATATTTCCTGATTCTTACCTCCCAAGGAGCTGGAAACTTGGGCTGGGACCCCAGGGTGCTGCTCAAACAGCCTACCAGCTTGGGAAAGCAGATTTTTCTCTTTGGAGAGCTCTTCTGACAGCCCCTGGGCTGCTTCCCCAACACATCAGCAGGACATGTAGCCCTCCACCTTGCCCCAGGGCTTCAGCAGCTCAGTTCACACCTTAGGAACATATTGCAATGGACTCATTTTATTTTAATGAGTGGCCTTAGGTATTAAGACATCACCCCATCCACTTCTGCCCACTGCTGTTGTTTCACTGGACGTCTGGCTTGGGGATTTGTGTCAAACAGAGAGATATAAGACAGCATGGACAGAAGCAGGTTGGGAACAGCAAAGTACTAACCAGCTGTAGAAAGAACCTCTGAGGCTGTTCTGGGCAGCTGCTTTCTTGTGGCTTGAGTGCTTGGTGTTAGCAGAGGTGATGAAGATAAATGGAAACAAGAGAAGACCTTTCTCCATACTGCTCAGAGGCTGCAGTTTCTTGCTGCCCTATGAAGCTGGAGTGATGGCTGCTCTGCAGGAATTGTCCCCTGACATCCTGAATTCTGCTTCCAAGGTCTATGGAGCCTCTTCAGGATCCATTGTAGCTACAGTCATGTTGTGTGGCTGTAATATAGGTAAGGGCTGGGAGCTTCCCTTTATTCTGTGTCTAAAGAGATTGGATGTCTGGAAATGTTGGACTTGCAGGAGTTTGGGATTTTTTAAAAATGATCCTTAACCAGTGGCTAAAATCTCAGAATTTTACTTCATTTATATGGGTAAATTAACCAGCACAGAAAAAAATAGACTATATATAGTTATTAAATAAGTCATTGCACCTTATTAATTTGAATTAATGGTAAGAATATCATCTAGAAAATGGAAATGGCCCCCCTAAGAAGGCATTTGTAGTCAGTGGTAGAGTCCCAAAACACAGAGGGGGAAGAAAATACTGGCTATAGAGAAGATCAGCAGTGCTGCTGCATGGCAGAGAGAGTTATAGTCACAGAGCTGAGAAAATACATGAGGGGCAGATGCTGAGCCAAGGGGAAGAAAGGCAAAAGCTTCCTGTCAATATTCTCCTGTCTCTCAAAAATGTTTAAGATGTCTTGTGGGGGAAATGGGAAAATAAATCAAAATACTTCTGTTCTTGGAAAAATCTGGATCCAATCATGAGAGCTTCAGCTCTGATGAAAATAAGGGCTCTTTCTGAGCAGCTACCAGCAGCCCAGAGAGTACAGAAATAATAGCATAAGGGAAGTGGGATAATTGTTTTGCTTTCCTTTAGATGACCTGAAGCTGGCCTTCTTCGATGCTATTGGAGCATCTTTCTTGGTGCGTTTTCCTGGAGGAAAAGTCATTCAGATCTTGAGGGCTATCTTAAACAGATTCCTGCCTCCCAACGCCCACCAGCTGGTGTCTGGCAAGCTGCATGTTATCCTCACCCGTGTGCGTGACTGGAGAAGCGTGGTGGTGTCTGAGTTTGCCTCCAGGGAGGACCTCATTCAGGTGAGAGCAGCCACTGCTGCCCCTCAAGGGAAGGAGCTGGGTGAGACTCACTGCCTCTCCCTGCCCCACCCCAGCAGCAGGGAAGCCTGTGGGCACCAGGCAGGCTGTGCCATGATTTCTGCCCTTGCTCCCCTCTGAACCACAAGCTGGAGACAATAAAATATCAGCCCTTTTGGCTGTTGGTTGAATTATCTTACAGGGCCTGAGGATGGAGGGAGAAAAATGAGGTGTTTCACACGTTACTGCTTGTGCAGCCCTGGCTGTGGGTATCAGACATGGTCAGTGGTGCCCAATAACCCAGCTGTGGGTCCCTGTTTTGGCATTTTCCTTCTCTGGAGATATTCCAAACCCACCTGGACATGATGATGTGCAACATGCTCTAGGATATCCTGCTTGAGCAGGGGAGTTGAACTATAGATGATCTCCAGAGGTCCCTTCCAACCCCTAGCATTCTGTGATTCGCAGATGAGCTGCTGTTCTCAGAGGCACCAGGTTTTTGTGGCTCTTGCTCACCTCTCTGCTTTCCATCTCCCCTGCAGGCCTTGGTATGCAGCTGCTTCATCCCTCTGTATTTAGGAATTTTACCTCCTATATACCATGGAGTGGTGAGTAGCCTCTGGAGTAGGTCTGGAGGCCCTATCCTGGGCCTGTCTGTCCTCTCTCCTTTCTCCAGTGGTGACATTAAATGTGTCTGTACCCATTTGCCACCAAATTAATTCGATGCTGTGTTCACACAGTGTCTGCAGAGGCAAAATCTGAGCCTGGCTCCCCCACAATCTGACCTGACTGCAGGCAGAACTGACCTACCTCCTCACAAAGCATCCACCTGCAGCTCAACTCCTTCTGCAGCCCTTTCCCTAGATTCCATTCCATTTTTCAGCTGGAAGGGTGGTGGGTGTAGACCTGGAGCACACAGGGAACCTCTGTAGCCCCAGTACCTCAGTCTGGTTTGGGTGGTGACCGGCAGGGAGCAACACACAGTTCGAGATGAATTTGAGGTGAAGCCATTTATTGGGTGAAATCCCCCAGATTCCAGACCTTTCTTACTGCAAACGTGGCAAGCTAAAAAACTGCTCATTGGTTACACACCCTGTTCACACCATATTGATTGGTTAGTGATTATAATGAGCTCTGATAAACCTATCTTACAGCTAAACATCCTTAGTTTACCTTTAATACCTAAAAGCATCCCCACTCCTGCTGTTCTGACCCTCTTGTTCTGGCTGGTTCCTGACATGTTCTGTTACTCCCAAGTCCCTTCCCATAGCTGCTTCTTGGCTTAGTGCAGCCTGTTCCCCTCTCAGCAAGGCTGCTGTGTTTGGAGAATGGGATTATTAGGATCCTCTCAGCATGAGGAACTTTTCTCATGGGAACAGGAGAATATTGTCAGGGCCTCAATCTTGGGAGAAGAGAGCTAGGCCGCTCGCAGGCCTGCTGCCTTCCCTGTCAGGTTTGGGAGGGGAGTTGAGCCCAGTGGAGCCCAGCAGGCTCACAGCTCCTTGTCTTCTCTCCTAGCGTTACGTGGACGGGGAGCTTGCCATGTGGAGGTCCAACTACGTGTCCCGCAGCACCATCACCGTGTCTGCTTTCGCTGGCGAGTATGACATCTGTCCCAAGGACAGCCCAGCTGCCTTCTTCACTTTCCAGCTCTCTGACTGTGTTTTACAGATCTCAAAGAGAAACATCAGCCGCTTGCAGTATATTTTTCACCTTCCTGCACGTCAAGTGAGCCCCTTGTACCAGTACCCAGAGCCATCAGGCCCCTATAACTGGCCCATCTGCCCTGACTGACACCTTCTCCCTGCAGGTTCTAGACCAGTTTTTTACCCATGGCTACCAGGATGGAGTCTCCTTCTTAAAAAGACTGGGTAAGTGATTGGGAGTGAGGAGCAGGTAGGTTGTGTGCTCCTGTTACCACACTGGAATGCCAACAGAAGGTAAGAGCTGCTGCTGGTGCATCTGGAGTGACTGGGGCAGAGAGATCCCTGCAGCCTTGGAATTGCCAGAGTTACTTGAGTCCCATCCTCTCTGTTACTTCTACTGCAGCTCCCTGGTCACCCCTT
Source organism: Laterallus jamaicensis coturniculus (assembly GCA_022605575.1). Lineage (NCBI taxonomy): Eukaryota > Metazoa > Chordata > Aves > Gruiformes > Rallidae > Laterallus > Laterallus jamaicensis. Next base: position 3,714,280 of record JAKCOX010000038.1, read on the forward strand.
CCCCTCTGACACTGTTAGACCCCCTCTTCTATGCCATCCTGGGCATGGTAGAGCTCTCCAGGGGATGCAGGTCCCTGGGACTGAGACAGAAGTGTGGTGTTAGGCTGATAACCCACTGCTACAGAAAGCAGTGACATGATCCCTGCTCCAGAAACCTGTATTAGCAGTGGTCAGTGGTCATCACCCCCCACCCCATTTTCCAGTCAACCTTGGTCATGCCTTGCATTGCTGGAGACCTGGCAGCTGAGTAACAAGCAGTGAGAGCTGGATTCTCTTTCCACCAGGTGAATTTGGTATAAATTACCTTGATGAGGACTGTAGGCTTTCATTGGCCAATGAATCATGTCAGAAAGGTGAAAGGACCATGCCAGAAACAAGACTGCTTCACTTCAGAGCCAAAGAGCCTGAGGATGTCAACAGAGAGAATCCAGAGACCATCAAGGCAGCAGATGAAGCAGAAGAGGAAGCCCCACACCGCCTGCTCCACCCTCAGAAAGGTAGAGGACCAGCACTTCTTTTATCCCATCAGCTTTCAGCAGCTAAGTGACAATTGCCCAGGGCTCTCAGTGCCAAAAGAGGCTGGCTGGGTATTTGCAGGATTCTGTAGGTGTGAACATTGGGGACAGGAGTGAGTCCCCTCTTGGATCAGTGGTTATGAGTGGTCATTAGTGCAGCCCTGCGCTGAGCTGCTTGTGGCTGAGGTCTGAGGCCTTACCCTGTGTCCTTCTCCTCAGAGGAACAGCTCTTTCTCTGAAGAATCATAGAATCCCAGCCTGGGCTGGGTTGGAAGGGACCCCAAGGATCCCAGAGCTCCAACCCCCTGCCACAGGCAGGGACACCAACCTCAGGCCTGGAGCTACACAAGGTTGCCCAGGGCCCCAGCCAACCTGGCCTTGAACACCCCCAGACACGGGGCACCCACCCCCTCTCTGGGCAGCCTGTTCCAGCCCCTCGCCACTCTCTCTGCAAAGAACTTCCCCCTAATATCCAATCTAACCCTTCCCTCCTCCAGCTTCACTCCATCCCCCTTGTCCTGCCAGTCTCTGCCCTTGAACAAGCTGATTCCCCTCCTGTTCCTCTGCTCCCTTCAGGCACTGGCAGGCTGCAATGAGGTCCCCCCACAGCCTTCTCTTCTCCAGGCTGACCCAGCCCAGCTCCCTCAGCCTCTCTCCAGAGGGGAGCTGCTCCAGCCCTCTGAGCATCTCCGTGGCTCCTCTGACCCCTCTCCAACAGCCCCACATCTTCCTTGTGTTGGGCCCCAGCTCTGGACACAGGATCCAGCTGGGGCCTCCCGAGGGCAGAGCAGAGAGGGACAATCCCCTCCCTGTCCCTGCTGCCACCCCTCTGCTGATGGAGCCCAGGATCCCATCGCCCTTCCCAGCTGCCAGAGCCACTGCTGCTCATGTTCAGTTTCTCATCCACTGTGACACCCAGGTCCTTCTCACAGGGCTGCTCCCCAGGAGCTCTTCTCCCAGGCTGGATCTGTGTCTGGGAATAGGAGGAAGGTACATCCTGGAGGCTGAGTTTGTTGCCCATGGGTCTCTCCACCTTTCCTTGCTATGCCATCTGCATCTCTGGTATCAGGTGCCCTTCCCTCCTCCAGCTTCACTCCATCCCCCTTGTCCTGCCATTGTCTGTCCTGTAACAAGCTGATTCCCCTCCTGTCCCTCTGCTCCCTTCAGGGGCTGGCAGGCCATTTACTCACCTTGCAAGGTAATAACAGGTTCTGCCCAGGTGTCAGGTTAAGGCTGAGGGAAGGAGCAGTGTCTGGATTTGCTGTGCCCCTCAAACCAAAGTTCCTACTTCCTCTGGAGTGCAGCCATGAGTAAAATACTCAGTTGCAAGAAGAGCTTAGTAGAGCTACAGGTAAACCTCTACCTGCATCATTTTTAAGCAGTATAAGCAAGTTTAAACCCAGAACTTCACCTTTTTCTGCTATCCTATGCAAAATAATGCCCTCTCCTATTGCAGTTTTGGCATGGAAAACCAGTGAACCTGCAGCATTTCTGATTCCACTTTGTCTTATTGTTACTAGAGGAATACAAAGAAGCATGTGCTGGACTGCAACCTGTCTTTCAGTCTTGTTTATTTTCATTTTCTTTGTGATTCTTTCAAGATTATAGAGTTTATCAGCTTAGGAAAAATTACACACTGCTTTTCAACATGACAATGGTTTAAAATGTTGCTACATCATTAAAGAAATAGTGAAAAGAGACCCAAATAGTGTTCAGCTCTAAGAGGAATATAAAGGGCAAAGAACAGGGCTGTCACCATTCCAGATCTAAAAAGAAAAGCTTGGGAAATATAAAGTAAAAGCAAATATGACATTTCAAGACCAAAAAAAATGTATGGGAAGAGACTGACTCTAGAAATGTGGGACACAGAGTTAGGCTGTACAGCTTGTTTCTATGCTTTTTTGTTTTTAAAAGGCTTCATTAGTCAACTCTGTGGAGCTTTTGAAAGCAACCCAGTAGGAACCAGGTTTCTTTGGGGGTTTGGCAGGCTCTGGGCTATCAGGAGTCTCTTGGACTCTGGTTTGCAGCCTTTTTCACCAACCTGAGGTTACCTCTGGAAGGACTCCAGACTCATTTGTTAGGCCAGAGTGCAGCCAAGAGGTAAGTCAGGGATCTGAGTCTCCAGGGGAGAAGCACACTGGTATTTTCAGCTCTGAGGAGGAAGAACCCTCATGATCTGGACCAGGAAAAAAAGGCTATTTCACTCTTTATCTGCAGAATGCTGGAATATTGGTTGTGCCAAAGCAGCAAGGGTATAAACCTGCACACAACTCACCCCCATTTTCCTGAATGAGTCAGAACATCTCCAGAGGACACAGCAGCAAGGCTGGGGCTGCATTAGCAGGTCAACCACAAGCATTTGCATTATTATCTGTGTCCACTGGTACCATTGCACAGTGAATTGTACCTTAATACCTAAACCAGGTGCAGAGTGGCACAAAGCACCTGCAGCCAACAGGCAGAGAGACACAGGCAGGGCTGGATACCTGTGGTTTGAGCCAGCAAGCTTGGGGTGCCTCCAAACTCTGATCCCATCCACCCCAGGCGTCACATTGCTGAGTTCAATGAAGACCAAGGCAAGCAAAAGGACAGTGGTGTGGGGGTGCTATTTTAAGGATAGCACAACCCACCTTTCTCATTACCCTATAGAAAAGAGGTGGGAGGGAAGCAGCCCTCATACGGTATTTGTATGTAGTTTAGGTCCCAAGAACTGCCAAAAGCATCCCCCTTCCAGCCCCCAGGTAATCCTGTGACCCACCTTTAAAGCAGGTATCTCAGGCTGAAGACAGTTCCTATGGCCACTGGGTTTCCCAGCTTGTTGCCCTGGGCTGAAATCAGCTCCTGCAGAAGGTGATTCAGAGAGGTGCCAAACTTTGCCCCTCTCCTTTGGCTCTGGAGCATTTAGCTCCTCATGCAGAGGAGACAGCATCAAGTGTGCTGGCTTGAAAAGGTGGGGGATTAATGAAGCAGAAGGCAGTTGGTTTTGAGTGATCAGTTGTTAATTATTCTCTCTTACCATCTCTCTGCAGGTTTGGAGCAGGAGGGCTCTGTGCTGTGGCTAGTTTTGCTTTGGGTGGTGCTTGTGGGCTGATTTTTACTAACATTCTCAAAGCTTTACTAACTTTTTATGATGAAGTAGTGGCAGGTGGGATTCACCAGGTCGTTCAACCTGGGGTCCTGTTTGTGGCTGAGGTTTGCAGGCCAGTTTAGTGAATTTGGATGGCTGATTGCTAAATGAGAAATCCCTTTTGGAGGGTGTTTTTTTTCTTTAATTCCCATTTGAATAGAGAGAGTGTAACTGCCTGAGGCTGACTGAAATGGCTCTATCCTGCCTGGACCTGGTGCTGCTTGCTGGGGAGGGCAGGACCCTGGCAGAAGGGCTGTTGCAGAGCCTGGGATGGAAAGCAGAGGTGCAGCATGAGCAAAAGCAAATGGCAGGCAGACCTTGCTTCTCTGCAGAGTGTCTCTGTGCTCTCTTCTCTCCATGTCAGGAACACAGTCCCAGTTCAGGAGCTGGTTTTGCTCCAACCCAGCTTTGGCTGCAGGAGTTGGGATCATAGAATCCCAGACTGGTCTGGGTTGGGAGGGACCCTAAGGGTCACAGAGCTCCAACCCCCTGCCACAGCCAGGGACACCAACCTCAGGCCTGGAGCTACACAAGGTTGCCCAGGGCCCCATCCAACCTGGCCTTGAACACCCCCAGACACGGGGCACCCACCCCCTCTCTGGGCAGCCTGTTCCAGCCCCTCACCACTCGCTCTGCAAAGAACTTCCCCCTAATATCCAATCTAACCCTTCCCTCCTCCAGCTTCACTCCATCCCCCTTGTCCTGCCAGTCTCTGCCCTTGAACAAGCTGATTCCCCTCCTGTTCCTCTGCTCCCTTCAGGCACTGGCAGGCTGCAATGAGGTCCCCCCACAGCCTTCTCTTCTCCAGGCTGACCCAGCCCAGCTCCCTCAGCCTCTCTCCAGAGGGGAGCTGCTCCAGCCCTCTGAGCATCTCTGTGGCTCCTCTGACCCCTCTCCAACAGTCAAAACTGAAGCCCCTTCTGTCCCTCACCCCCATCCTCCCCAGGAGCTGCTCCAGCCCTCTGATCTTATCCTGGAGGGATAAGTCCCTCCAGGGTGGAAGCCAGGAGCAGGATGTGGTGGATCCAATGCAAATAAGCACCCAGGTTTCTTTCAGCCATCTCACTGCAGAGAATGTGTTTCCAAGTCCCTGATTTCAACCAGAGGGAGCAGAGTGCTGGTGTTTCTCTCTCAGGGAGGATCCATGGTTACCTTGGGGTCTATCCACATCACTGCAGCCTTCAGCTCTTCCCCACATTCACGCCCACAGTCGCCAGGGCACGTTGGGTCCCACTGTACCAGCTCTTCCCAATTAAACAGGCTGCTCACTCAGCTAATCACCTTGTGCTGCTCTGATCTGTTTGCCCCCCAGCAACAAATAGCCAGGAGATGCAGCTGGGGAAGAGCCAATCCAGCTGATGTGCAAGATGTATTTGGGATGATGATGAGTGGTGCCAGTTCACCCTCTGTACAGACCTGCCCCATGGGCTGGGTTGGCCTGGACCATACACTGCTCACAGCAGCCCCTCACAGAAACTGCTGGACAGGAGCTGATGCTCCTGGATGGGCAACCAGGGGAAGGGGCTGGAGGGCAAATCCTCTGAGCAGCAGCTGAGGGAGCTGGGGGTGTTCAGCCTGGAGAAGAGGAGGCTGAGGGGAGACCTTCTCCCCACCTCCCCTGCCCTGCCAGGAGGGTGCAGAGAGGTGGGCAATGGTCTCTTCAGCCAGGGGACAGGAGATGGGGCAATGGGCTCAAGCTGCCCCAGGGCAGGGGCAGAGCAGATGGGAGGGACAAGTTCTTCCCTGGCAGAGCTGTGGGGCTGTGGCACAGGCTGCCCAGGGAGGGGCTGAATCCCCACCCTGGGGGTGTTTATCAGAGGGGAGATGAGGTGCTCAGGGATGTGGGTCAGCACAGGACAGGGACAGTTGGACTCAGTGATCTTAAAGGTCTTTTCCAACCTGGTGATGCTGTGATGGGTGAAATGCCAGCTCTCCTGGTGCAATAGGAGCTGCAGTCTGTGAGACTCTGGGGTATTTTGAAGTAGGGGGAAGTTAACTTTGAGGTTTTTCTACCCTTCTCCACAGCTGTGAGTTCAGAGGGGTCCCAGTGTGTGCCAACATCCACTGGTGGGAGAAGCAGGCCTGCAAGGGTCCATGAAGCTCAGAAATAGGTAATTGGTAAAACAGAACTTCAGGAAACTGGATGAAATGAGTTCCTGCCCAGCATGATGCTCCCTAAGGCTTTTCCCTCTCTCTTTTCTGTTTGATAAATCTCTCTGAAAGCGTTTGAGTGGGAGGCAAAGACTCAAAGTGTGACATTTCTTGGCAAATGCCTGTCCTGCAATCTGCATTAAAGCAGGATGGGGGTGGGGGGGATGCTGCTGGTGAGCAGCACGTGGGGTGGCTGGGCTCTACATGCCTGTGAGTGAAGATGCTCAGTCTGGGCTGGTTTGGCTGTGCTATTAAAGCAGGTCAGGTCTGGGCAGGGAGGCAGCAGCAGTGCTGGAAATAAAATCAGCCTCTTTTCCCAAGTGGAAAAACCCCAACCACCTCCAAAACAAAAAATAAAATCTCTGAAGAAAACCAGCAGCCATGGTGCTGTGTGAAATAGGCTCCTGGGACACCCACTGCTTCCTGGGGCAGCAGGACTGTGTGGTGCCAGAGACCCCCAAAGCCCATCCAGGAGGGTTACCTAAGGGAACAACAAGCTGGTGGTTAGTTGAGTCAGGGTCAATGGTCCAACAGGGACAAGTAGCCCCAGGGATGCTGCAGGGCTTTCTCATGGCTCAGGAGTTGTGCAGCTGTCTGCAGTGTGAAATGATCCTGTGCAATTCCCTCTGCCAGCTCCATCAAAGAATAATTTGCAAGCAGGGTTTAGTAGGCAGGGCTTAAAAACTACCTGTGTGACAAGTTGGATCCTGGAGAGTTTAGTACCAAAACACCTCATGGGCCCTTGGTGGATGTGCCTGATGTCCTGCTGGGACAGCCCAGCAGATGAAGGCTCTGGAGTTCATTACTCTCTGGAGTTATTACTCTCTGGAGGAGTAATATGTTGCCACAGAGAAGTGGCACTAAGCTGGTTCACAGCTTCTTTCAGATGTCACTAAAATGGGCACAAAAATAAGCTACTCTTCCTCTGGGGTATCCCAGGTTTGGAATGTTTAGCCATGCCAGGACATCACCCATGGGTGAGATTCCCTGGGGTTTCCCTGCTCTGCACCCTTCCCTCCCTCCCCTGAGGGTTTGCACCCCCTGACACCTCACCTGCTGGCCACAGCTCTCTTAAGGAAACCAGGCACCATGGTTTGGAGGAGCTTCTGGAACCGTTTTACCGTGGAGCTCATAGTTTCCAGCAGCCCCCACAGCTTCTTCAGCCTGCAGGAACAAAAGGAACAGGCAGATTTCAATGCCCAGTAACTGCAATTAAAGGGGAAGCGTGTCACTGGTAAGTGCACACTGTAACAGTCTCTTCCATGGCCAGCAGATGTGTATCAGCTTGCCCTGCTCCCTGGGAAGGAGGGACTCATTGCCAGCCCACACTGCCTGACATGTTCCCCATGGAGCTGCCATCAGAAGGATGCTACAGCCCCTGGCACACCCCAAGGCTGGGCTTGCAGGGGTGCCTGTGTGCCTCTGCTCATCTTGCATGGTGTCCCTTTGGCTGCCTGGCTGCTGCTGAAGGTGCAGCCCCTGTTTCTGGCTCCCTCTCAGGCTCAGTGCCTCTCTGGAGGTGTACCTACCCCTTTCTGACAGCCGCTGGCAGCCTGTATGGCTGCAACAGGACCTTTGACAGGGGATCCTGCAACCCAGACATCTGCTCCTTCTTCCACATAGCCAAGCCTGTGCCAGTGAATGACAACACAGAAGTAAATAAAGACCAATAGTTAGAAATAACCCAAGAAATGTACTCATTCCTCTTGCCCAGGAGCTCTTGCTGGAGCCCAGGCCAGAACCCAGCTTGAGCTGCTCTCACAAAGCCCCTTTTAACAGCAAACCTGGAAATACTATCATACTGTAAGAGAAGGGTGCTGGGGGACCTCATTGCAGCCTGCCAGTGCCTGAAGGGAGCAGAGGAACAGGAGGGGAATCAGCTTGTTCAAGGGCAGAGACTGGCAGGACAAGGGGGCTGGAGTGAAGCTGGAGGAGGGAAGGGTTAGATTGGATATTAGGGGGAAGTTCTGTGCAGAGAGAGTGGTGAGGGGCTGGAACAGGCTGCCCAGAGAGGGGGTGGGTGCCCCGTGTCTGGGGGTGTTCAAGGCCAGGTTGGCTGGGGCCCTGGGCAACCTTGTGTAGCTCCAGGCCTGAGGTTGGTGTCCCTGCCTGTGGCAGGGGGTTGGAGCTCTGTGACCCTTGGGGTCCCTCCCAACCCTTGCCATTCTATGACTCTATGAAATAACTCACTAACGCCTTAAATATCATACTGTTCCTCTCCAAGATGACTGCAGCAGCCCTCAGTGGCCCCCAAACCCCAAGATCAATACCCCAAAGCCTCTACCTGGCAGGAAGCAAGGAGCCAGCCCCTGTGGTGCCCTTTTGAACAGGCTGGTGATCGCCCTCCTGAACTGGGCAGGGTCGTTCCTCCCACACATGCTGGCGAAGCGGAAGTTGCCATCCGAGTAGTTAAAGCCAAAAGCATCTGAGGGACAGGGCAAGACAGGGCTCAGGTCTGCAGGGGCTCTGAGCAGGGCTGAGGGGCAGCTTCCAGGATGGTTTTAGGGTAACACTTACTGTTCCTGTAGAGGAAAAGGGCAGTGTCCTGGTACCCTTGGGAGAAAATGTCGTTCAAGACCTGCAAGGAGAAACACTTGAGGTCACTAAAGAGCCTTCCATGCAGGGACAGAGAGGATCTATCCAAGGCTGTTTGACTGTGGAGGGTTGGGATGGCCTGTCTGGGAAGGCAGCAAGCACAGGTTGGTTTCCAAACACCCTTTGGTTGGTCCTTCACCAAACTAGACTCCATCCCCAGCAGCCCACCCACCAGCAGTGCCCACCAAAGAAATGCCCTGCCCTTTGAGATCTGACTAAGGGGTGATGGAGCTGAGCCTGGAAAGGATAGGTCCAGCATCAGTTTGTTTGAACCAAAACAAAGCTGGGAAGAAGACCTGGGGGGCTCACCATGGTGCTGGGTGGAAAGAGAGCGTAGCTGATCCTGCAGAGGTTTTCTATGGAGATCTGAATGCTGCCATTGAAGATCTGGAAGCAGAAGAAGATCGCAGGACAATCCCGTGGGCAGATATCGAGCTCTCCAGTGAATGGGGACACAGTGATCACAGCTTCCTCCAGGCTGGAGACAGGCTGCAGCCCAGTGAATCCTCCATCCACGTAGCGCTGGTGGGGGGAAGAGCAGAGGGAGGGGTTGCTTGGGGGATTGCCACAGCCTGCCAGGGCAGTGTCAGCAAGAGGAAAGCAAGCAGTTGCAAAGGTGACATCTCCTGTCGTGGGCCAGTCCCAGCACATCCTCCCTTCTCATTGCAACAGCACCTCAGCCCACCACCCTCCTGCTCCTTATCCTTTGCCAGCTCCTGCTGCCCTGCCCCCAGCACCCAGCCAGCTCCTTGACCTGTCACCCACAGCTGTTATTAAAACAGAAATGGAATTATTTTCATTCCCAAAGCTCTGGGAAGCTGTTTGGGCAGTGGTTAGCCAATTCAACCACCCCTGAATTCACAGGGTCATAGGAATTTCAAGTCCTGAGCTCCAGCAGCAGGAGGGAAGGGTTAGATTGGATATTAGGGGAGAGTTTTTTACAGAAAGGGTGGTTAGGGGCTGGAAAGGGCTGCCCAGAGAGGGGGTGGGTGCCCCGTGTCTGGGGGTGTTCCAGGCCAGGTTGGATGGGGTCCTGGGCAACCTTGTGTAGCTCCAGGCCTGAGGTTGGTGTCCCTGCCTGTGGCAGGGGGTTGGAGCTCTGTGACCCTTGGGGTCCCTCCCAACCCAGCCCAGTCTGGGATTCTATGACTCTATGACTCCTGCATTGAAAAACTGCCTGTGTACCCCTGGGGGATGCCTCACTGGGCAAGGAAAACCTTGGTTGCTGTGTTCCAAAAGGTACCTGAGTTTATTGCCCACCTCAGTGGGCTCTGAGCTGGCAAGGACTGCAGCTGAGGGAATGAAACCCTCCTGAACAGGCAGTGCAGAGGGGCCTCACGCAGCCATGGCACCAAGCTCTGCACCCTGCTGACCTCATGGGTGAGCCCTGCACTCCTGGCTAAGCTGGAGATGTGACCCAACAGCCAGGTACAGACAGACAGGGACTAAACACCTCCATCAGTGCAGACCAGCAGAGTCCAGGAAGGGTCCTCCCTGTCCCAGCTGTGATTCCAGTGAGCTTTGGCACACCAGTGGGTCACTGGGCTGCTCTGTGCTCCACCTGCCCTTGTTTCCCCACCTCATGACCCTGCTCCCTTCGCACTGGGGGTGAAGCCAGCCCGAATTTCTTGCCCTCACTGCATGATTCCCAGAGTGTGAAGATCCAGGTGGCTGGGGGAGGATCCTCCCACGAGCTCCCTGTGTTTCAGCCATGCAAGTCTGCACCTGAGCTGATGGAGACATCTGCCCTGCAGACAGATCCTGCCCAGGAGAACTGGGTTGGTCCTCAGAGTCCTGAGCGTGGGCGTCCTCTCACCTCACTCTGAAGGATCTGCAAGGTGATACCCACTCTGTCTGTAGGACAGGGCTCCCCAGATGGCACTTCCACCCAGCTACCACCTCAGGATGGGATGAAGAACAAGCTAAAAGACTTTATCATCCTCCATCAACTACAGAAGCAGCCTAAGCATATATATATATATATATAAAAAAGCATATATCTATATAAAAGCATATATATATATATATATAAGCATATATCTATATATATAAAAGCATATATCCCTATATATAAGCATATCTATATAAAAGCATATATCTCTATATAAAAGCATATATCTCTATATAAAAGCATATATCTCTCTATAAGCATATATCTCTATATATAAGCATATATATATAAGCATATATCTCTATATAAGCATATCTCTATATAAAAGCATATCTATATAAAAGCATATATCTATATATAAGCATATATCTATATATAAAAGCATATCTATATTTTATATATATATCCCTCTCTGTTGGAGCAGATGTAAAGCTCAGACCAAGGAACACACAGCTGGGAGCTCATGATGTATTGGAAACACCACTCACCACACCCCTGTAGGATGGAGGGATGAATCCACAGTAGATGGGAAGAAAGCAGCTGCAGAGGAGAGCCTGGGGGAGGAGGAGGGTTGCAGAAGTCACTGTTCCTGTCAAAGTTCTCATGGGCAAAAGCTGGTGACTGGGTGCCTGTGAAGTCAGGCCTGACAGATGTCTGGAGCCAGGCTGCTGGTACCAACTGGGCTTTGCACTTGAGTGTGTCAAGAAGAAAGGGTTCAGAGAAGGGGGAAGCATCTCAATAAAGTTGAAGCACTGCTCCTGAGAAGGGCACAGTGCTGCCTCTCTCATGTCTATAGCTGCCAAAGGGTCATGTATCTACACATCACTGCCCAGACTCTGCTCTGTGAGGCTGGCAGGGGGGAGCTCTGGGGTCACTGTTCATGTTTGGGGGCAAACCCAAGGCACTCCCACAGCAGATTTTCACTCTGCTGAGATTTGTCAGTGGTAAAACCACTGCTGGGCCATTTGCAACTATTCTCTACCAGTCTCATCAGCTGGGAATGAGCATCCCAGGCTCCTGGGTTGGGCTAGGACACCACAGGGTCAACTCCAACATCTCCATGGCTATACTCTACTGGGACAAGCAAGCCCACAGCCTCCTGGTCTTCTCTGTTTGAGTTTTACCCTGGGATTCCTTCCCCAGCAGCTAATTAACTGGTTAATCAGCAGCTTGTCGTTCAGCAGATGCTTTGTCCAGCTCTTTCCTCCCAGGAAAATGCTGAGGGAGCAGGGAAAATGACTGCCAGTGGGACTTGGCCAAGGAGAACCCTGTCCAAAGAGCTGAGAGGTCGTGTTAGCATCAACAGCTAACAGCAACAGCTCTTTGCAAAGAGTCCTTAGCACTTTAATTAGAGCTGGCCAGCACGCCAGCATCAGCTGTTTGAGGCTGGAAAGAAACCTGCTTTTTGTAGTGTGATTTCTTCCCAGGTGGCTCTGGAGCTAAGGTCTGCCTCCTCCCCTCCAAGCCCAGTGGGGCTCTCTGTGGTGGGACCACAACTCCAGCAGAGCTTCCTGACACTGCCCCCGTCTTGGGTGGAATAGTCACTGATGCTGAGGTACCTCCACCCTGAGCAGCAGGTAGAGATCTCCCTAGGGCATCAGAGGAAGGAGCCTGTACCTGAATGAGCTCCTCCTTGGAGCTGAACTCAGAGGCCATGACGTTCTGGCCATCCATCACCCGTGTGAGCGAGATGTGGAGCCGCCCTGAAGCCAGCTGGTAGGAGTCCTCTGGGAGCATCCTCTGCAGGACAGCCTTGATGTTGGCCAGCAAGCTGCACTTGGGGGACAGAGGGCCCAGGATGGTTTTCCTGACTTCTTTTGCCATGGCAAAAAAAAATTCCTTTAGGTCATCTGACACAGAGGAAAGAGAGAGAGAGAACATCAGGATCCCTGGGGCTGGGGGTGTGGGGTCTCCTCCTCTGGAGAGATTCCAGACCCATCTGGATGTCTACCTGTGTGACCTGTCCTAGGGACCCTGCTTTGGCAGGGGGGTTGGACTTGATGAGCTCTGGAGGTCCCTTCCAATCCTGTGATCCCTGCTGCCCTCACAGTTACATTGCTCATCCCATTTTTAGCACTCCTCACAAATAAAGCCTCTCCCAGCCCCTCTGCATCACCCCAGGATGAGGATGATGCTGCTACAAAGGGGTTCATCACACCCATGATGTCCTCAGGGGAACAGGTACTGCTGAGCACAACCCCACTGGTGCAATCCTCCTCTGCTTTGGGGGTGGGTGCTCAGGATGTGCCTGGCTGGGGGATTAAGGAAGGGCTCTGCAGAGCCCAGGGAAGGGGCATGTGGGTGCTGACACCAAGTTGTGGGTGCCAACACCGAGTTGTGGGTGCCAATGTGACTTGCAGAACATGTTCCTGCCTTCCCCCTCCACTTCTGCATGTGGGCAGCTCCAGGCTCCACAGAGGAACTGGAACTGAGTGGGGCTGCCCTGCGAGCTGGCACCCTGACTCCACTGGGACTCCCCGCTCATCTGAGCTCCCCCAGTGACCTCCCAGACAGTGTTAATAGTCATTACATGTGTCTGGACATCTCAGAAGCTGGATTAAAGGAGCAGAGCTGCAGAGCCCTGGCTGGAGGTCAGGAAACACCAGGTTTTAAAGGCTGTGCAGTGATGGGGGAGAAGAGGGGTGCAGCAAACCCCCCTGCCAGCCTGATCCCAGGGAGGTTCCTTCACTGAACTGGGAGAATGATGCACCTTGGGTGGTTAAACTCTTGCAGCAAACAGCTTGTCCCACTCCCCAGTGCTGCAGAGAGCTGTCCCTGTGCCCAAGGAGGCTCCTGGGGACTTTGCACCCACACAGCACACTGTGGCTCTGTGGGGGCAAAGGTTCCTCAGATGAATTAGATGGGGTGCCTGAAAGGCAAGTGGAGCAGCAGGGGTATTAGGAGGGGTTAGAAGTGTTTGAGCGGATCTCCAGCCCATGTGATGTGATGATTAATGCTTGGCAGGTTCATGCAAGGTCCTTGGGGATGCCAGAAGAGACAGAGACACCCCAGGCAGGTAATGCCCCTGCCAGGCACCGTTTGGCTGCTCCATGTGCTGGAAATGGGGAGAAACTGGTAAAACTGCCTTCAGGCTACTGGGAAGGATGGAGAGCCACCCCCAGCTTTGGGTGCTTTAGCTCCAGGTGGGGCTTTGATTGGAGGTGGGCAGGGGATGACCCTGGCATGCAGTGCTGTGACTGTCCCTGCCTGCACCAGCTGCTGGGGAGGTCAGCAGCCCATGCCCAGGAGGTGACCCATGGGGTGGCAGAGGACAGCCTGGCTCTGAGAGCCCAGAGCTCCTCACACAGCCCTGTTTGGGACAGGGAACATGACTGCACCCACCCCATGGGACAGCCACCAGGAGCCAAACATACCTCTGACCTCTTTTTGCCCCAGCAGGAGATCATCTCAGCACCTCTGGGTGGGTAAGATTTGGGTTTGTTTCTCATCATCCTACTCCAGTTTGACTGGGCAATAAATGAGACACATTCTGCTCTGTGCTGAGCCTGCTTTGCCCATGACAGTAGGTGCTGAGTGATCCCTCCCTGCCCTCATCTCAACCCAGGAGCCTTTGGTTGTGTTTCCTCTGCCCCTTCCAGCTGAGGAGGGGGGGTGACAGAGCAGCTCTGGGGGCACCTGGCCCCCAGGCAGGGTCAGCCCTGTCATTAGCTGGACCCCCAAAGCCCTGATGCTCCTCAGCATCCCCAGTGCTTGGAGCAGGGCTGGATCAGCCTTGGAAGGCTTAAGCCCTGTGTACACTTGTTTACACATGGGCACTAATTGGAAATATGGGAGGATGTGATTATTAAAAGTGGATTAACTGCTCTGAATTAATTCTACACATAGAAGGTCTTATTGCTACTGGGGCCTGTTTCCACCTTGTCTAAAGAGGTTCAGAGGAGTTCTGCCCTCTGGAAACAGGGATCACGTCGCATCTTCCCTTGTGCTAGGCAGGTTGGGTGGGATAATGGGAAGCAACAAGCAGACGGGGGGGGCAGTGCTGTGGGTGCCACTCTGGGCCCTTGGTAGCTGAGGATGCCAAGGGAACCAACCCACAGGGCACAAGGGGGCTTTACATGGGTGAGGGGCTGGAAAGGGCTGCCCAGAGAGGGGGTGGGTGCCCCGTGTCTGGGGGTGTTCAAGGCCAGGTTGGATGGGGCCCTGGGCAACCTTGTGTAGCTCCAGGCCTGAGGCTGGTGTCCCTGCCTGTGGCAGGGGGTTGGAGCGCTGTGATCCTTGGGGTCCCTCCCAACCCATGCCATTCTATGATTCTATACCCACCCACTGCAGCCACCTTGACTTGCTGCACGCCAGCACTCCTGAGACCTCAGAGCAGAAGAGGAGGAGATCTGCTCCCTCAGCAGGAGCAGGGAAACGAGCCAGTAGAATACAGGTACATCCAGATTTACCCAGGCAGTTTCTACCCAGCCATCTGAGATAACAGTCAGACAGTAATAACCAGCTTTTTCAGCTTACACCATCCCAAATTGCCCCAGACTGCCCGAAGTGTCATCATCTGCAGACCTATATCTCGGGAGTGACAGGACTAACACAATATCACATCCCCACCAGAGCTTTAAGGCACCAGCTCCTCTATTTCTGCTCTGAAATCACAGAGTCACAGAGCTGTAGGGGTTGGAAGGGACCCCCAGAGCTCCTGGGGTCCAACCCCCCTGCCAAAGCAGCTCCCCAGCTCATACTGCACAGGTCGGTGTCCAGACGGGGCTGGAGTCTCTCCAGAGAAGGAGACTCCACACCCCCTGGGCAGCCTGTCCCAGGGCTCCCTCACCCTCACTGGGGAAAAGTTCCTCCCCATGTTGCTGTGGAACTCCCTGTGCTCCAATTTGCAGCCATTGCCCCTTGTCCTGTCCCCACAGACACTGAGAAGGGGCTGGCCAATTCCCCCTGCACCCCATCCTTCAGATATTGATAAACATTGATTAGGTCCCCCCTCAGTCTGCTTCTCTCCAGGCTGAACAGCCCCAGCTCTCTCAGCCTTTCCTCACAGGAGAGATGCTCCAGGCCCTTCATCATCTTCATAGCCCTTCTCTGGACTCTCTCCAGGAGATCCCTGTCCTTTTGATCCCAGCACTGGACACAACAGATACCCATGGCAAGGAAGCACAGGCAGTGAGAGTCTTACCCAGGCCGATGCCACACACCACAGCAGCAGCGATGAGCGAGCCAGCGGACGACCCGTAGACCTTACAGGCAGACTTGAGGAGTTCAGGAGCCAGCTCCAGGAGGGACTGCACCACCCCCACCTGGTACAGGGCGAGGAAGCCACTGCCCGAAAAGGAGAGTGAGAAAGGGGTCCCCGAGCCCCGCAGATCCTCCTCACCCATCCTGAGCTGATGGAGCCCGCTCGGTGCCTTGGCTTGTCCTTGTTCCCCAGGTGAACCTCAAGCTCTTGTCTCCTCTGCTCTCCCCAGGCTCATCCCTGGCTGCAGAGGAGCCCAGCAAGGTGGGGTTGCCTCCTCCTTGGATCACAGCTCCCCGAGGCGTTGCGACTCACCAGCTATTTTAATTGCTGCCTGTGCTAAAAACAGCTTTTTTCCCCTGATCAAAACAGCTCTTGTAATCCCCAGCCACAGCCAGCTCGATGCTCAGGGCTCAATCCAGGCTCCTCTTTTATACCAAGCGATCCAGAGCACCCCAGGAACCCTCCCAGAGATGGTCCCTGCGTTATGGTGCCATCACTCTTGGAAACATCCTTGTAAAATTCCCTCTTTGCTTCGTGCTTTGCTCATCAAGGGTGTTTTTCTAAATAGGATTCTGCACCAATCCCAGCTTAGGCACAGCTCAGTACTGAGTGAGTAAAGCCTTGTATAAGACACTTAAAGCCAGAGGGTGTTACACAAGGGGTGGATGCAGGGCGTTGCACGGGGTTAGGTTTGGAACTGCTGCTTTTATTTCCTTCCCATTGGAAGGGGTTTGTCTCCTTGCTTGATTCTTGGAGGAGAAAAGGAGCTGGATGTGGTTTTCCCCTTTGCTGTGTTCTGTATGGCCCCAGAAGGATGCCTACACCTGCACCATGCACCCCAAATCTGGGCTCACTGAGCAACCACCACGCTGCCCTCAGGCTTCCTTCACTGGCTGGGTGAGAGTTAAAATCCAGGGAGGAATTCAGTAGATTTCTGGTGCCTTTTCAGCCTTAATAACCTCATGCTGCTGCCACCACGCAGAAGAAAGGCCATTTTCAGCAGATGTACTTATTCAATATGACTAAATGCCCATTGCTGACGTTGCCTCAATACATCTATCTGCCCAATACAATGAATATTACATATATGATGTTCCAGGAGGTGTATAAACACATCAGCCCATCACATGGGCACGTGTAGGGTAGCTGGCTGGGGGACAGAGCTAATGAGAGCTGGCCAGGGCTGCACCAGGGAACAGAGGGTGGTCCCAGAATCCTCATACAACCTTTGCAGTGCTGTTTCACCCCAAATTTTCATACATTTTTTTTTCCCCTTGGTCTCCCCAGCCATGGTGTGTCTCACAAGAGCTGTGTCCTGGGGGATGCCCTGAGGGCAGAGCCCCCCTCCCCTCCAAACATCCCTGGGTTGATGCTGCTGCCCATCAGTGGGTGAGTGTTGCCTGCAACACCCCCCCCCCAGCTAAATGGCACTCAGCATGGCCAAGGCTGTCCCCAGCAGCTGCTGCCTGGGTGATAGGACTAGCAGGAGCAAGTTTTCAGCTCACAGACAGGTTGAAACAGGATCTGGAGTATCCCTGAGGTGAAAAAGCACTTGAATCAGGGTGTTTGGATGTGTCCTGCTGCAGGTACACAGCCCCACTGGATTCAGCCTTCTCCTTTCTTGTTTTTCCAGTGTCTGATGTTTTTACATTATCCCCTTGGTGGGTGAGTCTCCCACACCTTCCAGTCTTCCCACCAGCCATCTGATGGTATCTGAGCTGGGATCTGTGTGACTCATCCCACTGTCTCCAGCCCTTGGGAGAGCAAATTCCTTCCTATAAAGGGCTTTTCCTCCAGCACTGGCAGGGAGGAGAAGGGGGAAATGATCATCTCTCACTGAGGCTGATCCAAATACCCAAGTGCATCAGGAGGTCACGAGTGTTTGCACACTGGAAGGCATCGTTTCCCTGTTCCCTGTGCATCCACTCTGCCAGTGACCCAGGTCAGGGCCCTGGGAATTGAGCTGGCACAGCATGGAAGAGGTGTTGGATGCTCCTGCTTCGCTCAGCACTTGCAGCTCCTCCCTCAAACCCAGCCCCACCTGCAAAACTTTGGGAAAGGTGTGAACAATCCCATGGGACCTGCAGGAACACACTCCTCTAGCCAGTGCATGGCATGAGGATGGTTTCCCCAGAGGAGCTGGGCTTGCTACATAACAGAGTGCTGCAGGAGGACCTGGAGACTGCCAACACCCCTGGGAGATGTTTCCCCCCTCCCCAGGCTCTCCTTTGGGCATCTTGTTTCAGTCTCTTCCCTTGCAGCTGCCATGAAGCAACATTTTAAAGGGGGTTTTCCATTCCCAGAGCTGGGTGAGGAAGGATGGGGCAGTGGCCATGAAGAAGCCACCATCCCTGGGAGAAGGTGAGTGAGCAGCTGCCTGGGGAGGTGCAAGAAGGGCCCCAAGAAGAAGAAAGCCAGGTAGACAGCACAGCCCCCCACCCAGGCAGCAGGGGAGGGCAGGGGAAGCAAGGCAGGATGGACAAGAGTGTCCACGTGCAGGGAAGGACAGCAGACATCTGACCCAGCAAGGGGAGGGCAGCACCCCAAAAGCCAGCAGCTCAGACCTGTGAGGACTTCACAGCGTGCCCAGACACCCCCTCGGGGTTCCCCTTGGGATCCTCCAGCCCCAGAGAATCTGGGCTCTGGGGATGCTCCTGGGGGGGCTGCCAGCTGAGGGGGTGCCCAGCTGTATCACAGCATTTCCCCCAATCCCCTGCCATGAATTCCAGGGGGCTTCTCAGGGCAGGGAGAGGGGGGGATGATGCAAAACCTGTCCTGCACCCTCTCCCACTGCACACACCCAGGGCCAGCATCCCTGAGGCCAGCATCCTTCCTGGCCCAGTGCCACGCTCTGTGAGATGAACCCTTGTCATCATCCTCTTAGCCACGGTGAATTCTGCATTAATTGGCTCATTAAGTGCCAGGCTGATTTCCTAAGATGCCCTCCCCCACCTGGAGCTGGACAAAGTGGGATTAGTGGGACACACACGAGATCCCAGGAGCAGCCTGCCATGCTGTCAGGAGAAGCCCCCATCACCCCCCTCCCCAGCTCACACTGAGCCCCAGGTTGGTGGGGGCTGTGTGGGGCACAGGGCAGCTTTGTGCCCAGGCAGGATCAGTGCCCAGATGGCCAGTGTCCATGATCCCAGGGATTGGCAGGCGAGGTGATGGCTTGAGCTGTTGGAAGCCCTGGCAGGGCGTTTAGGGAAGGATCAAGGTAATACCAAGAGTTGGAACCCAATCAAAACCCCAGGCTAATAACTCACCCTTCTTTAATACCTTCTTAATATCTTCAGTAGCCTCAGGCAATCAGGGTCTCAATTTTATAACTGAGAGATGAAGCCCAGACACCAGAGTCACTCACAAGAAGGGACCTGGGCTCTGAGAGCCACCAGCCTTGGGCTGCAGCACCCACTGCTCCCCAAATCACCCCACTCTGCCAGGCTGGAGCAGCATCCCTGCTTTGGTTTAGGTGATTTGGGAGCAGGAGCCCCTTGTGCAAGGGGCTGTGCAGGCTTCTCCTCCTGTTTCCCCTGCACCAATGGGTGGGAAAAGCTCCAGCAACCACAGAAGGAGGATGTTTGGTTCAGTGGTGGTATCAGGAAAAGAGCAGGAGGAGGGGATGGGAGAGAGAGGAGTTGTTTTTCTCTCAGGTGTTTTGCCTGGTGGGCACGTCCCTGGTGCCCAGGGAAGATGATGTCCTCTGGGAAGTCAGTGAGGAGACAAAACCCTCTTCTGCTCCATGCAAATCCCAGCCCACACCTGGCACCACATGAGCTCAGATGCAAAATAAACAGGGACATTGTGTGAGCCTCCTGCCAGGTCCCTGACCCCAGCTCAACCCTGCCCCAGTCACAGCCCCAGCACCACTGGGACAGGACCAGTGTGACTGTCACTGACAGGCAAGAGCCTTTGTGTTTCCCCCTGCAAAAAAACTCTCCCAGTTTGGTTCATGGCCCAAAGGAACCACCATACTGGTGCTGTGCTTGTTGCTGGCATCTCCAGGCAGGATCCAGCAGTGGGATTTGATGTTATTACCTATATATATTTGAGATATATATATACCTATATATATTTGATGTTATTACCTATAGTCCTAATTACCTTGGACTAAATTAGACTGAGCCCCTGCAAGGTATCCCCCCTCCCTGGGGCTTTTCAGCAGCTGGGCATTCAACCCTCTGTCTCAAATGCTCCCATAAGGGCTTTGCAAGCCAGGGATGCTGGTGTGCATGGGAAGCCCTGCTTGCTTCCTTCCTTCCAGGGCTCCTCTTCCCCACTTTGCTTTATTTAGGGCTTTAAAAGGGCTGAAAAGATCAGATGCTCCAGGATGGGAAGTGCTGGGCAGACACAGGTTGTCACTGGTGGCCCACAGGGCACTGTCACCCCATGCACGGCGCTGAGCCTGACCCACAGGTTGGTTTGCCACCATTGTCACCTTCAACTCACCAAGTCATCACACCTCTCACACACTGCAAGCCCCCAAATTTTGTCCCCTTCACCCCAAGGCTGGGTCCAGCCCTGGCAAGGGAGATGCTCTGGCTGGTGCCACCATGCTGAGCGCTGGTAATACCACCCGCCCCCCAGCCCCAAGCTGCCTTAATCTACAGCCCTACTTAGGGGGTCTGGGCAAAGATTAGCTGGGAACATTCCCAGTGATTAGAGCTTAATCCCTGTGACATTTCACATCTCCTTAGGCCTCATAGGTGAGACCCCAGCAGCTGTAAATCCCCCCAGTCCTGGCAGGAGCGCCAGTGAGGGCAGCTCCAGAGCCACACAGGAACAGGCTTTACCCAGTTCTTGGTGTCAGATCAAGCTGCTTGGGTGAATAAAGCTCCTTCTGCTGGGAAGGGAGAAGCTATAAATAGTAAAAAAATAACAGGACCACACCATATAGCTGCTGCAAGGCTCCTCTTGTGCCACCTGGCCTGAAAGGAGAAGTCATCAGCAGCTGTCGCAGAGCAAATGTTGACCCCCATGTGATGACCACACACATCACCCACCAGACCAGCTTGGCTGTCACTTAGGGACCAGTTTATTTGAGTTTGTTGGTTGTTATTTTTTTCCCCTGGACTTCTTGGCTGACAGCTACAGGAAATGCTGCTGTCCATTCCCAGACACGTGTGGGAAGGGCAGGTAAATAAATACACAGACACAGCCAGGCCACGAGCTTCCACACACACGCTTGGTGGGAGCCAAACCCCACAGCCACCTCCAAAAGCTGGGCTTGGTTTGGTTTACAGGCTCCTCACACACACACTCCCACCCCAGCCAGGTGGGTTTTAGGCATTTCATGCTGCTGTGGCTATCGCTGGAGTTTTCCTCAGCTCAGAAAGTCACCCCACATTCAGGTGACCAACAGGGACCGTCCTTCCCCATCAGTAAAACTGCATCCTCAGGTTCCCAGGCACCACAAGCCCTCTGGAGAAGCCAACATCAATCTGGGCTCTCGCAGCTGTCTGTGCTGAACTCTTGCCTGTTCTGCTGAGACAGGAGAAAACACTCATGAGATTCCCTTCCCTTCCCAAGCTGAGCTCTTGGGCTCCTAGGTGGGTTTAGGAGGAAGTTCTCCCCCAAGGAAAGCTGCAGCTCACAGCAATGATGGGCACTGCGGGGCAATGATGGGCATCTCCCACTGCAGAGATGCAGCAGGCAGGGAGCAAAGCAAGTCCTGCTCCTTGCATGGGCTGTGCATACATTGGAGAAAGGCAAAGGCAGCCCAAACAGCACAGGGCAACACCCAGCACCCAATCACCCCCCACCACAGCAAGCCAGCACGGCTGCTACCCACCCAGGTCTGTCAATCACCCTAAAATTATACCCCTTGCCCTCATTTACTGCTTGGGAGCTCAGCCCCAGGCTGAGTCCTCCCTACCTGGAGAATTTTGCTGTAGGACAAGGGTGCAAATGAATCTTCCAGGTAGCGGGTGCCGAAGCCCATGATCCTGTTGACTGCCTGGTTGCAGATGCCAGCCACTTTGGCAGTGAGGTGCACTGTGAAGGCAAACTGGATCTCTTGGGGGTTGATGTTGGGCCTGCTGGCTGTCATTTCCCTGCGGACGTAGGCATCAGCCAGGTTCTTGAAGGAGCTGTAGGACATGTCTCTGAAGAACATCCGTAGCCGTGCGTCTTCCTTCACCTGGTTCAGCAGGGAACAGGCACGTTACAAGGTCAGTAACTCAGTGTGTCATCCCTGTGTCGATGCCTTTGGTCCATTGGATGGATTGTGGTTGAGGGAGGACAGACAGACAGCCACGATCACACCCAGTCAGGGAATTAAAAGCTGCCATTTCCTTGAGCGTGCTGAGCATTTCCCTGCACTCAGTGCATCCAGCACTGAGCTTGGCCCCAATTCCCTCCTCCAACCCACCGCCACTCGCCTCTCACCTGCCTGTCCAGCTCATCCCCTGCACTCTGGAGCAGGGCGACGATTCTCCTGATGGCTTCATCTGCAGAGAGAGACCCCACGTTATCTCCAGGCCTTTCCCCAAGCCCCACACCCAGACTCTCTAAGGGGGCAGCAGTGCCTGTTTAACCCCCCCTGAAAAAATTCCCTGAGCAGCATCCATCCACCTCCACCCCTCCAAACCCCATTTCCACCCGTGGCCACCTGCCTTGGCATCCTCAGCCAGCAGAAACCTGTCAGGGAAGACAGCAGGTCTGCGTGCGGGTGCGGCCTAGCTCTCTGCACCCAAGGTTTAGGCCCTGACAATATCCTCCTATTCCCATGAGAAAAGTTCCTCATGCTGAGAGGATCCTAATAATCCCATTCTCCAAACACAGCAGCCTTGTTGACAGGGGTACAGGCTGCCCTAAGCCAAGAAGCAGCTATGGGAAGGGATTTGGGAGTAACAGAACATGTCAGGAACCAGCCAGAACAAGAGGGTCAGAACATCAGGTGTGGGGATGCTGTTAGGTATTAAAGGTAAACTAAGGATGTTTAGCTATAAGATAGGTTTATCAGAGCTCATTATCATCACTAACCAATCAATATGGTGTGAACAGGGTGTGTAACCAATGAGGGGTTTTTTAGCTTGCCACATTGGCCGTAAGAAAGGTCTAGAATCAGGGGGATTTCACCTCATAAATGGCTTCACCTACAATTCATATCAAATTGCGTGTTGCTCCCTGCTGGACGCCACAGAAACCCCCATGCCTTTTGAGTTCCTCCCTCCCCAGCTCGAGCCCCGACGCTGAAGATTCCCCCTCAAGTCTTCCCATGACTCTTCAAGCCCCAGAGGCAGGGCTGAAGCAGGGCACGAGTCCCACGCAGGCTCTGCATGGGGGGGCCAAGCCTCACGCCTGTAAGTTGTCTCTACGTGGTGGGAAGGGCATCATCACTCACCCACGTCGTCGGCGCTGACGGGCCGTGGGGGCTCCCCCCGGCCATGCGCTCGGCTCCCCTGGCTCTCGCTGCCCTGCACGATCAGCCCAATCTCCTCTGAGACCTGTGCATAGTAACCATCTGGCTGCTCCACCTCTGCAGGGAGAAAAACAGGCATAAGGATCCTGGGATTTATTTTTTTTTCCCCTCCTTCTTGGCCATGGATTGGAAGGAGAAGCAGCTGCAGAAGGTGGCTGCATCCACGTCGTGATGCTCGTGCCCGCCCTGCGGCAGCGTGTATCGCTGGTGAGCGATGGGGCTGCACCCTCCTCACCATAACCAAGTGATTGAGACTCACCCCAAACCTGCCCAAGCTGCCCAGGAATCCTCATGCTGCCTTTTCAGCAGGGGATGAGCTGAGGTGGGGATGGGGGTGTCCCATGGGCTCTGCCTGTGGTGCCACAGCAGCCAGCCACCCACACCCTGCCCCACAGCAAACTGAAAGCAGCTTAAGACTGGCCTTAGGGTGGCTTAAGAATTAATCTCACGTCTTTAACACAGGTTTAAACTAAACCACATCCACATCCTTCCTTTTTACCAGCGCAGGAAAACCTGTGCCTGGGTTGTGCCTGCAGTAACATGCTGTGCTCAGAAGCCAGAGGGGAGACTGACCCTTTCCCTTGGGTTGGAATCAGAGTCCCCCAAAATCTATCCCAGACCCCAGAAAGCAACAAGAGGGTGATGCTTTGGGTGAAGAACCACCACCAAGCACCAGTTCTTTGCCAAGCAATGCCCACCAGAGGTCCTGTTAGCTGCAGGGTTGGCTTAGGGGTGGTTGGGGTCCCACCTGGTGTGGCTGGTGCCTGGACGTGCCGCAGTGGCAGGCAGCTGGGTCGCTTGGCCTTCACCCCAGCTGCCCCCTCTCCCCGCTCCTCATCCGCATGTTTCTTGAAGGAGAAAACCTTCTTGAGGCTGGATCTCCTCTTTGGGGCCTTGCCCAGTGGTGGGGACATGCTCATGTCCCCTCCAGGTCTGTTACTCCCTTCTGGTTTGGAGTTGGGAGGAGCTTTAGCATCTCTTTCCTTCGCTTTATGACCTGCACTTTCCTTCTGCTCCTCAGGGTTCTTCTTCAGGAGGAAATTTAAGACACTTTTGAACCAGGGGCGTTGGGTTTTGCCCTGAGAAGAGTTTTTTGTGCTTTTCCTCTTGGGCTCTGGTTCCTCTTTAGGAACCTCCCCAGCAGCTTTGCTCTCATCATCCAGAGTCTCATCCAGGTCCTGTGCTTTGGGTTCATCCTCCTGGTCCTTGGGGCTGGGTTTGCCAGATGAATACTTGCAGAAGTCGCTTTCTGACCGTTGCAGCCCACTTGCCTTCCTCCCTCTCCGCTCAGCTCTCTTCCGAAGGGGTTTTTTGGCCACTGTGGAGTTTTCACAGCAGCTCAGCGAGCGGCTGACATAGATCTCCAGCACCTTCTTGGCCCCTTGCCTGTCCAGAGAGAGGATCTTTCCTGATGGCTGCATCCCCACGTCCCAGGGAGGCTTCTCCCCAGCCAGAGCCTGCCTGTTGCTGCGGAAGGAAACAACATTTTCAGCCTGATTTGGGCTCTCCCCAGGAAGCTGCACAGTCAGGTTCGGCCCCGTTTTAGCTGACACTGGAGCCCAAAGGAGCTTTGGGTGTCCCAGTCTGTTTACATCCCCAGTAAATGATCAACCCCTTTTATGATGATCACCTGAGCGCTCCTTACGCAGCGCTGCTCATGAGGAGGTTTATGGTTCAGCTTCACTGATAAAGGAAGTGAAACTGCAAGGAAGGGGGTTGGGAGATGAGCTGGGCACGTCTCAGGGGGAGATCTGTGGTATCATCCAGAGGGGTTGATCCAGCAAGGGTAGAGATACCACCATGCTGTATCTTTTCCATGCTACAACACCAAACTCCACACTGGGAGTGCCTCCATCCCCCCTCTACCCTGATGAATCACACAACATGGATTTATTAGTGTCTCCCCTTGACGTATTGGCTGGTAAATAATAACCCCCAACGTTGCGCAGCAAAGCTGGGTGCTTCCAGCCCTTGGAAAAGCCAAGGCCAGTGTGGGCTCCTGTAAATACACTCAGTCACTGCTGGTATTGACTGAGCACCTTGTGATCGTAGAATCACGGGATCAGAAGGGTTGGAAGGAACCTTGAGAGATCCTGGGGTCCAACCCCCCTGCCAAAGCAGCTCTCCAGCTCATACTGCACAGAGAGGCATCCAGATGGGTCTTGAATGTCTCCAGCGTGATGATACAGCCCCTTCACCAGCACGGGGCTCAGAGCTTGGAGCACCCAATCCCTGCCCTTCCCATCACCCTTTTCCAGCAAAATCCAACAACAGGAGAAGCTACTACTGCAAAAGCAGAGCTGTGTGCCAGTGTCCTGTGCTGGCTCTGCTTCCGAAACCAAATTCACCCTCCAGAGAACCAAACCCAAGCCAGACTTTCTCCACTGCTGAGCAGGAAGCCAAGACCAAAATCCATCACACTCCAGTGTACAAACCGCCCTGGAACCAGGCATCAGCCCCCACTCAGTCTAGATAAGCTTCATGGCAACGCTGAGCAGGAAGCCAGCACCAAAATCCATCACGTTCCAGTGTACAACCCACCCTGGAGCCAGGCATCAGCATCCCCTCAGCCTAGATAAGCTTCATGGCAACGCACAAGCACACCCACCTCCCTTTGGATCAAGGAGGCGAGTTTCCCTCACCCAAGCCAAGAGCAAACCCACCCAACCACCCAGTAATGAACTGTTCAATTAAATGTAATCCCAGCAAAGCAGTAACCCCCATCCTCCTTCAACTGACCCCAGCACATCATCCCCATCACCCTTTGTTGGCTCTGTTGGTATTTACCTTTCCATGGGTATTTCAGCCCTTCTGGACATAGGTAAAGACAAACTCCTCTGCCACAGGCACTGAGGGTTGCCAGGCTCTCCTGGGAGGCGTCTGTTTTATACCCAGGGCTGGTACCTGGCTGAGTTAAGTCCTATTTTTAGCAGCCACTCAGGTAGGAGAGCGGCGGGTGCTTCCGCCTGGCTTCCCTGCTGTCACCTCCCTCGTGGCAGAACAACCTGCGGGCGTGAGTTTCACTGGAGGAGAAACCCCATTTCCTTATAGCAAAAAGAGCATAAAACTCACCTGGCAGCTGGTGTGAGCGCTGCCCTTTGGCACCAGCTCACTCAGCCCCTTGGCATTTGTTTGCTGGTCGGGGTGGTTATTTTTTTCCCCGTGGGTGTGATGCCGCCTGTGGGGTTTTCTGGGTTGTTTTTAGAAGGAGCAGCTGGAACTTTCACAGATAAATGGGGTTTCACTGCACAGAGCAGATCAGCACCCTGCCCTGCCGCATCCCAAAAGCTTCCAGGAATGTGGGTGTCGTGGTTGTGGCAGGACTCTGGATGCTCTGTGGTTCGGTGTTGTTGGGTTGTTACCTAATCCTGAGTATGGCTGAGCCCTGGGAGCCTTCCAACAGCCCGTGCACCCACCCTAAAACATGGATAGGGACCTGCTTTGTGACCCCCCCACCCTTTGCACCCTCATGGCTCCCACTCAACCTTGCCCAGGAGGGGGGCAGAGCATCTCCTGAAGCCCAGCACACACACAACCCAGATCCCTGTGTCCCAACACCCACAAGCTACCCCTGGACCAAACCACTCTCCTTACACCTCCCTTACACCGGAGATCCCCTTGGCCCCAGGGCCATCCCGCTGCCCCTCGCACCCTCCGCGTGCCGCTGCCCTGCATCCTCACGGCTCTTTTGCCACCTGACGGCAGCAGCTCGCACTGCACCGCGCAGGGACGGGCTGGGTGCCCCCTGCCAGGCAGCAGCTGCCTCTGGAAAGCCCTGCAGCAAGACCCCCACCCGAGCTGTGCCGTGTTTCTCCAGGTCTCAGCGAGGATGATGTAGGGCCCAGGTGCCCCTCCGGTTAAAAATGGGTCTTTTCCTGATCCCACGTCCAGGTTGGACTGAACCAGTCCCGGGTCATTTCCTTTGTGGTTCTACAAACAGGCTGGGCTGTAATTTCCTGTACTTGGGAGAGATCCAGTCCGCTCCCCTCCATTTCTCCTGAGCCCACAGGGATCAGCCAGAGGCTGGTATTGATTAGGGATGCCCTGGTGCTGTTTTTCAACACCCTCATCGACTTCTGGTCAATAATTAAAGCATCCATCAGGAGCTCTGTGCTGATAGCTAGCATGTGACCACAGCATCCTTCCACAAGCAGGTCAGTTCCAGAGGCTGGGAAGGAGTTTCACAACCAATTCTGATTGGTTTGGGTGGATTTTGACTCTGCAGCATCCATATAACAAAAAAAAAACCCACCCCCACATTTATTCTGACCATAGGGCATAGTTTGGTCATCTCCAGCTTGGAGACCTTGTTCCTGGAGCTCATCCAAGGCTGAATCCAAACACTGTCTCTGCTCATGGAGGATTCCTCCTACTGATCTGGGAATGGGCAGTGAGGTATGGCCCCTCACAGGCTTTTCTTGTTTGTAGCAGTGTTTCTGGACACAGCCTGAAGATGTGATACCCACAGTGACACCAGGAAAAACCTTGATCTGAATTATGAATCTGGATCTAGACCTTCACCCAAGGTCAGATCCCTTCTGGGACTTGGTAGATGCTCAAACTGAATGGGAGAGGGGCAGAAGATGCTTGCAAGAGACCTGAGACAAACCAACAGCCCGTTATCAGAGCTGGGGGAAGATTCTGGATCCAAAACTTGTCTGCTTTTCTCATCCATACTGGGAGACAGTGAAGAAGTTGGCTGGAAACACAGTGGGGTGGAGGGAACACACAACATCAAGGTTGGTATCTTCAGGCCAGCAAGGCTGGAGGGAAAAGCAGAACCAAAAGCAGAACCAGAGGGGATCACTCACTCATTTACAGGAACTTGCTCATGAGGGTGGAAGGAAAACAAGGGAGAGGGGTTTCCCACACAGGGCTGTGAGGCTGAGGAGCACCAGCCTTGCAGGGGGGGGTCTGGTTCGGCTAGCCAAAGCCACAGCCACCCCAGCTGGGTGTTAGAGGCAGTTGTTGTGTTTGAAGTGGACCACAAAGGTCCCTTCCAGCCAACACCAGCCACCTGGGCACAAAACTACCCACATTTTCAGATCTGACCCACCACAGGGATGCTGAGGGCACCCACTCCTCTCCTCCCTGTGCCAGCCACAGAGGAGACCTCTTGCCCTGGTTGTGTGGAGCCTCTGACCCAAGAGGGTGGTGGGCACCAGCCTCCAAAGGAAATCCTCTTTTCCCCCAGCCCTGGGGCTGATTTTAGCAGCTTCCCTCAGCAGATGAGACACATGAGATGCACACACACACACACACACACACACACACACAGGCATTCACCTCTGCTGCCCCGAACACCGCCAGAGCTGGGGCTGCTGAAGCTGGATGGACAATCACCTCTGGGGCACGAAGCACCCACAGACCTTGGGGAAAGCCCACACAGGGCACCTATCTGTGTGCCACCACCCCTGGGCTCCAGCCACGGGTGCTGAGTGCTGCCCCTCCCCACACACCCACACCAAACACCCCGGCGCGAGCGGCGGTTCCTCGGCTGTTTGCTGAGCAGGGTGGGTCCTCGTCCTCCTTCCAGAAAAGCAGCAGGTTTGGAGCCTTCCCAGCACTGTTTACTGCAGGGAACAGGGACACATCAGCCCAGGAAGGACACCAGGGCTTCCTGGGAGCATGGGAAGAGCTCATCTTTGCAGCCCAGCCCTTGGAAAGGTGGCTTCTCATCTTCACCCTCCAAGGTCCCTCCAAAGCTGAGGCAGCACAAGTGCCTCTGGCTGCTTTCCAACCAAGGAGGGGAAATCCCCATCCAAGTCCAACACAATCCTTAGTCACTGCAGGAAAAACAGGTGAAGAGAGGTGAGGAGAAGGTATCTCAGGCTCCCTGAGAGTGCAGCACAAGCACCGTGGTCACTGACTGTCACCTGCACCAACACACCAAACCAGGCAGGCTGGAGAAGCCATGGGATGCTCAGGAGTCATCAGGGCTGGTTCCACAGCAGGGATGAGTTGTTAGGAGAAGGTCAGGAAAAATGCACCCATGGGTGTGTATCTCAAGAGTGACACAGGGCCAGCTGCTGAGGGAGGATGTCCAGTTTCCCACCAAGGCTGTTCCTCAGGGCTCAGCAGGACTTACACTGCTGGATTTCACCCCAAGGAAGAGCTGGCTTTAGCCTTCTCAGGGACAGAAAGCACCCTTTGTGGAAGCAAGGATGGGGGCTGGGTGCTTCACTGCACCTTCCTGCTTCCTTCCATTGCCAGGCTGCAGCTTGGCTGGGTGCTAGCTAACATCCAGCCCCTCTCCTAGCTGAGATGACAGCCTCCCTCCCTAGCTAGGACCTCCCCAAGGCTGTGATGCTATCCTCCCTTACCCCACTGGAGCTTCTCTTTTCTTCCTCCCGTTGCTTGACTTGCCAAGCCCTTGTGGTTTGCCATCAAGCTGGTGATTTCTTCTGGAAGTGAAACTTCTCAGCCAGTATTTCTGGAGATGTCACACTGCTGACAACCAGCCACGTGTCCCACCAACTGCTTCCTGCTGGCCACAGCCCACCAGGCTCCAGTCAAGGGGTGTAAAGTGGTTTTGGAGGAGCAGCATTGATTGCAGCAAGGGGAACTGTGGTTTCAGGGTGGCAACGATCAGTTTTGGTGGAAACCTCAGTCACCAACCCTTGGGAGAGTTTCTCACAGGACAGACAGTTCCCAGACCCCTTCCCAGCACCCAGGAGACAGCAGCTCGGGCTTGGGAAAGGATCCAGAGCCAGGAGATGAGGCAGCAGGGTGGGAAACTGAGGATGGAAGGAACTCACCTCTTCCCATCAGCCATGAAACACTTCCCTCCCCAGCTTTCCTCTGTGCTGGTCCATGGAGCTACAAAGCACCATGTCTTTGCACCACATCCCCCCATCTGCTGAGCATCTCTGGTGGTTCCACTCAGGTTTAAGGGCTGCTGAGTTTGGGGACAAGACCCAGGTACCCACAGGAGCTGGTTTTAAGCCAGGAAGACTTGGATTTTTCCAGAGTCACGCCACCCACCCCCCTTCAATTAGCAAGAGGTGGGATTTTCAACCACACACAGCCACAGGACTTTATTTCCTCAACACAAAGCAATCTGAAAACACTGACAGATTGTGTGAGACCTAAAGAAACCCCCACCAAACCCACAGGTTGTTCCTTCTGCCTCTCACCTGGACACTCCTGGGGTGGCTGGAGTTGCTGCACCAGGCTCAAAGCAAAGAGCTGTGGGTGTGAGGAGGAGCAGGCTCACATTCCTTACCAGCTTTGTTTCTTTTCACATTATTTATTCAACTAAAAAAACAAAAAAGCATTAAATGGAGGGAAAGGAGTTAAACTAAAACCCAGCTTAGGGCATCTGTGCAGCCTGGAGCTGCAGGCAGGCCTGATCCAGGGCAGATACTTGAGGATATTCCCAGCCTTCATCACAGGAGGAGACAGGGAGATTGCAGTGTGTCTGCAGCCTGAGTCTGTTCTCAGGTGGGGGAAGTGGCTCAGGCTCAGAGCAGTGTGTTCCCACCCAGGGCCCCTGCTCTCTGCAGAAGCATCTCCATAGATGCTCGACCAGGAGGACACACACCAGGGCCTGGGCTCAGCACATCTGGCTCAGCACATCTGGCTGTAAGGACAGAGCAGTCTTTACCAGCAGGTTTGGACCTTACAAACATCAACATTTACAGAGCAAAACCATCACATTCCCTCCCTGAGGACAGAAGAGCAGCAAGCAGAAGACCAGCCCAGATGTTCACCAGCACTTTGGGGGCTTCTGGGTGTGTTTTGCTAATGAAGCCTCAGAGATGTCACAGCTTTGGCTCAAGGCAGCTTTTGAAATCCAGGACCAGCTGTCCAGGCCTCTGTCCAGGAGATGCAAGAGACTCTGGCACTTCCCAGAGGAGCACAGCTCTGTCTGTGATGCACTGTGGGTGCCACCTCCAGGCACCCCCTACGGTGAAGCCTCCAGTGGGTCTTCTTTCAAATCCTCATGCTCCTCATTCTCCAGCTGCTCCAGTTTGCTGGACTTCTCATGGATGATCTCCCCAGGAGTCTTCAAAAACCTGCAGTACATTTTTTAATGGCTTTAAGGACAGGTCCAAAGCCAGCCCCAAACCAGGCTGTGGATGCTGGAGCCCTTGCCCTCTCCAGCTGAGCTCTGCAGCATGCAGCAGAAGGTATCTGCCACCTCTGAGCTTAGCTGAGGGTCCCAGCTCTTGCTTTGCATCCAGGATGGGGAGACAAAGCTCAGGGCTCATCAGCCCAGAGCAGGCACTTGAAGTCCAAACCAGTCCCAGGGAAGCAGCCAGTGCAGAAAATAGGAGGGTCCTAATCTACTTCAACCCCTTTCTTTGTCTGGAGGTGAGCTTCAGACCTGGTGTCACTGGGGGACAGGAGGGACCTGTCCACTTGGCTGGGCTTGGGGACATTTCCTCCAGCACCAGCTGGACTCCATGAAGGAAAGTGGATGGATGCTGGCCCCAGGGCAGGGTGCTGGAGCCCAAGTATCCCATCTCCTGGCTCGTGCAGGACAGAGCCTGGACACAATCCCACTGGGGTGTTGCATTTACAGCCTCTGGTGTCCCTTAGAGCACCATACCCCCAGAGGACAGCCACATTCCCATGCCTTATCCCAACATATAGCAAAGGCACTGCAACTTCAGCTCAGGCTGGACCATGAAGGATTCAGCCAGATGCCAACATCTGGGAGCCCACCACTTCTCTGTGCCCACCCACAGCTCCTTTCTCCCATCTTCTTCATCTCACCTGAACAGCAGCTTCTGCCCTGGCTCCTTCTTGATGATGTTGAGTTTGTAGTAATGTCTGAGAGCTCGTGACATCTTCTCATATGTCATGTTCATCCGGTTCTGGAAGAAGAGAATTGGGAGGGGGTGGTGGAGTAAAAGCAGCCACCAACACCTGGTTTGGGTCTGTCTGCAGGAGGACCACACGCAGGACATTCAGAGTGGTTCTTGGGCATCACAGGGTTTGTTCTCAACCTCATGTACCTTGTGGTTCCCCCAGAGCTGGGCGAGCCCGTTTGGGTTAACGACCCGAAAGACCTTGGCTTCCTTGTCCTCCCACTTGATATAGGGCTCGTAGCGCCTGTCAGAGAGGAGCTGGTACACATAATCCCACAGCAACCTGCAGTCTGAACGTTGGAGGAGAAGAAACAGTCACAAACCTCCCACTAAGGCACCTAAACCCCACTGGAGGAGAAGAAACAGTCACAAACCTCCCACTAAGGCACCTAAACCCCACTGAGGGCTGGTCAGCAACAGGACTGCACGTGGCAGCAGTGATAACACACAGAAGAAGAGCCCAGAGCTCATGGCCAGCACTTCTGTTGCCACATCTCAAAGCACTTAGTGGGAACTACAATGGAATAATTGTAGGGGGAAACTGAGGCAGGGAAGCACATGTGGATATGGCAACCTTGTGTAGCTCCAGGCCTGGAGGTTGGTGGCCCTGCCTGTGGCAGGGTGGCGTGGAATTCTATAATCCTTGGGGTCCCTCCCAACCCAGCCCAGGCTGGGATTCTATGTGGAATAAATAGAGGGTTCTATGTGGAACAAACAGATGGGCAGACAGGAAACAGCATCCTTTTTATTACCCCCACGAACCAGGCTATAAATTCATCTTCACCTGCAATTTTCCCATCTGCTGGGGCTGGCAGGGCTGTAGGAAAAGAGCAGCCAGCCCCTGCCCTGCAGCTGCCCTCGGAGCTGTGGTTGGAGAGGTTCAGTGGCTCTGCATGGCTGCGGGACACAGGCTGCTCAGCACGAGCCAGGCAGGAGGAAACAGCAGCTGGAGCAGCCTCAGCACCACAGTCTGTCCCTGGGAACATATAATAATCAAGTCTCTGGTGTGTTATGGCAGGTCCCAGGGGAGCTTCCATGAGGAAAGACAGCCCAGGTTGGTCATCAGCCCTAGTGCCAGCCCAGGCAGAGGAGGCAAGCCCAGGGTCTTCTTAAAACAAGAGCAGCAGAAGGTCCAGGAGAGGTTAGAGATGATGACAACTTGGGTGAGGGTCAGATACAAAAGAGAAGCATGAATGTAACACCCCAGAGTACAGGCACACCCTTGTAAGCTGTGGGGGCTTGAGATGCTCAGCACCCTACATGAGAGGCAGCAGAACTCAGGGAAGCACTCCCACATCCACCTCAGTGCAAAACCAGCCACTGACACCACCCCCAGCCTTAACTCCTACCTAAGCCCCCCAAGAGCACTAACAAGCCCCACTGGTCCTGACCAGCCTCCCCTGGGACCTCTCCCCACCCCACTCTCCCTGATCCAGGTCTCACCTTGCAGATACACTTCCCAGTGTATATCCTAGCGTGGCCTTAGCTTTTCCTGGTCACCGTGGACCCACCTGATGCTCTCTAGATCTGATCCTGACCAGACCTGCTTCATCACTACAAACTTCCTTGATGACTTTGGTGGACCTGGCCTCCATCTCCAGGACTGTCCTGCTTGCCTTGCTCAGGTAGTGTGGGATGGGTTCAGCTGGCTGAGCTTCAAACCCCAGATCCGTGCAACCGACAGCAGCTGAGGGTAGGTTCTGCTTGATGGACAGCTGCCATTCTCCATCATACCTTCCTTTGTGGTCCTGGCTTCCCTGAAGGGTGAGCTGAGCAAAGGGCTGCACACCAGAGCTCTTCTCTGAGTCTTTATGTACTGGAGTATTTCATACAACACATCACCTGCAGGGAAGGGAAGTCTGCTCAGATCAGGCTGTATTACAGGCCAGACTCTCTCAGTTGATGTTGCTACTTAAATTTCTGGGCTACGAAGGAAGAGGCTGTCCCTATCCCAAAGCATGGGATAGGACCTTTAGTCCAGGTGGACTAAAGGAAGGAAGAAGGCTGTCCTTGTCTCCAGCACCCAACTGCCCAAGCAGGGCTAAAGCCTGGTCTGCTGGGGCCCAGCCAGCCCCTCTCTGCAGACCACAGCTTGTGCTGTACTTGGGTGGTCCTCAGAAACACCCTTGAGGTGGTCTAACCTGAGCTGGGAGCTCGGTATCTGAAGTCATCCTTGGTGAGGATGCAGAGGGCTTTGCCGTTCATTTCAAACTTGCTCTCGTCCGTGTGCCGCAGGGAATACTCCTGCTCAGCCCACCTCAGCCAGTGGATCACGTCGTCCTTGCTCCACAGGGAGGGCTGGATTCCTGAAACCAGGGGCAGGCAGCCTCTGAAACAACTCAGTCTCCAATCTTCACAACTGCTGAGGGGCAGGGTAGGGTACTGGTCTTCTCTGTTAGGGAAGGCAGCAGGCCTGCGAGCGGCCTAGCTCTCTGCACCCAAGACATAGGCCCTGACAATATTCTCCTATTCCCATGAGAAAAGTTCCTCATGCTGAGAGGATCCTAATAATCCCATTCTCCAAACACAGCAGCCTTGATGACAGGGGTACAGGCTGCCCTAAGCCAAGAAGCAGCTATGGGAAGGGATTTGGGAGCAACAGAACATGTCAGGAACCAGCCAGAACAAGAGGGTCAGAACAGCAGGTGTGGGGATGCTTTTAGGTATTAAAGGTAAACTAAGGATGTTTAGCTATAAGATAGGTTTATCAGAGCTTGTTATAATCACTAACCAATCAATATGGTGTGAACAGGGTGTGTAACCAATGAGCAGTTTTTTAGCTTGCCACATTTGCAGTAAGAAAGGTCTGGAATCTGGGGGATTTCACCTAATAAAATGGCTGGATGGCTTCCTGGCTTCCCCTAAAATTCATATACTGAATTGTGTGTTGCTCCCTGCTGGACACCACACTTCTCCATCACCAAACTCTCCCTCTACATTAAGTACTCCCAGAGAAAATGAACCCTGATGACTGGTCAGTTGGTACCCCTGGACCGTCCCTGGGTAGGACACCATGGCTGTCCCCACCATGTCCCACCCTACGGGACCTCCTCCTGTTTTTAAGCAGCGTTGTCTTGTTCAACATCTACTCACTCAGCCTGCCTGGAAGCTTGAAGATCTCCCCATCTCTGCTGGGTGTGTGTCCATCCTGGCACAGGGCTGGTAACAAAGCTGTGGCAACAGGGCTGGAAGAGCTGACTGCCACTTTACCCTGGGCAAAAGACATCAAACACATCACTGGGAGGGGGGAAATGCCCAACTCCCCTCCTGCCTTTGCTGTGGAGATGCCTCTGGGTGTGGGTTATGCATCCCTACTGCCCCAAGGCTGCAGGGAAGTAGAAGATGGAGATATATATATTTAGATAGATAGATAGATAGATAGATAGATAGATAGATAGATAGATAGATAGATAGATATTTATCTAGATATCTATAGATATATAGATATTTATAGTGTAGATATATAGTCTATATATAGATATAGATATCTATAGATATAGATATCTATAGTGTGACTATATATACCCTATAGATATCTAGATCTATACACTATAGATATCTATAGTGTTACTATGTATCTATACACTATAGATATCTAGTGTGATATTTATCTAGATATATAGATATCTATAGTGTTGATATATAGTCTCTATATAGATATCTATATTAGATATCTATAGTGTGACTATATATACCCTATAGATATCTAGATCTATACACTATAGATATCTATAGTGTGACTATGTATCTATACAATATAGATATCTAGATCTCTATATATCTATACAATATAGATATCTATAGTGTGACTATATATACCCTATAGATATCTAGATCTATACACTATAGATATCTATAGGGTGACTATATATCTATACACTATAGATATCTAGATCTATAGATCTAGGTATCTATATATAGATATCTATAGTGTGACTATACACTATAGATATCTAGATACACTATAGATATCTATATCTATAGATATCTAGGTATCTCTATATAGAGAGATATATAGGTATGTATAGATATATGTATAGGTATATATAGATTATATAGACATCTATAGATCTCTAGGTATCTCTATCCTGAGAGATATATAGGTCTATATAGATATATGTATAGGTATATATAGATATATAGACATCTATAGATATCTAGGTATCTCTATATAGAGAGATATAGGTGTATATAGATATATGTATAGGTATATCTAGATATCTATAGGGATATCTATCTATCTCTAGGTATCTACAGTGTGACTATAATCACACTATTTCTTTTTGGGGCTTTATCCTCAGCAGGCTGAGTGGTAATTTGGGGGGTGTAAGGGTTGCTGGCTGGCTCGGGGGTGGTTGGTTTATACCGTGGTGGGAGGAAAAGAGACACTCCGGTCTGAGCTCCGGTCTGAGCTCCGGTCCGAGCTGGGACCGGGCTCGGCAGCGACACGACCGGCCTTTCGGGTTCATTTGAAGCACCAAGCTCCGGGGAAAAAAGAAAAGCGAAAGAAATCCGAGGCGTGTTGCGGCCAGACCCCCTGGAGGGGCCGCAGGCTCCCCCAGTGCCGCTCCTGCCGGCACAGCCGGGGTTTTCCCGGTGCCGGTCGCTCCGACCGGGCTGATGTTCCTGCTCTCTCCTCTTCCCCGCTCTGGGACGGGCTTTGCTCGCTCCAGGAGGGAACGGGGTGCTCTTTGGGGAGGGGGAAAGCCCGAAAAGGGGGTGCGAGAGCAGCTCTCGGCTGGGAGCCAAACTGGGGGATGGATGGAGTTTCCCCCCCGCCCCCCGTGCACCGGGCTCCGTGAGACCGGCTGGAGGTGGATGGAGAGTGGGGGGGGAAGCCCCCCGGGACATCAAGCCGCAGCCCCGAAATGCGGGGGGGGGGGGGCTCTTACCTGCATCGCCGGTGGCGGTGGGCGGCCGCTCCCCGCCGCGGTGCTGGGCGCTGCCCCCTGCCCGGTGCGGGTGGGTCCCGGTACTTCCCCGGTGCCCGGCGCGGGTGGGTCCCGGCGCTGCCCCCTGCCCGGCGCGGGTGGGTCCCGTCCCTGCGGCTGCTGCGGCGCGATCCTTCCGGGAAACGAAATCGAAACGAGCCGGAGCCCCGGGAGGCAGGAGAGCGGCGCGGGGTGGAGGTGGAGGGGACACACACACCCCCCACACAGCTCCCTGTCACCCCCTTTCACCTCCCGGGACCCCACGACCACCACCGGCGCCGGCACAGCGCCGGATGCCCCAACCAGCCCGGGGTTCCCTGTATCCCCGGGGATCCCCGTTCTCCCGGGGGTCCTGTTTTCCTTCCCGGGTAGGGCGGTGGGGGCGGACGCGCTGCCGGAGCGGGGCGGAGGGGTCCCGGGACACGGCGGGGGGCGGCAGCTTGCATGTTTATTCCCCTTTATCCCGTGTTCTCCACCGGGCACGCTCGGGACCGGACGGCGCTGGCTGCGAGCGGGGCCAGGCGGGGCTGGGAGCGGGGGGGGGGCGGGGGGAGCCCCTTGGCACGGGGAGCAGGGCAGGGCGGGCCCCTCACGCGCGCACCGGGACCCCAACGCTCCGCCCCCAGCAGCTCACCCCCCCCCCCCGCCACCTCCATCCCGGTCCCTCAGCTCTCATTGGCCAAGCGCCTCGGAGGATGGGACCAATCGGGTAGCGGCGGTGCCGGGGTGGGGCTTCGAGGCGGGACTCCGCCCTCCGCCCGCCTAAGGGAGCGGCCTCGGCGGGGACGCGGTGAGTGAGGCCTGGGGGTGGCCCGGGGCCTTTCCTTGCTCTTCCTGGGGCCTGGGGGGGGTCTGCCTGGCCCGCTGTGGGGCTGGGAGCGGGGCTGGGGTCCTTTCCGTCTCACTGCGAGGCTTGTGGGGGGCTTTATGGGCCTTCCCGGCCTTCTCCGTGCCGTGAGGGGGGCCCCTGAGTGCTCGGGGGAAGGCGGGGCTCTCGGGAGAGGCCTCCCCGGGCCCCCGCGGGCGCTGAGGAGGATGTGTGTGGGGTTACGGGGGGCTCCGTTCCGGACGGGCTTTGGAGGCGCCTGCGGGGCGGTGTCCGCCTCTCTGGGGGTGTGCGGGGAGGTGCGCCCAGCGAAGGCCGTCGGCGGGGCTGGGGGTGCCTCCCTCTGCCCCCTGCTTCCTTGGAGAGGGGTGTTCAGGGCCTGTTTGGCACAAGGCCGGGGCTGGCATCCCTTGAGCCGGGGCTGGCATCCCTTGAGCCGGGGCTGGCATCCCTTGAGCCGGGGCTGGCATCCCTTGAGCCGGGGCTGGCATCCCTTGAGCCAGGGCTGCATCTTTGGCCTGTTACCCCTTCCCCCGGTACTGCCTGGGAGGCCTCGGGGCCTGAGCTGTGCCCAGTGCCCTTTGGTGAGGCTGCTGCTTGTCAGCACTGTCCCCAGAGCAGGAAACATCCTCTGAGGATGCTGGTTGGTCATGCTGCCCTCCTACGCGTGTTCTGTGGCTGTAAGCTGGTGCATTATGAAGTGTGCTTTTAGCCTTGATTCTGCCTTTCCCCTTCCTCCCTCCTTTCTGACCCCACTGTGCTTTGAAAGGGATCCAGAGTTCCTAAGGGCTGTTTCCCTCAGGGGATGAGGCAGGTGAGACCTCAGCCTGCCTCTGCTTGCAGGCACCATTTTGTGCCCTGACTTCCCTTGTCTCTGCTGCTGCTCTCTCTGCACTGCCTTCCCAGCGACCTTAGGCCTCTCAGGGAAGGGGTATTAATAATGCTAACAGTCTTGGGCATAACCCTGCGAGGCTGAGAACACACCTCTGTAGGGACAATGCTTTGAATTACTTTGCCAGGGTTGCTGCAAGCACAGATCCTTGTAGGATACCAGTAGGGTATGGCTTTGAGGCAGAAGATTCATTCACCTGTGCTCCCTGTGCGTGCCTTCTCCTCCCTGCAAAGTCACGCTGGTGTTAGCAGCAATCATGAGCTGTTAATCAGAAGGAGGTTGTGTCTGGGGAATCTAGAGAAAGGCTCAGCTCTCCCTTTTGAGGTGTGTCCTTGTTTACCCCTGTGCCCAGGCTGTGAGGCTGCGCTGCTGACAGTCACGTGGATTTAAGGGTTATAAATACTTCTGCCCTCAGTTCATAGAAGCATTTTTTTCAGTGATGTAAGCATCAAAGCAATTAATTACTTGCCTCAAAAACTCTGGGTGAGTCTGTGAGCAAAGCTTCTTGTAAAGAGTTGTTATTCTTCAGGCTGGGCTCACACGTGCCGTTATTACAAGTGGAGCTGTTTTGCTTAGGGAGTCATCAACCTTTACTAAAATAAATAAGCTGTTATTGTTTTCAGTCTCTGCATACTCATGTCACTTAAATGAAATCTGCTTTTTACAAAGCAGCCTGTTGTACAGCACCTGCTTATGTTAGTGCAACTGTTTCCTGGAAGGGCTTCCAGACCAGAGGCTCTTCTGTAGCTGAACTTATGGTTGAAATGGAGCTGTTTATGTAAACTAAGTAAAAAGTGAAACCTGAAGTGAAACCTCTATAAAAGACTGTGTCCAGACTTATTTCAGCCTATCTTACAGCAATTAAGAATAGGTGGAAATAAATTAGGCTTTCATGGAAATAAGTGTGTGATGGGTTAGCTAGATTGGTGTTTGCTTCAAGATAGGCTTATTTGCAGCTCATGAAGGACTCTTTAATCTCAGTACTATCTCTTGCTGCTAGTGTTGTCAGGGATGAGTTTTCTGTTTGATTTGGGCTTTAAAAGAGTGATCTTTCTGGTAGGAATTAATCACACTATTTATTTTTGGGGGGGAGCTTTCTGTTTTGTAGTTACTCTGTATAAAGTTGAGTGAACTTCAGTCAGCACAGTCAAGCTGAGGTACCAACCTGAAAGAAGCTGTAGTCAAAAGGACCAAACTGGTTATATATATGTATTTATATATACTGCTCAACAGAGGTGAGAAACAAGTTTTAGCAAAGGCATTTGAGCTGCTTCATGGAGAGTGAATGTACCTACAGGCAGGGAAAGTGGTTGGGGTTTGAGGGGTTTTTTGTTGGGTTGGTTTGGGTTTTGTTCTGTAAAGGTTTTCTGACAGTTATTTGAGTAAAAGGCAAGATAATAATTCCAGACCCTCAGAAACAGGCAGTCTCCTCACTGGTAATTGTGCTGCTAGAAGTGTGTCATTGAAGATACACATCAATGTGAATTCAGGTTTGGTGGGTATAAAACTCCTTGGTGTTACACTCTATTTTTCTGTGCTCCAGAGGTAGCCTTACCTGAGCTATACACAGCAGTAATCATTATTTCCTTCCCCAAAGTATTTTTAACCATCAGCATTGAGAAACCCTTTTCCTTTAGCTGTTTTGGTCCTAACTCTGATTTTAACCTCAGTCTTCTTGAGGTGATTCAGCATGTTCAGTCTTGCCCTCTCCAAATCCAAGAGGTTTCATAACCACTTGCCTTCTGCTTTCTGCACAGGATATGGTAACCTTTCCTTGGTGTGGGGATCCAGCCTGTCTTTACAGGTCAGGAGAAGTCAGAATCATGCCTGGATTTATTAGTTGATGCTTTCAGCAAGAAGTTTGGGGTGTGTTTGGATGTGTTTGTCACTCATCTTCAGCTTATTCCCTGTGCCCACGACAGGCAGACCAGTGTTTACCTCTCAGTAGAGCAGCACAGCCAAAAGCAGCAGAGTATAATATTATTTAAAGGCAGTGCTATTAACTCCACTTGAAACACCTGAAAACCCCTAAGTAGAAAATTTGGGTGTGGAGAAAGGTAAATAACACTTCACCCTTTGTAATGTATTTGCTATAAGCCTTCAGTGCTGTGTAGCAATTAACACCACCTTTGTCCTCTTTTGCCAAGAGCTGGGATCATAAAGGAATATTGGCCAAGCAGCAGGTGGTAGTGGCTCTGTCTTAATCATTGCATCACAGAGTTGCAGTCCTGTTAGGAAAGTCACTGTGTGATGCCAGGCAGACTCAGCAGCCAAATAACTTCTGAAAGGAGACTTGCAGAGCTGAAATGGCACGTACCTGTGCAGTCTGTGTTCTCTCCAAAGCCAGTATTGGACTTCTTCCTCCTGCTAGAAAGTAAAATCTTATTTAATGAGTGCAAAGTGAACCTCCCTAAAATTTTAGCTTGGGAGCAGACTCTGGGCCTGCTGTGTTCTGCTTAGAGATCC
Organism: Laterallus jamaicensis coturniculus; assembly: GCA_022605575.1. NCBI lineage: Eukaryota > Metazoa > Chordata > Aves > Gruiformes > Rallidae > Laterallus > Laterallus jamaicensis. The sequence continues at coordinate 3,755,116 of JAKCOX010000038.1, forward strand.
CAGAGGAGTGAGTAGATAATGAGCTCTTTCTTTGCAGGAAAAATGCTGAATTGGTGCCTGCTGATAAAGGCCACTTCAGCTGGCTAAAGGACCTCCTGATTTCTTAATGAACTGCTTAATAGAAAGTAAATTTAGCTAGAGGGTCAGTTCATTAGAGGGTAATTTACCCCTTATCCAGAGAAACTGCATAATAAATACTTTGGGGGGGGGGGGGGGAAAGGAGGCTGTATCAGGAGGGCAGTGATGAGGAATGTGTCCTGTCATCTCAGGTCTAGAAATAGTGGGGAGACTTTTATTACCAAGACGTTGTTAGCAAGTACCTACAGAACTGGTGAGTGGAATTCCTTTGCAGCAGACTGGTGCCCAAACTAGGCTGGGAGGTAACATAGCAGAACCACAGAGGCAGAACAAAGTGGGCTTGCACATGGGTGTGTTTCAGGAGTCTATTACAGGGAGATAATTACAGATGCTGGATGTAACTGGGACCTGCCTTCCCTGTGGCTCACTCCAGCAGCTTTCATGGCTGTTTCTCCTCCTGCCTCTCGTTCAGGTTCATGATGTGTTGTGTTCCCCAGGGCTCGGTGTTGGGTCCAGTCCTGTTCAGTATCTTCACTGACACCTTGCTGAGGGAACAGCACCCACCCTCAGCAAGTGCTGATGATCCAGAGCTGGGAGGGGTGGCTGCCAGGCAGGACACTGCGCTGCCATCCAGAGCCCTGGCCAGGCTGGAGAGCTGGGCAGGGAGAGACCAGATGGGGTTCAACAACAGCAAGTGGAGAGTCTGGCACCTGGGGAGGAACAACTGCTGGAATCAGGACAGGCTGGGGGTGACCTGCTGGAGAAGAGCTCTGTGGAGAAGGAGCTGGGGGTGCTGGTGGGTGACAGGGTGGCCATGAGCCAGCAGTGTGCCCTGGGGCTGAGAGAGACAATGGGATCCTGGGGGCATCAGGAGGAGTGTGGGCAGCAGGTCACAGGAGGGGATCCTCCCCCTCTGCTCTGCCCTGCTCAGGCCCCACCTGGAGTGTTGTGTCCAGTGCTGGGCTTCCTGGGATCAAAAGGACAGGGATCTCCTGGAGAGAGTCCAGAGAAGGGCTACCAAGATGATGAAGGGCCTGGAGCATCTCCCCTATGAGGATAGGCTGAGAGAGCTGGGGCTGTTCAGCCTTGAGAAGAGAAGACTGAGGGGGGACCTAATTAATGTCTATAATTATCTGAAGCAGGGGATGCAGGGGGAATTGGCCAGCCCCTTTTCAGTGTCTGTGGGGACAGGACAAGGGGCAATGGCTGCAAATTGGAGCACAGGGAGTTCCACAGCAACCTGGGGAGGAACTTTTCCCCAGTGAGGGTGAGGGAGCCCTGGGACAGGCTGCCCAGGGGGTGTGGAGTCTCCTTCTCTGGAGATATTCAAGACCCATCTGGACGCCTGTCTGAGTGATATGTCCTGGGGAGCTGCTTTGGCAGGGGGGTTGGACCCCAGGAGCTCTGGGGGTCCCTGTCAACCCCTACAATTCTATGATTCTATGTGTCCTCTGACCTGAGCACAGGCCTGTGTGTTTCTCAGCTCTGCTTGTCAGAGCACAAAAGAGGGCAGCTTGTCTGTGAGCACAGCCCTGAATGTCACAAGTAAAATCAGTAAAACCAATGGCTGTTAGTATTCGAAGGGGCATTGATCACAGGCTGTAATCACTGACACTCAACAGCCAGTAATTTTGTCTGATAGCTGGGATTGTTTTCTCCCTGGGTTTTGCCCTCAGAACAACCTCAAGTTTGTTATGTGCAGCTATTAAAAATGGTGTTAATCCACTGATTGCTCCCAAGTGTGGCATCAGCTTTGCTGCTGAACACTGAAACAGACTCATAGCCTTGTGTAAATGGGAACAGGTCATACGTATCCCACTGTCAGAGTGACTAGAGAACTAGTCAGCAGCTTACTCTGAGAATCAATACTGCCTGGGAGCCAAGACTGGGAGAGCCAAAAGAAGCAAAAACAGAGCTGAGTGAACTTGAACAGAGATAGAGAAATGAGAGCACAGCTGTGTGTCAGGCTTGCCTTTGCAATTTGTGGACAAATAATAGAGATTAAAATGTATTAGTCATACTCTCAGTGGCAGGAGCACATGTTAGAAGAACAGGGAAATGCATGTAACTACTAACTAGCTCTGCTGACCCATGTGTTGGGATGTAGTAGTTTAGTCCATTGAATTTGAGGCTTCTCAGAAGGAAGTAGAGCTTGGCAGCCACAAAAATACCACAACTGGACCTCGTGCTTATCACAACAGTGGTGCAAGTCCAGTGGCAGCAGTAGAGATGGTGTGTAGTCATTAGTGATTGCTGCTGCCTGATAATGCTGCTTGCATGTAAAGTTTGGGCAACACAGCTTTGCAAAACAGATCAGGCAGGCAAAAATAGTGAGGCTGTATTTATTAAAAGAAGACTTTCCTCAATAATAATACTCAATTAGTAATTCTGGGTCTAGAAAGTAGGGTCTCTTGGAGCCCAGCCCCAGGGCTCACTTTGCTGGGGCACCAGAAGGTGATGCTGCCTGAAACTCATCTGTGAGTCCATGTGGAGGATGTTCTGCTAATGGTCTTGTTTAAGCATGTGCCCCAACTCTAAGGAATTTTTTCCTCAATTTAATAATCACTGATGTCATTTTTCTCTATTTTATAAGTTGTATGGCTGCAGGTCTCATCTGGGGTGTCTGGTAGCTTGGAGAAACTGGAGTGAAAGGTCCACAGACGAACTAAGAAGGGAGAAGGCAGGAAGAGAGAAACTGTTGCCAGCCACTGAGTTTGCAGCAGCAGCAAGGTTTGGAATAGCACTGGAAGGCAGCACAGTGGATTTTACAAGTCTTCCAGTTCATATGCAGTGAATATCATCTGCTAGTTCATCATAACTGCAGCAAGTAGTTATGCCCCCCCTGTGGCAGGGGGGTTGGAGCTTTATGATCCTCGGGGTCCCTTCCAACCCTTGCCATTCTATGATTCTATGAAGTAAGAGGAAAACAGAGTAAGGGAGCTTTAACCCATGTGAAAGCTGGCTAATTGCTTCTTCCTCTGGGTGAGTGGATTAACAATCCTGCTGTTGCATAATCTCTAGTGGCAGGAGAGGTTACATCTGCCTGGAATGTTATCTGCTGGAGCAGTTGGTAGTTATGAATGAGTTCCCTAATCCATTGACATAAATGTGCTGGCAGGCACTTCCAAACCTCCTTGTCACCTAATGCTTTCTGAGAACACTGCTCTTTGTCAGGTGTCAGTAACTGATCCAGGCTGAGGGGTGGGAGGGTACAATGGTAAAGGGCTTTTCTACAAATACAGTCTAAGGAAAAGACTTTACTGCATGTATTGGGTAAGGAGTCTTTGGAGGCTTTCAAAACCCTTGCCTTATTCCTTGTAACTTTGTTTAGGAGGCCAGCTAAGGAACAGAAGAGAAATCCAGATGAAATTCAGGAAAGGCAGCTTGGAGGAGCAGTGGTAACCAGTGGGTTGGAGATGGTTAGCTGTCAGTGTGCTGTGCAGGATGCTGGAGTGAAATCGGGCTCATGATGTGGCTACCTAGAGCTGGCTGAGCAAGGGGGGAACTGGATTTCTGTTCACTGATAATTAGGAAGCTGTGGAGAGCTTGGTGCATGAGGACTGTGCTCTATTGAAATGGTACCCTGCCAAATGTCCCTATTACAAAATGTTCTCTGCCAAGATAATGGGGTGAGCCTCTCCTTTTAAAAGCTGCTTTTGGAACTCTCAGTTGTTTTCAGAAAATTGGTTAATATGCTGTGGCATCTGTGCCTGTCTTCACTTTCTGCTCTTAAGTCATTCCTAGACTGTTGGAAAGGTGGTGTGGACAACTATAGGAAATGCCATTTCACCACTCACAGAGCAGAATTGTTGGATTTCTGAGAGGTGAAGCTGTTATTAATGCAGGAAACAGATTTCTCCAGTCTCTCACCCTGTGTTGCAGATACTTAATGCTATCTTTAATTAGCAACACTGTCACAGCTGAATTAAAAATAACAATTCAGAACAAAACCTCCTGTGAACTCAGGCCAGGCAGATTGACAGCTGTGAGACTTAAAGCTTTTACTTATCCCCAGAGCAGCCCTGACAATGAGCATGTGAGCATCCTTATGCTACCCAGGCAGTGTCCCACAGGCTGGGCTGGAATAAGTGTTTCCCCACTGGTGTGGAGTGTGCTGAGACTTCTGCCCATTTGAGTTTTGGTCCAGGTTTACTACCAAGAGGTTCACTTAGTGATGGGGGTTTCTCCTAAGTGTCTAGTTGACTGCCAGGTTGCAAACAGCAAACTCCTTTCATGCAGTCCACCTTCAGAGCTCTAAAATGTCAGGGTTTTGGTCACATCTCATTGGGATTGACTTGAAATCCTAGGGTGAAGAGCTGCTTTGTACATTAATAGACCCTATAATTAGCAGGCTCCACAGTAAGACCTATCTTCTTAAGGAGTCATTAAAATCATGCATAAGCTCTGCTACAGGAATATGCTAATTATTTGTGAATCTCTTGGATTATTCAGCAGAGGAGCTGAATATTCCTCACAAGGACAAACTTTGAAGACTGTTTCCTTGAAATAAATACTTTTTTTTTTTAAAATCCTAGCCTTTCTTTTGCTTCTTCTCTTTGAGCTAAACACTCACAAAGCCAGCAGCCAATTTTTCCTTGGGAATTGATGGGTTGCTTGCTTGTCAAATGAGCTGGAGTGGACTATTCTGGAATACATTGCAGTTTTAGAACTTTCCACTTCCAAGAGTGAGCTTATTCTGTGCCCAAATGGGCACCTTTCCTCTGCACCAACACCTCATTATGTATATTGAAATAGGTATCATCTCTGCTTTTTCAATTTCTTCTTTTTCTTGATGGTATTTTCCCTTTTCTTTTTAAACTTCCCCACAATATGACCACAGTTCCTGGCTAATTTTGCTGAAACATGACACTAGCCAAATGTTTTTGCAAAAGGATTATTAGTCATATAAGAATGAATGTAACAGAATATTCTTAGAAAGTGTTAGAACTATGCTTGGCATGTAAAATATTTATCCAGCCATGTAAACAAAGCCAGAGGTGTCTTGCCAATGTACCACCTAAACCTTAGTTATTTTGAAATCTCCAGCAAGATGTTTTTCAGGTCTTGAAAACAAGGTCTCAGGTTCTCTGCTGACATCAATAGATGGCTTTACCTAGCTGAAACTTTAGCCCCTGCTTTTGCCTCCCTAAAAATAAAGCAAGATGTTCTTTCCTGAAGAGCTGTGATTGTGCTAAATAAAACCCTTGGGTTTATTTTGGTTTCAGATTGCTCTGGTATTACTTGCATTACTGATGATCCTGCACTGGGAAGGGGAGGCCTTAGGTTTGTTTTGCTTTTTCCTGTTGTCTGTATCTTAACATGAATTAAACACCTTGTTTCAGGGAACTGTGTCACTTCTACAGGCAGCACAGATAGTTCTCCCTGCTCACCAGGAGTATCTCCACCCTGCAGCTGAACTGAAGGCTGTACCTTCAGTGCCTTTATCTGAACTGGCTTCCAGTGAGTGTCCTGGTGAGATAGAGTAATGCTTCCTGGGCTGTGAAGCAGTTCCTCTGGCAGGGATCCCCTCTTGGGTGAAGATCTCCTGTGCTGTGTTCTGACACTTGAGTTTTGCCAAGGCTTCTCTTGCACTTCCACACTGGACATGAGCTGCCGCTGGGTCTTTAATCCCAGGCTGTGCTGGGGCCTTTCCCACTCCCATCCCACTTTTCCAGCTCTCCTTCAGGCCCTGAATCCAAGCCAGGGGGTCTGTAGGCAGATCAGAGCCCAGGCCCTTCAGTAAGCACTGAGCACTGCTTTTTCATAACTGGAATATTTACTTTCAAATTTAATTGTCTCATTAATCAGCACACAGCTTCCCTAGTTGGTTGGGCTGGGTTTTTTTCTGTGTTATTCTGAAATCTCTTTGGTGAACTGCAACTGCTTTCAACTTTGAAAAACCTGCCATCTATTGTTAGTTTTTTCAAGTTGCTGCAGTGTCATTGGTTAAAAATGAATGGCAGTTGGAGTTGTAGCAGATGAGCTGGGAATGAGTTAGCAGTTACTTGTTGGGATCCCTTCCAGAGAAGGAAGGTGGAGTTTAAGCTGCTCACAGCCTTTCTAAAATAAGAGTCAAAGCAAGTAGATGCTGGGTTGGTTTTTTTTTTTTTACTGTGGGTGAAACTTCAGCAGAGTTTTTATAGGGAACTAAAAGCTCAGGAAGTGAGGAGAGGAATTTTTAATCTGAAAAAAAAAATCTTTCTACCTGTGTTCTGCTGTAAAATAATCCACTGGTATTAAAACTGCTGTGTATTTCAAAGTGCACTGATGCTTAGTACACTGATCTTGTCCCAGGAGGATCCATGCTGGCTAGTTGCTGTGCCAATGGCAAATAGGGTGGTTTATCCATCATGGTACTACTGGGCATTAGGACCCTGCATTGTGGGTTGAAACACTGTTTGTGGTCTCTGGCTCTCCTATGGCCACTGCAGTGAAGGAGACAGGAGGGGCTTCTTCAGCCCCTCAAGCCTGAGCTGAAGGGTTAGTTTGTACCCTGCTGTCTCCTCCTGCTGATTTTTGGGGTGAATGCCCTTCTGCATGCTTTGAAAGTGCCTCAGGCTGCCTTGATTGCACTGTGTGCTCTGTGTAGGTTTTCATAGTGGATGGTGGTAACCTGCCTCACGTTGTGTGGGACAGTATGTGTTCGTGATTAGAGCCTGTTGCTCTTTCTTTTCACCCCTCCACAATTCCCTGATTGCCCCTCTATCTGGACAGACCACATAATTGGACATTAAAGAACTAGAAGCTTGTCCCTAAACCAAATGCAATAAGTATTGCTTGCAATATGTTGTACATACAGTACAAATGTGTCAGTAGATTAGTGACAACCTCTATGAAGTTGGGTCAATTGTTTGGGTTTTAAGTAAGATCTCTCTTAAAGCATCTTCCATTACCCAGGTGCTATGCCATGGTCAGCCTTTCAGACTTGTCAGTGTGTATGCTGTGTCACTGGCATGAGTCAGGATAAAAGGAGTTCTTACATCTCCAAGTTCCATTGCAGTAAAAGCTGTTTATTATTGATGGTATTGGAGATTTAATTACATTGTGTGAAACTCTGCTTGGAGCAGGCGCTGAGCCATCCAGACACATCTCAGGAAAGGATTAAGAATGACAAACTAGATTGATTTCATGTTTGAACTGACAGATGGAAGTGCTTCCAGGAGGCCTCTGCAGTGTGTAGGCTCAAGGTGGTGCTTTTTACTGGGGCTCTTTAGCAATGCATCTTGTGGGCAATGACCTAGCAAAAGACCTGATTTTATCCTCAGTCACTGCACCCAAACCCAAGGTCTTCTGGACTCAGGAACCTGTATGCACATGGTTAGGTATATATTCAGAATTCATTCCTTTCTGCCTGCATAAGGGATGTGTGAAAGAGTGACAGGAGTGTTCTTAATCATGTGGCATCAAGGGTTTAATAAAATACTGCCTTTTCTCCCCAAAAAGCTGGGGAGAGGGAACTGGGGGGCAGGTTTTTTCCTGAAACCAGGAGGCTTAAAATAAAGCTTTGTTACAGATTATTCTAGTCAAACTTCTCATGAATGAGCTGGGGGGACACACCACACATGGGACTCTTACACTGAAATATTTACATGAATCAGACTTCTGGGCTTTGGGGGAGTGACCAGTGCTGCACAAACAGTTTAAACTCTGGAGCTTTGCTGTGACTTAGTGCTTCCCTCTACTACAGAAGGATTTCAGGCTATTGGTGCTGGGAGCCCTGAGGACATATGAGCCGCCAGTAAGTAAGGAGCTGTGTGGTTTGGGAGGGGATGCTTGGCAGGGGGGTTGCTCCAGAGTTACAGTAGGAAATGTGGGTGATTCTTTCTCTTCAGAAGTTCTGATTGCTGCAGGTACATCAGGGTTGGGGTTGGTCTTATCAGAAATATTATTGCCTTTATGCTTTTTTTTTGGTATCACTTATAATCCAGGAGTTTGGCTTCTTGTGTAGATGTAGAAATTGGTGTGAATTTGGCTGCTGAAGATGAGAGAGGGAAACAGCATTTTAAAATCTCAAGGGCTATGGTAGGTCTTGCTTTGGTGCTTTGTTAAAACATAATCTTTTTCTGGAAGCTTTGGGAGTAGTTTTGTTAAAAAATGGTGAAACAGAATACAGGGCAAAACTCTTATCTGCTGTTATTGCTTCTGATAAAGATGTTTTTACATAAGGATTTGTAGCTTAATCTAATACAGGTGAAGACAAAGTATAACTCATAGTGTCACCTGGCTTAAAACTTTATTTAGCTCAGTATTCTGTATTTTAGGAGGGGAATGTTTGTTTTTCCAGTCTCTGGAGGAGATGATCCTACAACAGCTCATCTTTCATCAGGGCTTTTGCCATTCCCCTGATCAGATCTGAATACTCCATCCCTCTGGTTATGAAGGAGGTCTGTGTTCTATATGGCATGGCCAGCTTTAAATTGTGACTGAATTTAATCAGATGGCACTAGCAAAGCTGCTGTTGTTATAGTGTTAAGCTCTTTACAAGGGTCAGATATAAGAGCTATAATGTTTCAGATGACTATCTTAAAACAAATAGTGGAAACAGCCTTTCTGGGTTGCTTAGTTGTGCTCCTCAGCAGGAGTACCATGAGCCTGGCAGGGAGGGAATAGCCCTAGCAAAGCCTTAACCTGTTGCCATATTCAGAAATTCTATTCCCTCCTGAGACACCCAGTGGTAGGACATTATGGGATGCACTCATCTGCTCCCACTGGTCAGGCTGCCACAGTATAACTTGCCTATTTTGGAATAGTTACTTCAGTAAAGATAATAAAGATCACTAAGTGTTCAGCAGGTTATTAGTCTTGCTGACTGTAGGCTGGCAGAAGAGGTGATGCTGTCAGTGTGGGGCACCAATGTGGGTCAGTGGCATCAGCAATGCTGGGAGCTTTCAGCACCTAAACCAGGCACAGTTATGGAAGAATCTAGTGAACCATGGGTCATAAATCAAGGTGGGGATGTGCAGTGTTAAACCATTAACAAGAAACAGTGGATTCTTGTTAAGACTCAAGGAGTAAGTCTGTAGACTTTGCTAACACTGAAGCACTATGCACAGAATAGAGAAAACAATCCAGCATTTCATCAGCCTCCTTGCTGTCCTGTGCCAGAATTCCCAGGCTGTCCTGCATTGCATCAGTCCTCCTGGGCATTATTTTCCATTTATAATTCAAAGCCAGATAGAAAATGTATCCAGTGTATATTGATAATTTCATAACAAGGGGAAAGCCTTTTGTAACATGCCTGTGCTAGCTCAGCCTATAAATCACCCTTTTATTGCCTGGTTATGGCCCTGACTGTAGCAGCAAATGAAGTAAGGCTCATTAGGAGGCAAGAGAAAAGCACTTTAAAGGCTCCATGCAGACTTCCTATCTGATGCAATCAGGGTGAGTGCACTTTTATGCTGTTCTCTGTGGTACAGGCATATCTACAGGTTCCAACCTCAGACCTGCCAAATCTTACCTTGAGCATCCCTTGTTTGATTTGGCCATGCAGGGCAGTGCCTGGGGCTCAGATGCTTGTCCTAAGGGGTATGCTTGCCCAGAGCATCCTGATCATAGAATCATAGAATGGCAAGGGTTGGAAGGGACCCCAAGGATCACAGAGCTCCAACCCCCTGCCACAGGCAGGGACACCAACCTCAGGCCTGGAGCTACACAAGGTTGCCCAGGGCCCCAGCCAACCTGGCCTTGAACACCCCCAGACACGGGGCACCCACCCCCTCTCTGGGCAGCCTGTTCCAGCCCCTCACCACTCTCTCTGTACAGAACTTCCCCCTAATATCCAATCTAACCCTTCCCTCCTCCAGCTTCACTCCATCCCCCTTGTCCTGCCAGTCTCTGCCCTTGAACAGGCTGATTCCCCTCCTGTTCCTCTGCTCCCTTCAGGCACTGGCAGGCTGCAATGAGGTCCCCCCACAGCCTTCTCTTCTCCAGGCTGACCCAGCCCAGCTCCCTCACTCTCTCCAGAGGGGAGCTGCTCCAGCCCTCTGAGCATCTCCGTGGCTCCTCTGACCCCTCTCCAACAGCCCCACATCTTTCTTGTGTTGGGCCCCAGCTCTGGACACAGGATCCAGCTGGGGCCTCACAGGGCAGAGCAGAGAGGGACAATCCCCTCCCTGTCCCTGCTGCCACCTCTCTGCTGATGGAGCCCAGGATCCCATCTCACTGCTGCTCATGTTCAGTTTCTCCCCCACCAGAATCCCCAGGTCCTTCTCACAGGGCTGCTCCCCAGGAGCTCCTCTCCCAGGCTGGATCTGTGTCTGGGATTCCTCCAACCCAAGTGCCACCCTTGACACTTGGCAGTGTTGAACCTCATTAGGTTCCCCCAGGCCCATCTTTCCAGCCTGTCAAGATCAACCTGCTTCCCCACTTATGTGGCACCATGCATGGCCTTCACCTTCTGGAAGAGGATAAAAACTGGTTTTATGCCAAAAAGAGAGGTAGTAAGTGAAGAGCCAGGTTTGTACTTGAGAACTGAAAAAAGTCCTTAAAAAAACCCAGCTAACTGAGACCCTCTGCATCTTAAAATGTTTAAAGACTGTAGAATTTGACCAAAAGCAGGGAGCAGGGTTTAAAAGCAGGCTGTGTCATTGCTTTAGAAGTGACTTGCTTCTCACATAAGCTGTGTGGTGCTGACAGGGTGAGCCCATCACTTGCTTTTATCTCTCAGTTCAAAGCCAATAGACCTGTGCATGTTCCAGGGGACTTGTAAAAGGAACGTTGGCTTCTTGTGTGTTAAACTCTAAAGGAGTTTCATACCATTTACACTGAAGGTGTGTTTTTAAAGGCAGGTTTGATATATATTTTGTCTATTCCACTTTCCTAATGATTCTCTTTCCCTCTGGGAATGCAGAAGGGAACAAAGCAGAGCCTGAGATGGGCAGCTCTGTCTAGACTAGAGCAGATACAGCCTGGCAGGTTTTTTTCCAGTGCCCTTCTCTTTTGTTCCCTTTCTGTACTTTCTCCATTTTATTTTTTAAATCTTCACGGACTGTCAACGTTCCAGATGTTGGAATGAACAGAACCTGAGACCAGAATTCCTGGGCTTTGTCTCCAGTCTCATTCATGCCAATTCAAGCCCTCTGCTTGCAGGTTTCCCTCATTTTACAGAACAAGACCCTAGATCTCTTCTCAGTCTTTACTAGAGCAGAAAGTTTTACTTTCTACCTCCCTAATGGTTGGATTCCTCTCACTCTGCACACTCTGGAATGCTTCCCTGCAACTGGGGAATTTTTATTGCCACTGAAACAAGCAGTATGCCTTTCCCCCCCTCTTCCTCCCTCTTTCCAGGAAGGTGTGGATCTAACCATCAACAGCAAATAGATGTTCTGGAAATGAAAAAGCTGCATTGCTGCCTATTTGCCAAGACCAGATTTTTTCCTAGCAAGTTTAATTGTTGCTTTTTATTTTTTTACTTAATCAAATTCCATAGGGTGCACACGAGCAGGCCAACAGAGAGAGGGGTGAATGGGAGTAGCTACCACGGGAGGTCAGCCAGGTTTACTAACTCAGCGTGGTTCAGGGCTGGTACCACTACACTCCATCTGCCTTCAGACTGACAAATCCACACAGGCACAGCAAAGCCTCTCCTGGCTGGGTATATCTCTGCTTCACCCCCTCTCTACAAAGAGAGGCTGAGGGAGCTGGGCTGGGTCAGCCTGGAGAAGAGAAGGCTGTGGGGGGACCTCATTGCAGCCTGCCAGTGCCTGAAGGGAGCAGAGACACAGGAGGGGAATCAGCTTGTTCAAGGGCAGAGACTGGCAGGACAAGGGGGATGGAGTGAAGCTGGAGGAGGGAAGGGTTAGATTGGATATTAGGGGGAAGTTCTGTACAGAGAGAGTGGTGAGGGGCTGGAACAGGCTGCCCAGAGAGGGGGTGGGTGCCCCATCCCTGGGGTGTTCAAGGCCAGGTTGGCTGGGGCCCTGGGCAACCTTGTGTAGCTCCAGGCCTGAGGTTGGTGTCCCTGCCTGTGACAGGGGGTTGGAGCTCTGTGACCCTTGGGGTCCCTTCCAACCCTTGCCATTCCATGATTCCATGTGGTTTAGACATACCCTACACGGATACACTAATCCTTACACATTCCTCCTTTCTATTACTCATCTGCTGCCCATGAGATTTCCCTTTTTCTCTCCCAAGGAGCAGTTCAATCGTTGCTAATTTCTTCTTTTATGTTCAGAGAAACTTTTGCCATGTTCCAAGGATATGTTTTAAGAAATTAAGGGGAGGCTAAACTTTTTTTTTTTATAAAAGGCTTGCAATTCTATTAGAAACCCATCATGTTCTGCAGTAGTAGATGTAGAATTAGGGCAGGCACACCCTGTGTGTGCGTGTTTCCTGCTTGCTCATGTTTCTGAGAATAATTGTCCACGGGAATGTTTTCTGTAGAGCTAAAGGAGCGTTGTCACCTTAAAAATGAGTTGTTTGGAGCTTTATTTAAGTCATGGTGGTTACTCTGTGGCTTGGGAAGGCTGGAAGGTTGCTAAACATCTGATTCACTCTGTGCTGGTGGTTCTTTGCTGTTCGCAAAGCGAATGAAGCAAGGTTACTCACTCCAACTGTTTTTATTCTCTTATGACTTCCATCTTGTCACACCAGGTGACAGTGAAGCAGTGCCCAAGCTGTCAGATGTTCCAGTAAAAGGGCTTTTCATAGAATCATAGAATGGGCTGGGTTGGAACGGACCCCAAGGATCACAGAGCTCCAACCCCCTGCCACAGGCAGGGACACCAACCTCAGGCCTGGAGCTACACAAGGTTGCCCAGGGCCCCATCCAACCTGGCCTTGAACACCCCCAGACACGGGGCACCCACCCCCTCTCTGGGCAGCCTGTTCCAGCCCCTCACCACTCTCTCTGCAAAGAACTTCCCCCTAAGATCTAAACTAACCCTTCCCTCCTTTAGCTTTAATCCATCCCCCTTGTCCTGCCATTGTCTATCCTTTTAAAAAGTTGATTCCCCTCCTGTTCCTCTGCTCCCTTCAGGCACTGGCAGGCTGCAATGAGGTCCCCCCACAGCCTTCTCTTCTCCAGGCTGTTCCAGCCCAGCTCCCTCAGAATCTCTTTTACTTTTTAACACAACGTGGCAGCTCAGCTTTATGTGATGTTTCTTTGAAGTTCCTGGGAAGTTCTGCTAACCTGATAGAGCAATTCTTTTATAATGGCTCTAAAAAAATAGTGGTGAAGGTGAGGATGTAGGGTGAGTACCGTAATAGAAAGTTAGAAGCCAGCAAGTCTGTAGTGATGATTTTGTTCTCTTTTGCCTAATAAAATGTCCTGCATCTACATGGGTTTTCTCTGCTGGACCTGTCGCTGTGTTTGTGTTTCCATCCTTGCACACATCCCCTATGTGCTGCTTAGGTTGGGCTGTACAAGTCAGGCCATTCAGCTCCTTCCAGCAGCTGGGTGAGAAGTGTGTACCTTGGGAAGTGGGTTTGGATGGGCTGCAGCTTCCTGAGCGTGGGGAGGGGTGATGTGCTGAACGCTGTCCCAGCTTGTTTACTTTGCAGTACACTTCTACAAGAATCCTCATCTTTATCTCTGCAAAAGGTTGATGATTTAAATTGTTTGTGCCAAAGCTGCATTGCTAAATTGTTCCCAGGTTGTGTTAAAAAACTGTAAGTATCACTTCTATATGGTTTTCCCTCCACAAAAGTGCTGGCTCTAAACAAGTTGGAATAAAGATGACTTTACCATGGCTTTCAACACGTGGTTTGGAGAACAGAGATGCTTGTGCCATTGCACAGCTCATTCTTAACATTGCCATGTTCTGGAGGGAGGAGGGAACCTGTAGCCTCTAAGCCAGGCAAAACCAACAGAATCACAGAGTTGTAGGGGTTGGAAGGGACCCCCAGAGCTCCTGGGGTCCAACCCCCCTGCCAAAGCAGCTCCCCAGCTCATACTGCACAGGTCGGTGTCCAGACGGGGCTGGAATCTCCAGAGAAGGAGACTCCACACCCCCTGGGCAGCCTGTCCCAGGGCTCTGGCACCCTCACTGGGGAAAAGTTCCTCCCCATGTTGCTGTGGAACTCCCTGTGCTCCAATTTGCAGCCATTGCCCCTTGTCCTGTCCCCACAGACACTGAAAAGGGGCTGGCCAATTCCCCCTGCACCCCATCCTTCAGATATTGATAACCATTGATCAGGTCCCCCCTCAGTCTGCTTCTCTCCAGGCTGAACAGCCCCAGCTCTCTCAGCCTTTCCTCACAGGAGAGATGCTCCAGGCCCTTCATCATCTCCGTAGCCCTTCTCTGGACTCTCTCCAGGAGATCCCTGTCCCTTTGATCCCAGGGAGCCCAGCACTGGACACAACACTCCAGGTGGGGCCTGAGCAGGGCAGAGCAGAGGGGGAGGATCCCCTCCTGTGACCTGCTGCCCACACTCCTCCTGATGCCCCCAGGTTCCCAATGGCAGCCAGAGTCAGATGGGGATTTTGACTTTGATAATGATTCTCTTTCTAATTAAAAATAAAATTGCAGCCTATTTAAGAGCCTTTCTGATGGGATTTTGATATTCATGAGTTCCCAGTTCCCAATATCCAGCTGTCCGCAAGCCTTCAGGTCCTCTGCAGCTTGGTCCCTACCTGGTGCTTCAGGCCCTGAGCGTACAGAGGAGTTCCTGAACAGCGTGCTGAGGTGTCAGGCTGTTTGTTTACTGCCCATCATCAATTCTGTGGTACCAGCTCAGTTATGCTTAGCAGAGGGTAGGAACATGCATGGAAGCAGACCTCAAGATGGTAAGCTGCTAGTTTTGGCCCTGTTAACTACCCAGTAATTGCTGCTGCCCTGCCAGGGAGTGAGAGGAGCGAACGTGCTCCAGGTCAGCCTGACGCCTCTTCTCTTGCTGGGCCTGGTACTCTGCCTGCTCCTAAAGATTCCCTCTCTTATTCTTTCTGTGTCCCTGTTTTCTCTCATAAAAGACTTCCCTGCAGTGCTTCCCAGGGCTGTGAGGAGCAATGAGCAGTTAATAATTGTAAAAACCTTTTGAAGATGAACAGTGCTAATTATTATTTATAGATATTCATTCTCACCATGGGTAGTTCACCTTGATCCTGGGCATGAAAGGAAACCAGGACATTTGTAAGCTGGTCAGGCATGAGTAGGACCTTCTGAAGTCTTTATGTACTGGTTTCCCTACTGGGTTGTGATATATTTGTCATGTTAAATGACTAGTTTGGATATTTATTGTACCAGCCAGATATGCTAAAGGAATCTTTACTCATTTACCTCAATTCTGCTGACACCTGATGTGTAGGATCTGGGCATGCCAAGAGGGGCAGAAGTATAGTTTGTAGCATAATGTATAATTCCCTGTATGGAATTGAGGGAAAATGCTTGAAACCACAATTCTAGTTGAAGGAATAGTTTAACACTGCAGTCTGGAAAACTCCATTTCCTCACAGGAATTACAGTGGGCTGTAGGAAATAGGGGAACAGGAGACTTTTGCTTGCTCCATTTGACATTGGAATAAATTAAATCAATTCCAGAATTGACAAGGTGTTGTCCAGTATGTAGGTTTGCATATTTAGGTTTACTTTAAACAGTATTTTCTGCAGGTTGTGTGTGTCTGCTTATTTATACAGATCAGCCCTGGGATAGTAGCTTTGTCCTAAAGTTGTAGGAGAGGGGCAGTTGGTGGATTCTGTGTAGATACTGGGGGCTCCACACCCTGTGTCCCACCATGTAGTGATGCTCCATGGTTTGCTGAAATGAAGGTAGCATGGAAACATAGAATGGCAAGGGTTGGAAGGGACCCCAAGGATCACAGAGCTCCAACCCCCTGCCACAGGCAGGGACACCAACCTCAGGCCTGGAGCTACACAAGGTTGCCCAGGGCCCCATCCAACCTGGCCTTGAACACCCCCAGGGACGGGGCATCCACCCCCTCTCTGGGCAGCCTGTTCCAGCCCCTCACCACTCTCTCTGCAAAGAACTTCCCCCTAATTTCTTCTCTAACCCTTCCCTCCTTTAGCTTCACTCCAGCCCCCTTGTCCTGCCAGTCTCTGCCCTTGAACAAGCTGATTCCCCTCCTGTTCCTCTGCTCCCTTCAGGCACTGGCAGGCTGCAATGAGGTCCTCCCACAGCCTTCTCTTCTCCAGGCTGACCCAGCCCAGCTCCCTCAGCCTCTCTCCAGAGGGGAGCTGCTCCAGCCCTCTGAGCATCTCCGTGGCTCCTCTGACCCCTCTCCAACAGCCCCACATCTTTCTTGTGTTGGGCCCCAGCTCTGGACACAGGATCCAGCTGGGGCCTCAGGAGGGCAGAGCAGAGAGGGACAATCCCCTCCCTGTCCCTGCTGCCACCCTTCTGATGATGGAGCCCAGGATCCCATCGCCCTTCCCAGCTGCCAGAGCCACTGCTGCTCATGTTCAGTTTCTCCCCCACCAGAATCCCCAGGTCCTTCTCACAGGGCTGCTCCCCAGGGGCTCCTCTCCCAGGCTGGATCTGTGTCTGGGATTCCTCCAGCCCCAGTGCCACCCCTGACCCTTGGCAGTGTTGAAGCTCATTAGGTTCCCCCAGGCCCATCTTTTCAGCCTGGCTCCATGTGTTCCTGCCGGCCAGGCAGGGCCTTTGGGGAGGGGGAAACCAGCATGAATAGGGTAGCTTTTCACATGGCTTTGCCATTGCCAGAACTCTTCCTTCTGATGAGTATCACATGATGCATAAGCAAGAGATTTTTCTAAAAATACCCAGCTATAATAATGCTGGCAACTTAGCCTTGGTTTTATGGAATGAGAGAAAGGATTTGTTATTGCTTTTTCTAACATTTCTAATTAAGAATGAAATGCTTACACTGACTGCCAGTAGCAACAGGCTTGAGACCCACCACTGAACTGCTCATTAAGGCTTTCATCCTCAGCAGGGCTGGACCACAGAGCTGGCCAGCTCTCATTTGGCATTTTGTTGTCTTCCTAGTGCTCTGCTTTATCTGCTTTGCATTTAGCCATGTGCAGAGTCCTGCCCTGCTTTACAGATGGCACCCACAGGCCTTGGAGTCTTAATTCAGCCAAGAAAAAAGACACAGGACAATTGTTCTGCAGGGGGGAAATTGGGAAAATTCATTAATGAGAAAATTGGTGGTTTATATTTGAGAGAGTGAAAGGAAAACACTTAAGAGCCAAGAAAGGAGAGCTGTTACTTGTCCAAGGACAAAATATATGCCAAAGAGAGAATAAGAGAAAGAGACAGCAAGAGACCTGTTAGAAGCTATGAGTGAAGAAAGTCCTAATGATAGGAATGTGGAGAAGACTCTTACACAAGAGTGAAATGGCCAACCAACAAAAATGGGGATGGTATGTGTCTGTGCTGAAAGAACTCACAATATTTGAGTGGCATTGCTTTGAAGCAGCATGAACCAGGCTGAGGCTTTAGGCTTACTTTAAAAGAAGGAGAAGTTTCTAGAAAAAATAGATTCCTGGTTACTTTCAACCCCCTCTTTTCCTTTTCCTAGGTAGAATAGGGGTACACCTAGCATCCTAAGTTCCTCTGAAGCCCAGCCTGAAGAAATGCCCTTTGAGACTGAGGGACTTCACTTGCAGCACCAGATAGAGGGATTGGAGCTTCATTGCTTGGCAGTTTCTTCCCAAACTAACAACCTGGTGTCTTCTCTCCCAGCTCTTCTCTGAGGAAACGCCACCAGCTCCTCACATCACGGAGGCCCAGCATGAATGTTAACTGTGCTGGTGGGACAGACTGGTCAAGGAATCTGGAGTCCAGTTGCTCTGTGGAAAACAAAACTGTTGCAGTCCATGAGTCAGAAGAAAATAACGTGGTGCTAGGAGGTCACAGCCCTGCTGCTGTTCCCAGGACTGAGGGTAAAGATAATGTCTTTATCTTATAGTCACGTTTAAGGGAGAGATTTTTTTTGCCATGTTTTGGAAAAATTCCAGTATCCCAGGGCAGTTTGCACTGGGGTGTATGTACCCTGCCTTTGCCAGGCTGGTCTAAAGGATGACAGTCCACAGCAGAGTTTAGTTAGGGTCTTGCTGTCTTGGCAAGACCATCATGTTTGTGTGCCCTGGCCAGCCAGCTTGCAGCTTCTGAGCTGTTGGTCTGTGCCTGAACAGATGAGCTGAAATTAGATGGTTGGTCCTGAGGAGCTCTCTGCCCACCACAGACCAGGCATCAAGCACTGCTGGCCTGAAGCATCTCATGTGGTGTGTGCTGCTGCTCCAGAAAGCCTCTGAGAGCAGTTGTTAGGAATCAGTGTCTATCCTTCTGGTCCTCTTTAATTCCTGTGCTCCTGCTCTTTACACACTGAATCCATCTCACTTTAACAAGGAGTTTTAAGCATCGTGGTTCACCAGGAAGGGTTTTTTAATCCAAAATCCCACTGCTGGCTCAAAATTTAATGCAGTTTAGTTCTCTGCTGTGCAGCATTACCCTCACAGTTCTGTATTCTGGCATCTTTTGTTATTGTATGAGTCAGGTTTGTTCCTAGAGTAGGAAGTGTTACTATGAAATGATGTTTTTCAGTAAATTACCTCCTGTCCTTGCAACATTCATTTGTCTCTCTCAGGTTTGGATTCTGAATGCCGACACACTGCTTGTCCAGCCAGTCCCCACATCAGTAGCATGTTGTCTGCTCCTGAAGACACTCACACCTGTCACTTCCAAGATGGAAATAAGAGACAATCAGAGTATTTTAACTGCCAGGAACGCCACGGATGCTGCACTTCATCTTCAAGCATCACTGCACAGACAGTGGCTCCAGAGAAGGTGACACTTGTGGTAGATGGCACTCGCTTCGCAGTGAATCCACAGATCTTCACTGCTCACCCTGATACTATGCTGGGAAGGTGGGTGATTTACCCCATTTTCAAGGTACCTCAAGGGGTAACAAACCCCTAATGGTTGTTTTGTGATCTCATCTGTACCCAGAAGTGAAGTGAGGCTGACCTCACTCAGAGCTCAGCTGGGAGTGAGGTGTTTAAGGCAAAAGCAGCTGTAGAGAGTTGGTAGTTCTCTAGACAACCTTCTCCCTTCAGTCCTTTCCCTTCAAACCACATGCACTTTTAGCTACACACAGTGTGTTTTTGCCTTCTCCCCAAGTGTTTGCCTTGTCTGGGAGGAGTATGTCTGTTCACAGCTGATAAATTGCCTTCCTGAATGAGGAAAATGATAATGCTCCATCCCCCTTCTGCTCTTACCTTACATACACTCCCAAAACAGAAGTTACTCAGCTCCCTGTAACACAACTCAAAGGTTGGAGCCTACTGGATGCAACAAGCACCCATTTTCTGGGGCTTCTTCACTTTTCCCCACCTCTGGACCAGAGGGAGCTGGGTTTTGTTGGGTTACTGACCCTTGCCCAGGTTGTTGTGCAGCAGTTATCTCACTCAGCCTCAGCAAGAAGACTTTATTGCCCCAGTGTTTTCTGTCCCAGGGTTGAATATCTATATATTCCTTTGAGCTGTGGCTTGTTCCATACAGTACAGTACCTGTAACAACAGAGTCCAGCTATAGGAGGACTTAGGTGAGCCAGCTCTTGTGCTCCTGTACTACGTAAGAGATTTGCACTTTGGTTTCAAGTTACTGTATATATGTGTCACTGCTGGTTTTGTTTAACCTCAAGTGTATCTCTTGGTATCTGGAATGAGTGTATTTAAGTATAACTTGGGCACTTACCTAGATTTATTTCTTTATCTGCTCAGAATGTTTGGACCAGGAAGAGAATATAATTTTACCAGACCTAATGAAAAGGGAGAATATGAAATTGCAGAAGGAATCAGCTCAGCTGTGTTCCGGACTGTGCTGGTAAGATGTTCCCAGCCTGAAAAATCACAAGCTGTTTGTCACATTGCAAAACCAAACCATCTCCCAGGCAGCTACACACCCCCTGGGACATAACCTTTTATTCCTGTTTTGCATTCTGGGTTTGCTGTTTGGGGTTTTTTTTTTAATTAGAGTAGATTTTGGTGTGAGTCAATGGTCCAGATATTTGTGTGTGTTGTCTTTTACCTTTCTTGTGTTGTGCCATTGTAGTTCCTGAGCTGTGCCCTGACCTCATGGTGGATATAAATGTGTATTGCATATGGGGTGTTATGAAACTGTATGCCATGGGAAAAGTTTTAATTGGAGCTCAGAGTTTATCAGACCCAAGAGGATCTGCAGAGACACGTGGATTCTCAGACAAGCAGGGCTGTTTCTACTGTTCACAGGACTATTTATAGCTTCTGTAACTCTCAAATGTTGGTTAACAACACAAAGAACTAATTTAAAATTATCACAGTCCAAGCTATTCTTAATTATTCCAACCAAACCCCATCCTTTTACTTGCAGGATTACTACAAAACCGGAATCATTAACTGCCCTGATGGGATTTCCATCCCAGACCTTCGAGACACATGTGATTACCTCTGCATAAACTTTGACTTCAACACAATCAAATGTCAAGATTTAAGTAAGTACAGAGAGAAATCAGCTCGTTGGCATGGTGTAGAGCACTCTGATCCTGTTCCAGTGCAGTTCTGAATCATGTGCTTTAATTTAAGCACGACAGTATCAGCTTCACTAGGACTCGTGCATGCATTGCATTTAAACAGCTTCCTTCTTTGCTGCATCAGTCCAAAGTGGGGTGATTGAATCCTGCAGAACACAGACACCTGGCTCAAAAAAGCAGCTTGAAACTGTAAAAAATTCTAGTTTCCAGTTTTAGCAGGGGCTGAGAAGAAGAGCATGCTGTTACAGCCAGACAAAATGAATGCTAAAAGCAGTTATAGCTCCTATCTAAAATGTACCAGAGAATTGTGAATAATTTAAGATGACAGATGGTGGGCAAAGCAGGAACTGAAGACACAAAAGCTGCAAAGTAGTAGAGAGCTCCTAGTCATGAAGGAATCTAACTGGGAGCAGCTTTTTGATGGGCATGCTGGCAAAAAAGCCCCCATACTTCTAACACAGGCAATGCTGTGAAGGGCACGTGCTGGAATGGGGCTTTGGCGTGGAGTTTTCCACCCTGTCCTCTGCTGAGTGATTGCAGAGAAGGCAGAAAATGTGCTTTAAAGGATAGAAGTTTTTTTGGAAATTTAAGTTAAATATCATAATGAATGGATTAATCAGTCTCTGGCTGTTTCACTGTATTGATTTTGGACCCAGTTGGTTTTTTAATGGGAATGGAATGGTTCCACAGTGTCATTTGCATCCCATTCGAAACCCAGTCTCATGTTTCTGATTTTGCCAGTTCTGGAGCTGGAGACTATTGATGAATCTGAACATATGTCAAGGAGTTTGTCTGGAGTTTTCTGAAGAAGAATGCAGGAGGCTGTGTTCTCAAATGTGTCTGGAAAGTGTAGAGCTGAGGCATATTTTCTTCCTGAGTGCAGAAGCTCATCATATGATTTCTGTCTCCTTAGGTGCTCTGCTACACGAGCTCTCCAACGATGGTGCTCACAAGCAGTTTGACAGCTACCTGGAGGAGCTAATCCTGCCCATAATGGTGGATAGTGCAAGGAAAGGGGAACGTGAATGCCACATTGTCGTGCTGACAGATGAAGACACTGTGGACTGGGATGAAGATCATCCCCCTCCAATGGGAGAGGAGTACTCACAGAGTAAGTGCTGCACGCTGGGGCTCTGTGCTGAGCACACACCCACACAGCTGGCCATAAGGAAAGGGCCTGTGTCCCAGACAGCAGGCTTCCTCCAGGAGGAGATGCTAGCACATCTCTGTTTTGTGTGTCCCTGAGTGCTGCTAGAGGCAGGCTACCTGGGTAGTTAGAGCTTGGTCTGACGTTGGTAATGACAGCACTTGCTGCATCCTTTCCTTCAGTCTGCTGCCTACAAAGGAGGTCTGTGTTCTATCTGGCATGGCCAGCTTTAAATTGTGACTGAATTCAATCAGATGGCACTAGCAAAGCTGCTGTTGTTATAGTGTTAAGCTCTTTACAAGGGTCAGATATAAGAGCTATAATGTTTCAGATGACTATCTTAAAACAAATAGTGGAAACAGCCTTTCTGGGTTGCTTAGTTGTGCTCCTCAGCAGGAGTACCATGAGCCTGGCAGGGAGGGAATAGCCCTAGCAAAGCCTTAACCTGTTGCCATATTCAGAAATTCTATTCCCTCCTGAGACACCCAGTGGTAGGACATTATGGGATGCACTCATCTGCTCCCACTGGCCAGGCTGCCACAGTATAACTTGCCTATTTTGGAATAGTTACTTCAGTAAAGATAATAAAGATCAATAAGTGTTCAGCAGGTTACTAGTCTTGGTGACTGTAGGCTGGCAGAAGAGGTGATGCTGTCAGTGTGGGGCACCAATGTGGGTAGTGGCATCAGCAATGCTGGGAGCTTTCAGCACCTAAACCAGGCACAGTTATGGAAGAATCTAGTGAACCATGGGTCATAAATCAAGGTGGGGATGTGCAGTGTTAAACCATTAACAAGAAACAGTGGATTCTTGTTAAGACTCAAGGAGTAAGTCTGTAGACTTTGCTAACACTGAAGCACTATGCACAGAATAGAGAAAACAATCCAGCTATCTTAAAACAAATAGTGTGAATAGTGGAAACAGCCTTTATGGGTTGTGTAGTTGTGCTCCTCAGCAGTAGTACCCTGAGCCTGGCAGGGAAGGAAATAGCCTTAGCAAAGCCTTAACCTGTTGGCATATTCAGAAGTTTTGCTCCTTTCTGAGAGTCTGCTGCCTCCTCCTCAGCCCTTTCCTGGCTCCCTAGTGAGTGGGTACACTTTCCATTACACACCCATCACCACCCCTTCCATCCAGACTGTAATGTCTAGCACTGACACTCTCACCAAGGAAGCACAGCTAATCCCACTGACAGGAACAGACACCTGAAGGAGTTCTTGGAACCCAGGCTTGCCTTTTAGCACCCCCACAGCAGAGCATGGCAAAAACACAGAGAAGATCCCACCACCACCACCTTGTAAATTCTAATCCCTCTTTCCATTTCTCAAGTCCTTTACAGTTCCAAGCTGTACAGATTCTTCAAGTACATTGAGAACAGAGATGTTGCAAAAGCTGTGTTAAAGGAACGGGGCCTGAAAAACATCCGCATCGGTATTGAAGGTAAGGCTTTGCTTCAGAAAAGGAAATTCTAAACCAAGTGCCTCTGGGGGCAGTAAAGCCAGGTTTCCTCTGGACTCCAGGCATTTCCTGTTATGCTCTGTGTCTCAGGAGGCTTTTTATTTTCATGAAGCTAGTAGAATCCAGGCATCTTCATTTCACGTGTATCATGTTACACTGAAATTGGCCAGAAGGGTTAAAAATTCAGGGGAAAAATGAGAGAGATCATAGAATCATAGAATGGCATGGGTTGGAAGGGACCACAAGGAGCACAGAGCTCCAACCCCCCTGCCCCGTGTCTGGGGGTGTTCAAGGCCAGGTTGGATGGGGCCCTGGGCAACCTTGTGTAGCTCCAGGCCTGAGGTTGGTGTCCCTGCCTGTGGCAGGGGGGTTGGAGCTCTGTGACCCTTGGGGTCCCTTCCAACCCAGACCAGTCTGGGATTCTCTATAATCACCCCTGCCTTGCTGTTCTTCTGGGATCCCCTTGTCCCTACCTACAACTGACTATGTCTCTGTGTCTTCAGGCTATCCCACCTGTAAAGAGAAGGTGAAGAGGAGGCCTGGGGGCCGCTCAGAAGTGATCTACAACTACGTCCAGCGGCCCTTCATCCAGATGTCCTGGGAGAAGGAGGAAGGCAAAAGCCGCCACGTTGACTTCCAGTGTGTCCGGAGCAAATCCCTGACAAACCTGGTCACGGTGGGAGATGACGTGTCAGAGGAGCACGAGGTTCTGATGCACCACCCCCCACAAGTAGATGAACTCGACAGGCTAAATGCACCCTTCTCCCAAATGGCTGTTAACGACCTACCTGATTAGCCCTGCCTCAGGGTGGATAGTCCTGCTTGATGTGGGAAGATCTCAGCATCAGTTTCATCCCAGGAGATGGAACACAGACTCCTCCAAGGTGCTTTATCCTCCTTCCTGCTCTTACTACGTTTTCATATTTCAAGCATGTTAATAAAGAGCCACACTCCATAGTCTAATTGTGCAATCAAAAGCAGTGTCTCCTCAGACAAAAAGAAATCATGCTCTTTGTTTCTACTACAAAGGCTTCCAGACTGGTGGGTGCTGAATATTTTACCTAAACTTCTAAAAGAAGAGCAGAAGTATTTAGAGATGTCATGTTTGACATTGAGAGAGGAAATTCTGGGCCTGTCAAGACAAAGCTCTCCTTTTCCATTAGGCACTTATGTGATAACCAGTTACAAAGGACTGAACATCAAAGCAGGACGGATGATGCTCTTTCATCAACCAGCAGAAATGTAGCACAGTTGTGACAGCAAAATCCTGAGTGTGGAGGAATGAAAGCAAAATCCTGAGTGTGGAGGAATCTGTTTACACTGCCACCTGGCTTTGCATCCAGCAGGTGGTACTGACCTTCCTGGGAAGGATGAAGTAGTTCAATAGGAGGCATATGCATGTTCACAGGAATTTCCCATATATATTTCTCCATCAGATGAAATCACTGGTTTTAGGGACGTTGCCTGTTAAATTCAGTAAGACAAGTAGATCATGCTGAAGGGAAAAAGACAAAAAGAAGATACTGTAGCTGATACTTTAATAACAGAGTAAATGTGTTTAGTAGCCTGGTAGCAGTAAGAAGCTTTCTGAGGTGACTGCATGCTAAAGACTTTCAGTTGTCTCCTCCATCCCCTCTGCTAAGGCAAAAAAGCCAGTGGAGGAGCTCCCAGCACAGTTTACTACCTGAGTAAAAGCCTTGGTCTCAGCAACCTTAGCCAGAATCTCTGTAGACTCTCCAAGGAGCATCCTACTCCTGCAGCTTTAAGAGGCCAGCTTCTTTCTTCCCAGTTTGGAAGTGACTGGACCATTTTGATGTCAGGCAGGTAAGAAATACCAAGAGTAAACCAGTCTTTAGTAGAGAAAATACATGTACCTAGTAAAAACTCCCCTTTGCTGCTCTGAATATATAATCCTAGGCTGGGTTAAGGCTCATTTTGGATTCAGGGCCAACCAAGCCATGACTGCAGGGATAGCACACTCCAGGCTGGTCTAGCCCAGTTAGTTATGTTAGAGCCTACTGGTCCCATTCCTGTAGGCTTGTGTAACACCCTGATGAGCACACTGTGTGTTCAGTCCTGCCACAACCCAGCTGCACATCAGCCAGACCAGGCCTTACAGAACCATGGCTTCTGATGGTTCTGTAGGGGTCTGGTGTACCTACAGCAGAGTACTGAAATGTGGTGCTAGTGCAAAGAAAAGCTGAGACCCAGGCATAAAGAAAGAGGGAGAGAATTCCCTTGCAAAGCTGGTGAAGTTCAGGCCAGTTCTCTTGTGACTGCTGCTGAAATCTGTAATGCTTAGGCATTGAGTTACCTGGTCCTTGGCAAAATAGAGGTAGGTAGCAGTCTACCCCTAGAAGGTTTAATCCTTTGTTTCCATCAAGCAGTTCTTTATTCTGCTCCATCTGTGTGCAAAGTGTATAACAGACTTAGCATCAGAAATAACTTGTTACTCTTTGGCTATTTAGGATGTTTGTGGTTTTTTTCTCAGTGTAACTCATATGACAGTATCAATCACAAATTTTCCTCAGGGTTTATGAGGATCATCCTGAGAAACAAAATCCCTGCCAAGGCATATACTTGCTGATGTATTTATTTCCCATTTCTATGGATACAGGTTCCATTCTTGCAGTGTTTCTGTTCTTAAAAGTGCAGCAAACATCTTTCTTCTTTTTATAAGTGCCTATGGGAAGATCTCCAAGAGTGCTTCAGGACTTGGAGAGTCCCAGGGGTTGAGATGCCCATGTCCACCTGCCAACATCTGAAAACTCCTCCCTGGGTGTCACTGGATCAGTATAGAGAAGTGTCCTTCAGTATCTGCTCAGAGATGGTGTGCAATCACTCTCCATTATTGTTCTAGATAAATTTCTATTTTTGTAGTAGAGAAAGGAAGACCCATGGACCATGAACCTTGTAGCTAAGGGCCAGACCAACCCCATCACTTGCCTTGGTACCAAGCCATTCCCACAAGTCAAGCAAAGTCACTGGTGACACTGTCCCCCCCCCCAGCAATGATGGAGCTTGTCCCCAAGCCCTTGGGATTATGTTTTTTTCCTCTGTGTATTTATTTTTACAGCAGTGTAAGTTTAAATGTGTCTTGGGATTGCCCAGGGATTGGAGTTGACACGTGCTCTGCTCTAAGGACTTGAACATGTGATGCAGAGTGCTGCCCTACAGGACTGTGTCAGGGCATCAGAGGCCGAGCATCTGCCACCAGCAGCACCTTATGGGATCCATGTTCAGCCAAAACAAGCCCCCCACAGTGTCTGTCCTCATGATCCATGTTAGCAGTAGATCATTGGCTTTCCCAAGGAACTGAAGCTTTGATTTTATTTTTAATAGAGTGAGATCCATTGGAACACTAATCCCAACTGAGAAAGTGTATGTTTGCTTTTCCTCCTTCTCTTGTGGTCACCTACTTCAGGTAAAAGATCAAGTTTTGTCTTATTCTGGCTATACTGAAGTGTTAACTGTGGTGTGTATGACCTACAGCTGTATGGTTTCTGTATTAAAGTATAAATTATATGTGGCTTGTTTGGCTTTTTTCCATAGTAAAGTGTGGAGAAGAAGAATGAGCAGGGGATAGACTGTTAGAAGGTTTGGTTTCCTTGCTTCATAAACTCAAGTGTGGTTTGTGACCCCAGAATCTTGGGAAGTACTTTTGCATCACACAAAACTTGCTGGTTGCTTTGGCAGGGACCTCCCACAGCAGCTGCACAGAGATGTTACTACTGAGAGGAGCACAGAGCTTCCCAGCTGGGTGCAGGAATGTTCTAAAAGCAGCACATAGCACAGGTATGACACAACCCTACTTAACCCACAAACTATGCAGAACCCACAACAGGCCCTCATGCTATTTTGGTCAGTGTGCTGTGGAAGTAGCTCTCTTCTGTCTTTGGAAGAAAACAGCTTTGGAGCAGGTCTGGCTTTTCTTTCCATCTTCAGCCTTGGATGGAGTTCAAGGGTTTTCTTGATGGAAGCTTGAGAAAGGCAGGAAGAGTCTGAACAAGGTGGAATTTGGGGGAATTACTAAGGTGGGTAACAGGGAATTACTAAGGTGGTAACAGGGAATTACTAAGGTGGTAACAGGGAATTACTAAGGTGGGGAACAGGAACTGGGTGCTCTTGAGTGGAGCTGTTGCAAAGCTGAGGCAATGATTTTGACAGGTTACAAACTGGTGAGAATCAAAAAATGCCCCTTGCTCACTGCTTTTTTTTTGCCTTTTAAAAATAGAAAAAGAGTATAAAACAACCTGCTCTGAAGTTGGGAAACCAAAGGGGTGTTTAGACAATGCAAACCCTAAGCCAGGGTCACCCATCCTTGCCAGCTGGCCAGGCAAGGCTTAAATCCATTCCAAATTAAGCCTAGAAAGGCTTAATTCTGCTGTTCATCATTAACAGGGTGCTTATTTCTTCACATCTATGCACAGCCTCTGGAAATTCAGAATTCAACCCATGAGGTACCACTGCATTCTCACACCAAGCCTTTGATTTTAGAACCAGTTTGAAGTCTGGAGAAAAAAAAAACAACTCAAAAACCAAAGAGATTGAAGTTTCTAAACCAAAACCAGGAAGTGTTTATTAAGGTTTTTATTTACACAACACAATGGGAAGATGGGTCCATAAAAAGTTGGCTCCCCCAGTAACACAGAATACACTTGCCAAATCTTAACAGTGCAATTTCATAACAGCTTGGAAATATTCACAGAACACTTCTTCAACTTAGAGGTTAAGGCAGAGTTCAGGGCACAGTGATAAGAAACACTTAGTGCAGTTTTGTGCTACATAGGATACAAAGATGAACTGGCAGCACAACTCAGCTTCAGATCCACTGGAAATTCAGACTGGAATTATTCCTACAAGTCCAGCAACTGCCTGCAGCTTTAAAACAAACCTAAAAAAAAAACCCTCAAAAAAGATACATAGAACCTCAATGCACAACCCAGCAGCTAAGAAAAATGTTTGGCTGCTGTGGGAGATGGAAGAGACAGAGGAATTGCATCTGTTAGGGGTGAGAGAAGATGCTGTACTCTGTTCCTGGGGTTGGTGAAGAGCTAACCTAGGAAGCAGGCTCATGATGCAACTGTGATAAAAAAGGTGTCCAAAGAAGTCTACAAAAACATCCCACTTCTACAGAAAGATAACAGGAGTGAGGTACCCAACTGCTCCTTGTGCCTTAGAAAACTTCACCTTTAACTCAAAACAGTGAACAAACAGAAGCCTTCAAAACACATGCACTAAAAATGCACAAGACATATGATTAAATAGGGGTTTTTTTCACAGCATGTTATCACAACTTACAATTGTGTAGCTTACTCTTTGGTATTTATAAATAAAAATGCCAGTCCCTTTTAGTAAAGGGCTAATAATGCAGCTACTATCTTACTTCTTACTAATCCACAGCAGCTTTTAAGGACTGATTTATTTTTTTAAGGCAGTAACTAAGCTGTTAGGAAGTTTTTACACATGTTTTAATAGGAATCCTTCTTAGTTTTCCAAGAGTTTATAAGGCAACAGTGTCAAATGGCTAGAAGAAACTGGGAAAAGATGGAGCAAATCTCAGAAGTTGGTATCAGTCCTTCATAAAAAAGAGAGAGCAAAAGGTGACAGTACTGACTAGCTGATAGAAAGCCTGATCCTAAAAGTGATCATTTCAGTTAGCCCTTATCTGGAGTAAGCCCTACTCACTACAGCAGTTCTGCTACATCTAATTAAGGCTGGTTTTGCATTTCAGCTCTGTAGGATCCAACTGGTATCTAAAACTGCTTATGGCAATTCATTAAATTCCTAGGACACATACAAAAAGCAAAGCACATGGGGTGGTTAGGGAGGGGATGCTAATGGGTTATCACCTGGCTTTAGCTATAGGTGGGACTTTCACCCCCACTCAGTCCTTCACAATGGCACTCAGCTCTAAAGACATCTAGGTAAAAAAAAAAATCCCTAAAAAGCACCTATTAAAAGAACTTTTGCTACAAACCCATTGCCTTTCATTTGCTAATCTAGAAACTTGAGACTAAATAGAACCAAAAGCCTTCCTTATGCTTTGAAACACTGCTCTAGCTTTGTTCCTAAACAGCATTTTGTATTTGTGCTGTGTATTTAGTGTTCAGCACCAATAAAAGCTTGCCAAGAATCCAAGACAGCTGAAACTGATACATACTTTGAAGAAACCTCATTAAATTTCTAGTTAAAAACTAATTGCAAATTGAAGGCTGGGAAGTGGGCAGGCCCAAAGGTTAATGCCACCTGCCCCTGGAAGCAGAGAGTTAAGGACAGAATGGGTGCAAAGTGGAGCTCAGGGTTATAACAGACTCACCCAAAGCTCAACCCAGGCAGAACCCTCCCTCCCCTAAGTGCAGTCATGTTCCAAGAGATGCTTCAGCAAGGAAAGGCACTTTGGGGCTCTCCTGGAGAGCATCCTGATCACAATTGAATGGAGTTTTATCAGTTACACTAGGCAATAATCAAAGCACGGGCAGGGTGGGTTCTGCTGCCCCAGAAGCCACCTCGGGATGCGGCGTCTCGTCGCACGACGATGGGGACAAAGGGTTCAGTCACGACAGCAAGAGGAGCTCTGTGAGGAACAGCCTGGGAGGCCTCGGTCACCACGAGTCACGGTACAATCCTGATGCTGGTTTTTTGCTCAAAACCAAGAGCCAAAAAGGCCACAAAAGGTGGTTTCATCCTTACAGCCGGGAAGATGCAGCAGATCTTTACAGCGGCCAAAAGATGGCAGCAGCAGGAGCAGGATCAGGAACTCGAACTGACCCAACCGTAGGCAAGATGCCCTCCAGTGATCAGGTTAAAGGGACTTCCCTCCCTCTCTGCCCCCATTCCAGATTCACTTGTGGCACCAGCTGGAGCTGTTACGATCTGCACTGTGTATAGATCCATCCATCCTTGTGTAACTGGAACCCGGTGGCTCTGGCAGAGGTGGCCCCATTCCTCCTATCTCTGGCTCAGAAATTAAAACCAGAAAGGTGTTGAATTTGTTTAAATTTAGAAAAAAATCCTCAGTGCCTTGAGGGTCACTGTTCTAGTACCAAACATAAAGTGCAGTGCAACTGGAGCTGTCAAACGCTGTCAAAGAGGCTCCCGAGTAGCATGGTAAAAAACAGCACTACAAACTAAGCTTAAGGCAGTACAAATTGTATCCTTCTACACCAGGGTTTACTGGAGAGTTGTCCTAGCTCAAGCTTGAATTATTGCTTTGTTTCCTCTGTCCTGAAGTCCTTAGCCACTGGGGAAAAGAGCGCTGGCAGAATTGGCAGATTGAGTTTGTCACGCTGCAGGACTGGCAAGACAGTCCCTATAAAGAAGTCAAAGTGAAGGCTTGCTCTCCTCTCCCAATGGGCTGTACAATCTGGCAAAGAATTTAAAAAAGAAAACTCAAACTCTTGCTCCTGAAGCAGCAAAACGTGCTTGCAGCAGAGGTAATGCAAATATTTTGTGGGATTTTTTGTCAATGGCAGAGAAAGGAGAAAAAAAATCCTTAGTAACAACCAGGGTGTGTAACAAAACAGGGTCCTGAGGTCTGCTTCTGGAGTTGATAGCCCTCAAGCTTTCTGTAAAAAAAAGTCCTTTTCTTATGGGTAGAAATCCAAAGTGTAGGAACAGAATTCCAAGGTGTCCCAGGTGAAGGTTTATCACTTCCCTGCTTTCATATAGGATGGAATCGCTCCTCGGGCTGTCAGCCCTTCGAAACGCTTGTACGTGTAATTGATAAACACCCAGTCTTTGTTCTTGTAGTCAGTCTCTGGATGGTTGCTTGTTGCCACTGAGAAGAAACAGAGAAAAAGGCTGCAAAGTTTATTCTCCTACAAAACTCTGGATAGGGAGAAATACTTCTAAAAGAAAACAATATCCTAAATCTAGGCGTTCAGTGACCATCAGTCCCAGTCAGGAGCTGCTCCATCATATGGAGCAAATGCAGCTATGCTTGTAAATACAAGGATCCTTTAGAGATTTACACCAAAACATATCCTCCTCTTCTGTCCCACCCTCTCCCTGCCCTAATACTAAATGTTAGAGAAGAGAGAATTAGTCTGTGACCCACTGAGACCTGAACTTAGGGCATCTCGGAGAGGCAGCAGAGCTCCCCTTCCTCACATGGCTCCTGCATCATTTACCAGTCTGCATCCCATCTCCTGCAACCCAAATTACAGCATGCACACCCCTAACAAGCTAACAATTTGATCCTGACTAAAAAAGAACCCCCAAACCACCATACCCTGAGATCTAGTAAGATCCTTTCTCTGACTAACAGGGAAGGTACATCATTCTCCTGTTTCCGTGCAGAAGCAAAGCATTTACCTGTTGGTTTAAGTATATCAGATTCTGGAAATTCATCAAAGTTGGAGGTATCATCAATACTTTTAATTTCTATGGAGATTGCAGCAGGTCTCTCTCTGCCAAGAAAAGCAGATTCAGCATTAAGATTTCATTAAAAGCAGGCAGGATGCAGCCACTTCATGGTATTTAAACCTCAGCAAGCTTCAGATAAGGAACAAAATCCTCTCACCCACACCTGGATATGACAAATGCTGGCTGAGCTGCTCCCTTCTGCCAAGCAGGATTTCCTTTAAGCAGTGTTTAGAGAAGAGCAGCTCCCTTTCCTGCAAAGCACCTTACCTGATATGCTCCCAATCAACCCCTTCAAAGAACAGGTTACTCTTTATTTCCTCCACACCAGACGCACCAATTCTGTGCTCCCATTCACAGCAAAATCTGGGATGGAAGGAAGAATGAAAAATGAAGAATGAAAACAAAAGCATTCCATCCAGAAATGGAACTGCTTTCTGAGCTTCTACACTTTCTTAACATATCAATGGAGAAGGTTAAGAACCCCCCCACTGCAAAACTAAGTTATGCTTAGGAATGTCATGTCAAACGCTACGATTAAGATGTGTTATTCTTCCACAAGAAGACAATGTGCCCTTTCTATTTCAGGACAAGCAGAGAGCAGGACATTTAAAGCCTAACAAGCCAGACATTTGTATTTCTGTCCCAAGAATAGATAAGTGACTGAAAATACAAATGCAAGAACCAGCATGCCCTGAGATACGTTTGTATGCTCCAGTGCAAGAAGCCAGCTGTGACAGAAAGATTCAGCTGCTTCCCACAAGCAGCTCACAGACAAAATACAGAGCAGAAACACTTGTATTTTGTTAGACAACTTGGTCAGGACTCCACTAAAGAACCTCAGCAACAAACCTATTTGCCTTGATGTGTGTGCACAACAGAGCACGTGGCTGTCACCACCATGAAACACCCCGATGTGAAGCAAGCTTTGGGAGATACATAGTACAGTTTGCAAGACAAGAAAATGAGTATTATCTTAACTGGCAAACCATAAAGCTGGCACCTTAAAATAAGATCCTTTGCTTTATCAGAGATTGGAACTTCTGGAGGAAATGTCAGGGTCTCTTTCCAATTCATCACTTTCTTATATGTTTCCTGAGGAGTCTCAGAACAGAAGGGTGGGTAACCTGGAAAGAAAGAAAGTTCCTGGATTTACCAAAGCTTACAGTGTGTGAGAGCAAACCTCACAAACCATGCAAGGAGTGGATGCTTTGAGAACCTGACCCCCAAGCCCACAAATCCAGCTGAAGCCCTTCCTACAGCACGATTCCTGATCCCAACTCCTGCGCTGCCCATTTCTTACCGATCAACATCTCATACATGATGACTCCCAGTGACCACCAGTCACAAAGTTTGTTGTATCCAGTCTGCATGAAGACTTCAGGAGCAATGTAATCTGGAGTTCCCACAGTAGAAAAAGCCTGGAACAAATACCATTGCTTACATATCTTGAGAGAAAACTGCCTGGAATGAAGTGGGAACTTAGGCAACAACGGTTATTTTGAGGGAGAGACCAGATTGTCTCTAAGATGCTTTAGCAAAGTTGTTCAAAGCCTTTACTTCAAGATTGGTGGAAAGAAAATTAACATGTTAATGTGAAAAGTCTTGAAATACCATCAGGGAAATGGGAAAAGGTACCACTGTCAGTATGAACCTTGGAATGGGTTGCTAAGCCGGTGCTATATTGAAAGTGGCAAGAACTCTTTGAGCTGGGAGACATCAGATTATCAATGTAAATAACTACAGCAGTGCTATCTCGGGCACACATCACCAGCAGGTGGGTGAGGGACAAAGGAGAGGCATTCATCTTGAGAAGAACACACAGGAATCTTTATTTCAGCCTTGATCAGAGCTCTGAACTGGATTAATGCCTGTCGTTCACAGACATGGCCCATGTGAACACAACAGGGGGGACATTTCCAAGCAGGTAAAACACACTTACCAACTGCCGTCTGTTTCTCTTCCAAGTCTCTGCTTTCCTTTTGGAATTCATGTTCTGGAAAGCTAAAGAAGATGGGAATATATGTGACTGAATCCTATACAATTTTACCACCACACCTTTGCACTAAAAATCTCCTTTATGCATCAGAAGATGTGGCCAGAGCCTGGACAGCTCAAGCTGGAGCACAGGGAGTTCCACACCAATCTGGGGAAGAACTTTTCCCCAGTGAGGGTGAGGGAGCCCTGGGACAGGCTGCCCAGGGGGTGTGGAGTCTCCTTCTCTGGAGAGATTCCAGCCCCATCTGGACACCGACCTGTGCAGGATGAGCTGGGGAGCTGCTTTGGCAGGGGGGTTGGACCCTGTCAGGGAAGGCAGCAGGCCTGCTAGCAGCCTAGCTCTCTTCTCCCAAGATTTAGGCCCTGACAATATTCTTCTGTTCCCATGAGACAGGAAAAGTTCCTCATGCTGAGAGGATCCTAATAATCCCATTCTCCAAACACAGCAGCCTTGCTGACAGGGGTACAGGCTGCCCTAAGCCAAGAAGCAGCTATGGGAAGGGACTTGGGAGTAACAGAACATGTCAGGAACCAGCCATAACAAGAGGGTCAGAACAGCAGGTGTGGGGATGCTGTTAGGTATTAAAGGGAAACTAAGGATGTTCAGCTATAAGATAGGTTTATCAGAGCTCGATATAATCACTAACCAATCAATATGGTGTGAACAGGGTGTGTAACCATATGTGCAGTAAGAAAGGTCTAGAATCTGGGGGATTTCACCTAATAAAATGGCTTCCTGGCTTCCCCTAAAATTCATATATTGAATTGTGCGTTGCTCCCTGCTGGACGCCACAGGACCCCATGGGCTCTGGAGGGCCCTTCCCACCCCTGTGATTCTCTGAGCCTGTGACAGACAGCCTGCTGTGTATCCAGCCACGCTGGGCAGAGGTGACAGTCCCTAGGTCCTCACTGCACCCTACAGCCAGATTTTACCACCATGGTGAGGCTGGAGGTACCTGTGGAAGCCCACCTCACTGCAGATCAGCCACGTCAGCAGAGATGGAGCAGTTAAGCTGCCTCAGCCTTGCCTTGCTCTGTTTATTTACCTGCATGTTGAGCAGGTAGTGACAACTGGCAGTTAAGAGCAAAGCCAGGGATGTAACCCCTTCCATCAACATCTGTCAGCACCCTAAGCCTAGCAGCTCCTTCCAAACCTATAGACTATTGATCAGCTCTTAATTGAGCCTTTCATCAGTGATCCATGCTTTCAGGGTTTTTTCAACCCCATGATCAAAGCTGTTCCACTTGAGAAAATTGCTGAATGCTCCAAGAGCCTGTGTGCTCCCTTACTAATCCAAGTAACACTCAAGATACAGCCAGCATCTCTCAAGCCTGAGCTTTCATGTGAGGTTTGTAACATGAAGAAGAGTCTGCTTCAAAGACAAACTTCTGAAAATGAAGATGATCAAAGCAACTGAAATTCTTTTCAGAAAGAAAAGCAAAATTACACCTCAAGATGCAACACTGATTATTAGAACCCCAGTGCAGCCTTCTAACCCCACAATGGAACAAGTGAACGTCAGGCAAGCACACAAAGGCACTTCTGAAGCCAAGTCACTCACTGAAGTCACTGGGAAGACTGTGGTTCAAGTTCCTGTAAAACTCTGTTCTGTGGGCTTTCTTCAGTCCAGTACACAGGCCAAAATCTGAGAGCTTCACGTGGCCCTAAAACAGACAACCCCCCCCACAATTATGAGACATTATCAGAGCAAATACATTGTTCTCCCTCTTCCCCTCCCTCTGTTTTGTATAACAAAGAGATGTGCTCTTTTTGCACCCCTTGTTTTAACCTAAAGCTGGGTGCATACACAGAATTGAGCTATTAATATTGTCATCACTATTACACAGAGAAAACTATCTACTTCATGAAACCTCCTGCAAACTCCTCTCCACTGCAGACTGA
This sequence comes from Laterallus jamaicensis coturniculus, assembly GCA_022605575.1. Lineage (NCBI taxonomy): Eukaryota > Metazoa > Chordata > Aves > Gruiformes > Rallidae > Laterallus > Laterallus jamaicensis. The sequence continues at coordinate 3,790,489 of JAKCOX010000038.1, forward strand.
AAGCAAAGGGCACAGAAGGAGCTGCAGTCCCTGGATTCTGCCTTGACCCCAATAAATAAACACCTTAAATTCAGTGTCTCTATCTTCTATGCTACATGACATGCAAGCACGCCAACTAGGTGCAATTTTTGGACGTGTATCTAAAGGATACATCCTTTTCAAAGCCCTGTATTTATCCACATCCAGCTGTGGGCATACTGAAGTACATCAGGAATTCCAACAGCACATTGGCTGGCCAGTGGGAATTACTGACATGGTTGCAAACTTTCTCCAAGCCAGGTGAGTTTTAAGGGAACTTAGAGTGAGCGATAGGAGGATAACAGTACAATCATGCCTTCTGCAAGCTGCCTGCAAGAACCATCTAGAAGCAATTGGATGGCCTGGCCACCTTCTGAAATACATCCTGATTCCAATAGGGAGATGGTACCTCAGTTTTCAGTCTCACTCATGGAACAGCTCCATCCTTCACATCCAGTGTGCTCATCTACCCAGTAGCTGGCAAGCGTGAGCAGAACAGATGTGAGGCCAAAGAAAACATCTTTGACTAAGAGGGGAGAACTGAAACTGCCTCTTTTAAAAACTGCAGCTGAAAAACCCCAAAATTGGTTTCAACAACTGTAAGAAGGGAGCTCACAGCACGATACCAATATAGCTGGGTGGAGGAGAGGTCCTTCTTGACTCGTTTGTTCTCTCCCCCCAGCAATGTGGCAGATACGCCCTCATAAGCTAAGAGTAACAGGGCTGAAGAAAGAAGCACTGTCACTTTTCACAACTGCCAACACCAGTTCAGGTCACTATTAAAGGTTACAAGACCTATTTGGTTCTGCCCAGGCAGTGGGCAGCACATACCTTGCTATCCAGAAGGAGGTTGTCTGGCTTTATGTCCCGATGGATAAAACCCAGCTGATGGATTGAATCAATGGCCAGCACGGTCTCAGCTATGTAGAACTGTGTCTCTTCTTCTGTCAGAGTGTCTTTTTTCATCAACAACGTCATCATATCACCTAGGAACAGCCCCCCCACAAGCAGCAAAGGTGAATACAAGCAACCACACCAACTCCTCATCCTGAAGACATTCACCAAGGAAAGAACCAAGCTGTTCAAAACCTTGGGAAGTCCAAACTGATTTCATATCCATACAGCTCTTCTATTTTCCCTGCATAACTGTTCTGTTTTCTTCATACATGGAAAGGCTTGTATTGAAGTTGCATTAAACTCAACTTAAGAGCATTAAAGACCTAAAGAGCATAAAGATGAAACACCAGTACAGAAGCATCAGTTATGGGCTGCCACTCTTCACTGCACATCTGAATCACAGGTGAAAATAAGACACTTTCAGCTCCAGAGCTGGTACAGAAAACACTGCAGAGTCATCTCAGAAAGCATTCTTCTGGTTTCACTAGCCACATTTTTTACAGGCTGTTGGTGTAACTGTCATCTTAAGCCAGTTCAAGGACAAACATCATCATCATCTTGTGAAAAAAGGACCTTACAAGTGACTCTTGCCACAAGCCAGCTCAAAGCAGGTGGTTAGAAAATGAAAAATGGGTTAAGTTGGGGGTCTGTAGATAGCCAGGGCACACTCAGGGCAAATACTAGCACATCATTAAGCCCAACCCAACAGGTAACCTCCACCCTAACCCTGAAAAGCAGAAAGCTTTCCAATAACTTATCTACTCACAACATATCACCCAGCCCAGTAACCACACACACTCCAGTCCCAGCCTACATCTGTGATTGAGGAATTAGGAAACCACAGAGCAAAAGGAGAAGAGCCTTTTGATTTCAGGTAGTTACCTCCTGGCAGGAACTCCATGATAAGGTAGAGGTTTAGTTTGTCCTGAAAACTGTAGAACATTTTCACCACCCACAAGCTGTCTGCCTCAACTAGAATGTCCCGCTCGGCACGAATGTGGCCAACCTGGGGATACACACAGACATTTGATTAATTACAAGCCTGGGTTTTATTAAGATAGATTTATTTCACAGACAATTCAAGTATTTAACATTTGATGCTTTTCAATCCAAAGAGAGCTGTCAAACTTCTGCACGAGGGCAGAAACACCAGCAGCAATTCAATAGTTTCACCTCCCCAATATTTTCAGGTAATAAAATAGTGTAGGAAAGGAAATCTAAAGGTCATGATTCTGACAGCAAAGAAGGTGAGAAGCTTTCATTAAATTGCTGTGCTTTTCCAGAATGATTCTTTTTTTTCCCCCCAATCTGATAAAACCCACTAGACACCAACTCCATTTTACATCTCTGAGAGACCCTTCTACATCCAAAAGTTCCTACCAGAAAGCTTCAGAGGCTTCTGCCTTTGGCCATTTACACTCAAGTAACATTTATAACTCACTGCTTGACCACTGCTGCCACACAGGGAGGCACATGCAAGGCAAGAGAGCACTAGCCTCATTCTCTTAAGCCAAAAACTGACAGAATCACACAATCACAGAGTTGTAGGGGTTGGAAGGGACCCCCAGAGCTCCTGGGGTCCAACCCCCCTGCCAAAGCAGCTCCCCAGCTCATACTGCACAGGGCGGTGTCCAGATGGGGCTGGAATCTCTCCAGAGAAGGAGACTCCACACCCCCTGGGCAGCCTGTCCCAGGGCTCCCTCACCCTCACTGGGGAAAAGTTCCTCCCCAGGTTGCTGTGGAACTCCCTGTGCTCCAATTTGCAGCCATTGCCCCTTGTCCTGTCCCCACAGACACTGAAAAGGGGCTGGCCAATTCCCCCTGCACCCCATCCTTCAGATATTGATAAACATTGATTAGGTCCCCCCTCAGTCTTCTTCTCTCCAGGCTGAACAGCCCCAGCTCTCTCAGCCTTTCCTCGCAGGAGAGATGCTCCAGGCCCTTCATCATCTTCGTAGCCCTTCTCTGGACTCTCTCCAGGAGATCCCTGTCCTTTTGATCCCAGGGAGCCCAGCACTGGACACAACACTCCAGGTGGGGCCTGAGCAGGGCAGAGTAGAGGGGGTTATCTAACTCAGGTTAGATAAATTTAAACCACCTTCCCAACCAACAAGGTCCTGTACAGAAAGACAACCCCCACTTCTGTCATTACTCCTTCTCCTCTTAGGGCATCCGGGTGCCCTTTAAAGCAGAACTCTACAGGTGAAACAGGACATGGATGGGAGCATCACTACTCACCTGCTCTTTCTCAAGCATGTCAGCTTTCCGTAGTATTTTCATGGCATACACATGCCCTGTGTCTTTCTTCTGCACGAGTCGCACCTAGAAGTACACAACAGTGTCAGTCAAATGCAGCAGCATCACTCCTGCTCTTGATAGATTTGGGTATCAAGCCCTTGGCTTCCACTCAATGAAATCCTATCAGATTAGAAAAACAAATACCAGTGGTATTTAAAGAAGGTTTTAGTCATTTTTCCTGGACTTACCTCTCCAAATGCTCCTCTGCCTATTACTTTTAAAGACTCAAAGTCTTCCAAACCAAGCCTTGTTCTCTTCAGGCGAAGGAACTCGGTTTCCTTCTGTGCATGTGCAGACCTCCTGATCCTTTTCTAGAGTTCAGGAGAAAAACAAAACACCACACAGTGGGAGCTCTGCAGGTGGGCTCCACAGAGCTCACAGCAATTCCAAAGGAAGATCCCAGATCTCCATCTATAATCATTTGTCTTTAAGCTAACGAAGATCGTTTTCCCACATTCATTACCTCTTCATCTTTTAAGCCTTCTTCTTCCATCATTTGTTCCAGCTTCTTCTGTCTAGAACAGAGACAAATTGGGAAAATAAAGGTTGAATCATTGGGTATTAATCACATGCACACACCATCACCTCTGGTCACTGCTTGCTGCCAAACAAGGATGCAAGGCCAGCAAATAACAAGAGTAAGTGATATGTAAGAGAGGCTCAGACACAAAGTTGATCATGAAGAATCAAATATTACATATATGTGTGTATATATATATATTGCATATATATAACATTAAGGTTTAGATTGGATATTAGGGGGAAGTTTTTTACAGAGAGAGTGGTGAGGGGCTGGAACAGGCTGCCCAGAGAGGGGGTGGGTGCCCCGTGTCTGGGGGTGTTCAAGGCCAGGTTGGATGGGGCCCTGGGCAACCTTGTGTAGCTCCAGGCCTGAGGTTGGTGTCCCTGCCTGTGGCAGGGGGTTGGAGCTCTGTGATCCTTGGGGTCCCTTCCAACCCAGCCCATTCTATGATTCTAGCCTTGTCCTCTCTAATTTTCATGATCTAAACCCACTCTGAGCATCACATCTTACTCAAATACACGTTTTCCCTGGACACACATGTAGATTGAGGAGTTCATCCACGTTCAATTCTTGTCTCCCTTGGACAGCTGGACAAGTCACTTAAGGACAGAGCTGTAATAAATATTTAAGCAGCAAAGTCTCACTATTCCAGGGGGAATTGGCAATCCAGACATCTTGGTGGAGCTGTACTGTAACTTCTCTGTGTCTCAAATTCATCACACGCCAAAGAAGTTTCTCCCCGTTTCCTAATACCTGAGATACTGAAAATGCTTGGGATGGGGAGAGGAAACATGTCTGTACCCATCCTCTCCCTAAAAGGGTCAGAAATATTTACAACCTTGATACAAAATGAGTACTTGGGAGCAAAGAAAGGAAGGAAACAAGACTTCAGAGGGGAGATGGCTTCAGGGGACATCGGTAATGAACTTTTCCCCAACATCGATCACAATAATAGCTGGTTGAACTGGGATTGGTGGTTTTGGGTGGGTTTTTTAATGCCACATGACAAATGTACTTTAAAAATTCCTTCTCTTTATGCAAGTCATTCTTTGCAAGATCCTCTTCCGGGCTTGGCTGCCCCTGTGCAGCTGCTGCGATGTGATAGTATTCTGGGTGATCGCTTCCACAATCAGTCTTAAATCGCTTTGCTCTTAGTTAAGTAACCAGTGAGTGCTGACCAGTCACCCCATTCACACTCAAAGTGGTGACACCCATAGCAGAAGACAACTGCTGCGAATTAAATAGCTCAGCACAGAATCACAGGGGTTGGAAGGGACCTCAAGAGCCCATGGGGTCCAACCCCCTGCCCAAGCAGGGTCCCTAGGACAGGGCACACAGGTCGGTGTCCAGACGGGGCTGGAATCTCTCCAGAGAAGGAGACTCCACACCCCCTGGGCAGCCTGTCCCAGGGCTCCCTCACCCTCACTGGGGAAAAGTTCCTCCCCAGGTTGCTGTGGAACTTCCTGTGCTCCAATTTGCAGCCATTGCCCCTAGTCCTGTCCCCACAGACACTGAAAAGGGGCTGGCCAATTCCCCCTGCACCCCATCCTTCAGATATTGATAAACACTAATTAGGTCCCCCCTCAGTCTTCTTCTCTCCAGGCTGAACAGCCCCAGCTCTCTCAGCCTTTCCTCACAGGATAGATGCTCCAGGCCCTTCATCATCTTCACAGGCCGTCCCCCTTCATAGCATGACCCAGCAATGCTCAAATTCCCCAAATACCCTTAACTGGTCCTATCTCCACTTCAGCACCTGTGTTGTCAATGCGATTTAAACCCCAACCTGCACATCCACAGACACAGCTACTGTTAAAATAACCCACATGTAAATGATAAAGCCCAGAATGTTTCTTCAGATGGAGATCCTGAACAGAAAACACCCTCTCACTGAGGCTTCGGGAGCAGACAATAGCACTCATCATTAAAAGTAAGAGCTATGCAAAGAGAAAGCAAGGAATTAAATCAGTGATATTTTCTGTTTGGATTGGAGCTTGATCTCTCCTTACTAATTTGAAGCTTTGAAGATGTATCTAAGTTAATATTTATTTCTAAATTGCTTTCTCATTTCTGCAGTTATTGGAGTGAGCAGGAATTCCTCTTGGTCCTAATTCAGATTTGCCACCAAAAACACTTGGAACAACCACTGAACCTTTATGAAAATTCTGACTACAGACTGCACAGCAAGCTGGGAGAACATCCAAAGTCCCAGTGCTACGAGTTGAGGGTACTCAGCAAATTACAGGGTTCCAGCCAAAGGAAAGTAAAAGTAAAACCTCTCGGTTAAAGGACTGGTCGTTATTTCAGCCAATGTATTCAAAGAGATGCCACAGGTTCAGCTAACTCACAGGCCACAAGTCAGCACTGTGACAGTCCTTACAGCAAACCCTCCATGACTCTGGGGAGATCCTCTTCCTTTATCAGCAGCCTGGGGCACACACACTGCCAATTCAAACTGAAACTCCAGAATGGGTTTTAAATCTTACACCCAGAGATGTAAAACAGGAAGAGGTGACAGACAAGACACCATCAGGACTGCAAACAGTGCCTTTCCCCTTCAGAATGGCACTTGCACATCCCAAAGTTAGTTTCTACTGAGCTGCATCATCAAATATATGGATTTTTTTTAAACTTTGAGAACAATGGTCTCACTTTGGCATTTACAGAATCACCAGGTTGGAAAAGACCTTTAAGATCATCAAGTCCAACCAACCCCATCCTACGCTAAACCAGATCGCTCAGCACCTCATCTACCCTATTTTTAAACACACCCAGGGAAGGTGACTCAACCACCTCCCTGGCAAATCAGTTGCAGAAGAAATACAATCAGTTGCACATCAATCAGTTGCAGAAGAAACACAAAAAGCTTTTTTTAAGCTACCACAGTATTCAGAAACCCAGGAGCTGGGGATGCCAAGCCCCATCCAGGTCCCATCTCCAGAGTTTCAACAGATGCTCAGCAAAGATTGGTCTGTATTCACTTCAGCTCCAGAAAAACACAATTTCTCTGTATTTCTGGCCCTTGCCTAGTTTCACAGAATCACAGAGCTGTAGGGTTAGAAGGGACCTGGAGAGCTCCTGGGGTCCAACCCCCCTGCCAAAGCAGCTCCCCAGCTCATACTGCACAGGTCGGTGTCCAGATGGGGCTGGAATCTCTCCAGAGAAGGAGACTCCACACCCCCTGGGCAGCCTGTCCCAGGGCTCCCTCACCCTCACTGGGGAAAAGTTCCTCCCCAGGTTGGTGTGGAACTCCCTGTGCTCCAATCTGCAGCCATTGCCCCTTGTCCTGTCCCCACAGACACTGAAAAGGGGCTGGCCAATTCCTCCTGCACCCCATCCTTCAGATATTGATAAACATTGATTAGGTCCCCCCTCAGTCTGCTTCTCTCCAGGCTGAACAGCCCCAGCTCTCTCAGCCTTTCCTCACAGGATAGATGCTCCAGGCCCTTCATCATCTTCCCAGCCCTTCTCTGGACTCTCTCCAGGAGATCCCTGTCCTTTTGATCCCAGGGAGCCCAGCACTGGACACAACACTCCAGGTGGGGCCTGAGCAGGGCAGAGCAGAGGGGGAGGATCCCCTCCTGTGACCTGCTGCCCACACTCCTCCTGATGCACGGTTTCCTTACCTCATCTCTCTCTCTTCGTGCTGCGCGATGAGGTTGCTGTAGAAGTTCTCCAGCGTCACCTTTGTCATTGTAACTCTCTCCTTGGTGTGATTACTCATGGATGAGCACGGTGTCGGGCCTGTCATTGCCATGGCTGTTAGAAAAGAGAAAAGGAGGAAACATTTCCCATTATAAATGACAAACGACCTTCAAGCAAGAGCTACAATCGATGAAGTGATGCTGAATCACCCAGTTCAGGTTTTTTAATGGTAAACCCCAACAGCCCAGGCTGAACTGAGGCAAAGCAGAGCAAAGTTACAAAATAAAAAGGTACCCCCCCCTTCAAACTTCCTGTTTTGCACGTTTTTGATCTGGAAATAAGAGGGAAGGAAACTTAAGAAACACGATGCCTCAAAAACCACAATTTCAGGCTGTACTGCAAGTGTTTATGTGTCCCAAAAACGTTATCTTAGATCTTTAAGAAACCTTAAAAATCCAGAAACATCTAATCCAGATGTTCTTCTTCCCTTGACTCCTGCAGAACCAGCTCCCTCAGTTGCCTGCTGTCTCCTCTGCTGGGGAATTTATCCAAACCCTCAAAGCCAGGTAGTAACAGGGAACAGAGGAAGGGAAATAAAAGGCATTCACTTGCTTTTAAGCACTCTCACTTTTACTAGCTGCTTTCAAACAGAAATCTGACCAAATCCAGAGGGACGCTGCCTTTGAACAAACTGTGGTGTGAAAAACCACCCTGGAGTAAGTATTCTACATTTACATGCTGGATTATAACTTAGGGTATGGCACTTCCAGCCAGTAGCACAGCTCCAGGGCATGTTTGACAACCCAGCTGTACTTTCTAAACTGCATTAAAACGATTGAAACACAGGGATTTCAAGTGTAAAACTACTTTGGAGTCGGGTTCTACTCACAGCGTAACCAGCAGTAAGGTAACCAAGCTTCTGAGGCTCCTATTACTAGAAGCTGCAGACAAATATAGGTTAGGCACACACTTCCCCTTTTAACAGCACTGTATTTTATGAGTTAATTCCTCTCTGTTTACTTTTTGCAGCACTTTACAAGGCAGCCTTACATGCTCCTTGCAAATCACATCCTTTAGGGACACCAACTGATCGTAGAATGATAGAATGGCCTGGGTTGGAAGGGACCCCAAGGCTCACAGAGCTCCAACCCCCTGCCACAGGCAGGGACACCAACCTCAGGCCTGGAGCTACACAAGGTTGCCCAGGGCCCCATCCAACCTGGTCTTGAACACCCCCAGACACGGGGCACCCACCCCCTCTCTGGGCAGCCTGTTCCAGCCCCTCACCACTCTCTCTGCACAGAACTTCCCCCCATATCCAATCTAACCCTTCCCTCCTCCAGCTTTAATCCATTGTCTATCTGCTGCTCTTACAGGTTCCTTCACAGCAAAGGTGGGACCCTGCAGCTGTTCTCTGAGGTGCAACTACGTGTGGAGGAGGCTGAGTGACACCCCGGCAGTGGCACGGTGACAGCAGAGGCCCCGGGAGATGGCAGGGAGGTGTGAAAGGCATGCTGCTGGGGCCTGGCTTCCTAGGGAACAGGATTTAACAAGCACCCGGCTCAGGCAGGTGAAAGGGGTGGGATAGCCTATCTCAAAGCAAAGGGAAGGGGAGGAAAAGAGAAAGCAACTGGTGCCAAACCACCTGTTGGGGTTCCGCTGCCCCTGCTGCGGGGAGCGGGGCCAAACGCCTCCCCCCCCGAAGGGTGACTGCGGAGGATGCTCCCGGCACCGGGGCTGCCCAGAGCCGGCCGGGGGGAGGGCGAAACAGCCCCCGGGGGCAGCGGCTGCGCGGCCCTTCTCACGGCTCGAGCCGCCGCGCTGGCAGAGGGGCCCGGCAGCATCCCCGGGAGCGGACAAAAGGGGCCCGAGCCCCCCGACCGAGGGGGAGGAGGGGGCCCTGCCATCCCCGCAGCACGGCCGCCCCCGGGGCTGGGGGGAGCGGGAGGGGGGGGGGGGAGCTGATCGCTCGCAGCGCCCGTGGTCCCAGCCCCAGCGGGGGCTTCGGCAGGGCCGCTCCCCGCTCCTCCTCCTCCCCGGGAGCGGCGAAAGGCCCCGGGGGGAGGGAGGAGATGGGATGCGGAGCGGCGGGGGGACACGGGGAGCGGCTTACCGGAGCCCCCCGGGAGGAGGGCGGCGAGAAGCTGAAGGCGGCGGCCGGGCCCCGGCGCCGCCAAGCCAGGCGGAGCGGCTGGGGAGAGACAGGGTGGATCTGGCGGGCTGGGGGACGGGACCGGGACAACCCGAGCCCCCGCAGCGCTGCCACAACCCACCCGCACACAGGAGGCGACCCGGACGGGACAAGCACCCGAGGGACCGCTACGGCACCGCGCATGCGCCACCATCCTCCTGGTTCCGCCCCCCGGCGGGGCGGGGCGGCATCACCCCGCCCTCTCTGATCACGCATGTGCAAAGCTCTTCGCGCCACCTCGAGGGGCTCGGGCGCGGTCTGGCGCATGCGCAGTGTGGCCCAGGCCGAGGGAGGGGCAGGCGCACCTGAGGGCAGCCGGCGGTGGTCGCAGGTCAGCCCGGTTCTCCTTCGGGCCTGGCCTGAGGCGCTGCGGCTGTCTGCTGCAGGGCGCTGGCCTGTCTGCGGTGCTCCCGCAAGCCTGGAGGAGCCCTGTCCTGCTCCTCCTCCCTGCACCGGTGCTTCCCCAGCCTTCCCCATCCCCACAGGGGAGGCTGGTGTGGGGCCTACCCGGGGCAGGTGCTGCCAAGGCACCAGTGCTCACCTCAGGCTCCCAGCCCCTCAGGCTAAGAGGAAACCGCATCTGGAAGGACCAGACAGGACACAGCCATGTCCCAGGGGTCTGAGCTTCTCATAGCTTCATCCCCTCTGCTTCATTCCCAGGTGTTGGGCTGGCACAGCCCGCACAGAGGGTCAGGAGGGGAAATGTCCCACTTCCCAACAAACTCATTCCTTGGGCAGTACAACCCCAGAGCCTCACGGCTCTTCTGGAGCATCCAAAACCGTCTGTTTCAATAATGGTTTGGTTGGCATTGGGGATCAAACAGGGAGCTCTGAGGAATGGGAAGACAAAAGAAATGTGACTCTGTACTCATCCCAAAGGTGTGGAGATAGCAGCAAAAGAGGCTTTTGCTTCACTCTGGTTACACACAAAAAAAGCCAGTGCAGTTCAGAGGGTGAAAAGGGTTTTTATTATTAACAACATCAAGGATTTTATGGTGTTTAATCACTGAGAAATACCTTCTGCACATGCAGATGAAGTCTATCAGCAACAGAGGAATTTCAGTATCTAAAAGGGTGTGTTTAGTCCCTACATGATGGAAACACTGATGTATTTGTACCAAACATGACAGACATTTAATTTCTGAAAGACTTAACTTTGCAATTAAACTGGAGACTTAACTTTGCAATTAAACTGGACCTTGCTTTGCTTAGAGCTGGTCAGCCTGATACTCACAGCAAACGTTACCTCTTCCTCTTCCAGGAAACACAGGTGGCCTAGTGAAAGCTGGGTTTCTGCCAAGAAAACCTGATGCACTGTGAGAGCTCTCAGAGGATTTCACACAATGACAAGGTAGGAAGTCTCAAAGGCTCAAACAGGGACCCTGGGAGTCAATTCTCATCTCTTCCACCTGCAGAGCAAGGTGAATGTCTAAGGCTTTGGGGGGAAGTGGGGGCATCACTGCCAGCTTCTGCCTTTCTGGCCTGGCAAGTTTACCACCCTGAAGGGAAACCTGAAAGATGAGAGGCTTAAAGGTGGAGAAGCAGGAAAAAACAAATCTTTGGACCTAAAGTATAGGAAGAGTCCTTCCTACCTGCAGGCAGGTGTGAAATAGAAAAGAATCTGTATGAGGAGGTAACTGCTTCTTCAGGACACAACATGAAACTGCAAATGAACGGGTGAATATGCAGATTAATGAACCAAACTTCCTGCTATGTGTGGGCTCAAGAGCTACAAAGAGCTGCAGCAGCCCTGAGATGCCAGTGATGGGTGAGTAATACCAGGGCATGCCCTGCCTGTGACAAATGACCTGCAAGGGAGAGGACCTGTGTCCTTACAGGGGTCTCTATTCAACATCTAGGAGTAGTTAATGGAGCAGATGGGGGTTATTTTTGTTTTGGGGGTCACCTTTACACTACAGCTTTTCCTTACAACATGACAGGCCTAAAGCATGGACAGACTGAGCTGGATTGAAGCTACTGGGACAAGTTCTGGGGCTGGCTGCTAGGATTTCTCTTGCTGCTCAGCTCTTTGATTTGAAGGAGGTCGAAAAGGTCTTGCAGGTTCACGTTACCCTTTGGGCTCTTCACATACTGCAGCAAATCCAGCTGCTTTAACGCAGGGAAGCCTGCTTCTTTTTCTGTCAGTTCCAGCAGCTGCTTCATCAGGCTTGAATCAGGCTTCATCTCATCTCTGCTGATGCCGCTGTAGAGATCTGAGGGATCTTGGCTCTTCTGAGAATCCCACGTGGCATCTGAAAGCGAAATATCCCTGCTGCTGGCTGTGTGCACGCTGCCTAGGGCGTTGTGGAGCCACATCAGGCGCTTCAGCCCTTGAAACGCCCGTCCTTTGTCATGCATGAGCTGATGCTCAGTCACTGCTCTTTTACTGCAAGGGGAAGAAGGAGTTAGTTAGGAACCAAGCACAGCCAAAGCTAAGCTAAGCTGCTATTTCAAACTGGTTTGCATCCATCAGTCTGAGATGCTTCTCTCAGCTGAGGAAGGAGAGAGTTGGTGTGTCTGCCATGATGTGCTGACCCCTCGCCAAAGCCTCTCATCTCTCAGGCTGCCAGGTCCTGAAGCTGGGAAGCTCCAACACTATGCCATTCCCAAAATGAACACCATTACCTTACCAGGATTAAAAAGCTCTTACAGAGATTCGGCCTTGCCCAAATTTGGGTTCTTTTCAGAGGTTTAAATACCAGAATAAAATTCCCTTTTCATGACCTTAGTATTGGAGGATTCTTGGGTTTGTTTCTTTCCTTACAGAAAGAAGTCATGGAGTCTGGCTCCATGTCAGAATAATTTAACTGCATGTCAGGAGTCATTTAACTGAAATCAGTATCCATGAAATGAAAACAAATCCTTTTTTCTTTTTTTTCCAGATATGCCAAAAATCTAGAGCTAAATTTGGCTGGGGAGGGCAGGCTAATTCTGGGATGCAAATATTTCTGAGTTTCAGGCTGTTTAGGTAACAGCTAACTGCAGCTATCGACTCCCAGTGCAGATTTGGATCTGAATGGGAGCCTAAATGTGGAATTTTAGGCTGTGCCATTTCCATGGCTTGTGCTGAACATCCTTACAGGGTTTGCTGCTCTGGGTTTAAAAGTATCACCTGAAGTGTGGGACACATCACACATCTAAAAATGCAACAGGTCTGATTTTATATTGCATAGAGGGTGATGGACAATGTTGTCATACCAAATATATAGAATTTTCCTTCCACCATGCCCAGCAGTAGAGATTACAGCCCATTTAACCAAAGGCAAGCAGCCTTCTAATGGTATTAAGTAAAAGGATGATATTGCTTACTTTTCAGTGTCTTGACATGTTGCAAAACAGGCAGAGAACCCAATTGCCAAAAACGTAACCATCTGCAGAGATTTCTGGGGCAGGAACATTTTTTCTCTTCTTTAAATCTGCTCCACAGGGCAAGAAGCTGGCAATATGATCAAAAAATCTTTATTTTCCTTTGTTCTTTCTTTCACCTGACAAAACAAATGGCACCATTTCAGCACTGATGTCCCAGAGTGTCAGACGTGTGGGTTTGTAAGTACAAAGTTAATAGATTTCACAGTATATTTCTACATTTCCTTGCTAAAAGTCCTGTCCCTTTAGTTATTTATTAGCAAATCCTGTAGTAATTGTTACATCAAAAACTAGACAGACAACAGAACGTTGCAGCATTTAAATTGTTACATAAAAATAGCAAAGAGCTGTGGTATAATGAGGCTACTCCTTTTTTGAAGACATAATTCTTCATGTGCAGGAGCAGTTTGGGTTCATAAACAACTCAGCACCTCCTCAAATGACTTTTCTTTATATGCTAATTTGAGTATTAAGATTGCCAATGACTGGGTAGAAAGGCAAATGATATCATACATTGGCTTGTAAAAATTAAACCTGTTCTTAATAAAGTCTGCTCCATTAATTAGCAAGTAGTTTCCTTGCACAATATGCTCCAATTAAATTAGACATGAAAGAATGAATAAGTACTAATTCCAATTGAAACACTTCTGTGTTAAATACAGATACCCACACATAAATACAGATACAGATACCTGTGTATTTACGTGGGGTGTGGTAGTTTAGGTTCTGCTGATGTAGAACTCCTGCTCATCCATAATGGATAAGCTGTCATTTCCTAGTGTGATCCACACTAAACTAGGCATTAAGGACAAAGCATCTTCCAGTGACAAAAGTAACATTAGCTACTTACAGATGATCTAGTAGAGCTCACTGGGAGGTTCAGATCAGCACAGATGTCTCCTTACCAGCCCTGTCCTGCCGTTCCAGTTGCAATGACAACGAGTGCCTTTCACCTTCTTTTATACCTGCCCAGGAACCGCAGAAACAATAGAAATCATCTCGACAGCGCTTTGTGACTAAGACCTTTCCTCTCTTGTCAGTGAAATGAGACAGCTCCCTAGTTCCAGTGATAACAAATCTTGGATTCAAAAATGTTCTGTTCAGCAGTGACTAAGGAAAAGATCACAACTTTGTGGACAGTTTCTTACTGCTTTGCTGGCTTTCCTGTTTTCTGAGAACTTTTTATTCTAACGCAGCATTCCTGTGCCCCAGGATGATGTGAGAGGGGTATTCACACCTCCTGTCCCAGGGTTGATGGGGAGGGAAAATGTGGGATGCAAAAGAGATGTCCCTCTGCTGTCTTAACAGCCCCATGTATAGGATGCTAATGTTGCATAGGAGGAATCTAAATCAGCAGTAGGGGTGAGCTCTGTAATGCCAGTTATCAGACAGAAAAATGGGACAGTTACTTGCTGAAAACCTGAGGAGCTGGTAAATAAGACCCCTCTGGACTTTAATGTTCCATACAAATTTTGTTTGAACCCATTGACAGTACAGTAAACATTTTTGGTTTAAATCTTGGAAACTGGGGAGATAGGGAGGAGATGTATCTGAGTTAACAACAGAAATGTGAGTAGTAGCTCAAGCAAAAAGCCACATGCTGATATGCTTCAAAACCCTATGAGGTGATGCCATGCGAGGTTTGATACTCACTGTATCATCTCTAACCAGGTAACTTCAGTAGAATTTGGATACTCAGGATGTGGCTGGGCCATTGGGCTGAAACCCTGGTCTATGGCAGGTGACCAGTTCCTGTTTCTTGAAGTGAGTGAAAGCGAATTTACTTGTCATTCCTGATGGAAAAATTCCCTGGAAAGATTGAAAAGAGAATTTGCTTTGCGTTATCAGAAACTATTGATTCCTTTCACACAGGCACACAGCCATCCCTTAAACACAGCCTCAGGTGACTGCAAACACACTGTCCAGACGGAGACAGGCCCTATTAGCAGTGCTAGCAACACCTCATCTGTTCTGGCAGCTTCTATGGACATCAAAGTGCTTCTTGTTCTATTCCCCAGGATTTGGAGCCCCGCTAGTTCCGAACAATCAAATAAGCATTCCTGATTTCATTACGTGAGCCTCAATTGTTCAGGAGAGTGTCACTCATTAAAGAGAACAAAGTGTATCACCAATTAAAGATGACATTTGTTAAATGTTGGTAAAACAGGGACTTGCTTCCCATCTTAGTTTCCAGGGTAGCGGTTCCGCTGCCGTTACACTGAATTATCTGCCTGCGAAACCAAGGTTTCTTAGTTACATCTTCAAGGACTAATAAGCATCAGCCAAAGTAATGCCCCAGACATCTGGTCTAATTCATCCTTGAACTTTTCCAGGAGCAATTCTATGATGGGTTTTTATTGAATGCAGTTACCTGCATCTCCAGTGGAAGAATTAATCTGGTATTAATCCCAGTGACTGCAGGCGGGCTAGAGACTGCCAGGGCATCTGTAAATGGGCACTTGAAGCGTTCTGTAATGGCCAAGCCACATTGCCATGGCTACCCTCTTCCACAGGATATTTCTTTCCACCTAAAGACTTAGAAGAAGTCAGAATAACCTTGGTCATGACTTCACATGAGAGGTGTGTGCTGAAGTTACGATACATCTTTGGGAAGCATCCGGCACGAAGACTGGCACAGGCAGCGCAGTGGGGAAGAGATGCTTGCAGGGGCTGATGTCCATGGTTTGGAGTGTTTCTAAAGGAAATATATGTCGATTGCACAGCTTAGAGAACAGCCACACATAACAGTTAACATTTGTAACTATGATGAGAAGGTTGCTGCTTTCACAAGGATAAATTGATAGATTAGATATTAGGGGGAAGTTTTTTACAGAGAGAGTGGTGAGGGGCTGGGACAGGCTGCCCAGAGAGGGGGTGGGTGCCCCGTGTCTGGGGGTGTTTAAGGCCAGGTTGGATGGGGCCCTGGGCAACCTTGTGTAGCTCCAGGCCTGAGGTTGGTGTCCCTGCCTGTGGCAGGGGGGTGGAGCTCTGTGACCCTTGGGGTCCCTTCCAACCCTTGCCATTCTATGATTCTATTCTATGTTTCTAAATTGCACAAACAGCTTAGCAGGTATAATCTCTGTACAAGCCCTGGACATCCTAGAGCTGACTAGGAGCCAGTTTTGCCAAGGAATAACCAACAAACCCATCTGATCAGAGTTCAATTACCTCCAGGCCTCCCTCAAAGCACACATGGAACCATCAAAGGTTTTAGCCTTGGCTTCAAAGCCTTCGCTCCCACCCTCCGGCTTTTCCTGCTCTTAAGGTCTGACTTGACATTAGAAGGTGCCTTTGCTTTTCAATCCCCTTTTTCAGCAGGAGCGTTTGAGCAAGGGGAGGCTGTGCAAATTATGGTTTCCCAATGAGTGATTCTTTTGTTTTGCTTTCCAGCCCTTTCCCCGGGGAGCCAGGTGGGGGAGGAAGGGAATATGGCTTGCTGCAGGGCATGAAAGAAAAGGGAAAGAGAAAGCCTGGAGGCCCGGCTGAGGGGGAGAAGGAATGGGGGGAGGGATAGAGAGCAAAGTGAATGTGTAAATAGCCTCGTTAGGCCAAGGGGGATCTTCTTGCCTGCGAGTTTAAAGCTTAATTAAACAAAGACTGTACAGCATCAAAGGGATCCTCCATCTGTAGGGAGATGGACAGACAGACCTGATGGATTTTTGACACGTGTTGTGCTCTGTTATTTCAGCAGTAACAGGGGTGTGAGCTCCAGAAGGCTTCATGATGTAAAAACAACTGGGGTTTTTTGGGTATTATTTTTTCCTCTCACTGCTCTCAGACTAAGATTCATCTGGGCTGTTTGGTGCTGCTGTGGAAAGACACCGCCCTGTTGAGAGGAAACTGTTTGACCACACTTGGATGGTGCAGTTCCCCCCCCAGACACACACCCCGAGCTGCTGGTGAAGCAGCTGCTAATGAAAGGCTGCTTTCCCTTCCTGGCCTCCCTAATTGAGAGGTCAGAGGAAATGACACCTCGCAGCAAACCCAGGGGCCATGAAGACTTTGCACCACCCCACCCTGTCACCGGGCCCTGAGGGGGCCATCACCAGCCCTCTGCCCCCGCCCAGAGGAAGGAGCCAGAAGCTCCATAACCTTTTAAAGGAGGTAAAAGTCAGCCTTTGAGAGAGCAGGCTCCAGGCTTCCGCTCCTGTGGGTGGTTAGAGCATTTCTCTGTCAACTTCATATTCTGGGGGGGATGCAACACGCAGTGACATGCAATTCAGAGAGGGATAAGTAATGTTTGGGGAGGGGGGCTAGGCTCTAGCACCAGCCTCTGGACTGTGTGGGTAGTTTTAAATCCTGTATCATCCCAGAGAGAACACCCATCTTCAAGGGATTAAAGCTGGAGTTGAACAGCAGTGAGTCAGTCTCACTGTTCAAATTCTCCATTTTCTGATTTCAAGCCAGATTTACAGAAGTGCCAGAGACTCACAGCTCTGTCTGAACAGTAGCAAGGATAAGTGTTTTGTCCTTCAAAACCTGCCTGGAACCCAGCCCGGGGCTGACTCTTTCCTTTCCAAAATAATCTCCAGTTGGAACACTTCCCATCTGCAAAACAAATTCAGGTGAAGCAGAGACAAAACCTCTTGTCCCTCGTGATGCTTCTGTAATGCCCCCTGGGCTCTCTGAGCTTATCCCTGTTCCCTGGTGTTGCAGTATGCCTGGAGAACGCTGCCTGGAGAATACTGCCTGGAGAATACTGCTGAGAACCTCGACTGAGCAGAAATGAAAGAAGAGGGGTGCCCTGCAGTGCTGGGCTGCCTCCCTGGGAAGAAGCACCCTGGGAGCTGAGCTGGCGAGTGGAGGGTGCCACAATCTGATGCCCACCCCTCGGTTTGGCTGGCCTGGGTGGCAGCTGGGCAGGAAGGTGCAGACCACAGGCACCAGAAACCTGCCTGAGAAGTGAGGGAGTCCCAAGGTCACCCAGAATCAGCTGTCTTGTACCCAGACTAGACAGGGTGCCCAATCACTAATGTGTGTAGGACTGAGAAGGTTTTTTGTAAAGGACCAAAGAAGCCAAGAGCTGGTCTGGAATTTTAATTTCAAATGGTGAGGCCTGAGGGAGATCCCTCACCACGCAGAGGCCATGGGGCTGGGTCTGTAATCAACACCCAGCCTGAGACCCCAACAATGGCAGAAGGCTGGAAAGATGAGGATGAAGGCATCATTCAAGTGAAGGGACTTCTTGTTAACTAATCCCCAAGTGCTGAGTCTCAGGGACACACCATGCCCCTGTGCTGTGTGCTGAGCCTCTCGTAGCTTAGGTCTGTGATGGATAAATTACAGCCTGTTGTTTCACTCTCTGTTTACTTGAGGTAAATGCTTTCAGAGTGTAAAAACGTATACATTTTAAAAACCAGGGAATAAGGAACAGGAACTTGTACTCTGTAAGCAAAAGAGCAGTTTGGGTGGGAATAAGTTTGCACAACGTGGTTGTAATGTATCTAAGCATCAGGCAAGTGTAGGTCACAGTTTCTTTAGAAAAACAGCCTTCATCAAGATGAGTCTGTTGGGAGAATGTGAAAATAGGCTGAATCCACAAGGGCTTCCTAGCAGCTAGCTGAGGCACGACTGTGCAGTGGGGTATGGCTGAAGTAAGGAAGAGTCCCTTCAGACCAGTTCCTGTAAGGACATTTCCTATCAAAAGACCTTTCTGTAGATAGAATCATGCCAGTAAATGAAGATTGTTGCTAATATCTCGTTTTGCTTAGGGAGAACTCTTAACAGATCCTGTTGCTGATAGAACTATTCTTCAGTAAATATTGCCTGTCTCCTGAAGTATCCCTTAAATTTGGCTCACATGGCTGAGGTCTCTCCCAAACCATTAACAGCTGGAATAAGTTCATTTTAGAAACATGGATAGCAGCTTAAATATAACACCTTATTTCTTGTCAGTCTGGTCATGGAGTCTGGTCTGGCCATGTTATGAAATAGATAACTGTGCTCTGCTGGAACTGTGCAGACATTAGGTGCTTTTTCAAGCTAGTCTTGGCCCTCCTGATGAAAGTACATCTGGTCTTGTTTGTAAGGCCAATGTTCTCTCCATCCTTTTATGGAAGATCCGATGAATGTAACAGTTCTGTAAGCCTCAGAAGCATTGGACATGAACAGCATTTTCTTCCTGCAAAAGCAAGAGATGTGCAATGCAGCAGGATTTTTCAAACCCTGTCTTGGGTTTGAAAACCTTGGAATAAGGAAGAAAGTAATGTACATAATGCAGTTTTCATATATGTCTGTACACATACATAGTGCTGCTCAGAGCTGTTGCAGGGTATGGTCTTTCAGAGGACAATCAAAACGCTGACTTTGGAATTAATGAAGTGCTGCGTTGGGGCACGCTGAAACCCGCTGTGGAAATAGGTTGGGGTTTGGTGAATACAGCTGCCTGTGTTCTGACCTCTGCCTTTTGTCATGGTTATGTGCCATGTTTAGTTTCTTTATAATGCCAAAAGCAAACAGGATTACATGGTTTTTACAATATTTTCAGTGTCATGTGTAACTTTGGTATGAGGTTAAAAGGATCTATTAAAGACTTCAGAGTTGTCTGTTTGGGGTGGGGTTTGTTTCTTTTTTACTTTACACTTTCTTTAGTGCAAAATTTAAAATCATGTTTCAAATCTACATTACATGATACAAGGCAGCATCTTGTCAATGTTGCAAACCCCAGCTGCAAAGGGAAGCGAGCATGGGAAATCAAATTAAGTCAAGAAGGGAGATGGATGAACAGCCTCAAGTAAGCTTGGAATTATTTCCTTTGTCTCAACTCAGGAAATTATCCATCAGCTAATTTAAATTACAATGCATTAGATTTCTTTAATTAAAAGCAGATAACTCTCAGATATCTGTACACATGATAAAGATACTTTGGAGCATTCATTACCTCAGAATCCTTGTTTATTCTGTCCCTTGGCCAATTTTGACCCTTAGGAGGATTTTACAGAGAAGAGGCTCTTAAAAACAATGCAGAAGATTTTTGAAAATTCTAATGAGTTATACCAGCTGATTGTTTTTAATTCCAGGGTGTTTTTTAAGTGCTGGCACACTTCTAAGAGACTGAAGACACCCTATCCTCTGCGCAGCTCCTGCTTGGAAATCACAGCACATGCATTGGCTTGCACTCAGAATGCCTTATCGCACGTAACATTCTTCAAAGTATTATTAATTATACTTGTACCAGATAAACTTCTCTCGTCAGGCCCAAATGAAACGTGAAATCTGGGTGAAACACAGGCTGACAGGTATGGCTTTGGGGAAGTTACTGCAGGAGCAGCCCTGGATGGGTTCCTCGTACGACTTGGTAACCCAAACCAGGTTTGTTACCTAAACCAGGAGGTTTGTTACCTAAACCAACCTCTCTGGAGTGAGTTATTTTAACTCCTATGAAATGTCCTAGCTAAATGTGCATTTGTTAAAGCACGGCAGCACTGCTGCTTCTTGCCCTCTGTAACTGCAATTCCTCGGTTCAAATCCACTCATTTTCTATTGAGTGCTGGAAAAAGAAATCATTAAAGAAGTTCCTTCTTTTGTGCCTCAGTAGGTGGAAGCCCAGACACAAAATATACCTAAAGCTATGAGGAAAAAACCAATCGGTTGGCTCAGTTTAATTAAAGCTGCTGAGAAACTGCTGTTGGTGAACTGAGGCGTTTGTGTGCGTGAGGCCCTTGGTGGCAGGGGAAGGTGCTTAAACACACAGCCCGAACGTATCCCGCCAGGTTAGAGAGGCACAAGCAGAAAACCTTCTTTTATTTTCTCCTTTTAGCCAGCAGAAAAGCCTCCCTGGGTGCGCTACTGCGCCCTAACTTTGGGGACCTGAAGCCTCCCCCCCCCCCCCAGTCGACTTCCAAGGCGAAATCCTGTGAGGGAAGAGGAAGCTCCCGCCGCGCTTTGGGGCCGCGCGGTGGCGGCGGGATGAGGCGGGCTGTCAATCAGCGCAACGGCGCCCTCTGATTAGCTGCCGCCTAGCGTCACGTGAGAGAGGCCTGCCCGTATATAAGAGCAGGCGGGGGAGGTGGCTGCCGCCATTTTGTCCAGTGAGGAAAAGCGGAGCGGGAGTTTCGTTGAGGGTCGAGTCGGCTACGAATTTAGCGCGGGCTCCCTTCGCGCGCCCTCCCTCTTAGCATCGGTGAGGATCTTCACCTCGGAGGGCGGGGGCGGGGGGGACAGGCGGCGCCCGCGGTCTCGGTCCCCGGCAGGGCGGATGGAAGCTTGCGGGGCCCGGTGGCGGCAGACAAAGAGCAGCCGCCATTTTGTAAAGCTGGGCCACGGGCGGTGGCTGCCGCCACGCTGAGGAAAACCGGGCGGGGAGAAGGCGGGTAGGCCGCGGATTGTCTTGGTAGAGCCCGCTCGCCGCCTTTTCTCCGCGGCTGTGGCCGGTGAGGGGCGGGTATAGGCGGGAGGTGCCGCGGGGGTGGTGTGGCGCTTTTCCCGCCCGCTCCGGGGAAGCGCTGGTTCCTCACGCTGAGGGGACGCTCAGGAGGGATTCCCGGGGAGCTCCCGGCGTGGCCTCCGCCGAAGATGGCGCTGCTTCTCCCCCCGGCGTGTACAGCTTCCCTCGGATCCCGCTTGGAGAACAATGGAGTCCTCCCGCCCAGCGCTCCCCCTGCAGGCCCGGCCCCCGCCGTAAGCCGGGCCTGGGAAGAGGGCCGCGGGGAAACAACCCCCTTCAAAGTTGAGGGCCGTAAAAGTAAACGAAATTCCCCTGAGTACTGAATTTTAATCACGGTTACCATGTAGCAGTTTAGCTTTTGTGTTCAAACACCCCTTATTCCTCCTCCTTCCCCGGGCTTAACACGGTTTTTATGTTTCTTTCACGTTAGATCGTATCACTGTTGAAGTTCCTGGGAAAAGCAGACATAGAATTACTTCCTTTTTTTTTTTTTTTTTCCATCCTAGCAATGCATCGTGACTCTTGTCCGCTGGACTGCAAGGTTTATGTGGGTAACCTTGGGAACAATGGCAACAAAACTGAGTTAGAGCGAGCTTTTGGCTACTATGGACCTCTGCGCAGTGTATGGGTGGCGAGGAACCCTCCTGGTTTTGCCTTTGTGGAATTTGAAGATCCACGAGATGCAGCTGATGCAGTAAGAGAACTAGATGGAAGGTAAAACATGCTGTTCACGTTTGGCTTGTCTGGTGAAAATGAAAGGAGTTGGGGGTAGTTGCACAGTTTTAAATTAAAAAGCTTCAACTGGCAAAACCAAGGGCTTAGACACACTTGCTATGCAATACTTATTTGTACAGGGGTGTAAGGGCAGCCTAATAGTGTAGGGCTAGATTTGGGTAGTTTATTTTTTGGAGTAAGACTCCTAAGACAGATGTGACTTGGATTTACTGGTTAAATTCAAAATGACGTTGCTCTAAGGAGGCAGAACTGTTCAGGGAGTTTCCTTGTTGCTTTCTGTCTGCTTTAGTAGCATTGTGAGCACTTGGAAGTGTCCAAACCTTTTGCCTGCAGACTAAAGCGTACAGATGAATGAAATGCTTTTCCCCACGTTGTCTATTCTTCTTCCCTCTCTTGATTCTGCAGGCTTTCTGCACACAAGACTCATCTCAAGAAACGCTAACCAATGTCAATCTCTTTCCCAGAACCCTCTGTGGGTGTCGTGTCAGAGTGGAGCTCTCCAATGGTGAGAAACGGAGTCGGAACCGTGGTCCACCTCCATCCTGGGGCAGGCGTCCTCGGGATGACTATCGCAGAAGAAGTCCTCCTCCTCGGCGCAGGTACCCTTGGTCAGAGTACACTGGTAGAGCTGTTGGCACTGTTACCACTTAGCATCCTAGAAGCAGGCTTTTTAAAAGCATGTTGATGGATAACATTCATCTACCTTACCCAATTTGGAGATGGCAAATGCTTTAAAAAACAAAAAAAAGACCCTAAACCCCCACAAAATTCAGGTGAACTTAAGTTGTGTTGAATGTTGGCTTTTGTCCTTAGGTCACTGTGCAAGTTGGTAGTCAGCGCCCTCTATCCTGGACTTCCCCTGGTTCCTCCTAAAATCTGCTCCATCTTCTAGTCACACTTTCCCTTTCTTCCCCATACTTCAACTTAGGCTGTTCCTTTCCTTTATTCCATAATGGCAAAACATGACATGCAGCAGCTTAGCATTTCCATACAGATGTGTTTCTCCGCTTTGTTTGCACAATTTAAATACTTCCTGATTAGGCAGCTGTTTAGTAATCAATTGAGTAACAGTTGCTCTAAACATCTAGGATCTTTACTCTCTAGTGTTAGTTTGGAATTAAAACGTCGTGTGACCATCCTGTCACTTAAAGGTTTGCAAACCCAGCTCTAAAAGTGTAGCAGGATTTTTGGTAACTGAGACAGACGTTCTTGGACCCAGATTAGCTTGTCTGGCGGTTTAAGTCTGCAACGTGGTTTTTGCAGGACTGAGTTTACCTGTTGCAGGTGAGTGAAGTCCTCCCGAGTCAGGGTTTCGAGCTTGCCCTTTTGCTGTTGAAAAAAAAATAACACATTAGGAGTATTTGTTAGCTAATAGATGGTTGTACTGATGGCTTGTTTTTCATTTTTTTTATGCTTTTTGGTCCATCTATTAATAAAAATGAACCCGTTACAGAGTCACCATCATGTCTCTTCTCACCACCCTCTGAGTCTGCATTAGCCAGTCAACTAGCCCTTTCAGCGTCATGTGACCAGCGCGCCCCATTCAGCTTGGCTGGTGTCGTTTCACATGACCCAGGCATGGCCAGTCGTCAGGTTGCACCGCCCTTTGGTTCCCGAGCATGCTGTTTTCTCTCAGCCTTCTCTCCAACCTTAACCAAATCGGCAGCAGCCACCTCGACCGCCCACACATTCCCGGCCAATCAGCTCAGCTGTTTATTTACCAAATGTCTTCACAACAACTACAGCAGCAGCCTTCGGCTAACAAAAAAGCAGGAAAAATCCACAACACCCCCTTCGCCAACCAACTAAATACAACGCAACATCTGGCAAAACCTTTTCAGCAAATTCTTCTTGGCAGTCAGTCCGGCAGCCTCACCTCACCATTTCTAGCTTGTTGAAACCAAAAACTAGTAAGTTTTTCCTGCTTATACAGTTTACTGCTGGTTAAAATAAGGAGTAAGCGGCTTATAAGTAATTACTTTTCTCAATCAAAGGCTGGCTGTGCATAATTGAGTGGTAACGTACATATGTTGCTTGAGAGAACTTTTAAGGGTGATACGGAAGCTCTTACACTGTGAATAACGTAAAGACCAGTATATTTGCATGTGAGATGCCAAACTAAATTTTTAATAAACCTCTAACAAACTTAGCTTTTCCTTGCCAGAAAAGTCCTATCACCTTTAAATGGTTTTACTAACAGTTTTCAAAACTTAAAACAATTACTTTTTTGGGATGAACTGGGCCGAGCTAAGGTTACTTTTATTTTTTTTTTAATTTTTTTTTTTAAAGAAAATAGTCTAAACACACTATGGCATTAAAAATGACAATCACAAATATGCAGTTCTAATGTAGCACTTAATGGCATTATCAATATTGACACTGAGCGCATTTTCACTTTTTTTTTTTCCACTTGGTATCTCTTATGTCTTGCCATGGACCTTTTTTGGCTTGCATGGGTTCCAAAACATTTGGTCTGTGCTGGTTTTTGGTATTTTTTATTTTTTTTTCTTTTGGAACCACTTGTGGGACTTTGGTGTGATGTTCTGGGCAGTGTATTTAGTTGAAATGGAAAGTTGCATTGGACAACTCTGCTATGAAGCATTCTTAGTTAAAAGTGAATTCGTGGTTGGAAACGTGCTGTTCACACTGAGCTTTGTTTTACTGCCTAATCTTCCCATGCCTTTTACTGGATGATGGATGCCAGTTATTCTTGGCACATTCCCTGGGCCCAACAGTGAGTTTGACAAGTTGGGAAATGCCTCACCCCGTTAATGCTGAACGAGTTGATAAAAAAACTGACTTCCCCTTTTCTGGTTCTAGATCACCACGAAGGAGAAGCTTCTCTCGTAGCCGCAGCAGGTAAGCACCAGTTAATTCCAGCCTGGACCACTTTGGGAGATACAACCAGAAACCAAGCCAGAGCCTTGTTGCTGCAAGGCACTACCAGACTCTGGGGAGGCAGTGCAGCTAGCACGAAGGGAGAGCAGGGTTTGCTTCTGCAAAAGTTAATACATTTGTGGAGCTATTTGAGATTCTGGGGTTACTCGTTAAAGGATATTAAGAATGGAAATAATTAGTGTTTCTGTTCTGCAGCAGTCCAAGGCTCCTGCTGGTTTCTTGCAGTTGGGGTGTTACGTGCTACTCAACTGGAAACTGTGAGCCACAAATACAGAGGATAAAAACCACAGTGACTGCGTTGGGCTGCTGTATATTGCAGAACATTAGGTGGTTCTGATGCAGTTTTGTGTTAGGATTTTTGAACCCTCCACAGTTAAAGGTCATTTTCATGTTCTTACAGCATAGACTGCATTACTCTATGATGTGTGTAAGTATAGGCAGTAGCTGCTGCAGTTGCTCACGATCTGGCTCTGAACAGACTTCAACTACTGCAAAGGAGTAGGTGGCTGTTCACAATATGACCTAAGCTGTGTTGTGTGGCTCAAGCTGATTATTCCTGCCTGCAGGAATGGCTTAACACAATAGTCTTTAACAGGTTTCCCCAGTCAAATAGCTAAAAATTCCAGCTGGGGAGCTCTGCAGATAGCCTTGTTAATCCAATTAGTTTGTTTTCTTGGACACTGTAATCATGTTGTGCTGTAATCTTTAACAGGTCCCTCTCCAGAGACAGAAGAAGAGAGAGATCACTCTCACGGGAGAGGAATCATAAGCCTTCCCGTTCCTTTTCCAGGTCTCGCAGGTAGGATGGGTGAGGGGTTTTGTGGTTGAGTCAATTGGTAAAGAAGGATTGCTTCCATGTCAAAGTGGGTTGGGGCACAGCATTGTCTGTGGTGCCTTAACCAGTGTTCTTTACCTTAGAGAATTAAATACCCAGTTTGATTAAACAGTGTTTTAAATGTTTTCTGAGTTGAGCTGGGGATTTGGGGCAAGATGTGATGCTCTTGGTAGCTGGGAACTAACTCCCCTTTTCTTCTTCAGTCGCTCCAGGTCAAATGAGAGGAAATAGTACTGTGAGAAGGAGCTGTGTACAGGAAGCCGTTAGATCTGGGGACAGGAGGAGTATGTACAGAACATTTGTTTTGTTTTCAGACTTCATAACGCTTGGTGCATTTTTAAAATGTTTTAGCTGTTGAACTTGCTTTGTTCCTTGTATCTTGTAACAGGTGGCAAATGTAAAGATGTGAATCTGTATATGGTTCTGAGCAGATCATATGGTTTGTAATATTAATCACTGTACAATGTACCATTATACATGGCTTTGGTGTGTTGAGTGGCAATCAAGTTTGTCTTGCATAGAGAGAAGAATGTTTCTGGTCTTGACATGCTGGAGAATGTTGTGCTGGGATTCAGCTTTGGGAAGGAGGTGTGCAATGAAGAGGTGTTCATTGCGGGAGCGTGGCCATGAGTGGCACTCATCTGCACAACACAGGACGTAGATGCTTCATAGTACAGTTCTCAGGAACGTCGAGCCAGTGGCATGTGAAGGGAATGACTGAGCTGCAGTTTATCCAGAGTTCCAGTTCTGACTTCAGGACCTGGAACTGAGCTACTTTATATTATGAAATATAAATTTTTAGCCGTAGGGTCAGTTAATTTTGTACTTCGTGTGACTAGAGTACTTCAAACAGGCGATTGTTGGATTGCCGACTATTCCAGAACCTCTGAACAGACCAAATACTCAGCTGAACTGACAACTGGAGGGGATGCCTTGGGTGTGTAATGGTACATTGTAGGAGTTATGAAATGAGCATTTCTTTACTGTACAAGAATTTTCATGTCACTTGTAAAATGTCTTTTGTGAGATCCTTGGGATTAAAGTTTTGGTTACAACTTGTTGTTCAGTATTTAACTTGAGTCCCTGCTCTATACAGTCGCTTTGCAGACGGTGTGTTTGGCTCTTGTGAGTGCAACTCAAAGTTAATGGTGCTCTGCAGTGCTGGCTGTGGTGACACTCGCCACGTCTGGGGGTATGTAATGTACCCCTGAACGGCTCAAATGCAGCTGTAAGGCCCAGCTCACTGCCCGTGTGGCCCTGGTGAGCGGCACAGCTTCCACACTGCTGCTGGCATCCACAGCACTGGTGTCCCAACAGCAGAGGGGAGCTAGTAGAGGATTAGCTTGGCATCTTGGCTGACTGAGCTCCACCAATGCTGGAGGTTTGAAGGTTCACAATGGTTTCTGCACCCTCCATGGGGGGATGTTTAAGGTGTTCCTTGTTTGTTGGATTTGAAGTTGCTGGTCTGTAAACTGAAGCTTTGCATGAAGGTTTCCCTTGGCATGTAGAACCATGGCATGGCTCGGGTGTGCAGTGAGCTCCCATAAACCACCTCCCACCTTGTTCCTGTATCCAAGAGAAGATGAAAGGGATGTAGCTTAAATCATGTGAGTTTAGATTAAATCCATACCGAACAGACTTGTGTTTTAGTTTCCTTTGCTTGTGGTGCCCAGCTGGGGAAGGGGTGACCTTCACTGTCCTGCATCCCAGAAAGCGGGATGTGGGCAGTGCCCCCCTTGCCCTTGGCAGCTGCGACATGGGTGCATGCTGCCTTGATTCATGCCCTCCAACTTTGGGTTGGGCTGGGTGATCTCTGCCTTTTTCCACCCCGAGGGAGGATTCTCTGCTGTGCTTCTCTTACCTGGCTGTGAGCCTCCCCTGGGCTGAGCGGCGCGCTATGCTCTGAGCAAAACCTCCCTCGGGAAAGGGGCTGGCTCTGTGGCAGGCGCACGGGAGCGGGAGCTTCCCGTGGGCTGCTCTGTCCGCAGTGGGAGCGGGAAGCGTCGGGTGAGACGGGGCTCTCAGGCCGGCAGTACTGCGCGCTGTGCACTGCCGCGGTTTCCCGGCAGAGGGCGGGGTGTCCTCACCATCCCGCCCTGCCTGCTGATTCTGAAGCGGGTTTCGTCTTGAAATGGTGGCAGACCAGCTCCCGGGGCGAGTTTGTTTTGGGTGAGGGACACCCCAGGGCTGAGGTGAGTCCCTGTGCCGGTTTAACACGCGCTTCCAGCGGGGTTTGAATTGCGGAAGGATGACAGTGCTTGGCTCCTGGGAGCTCAGCCTCCTCCCTGCCTGCGCCTCAGGTTTCCCTCCGTGGTTACGTGTGGGATGAGCAGCACTTGGTAGTTTGAACTCCCGATGGAAAGAAACGGGAAGCGCTACAGCCAGGGTGCGCTGCGGCGAAGCAGGTGCTGGGAGCCTGCGGAGCTGGGGGTGTTTTTCAGTTTGGGGGTTCTGACATTGTATCATGCCCCTTAGCCCTGTGAAGAAGCTTGGGCTGGATCAGAACTTCAGAGCAGTGCTGCTGCTTTTATGTAACCAGGTTGGGGGGGTGATGGGGAGCAAAATGAGGAACTTGCAGAGCAAGATGGGAAGTGTCTGACCACTGGCTGTGCACAGCCCTTTTCCCAGGGTGCGGTTTGCAAGTGTTACTTCACTGCAACACCACAGCCTCGGATTTAAGGCTGGGGGAGAGGGCGACCAACCTGGGAGCACCGGGGCAGGTGGAGTGTTGTGGCCCCTGCTTAAAAAATCACCTCTGAAATTAAATTGGCACAGAAATGTTTGTGTTGACCCTGAAGCCAGGGCCATCCCTCACCTCTCCCCAAAGATTCCTAAAGCAGGAAGAGCCTCTGAGGGACCTGTCCTGGCCAGGGCAGGGCAGACAGACAGTATCCAGCCATCCCTGGGCAGAACTTGGTGGCTCACAGCCCATCCTGGGAGCTAGCCGTGCTCTGAGGGCTGTGGGTTCCCAGGGCGTCTCTGCTGTCTGCTCCTTTCTAAGCTGTCTCAGGGCCGGGTGCCGTGTCTTCCTCTTAAGCTGCGATTCTAATTTGGGGAGAGGTTTAGCTGCCCCTGCTTTTGCCTGGCAGAAGCATCCTGAGGTTAACGCTATCTGAGTTCCTCAGACGCGCATCAGGGTGGTATCTCAGCGTGTTCCACGACGTAACTACCCTCTGTTTATGTGTAGCTTGTTCTTTTCTCACACTCTCCCTAGGGACAGCGTTGTGTGCGAAGGGTTTTGCGATGAAAGGGATTATTATTTTCTGTTCACGCTGCTCTCTTGTTTATGGCAGAGAAGATCTTAAGAATGTGCTTGAAACAGAAAATGGAGAGGTTAAAGAGGTTTGTTTTTTCAGTGGGATTTTTTCAGATAGGTTCAGCTTCAAACTTCCCACCTCGTTCCTTCTGCTTTGGAGCCAGAGGAGATGGGAGAGGAGCTGCACTGTGCCCTGGGCTCTGCCTGCAGCAGGGTTATCCGGGAGAGGAGCTGCACTGTGCCCTGGGCTCTACCTGCAGCAGGGTTCACTGGGAGAGGAGCTGCACTGTGCCCTGGGCTCTGCCTGCAGCAGGGTTAACCGGGAGTGCCCAAGCAGTTCCGCAGCCTTTTTCTTCTGCCCTAAACATCACCTCTGACTGAGATTCCATGCTCTCTCCTGACAAAAATATCCATGAAACACCTGAACGTGTGACAAGCTTTCTCCCATTTCTGCTGCTTTTAATCCCTGTCCCCATCCCCACGTACAAATCGTACCCCAGAAACACTGTGAGCTGCAGTCACCATCGGGTACGTCCCACCCCAGTGCTGATGCAGCGCAGTGTCACTTCATTAGGAAAAGAAATCCAAAGGAAAGCCCAGAGCATCAGCCCCTTTTGCAAACAGAAGGCCAAAGGGCTGGGGTGCAATTCCAGTAGCTCAGGTTCGACCTTAGATCCTGCACAGCCAGGCGACAGCACAGCTCCAGGGATCATAAAGAGGCGGGCCTCCCTCCTCCTCCTCCTCCTCCTCCTCCTCCTCCTCTTCCTCTTCCTCCTGACGTGCAGCTGGCTCCAATTTCACACCTCAACCTGCCAAAATGTGTAAAATAAAGACAGTTTTCACTTGGCAGCCCTTAAAGTCACTGAGCAGAGCAGCTGCAGAAGCAGAGGCAGCAGCCCAACCTGCCATCCCCTGCAAGGAACCTTCTGGCTTCCTAGAAACACCGTCCCTGTCTCCGTTTTCTGTTTCATTTCTGGAGCTGCGCTGAGGGAGGCACCACCATTCGTTAGGTTCTGTTAGTGCCCTTCAAGCAAACACTGTTGTGGACTAAAATAAACACGAGATCCAGACAAATATAAAATAGACTATGCAATAGGAACGCTATGTTCCCAAGTGATTCATTCATCTATTATTTAATAATTTATTAGCTGACATCACTTCTAGTCGAACAAATCTTCTCGTGGTGTTTCTGCTCCGTCCTCCCGAGGCAGTTTAAAGCTGTCAGATTTTCTGTGGGAGAAGGGAAACTCACACCCTTCCCAGCCAGATCCTACCACTGATTTCTGCAGTGTTACTCCACAACCTCCCTGCAGTACCCCAGGACCCATCCTGCTACAGTTAGACTGTTCCCATCTGTGGCTGGACAACACGCCGTGATGTACCCACAGCACGTGCAGACGCCGCGTCGTGGCCCGACGCCGCCAGCCAAGCAGCCCCTCGATGCCGTGGCATGGAAGGCCCTTAGCAAGCCCCAACCCTCCGTCGCAGCCGTGGTATCAGGGTGGGGCTGCGGTATCAGGGCGAGGCACCATGTCACCCGGGCTGTCGCTTGGGAGCTGGCTGGGAGATCACTGCTGCCAGCTGTGAGAGCAAAGCATTATCTCCAGGGCTGCTTTGCCCATGAATATTAAACAACACTCAGCAGCGGCGCCAGGAGGAAGCCCCGCCGTGCCCCCGCCGTGCCCCCGCCAACGCAGGGCTTGCTTTAGTCTTTGCTATAAATTATTTGCAGCCACTTGTTTCCAACACCAACATTATTTGCTGTTGTATTAAAACACCGTCACTCACTGCAGAACACCCGCCAGGTGCCGTGTTTCCTGGTGCTGGTGAGCTGGACTGATTGGCTTTTCACACATTCCTCTTACAATCTTTTGGGGAGGAGGTTGCCCCAGCTTGAGAGATACGCTCAGGTGTGGCACAACCCTGCACCTGCCAAGAGGAACTCTCCTACCTGTCAGTCTGACATGTCCCGCTTGGAAACCTGTGGTTCAATGTTCACCAGATCTGGAGTCTGGGGTCAGTTTGATAGGGCCCTGTGGGGTGGGGTTTTGACCTACAGAGGTTCTCATGGTTCACAATCCTCTTTGTCTCCCTCCCACTTTGGTCTTCGTAAACCTCTGGGCTCTGTGAAGCCCGAGTTTGTTGTGGGAGGTGGGAAGGGCTCTGCTGCAGCATCCCTGCTGGTGGGACCACTGTCACCACCATCAGCAGCTCTGTGATGCAGCAAATTGCCTCTCCCTGGTGCCAGGCAGAGAAACCAGCGAGGGCGGCTGAAACCAAAAGCAAAAGGGGTTCTGTTGGCACCAGGACTCAGGTCCACGTTTGGTGGCACCGAGCGGAGCTCCAGCTCCATTGCCAGGTCTGGTGCCGTGCTGGCTCACGGTGTCAAGGCCGGTGCAGGTTCAGCAGGGGTGAAAGCTGCTCCTTTGCCCCAGGAAATCCTGCGGCACACGTCTGACATGCAGAGAGTGCAATCGACCCTTACCCCGGGGTGTAGGATGTCCTATCACCACCGATGGCTTTATTGGAAGCTGTGCACACACAGCTGTTCCCTCCCATCGCCTCTGCTCCGCACAGCACCGCGCACCAGCGCGAGTCACCCTGCAAGACAGCCGTCCGTCTGTCTGTCTGCAGAGCGAGGTCCTCCTACAGATGCTACTTGAGGCACCCCTGTGCTCACAGTGCCTGGGGCTGACCCACCCCTGTCCCTTTCTCCTCTGCCCCACCCCCGGCCCCGCTCCTCACCCCCCTGCACAAGGGCGGTGTGACTCACGGCCCTGCACCCACCCTCACCCAGGGGGAGGGGATTCCCAAAATGCATGTGAGGAGATGCTGACACACACTGAGCCACCGCAGCAGCGGGGCAGCGAGCAGGCTGGCACCCGTCTCCCAGAGATCTGGGAGTCGGTGTCGCTGCCTCTGTGAGCAGAGGGACTTGCCCTACAGACACCCATCCTTTTGTCCAGGAAGAGGGTACTCTGCTGAATTGGGGATTCATTTTGAAGCACACGTGGTGAGTCAACATCTCTCCATAGTCACCCCTGTCTCATGCTCAGCTCTAAAGGGCCAGATCCTGCTCTCCATGGATTTCAAGCAGCACCACAGCTCAGGGAGCAGCAAACCCCTCAGCAGCAGCAGTGTGCCTGCAATGTCACTCAGCAGCTTCCCATGGGCCTGACTGCACCAAGAGCCCCCATACACCACACGGATGGGAGCAATTCTGCCCCTTACTCCACTTGCTTATTCCCACCCAGGCAGTGAATCCCACTGAGGAAGGTCCTGCTGAGCCTGGAGAAGCCCCTGTCCTCCCCCAACCCATTGCCACCCCAAGGAGATGGTGTTACTAAGATGCCCACAGGGAAGAGCTGGCTGCAAAGAATACCCCAAACAACCCCAAACCAACAACCCTGTGAACATTCTGGATGGACCTTATTCCCTCCAAGGACCTTTGCAAAAAGGCTGGAGCCATTCATCCCAAATCCCATGTCCGTGTGTCCCACACCCTGGGGTGCTGCCCAGTCCTTGCTCTGGGGCTGTAGTCAATGAGGTGAAGCAGGGAGTAAACAACCAGGCGATGGAGCAGGTACTCCCTTGCCTCCCTCGCTGGGCTCTGAACAATGAGCTCCTTTGCTGCCAGCACAAAGGGAAAAAAAACCCCACCAAAACCCAACCAACAACCCACAAAGCTTCCACACTGCTCAGGGACAGTCCGCCAAGCAATTACGTTAATGACTGTGAACGGGGCTAAACCCAATCTGGATGAAAGTGAGTGAGGGGCTGAATGAAGCGACCGATTCATCACCCAGCTCCTGCACCCAGAATCCTTCCAGTAAGCCAAGGCCTTGTTTTAGGGACCTCCTCATCCCCCAGTTTGTGCTTGGGGGACGGGACAACGACTCTATTTCCACTCTGCTGGGTCCGGGTGTCTCATCAAAATGCCTTCATAAATGGAGCAAACAAGGGCTGTGGATGGCAGGGAAACAGTCAATTAACACGATCCCAGTTCTTTTAGGGGCAGAGTTAATCAAGCATTCAGCGTTTTGTCATTCTTGCCTTTCTTCCCTGGGAAAATCCTATTAGTATAAAATCACTTAATTGGGCACTTCAAAGAGCTGATGGGAAAACAGGCTTCGCTGGGATATAAACGCCATTCAGCTGAACACTGGGTTCATTTAGGCTTTTGCTGGAGCGTGAGTGTTTCATTAAGAGCCTTCACGTTTCCCACTTAAAAGAAAAAAGCTTGTTAGTACAGATAATAATTAATTTTAAAAAAATATAGTATAATCTTAGAGATTTGAATCTTGGGGATGGGAGTTTTTCCTGCCCGAATATGTGGGACTTGCTCTAGGAGCTTCATCCCAAGCAATGCTGCTTCCACCTGTCGTAAATCCCTATGGATCCACTGCCCTGAGCAGGGTGGTTTCACCTGGGGTTTGGTGTGAGAAAAGGCTGAGTGAGGAAGGAAAGAGTCACCCCGTGGGAGGTGGGCACAGCCCCTTGGGGTGTAGGGTGGTTCGTTTCCCAGGACTGAACCCCCAAGCCTTGTGTGCTCACCCCCACTCTCCATGCTGGGTGCAGGTCCCTGTTAGTTTCCCTCATTCTTGGGTTGTTTCAGGTGGTTTTGCAGATCTTATGTTGAAAAATAACAGTGTGCCCTGACCTGTCACTGCTAACTCATCCCAGAGGGATGCTCCTCTGCCTCTTCTGTTTGTTCCCCCTACATCTGTTGAGCTAACAGGAATATTAATACCAAAAAACCAGGAATATTATTACCAAAAAAATTATTTAAACTATTATTTAAAAGAATATTATCTCCATAAAACCCCTCACACCTCTGACCATGGAACCTCCAAGCTGTCCTTGCTGCTGGGTGAGGAACCACATGGATCTCTTCATGCTGTCACAGGCTTCTGCCTGGGAAAGTGTTTCCAGGTCAACCATGTACTTCTGTGTCTGAACAACATGTCTCCAACCTTTATCAGCCCCTTGGGGTGGGTGTTTGTCTGCATTTAAAACTGTCAGTACAGGCACCTCAGCGTGTGGTTCCCATCCAACACCCCGAGACCCTTGGCACGGTGTTTGGCTCTTCTCTTTGGGGTCCTCACGTGTCTCCACGAAGCCTCCCCATTCTCCTCCTCCTCACCCAAGGCTGGGGCATCCAAGCCCTGATTTCTTCACCTAATTCAAGCCATTCCACCCCCATCCCCTCGATTTTTTAGGGGTGCTGCTCCCCGTGTCCCCAGAGAGGGTGAAAGCTGGTGTCAGAGGTGATGTGCCCAGACACGATCCCCTGACGAAACGCGGGTGCTGAGGGCTGAGTCACATACCGACTCTCCCCTTCATGAATAATGCATTTGCATCCGTGTCTGCAGCAGCTTCCTCTGGGCTCCACGTCTGCAGGACCCACCTGGGGAGATCCACTGGGAAAGAAACGCTCCCAAGGACCCCCAGCGCTTGGGATTCAGGTGCCCCTGGTCCTGGGAAGGAGGTCACTGTGAAACACACAACCATTTCACATCTTCCTTTTGCTTCCAGGTGTTAGGATGGGGGGGTTTTAGCAAATTCCAAGGACAGGTTCTCTCACAGTCCTGGTTCCACAGACCTGGTTCTCCCAGGTGAGGGTCTGGGATGTGCTGAGCCAGGGATGGGCGAGGTGACATCCCTGGGCAGCATGACTGCAACTGGTGAGAAGGAAACGCACCAGCCCTGGTGCCCAGCCCCACACCTCCCACCTCCTACTACGTGTAGTTGGGGCTGAGCATCATGAGTCACTTTTGGGGTTTATTTTTGTTTCAGTTCCTGTACCACCTCCTGCATTAATCACTTTTCTTCCCCCCCACCCCCCCTCCTTTTTATTTCCAGCGATGCCACTGCAGGTTTGACCATGGACTCTCTGACCCAGACCCTGACGCTGTTCCTCTCCCCACTTCCCATTTCCAGTAACCCACTTGGCTGAAGTCTCTCCTCCCATGCCAGTGCCGTGCAGACAGAGCTCCCCAGTTCCCAGTGTGGGGGCACAAGGATGACAAGTGAGAGCTGAATTTACAACACCCCAGAAACCTGCTCCCTCAATCCCAGGGTGCAGGGACCAACCCTCCCCTCCCCCCCAAAAAAATCACAGAGATAATCAGAGAGTTACTTTTTGAGGGGAAAAGCTACACCCCAGCTCTTTTCTGGCTGGTTTTGCCCTGGGAGGGACCCCCTGTGTAGCTGGGGGCATCCACACCAGCCAGGCTGCTCGTTATCCCACGTCACTGGGCTTTCTCCTTCCCCACTCTTGCATCAGCAGCTGCTGGAGCTCACTGTGGGTTGCACAAGCAAGGCCAATCCTTCCTCTGCCACTTCAGGCACTAAATGAAAACCCTGGGTGGAGTTTGATGGTCCCATTTTGCATATTTGAGAGGCTTTTATGACAAAAAAAAAAAAAAAAATCAAAAGAAAAGCTTATATAAGCAGCGAGCATCCTCTTGGTAAATGCTGCGTCATCGGAGAGCCCCAGTTCACAGCTGGAGGCTGCACAGCCCAGGGCAGGATGCTCACCATGCTGCTGCTGGGACGGTGCTGGGCATCCCTTGGGTCTTCCTCACATCTTCCTCCCCATCCAGAGGGAGTGAACCAACGAGCTGCAGCCGGAGCAGAGCTGATGGTTGGTGAAGAAAAGATGGGCTCCTGCGCAGCGCCGCAGCCAGCCCGCTGCAGTGCAGCTCTGAAGCTGCTCTGTGCAACCAGGAGCAGAAATCACTCCCACATGGAAACATCAGTGACAGCTCCCCAGCAAGGATAAGACTGTTCCAGCTCCCCCCTCCTCTCCCTGCGGATTAGGAACATAAAGCTGAATTTGGGAGCATCCCCAGAGCTGCTGGGGTGGGGTTTTTTCCCTCCCCCTGCAGTGTGTAGCATTCATTTAGGATGCTTCCACATTCCCCAGCCTCCTTTCACCTTTCCTCCCCACCCTACCGTGCCTGTCTGGAGGCAGCCAAGGGGATGAGCAGCCCCCACCAACCCAAACACGAGCACCTTAGCCAGGCCCCACGCCACAGAGCGGGGACCAGCGATGACAAACGCTCCTGCAGCGTGTGGCAGCCTCCAGCCAGGCATGCCCAAACATATTCTCCAGCTGCTCGGGATGGGGAGAAGCTGCTGGTCCAGCTGGGAAGTGCTGGGTTGCTTTGCATACCGAGGGTCCTGGGCTCTCAGGAGCACCCAAGGGTTCCTGGGGCCTCTGAAGGTGCCGGGTGGTCCCAAGGGATGGCTGTAACTCGGTCTGTGCGGCTCAGAAGTGTTCCTGCACCTTCTGGGGTCCCCCGGGGCTATGGGTATCACCCCCCTCGTGTTCCAGGGGGAGCAGATCCCAAGGGATGAGCAGATCCCGAGGGGTGAGCAGATCCCAAGGGATGAGCAGATCCCAAGGGATGAGCAGATCCTGAGGGGTGAGCAGATCCCAAGGGATGAGCAGATCCCAAGGGATGAGCAGATCCCAAGGGCATCATCTCTCCTGATGGGGGCAGGGACAGACCCACTGACCAGCCCCACAGCGAGACCCCAGGAGATGCTGCCCTGGGTCCAGACCTTGTGGCTGCGTTACCCGGAGAAGCCACAGATGCCTCCAAACCCTCCCCCCCCCCCCGTGAGGATCCTGCCGGACATGCAGCGACTTGTTCCTCCTGCTCCTTCCCAAACGCTTTGCCCTGGCCCCGGTGGGTGCTGGGGGGGCTCAGCTGGAGCAGAGCCGGGCCCCGAGGGGGAAAATCCATCTGGAAAGGCCTGCGCTGCCCAGGATGGGGCTGGGGACCAGCGGAGCATCATCCCGGGGTGGCTCTGAGGTGGGCACCCCCGGGGGGAAGAGGGTCGCCCCTTCCTTAATCCGTTATCCCCCTTTCCCACTGGAATCCTCTGCAGTGGGATCCGCAGGGCAGGAAAGCCTGGGTGGGATGTGGGGCACCCCCTTCCAGCCCGCTAAACCTGCTGCGGCCCTTGTGCCTCCCGGTGGGGAGGGGGCACCCCGGAACCCTGCATCCCCTGGGAAGGGGATCCCTGTATCCCGCTAGGGGGGGTCCACGTGCCCCTGATGGGGGGGGTCTCTGTATCCCCTAACAGCGGGGGCTCTGCAGCTCCTAGAAGGGGCTCCTGTACACCTGACGGGGGTCCCCGGGGGGGTTCCCCGCACTCCCCTAAGATGGGGGGGGGGACACCGGAGGACCCCGCGCCCGCTCCCCGCTGGGACCCCCGGGATGGGGGGATGGGGGGATGGGGGGATGGGGAGATGGGGGGATGGGGAGATGGGGGGATGGGGAGATGGGGGATGGGGAGATGGGGGATGGGGGGATGGGGAGATGGGGAGATGGGGGGATGGGGAGATGGGGGGATGGGGGGATGGGGAGATGGGGGGATGGGGAGATGGGGGATGGGGGGATGGGGAGATGGGGAGATGGGGGGATGGGGAGATGGGGGGATGGGGGGATGGGGGATGGGGGGATGGGGAGATGGGGAGATGGGGAGATGGGGGGATGGGGAGATGGGGGGATGGGGGGATGGGGGGATGGGGGGATGGGGGGCGGGGAGATGGGGGGATGGGGGGGCCTGGAGCCGCTGCGCTGGTGCCGCTGCTCCGGGGGGGCCAAGCCCGGGGCGGGGCGGGAGGGAAATCCCGGGCGATGTCGTGAGCAGAGGCAGACTCCGCCCCGCCGATAAAAGGGTGAACCAGCGGCACCGGCTGCCGGGAGCGCGGCGCGACGGTGAGTGCGGCAGCGCCGGGGCCGGCGGGCTGGGTCCGGTTCGGCCCTGCCCTGCCCTTCCCTTCCCTGCCCTTCCCTTCCTTTTCTTTCCCTTCCCTTCCCTTCCTTTCCCTTCCCTTCCCTTCCCTTCCCTTCCCCGGGGTGTCCCCGGGGCTGCCGGTGCCCGGCTCGGGAAGCGCCGCAGCGGGCGGTGGCTTCGCCCCGTCCCCAGCGCCGGGCAGGGAGCGGGGCCGCTCCCGGGGGGAGTCTGGGGGCGGCCGGCGGGTGGGCGGTGGGGACCACTAACCTCCCCCTGGGGTACCCCCCCCTCTCCGGGGTACCCGGGGTATCTCCGCGGAGCCCCGGCCCGGGCTGCGCTCGCCCCCCGGCGGCAGCGGGGCGCGGTGCGGGGCGCGGTGCGGGGCGCGGTGCGGGGCGCGGTGCGGGGCGCGGTGCGGGGCGCGGCCGCGGAGCATCCCTGCCCGGCCGCCGTCTGCGGGGCTGGGCGGGGGCGGCTGCTCGGCGCTTGGGGGCCGGGCACGGAGCGGCCCCCGCGGCTGAAGAGCGCCAGGGACTCATCGGTGCGGTGAGCGGGGCGGTCTCAGCCCCTTTCCCCCCCCCCCCTCCCCGGGAGGTGCCGGGCGTTGGGTCCCATCGGCTGCTGGCTCCATCCAGCCCCGGGTGTGGGTGCTCCCAGCCCTTCCTGCTCCCCAGTGAGCCTTCTGCCAACTGGTGTAACTGGTCCCGGGTGTTGCAGGTGCCTGTGGCGTGTGGGCTGTGCCCCTGGGAGTGCCCTCACCTCCCAGGGTGAGGCTGTGCTGCAGCCCGCATCCCCCCCCCCGCCCTGGGGTTCTCCAGCTTTGCTGTGGCTGCTGAAGGTGCCCCCAGCCCATGGGAGGGGATGCTGACCCGGCCTTCCTCCTTCCCTGCTCGGTGGCTCCCGCTGTCTGTATCCCTGCGTCGGGGTGATGCTCTCACCTCGAGCTGCGGGGCTCCAGGGTGGCCCCTGGGCTGTGCTGGTGGCCCAAAGACGTGGAGGTGGGTGCTTGACACAGATGGGGAGAGCTGGCGGGTGTCCGGCCAGGGTGTCGCAACCCATCCCCGGCCTGCTACCTGCCAGGGCTTGCCTGGACATGCTGGGACTTGCCTTGCGGTGAGGTCACCCTGCTCGTGTGCTCCAGCTGCCAGGAGATAGGAAGTTGGGTTTCTATTTTTGCTCGGGGATGCTCAGGCTTGGGGGGGGTGTGGGGGGAGCAGGGCTGGGGCAGGGCACGGTGTCGGGGTGACCCCAGGAATGGAGGCTCACCAGCCTCCTGCTGGCACCCCGTGCTGCTGGGGTGCCTGGTAACACAGCACAGGCCACCCAGAGGGGCTGGGTGATGAATTTGGGTAGAAACCTTTGTGGAGAGGCTGAAACCTGCCCCACACACACCCCTCCCTAACTCTGGGGAGCTTTGGGGTGGTGGGGTGCAAACCTGGGGGTCTGCAGCCCTGGGTTGGGTGGGCAGTGATTGAGCTGTATCACATGCAGGGATCTTCTCTCCATGGCTCTTGAAGCAGATGTCATGAGCTCAGCTGTCTGGCTGGGGTCAGGCCTTTGCTCCCAACGCTGTCAAATCCCAGAGCATTCTCTGCTCTGCCCTGATAACAAGGCTCCTTGTAACCCTGGGCAGGGTGAGGAATCCACTGGCCCCACGTGTGTGTTGAGGGCAGGACAGCTTGGAAGGAGAAGCTTCACCCTCCCTGGCAAGGTCATGGCTCTGGGCACCGATTTGAAAGCAAACAAACAAACAGGGGCCTGTCTCTGGTTACCCAACAGCTCCTTGCAGATAAGGAGGGTGGTTAACAAAGCGGTCAAGCCTGTGGCACTGTTGGTGCAGTTGCTTAAAAGGCTTCCTTGCCACTGGACCTGGGGTTTGGAGATGAAGAAACTGGCCAGAAAAACATCCTGTTGCTTCACTTGCCCCTGTCCCAACTCGCCTGGTGGAAGTGGGAGCCTGGTGAGGCTGTGGATGGGGCTGGTGGTGATGGTGAGGGGCTGGATGTTCTGCCCTGGCTGGGCTGTATCTGCTGGAGGAGGGATGGGGAACAGCAATGTTCACACCTTCCCCATCCCTCTGCATCACCCTGGGCTGTGTTTGACCTCAGCCATGTGCAAGCCCCTGCCAGAGGCACCACCAAACTCCCAAAGGTCTGAGTCCACGGTGAGCACTGGCAGATGGAGGCTCCTGCTGAGCTGCCTTGTTGCAGAGCCACCACCCAGCCTGTCCCACCTTGGTTACTGTGTGCTGGCCCTTGGGGCTTGCTCGTGGCTTGTCCAGCACCCCAATAACTCACTCTGCTTCCCCCCCCCCCACAGACACCACCATGCCACTGTCACAGAGCAGGGCTGGGCAGATGCCGTGCAGCAGCAAGGTGTGCAGGAACCTCTTTGGCCCTGTGGACCACCACCAGCTCCAGACTGACTCTGAGAACCTGCTGAAGCAACACCTGGAAGAAGCTCAGCAGCGCTGGAACTTCAATTTTGAGACAGAGACCCCTCTGGAAGGACAGTTCAAATGGGAGAGGGTCTTCCTGGCTGAGCCACAGGATGTGCATGGTGTGGTCAAGGTGCCCAGCAGTGAGAGCAGGGGCTCTCTGGTCTGCAAGGTCTCCCCCAGGGAGCGTCGTGGCAGGATTGGCCCTGAGGGGTCTCAGCAGAGCTCAGAGGTTTACAGAGCTGGTTCCCCACAGAGCTTGAAACGTGGGCAGACCACCATCAAAGGTGAGTGCTGGAGGCTTGGTGTCATCCCGTGCATGCTTGGGGGCACTGCTGATGTCATAGCTTCTCCTGGTAGGGACAGATGGAGGGAACTTGGCTGCAAGAGGCTTGCTGGGCTCCTGGGCATGGGGAGGGTATAGCTGAATGTGCCCCAAAATAGTTCCTCACCCTCAGTTCCCCATGGCCTGAGCCTGTCCCCTGAGATCAAGGGCTGGGGTGGAGGTGCAGGTGAGGCCAAACACAAGAGATGGTGGAGACTCACAGGCTCCTCTCTCCAGGGATGCTTGGCTTGGGTGGGTGGCTCCCCTGGGCTGGGTTTTGGGGGTCTGCTGACACCCCTATCGCCCTGCCCCACTGCTCCTGATGTGCTGGAGGCACCTGCCAACTCTCTTTTTCTGCCTTCCAGACTTCTACAGCTCCAAGAGAAGGATTGTCCCTGACAAGCCCAAGCAGTGACCCAGTGGTGCTCAGCTCCTCTGCCATGGGGGCAGCTGCTGGGGTGCCCTGGGGGTCCCCATGGCGCTCTTCCCCTGTGCCCTGTCTGTACAAAGCAATGTAGAGTTTGTAGTTCCTTATTTATCAGTAGCTCTGGGGTCCTGAGGGACCTTCACTGTGTGCAATGTAGAGGAGTAGCCCACCTGAGGCTTGGAAGCCCCACAGAGGTGGCTGGAGGAGGACTGAGATGGACTTGGTGGTGGGGAGAAGAACCCTGTGGTGATGGGGCCATGCATCATCCTGACGCCGTCCTGCTGTCTGTCCTTCCCCTGCCTGCTGCTCTGGTGGCACCAGATACACCCTGAGGACTCCTGGTGTGGGTTGCCTGGCCCTGAGGACACCCTGGCTGCTGGAGGGACCCAGCAGTGAAGAGCACTTGTCCGTGTGTAGCAGTGGAGTGTGGCTGGGGCTGCTCCTTCCTGCTGCTGGGGGAGAGGAAAGGCTGTTCCTGCACAGCCCTTCCTCCGGGTGACTCACCTGTCAGCAGCTGGGGACAAACCCATGGGAGGTCCCATGCTGAGCTCACTGTGGGACCAACGCCACCTGGGAGGCTTTGGGGGGTCCCCTGGGCTCTGCTCACCCATCATCCCCCCCCTTCATTCCTGGCTCTTGGCTTGAGTGGTGCTGTTTGTCCCCATTCCTGCTGCCTCCGACACTGACCCCGGGCTGGGGAGCTGCCTGCTCCCTCTGCCTTGGGCTGCTCTGGGGATGGGGTCCTGCTCCTCAGTGAGGATGACACTGAAAGAAGAAATTGTAGCTTTTTTTTTTTGTTGTTTCCCCTAATTTTTTTTCCTCCTTTGGGGCTTTTTTTTGGGGGGGAGGGGGAGTGGACAGAGAACCCTCACCTGGCTCTGGGATTGAGGGATGTCCCGGAGCGAAGGCTGCTTGGCCCCAGCGCTGAAGGATGGGTCTCTGCTCTTGATGGGCTCAGCACTGTCAGGTCTCAGCACTTTGATGGGGTTCATCTCCTGCTTGGCTGGATTTGGGCTCTGGGAACTGGTACAAGATGATCCCAGGCAGGAGAGGGATGGGGTCACCCTCCCTCCTTGCACCGCGATGCACTTTGCTGTGGGGGAAACTGGCAAGCTCCCAGCACGAAATGTCTATTTATAATGGGAAACTGCTACTAAAGCTGGGGGGGTGGGGGTGGGGGGGGTGTACCTGGTTGTTTATCAATGTTAACTCTGAATAAACACTTGTGTGCAGGTGTCTGGGGGTTATTGGAAATCATTGTGCTGTGAGGATGCTCTAGTCTGGGTCCATGCCTGGCTTCGGGGGGGTCACTGGGGGCTTGGGGGTCACTGGAGGTGCAGCATGAGCCCAGCTGTGCCTTCTTCCATGGGAAGGGGCTGTTGAAGCCCTGGGTGGTTCCTCTGCAGCAGGGATATGGGCAGGAGGGTGTGTGAGGGCTGAGATGGGCAACCCCACCCCCCCTAATATGACCTGTGTTTACTCCCTTGGGCTGTGCCTGGGTGCAGGATTGGTGCTGCCACCCTGTCCCCAGCTGAGCCCTGAATCACCCTACAAATGCCCAGGCAGTGTGGTTGCCTGGGGAGCTGGCTGTCCTTCGTTAGGCTCAGCAGCAAACGAGCAGGGCTGGGCCGCAGGATGGGGCAGGGCTGACCCAGCCTGGATGGGGTGAGACGGGCAGAGCACCAGCCTCCACCCCACGGTTCCTGCATCCCTCCTGAGCTGGTGCCTGTGAGTTCCTGCAAATGGACAGCTCATGTCTGGCTTTGTTACCCATTTTTAAGTGGTTTTGGGGGTTTTTGCTTGGGGTCTTTTCCCATTTTGCCCTTTTTTGTTTGAGTGGAGCAAAACCACAGGTAGCCTGGATGATCTTAAAGGTCTTTCCCAACCCTGTGATGATTCTGTGACCTGTCTGGTTCCTCTGCCCTCTCCAAACTGGGCTGGCTGCAGCCCACAGGCAGCCAGCAGCTTTGGAAGCTGGGTTAGTAATTCAGGCAGGATCTCTGAAAAGAGAGATCCTGGATTCCAACTCCCAGGGCCTCTGTGGGGTGGCTTTATGGGCTTGTCCTGCCTTCAGCAGGACGTTGTAGCCTGGGGGTTATGTGTAGTCTTGTGGTTTGGGTTATTTGGACTCTTAAAATGACTCTTAAAATGACACTTAAACATCCTTCTGATGCTCTTCTCCTGCCCCAAGCTCCTTCCAGCCTTGGCTGGACCACTACACACACAGAAGGGATGGGGATGTCTGCTGTGGTTCCCAGTGTCACCAGTGGTGCCTTCGCAGAGCTGCTGTGGGGTTCAGGGGGCAGTGACACTCCCCGTAGACAGGCCCTTCCTGCACCCCACTTGCAAGGCAGCAAACAGGAAACGTGTGAGCAGTTGTGTGTAACCCCACAACGGAAAAGCTGCCTTGGGTAAGAGAGACAATGAGCGCTGGGGCTCAGGGCAGGGCTGTGGGCGGCAGCAGCAGCGCACCCAGCATGGGCCCAGCACCCCTCCTGGCCGGGGGGGCTTCACGGCCTCGGGTGCCCCGAAACTGAGGGTCCCTCTTGGCACGTGGGGAAGGTAAGTCCTGCTGCTCTGGGGGGCATCACCTTAAAACCAGAAAATGGAGGAAAATTAAGGGGGGTTTACTTGCTGTTGGTGAGTTGGGGGAGGACACGCGACTGGCTGAGGGCCCTGTTCTGGTGGCTGGGAGCAGTGGGGGGTGTTTCAAGGGAGAAGGTGGGTGTTGGGAGTCAAGTGATGTTTGGGGGGCCCTGGGTGGAGGGTGTAGCTCCCATCCCAGCCCCTCTCGTTCTTCTGTGCCTCTGTTGTGTGGTGGGCTCAGCTCACACCCCCCTGGGGCTGGGGCAGGTAACTGGGGGCTCCTCCATGCCTTAGACACCCACAGCTGCCACCCAGAGCTCCCACTTGTGCTCTGCCAGGGGCTGGGACCACCGTAAAGGCACCTAGTTTCTGTCCCTGGCCTGCTGGGTGTCCCGTGGGGCTCCAGTGACCCCTCAAGACCCTCCTGTGTCCTCATATTGCTACTGGGTAGCGCTTGGTGGGGGCTGTGCTTGAAGGGGAAGGAGGCATTGGGGGGCTTATTTGGGGACACGTTTCTGGTGCACCCCAGGATGTAGCAGAAACTCCATTT
The DNA here is from genome assembly GCA_022605575.1 of Laterallus jamaicensis coturniculus. NCBI lineage: Eukaryota > Metazoa > Chordata > Aves > Gruiformes > Rallidae > Laterallus > Laterallus jamaicensis. The sequence goes on from JAKCOX010000038.1 coordinate 3,834,613, forward strand.
CACATCACAAAAGGAGGGGGGGGGGGGCAGAGGGATGGAGCATCTTTGGGGGGGGTCCCCAGGCTGGGAGCAGAAAGCCAGGCTGCATCCAGCTCCACATCAGCCCCTCTCCGTGGCTGTGGCTTCCTTCCCCCGTGCTTTTGGATTTGCCATGTACAGAATGACTCCTCGTGGGGGTGGCAGGGTGGCTGCTGGTGATGCTGTCACCCACCCACGATGGGGAGCATGGGGGGGGGGGGCCCAAGCTGGGACCCCACAGGCGCGGTGGTGAAACCCTCCCTGAGGTGTCACACAGCTCTTCCTGGAGGTGACTCATGGCTGCGAAAGCCTGAGGAGGAGGAGGGGTGGGGAGGAACTTTAAAACCTGCTGCTGAGCCCTGGGAAAGCAGGTGGGACCCCCACGGGCTGCCCAGACCTCCAGCATCTCCTCAGCTGGTCCTTCGCTGGTGTCACCTCCCAGGTGTCCCTGCAGCCCCAGCAGTGCCAGGGCCCTCTGCACCCCCCACAGCTGGGGGGAGATTTGGGATGGGTGCTTGGCTGGTGGCCACAGAAGCTGCTTGCCCTGGGGGGTGCTGGGCTCCCAGCTGGTGGGGATGGTGGCTGCTGGCTGCAGGTCCAGGCCCCCTTGGCTCCATGCAATCAGAGATAAGAGCTCCTCTTCCCCTTGCCAAACCCACGGGCCTCTTACACCACCCAAAATGGATTTCCAGCTCAGTCCTGCTCCTCCATCTCCCACCACACCGGATCAAAGGGTCTCCAGCAAGGAGAGAACCAGCCCAGGCTCAGCACCCACCAGCTTCCCCCTTGGCAAACCAGGAGCCATGTCCGAGCGCCGGGCGGGCACCAAGGGCCGCAGGATGGGCTCCAGCCGGCGCAAGCTGCTGCGGGAGAGCCCTGGTGAGGCACCAGCAGCAGCCCCCAGCTCTGGGGAGGAGTCCCCATGGGCATCTGAAATGATGCAGAAGGTGCAGGACTTCCTCAGGGAGCAGGACAAGGACCAGGCTGGGTTCATCACCCGCTCGGACATGGAGGTAAGGAAGGGATGAGGGTGTCTTCTGGGGTCCAAAGCCAGCGGGGTGGTGGCTGGAGACTGGATGATGGGCAGGCTTTTCCCCCTCATTTGCTTTGTTCTTAGAAATTGCAGGAGGAGAATCTCCCGTGCAGCAGGGAGGAGATGGAGCTCATCTTTGATGGGCTGGATGCTGCTGGCACCGGGCGGTTGAGCACCGAGGAGTTCACTGCTGGGCTCTGTAAGTGCTGGCATGTGGCCTCTGAGCCACCCAGGCTGATCCTGGATGCTTCCCCTGTGCTTTCCCAGGAGGAACCTGGATGCTTTCCCAGGAGGAACCTGAAGCCTTCCTCTTGCTGGGTGGCACATGATGGAAATTGTCCCCATGTCAGCCCATGGCTTGCCTGGTGAAGAGTCCCATGGGAGCTATGGGGTGGGAAGCATCAGGGTTTGGGCTTTGCTGCTGCCTTGGGCAGGCACTGAGGGTTTGGGGTGTCTCTAGGGCAGTTCCTGAGCTCCCAGAAAACCGCCAGGCATCACCGCCGCTCGAAACTGGGATCCCGGAGGGTTCGCTTGGTCATCCCCAGCCCCGTGCTGGAGGGAGCAGACAGCGAGGAGAGGGGACACTTTGCTGCCTTTATGGAACAGCTGGGAACAGACAACGTCTCTGAAGAGTAAGCCACCCTGTTGAGCACCCATGGGTGCCCTGAAGATGGGGTAGAGGGGGAGAGGCTTGGGGCAGGAGGTCCCTGTGCAGGCAGCGAGCCCAGGAATGGCTTGGAAGTGCCTTTGGCCTGAGCACAGGGCCAGGGGACAGGCCCACAGCCACCCCAATGCTAATCTGTCCCCCAGGACCACACGTCCTGAGTGACAGGAGTTAAATCACCCAGGACCCCATAGCTGTACTGTCTGGGGGGGGTGGGGGGGATGTGTTGGGTGGGATGCTCACCACACAAATCCCCTCTCCCTGCAGACAGGAGATCTGGCAGCTGTGGGTGAAGCTCCGGCAGGATGAACCCCAACTCCTGGGCAACCTGGAGGACTTCCTGGCCAAGATGAGGCACCGCATCCAAGAGGCCAAGAGCAAGAAGGAGGCTTTGGAGCTGACCCTGAACAAGTGAGTGTCCCCCCCAGGGCAGTGGGGAGGAGCAGAGGAGGGAGGAACCTGGGTGCTTTCAGCATCCCCGTGGGATTGGAGGTGACATTTGGGGTCGGGCTCCCTCTCCAGTCACACTGGGAGGATGAGGACATGTCCTCGCTGGCTGAGCCTCTCCACCTGCATCCTGTAGATCCCAAGGGCAATGTGAGGGTCTCAGGGGCCTGCACCCAGGGCAGCAGGGTCTGAGCACCCCCCCTGGCCTTGCTGTCCCTGGCAGGCGCGTGGCTGAGCACAACAAGGAGGTGCAGCAGCTCTGTGAGGCCCTGGAGCAGCAGATCCAGCAGGAGCAGCAGCGGCTGCAGCAGGAGGTGGGTCACCAGCAGCTCCTCTCCCCTTGCCACCCACCCTGGGAGGGGACCCAGCACCCCCAAACCCTTCTGGAAAGTCCCGGATGGGCGAGTGGGTGCGAGGATACTTCTTGTGGTGGCAGAGCATGGCCCGGAGCCACCAGCATGACCTGGAGCTGCAGCAGGCGCTGGGCGCCAGCGAGAGGGAGGTGCAGCGCCTGGTCGCGGCACAGAAGGAGGTGAGCAGCCCCCAGCCCCACATCGCTTCCCCATCTCCCTGGGCTGTGCCTGTGGCAGCAACATGGTCCTGTGCAGCTGATCCTGGCCCATCCCCACCAGCCCTCAGTGCAGGCTGTCACGTAGGACCCTGACCACCACCTTTCCCACCCTCACCCCAACGCCTCCTCTCCATCCCCAGAGGACCAAGCTGAGCTTCCCACCCATCACTCTCAGTGGGGGCACATCCAGCCCCAGGTCTAGAGGAGATCATTACCCATAGGTGTTTAATTGTTGTTCCACGGGGGTCTGGGTGGGGTGTGAGTGCCCCTGTGGTTGTCCCACAGCTGGAGGCACGGTGCCGCAGCCTCCGCAGCACCCAGCAAGCCACCAGCACCGAAAACCAGCAGCTGCAGGAGAGCAACAGGGTGCTGGAGGACCAGCTGCAGCACCTCCATCAGCAGCTCCAGGAGACCCAGGAGCGCCTGCAGGCAGCAAGGGCTGCGGTGGCTCAGGGGCATGTGGAGCAGCCCAGGTGAGTTGCTGAGGCTCTGTCCTGTCCCTCTGCACGTATGTGGCTTCATCCTGGGGGGCTGCAGGGGCTGGAGGGTGAGTTTGATGAGTCTCAGTCATCATGATGCTTCAGTGGTCTCCACAGTGCAGATTAATTGTGGTTGGGTATCAGCATCGTGCACTGAGTGTGTCCTTGAGAGCAGTGCCTGTGGAGATGGGGACATCCTTCACCCAGAGGGACCCAACCAGGGCTAATGGAAGGTTTTGCTGTCCTGCTCCAGCCTGTCACTGCCTCCAGGCTGGGGACAACCCCCCAGGGTTGGGATGGACATGGTGAAGAGGGTGAAAATGCCATTTTGACCCTTGTGCTCTGTGCCTGCAGGTACAGGGTGGTGGCTGAGCTTCCCAGCAAGACCCCGCTGTCCCCACAGGTACTTGAGATGGGTGTGTGGGGATGGGATGGGGTGTCTGTGCCCCAAAGCCTTGAGCTGTTTGTTTTGGGACTGCTGGGGAGCCCAAGAGGCATGGGGTGCTTCTGCAGCAGTGGCAGTGACTCCCCTAAAAGCTTTCTCAAACTGGGTTGGCATGGCACCCTGGGGAGGGCATATTAGCTCTGACACCCCCAAGATTTTGGGTGGTTGCACCTGGATACCTGCTGGCAAGCTCAGCATCGTTCCACATCATTGGCTCCTTTGCCAAGTGCTTTTCTGTCTCCTCCTCTCTCCCTGTTTGCTGCAGACGAGCCTGGAGAAGAGCGAGATGCACCACTCTGAGATGAGGATCAGGCTGGGCTCCCAGGGCTCCAAGACCAAAACCAAGAGCATCCACCAAGTGTAAGGGACCCAGGGCAACAGCTGCTGCTTCAGTTCATGCCCTCAACATCCATGAGCTGGTACCAAGGTCCCAACTCCTCCACCCACCCAGGAAAACCCCGATATGAGTTCCTTTCAGTGCTCCTGCCCCACACACCCATCTCCTCCTGGGGGTCAGGTCTCCCCCCAGCTCACCCATGTGCATCGCTCCTGAGGCTCCTGCACTCCCTGGACTTGGCTGAGTTGTGTCTTTCCATCTCCAGCCATGTGAGTTTGGAGTCTGGGAAGAGGCACTCTCACTCCCAGGCAGGGTGCAGCCCCAGCTCTGTGCCCCCTGATGTGCAGCCCCCTCTCCCCTGTCCCCAGTTGGTGCCTGTGTGAGCTTCCAGTACAGCTCGAGGGTAAATACAGTCAGGATTGGAGAAGGATGGGGTGAGGTAGGGGAGGAGAGACCCTCCTGGTACCAGCCCAGATGGATGGGAGGGAGCTAGAGCCTGACCTGGGGATGGGGCTGGGCTGATCTCCCCACTCTTCTGCCCTTTCCAGGGTTTGGGAAATGCCACCAGCAGAAGTAAGCTTTTTGGGACCCCAGCTGAGGGCAAGCTCCACAGAAGAGGACCCTTTCCCAGAATTTCTGAAAGAGGAACACTTTTCTGACCAAAGCTCTTTGCTAAGAGAGATGAATGATGCAATAGCTGCCCTGAACAAACAGCTGAAGCCACAGGCACTAGATGCACCCCCTGCGCTGGCAGACGCTGCCCAAAAGCCCTGGAGTGATGCTGAGCCCCAGATGGGGCCAGAGGCAGCCACAGGCCATGGCACACCCCCCAGGGTCAGGCAAGAGACCCTCTCCAGCCACACTGGTCATGAGATGTTTGAAGGAGACCTGAAAGAGGGACCAGCCACAGCTGAACTTCATGCTCCAGGGGTGACACAGGCTGGTGCGTCCGTGGGAGCTGGGCACCACAGGGCTCAGGAGCTGGGGGCAGAGCAGGGAGAGACTCTGGAGGAGGCATGGGGGATGTTATTCCTGCAAGGGAAGGGCTCTGGTGTGAAGGAGCTGATGCCAAAGGCAGCTGAGCACCCACAAGGAGCACTGGGAGAGAGCATGGAGGCAGAAGAGCGGGCGCTGCCGGAGGGGGAGGGAGAAGGATGGATGCAGGAAAGAACAGCTTGGGAGAAGGCACAGCTCCTGGGAGAAGCTAAGGAAGCAGCATTATCCCAGGGAGAAAATCTGGAGGTGGGCTTGGGGCCACCTGAGGCTGGGGAGGCAGGTCTAGCAGCAGGATGGCAGCTTGGCCTGGCTGCCCCTCCAGAGGAGTGTGCACAGCCCCACGGAGCAGGGCTGGGGGAAGAGGCTGGCCCACCATCAGGGCTCTCCCAGGAACATGAAATACATCCTGGAGAGCACCTGGAGCCAGAGCCACCATCCCAAGGTGAGGTGAGAGTGGGAGCATCCCAGGAGGATGGTGTCCTCCCCGAGGTGACAGTGGCTCCGGGCCCAGGGGTGCTGGAGGAGGAGCAGGTCAGTGCTGAGCTGCAGCCCTGGGGAGACACTTTGGATGTCAAGGTGCCACCAGCCCAGCACGGGGGGAGCAGAGGAGCTGGGGTTGAGGAAGGGAAGGTGGAGGTGCCACAGCCCATGGAGGCAGAGCTGCAGCTGCACAGTGAGTCTGTGAGGGGAGACGCAGGGCAGGGAGGGAGCAGGGGTGCAGAGGTGCTGCAGGAGGATGATAACCAGGATTTGGGGCTGGCAGAGGGAGAGGGTGCTGCTGCAGTGTGTGCTGAGGGTCTTTCCCCAGTAGAAACACCTGTGGGGAGCCCAGACCTGGGGGGGATGTTCCCAGTTAAGGCTCAGGCACTGGAACTGTTGGGGGCAGAGGATGCCCAGGCAGACACGCAGCTGCCTGGGGGTGCCAGACCAGAACCCCCCCTGGCAGGCGAGGGTCCAGCAGCAATGCAGCTGGTGGAGGAGGCTGAGGATGGGGAAGAAGGGCAGGGGGAGTGTGAGCTGCTGCAGGAGCCCCTGATGGTTCTGCACGGGACAGGGTTGGGGCAGGGAGGCGGGTCTGGGGCAGAGGAGCAGCCAGGAGCCGAGGCCGATGAGCTCAGCCCTGGAAGGGGGGGTCCTGCTCCTCTGCCCGTGATGACATTTGGGGTGCAGAGGCCAGGAGTGGAGGTGAATGGAGATGTAGAGCACCCAGAGGAAGATGAGGAGCTGGAACTGGTGCAGGGAGAGGGCAGCAAGGAGGATGGACTGTTCCTTGATAAGTCTCAGGGCCTGGAACTGGCAGAGGCAGAGGATGCCCAGACAGACACACAGCTGCCTGGGGGTGCCAGCCCAGAACCCCCCCTGGCAGGGAAGAGTCCAGCAGTGATGCAGCTGGTGGAGCAGGCTGAGGATGGGGAAGAAGGGCAGGGTGAGCATGAGCTGCTGCACGAGCCTGTGCTTGATCTGCAGGGAGAGGGGGCTCCTGAAGGTGTGCAGCCATGGGCAGAGGCTGAAAGCCTGGCTGTGCTGGGGGACCAGACCACTGATGCCAACGTGCAGGAGCTTACTGAGGCAGACAAGCTCCAAGTGACCCTGGGAGGGAGCACAGAATCAGATATTCAGCCCCCCAGTGAAGCTGGTTATCTGGACACAGAGCAGGGAGGGAGCATGGCTCCAGATGTGGAACCCCTGGATCAACTGGATACTCCAGAGTCGGTAGAAAAGCAGGAGGCAGAGGATGCCCAGGAAGACACACAGCTGCCTGGGGGTCCTGGCCCAGAAGCTCTGCAGGGAAGGGGAGACCATGCAGCGCTGCAGCTGGTGGAGAAGGCTGAGGATGGAGCACAAGGGCAGGGTGAGTGTGAGCTGCTGTATGAGCCTGAGCTTGATCTGCAGGGAGAGGGGGCTTCCAGAGGTGTGCAGCCATGGGCAGAGGCTGAAAGCCTGGCTGTGCTGGGGGACCAGAGCACTGATGCCAATGTGCAGGAGCTTACTGAGGCAGACAAGCTCCAAGTGACCCTGGGAGGGGGCACAGAGGCAGATCTGCAGCCCCCCAGTGAGGCTGGTTATCTGGACACAGAGCAGGGAGGGACCGTGGCTCCAGATGTGGAACCCCTGGATCAGCTGGAAACTCCAGACTTACCAGAAAAAGGGGAGGCAGAGGACTCAGGGCAGGGGGAGGATGAGCTGCTGCATGAGTCTGAGCTCGATCCACAGGGAGAAGGGGCTTCCAGAGGTGTGCAGCCATGGGCAGAGGCTGTAATCCAGGGCATGCTGGGGGACCAGAGCACTGATGCCAATGTGTCACCGCTTTTGGAGGTGGATGAGCTCAAATCAGCTCCTGGAGGGGGCACAGAATCAGCTCTGCTGCTGCCAAGAGAGGCTGGTTACCTGGATACAGAGCAGGGAGGGAGCGTGGCTCCAGGGGTGCAACTGCTGGAGGAGGATGATAACCAGGATTTGGGGCTGGCAGAGGGAGAGGGTGCTGCTGCAGTGTGTGCTGAGGGTCCTTCCCCAGTAGAAACACCTGTGGGGAGCCCAGACCTGGGAGGGATGTTCCCAGTTAAGGCTCAGGCACTGGAACTGGTGGGGGCAGAGGATGCTCTGACAGACACACAGCTGCTTGGGGGTGCCAGACCAGAACCCCCCCTGGCAGGGGAGGGTCCAGCAGCGATGCAGCTGGTGGAGGAGGCTGAGGATGGAGCACGAGGGCAGAGTGAGTGTGAGCTGCTGCAGGAGCCTGTGCTTGACTCACAGGGAGAGGGGCCAGGTTTGGATGTGCAGCCATGGGCAGAGGCTGTAATCCAGGGCATGCTGGGGGACCAGAGCACTGATGCCAATGTGTCACTGCTTTTGGAGGTGGATGAGCTCAAATCAGCTCATCTGCAGCTTTGGAGTGAGCAGGGAGGGAGCATGGCTCCAGATGTGGAACCCCTGGATCAGCTGGATACTCCAGACCTACTAGAAAAAGGGGAGGCAGAGGACTCAGGACAGGGGGAGGATGAGCTGCCACAAAAGCCCGTGCTTGATCTGCAGGGAGAGGGGGCTCCTGAAGGTGTGCAGCCATGGGCAGAGGCTGAAAGCCTGGCTCTGCTGGGGGACCAGAGCACTGATGCCAATGTGCAGGAGACTATAGAGGCAGATAAGCTCCAAGTGACCCTGGGAGGGGGCACAGAGGCAGATCTGCAGCCCCCCAGTGAGGCTGGTTATCTGGATACAGAGCAGGGAGGGAGTGTGGCTCCAGATGTGGAACCCCTGGATCAGCTGGATCCTCCAGAGGTATTAGAAATGAGGGAGGCAGAGGACTCAGGGCAGGGGGAGGATGAGCTGCTGCCGGAGTCTGAGCTCGATCCACAGGGAGAAGGGGCTTCCAGAGGTGTGCAGCCATGGGCAGAGGCTGTAATCCAGGGCATGCTGGGGGACCAGAGCACTGATGCCAATGTGTCACTGCTTTTGGAGGTGGATGAGCTCAAATCAGCCCCAGGAGGTGACACAGAGGCAGCTCTGCAGCTCTGGAGTGAGCAGGGAGGGAGCGTGGCTCCAGATGTGCAGCCCCTGGATCAGCTGGATCCTCCAGAGTCAGTAGAAATGAGGGAGGCAGAGGATGCCCAGACAGACACACAGCTGCCTGGGGGTCCTGGCCCAGAACCCCCCCTGGCAGGGGAGAGTCCAGCAGCGATGCAGCTGGTGGAGGAGGCTGAGGATGGAGCACGAGGTCAGGGTGAGTGTGAGCTGCTGCAGGAGCCTGTGCTTGACTCACAGGGAGAGGGGCCAGGTTTGGATGTGCAGCCATGGGCAGAGGCTGTAATCCAGGGCATGCCGGGGGACCAGAGCACTGATGCCAATGTGTCACTGCTTTTGGAGGTGGATGAGCTCAAATCAGCTCCTGGAGGGGGCACAGAATCAGCTCTGCTGCTGCCAAGAGAGGCTGGTTACCTGGATACAGAGCAGGGAGGGAGCGTGGCTCCAGGGGTGCAACTGCTGAGGGAGGATGATAACCAGGATTTGGGGCTGGCAGAGGGAGAGGGTGCTGCTGCAGTGTGTGCTGAGGGTCCTTCCCCAGTAGAAACATCCGTGGGGAGCCTCGACCTGGGGGGGATATTCCCAGTTAAGGCTCAGGCACTGGAACTGGTGGGGGCAGAGGATACCCAGGCAGACACACAGCTGCTTGGGGGTGCCAGCCCAGAACCCCCCCTGGCAGGGGAGAGTCCAGCAGTGATGCAGCTGGTGGAGGAGGCTGAGAATGGGGAAGAAGGGCAGGGTGAGTGTGAGCTGCTGCAAGAGCCTGAGCTCCAACTGCAGGGAGAGGGGCCAGGTTTGGATGTGCAGCCATGGGCAGAGGCTGAAAGCCTGGCTGTGCTGGGGGACCAGAGCACTGATGCCAATGTGCAGGAGACTATAGAGGCAGATAAGCTCCAAGTGACCCTGGGAGGGGGCACAGAGGCAGATCTGCAGCCCCCCAGTGAGGCTGGTTATCTGGATACAGAGCAGGGAGGGAGTGTGGCTCCAGATGTGGAACCCCTGGATCAGCTGGATCCTCCAGAGGTATTAGAAATGAGGGAGGCAGAGGACTCAGGGCAGGGGGAGGATGAGCTGCTGCCGGAGTCTGAGCTCGATCCACAGGGAGAAGGGGATTCCAGAGGTGTGCAGCCATGGGCAGAGGCTGTAATCCAGGGCGTGCTGGGGGACCAGAGCACTGATGCCAATGTGTCACTGCTTTTGGAGGTGGATGAGCTCAAATCAACCCCAGGAGGTGACACAGAGGCAGCTTTGCAGCTCTGGAGTGAGCAGGGAGGGAGCGTGGCTCCAGATGTGCAACCTCTGGATCAGCTGGATACTCCAGACCTACTAGAAAAAGGGGATGCAGAGGACTCAGGGCAGGGGGAGGATGAGCTGCCACAAAAGCCCGTGCTTGATCTGCAGGGAGAGGGGGCTCCTGAAGGTGTGCAGCCATGGGCAGAGGCTGAAAGCCTGGCTGTGCTGGGGGACCAGAGCACTGATGCCAATGTGTCACTGCTTTTGGAGGTGGATGAGCTCCAATCAACCCCAGGAGGTGACACAGAATCAGCTCTGCAGCCCTGGACCAAGCAGGGAGGGAGCGTGGCTCCAGATGTGCAGCCCCTGGATCAGCTGGATCCTCCAGAGTCAGTAGAAATGAGGGAGGCAGAGGATGCCCAGACAGACACACAGCTGCCTGGGGGTGCCAGCCCAGAACCCCCCCTGGCAGGGGAGGGTCCAGCAGTGATACAGCTGGTGGAGGAGGCTGAGGATGGAGCACGAGGGCAGAGTGAGTGTGAGCTGCTGCAGGAGCCTGTGCTTGACTCACAGGGAGAGGGGCCAGGTTTGGTTGTGCAGCCATGGGCAGAGGCTGTAATCCAGGGCATGCTGGGGGACCAGAGCACTGATGCCAATGTGTCACTGCTTTTGGAGGTGGATGAGCTCAAATCAACCCCAGGAGGGGGCAGAGAATCAGCTCTGCTGCTGCCAAGAGAGGCTGGTTACCTGGATACAGAGCAGGGAGGGAGCGTGGCTCCAGGGGTGCAACTGCTGAGGGAGGATGATAACCAGGATTTGGGGCTGGCAGAGGGAGAGGGTGCTGCTGCAGTGTGTGCTGAGGGTCCTTCCCCAGTAGAAACATCCGTGGGGAGCCCAGACCTGGGGGGGATGTTCCCAGTTAAGGCTCAGGCACTGGAACTGGTGGGGGCAGAGGATGCCCAGACAGACACACAGCTGCCTGGGGGTGCCAGCCCAGAAACCCCCCTTGCAGGGGAGAGTCCAGCAGTGATACAGCTGGTGGAGGAGGCTGAGGATGGGGAAGAAGGGCAGGGTGAGTGTGAGCTGCTGCAGGAGCCTGAGCTCCAACTGCAGGGAGAGGGACCAGGTTTGGATGTGCAGCCATGGGCAGAGGCTGAAAGCCTGGCTGTGCTGGGGGACCAGACCACTGATGCCAATGTGCAGGAGACTATAGAGGCAGATAAGCTCCAAGTGACCCTGGGAGGGGGCACAGAGGCAGATCTGCAGCCCCCCAGTGAGGCTGGTTATCTGGACACAGAGCAGGGAGGGACCGTGGCTCCAGATGTGGAACCCCTGGATCAGCTGGATCCTCCAGAGGTATTAGAAATGAGGGAGGCAGAGGACTCAGGGCAGGGGGAGGATGAGCTGCTGCAGGAGTCTGAGCTCGATCCACAGGGAGAAGGGGCTTCCAGAGGTGTGCAGCCATGGGCAGAGGCTGTAATCCAGGGCGTGCTGGGGGACCAGAGCACTGATGCCAATGTGTCACTGCTTTTGGAGGTGGATGAGCTCAAATCAACCCCAGGAGGTGATACAGAGGCAGCTCTGCAGCTCTGGACCGAGCAGGGAGGGAGCGTGGCTCCAGATGTGCAGCCCCTGGATCAGCTGGATCCTCCAGAGTCAGTAGAAATGAGGGAGGCAGAGGATGCCCAGACAGACACACAGCTGCCTGGGGGTGCCAGCCCAGAACCCCCCCTGGCAGGGGAGGGTCCAGCAGCGATGCAGCTGGTGGAGGAGGCTGAGGATGGTGCAGCCCTGGCACCCCTGGGCCCAGCTGGGATGCAGGAAGGGTGGCAGAGCCAGTCTCCTGCCTTGGTGGCCAGTCTGCATGCAGCTCACACTGCAGACATGTGGGAGGGGGCTGCTGGTGCACATATGTCCCCCCTAGCTGAGGCCACTTTACATCCTGAGCATGCTGCTGAGGGTCCTGGTGTGAACATGATGCTGGGAGCACTCACTGGGGCAGATGGGCAGACCCCAGAGGATGCCAAGACACTGGAAATACCACAGGGAGAGGGGAGTGATGCAGAGGACAGGCCTTTGGATGGAGCTCGAGCTGTGGAAGCGGTGCAGGGAGGGAGGCTGGAGGCAGGGGTGAGGAGTTTAGGTGGCACTCAGACTCTAGGGATGAAGCATGGCCACGATGAGGATGGCCTGCCTGCTCTGGCCCCCCTGGTCTCCCAAGTGCCATTAGAAACCAGCAGGCTGCAGCTGCAAACGGTGATGCAGGAGGATGTTCTCGTTCCAGATGTGTGGCGGCTAGGTGGCTCGGGACAGGCAGCCCCAGGTGAGCTTCAGGAACAGGTCTCAGCACAGAGAGCTAAGGTGAAGCTTCACACTGCTCCCCAGCAGCCGGAGAAGCCTCTGCATGAGATGGAAAGGGAGCAGGTAGCTGCCAGACCTGCTGAGCCTCCAAAACAAGAGGTGCCACCAGCGTCACCCCTTCACACAAGGGTGCCACAGGAGGAAGGTGCTGGGAATGATCAGTTGGGGATGGTCCTCAGGAACAGCTCGCTGAGGAATGTGGCCATCATCAGCATGCAACCTCAAAGGCAGCTCTTGGGAGAGCAGAGCCAAGACCCCCACGCTGGGCAACAGGAGAAGCAGCAAGAGGCTGGGTGGAAAATGAGCCATGAAGGTGGGCACAGCCCGGGACTTCCAGGGCCTGTGACTGCAGCTGGGGCAGAAGCTGCCCTAAGGAGTTCTCCAGATGCTTTACTGGACCCAGACCACCTCTACAACGTGCTGTTTGTTGGGGACTCCCACGTGGGCAAAACCTCATTCCTGTACCGGCTGCACGCAGGCGCCTTCAACCCACACCTCACCGCCACAGTAGGTAGGTCTCCTCCAGCTCCTCTCCCACTTGGCTCTGCCCTTGCTTCACAATTGTTCACAATACCCTTTCCTCCACCCCACAAGCTGCTGGAGACCATGACATACATGTTAGGGCTCATGCCAAGCGTGCTGCATGACCTGTCCCCAGTCCACCAAATTCACACACCTGGATGCTCCTGAGCAGGCTGGTCCTTCTTGCCCTCTCCAGGGCACCAATCCCAATCATCCTAGCACTCTTCTCTCTGCTTTATTCTCCTCTCTTAGCCAGCCTGGCTTTACTCATTGTGAGATTAGAGACCTTCCCCAAATCCAGCCAACAAAGACCTAAAAGCTGGAGGCTCGCTGAGGACCAGCCCGCTTGAGCTGCAGCCTCACCTGCCCCATGCACCTTCTCCATCCCTTCTCTTGTCACTGGGGTGAACTCTACAGTATCCAAATATCCCTTTTTGTGGCTCCTAGGACTGGATTATCAGGTCAAAAATCTTGTTGTGGACAACAAGTGCTTTTCTCTCCGCCTGTGGGACTCAGCTGGCCAAGAGAGGTAAGGTGCTGTGCTGTGTGCCAAGGGGGAGCAACCTCTGCTTGGGTTCTGAGGCTTTGTTTTGGTAGTTCAGTGGAAGGGAATGTTCCTGGCTTTGCTGAGCAAAGGAGGGGTTTGTTTACAAAGGGACTCTGTACAGTGTGTCATCTGATAAAGAATAATAAAGGAAGTAATTAAGATAAAAATAAGCTCTTTGCACGTCCTCTGCGCTCAGGACAGGAGCAAAACCTGGGGGGGGGGGGGGGGGGGGGGGGTTGTAGGCATGTGTTTCCAGCTTTCCCACTGGGATTTCAGGTTGTTTCTAGGTGAAACCTCCTTAGACCTTATCAGTGGCCATTCCCCTCTGCGCAGGTACCGCAGCATCACCAAACAGTACTTCCGGAAGGCGGATGGGGTGGTGCTGATGTACGACATCACCTCCGAGTATTCCTTCTCAGACGTGAGGTACTGGCTGACCTGCATCCAGGTGGGTGAAGCAGGGAAACCTTGGTCTATCCCTGAGGCCTGGGAAGTGGGAGTGACTCCAACCAGTGAGGGATGGAGATCTGGAGGTGGCCGAGCCCTCTGGTAAAGGGCATTCGCTTTGATTTCATTTCATTTTGCTTGCATTTCATTTTGGGGGGTGACCTGCTGGAGAGGAGCTCTGTGGAGAAGGACCTGGGGGTGCTGGTGGGTGACAGGGTGGCCATGAGCCAGCAGTGTGCCCTGGGGCTGAGAGAGACAATGGGATCCTGGGGGCATCAGGAGGAGTGTGGGCAGCAGGTCACAGGAGGGGATCCTCCCCCTCTGCTCTGCCCTGCTCAGGCCCCACCTGGAGTGTTGTGTCCAGTGCTGGGCTCCCTGGGATCAAAAGGACAGGGATCTCCTGGAGAGAGTCCAGAGAAGGGCTACGAAGATGATGAAGGGCCTGGAGCATCTCTCCTGTGAGGAAAGGCTGAGAGAGCTGGGGCTGTTCAGCCTGGAGAGAAGAAGACTGAGGGGGACCTGATCAATGTTTATCAATATCTGAAGGATGGGGTGCAGGGGGAATTGGCCAGCCCCTTTTCAGTGCTCCTGACTTTCTGCTCTTTAACTGCCCAGGAAGGAGCAGAAGATGGAGTTGGGATTCTGCTTCTTGGGAACAAAACTGACTGTGCTGCAGAGAGACGGGTCCCTACGAAGGAGGGGGAACGCTTGGCCCAGGTAAGTGCATGGCCCTGCTGAAGCCTGCTGTCCCCCTAAGCTAGGCAAGGACAGCTAAGGCTGGATGCCACCAGCCGGAGGAGCTGGGGAAAGGTGAAAGCCCTTCATTTCCCTTCTGTGCATCAGTGGTCAGCAAAGTCATCTCTGACCCCATCTTCCACCTTTCCCTGCCTTGCTTTCCCCTTCCTGTTTGAGTTTTGACCCCTCCAGTAAAGCTGTTTATGGAGCTGGATCCATGCAGCAAAATCTTTTCAGCTCCACTTACCTTTGCCATGGTGTCATGAACCTTCCCAGCATCAGAGAAATACCAATCAAACCACCAAGCTCTGCCCTGTATTTAAAGACACTGAAACACTTAAAGCACAATTAATCTCTTCAAGTGGAGATGGTGAATAAAAATGAGTTGAGAAGAGTCTCACTTGGACTAAATGAATTTTAAAGCTTATGGGAGTTGGGCTGGGTTTATGAATGCAGGCAGCAGGACAAGGGGTTGGATGCTTCCCCCCCCCCACCCCAAACCAGGCACTGGCAGGCACCAAAGACCTGGGAATATCTCATTACATCTCCATGTTCACTCTGCTAACCAAGGGGCATCACTGCTCGTTCTGTCAGCCTCTCCCTTGGTGTTAAAAGCTGATGTTGTAGCTCAAGAAGAGCTGGATTTCACCCTCATATTCCAGTATTGAGTTGTTTGTTTCCTCAAGCCCCTCCTGTTTCTTCTTGCCTGTGACTGTCCCACAGCTCTTTACTCCTATATTAAGCCACTGCAAGAGAACATTTATCTGGGCTCTGTGTCTTCCAGGAGCATCAGCTCATGTTTTATGAATGCAGTGCTGCCTCAGGCCACAACGTCTCCGAATCCATGGTCAGCTTCATCAGGTGAGGCACATGCTTGGATTTTGCAAGATCTCCTGAATTTAACAGGCTCTCTCCTGCTTCTTTAAGCTCCAAACGCCACTGTGTTACTGTCACTTGAGACTCCACGTGCCCAAACATCAGGGAAAACTCATGTGCTTGGCTGGGATGAACTGGAGAGAAAGAAATAATACTGGAGTGTTGTGTCCAGTGCTGGGCACCCTGGGATCAAAAGGACAGGGATCTCCTGGAGAGAGTCCAGAGAAGGGCTATGAAGATGATGAAGGGCCTGGAGCATCTCTCCTGTGAGGAAAGGCTGAGAGAGCTGGGGGTGTTCAGCCTGGAGAGAAGAAGACTGAGGGGGGACCTAATCAATGGTTATCAATATCTGAAGGATGGGGTGCAGGGGGAATTGGCCAGCCCCTTTTCAGTGTCTGTGGGGACAGGACAAGGGGCAATGGCTGCAAATTGGAGCACAGGGAGTTCCACAGCAACATGGGGAGGAACTTTTCCCAGTGAGGGTGAGGGAGCCCTGGGACAGGCTGCCCAGGGGGTGTGGAGTCTCCTTCTCTGGAGAGATTCCAGCCCCATCTGGACACTGACCTGTGTGCCCTGTCCTAGGGACCCTGCTTGGGCAGGGGGTTGGACCCCAGGAGCTCTTGAGGTCCCTTCCAACCCCTGTGGTTCTATGAAATATCTCCTGAACAGTCAGTGTTGCAAGGAGATGAATAAAACCCTTTTCAGGATGCTGCTGACTTCTCCTTGGGTTGACTGCAATAAATCCAGTCTGTGAATTGATTTGAGGTTGGCTTTGTTTTTCCAAGCAGAGCCTGTGGTTTTTGGATCACCCTGAGCTGGAAGGATTCTAACTCCTTTCAGCCACACTGAGTGTCCTTTACTGATGCTTGTCAAGACAAATAGCACCCCAAAATAGAGGGGAAACACCTGGCTTATTTTCCTTCCTTCCTTTTTCTCCCAGGTTGCTCAAAGCTCGTGAAGATGAATTAAAAAATAAGGTGGTAGAGGAACCAAGGCCACCCCAGAAGAAGAAGGGCTGCTGCTAGTGATGGACAGACACCCACCCACTCCCTGGGGTTTTAAGCATCTCTGCTCCCTGTGTGCCTGCCTTGCCTGATCTCCCTCGGATGCTGTGGGCAAAAAGGTGCTGTGGAGGTGCTGGCTGTCACCCAGCCCCTTCCCTGCTCATCTCCAGTGATTATCCCAGAGCACAGGAGCCATCCAAAATCTTTGTTGGGAAACTTACTGCTTTCTTTTGGAGGCAAAAAAACCCCCAAAAAACCTAAGGAAAGAGACAGAAAAGGAACCCAGCTGGATCTGAGATGCTGGAATGATACTGGATGGAGCAGGGAGTAAAATCCAGTCTCAGGATAAAAGAAATGAATTCCCTGGTGTGTAAAACTGTGGGGTTTAGGGCCATGAGTGACGACTTCTGTTCCAGCTTTATGGTCTGATTGGGTTTGATCTGGAACAACAAAACACGTGGCATCACCTAAACAGCCTTCTGAAGGCTCTTCAATTAGGCAAGCCCCAAGCTGGTTCTTCTCTTCCCTGGGTTATCAGGCCAGGTCTTGACAGAAAAATCTACTAGAACCCTCTCAGAGTAAGTTGAAAGGCCTGAGTGCACATCCTGGGAAGCAGGAGCAGCGCTGGGGCTGTGAGCTGGGGGTGGGATGAAGCTCCTGGCACTCTGTTGCTCCTAGAGTGGATTTTTTGCACCATTGCAGCAAATCTCAGGGTGAGCAGGGAAGGACAAGCTGCTGCACCCTGTCTGTCCTTCTGCAGGGAGATGGCTTCTCCCCAGAATCACAGCATCACCAGGTTGGAAAAGACCTGTGAGATCAAGGAGTCCAACCATTCCTGTCCTGTGCTGACCCAGATCCCTGAGCACCTCATCTCCCCTCTGATAAACACCCCCAGGGGGTGACTCAGCCCCTCCCTGGGCAGCCTGTGCCACAGCCCCACAACTCTGCCAGGGAAGAACTTTTCCCTCCCATCTGCTCTGCCCCTGCCCTGGGGCAGCTTGAGCCCATTGCCCCTTGTCCCATCTCCTGTTCCCTGGCTGAAGAGACCATCCCCCACCTCTCTGCACCCTCCTGGCAGGGCAGGGGAGGGGTGAGAAGGTCTCCCCTCAGCCTCCTCTTCTCCAGGCTGAACACCCCCAGCTCCCTCAGCTGCTCCTCAGAGGATTTGCCCTCCAGCCCCTTCCCCAGCCTGGCTGCCCTTCTCTGGACTCACTCCAGGCCCTCCATGTCCTTCTGATGGTGAGAAGCCCAGAACTGGACCCAGCACTCAAGCTGCAGCCTCCCCAGTGCCCAGTCCAGGGTCATTACTTCTTCAGGAAGCTCTGAATCAGTTCTAAAAGCCAGCATGAACAATCTCAGCAGGCACATGTCCCAATATCAGGGTTGGTTGTTGGGTTTGTTGTTGTTTTCTTTCCCCTCTTTACAGCTTGATGCAGAGAACTCTATTTTTGCACATACTAAATAAATAAGAACCCAGGTGTTGTGGTTTAGTAGCTTTATGCATTGCATGCATTGCCTCATCCCCCAGCACTTCAACAGCTGTAAATCCAGGCTGGGCTTAGACACAGACTCCAGGGGAAGGATTCTGCTCAGGTGGGTTTGCTTTTTGTTGCCATTATTATTTAGATGTATAATATGGCAAAGTGTAATAGTAGCTGGGTTCTGCTTTACAAAAATTACAGTAACAAGAGGTGGTTTTCTAATAACACTATATATATATATATATACACATATATTTAATTGTTTTTTTAAAAAAAGTAGTATGCCTGGATGTCTCTGAGTGTTACTGCTCAGCTTGCTGTTTGTAGCAGTCCCCAATGTGTAGCAATCACAAATCTATTAGAATATGTATTAATAAAAGCCTGGGGAACTGGGACTAAGGTCTCCATGGACAGGAAAAATTCCAGTTTAGGTTTAGTCTTGATCAACTCTCCCTGTGATGCTCAGAGCTGGGTGAGAGCAGCTTCCCTGGCTCTGCTGCTCACTGAATTAGGCTTTTCAGTGAGGCCAGCTCTGTGTGACACCCCAAAGCACTCAGTGCAAACAGCACTGCTTTGTAGCTGGGGATGCACAGAGACGCTGACAGACCAAGCTCGTGCTCAGAAGGTTCTGGGCTTTACTGGGTAGAGCCCATCTTTGCAGTGATGTGGGGCTCCATCAGCAGAGGGGTGGCAGCAGGGACAGGGAGGGCATTGTCCCTCTCTGCTCTGCCCTCCTGAGGCCCCAGCTGGATCCTGTGTCCAGAGCTGGGGCCCAACACAAGAAAGATGTGGGGCTGTTGGAGAGGGGTCAGAGGAGCCACGGAGATGCTCAGAGGGCTGGAGCAGCTCCCCTCTGGAGAGAGGCTGAGGGAGCTGGGCTGGGTCAGCCTGGAGAAGAGAAGGCTGTGGGGGGACCTCATTGCAGCCTGCCAGTCCCTGAAGGGAGCAGAGGAACAGGAGGGGAATCAGCTTGTTCAAGGGCAGAGACTGGCAGGACAAGGGGGATGGAGTGAAGCTGGAGGAGGGAAGGGTTAGATTGGACATTAGGGGGAAGTTCTTTGCAGAGAGAGTGGTGAGGGGCTGGAACAGGCTGCCCAGAGAGGGGGTGGGTGCCCCATGTCTGGGGGTGTTCAAGGCCAGGTTGGATGGGGCCCTGGGCAACCTTGTGTAGCTCTAGGCCTGAGGTTGGTGTCCCTGCCTGTGGCAGGGGGTTGGAGCTCTGTGATCCTTGGGGTCCCTTACAACCCAAGACATTCTATGTCTTTCAGAGATGAGTTATCTCCTCTGCACACCCCATCTGATAGCTCCACCACCTCTGTACCACTGAAGCTCCCCTCCCCTGTGTGCCTTCCCCCTGACACAAGCCATCTTCCCTGGGCTCCATCATTGAAAGATGATGCAGTACATTAATACCCCCATTTCATCGAGCCCTGGTTACCATCTTTCACTGTAAAATGTTTTTACTGATGGAGCAGTGGCAGCAGCCTCAAGCCCACAGCTCCTCAGGAAGACTTTATGTGACTCTAGGAAAAGCTGTGCCTGGATTCAGTATTTGGGGCACCTAACTGGCTTTTTTTTGGGGGGGAAAGGGGCACATTTCACTCTTTCTGCTTTCCTGTTTTAAAATAACAAACCCACACGCATTTTGCAAGGCTGGTCCTTGATAAGAGAAGCACCATTTCAGTTTAATCAACCCAAAAAGGTTCTCTTTACTGGGTCTGCAGCGGTTCCCAGCCACATGTACACCAAAGCCATCCACTGGATCAGCTTCTTCCTTTGCCTAAATTCTCTGGGCTTGTGTGCTGAAGATGCTGCTTTACCGGATGGCAGCAGGATTGTGCCGAGTGATGGTTTTATTTGGAGTTGAGGCGGCTGAGGCTACGTTTTCCCATTAGATGGCAGCAAACGCAGCAGTACCTTCGAGCTGCAATATCACTGCTGCAAAGCAAGACCCAGGAAGCTCGAACAGGGGCCAGAAGAGTGCTCAGCAAAAGAAAAGGCTTCCCAGAAGAGCAGACAAAGAAATGTCTCCCTCCACGCAAAATCACGCCTAGAAAAAAGGGTTGGAGTTGGTGCCAAAAGCTGTTGCCTTAAAACAAGTGTTACTCCACTCCAACTCACCCTGCCAAACTTGGAAATGAATTTTTCATTGTCAGGTTGAGAGAAATGCCAGGAAGGCAATAAAGCATGGCTGAACAGAGCACGGTCAGCGTGTTGTGTTTGAAAGCATCTTTCCCCTTCCATAATTCAGGATTCCAGCAACTGTTCCCACTCCAGAAGCAAAGGGATGGCTCATTTGCAAGCAGGTGAACACATACATGAGTATTTGGAGGAGGATCAAGGTCTGAGATATTAGTAGCAACAAATATATATATATATATTTATATTTTTTTATATATATATATATATTTGTTTGGGCCACAGGAATATTTTGATTTTTTTTTTTTAAATCAGGTTGTTTCCCTTTGAGCTGTTTGTAACTTCAAGGAGCTGCCCAAGAATTAGAGGAGCTGGCCCAGCCAAGCCAAGATTGCAGAAGATCTCAGATACCAGCCCAAAGCCAGCAGGCAGTTAGCATCATCTCACTTTGATGCATCCAGCTTGAAAAGGGGGAAACCCAGGCGAGCTCCTGACTAGTAGGAAAAAGAAATCATCAGCCAACAATTTTCATGCTCCAGACACTGGGTCTCAGGTCTTGCCCAGCAACATCCCCCAGAACTTCACCATATTCCCCTCCAAAGCCAGGAAAATCGGGACACAGAGACCGTCCTGCTTCATGCACTTGGGATTGACAGGGCAGGAAATTCAAGCCTGATAAGAGGAAGTACTTTTTCTCACAATGTTTAATTAAACTGCAGAATTCATCACTCCAGGAAGTTGTTGAGGTTGAGAAGTTAAACAAGGCTGAAAAGGGACCGGAGAGATAGATACCAAAAATACCCATCACAGCCACAACCCAAACTGACTCTGAAAAGACACTGAACTGAAATTAAGGACCAAAGCCTGTGCCTGAGCCCCCTTGGTCCTGCTTTCTTCCAAGCTTTTCATGCCAGGAGTGGCTCTGGGGACCTCTGCTTGCTCCATCTCCCAAGCCCTTTAGTCCTGGAAGCCTTTCCCACACTTCTTTGGGCTTTCCCACCCTTTTTAGGGAGTCAACACCCCATGCTTGGTCACTGCTTATCACTGGAGCTGTGGAAACAGGCATCCATGTCCCCATGGGGCTGGGGGTAAGTGAGGTTCACTGGGTCTTGGTGGGGAGCACAAACACAGCTCAGCGGAGCTGGAGGACTGGTGGGGCTGCTATGAGGTCTGGAGGGGGCTGCTGTAGGGTCTGGGGGGCTGTCAGGGGTGCTGTGGGGAGATGCTGGGCTCTTAGGGGGTGCTTAGGGGTGGAGAAGGGTCTGAGATACTATGAGATCTCTTGAAGGATTTGGGGGTGCTGTGTTTTCCAAGGGGTGCTGGTGGGGGCGAGGAGGTCTCGGGTGTGCTGTGGGCTCAGGTAGGTGTTTGGGGGGGGTCTCTTAAGGTTACTGGGGGCGTGTCTGAGGGTGCTGGAGGCTCAGGTGGTTGTTGGGGAAGATGTGTGGGGAATGAGGGGTCAGGCAGGTGCTGGGGATATCTCAGAGCGTCCCTGGGTTCAGGTGGGTGCTGGGGCAGGGGGAGTCCTGGCGTTCCCGGGGTGCTGGGGGCATCCATGGACTCGGGGGGGGGGATGCTGGGGGGAACCCCTCTGCCCCGGGCTCAGATGAGTGCTGGGAGGCCCTGCGTTCCGGTGGGTGTCGGGGTGTCTCAGGGCCACCGAGGGAGGGAGCTGGGCATCCCGGGAGCAGCCCCAGGCTGGGCCGGCTGACGGCGGAAGCAGGAAGCGGCGGGGCGGCCCGGCCCCTCGGCCCGCCTCCATCGCGGGCGGGAGGAGCCCCGAGCCGGGCGGCGGAGCGGGGCAGCCGCCGGGCGGTGCCGGGGTGAGGCCAGGGGTGGTTGAGGGGGGAGGGGGAGGAACGGGCCGGGCGGGAGTCGGAGGGGATCGAGAGCACCGGGGAGGGCCGGGTCCTTGGCCCTTCACGGTGGGCACGGGCCTAGCGGGGCTGCCCGGGCCTGAGCGGGGCTGCCCGGGCCTGGAGGGGGCTGCCCGGGCCTGGAGGGGGCTGCCCGGGCCTGGGGGGGGCTGCCCGGGCCTGGGGGGGGCTGCCCGGGCCTGAGCGGGGCTGCCCGGGCCTGGGGGGGGCTGCCCGGGCCTGAGCGGGGCTGCCCGGGCCTGGGGGGGGCTGCCCGGGCCTGGGGGGGGCTGCCCGGGCCTGAGCGGGGCTGCCCGGGCCTGGGGGGGGCTGCCCGGGCCTGGGGGGGGCTGCCCGGGCCTGGAGGGGGCTGCTCGGGCCTGGGGGGGGCCCTCGCCAGGCGCCCAGCTGCAGGGGTGGGGGCTGTTTTTTCTGCTTCATTTACTGATTAGAAAAATTAATGATAATTCATAATAATAACAACAATAAAATCCAGGCGGGAGATCCTGTGGCTCAGAGAGAAACGGGGGCGATGCCGTGGCTGGGGGGGTGCCACTCTCCGGGGGGTGGGAATTTAACCCAGGGCTGGGACCTGACCCGCACCCCCACAGCCCCCACAGCCGGGCCCAGGGGGGCAGATAAAGGGTGTTAGGGCAGACGAGAGTGTGTTTTTATGTATATCGCCACCTTCACTGGCTAGGCGGGCGAGCTTTTCCCTTCTAAAGACTCCTCCACCAGCGTTGTTGGTCTCTAAACATTCCTCTCTGCAGCCTGGCTCCAAGCACCAGCCGTGCATCGGGTTTGGGGCAGGATGGGGCACTCAGGTGGAAACCCTTCGGGCCAAGAACTGTTCATGTCTGCAGAGAGAGCCTTTTATTCCTCCTGAGGCAGTGGAGTTAATAAGAATTTAGGGATAACATATGGCTTTAAAAGGCCCCTGTGTGTGAGGGGTGAGCCTCGTTCAGTATGTGTGGGTACAGTAGCCTGTTGTTGTGATTTTTGTTGGTTGCATTGTGGTGATAGGAAGGGGAAATAAGGGATTGTTATTTGGGTTTTAAGGCTTTATCTGTTCTCAAAACAAGGTGGGAGCGTAAGGCTTTATTTCCTAGCTGAGGACGTGGGTTAGTTCCTCTTGAGTTTGTCAAGGAGCTGCGTTGGGTTTTTAGTGTTGGGGACTTGTAGGGGTTGTCTGTAAAGGGGTTTGCTCAGAGTTGGGTACAAAGTAGAAGTGGGAGAACTGG
Organism: Laterallus jamaicensis coturniculus; assembly: GCA_022605575.1. Taxonomy (NCBI): domain Eukaryota; kingdom Metazoa; phylum Chordata; class Aves; order Gruiformes; family Rallidae; genus Laterallus; species Laterallus jamaicensis. The sequence goes on from JAKCOX010000038.1 coordinate 3,857,564, forward strand.
GTTGTATCTCTGTTTTGTCATAGTAAGATGCTTCTGCTGTTTGGGAAGGGTGAAATCGCTGGGTTTGAGAGCGTTTCTGTCGGGGTTAGGTTTTAAAGTGGTTCCAGGTAGGTTCCAGCCTGCAGAATCTGCTGGAATTCAGCACAGGAGAGCTTCGCAGGTGAAAGTTTTGGCACACAGGAGGCAGAGGAAGCTAGATAACCTTTCAGACCATTTAGCACACCAGTCACAGAATCACAGAGTTGTAGGGGTTGGAAGGGACCTCGAGAGATCATCAGGTCCAACCCCCCTGCCAAAGCAGCTTCATACTGCACAGACAGGCATCCAGACAAGTCTTGAATATCTCCAGAGAAGGAGACTCCACCACCTCCCTGGGCAGCCTGTCCCAGTGCTCTGAAAGTCACAGCATTAGGGCAACTGGAGTAAACATAAAAGCTGGGGGGGGGGGGGGGAAGGCATTTAATATCCTGCAGATGTGCTGGCTCTTGCTTGTTATATGAATCGGGGTATTACATAAATGAAAGAGTTAGTAAAGCAGTGTACTGTTTTTATAGAGCCAGGTGCTTCACAGACAAGAAAATGTCCCTGCCTTGGAGGGCTTACCATCTGTAATGAGATATGATTGAACCAACCTGCTGTGGGGCAGCTTTGCCAGCCCATGGGGCTGCTGGGGTGGTAGGATCTGGGACAAATATTTGTATGGAACGCAAGGAATGGCAGTAGGACAGGGCCAGGAGCTAATTAACCTGGCAATCTAGTGCAGTGTGTTCTCATTGCGTGCTGGGGGTTAGGTTTTAATTTGGCATTTTGCTCTTGTGGTGTGTCTGAAGCTGTGGCAAGATATTTGACACTGATGTTAATATAACATCTGACATTAACTGCTCCAGTTGGATGCTTAGGCAGCTGCTGACCAAACAAATAGGGGTTATTTTTCTAGCCAGATGATTTTCCTGATCTGATTCACCATGTGACCACATAAACAAATGTGCAAGAGCAGAACGAGGAGGCAATCCTGGGGGTAGAGGAGCAATTGCTGAAGCTGGGAGTGCTGCTGAAAAGTGGGGTGTTTATTTTCCTGAATCTACACCCTAGCATTGCAAAAAGAAATAATATTCAAAGTGCTTTTTTTTTATTTTGAGTTCTGACCTCTTGTAGAAGCCCATAGTTTAGGAGCCAGTTCTTTGAAGGCACATTAAAATTTCAAGTTTGGTTACCTAAAGAATCTTATTCCTTGATGTATATACAGATGTTTATGGCTGATTTGTCCTGTGGGAGCAGCCAGAATGAGTTGCATGGTACTTGCCAGCTTGTTCTCAAGTGAGAAAAAGATCTGTGCTTTAAAAATGCAGGCTGAGCTGTGAGGTGCCTGCAGAGGAGACCTGTGTAAATACTGTACAGTGACAGACTTCACCAAGTGAGGTGATGAACTGGGTGAAGCAGCTGGTTCCTGGTGTGGAGTGAAAGGTGATCAGGAGCTGGATTTCCCGAGTGAACTGGGTGTACTGGTTGTGTTTCATGAGGTTTTTATGTGCTGGTCCTCAGGCTGTGCTTTCAGGCTGATGCATCGCTAAACTGTGTCTCTCCAGAAAGATTGCCAGTTGTCCCAGTTTGATCCAGGTTAGTTTTCCCAGCTGAGAAACAAGAAGCAAAGCAAGACCTCACAGATGCTGTGCTTGCCCCAGCAGTGTTTCTCCAAGGCTCAGTGTCTCTCTAACAATGGCGTGCTCACCTTGGCAGCTATGGGGGAGGGACAGAGGAACACATTTCTCCTCGTGTTTATCTCTCATAGGTAAAGAAGGGAGCAGAGAAACAGGAGGGAAATCAGCTTTTTAAGAGGGTAGATAATGGCAGGACAAGGGGGATGGATTAAAGCTGGAGGAGGGAAGGGTTAGATTGGATATTAGGGGGAAGTTCTTTACAGACAGAGTGGTGAGGGGCTGGAACAGGCTGCCCAGAGAGGGGGTGGGTGCCCCGTGTCTGGGGGTGTTCAAGGCCAGGTTGGATGGGGCCCTGGGCAACCTTGTGTAGCTCCAGGCCTGAGGTTGGTGTCCCTGCCTGTGGCAGGGGGGTTGGAGCTCTGTGACCCTTGGGGTCCCTTCCAACCCAGCCCATTCTATGATTCTATAGGTGTGTTTCTTACATGCTTCCCCATTGAAATTTCATGACAGGAAATAATCTGCTGTCAGATGGCATTTTTGTCTCTGTCTGGCATTCACAGTGCCATCCTTGCTGGGGTATTTGGTTCTGTGGTGTTTCTCTGTGGGAATGACCTGCAGGCAGACTTTCAGAGGAACCTAGGAGCTTTTTGTTGCCTGCAGAGCATGCTGCTATCACGTTACTGTTACTCAATAATCAGTTGGCCTGGACATCAGGTTGCGAAAACTTAAACAAGTTGTAAACTGTTGAACTTTGCCCCACACATACTGCTTATTTCTTTGTCCTGTTCTTACTGCTGACAGGGGATTTAATGAAAACAAATCTTATGTTAAAATAAGCAACTAAAATTATAGTGCAGGAGAGCTTAGCTTGGCTACTGTGTGTGATGATCAGCTTTGTATTGCTGGCTCTTGTAGGCGGTGAGCAATCGCTTTATGGGATGGATTCATCTGGACTAGATGAATAAACGGAGTTTCATTGATTTCTGGGAAGCTTTGTTCATTTACATAAGCTGGGAATCTCACCCAGTTCTTCTCTTGTCAGGAGATTTCACGGCTTCTTTCAGTCCCTGGGAGACACAGAAGGAGCAGAGACTATTAGGGCTGCAGCTGAATGTTTTGCCTTTGGCTGCAGAGAGGTTTGCTCCAGGGAAGCCTTCCTCCTCACCTAGACATCGTGATGCTCCTGTGATCTCTCTGCACTTGCTGCTGTTGAGCTGTATGGGTGGAGTGTGTTTTCTGTTAACATCCTGAATCTCTCTGCAGGGATTTCTCATCAGAGGCCATGGAGCTTTCAGCCAGTGAGCTCAGCATTTATGACAAGCTCTCAGAGACGATTGATCTGGTGAGGCAGACTGGCCATCAGTGTGGCATGTCGGAAAAAGCCATCGAGAAATTCATCAAGCAGCTCTTGGAAAGAAACGAACCCCAAAGGGGGCCTCCCCGGTACCCTGTCTTAGTGATTCTCTACAAGGTAAGGTGTCTTCTGTGCTTGCACAGACTGTTTTGAGGGTTGGAGTTCTCCTTTTACACCTGAGCCTTTTATTTCCCATGGCAATTTATTGATGATTTTTTTGGGGAGTTCTTTATTTAAAGAGCTGTGAAGTGGAGCTCGCTTCCTTGGTCCCGTGAGCTGGTTTGAAAACAGAAGACAGCTGTCCAAGATTTAGAATTTCTCATCTGTGTTGCAAGTTGTAACATGTCCATAACTTCCTCTCCATATATTATTAAAGAATGAGAAGTGAACTGATTCTTCAGGCAAAGATTCCTAGCGTCAGCATCCTCGTGGAAGTATGAGGAATGAGATGCTTAAAGTTCAGGGTTGAATAATGAGGAGATCCAGATTCTGTTTCTGACCCTGTCACGAGCTTCTACCTATCTTTATTCTCCTTCTAATCTATGAAATAAACCTGGTGGCCTGCTGCTTGATGCTGTAAAAGCTGAAAGATGCTGTAAAAAGTTTTGCAGAGTGGATGGAAGGATGCAGTTAGGTAGGCTCAAGATGTTCACCACAAGGATGAACAGCTTCCCACTGGCATAAGAGTCATATTTCAGCATCATCATTACAGAGTAATCACGATGGCTTCTATTTAGAAAAAAACTCAATTCTATAAAAAGCTTTAAAACACGGCAGGAGAACAGGAAACCAGAAATTTTGAACTTCCAGCTTCTGTTCTTGTTTTTGCTGTTGACTCAGTTTGACTTTGGCCAGGGGAAGAAATGCGTCATGTCATCTCTGTGGGGCTTGTTTGGGATCCCAGGATGGAGGGAGAGAGGGGAGCTGGTGCCAACTCTGCCACAGTGTTTCGAGGCTTGGCGGATGTTTGTGAAAAGCCTTGAAAACCTTGGGTAAGAGGCATGGCAGAAGTGCAAGTTTTTATTTGATTAGGTGAGGGCAATCACAACTACCTGTAGATAATCCTCACAGAATCTGTGGCTCTGTGTAATCCTCCTTGCTCTGGAGCTGGGCTATTTGCAGGGCTGAAACACAGGAATGGAGTTTGTGTAGCTTGGGTCTGAAGGCTGCTTAATTTCATCTATGGCCAACCCTAACAGTAAAACTGAGTGGCAGCTCTGTGTGTAAATAGCATTGCAGTTGAACAAGGAGCCACAGCAAAAATCTGAGTGTTCATCTTAGAGTGTGCAGCCACAACCCTTTGATACCAGCCTGAAGGTGTGTCCTGTTCTGAAGGTGTGTCCTGTTCTGAAGACACATCAGTTCACTGCAGTACAATTAATTACCTGCCTGTTCCCCCTCACAGGGCCTGCTCACGCTGGGGTTGGTCTTGCTGACTGTTTACTTCATGATCCAGCCCTACAGCCCGCTGCCGCCTGAAGCTCCGCTCTCCAAGGCCCATGCCTGGGGCTCCCTCATCGGTCACATCCGGCTGCTCTCTCTGCCTATTGCCAAGAAGTACATGCTTGAGAGTAAGGAATTAATTTCTCTGCTGTAACATAAGCCTGGCAAGAAATAGCAAGTTAAATACCAGCCATGCAGATGATTTGAGTGTCTCCCTGGGCACCCAATAACAAATGTGTTGCTGGCATGGCACCACAGTTGCTTCTTTCCCTACCACTGTACTTAAAAATAGCATCCAGAATTCAAGCTAGGGCACTTTCCCTTCCATTCATTGGGGTTGAAGCATATTTTATCTCTAACCTTATCATTTTCTTCTTGCTCATTCTCTTTTCCTTGCTCTTAACACCTCGGGTTTTTCCTTCCCCAAGAGTTCCCTTTCCTCTAAAAATCTCTGCAGTTCTGAGAATCATATGGAGATAACTATGCTGGGTAAATGTCACCTCTTCCTATTTTTTCCAAGAGGCAAAAACCAGTTTGTCAGCCAGATCTTGGGATCTGTGAGCAAAGTGTAGAAACCTCACTATGTGACCCAGGTTTAAGGAAAAGTGGGTTTTGCTAAGTGGTGTGTTGGGAAAGGACTGTGGGCTTGAGAACACCCATGTTTGTAGCAGTTAATATGACATTAAGGGTAATGTGTGGTGTGAGGAAGCCAGATAAGTGGCTCCCTAATGAGGTGGTCCCAGCACTGGAAGGGAGTGTCATAGATTTTCATAACCTGGCATAATAGGAATGGAAAAGTTTGAGGATTTCTCCTTCCCAGTTAATTGTTTCCACTGAGTTAAACTGGCAAATAGGTGTAGGCAGGGGCTCTGCCTCTTTGATAAACCACAAAGACTGGCAGTAATGCTAAAGCTGGGAATTACTTTGAGCAGGGATGTGGCACAGTGTTGATCATCCCTCAGCTCTCTGTAAAAACAAACTGCTCTCTCTGTGCCCTCAGTGGGTTTATATTTAGCTCCAGCAGCTCATTGTGCTGGAGTTGTCTGGCCTGGCTCTGACCTTCCTGCCCGAGCTATAAAGGGCGCCCTGAAATGCCAGCGCCTTCTCTGTGTCTCCCTCTCTTCCGCTGACACTGGGGGTTTCTGTTGACTGGGGTTTGTATGGGTGGGACAGGGTCTCCCCCATTGTTTGTCTCCTTCCTTAAACACTGGGATCTCAAAAACAAAGGCGAGGAGATGGCTCTGATAGCTCCTCCACATTAGTAGCCTACGCTTCAGCGCTGACACGAGCAAACACCCCTCTGTTTATTGGATTAAAGCTAAAGGAAGGAAGGGTTAGATGAGATATTGGGGGAAGCTCTTTGCAGAGAGAGTGGTGAGGGGCTGGAACAGGCTGCCCAGAGAGGGGGTGGGTGCCCTGTGTCTGGGGGTGTTCAAGGCCAGGTTGATGGGGCCCTGGGCAACCTTGTGTAGCTCCAGGCCTGGAGGTTGGTGTCCCTGCCTGTGGCAGGGGGTTGGAGCTCTGTGACCCTTGGGGTCCCTTCCAACCCAGACCAGTCTATGATTCTCTGATTCCATATGGAGAAGGAAACCAACAGCAACTTTAACGCTCATGTTTGTTCAGTGAAATCTTGTTCAGAAAGTTGACAGGTTCCATGGGCCCCCTTGCAGGGGGAGAACCCAGGGAGGCACAGCAGCTCTGGCTCTCGGGGCTGTCCCAGCAATGCTGGTGTCAACTTCACAGCTCGCTGCTGAACAGACTGTGGTAAAGCCATGCAGCAGGGATTGGGAAGAGGGAGCTTCATGGTGTGGGGCCAAGTGGTCTCCCAAGCTCTTTCAACTCTGCCTTGTGCATGATGTAATGTTTTACCCTTAATTTTGGTTTTGTGGCCTGCTGAAGGGAAAGGATAAAGTTACATCTTGCTGCCCTGGTCGTTGATGTAAGGCCAGGAGGTCTCAGAAGCAGCTCTCACACTCTGTAGAGCACGCTTGCATAGGAGAGAGCACAGTCCAAGGAGCCTGAGCAGCAGAGAAAACCACTAACGAAGGGACCTGATGTACAGCCTCCTCTTTCTTTTTTTGTGTTGATCCTGATAGATGAAAATTTTGAGGGGGCTGAGGATGAAACTTGGGAGCTTTCTGTGCTCAGGCACCAGTTCAAATCCAGCTCAGGCTGTTCTTGTTGGAAGCCACCTGTTAGCAGTCTGGAGGCTGCCTTGGCCCACCGGCAGTGCTGGCAGAGTTCCCCCGGCCACACAGCCCCGCGTGGTGCGGACGAGGCCTGGCCATGCCTTGCGTGGGTGCATGGGTGGTCTGCTTTGATTCTTCCAGACCTGAAGCTCGTGGGCAGGCAGTAAGGGTTGTGTGGGGCTGTGTTCTGTGGCTGTGCTGTCCCTCCTGAGGAGTTGTGGGCTTGGGGCAGCTTTTCCTGTGTCCTGTTTCCTGTGTCCGGAATTGCAGGTCAGAGCACAGTCCCCTGGTAGATGTAGGCTGAGCAGCCAGGTTTGTGTTGCAGAACAAGGGCAGCTCAGATGCCCAATATTCCCCCAGAGTTACAGCCTCAGGTTTGATGCCTTGGAAAGTTGGAATCAAAACTCAATAGCCTCTTGGGGACTATGAAGCAGGGATCCTTTATTGCAGTGCTGAGCATGCAAGGGATCGCTCCTCCAAACGTGTGTGCCCATTATAGCCAAATTTCTCCTATTTGTACAGATTAATTATACATATTCATTATAATTTCTAAGAAAAGGCAAGGTTATGCAAATTTTTTCCAGGAAGTCATTTAGATTAATTCCTCCCAGATAGAGCATGCTCAGGGACACTCAGGGGGTCTTCTGGTGGACTTCAGGGATGAAGGCTGGTTGTCTTCCAGGACAAGGGGGAATGGATTAAAACTAAAGGAAGGAAGGGTTAGATTAGATGTTAGGGGGAAGTTCTTTGCAGAGAGAGTGGTGAGGGGCTGGAACAGGCTGCCCAGAGAGGGGGTGGGTGCCCCGTGTCTGGGGGTGTTCAAGGCCAGGTTGGATGGGGCCCTGGGCAACCTTGTGTAGCTCCAGGCCTGAGGTTGGTGTCCCTGCCTGTGGCAGGGGGTTGGAGCTCTGTGATCCTTGGGGTCCCTTCCAACCCATGCCATTCTATCATTCTGTGATTACTCTCTCTCAGCCCATGCTCTTTACAGTTTTCTCCATAGTTACCAAAACATGTTCCTGAGCTCAAAACACATTCCTACAGAAACTAGTTAGGAATGCCTTTTAACTGAAAACAAGATATACTCAGGCTCTTAATTGGTCATTGGTCTCATTATTTATGACTCCCCATCTTCACCAGCTTCAAGGCTAAGCTCAGTTTTGTAGCCACTTTCACAAAACAGCTCACACAGTTACAACACAGCCACATTCTACTAAAACCCAAACCAAATATATTCTTAAAATACCCAAATTCAAGTTACATTCATGCTCTCAAGCTACATCTATATCAATCTATTCAGCATTATTACATTTCACTGAATCAGGCTGTAGTAGCAGTGAGGCTTTGGGAGGGGCAGGGGTGCAGGGATCTGCTCCCCTCTCCCTCTGGTGCAGGGTGACCTGCCTTCGCTCTCACCTCCAAGCTCATCCCTTCCACCACATGAGCCCTGCTGTAGATGACAAGGGCTGCCTGTTTGGTGCCTGAGGGTGGAGCTTTGTGTGGCTGAGGTGAGGAGCAATGTCCACAAAGCTCTCTCTGACATGAAGTTTATCGGCTTAGGTCCAAAGTAAATTTCCTTTTTGCCTGCCTCTGCTCTGTTGCTTGCCTCCTTTCTCCCCCAGACCAATTCCCATATTAAAACTAATCTTCCCACCCTTTGTTTCTTCAAAGCTGACTCCTAGACCCTTGGGTTTGGCATGAATGCCTCTTTTTCAGCTGTTTTCCCAGGGCTAGGAACCCAGGTCCCTTCAGTTGGGGAAAAAGCTCTGCAGAAATGTGGTTTGCATTTGCTCTTCCTGAGCTCATGTTTACAGGGAGCTTGTGAAAGCCCCACTGTGGGGTCATGCTGCCTGCTCCAGGCTGGGGGAACAATTCCTCCTGCCTGAGCATGCAGCTTGGGACAGATGGGTTGGTGTTTTGCATAGCCCCAGGGAGGTGGTGGGTTTGCGGACCTCTGGGCTCTACCTGCTGTAAGGACACAGTGGATTTTGGGGGTGACCATGTGGGTTAACTCCAGGCTTTCTAGCACTGTTCCAGGGAGGAAGTAGGGCCTGTGTAACCTGGATTCTTTTCTCTGACATAGGCTGGGAAGGACAAGTCATTCCCTCAGTGTTTCAGTTCTTTGGGGCAAGGTAGGGGTACGAGTTCTTCCCTGTCCACTTCAAGCACTGGGAAGTGATACAATGAGCTCTCAAAACCTGTAGTAACTGAGCCAGATGAAAAGGGGGTGCCAAGCTGGTTTCCTATACCGCTTTACTTTGGCCTCTGTTCAGCCAGTGGACTGTTTATTTGGATTTGCAGACAATAAACAAACTCTCAACTGACTGTGACAATCTGGAACATGAAAATTCTTCCTTTTGCCTTTGTGTTTGATGCCTCCAAAATTTTTTGTTTCCTCATTTGCAGAGCAAGTGAATTCCCACTTTGGGTTTGGTTCCCTGGGAAGAGAGTGATTGTGCCACATGTGGCCTGTTGCAGAAGCATTTAGCAGCCTGGCAAAGCCCCCATTGCACTGGTGACACAGACACCTTGAACCTTTTTCAGACTGGAGCCACTGTTGGGCAGCAGCTGGGAGGGTTTGATTTCAAAAGCATGCTGTTCCTCCCAGCCAGACTGCTCATGCAGATACTGCTGGAGCAGCACAGGCTGCCTCCTTTTAGGGTGTGGAACCAGAGGTGCAGGCTGGAGTGGACTTTGGAGGCTTCCCTGACAGCTTGCTCACTGCCTTCAGTTCCTTAGATTGGTAGGTGCAGATTTGAGGGAACAGCACCCACCCTCAGCAAGTGCTGCTGATCCAGAGCTGGGAGGGGTGGCTGACAGGCAGGACACTGAGCTGCCACCCAGACCCCTGGCCAGGCTGGAGAGCTGGGCAGGGAGAGACCAGATGGGGTTCAACAACAGCAAGTGGAGAGTCTGGCACCTGGGGAGGAACAACCACATGGATCAGGACAGGCTGGGGGTGACCTGATGGAGAAGAGCTCTGTGGAGAAGGACCTGGGGGTGCTGGTGGGTGACAGGGTGGCCATGAGCCAGCAGTGTGCCCTGGGGCTGAGAGAGACAATGGGATCCTGGGGGCATCAGGAGGAGTGTGGGCAGCAGGTCACAGGAGGGGATCCTCCCCCTCTGCTCTGCCCTGCTCAGGCCCCACCTGGAGTGTTGTGTCCAGTGCTGGGCTCCCTGGGATCCAAAGGACAGGGATCTCCTGGAGAGAGTCCAGAGAAGGGCTATGGAGATGATGAAGGGCCTGGAGCATCTATCCTGTGAGGAAAGGCTGAGAGAGCTGGGGCTGTTCAGCCTGGAGAGAAGAAGACTGAGGGGGGGACCTAATCAATGTTTATCAATATCTGAAGGATGGGGTGCAAGGGGAATTGGCCAGCCCCTTTTCAGTCTCTGTGGGGACAGGACAAGGGGCAATGGCTGCAAACTGGAGCACAGGAAGTTCCACAGCAACATAGGGAGGAACTTTTCCCCAGTGAGGGTGAGGGAGCCCTGGGACAGGCTGCCCAGGGGGTGTGGAGTCTCCTTCTCTGGAGAGATCCCAGCCCCATCTGGACACCGACCTGTGCAGTATGAGCTGGGGAGCTGCTTTGGCAGGGGGTTGGACCCCAGGAGCTCTGGGGGTCCCTTCCAACCCCTACAACTCTGTGACTCTCTGAAATGTATCTCCTTTACCCCAGTGGACTGTGAGTTCCCCTTGGGCTAGGCTAAGCAGGCTGGATTTCACAATGTCTTCTTGGATCAGAACCATCTTTGTGCTTTGCTAGAGACTGACTAAGCAGCCTGAGTTGTTTGAGCAGCCGTTACCCATTAGTGAAATGAATGAGTCGTTCTTCAAGCTGTCAACTTTTTACCCAGAACAAAAAGAAGGGTTTCTTGATGGTTCATTTGTAGCTGTTGTTTTGCTGCTAGCTGTTCCTAAAAGTGCCATGAATCAAACTGGGAGGTGGTGCTTCTCCTGGAATAAATATATTCAATATACTCAGAGCTACAGAAAAGTTCAGTGTGAGAAAGAGGTGAGGGTCTTGTGCTGGATAAGGACCCCTCATATAGATTTAAAACCCCACTGTGATGCATTCCTTAATCAGGACTTCCACACTGCAATTAATAAACAACTCCTTACGATTCCTGAGTTCCTCAAGAGCTCATCAGTTTAGCCTGACTTTGGCCTGACATTTTAAGTGATCAGATTAATTTAAGTGATCAAATTTCAGCAAGGTGGAGCTTGAGAACCATTGCTTTTGGTCCAAGCACTCAGCATCTCCTCTGACCTGTGCCTCACAGGAATCACAGAGCTCTTAATTTCTGCCCTCCTGAGGCCCCAGCTGGATCCTGTGTCCAGAGCTGGGGCCCAACACAAGAAAGATGTGGGGCTGTTGGAGAGGGGTCAGAGGAGCCACGGAGATGCTCAGAGGGCTGGAGCAGCTCCCCTCTGGAGAGAGGCTGAGGGAGCTGGGCTGGGTCAGCCTGGAGAAGAGAAGGCTGTGGGGGGACCTCATTGCAGCCTGCCAGTGCCTGGAGGGAGCAGAGGAACAGGAGGGGAATCAGCTTGTTCAAGGGCAGAGACTGGCAGGACAAGGGGGATGGAGTGAAGCTGGAGGAGGGAAGGGTTAGATTGGATATTAGGGGGAAGTTCTTTGCAGAGAGAGTGGTGAGGGGCTGGAACAGGCTGCCCAGAGAGGGGGTGGGTGCCCCGTGTCTGGGGGTGTTGAAGGCCAGGTTGGCTGGGGCCCTGGGCAACCTTGTGTAGCTCCAGGCCTGAGGTTGGTGTCCCTGCCTGTGGCAGGGGGTTGGAGCTCTGTGACCCTTGGGGTCCCTTCCAACCCATGCCAGTCTATGATTCTCTGTCTGTAAAATAAGAATGATGAGATTTACTTGTGTCCTAGAGTATGGCCATGAATTGATGTCCAAACTGCTTTGAGTTTTTAAAATGCTGGTTTATCTTGCTATAAAGTCTGGGAAGAGGGGTGTGGTGATAAGCATCTAGTGTATCCCACTGCAGTAAGGAGCTGTTTGCTTGAGGAATGCAAGATCTGACAGTCCTGTGGTGGTCCCAAGTTGCAAGTGGCCAGTTGTATCTTAGGAGCAAGAATGACCTGGCCTGTATATTCTTTGGCTGTCAAAGCAGTAACAGTAGGTTATGAGCCACAACTTCACTTGAAGGTTAAGGGCTAGACCTTGCAAATCCCTGTCCTTAAAATAATGGAAAACAGCACTGTAAAATCCAGCATCTGGAAGCTGGATACTTCCAGAGAGCTGCAGCCCTTCTGTGGTGATAGTAATTGGGTGTCAGACCACTGAGGAACTCGGGGCCCCTTCTTCTCTGGGGATCATACAGGTGGGATCAAATGTCTCTTAAAAAGCTCTCTCCTGTCTGAGCCATAAGAATCAGCTGGTAGTTGGCCTTTTGCTATGAAAATTAATGGAGGAGGTAGGTATCCCACAGGCACGTCTCTGAGGGGTCTCTGGCCAAGGGCAGAGGTCACAGGCAGCAGAGGGTGGGCTGAGCTCTTAATCTCTCCCTCTGTAGGGTCTCTTCAGTTCCACCTTGAAAAATTCCCCAGCATTTAGAAACATGCAGCTGTGGGGGGACATTGTAGAAGCAGAGATCAGCATTGTTGGATCTAGGGTGTAGGAACAAGGTTGTGGCAGTGCAGTGCCATAAGAGGTCCAGGTGAGTGCACCCCCATCCTGAACATACATTTGATCTGGCCAGGGCAGAGTTGCTCACACTTTTTGAGAGCCCTGAGGTTTACCTGCTTACCCACCCCCAGTTACAACTGTTCTTGTAGTTCATGATGGTAAGTTGGATCCTGTGAGGGACAATCCAGAAGTGTTGGGGGTGTTAATGGAACAGCCAGGCTTGTACCATGGGCCTAGAAGAAAGAGCAGAGAAATCTCTTGTGAATATTCAGTGCACAGGCCAGGCTTTCTTGAGAGCCCCAAGTTCATCCTAGGCTTGCTCAGGTTGCTTGACTACTCCCAGCACTGGTTGCTTGTCCCTAGTGAGGTGTGTGGAGGCACTGGGGGGATAACTGCAGCCTTGGGAAGAGGAACTGGGGATTTGGAACCAACCTTTGCAGATTCTGGAGCTGTGGAGTGCATTAGACAGCCCTCTGGGGAGCTTTCTTCTGGATATTGGGGGTGATGGTAGCAACAACCTGCAAGGACAGAAGATCTGGGGGGGACTGAAGTCCTGGGGGAGTCTCCCTTCCCTGTCAGACCTAGCTGTCACTTGCCTGTTGGATACTTCTTCAGTCTTACAGTCCTGAGCACTGGGGAGCAAACCAGCTTGGTGGGGAGCCAGCAAGCTGCCTCAGCACCTGCAGCTCTACGTGCAGGAGGTTTTACTCCTCATTAGGATCCAGAGCAGCCCTTGGCTCAGTGTGCATCTTACTGGAGCAAAAGGTTCCCCTGCTACAGGGCTTCCCTGCTGTGCTGGGAGACTGGTATTTCACCCTCCATAGGCTCCTGAAGGAGACCAGGGCTGTTGCTGGGGTCCTGCTCTGGGATCTCAGTGGGCAAGTCGCCCTGTGTTTTATTGCTTCACTGCAATGGGTAGAAACAGGGCCAGGTCTTCTCTAGTAACCTCTTAGCTTCCAATCTGATTGTCCACACCCAGCATCTCTGAGGTTGTTTGCACACACCCCTCTCTAGTGCTGGGGACTGCCAAAAAACTTGGGAGATCCTCTGTGAAAACAGCCAAGAAGGGAGGGGTACTCACTTTAAATTGATTTAAGGGGAAAATTATTTCTCTGCATAGTGGAAAGTAGAGTCATAAACTCCTTCTAGCATTAATCATAGATGGGTTTGAGGGAAAGCTGTTATCTCTTCATCTGTGCTGTGTTAGCAGCTGGAAGTCCCCAGTGTTGGCTCTGCTAGGAGCTATCCTGACATGGGGAGAAGACAGTGCTTGTTTTGGGGTGCTAATAAAGCAAAACCAGGCAAGTGTGAGGTGGGCATGGGAGATGGGGAGCTGAGGTGCTGCTTAGCAGAAAGGCTGCTCCTCAAGGAGGGGTGAGAAAGCACAGGTTGTAGGTGTCAGTGCTACAGCTGCTTTCACAGCATCACAGAGTCACAGAGTTGTAGGGGTTGGAAGGGACCCCCAGAGCTCCTGGGGTCCAACCCCCCTGCCAAAGCAGCTCCCCAGCTCATACTGCACAGGTCGGTGTCCAGATGGGGCTGGAATCTCTCCAGAGAAGGAGACTCCACACCCCCTGGGCAGCCTGTCCCAGGGCTCCCTCACCCTCACTGGGGAAAAGTTCCTCCCCATGTTGCTGTGGAACTTCCTGTGCTCCAACTTGCAGCCATTGCCCCTTGTCCTGTCCCCACAGACACTGAAAAGGGGCTGGCCAATTCCCCCTGCACCCCATCCTTCAGATATTGATAAACATTGATTAGGTCCCCCCTCAGTCTTCTTCTCTCCAGGCTGAACAGCCCCAGCTCTCTCAGCCTTTCCTCACAGGAGAGATGCTCCAGGCCCTTCATCATCTTCATAGCCCTTCTCTGGACTCTCTCCAGGAGATCCCTGTCCTTTTGATCCCAGGGAGCCCAGCACTGGACACAACACTCCAGGTGGGGCCTGAGCAGGGCAGAGCAGAGGGGGAGGATCCCCTCCTGTGACCTGCTGCCCACACTCCTCCTGATGCCCCCAGGATCCCATTGTCTCAGCCCCAGGGCACACTGCTGGCTCATGGCCACCCTGTCACCCACCAGCACCCCCAGGTCCTTCTCCACAGAGCTCCTCTCCAGCAGGTCACCCCCAGCCTGTCCTGATCCATGTGGTTGTTCCTCCCCAGGTGCCAGACTCTCCACTTGCTGTTGTTGAATTTTGCTTTGCTTTGCTGTGCTCAGGCTCCCCAGGGATAATAACACACACCCAACGCTTGAACAGCCGTGGATACAACCATCCTGTGGTGGCTGCACGTGATGGCTGTGCTGGGATGAGGAGGGAGTCTTTTCAGTCAGCAGACAGTGTGAGAGCACAGACAGTGTGCTCCACTTACACCAGAATAATCCCTGGGGTGTCTGGGCAGGGTGATAATGTGAAAGGAATGCAGGGAGGGTAATGAAAGAAGAGAGAATAAGCGTCCTCAGTACAACTCCTGCTCCAGTCCCCAGCGTGCAGTTGTGTGCCCTCTGCTCTGTTCTTCTCCCTCCCTCCCTCCTTCTCTCTGCCTGTACTTGTCATGCCAGTCACACACATGCTGCTGTGCAGACTAACAATAAATTTAAAAGATTAATTACTCTCCCTTCCCCACCCCCCCCAAAAAAAACCCACCCTACAACTCCACTTGCAGCATTTGAAATGCATCTCCAACCCTGCTCTGCTGGGCTTATTCATGGGGGAAAAGAACCCACCTCCTGAATCGAGCAATTGAGAATGCAAATATCCCAGCCTGGCTCAAAAGAGGAATCAAGCTCTATACTGTCAAGCTGATTAGCATCCCATTAGGTGGGGTGCTGCCTTGAGCCCAGAGAGAAAAAGATTTTGGGACAACTGTGCTTAAAGGCTCAGGGATGAGGTTTCTTAAGTTTTGCCCAGAAAGAAATGACAGTCTTGCTCCTCCCTGTATGATGAGAGACCATAAGAGATGTCTTCTTGTCCTTCCTCTGCTGACATCTTTCAGCCTTTTGTTTCCTGTCACTGACCAGTTGTTTTTTGTGAGTTGAGGGGTTTTTTTTTTGTTGTAAAATTGAAGCTTTCTACAGTCAGTGGAACAAAGATTTTCTTTTTTCTCTTGTGAGCAGGGAGGGGAAGTACATGGGAAAGGTTTCTCAGGAGAGTGGCACTTCTTG
Source organism: Laterallus jamaicensis coturniculus (assembly GCA_022605575.1). Classification (NCBI taxonomy): domain Eukaryota; kingdom Metazoa; phylum Chordata; class Aves; order Gruiformes; family Rallidae; genus Laterallus; species Laterallus jamaicensis. Next base: position 3,873,001 of record JAKCOX010000038.1, read on the forward strand.
CAAGGAGGATTTGATACTTTGCTTTGCCTTTTTATCCCTTTCCCTGAAAGCAGTGGAGAAATGCCTTCCAGAAAGGCTAGGAATTATATCCTGGTCCCTTTCAGATCCTATCCCAGCAGTAGGGTGGGAAATGTGGCATCTGGGATTTGACTGGAGATATTTACAGAGGAGGGAAGGGGGAAGCAAAATGAATCCTAATCTGCTCCTTGTTGTTATGTCCCTAAATCCTCTGTAGCATTCCTCATTGTCTGTTGCAGATGTCAGAGGGGAGGATAAAACAAGAGCTTTCCTGTAAAGTCTTGGTCACCAGTGATGAGCCATGTGCAGGAGCAGGAGCGTGGCTGGAACCCCCCATGTGGGGTTTGGTTCTCTTCCTTCTGAGAACCTGCTGTTCATCCTGGTTTCCCAGCTTGGTTTTTCAGGCAGGTTTCAGTGTCTGCTCTTTCTCCCCTTTCCCACCCTGAGTGGGTGGCCTGCAGCCACCTCCAGGAGACATGAGCTGCTTGGACATGTGCTGGCAGCAGAGGGGAAGGGGTGGGCCTGTGGTGAGGACAGATCTCTGGATGTTTCACATGAGGTGTGTCCTGAGCTTTGGGTTTTTCCTAACCCACCCTGTGACAGATCAGGCATTGGGGTGGGTTTGCTGCCACTGCCTGAGTCCAACATCATCCCATCAGATCAAGGTGCTGAACTGGGACACTGCCATGAAATTGAGCCGTGTCCTTGGAGTGTGGCAGCTGATCCTACAGCTATTTAGCATAGAAACACATCTTGTGTTCTGCCTTACAGGCTCTTCTGCTCACCCAGTGCTGCAACAGGTCTCTTCTGTTAATGTTTACATCCAGCTTCGTGCTGGGAGGACTGTGAAGCTGGAGGAAGGAGGCAGGATGTGGGCTGAATTTTGGAAGGTGGAAACATACACAGGGCAGTTCAGAGGATTGTGGTGTAACAAGGATTTCTGAGATGTAAAATGGATCTAGCTCTGGTCCAGGGGTTCCTCATGCTGAGGCTTCTCTCCCCATATCATCTTTAAGTCAGGGTGTGGCTGGAATGAAAACAGCAGGAGCACATCTTGGTGAAACCCCACGTTCCCCCATCTTTTCCACAGAGACTGGGCACAGAGTCTTACTTAACACAGAGGTAAAGGGGAGGGCAGTGATTTCAGCCCTGTAGCAGGGTTACTCTTTAGAGTTACTCTTAGAGTTTCTCTTAGAGTTACTCTTTTCAACTTGGATCTCCTGGGGGTTTTTGTCTCCTGGGTGTCTCCTCAATACCATCTCAGGATTGCTGGTGGGCAATTAAATTGGAACATCTGTAGTGATTGCTGTCCTGCTGATAATGAGGGGGTGACTTAGCCTCTGTGCCACATATCTACAGAGGAGTGGAACTGCACAAAGCTCTCCCATTTCTCACAACCCTGAGCCATTGCTCCAGCACCTTCAGCTCGTGCTGGAAACGCCAGGACAAGGGGGATGGAGTGAAGCTGGAGGAGGGGAGGGTTAGATTGGATATTAGGGGGAAGTTCTTTGCAGAGAGAGTGGTGAGGGGCTGGAACAGGCTGCCCAGAGAGGGGGTGGGTGCCCCGTGTCTGGGGGTGTTGAAGGCCAGGTTGGATGGGGCCCTGGGCAACCCTGTGTAGCTCCAGGCCTGAGGTTGGTGTCCCTGCCTGTGGCAGGGGTTTGGAGCTCTGTGATCCTTGGGGTCCCTCCCAACCCAGCCATTCTATCATTCTATGATCTCATGTGTGGTGTCACCTTCTCCCCCCACCCTGGGGGCTCAGACTCAGGGTTAATTAGGGATCTCTCAAACCCAGCTTCTGTTTCTGCCCAACCACCTTCTCCCTGGCAAACCTCCTCAGCTGTCCAGCCAGAAAACTAAAGAGCCAATGGATCTAACTTCTCCCTGGGGTAACAAGGTGGAATACAACTTGCTTGTGGGTCCTGCTGCTCCTGCCTCCCCCATCCTCTGCTGTCCTAAGGGAAGCTGGGCAGGCTCTGCACATCCCCATCCCCTCTGGCTGTAAATCTGTTCAGAAAACACATCTTCCAAAGAGCAGCACTGGAGAGTTCCCAGCCCTGGAGTGTTCCCAGCCCCAGGCATTCCAGGATGGGGTTGCAGTGCCCAGTCTATGATTCTATGAAATGTTGTGTGGCATCTTCCCTGCCCTGGGGAAGCTGGTTCTTCTCCTTCATCAGGAGCTATCAGAAACCTGAGTGGCTCATGTTAGGGATAATGAGTTTATCATCAAGTCTGTCTCCTTTTCATTTCATTTTTGGCCTCATTAAACATGTTTCTCTTGTTTCCTCCCCAGAATGCCAGGACTGGTGGGCAGCAGGTTGCAGACAGAACGCTTCCACGCTCCCTGCAAACTGCACAGTCTGTTCTGCTGTGAAAAGCCTTCAGATAGTGACAGACTTCAGAGAACTATCAGAGAAGCTCCCCAGGTCTCAGCCTTTTCTAATCAAGGTAATGCCTGGCTTTGAAAGGCTGGATGAGGAGTGAAACCTCTTGAATAGCACCAGCCAAAGACCCCTTACCCAGTGTTTTCAACCATGACCTCAAACTGCTGATTGAGGTAGAACATTTATCTAAGACATTTAGTCCCAGTGTAAAGGTGTTGGGGGGAGGAGCTCACTGCATCCTTAACAAGTTGTTCCTCTGCCTTAATGAGCATTGTGGTTGGAAAGTTAGCCATCAAATGACTGTTTGTTGGATGTTCTGTGGCAGGATGGGAAGGGGAGGGATGGAACCACTGGTGCATCCCTCTTATCTTTTGGTTTGTGTCGTTTAAGACAGGGCAGCATCTCTCCTATGAAGAGCTGAAGCATTTTCAATCCCAGGATCCAGAGCTGGCAGAGGTTATAGTAGAAGAAAATTCAGCTGAATTGTGGAGCTGCCCATTCTTCTTTCCCTGGTGAGTCAAGGACAGTATGTGTGATAGATCTGCATGTCCTTCCTGCAGGGCTTTGTACCTGGGTGAACTACCAGGAGGTGGTTGCACTTCAACTGGAGGAAGGGGGAACAGGAGTGGGTTAGAGTCTTCTCTCTGCCTGCTGGTACTGGTTTGATCCAAGGAGAAGACTTCCACACTAAAGCCTTTAGCACAACTACAAGGGGTTTGAACGATTCAGTGCTCTCTTAAGGGTGCTGAGCTACTTGGTGTGGGAGCTGTGTCTCTTCACATGGAGAAGAGGGAGCAGTAAGGTGGGAAGGTGCCACCTGGTGTGGAGTGAGCTCCCCAGCACTTTTGTGTGAGCAAAGGAGCAGCAGCCAAGCAGGTGTGGAGTAGGGCACAGTGGAGTCTGTGCTTTGGCCAACACTTAGGTGGGATCTTCTTGCTGCACTTCTCAACTGCAGCACTGGATGATCATGGTACAGAAGCATTAATCATGTCAAGCAACTAGATAAAATAATTGATAGAAATCTCAAATGATAAATGATTGATAAAAATACCAATCTCACCCCACCTTTTCCGGCTACATTCCCTGGCCTGGAGAGCAGCTGTGCCCTGTGGCTGCCCACAGTGCCACCTCTTATGGATCCAATCAACGACTTGGATCATTTTAAGGGAAGAAGGGAGGGAAGTTTTAAGTTTAGGCATTGATGATAATCTCTTTATTCCCTGTTTTGGCTGCAGGTACTAAGAGGAAGATGGGAAGTAGCCCAGGTTTAGAAGCTGAGAGGTTGAATTTTGCTCCTAGGGGCTAGTCTGCCAGCAGGCTGTAATCAGATGTGAATGCTCATGAAGAATTTTTGTCTTGGAAGTAGCTTTTTAAACACAAGCTTTATCCTGGTGTGGTGTTTCTTTAACATGAGTTGTTTTGTTCAGGAACAAATCTGTGAACAAAACTCAGATTCTGCAGGAGTTTTTTCCCACCTCCTCTTTGCTGTCCTTCCCCAAGACCATGTCCTTGGAGAGCTGCTTCCTCATCCGCCATCCAGATTTAGGGAATAAGGTGAGAAATTAATCCCCAAATACTCCCTCCCTATCTCTGGGTTGTCCTTGAGAAGCTCCAAGGCTTTTGGAGATTGGCAGGATGCTTTACAATCCTGAGAGTTGGGTTTCAGGAGCTGCTCCTGGCAGTCTCACCTATTCTGAGATCCCTGCCATGGAGATGTGTCAGGGAAGGTAGTGACACTTCGAGCCTCCAGCCTGATGTCTTCCCCTGTTTCTTTGAGGGCTTTGTGGATGGGGAGGGCCTGTGTTGCCTCATACAGAAGTGGGAGAAGGACCTTTGCATGCAGCTGCCCTCAGCTGTGATCTGCTGGGCATCAGTAGAGCAGTGCTGGATGCCTTGTGGTGTCTCACCTTGAAGCAGGGCAGTGACTTGCCTCTTGTTTGATCAGACAGACCCAGGAAAAGCTAGCACAGCTTCTGAAAGATTGTCCTCTCCTCCTAGAGCTACAGTTTGCACAGCCTGTTTGCTGTTGGAAGTGGACAGCTCACCCTGACTGTTGCCCCTCTGGACAAGTGCAGAGGACACTGTGAGATGTTCAAGGTGGAGCTGGAAGCTGGAGATTTGGGTGAGTACTGGTGCTGTAGCGCGCAGGGTTTGGGACATCCCTTGGGGTCAGGAGACTGCTTCACAGAATCACAGTGTCACAGAGTTGTAAGGGTTGGAAGGGACCTCCAGAGCTCATGGGGTCCAACCCCCTGCCAAAGCAGCTCCCCAGCTCATACTGCACAGGTTGGTGTCCAGATGGGGCTGGAATCTCTCCAGAGAAGGAGACTCCACACCCCCTGGGCAGCCTGTCCCAGGGCTCCCTCACCCTCACTGGGGAAAAGTTCCTCCCCAGGTTGGTGTGGAACTTCCTGTGCTCCAATTTGCAGCCATTGCCCCTTGTCCTGTCCCCACAGACACTGAAAAGGGGCTGGCCAATTCCCCCTGCACCCCATACGACTTCTAACTGAGTCTGTTCTGTCTGACACCTGAGAAGGTGGTGTGTTTCAGTGCCACCTCCAAACTGGTCTGTGCTTCTGGCAGTACAGTGGAGGGGTCAGTCTGAACTGGGAGTTTGTGGCCTGGAACACGAGCAGCACGACACTATGAGATGCTCAGTGTTAAACCTGAGCAGTAGAGGCTGCTCCAGCCACCACGCTCTGCCAGGTGCTACAGACCCAGCGTGTCACTGAGGGCAGTGGCTTCCCAAAGAGCTTCTGTGGAGCCCCATCACTTCCCAGGGAACCTGAGCAGTCGTTAAGCAGGGTCATTAAGCAGGGACACCCCTCATATAGCCTCTTCCTTGGGTCTCCCACAGGTTATGCCAGCGCAGATTACTGGACGATGAGCTTCGTGGCCAAAGGGACAGAGCCAGCTGTTGTTTGTGATGGAGCTGCAAGCTAAGGACCCTGGGGTGGGAAAACCAACCTGCTTCCAGGACAAGATGACTTTCACTTTCAGCTTTGAAGCCAAGGCAACGTCTTGAAAGCGATAGAGCTAGGGCAACTGGGGCAGGCAGCTTTGCCGCCCTGCATGTTTACAGTGTTTAAAAAATGACTCTTTTCCTGACCCTTGAGGTAATTCTTTGCCTTTCCTCAGATGTATTTTGGGAGAAGCTCAAACTGTTTATGACCTTCCCTGTCCCCTCAGGTAAGCCCTGGGTTTGCAGCAAAAAGGGTTGGGATTTTTGTTTTCCAGGAGCAACAGAGGGATTTCTCAGGATGAGATTCACGTTGTGTCCTTTAAGGAATATGACACTTCTGAAACTTCCTGGGGGTGGGGGAGTTTGGGAGTGGAGGGGGTGTGTGACATTTCTGTGTACATTCCTCCTGAGGAGGAGGCTTTGAGCCTGTCTTGTCAGGCCAGCTCTATAAAGGGAATGAATTGGTGATGTGTCCCAGCTCCAGCCCATCTTCCCATCACAGAGATAGCTGTGTGCCTCGCAAAGCCAGCCTCAGCTCCACGCTCCAGGGCTGGGGTGAGTCTTTGCAGCCTGGGGCAGAGGCCCTGGCCCCTGCTGCATCATCCTGCTTGTACCAAAAGAATCTGTTCAGGCCTCTCCTTTGTGTCTTGTGCTCCTGTGGTCTCTGTGAGCAGGTTGGGAGTGGGTCAGGCAGTAACTCTGCTTTCAGGTTTGTCTCCTCCACCTCTTTTCCTACAGAGCCATCGATGCAGCTTTTGGGGTGATGGTGCTGAGAGTGCTGTGGTTCTGGTTGGTGGTGGGGCTGGGTGTAGAGCAGCTCTGTACAACCATCATCTTCTGACCATGTAGCTCTGGCTGCAGGACCATTTCCAAATGCTCCTCACTTCCAGGGGCGCTGCCTGCGCTCCCAGCCCAGGGTTACCTGTGTGAGCACCCCAAAAGCTTCCTCTCACCCCTTCCTCTCATCCCTGCCTCTCATTTTATTTTCACATTGACTCTTCCCAGACTGGGGACTCTCTGCAGAATGAAGGCTGCTTTTCCTGATTCCTTTCCAAGCTGCCTTCTCATGCTTCCTGCTGCTTGAGAACTGCTTTATCCCATGCCCTGAGAGAGGCTCAGTTTCAGTGTTTGCAGGCTGTGGAGGCTGCGGTCCCTTCCAAGTCTGATCCTTGGGGTCTGATCCTGCCGTTGAAGATCACTTACAGATGTGTTAGGCTGAACTCATAGGCCAGGGCTGTGGTTCAGGACATACTCTCACACTTGTTAATATGGAATTGGGAGGGGTTTTGTTTGAAAGCAACTTCACTCTGTTCTCAGGAGCAAGAACCTTTTCCTCTGTAAATATTTTAGGTACGTGTAAGATGATGGATTGGAAACCCCTCTGTCCAGCCTTTGGTTTTGAGTGAGACCAGGAGAATGGGAGCAAACATCCTACTGATCTGATGAGGCTCTGATAAAGCTGCCAAGTGGGATGACCTGGATAAGGCAGAGGGGACAGTGCCTACTCCAAAGAATTTAGTCTGAGGCCTTGACACTACAAACAGTTCTATGCACAACCCTTGTTTATCCCCTGTAAGGGAGTAAGAACAACCCCAGCACCCATCCCAGCCTGCATGCTGAACCAATGTGCACCAGGTCTAATAGAAGCAAAGGGAGAGAGCCTGACTCGCTCAGGATGTAAAAGAGTTAACTCAATTTGTAGCAAAATAGTAAAGGGACTGGGATTAGTAAGACTTCTGTTGGCATTGTTGGTGTTTGGGGTGTGTTTTACACTTGTGGTACTACACACAACCGTGAACACACCAAGACACACGTGCCTCCCCTCTCCCTCCTCCTGAAGCCTGGGTCTTAGTTCATGGAAATTGGGGAGTTTGGTGATGGCAGAATTAGGGCCTCGTTAGTGACTGTTGCTATTTACACTTTGGCAGCTTCTCAAGTCAAATCCAAAGGCTGACAACAGTTACTCCACCTCTTGCTGGTTTTGTACCTGATCTGTTGCTGTAAAGCAGTTGGTTGGAGGCTCACAGGGAAGGAACCTGCTGGGCCTGGTACTGCTGAGGCCGCGGGGGGTTTGGGGATGCTGCTCCTTCCTTCCAAGTGTCCTTGAATGTGACTTGTAAAAAAAACCTGCAGAGACAATTCTGAAGAGGCTGTGAAATGCCCCTGTTCTGTGTGTTGTGCTTGAGGCACCGCAGCCACCTGGCTCCTTTGGGGAGCAGCAGAGAAAACGGATCTCTCTGCAGTTGCTCTTTGGATTGTGGGGGGGTATGGGGGGGCTCTGGGGCAGGTTTGTGTTTTATTTAGCTAAAGCACTCTTGTGTGTTGCTTCTCCCCTGCTCAAAGAGCTGCAGCTGGTGAACCTGGACTGTTGGCAGCTCAGCTTTCCAAGTGCACTTTATGGTCTCTGCATAAGTTTCCAGCGCTGTGTCTAGGCGATACATTGCATATGTCCCAGCCTTGCTCCCAGTGGAGTTTACATCATTTGTTTTTAAACTTCCAGTATATTTTCTCTTCCTTTTCCAAAAGCTGTAAGGAATTAGCTGCTAAACTAAAAGGAGGGCAATTTTCCTGCTGATAAAGAGCCAGTTTTGGCCCCAGCCACTGTTGAGTGCGGAGCCCCGGTCTGTAGAGCGGCTTCTAGAGCAGCTGCTGTCTTCAGCTGCCAGAGGAGTAGTGCTGACACCTTCTGCAGCACAACAGGGGCACGGAGCTGGGAGGGAGAACACAGAGATGAGGCCAAAGTGGCAAACCCAGGAGGTGGGTGCAATTTAAGCCCTGGTCATCTCCTGGCTGGGACTTCCCTTGAGAGCCCAGTAGCTCCCAGTGATCTGCTGAGGCTGAACTGGGGGGAACGTGGCGTTTTCCTCAGCTACTGAGGCATCGTGGTGACAGCTGTGATGGGCTGAGCTGTGGAGGGGAAGGTGAATCCCACTGGGATCTCCCTCACCTCTGGTTTCACTGTGGCACTTGTGTGTATCCCAGTGTGTGTTCTGGTTTGGACAATCCCCATTCCCCACAGTGCCTTGGCGATGTGTGTGTGTCCATCCTGGCTTTGAAACGTGCTTCAGAGCTCTTGGCCTGTGAGCTGGGCGATGGATCCTCTCACCTGATGGTTGTGAAGCCGCTCTGGAATCTCTCCAGGAACCAGTGCTGCCCCAGAGCCCGGTGGGCAGAGATGAGGAGGGGTCGTTTCTGAACTCATCAGCCTAAGATGGGCTGTTGGTGGCGCAGGAGGGTTGTGGTTTAAAGCTGGGTTCCAACAGCAGGGGTCACTGACCGTTGTTCTCGGGTCAGTCCTGAACTCAGGGTAGGTGAATGAGTGTTATTAATTACTCCAGTACCAGGGCAGGAGCATCCCTGCCTGGCTGAGCTGCCCGTTTCGACTGATTCATTTTTTCCCCCTTTATTTTGTGTTCTCCTCCCCACTGGCACTGCACACACAAACTCCCCCAGGGCAGCTCTGCAGATCTCAGCCTCTTCCCCTTCCCAACGCCCTGGCAAGCTTTCCACGCTCAGATTTCCATGGGAGTCTTGGGCCTTTAGCTTCTCTCCCTAGTCCTCTTGCTGTAATGATCTGGCAGAGAAGCTGGTTTTACTGGGCTGGATCAAAGCACCTCCCTTCTCTCATGACTGGCCTCCTTGGCTTCCCAGTAACAGGTCCCCAACGCAGCCTGGGAACACCCCAATCAGGAGAGCATCTCGTTGCTAGAGACATGAACACCAGCCAGGTCTGGGGAAGGAGATCCTCCTGCCTTCAACCCTCCGTGTTCCACATCAGGAATGCTGTTCCAGGGCAGCCAGGCTGGCAGGACCTGCCCAGCCCCAGTCAGCTCTACAGTCCCTGAGAGACCCAAGTGCTTGCTGGGGTTGAGGCCACTTCAGTGGGTGCACAAAGAGCTTTTCCTTCCCTTTAACCAAACTTTCTCCCCATGGTAAATTTCCTACATAGAACCCTCTATTCCCCTCCTCAGGAAACTCCTCCCTGGGGGAAGGATAGATTTACTGTCCTGCAGAGTTAAACAAGGGAGCACTGTGGACTTCCCTTTGCTTTGGAGAGGCAAACAAAAGACAGGTGATTTATTTTTAGCATTATCTCTTTGTCTGCTGGGAGGGGAGGGGTGTTGTAAAGGCTCAGGGGTGCTGGGAGGTAAAGCTATATATGCATAAAGACTGTTGGAGTGCTGAACACTATCAATTCAGTGATGGATTAAAAAATACAAACAAAAAAGAATGTAAATATGCACTTCATGCAGAATTTTATGGATGGTCATAATTTAATATATTGCAAAGTTTGTAAATACTGGGAAAAAGTGTGTAAATAAATGAGATTTGTATGTAAGAAGAATAAAAAAGTTTTTACTTTTTGCAATTAAATCCAAGTGTTAATGCAGCTTTTCCCCTTTCCTGAGTTATTTCCTTCCTCATGTTCCTCACCAGCCACTGAGGGGTCACTGGACCTTTTTTGGGGTGCTTTTCTTCAGTGGAAGTGTCATTTTGAGTGCGAAGCTGAAACACTTTAGTTGGGAAAACATCCAGAGAAGCACTTTGGAAAACATTTTATCAGCTTGAGCCTGGTTCCCAAAACAAAGTTGATGCAACAGCTCTGCTTGTCCCTCCTTCCCCCCCAGTAACAGTCTCTGTCCTTCCACAATCCAGCCAAACCTTGAGGGGCAGAAGATGATGAGCTGCCCTGGAGTTGAATCAAACAGGTGAGTAGAGAGAAGAGGCAGATCCCAACGCTGCGTTATCCTTGCTGGACACCAGAGAAGCCCCATGGAAGATCCTCAAGCCTGGAGCCAGTAGAACAACCAAGCTCTGTCCCTTCTGCAGTGTTTTCCTGGAGCCAAAGGCTTCACACCCCATCAGGTGTCGGCATGTGGGGCTCCCCGGGGCGGCGGGGGCCAGGCTGTGCCTTGAGCCAGCAGAAGGGGAGCTGCATTCCTCAGGCGCTGACCTCACCCGGCCGGACAGCAGCTCCTCAGCTCCAGGGTGGGACCTGGGCCCTGCGCTGGTCCTCGCCACGCGCTGGACGCGGCTCCAGCAGGAGCCGTGGGGGCAGGTTGGGAGGTGGGAAACGGCCCTTTGCCAGCAGCTGCCTGACCCTGCCCCAGTCATAGGCTGTTGCTCACTGCCCCTGAAGCCCCGGGCGCTGGCTGGGACTCTGCAGGGCTCTTCCTCACCAGCACCCCATCTTCTTTAATCCTTGTTGCAGCTTCTTGATGCAGGGGGGTGTGGAGTCTCCTTCTCTGGAGAGATTCCAGCCCCATCTGGACACTGACCTGTGCAGTATGAGCTGGGGAGCTGCTTTGGCAGGGGGTTGGACCCCAGGAGCTCTCCAGGTCCCTTCCAACCCCTGTGATTCTGTGATTCTCCATCTCAAGGCTTCATCAGGATGCTGCAATGCCCGGGGCTGCATGGGGCTTAGTCCTTCATCTCCACACCATGTTTGCAGACACCAGTGCATGCACTGGGGTCTTCTCAGCACTGCCATGTGCTTTGTAAGCCAGGCCATGGCAGCTGCCTGACAGGAGTTGGGAATGATCCTTTCTAGGTGTTTCTCTGCAGCAGCAGAGCTGTTGAGGAGTCTCACAATGGAGACAGGTTTGCCTGGAGTGAGACTGCAGTTCACTATAAATGGGAACCTCTGGTTTGACCAGGTGAGTTGAAGGTGCCTCTTGAGAGGCTGGTTCAGACCCTGCTTGCAGAAACTTTTGGAGTATCCAGAGTATGGTAGACCCTGGACCTAAGGAAGGAGATGGTAATGAGCAGAGGTACAAGATTTGGGCAAGGAGGAGAGCTGTGGGGCAAGAGGTGATGGACATGGTCCAGAGCAAAAGGGAAAATGGCAAAGCACCTCCTGGGGAGCTGGGAGAGGGAGGGGGAGGCAGAGCTGACAGCATGTGAGTAACTTGGCTGCTCTGGCCTGGGCTGCCCACCCGCTGCTCCTCCTGAGCAGCCTGCGCTCCCCACAGGCGGCTCCTGGAGCCCAGCCGGGGCCGTTGCACAATCACAGATGCGGGGAAGAGGCTGCAGACAGGCTGGAGGGGCGATGGGGACACCCCATGGTGAGGCCTCCAGGTGTCTGCCCAGGGAGGGAGCAGCTTCTCCCTCCAGAGCCGATGCCCTGAAGGCACCTAGAGACCCTCAGCTCCCCGTTTGGGGCAATTTCAGCTCTATATCCTGTCCTACCTCTCCCCTGCTCCCCCTTCTACTGATGTCATGGGGAAGGAGCATCAACCCCAACTCCCAGCGGGCTGGGGGAGCCCTGGGGGGACCATTCCCCAGCTGCCCACTGCCTTCCCCCCAGCACGGCCAGTGCAGACACGGGGTGAGGTGGGCTCTGGCTCCTGGCTGGGCTGCTCCCACGAACTGTTCTCAGCAGTTGTATCTTGTTGCCTTCGTTTCCAAAGGCAGCTGTGTTCCAGGGACGGGGAGGACCCTCTTGTAAAACAGCTTGGCCTGTTGCTTAGGGATTATTATTATTATTATAATTTAGGAGAAAAGGGACAGGAGGTAGAAGAGCCATAGCTGGGGGCTAAGGGGATGTCTGAGGTTTGGAGCAGCAGATGCTTGGATGAAGATGCCAGCCCAGGGCTTCCAAGTGGGACTCCTGGGGAGCAGACCCTGTGTGCTTGTTGGCACCAGCCGTGCTGCTGCTTCTCCATCAAGGCTGATATGTGAGATGGGTGTGTACCCTGTGGCTCTGAAACGCCACTCTAATAAAGAAATACATTTCCTCCCCAATTTTCAAGCTGTTGGGTGTTCCTTGCTTTTGGGAGGTGCTTTAAATCCGACTGCCAGAGCCGTGGGCTGCTAAGAGCACAAGTTAGCTGCACGATGCTGAGCTCAGGTCTTCCTCCTGTTTTCCTGTTGCTCACAGCGCTGGACTTGAGCTGGTCCCTGAGTGATGAAGAAAAGAAGATAATCTTGGATGGGCACAATAAATACCGCTCCCAGGTCTCTCCCCCTGCTATGGATATGCTGAAGATGGTAAGTGGCTTTTATTGCAGGGGAAGGAGCTTCCGAGGGTGTTTGTGTGAGTGGGAGCCTTGAAGGTAATGCTGGGAGGGATTGGGGTTTACTTGAGGGGAGGCAGAGCGATTCTGCTGTGGTGTTACCAGCACCCCTGGAGGGGGTTCCCCAAATTGGCTCTGAAGAGACGAGTTTTCTCCCACCTGTGGAGTTGTCTTTGCTGTCTGGGGAAGTTCCCAAGCGTGAGCTGAGTCCCCTGGTGCTGTCAGAGGGATGCAGCTCTCAGTGTGTGCCCGCTGGAGCTCCCTGTGATGGGAGGAGAAGCAGGGAGTCCGTGCTCCAGTGCTCGGGGCTGGAGGGGGAACCTGCTGTGGGGCAGCACCTGGGGCGGTGTGTTTGCCTGTACAGGCAAAGGGGGGTTTGTCTACAGGAGGGAATGTCAGCTTCAAACACGACCAGTGGTTTATCTGGACTTTCCATCCTGCTCCTTAAACCCCACCACTACCTTAGCGTGGCTGCCTGAGAGGTGAGGGGGTCCCTCGTTTCACATGGGGAAACTGAGTCAGGTGCCTGCAGCACACATGGCTGCAGTGGCAGCAACAACGAGCTCTTGAGCTGGTGCAGCTTTTTGTCTTACCCAGGCCCTTGATTTGATTAAAATTTGGCTCTCAGGTTTTGTCCTGCATCACGTGTGATCCTTCTCTGTGTTTGCAACAAGCAAGGAGGAGGAGGAGGAGGAGGAGGAGGAGGAGGACTGTTTATCACAGATAGTCGCAGGGTTTTGTTCTCTCAGTCACATCGTGCTTGGAGGAGCCCTTTCTGCCTGGCCCAACTGTTGCCCAGGCTGGATTACACCTCTGTGGGCTGGTAAATGGGAGTTTACTGAGGAAATGAAGCAAAAAGCCGTGTTCAGGTATGAGCTGGGGGGTGACCAGTGACTGCAGCTCAAAGGGGACAGAGCCCTAAGCGCCACGATCCTGCAGCACCCACTGAAGTGAGGGGCAGAGCATGAGGGCTTTGGAGCCTTAGTTGAAGGGAAACCCTGAGGGAAACAGTCTCTCAGGGTCCTTAAGCCAGCAGCATCTCGAACCAGTGACTGCTGCTCCCAGCTGAAGCTTTGGCTGTGCTCGGAGATGCTCCCCTTCCAGCTCAAACACCCAGGACCTGTTCACACAGCAGAGGCTTTTTTTTTTTTACCTTCTTTCTTTCTTGAAGCACAGCAACTGTTCTGCTTACAGCAGCCCTTGCAGTGTCTTGGTAGAGGTTTTCCATGACAGCACAGGCCTTGCTCCCCTCCCGGGACGCTGCTCACGCTGTCTTCATGTTCACCTGCTGCCGTGGCTCTGTGCCTGGCTGAGCTCACCCTGTGCTTCTGTTTGGGACTCGGGTCTGGTTGCTGTGGCAATAGGTGATGGAGGGGGGGGGGTGTGGGGATGTGTAGCCTAAAGCCACTTTTGTGTTTTAACGAGCTCCGTGCCAGAGGGAGGGGGGAGCGTGCGCTCCCCAAACTGGTTTCCAGCCATCGCTCCCAGCCTGCCTCGGGGAGGTCACCCAACCTCTGCCCCATCCACGCATCTCGCAGTTTCCTTCCCCCTGGTCCCTCGGGGCTGCTGCTGAGGGGCCCGTGCCCATCCCCTCGACACCCAGGAGGTGGCATTCCCCAGGCTGGGGCTGTGTTGCACCCCCCTGCATCCAGCCCTGGCTCCAGGCAGCGGCTCCCCTTAGGACGGGCCGGTTGCTGGGCTGCCTTCCAGCCGGCTGGAGAGGGGAACTGCTGCCTCCATCAAGCGGCACAAGGAGGATCCAAACAGCTGCGGCACAGGGCTCCTCGGACACGTCCCTGCGAGAGAACCTCTCCTCCTCTCCCTCCTGACTGTCAGTCTGGCTGGGGGGGCCCAGGGCCGGCGGGCTCAGCTGGCAGCAGGACCAGGCTGCTCTGGGGGGCTCTTGGCACGCCGCCGGGCAGCCGCGTCCTGGATCCAAACAGATGCTGCTCCCAGCTCTGTGCTGCTGCCAGGGGAGATGTGTTCTGCTCCCCTCCCATCCCCACCCTGGCCAAAAGAAGGGTGACCCCAGGGCCCCCCCCCTGCATGAGCTGGGGTGAGTTTCCTCCCTTCCTCCACCTGCCTCGCTGGTTTCTCCAGGCTGAGCTGAGGCTGCTCCGTGCTGAGGAGAGAGATGCTGCAGGCAGGGCTGTGAGCGCTCTGCTGACCTTCCCTGCCGGACCTGTAAGCTGGGACTGGCTGTGGAGCTCCCCTCTGCTGAGGACCACTGTGGGGAGGGATTTGGGTTGTACTCAGGAGTTGGGGAACGGTGGCCAGAGCACCCAGGGGGTCCTTGCTACGTGTCCCTGGGTGAGAGCCCAGAGCTCCTCTCTGCACACTGACACTGAGCTCCTTCCAGAGCTGGGACACAGAGCTGGAGGCCTTTGCTCAAGCCTACGCAGACAAGTGCATCTGGGACCACAACAAGGAGAGGGGGCGACGGGGGGAAAACCTCTTTGCTATGGCCCCAACCCTGGACCTGGAGTTTGCTGTGGAAGACTGGAACGGGGAGGAGAAGTACTACAACCTGACAACCTCTACGTGTGTCCCTGGGCAGATGTGCGGCCACTACACCCAGGTACCAGGGTGGAAGGATGGGGTGGTTGGGAAAGGAGCTGCCCCGGAGTCTTTCCAAAGGGATTGAGGGTCCTGGTAGGGGGAGCTGGGCATGGTGCCAGCCATGAGCAGCCTTTTGGAAAAGACCCTCTTTTAAGAAAAACAAAATAGGCTCTGCAGCCCCTTTTTTGGGCTGTTCAGCAGATCTGGGTGCCAGCTTGTCTTGGGCAGAGGTAGGAGGTTTGAGTGCTTCTCCACAGCTTGGGTGGGAGCAGAGATGGTGGTGGTAAATATGAGGAAGGATGGATGAAGGGATGGATGGGAGGGAGGGAGGGATGAGAAGGAGGGAGGGAAGGATGGGAGGCATGGGAAGGAGAGATGGGAGGGATGGGATGGATGGATGGATGGAGGGAAGGATGGGAGGGAGGGAGGGATGAGAAGGAGGGAGGGAAGGATGGGATGGATGGGAAGGAGAGATGGGAGGGATGGGATGGATGGAGGGAGGGAGGGATGAGAAGGAGGGAGGGAAGGGGTTGGATGGATGGATGGATGGATGGATGGATGGATGGATGGATGGATGGATGGATGGATGGATGGATGGATGGATGGTTCCAGGACCAAAGCAGAGGTGGTGATGGTCTAAGCTGTGACACTTGGACAGGGACAAGGGGCAGGATCCTGAATGCTAAAGCAACGTGGGGATGTGGGATCTGGGGCACACACTAGATGAGCAGGGCATCGGTGTGGTGACAGAGCAGCTTTCAAGGCCAGCTGACAGGCTGCCAGCAGGTCCTCTGCCTTCACCCAGCTGCCTCACCTTCACCCCTGGTCTTTGCCTTAGGTAGTCTGGGCAAGCACACACCAGATTGGCTGCGGGGCAAAGTTCTGTGAGAAGATTGAAGGAATCGACACAGAGGACATGTACCTGCTTGTCTGCAACTACTACCCCCCGTGAGTCCCACTCTGGGGGGGCTGGCTGCATCTGGAGGGGGTTTCCATGCTGGGAATGTCCTTCCCTCTGTCCCTGGAGCAGAGCAGGATTTTGACCCTGGTCAGGAACAAAAGCAAAGCAACTCCCAGAAAGGCTTCTGTTATCTTGGGTTGGTCACAGAGGAAGGAAGGGTTGTCTGGTGATCCTTGCCCATGATTGTGCCTGCTGAGGTCTGATTTAGGTCCCCAAGGAGGGAGCCCCCCCCTGCCCCAGAGCTGCCCAAGGCTGTCCCCTCAGCAGCAGCTCCCTGCTCTGTGCTGTGTTCTTCCCCAGTGGGGAAGATGTTCTTCTCCAGCCAGGGTGGAGAAGCCTGTTTGCACCAGTGAGAAGGGTTGGACATGGGAGGAGAGGTGGGTGTCAGCTTGCAAAGCCCTGGGATGAGCCTTGGGGACCACTTGCTTGGAGCTGGTGAGACCAGTAAGAGCAGCCAGTCCCTGCATGTGGTGTCCAGCAAGGAGCAACACACAATTCAGTATATGAATTTTAGGGGAAGCCAGGAAGCCATTTATTGGGTGAAATCCCCCAGATTCTAGACCTTTCTTACTGCAAACGTGGCAAGCTAAAAAACTGCTCATTGGTTACACACACTGCTCACACCATATTGATTGGTTAGTGATTATAACGAGTTCTGATAAACCTATCTTATAGCTAAACATCCTTAGTTTACCTTTAATACCTAACAGCATCCCCACACCTGCTGTTCTGACCCTCTTGTTCTGGCTGGTTCCTGACATGTTCTGTTACTCCCAAGTCCCTTCCCATAGCTGCTTCTTGGCTTAGGGCAGCCTGTACCCCTGTCAACAAGGCCGCTGTGTTTGGAGAATGGGATTATTAGGATCCTCTCAGCATGAGGAACTTTTCCTGTCTCATGGGAACAGGAGAATATTGTCAGGGTCTATGTCTTGGGAGACGAGAGCTAGGCCGCACGCAGGCCTGCTGCCTTCCCCGACACCTGCAGACCCTCTGAGGGGTCTCGAGCAGCAGGGAGACACAAATCACCCCTCCAAACACCCCCTGACCACCCTGTTCTAGGGGGTGGGGGGGGATCTGGTCTATGGAGCTGTCTCACCTGGTTTGAACAGCCGTGGGGTGAGGCTGTTGGGTGACCAGCGCCACCAGCCCATGGTGTTCTCCTCCTGCCCCTGAGCTTTGCCCCAGCTGGGATGTTCCAGGTGTATCAGGTCCCCTCTTTGGAATGAGGGTCTCCCCCTCTCCTCACCCCTTCTTTGTCCTGGTGTCTTCTCCTTCCAGGGGCAATATGAAGGGCCGCAAGCCGTACAGGGCAGGACCCTCCTGCTCCCAGTGCCCCGAGGGCAGAGTCTGTGCCAACTCCCTGTGTGGTAAGTGAAGCCAAGCAGCATGTGTCCCTTGACAGGCTACTCAGTTTTGGACCCCTGGGTTGGGCTCCAAGCTCTACACCCTCCTGGAGCTCTCAAGAAGCCCTGGACCAGCAGCTGCAGGGCTGGGCTGTGAGACATCAGGTGCAGTAGCAGCCCCTAAGACAGGGCAGATGCCTGAAGGTGAGGAGGATGGGACATGACCCCGTGCTCCCTGAGCCTGCAGGTGCTGCCCCATGAGGATGCCCCTTGAGGGGCAGAAGGTTGTGTGGGGCAGATGAGATGTCTCCAGGCTGGGAACCCCAGAGAGGGGATGGCCCAGAGGGACCTGAGAGGGGTTGGCTGCTGCCTCTCCCCTGGGCTGATCTGCTGGCCCTGCTCAGTGCAGGGGCTCTGCTGGGGTCAGCTGAACCCAGCCCTAACCCATGGCACTTTCCATCTCTTACCAGAACCCATTGTAGAAGAGACCACTCCAGCCTCAGTGACCACAAAGGCAAGCCCATCCACCCCCACCACAGCCACACCAAAGCCCACAACCACAGCCAAACCAGAACCCACAACACCGACACCCACCACAGCCAAGCCACCACCCACCACCACGCTCCCAACCACAGCCACAGTCAAGCCAACACCCACAACCACACTTCCATCCACAACCAGAGCCAAACCAGAACCCACAACACCAGTACCCACCACAGCCAAGCCATCACCCACCACCACGCTCCCAACCACAGCCAAGCCAAAACCCACAACCACACTCCCACCCATAGCCACACCCACTACCACGCTCCCAAACACAACCACTGCCAAGCCACAGCCTACAACTACACTCCCAACCACAGCCAAACCAAAGCCTACAACCACACTCCCTACCACAGCCAAGCCACAGCCTACAACCACACTCCCTACCACAGCCAAACCAAAGCCTACAACCACACTCCCAACCACTGTCAAGCCAAAGCCTACAACCACACTCCCAACCACAGCTAAACCAAAGCCTACAACCACACTCCCAACCACTGCCAAGCCAAAACCTGCCACCACGTTCCCTACAGCAACCCCAGCCAAACCAAGACCCACAACACCATCAGCCACCACAGCCATGGTCAGGCCAAAATCCACCATGCCAGCACCTACCAACACTACAGCCAAGCCAAAGCCCACTATGCTAACAACCACCGCAACAAAACCCACCACAACAACCCCTACCACTAAGCTAACACCCACCACAGCCACCACTATGGCCAAGGCAACACCTACAACACCAACACCACCCATAACTACAGTCAAGCCAACACCCATGATGCCCACAGCTATGGCCAAGCCAAAACCCACCATAACCATCACAACAGCCAAACCAGCACCCTCCACATCAAAACACACCATGACTACAGCCAGGCCAGCACCCACCTCACCCAAAGCCAACATAACTGTGGCTAAGCCAACACCCACCAGCACTACAGCCAAGCCAACACCTGTGGTTACAACATCAGCAAAGCCAAAACTCACCACTACACCACCAGCACCTACCACACCAGCAAAGACACAGACAAAACCTGCCAGGACCACACAGCCAGAGCCCAGTGAAACTGAAAGAGCCAGTCCTACTGAGGCCACTGGGCTAACTCTTTCCTTTGAGCCCACGTTAGACCTGGATTATAAAGCATCTCCAGAAGCAGAGGTAGACACTGGAGAGCCTCTTAGCCCCTTAACTACAGAAGATCCAGCTTTAGGAGAAAGCATGGGCACAGCCTTCAGCCCCAAGGCAGTCCCAGAAACAAATACAGAGGATGGGAAAGAGAAGCCAGCCTTTTCCAGTCCATCTCCATCCCTCAGGGAAGTTGTTCCAGAGATTAAGTTAGGTTTCAACAAAGCTGAGCTCATAACCCCCTCAAAGTCAGTGGTCTTCAGCCCTGAAGAGCCCACCTTCTTGCGTTTAACATCATCTTCCAAAGAAAAAAGAGGGCAGAGCCCTGCTTTCCAGACCTCCCTCTCAGGTAAGGGAACTGTGGAGTCTGTCCTGGCATGGCCACGCAGATGCTCAGTGATCCCCAAGCAGCATGGAGCACGCTTGGGAGGAACCAGTATGGGACTGGTCCTTTGGATCCTTCTCCCCCATACGTGGCATCGATCCTCTTCCTCACTCTTCCCTCTAACACCGACAGGGGTTATCTGGATGGGGTGTCTCGTTGGTGAAGCATGGTTTGTTCACAGCCTGTGCCACACTAACCCACCAGCTGTGTCGTGCCCTCTCTGGATGGGTGTGCTGCTGCCTCCTGGTGTCTCGGTGCACGTCACTGGTGGACCTGCATGAGCCAGATGTTCCTCCTTTGTCCAGCTCTTCCCCTCTAACTCCAAGTTTTCTTCTCCTCTGCCAGCAGGTGCCCTGGACACTGAAGAACTGGAGACAAACTCAGAAGAGGCAAGCATGGATCAGCCCACAGCTGGAGCCCCGAGGACCTGCTTGGGGCTTTCACTCTTCCTCCTACCCAGTGTCATCCTGGTGGGCCTTCTGCTTTGAACAGTCTTTCTCAGCTGTCCCCACACCAGTCACCAAGGCCTTCTTCAGCATTGGTTGTTCCACAACCCTGGTAGGCTTGGGAGACACCATGGACAATTTGGGTTGACACATTCTCTTCTTAACTGCTCCAGCCCCGATGAGCCAAGGGCATCTGGCAGTCCCATTGGAACTTGGTCCCCTTCCTGAGGAGACCCAAGGGCAGGAGGGTGTCTGCCATATTGATGGTGACCTTGGATACTTCTTCTTTCTTCCCAGCCAGCCTGGGCTTCTGGTCCACTTCCAAACTGGAAGCGATGAGCTATCCCACCTGCCTGTGTGGCTGGCAGGCCCCGCCGCACCACGTCCCCCAGGGAAAGCAGAATGAGTTGGAAACCTGAGTGGCAATTAGACAGGAGACGTGGCAGTTGGGTTTGGTGTTTGTCAGGATGAGTTTCCAACAAAATGCCCTTTCCCCCTCCTGATGTGTCTGTCTCCATTTTGGGGAAGTTTCATCTCTTCATCTCCAGAAAGAGTGGCTTTTTCTTTTCCACAGGAGAGGATTTCTCTTTCCTCCTGCTTCTGGAATAGCTATGGCCAGTACTACCCCCAGTGTACCCCTTTCTCCTCCTCCTCACACCTCTGCAGCCCCCCTCTCCCCTGCTCTCTCACCACATGTACCCGTCCCACAGTTAGTCCACTGCCATGACTTTACGCATGTGCCTACACCTAGGTGCAAGCACAGAAGAAGAACCTCCAGCGCTAAAGAGGAGCTGCCAGCTCCTCCATACAGCTTCCTTCTGCATGGCTTCCCTCTCTGCACAACTTAAAAGTGTATTTGAATTTAGCTACAGATCCCAGGTGACATATATTTTGCGTGTGGTGGAACCTGGTCCAAGAGAAACAAGCCATCGTGTGTGCTGGTCCAATTTGAGCTCCAGAGAGCCAAGTGGATGATGTTTGAGGTTACTGGTGGTTCCAGGGCTTGTTGGAGGAACACTTTTGTTGTCTGGGACACAGTGTTTTACTCCTTTGTGTCTCTGCTCCCTCCACCTGAGGGTTCCCAGTAAGGTGTGGTAAATAACACGACAAGCTTTGCAGACCAGTAGAAGGCACTAGGAGATCCAGTCCCTTCTCTGGGTGTTGCTTTCTCAAACAGAAGAGGTGGAGAGTGACCTGAAGGCCAATAAGCACATCCTCCCCTGTGATGCTGTGTGCTGAGAGCATGCACTGAATAAATCCTGTTGTGAAAGCCTGTCGTGGGGCGTGCAGTGTCTCACTGGGGGAGCTGGAGACTGGGGGGGCCTCTTGCTTGTTATACCCATCAAATGCTCCTGGTTGCGTGCTTAGGTGGAATTGCTAAAAGCCAACGTGGCTCCTGGGGGTGCTGAAGGGTTTGGTTTTGCTTTCCAAAAGCATCTGGGTGTGGGTTTCTGCAAAGCACCACTTCATGGTGCTAAGCCTGTGTAAAAGCAGCAGGAGGAGGAGAGTGAGGATGATGTAGGGAACATTACCTGAGCACCCTGCTGAGAGCAAAGCAAAAGCGTGTCCCCACTGGGAATTTTTGGGCAAGGGAAGCAGGAGAGGGGAGGGGTTTAGGAAAGGAGGGATGGTGGCCACATGGCAGAGGCAATGTACGATGTGCAGAGGAGGACACAAGGCATTCAGGGCTTTCCTAGCCAAGGGAACGGGCCTGACGTGGCCTCACGTCACTTTGAGGGCCTGACATGGCCTCATGTCACTTTGAGGGCCTGACATGGAGAGGGGAAAACCCCCCCAGAACTGGGGCTGGAGCACTTCTGGTCCCTTATTTCAAGAGGGCCAGTAGCCAGCCTCTTTCCACCCTCAGACACACACTTTTCCACCTTTGCAGCAAAGAAAGAAGTTCAATAAAAGTCTGTGTCCCCAGAGCCTGTGTTTCTGTAGCATTCCCATAGGAGAACATCACCCAGCAGCGAGCAGCACACACAGAAAGGCCTTTGCAAGGCATAAACTCGCAGCACCAGAGCGATGCTGGGATCAGATCTTTGCTTTTTGCTTTTCCCCATCCCTCTGCATTTCCCTTCTCCCTGAAACCCTGTTGCAGAAGCCCAGCAGCACCAGATCTTTTACAAGAACCCAGCTGCCTGCGGGGTTTTTTTAGGTCACGGTCATCCCTGCTGAGAATGGTGACAGGCAGATGGCAGTGGGAGAGACACCACAGAGAAATGGGCAACTCTGAGCTGGCTTCACAGAACCCTACAGAGATTTTAGTGCTTTATTTAATCACAGGCATCAGATGTAGTTAAGAATCAGATTAAAAATAGCCTCCTGCCCAGGTGCCGTGGTTGCTGCACGCTCTCCTTGCTTGCTGAGCTACTGCTGCCGTGCTGCTTTCAAGGGATAAAAAGGAAAATCCAGCCTTGAGTTAGAGGTAGATGATGGAAATACAGCTGGAGTGTCTGCTGGAAATACAGCTGGAGTGTCTGCTCTTCACCTGTGTGAAGGTTCAGGTAGGGATGGAGGTGGGAAATCATTTCAAGGCTGTGACTGGTTTTCCAGCTGGGTCAAAAACGTGGCACTAATTCCCCATAAACAATAAAAAGAGCAGATTTCTTGTCCCAGGAAAATGCAGGCATTTGATCAACACCCAACTGTTTGCAATGCTGGATCCTCCACCCTGCTGAGAGCCTTCATGGAGCTGAGAGCACTGGTACTGCTGATTAATGGCATTAGCAGGAGCCCATCAAAATAATTCTAGGATTTAAATATTTCATCATGATTTTGGGGCTGGTGATCCTTGTAAAAAGCGTTGAGTTTTGTTTTCCTTCAGTTTTTTGACACCTGGAGCCATGTAGTTGTGCAAAGACTAACAGGGTTCCTCATAAATAAATGTGTTTAAACCAGAAGGAAAATCCCCCTTCATCTCCCCCCCGGCACCCCGAGAAAGTGGGGCTGGGACCTGCCAGAAGGGGGTTGGGTTGGTTTCAATTTAGGGGAGGGGGTTAGGAAAGGAGGGATGGTGACCACATGGCAGAGGCAATGTACGATGTGCAGAGGAGGACACAAGGCATTCAGGGCTTTCCTAGCCAAGGGAACGGGCCTGACATGGCCTCATGTCACTTTGAGGGCCTAACATTGCCTCACGTCACTTTGAGGGCCTAACATTGCCTCACGTCACTTTGAGGGCCTGACATGGCCTCACGTCACATTGAGGGCATAACATGGCCTCACGTCACATTGAGGGCCTGACATGGCCTCACGTCACTTTGAGGGCCTGACATGGCCTCACGTCACTTTGAGGGTCTACCAGCACCCAGCTCCAACAATGGTGAACGTCCAGCAGTAGCTCCCACACAAAAGGTGCCAGGACTTGGTTTCCTTTGGACTGTAAAGGTTACAGCTGAACGTCCTGCTGGGTTTTGTTTCCTTTAACAACTTCTTCTAACACCATCGCTGGAACTCAGGTAAGCCCTCACCTAGACACACCTCGGTGTCGAGAGAGGTTTTCTTCAGCCTTAAACAACTTCCTGACCAGTCTTTTTTTCCCCACTTAACATCCATTCGTGGTTCCATCCAGCCCAACCCCAGCAGCAGCAGCACCATCACCCCATCAATCACCACTTTTCAGCCGCTCCTGAAGACAGGCCAAGATACATGGTAGGCTTTCACCCAGCCAAACTGTAACTTCTCCTGCAGCATAGTAGCTTTGCTATGCCTGGTAATAAGATTTCCAGTAGGTTTTGTATCTCACATGGAACTCCATCTTCCCCAGTGCTGCAGGAGCAATTGGCTTCAGTTTTTCTTGGGGATGGACTAGGGATTTCCACTTCGTTTCTGGGGCTGATGTGAAGGATGCTCTGACATCAGGGTGACTCCCAGGGAGGAAAATGAGCCAAAACCCTGTCAAAAATACTGCTGGATCCTGAAAACCCCAAAACCACATGTGGTGGGAGGGGGGAGGAGGTGTTTAGCCATCACCTGTAGCCAGTTGGGTTAAAATCATGATGTGTGTTTATAAGGCCTCACTATTGCATGAGCCTCACCTGCTTGGTCCTCCCCTCACCCTGTGCCTGTTTCTAAGCAGATGGGGATCTGCTGGCTACAAGCTGGGTGAAAGGGGGTTGTTTCTTCTGCTCCTGGTACCTCTTCACAAGGTGGTGAGTTGGAAGGGTGTGGGCAAGCATGTACCCCATCCGGGGTGGGGTTTAACTGGGGCTGTGGTGCTGGCAGCACTGGCCAGCTGCCTGGTGTCCCTCTGAGTATTTGGGCTGAAAGCACTTACTTCCTGCAGCCTTGCAGGGGTGCTGGTGGGGATGCATCTCTTTTGATTTTGCTTCCTGGCTGGTTATTGCTTAAAGAAGTTGCCTGCCCCTTCCTGCTGTTGTGGGATCCTGGCCAGTGAGTTAGTTAGGTGTCCCAAATCTCTGTGGTGATCACCTCAGGCAGCCTGTTAACCCTCCTCCTGAGCAGAGGAGCTGTAGGTTGGCCCAGGCCCACCCACTGACAGTCAAAATGGGTGGACTCAGCTGGTCAGCCAGCCCAACCTACCCTCCTCATGTCCTGGCTGAGGCTTTCCTTTTGTGCTCAGGATTTTGGTCCCACAGAGTTTGGTCAGTGACACGTGGGAATGTTGGCTGCCCTTCTAGAGGTCCCAATTCACCAGCCAAGCTCGCTTCAAGGCAGTAAAAACACACTGTTTTAAGACCACCAAACCAAGTTTATTTTCACAAGAGAACATCTCTGGTAATGTTTTATTTGTGGCTTCCAGCTCACAGAGTTTCACTGCTTGAGATTCTCTGCATTAACATCAATGCAACTGAGAGGGACTGAACTGAATTCAGTCAGGACCTGCAGGATTAGATCTTTTCTAGGGGATACCACTGAAATCTGAAGTGGATCCACCACTGATCCCATGCCTCTGGTGCTATTTTGGTACCTTCCCAGCAAGTTGTGGCCCCTCAGCCAGCAGCTACAGGGTAATAATGCATTGAAGAGGACCGAGCTGTAATTCTGCACAGCAAGTCACCAGGACTGCTGAGGAGCCAGATTTCTGGAGAGAGGACTGCATTCCTTCACCACTAGACACTGCAGCATCCCCACCCACCAGCTGTTGCTCAGTCTCGCTGTACTATGCCCCATCCCAAGAAGCAGAGGAGCCTTAAGCTGCGTCATTTTGGGGGGGGTCCTGTGGTCCAAGCAGTCAGGTCTGGGTCTCCCTGAAATTTGAGGGTGTAATTTCTTTTTGCAGCTCTCTTCCTCCCTCTTCATCTGAGAAGGTGTCCTCTGCTTGCCCTTGCTCCCTGGTGTCTCAGATATCACATGATTCCCTGACAGTGAGATGGCAGTGATAATGGCCCAAGATGTCCATCAGTCTTGAAGAACTGATGCAGCCCTGATCCTGTTACAGCTCCCCTCATGGTCTTAAATCTCCTTTGGAATATGCCAGAGGGGCAGACCCATCTGTTCCTAAGAAAGATGAAACAAGGATTCCCCATCCCCTGACAAGGATGCTCTGAAGTATGCTGCCTTCTTGTATGGCTGTTGTCAGCTGAGAGTGCTGCCTGCTTGGGAGAAGCCAGAAGCATTAGGATTGCTCCCTTTGGTTCACATCTCTTCCTTACCTGTCATCCCTCTAGCACAGGGTGTTAGGGGTTGGAATCACTGCCTTATTCCATGTAAATAAACAGAGGCCCTAATCTCCTTGCTAGGGTTTGCATACAAGGGAGTTAGGTTGATATGGACTATCAAATCCAAAAGAACCACCCTCTAAATCTATACCATGGAGAGCTGGGAACTTGTCCAAGATGGAATGCACTTCCTGAGCTGGGGCCAACCAGTCAAATCTGATCAGGTCCCAGGGCTTCGAGTCCACAGGCTAAACTTGCTCTTGGATCTAGTTCTTAACCCAAACTTCAAAAGTGGGTGTAACCAACTTAAATTACAAGCTCAGAACCATTCTCTTTGTACCAAAGTATCTGCTCCCTTCCAGACTTGTGGGCAAACCAGAAAAGAACACCAACCTTACAACTCAAGTCCATCTCCTGCAAACAGAAGAACTGAACACCAGGAGCTGATGCACCACCTTGTTTCTCTTGCACCCATTAAACAAAGGCTCCTTGCTCACAGGACCATGGCACAGAGCAGTCCCTGGAAGAATGCAATCCTGAGCACTGTAAGAGAAGGCACACTGAGTTGTTCAACAGCACCATGCTGTGTTGTGGGATTCTCAGCAGAAAGAAGTGATGTCTCAGGAGCTCTGTGTCTGAGCCAGTCCTCCAGTGGATTTGCTGCTCTTTAAGGAAGGCAATAGACTGTATAGTTATCACCTGAAATGGGATAAAATCCCTCCCACCAAACTATACAACCTACTACCTCACCTCCACAGAGCAGTACAGAGGTCTCTCCTGATTCACAGCTGTATCTCTGGCTCTGCATTGCTTGCACCACCTGCCTCCATCTTCAGTGTAGAAGTAGGTAATGGGAACTGAAGACCTGACTGTCTCCTTAGGAAAGACAGTAGATTGTATAGTTAGCTCAAAGGGAGGATTGGACTCCACAACTATTCAATCTACTACCTCAGCCTCAAGGACAGCTTGGGACCGTGGCAGTAGTAGGTGATGAGATGATCCTTATCCAGGCATCAACTGCTCTGTGGCTCCTGTGGGGAGAAATGCAAGAAAACTCATCAGACTTCATGACCTTAGGGAAAAGGAGCCTCCCACCCTTGTCCTGGAGCTCCTTTTCCTCCTTTAAACCTCCTTCAGTCCACTTGGACTAAATCCTTGGCAATCACCCTGGCTGCAGACTTTATGCACCTGAGGGCTTACAGAAGGAGCAGCCCTCCCCTTTGAACCCAGGGCCATGCACACAGACAGCACAGCTCTCCTGAAGCTGCACTAACGCCAAGTAACATACAGCCAGGCTGACCTCACCTCTCTGAACACACAGCGTATCTAGAACAAACCTGCCAGACTAGATAAGAGAATCCATCAATTTAGCTGCTGTGTGCTCCAGGGAATTGAGCAGATTAGAAATAACTGAGTACAAGGAAGCTTTTAGGCTGCAAATGTTAATGGTATCGAGTACATCAAGGCAGATCTCATTTCCTAAACAAATGAGTGCAACACACACAGGCTGGGTGTCCGTTTAAGTCTAGAGCACAGCCAGGCAATATTGGTGTGGAGCTGAGACAGGCTGGCTTCCCCCCAAGCCCTTGGCTCACCTTCTGAGACTTTCTTTTTTTCCCCTTCTCTGTACATCCAAATACAGATGTGAGGTATTACGCTGGTAGCTTTAAAAGAGATGTGTGAGGTTCTCTTGCAACGGGGAAGGATTCCCCTTGAAGACCTAAGCAAGGGAAAGGGAGCCCCCAGTAGCACGTGAAGCAGGCTGCGTGTGCGGAACTGTGGAGACCCAAAGGAGGGGAGTGGGAGCTCAGCAGGTGTCCCCAGCCTCCATGGATGTCTGCTGGGTGTTGTGGAGCAGCAGGTGTGAAGGTAGGAGTCCCCAGAGGGGCCAAGGCTGCCTAATGCTTTGTGCTTCCACAGTTAACAGGCAAGAGCCACAATGAGCGAGAACACCATGGGTCTGGTGAACTGTAGCTGGGATCCTTGAGGTGAGGGTTTAGGAGGGGTACAAGGATAGCTTTGCAGCAAGTTTGGAACAGGGCCCTGTTCCTCTGCAGAGCTGCCCAGAAGCCCTTCTCACTGGCCTTCAACACAGTCCAGGCAATTTTCTTCATTTCCTTTGACAAACTTTCCCTCACAAGGGATGTCCTGCTGTGCCAGGCCATCTGGCCCAAACCTCTCCTATTGTGACAGGCTATAAACAACATCAAAAAATCAACGTTGCAGGGCTGATTCCTATAGCATTTAAGTACCCAGCTCATCCCCACTGCCAAGCACCTTGCATCCCAAACAGCCTTCTGATGGGGAATGTTCTTAGTCCTGCTTTGTTGGCACAAAGTGATGCACAGAGGTTGCACATCCCTCCTTAGCACACACAGCGCCAGCCAGAGGTTACAGTCAAGCTCAGAGGTCCATCCAGTCTGCCACAGGACTCCTCAGGGACAGAACTATTAGCTTAGACTAAAGTGTTTCAGCTTCCTAAAAATTACAGTGCCACAGGCATCAACCAGAAGGGACCGTGGTGGCAAGAAAGCCTGTTGCTGCAATGGTAGAAGATGATAGAAAATTCTGGATAAAATAGCCAACAGGGTCTGTAGGAGTCAGAAGTCTACACCCCAAAGCTTCCCACTGCCCTCTAAGCTATTTAAGCCCAGCTTCTGAAGATTTTTGGATCATCTGGGTAGGTGGCCCAGATGATTACATAAAGTGATGCAAATAAGAGGATGCTCATCTTCTCCAAAGACACTCTTGGCCAATTGACCTGGAGGAACAATTTTCTGACTCCTGGTGGCTTATATGATTTTAAGCATATGAGCAAGATGTGTAGGGCAGGCATTTAAAAGGTCACTCTTGCTACCATTGCAAAGAACAGGCATTTGGGCCAATCTCAAACTGTGGGTGGGAAATTACATTAAAGAACTCCTAGTTCACATAGATTTAATTATACATGGAGAGAGAAGGAGGAGAAAAAAAAATCCCTTCTGACTTCTATAAGTAATCCTGAAAACAGGAGATTTAATTATAATAATTGTCTTAATGAGTATAGGTTTCAGGAATACCCAGCTGCTGACTCTGCATTCCTGATCTTGCCACGATCTGTGAAGAAAGGAGTCAAAGAGGAGGATTTAGATATACTATACCCAGTAAAGATCACTTTGACTCCTAGTGTGGCTATCACACTTGCTTGTGCCAGATGCTATACAAACTGCAACAATAGCAAGCCTGGATGGTCTAAGCCATCAAGACAAAAGATGGGGAAAGGAAAAGAAGCAGGGAGGGGAGAAAATTTGCCAAAGATCACACAGCAAGCCCATGGTAAAGCTGAGCCTGGAATCAATCAGCCTTGGGATGTCTCTGGTCCCACTGTCAGGGTAATGGTTTGCCTAGGCCAGCCTAACCAGGTTAAGATAGGTTGATATTCACCTATCCCAACTATCTTTGGCAAAGAGGGGAAAAAGTGATGTTGTGTTTTAATATCTGCAGGAGAATCATGGATCCTGCGAGAAAGAAGATCACTCATGTACCGGATAACAGCTCAATGGTAAAACCCCGCTGGGGTTTCACAAAGAGGCATTATGAATTAGTCATATATTCATGCAGCCCAAGATTTGTGCAAACTCTGTATCTACTGAGATTCTCAGCAGAAATCTCCTAGCAGTTGCTGGTGAGCTGTATTCCAGCCCTGCCTTGCTTTCCAGACATGAAGCTTTCCCTTCTAGCATATTGCTGCTGGAGCATTAGATTTACAAGTGCCTGAATAGGATATAGCAATGCAAAATTCTGGATAAAATAGCCAAGAGGGTCTGTAGGAGTCAGAAGCCTATACCCCAAAGCTTCTCACTGCTTTCTAAATTAGTTAAGCCAGGCTTTTAAAGATTTTCTTTTGATACCTGACAGCTAAGAACTGGACCTCTTTGAAAAACACCATTTTCTGTGCAGCCCAGAGGGTAGTGGTGTGGCAATTTTCCCTTCCCAGATTCATACAACTCCTTCAAAACTAGCTTTTTTTTTTTTTTTTCCTTTTTTCTTTTGATGAAAAAACATGGTCAGCATCTGCAAGAAACTGAAGGAAGGTCCCTGTCATCAGCACGGCCCTGCTGATGTCACACCTGGAGGGGTGACAGAAATCCAAGGTAAAGGATTAATATCCTTCTTCACAGCAAGATCCGCCAGGCTGGAGGGGAAAAACATTTCCAGCCCAGCTTTCAGGCTCATTTTAGGAAGGGAAAGGTGTTCAGTTAGCAAGGCTCAAGATGGCTTGTGACAACCGATCAGACCCCTGGCAGACAACCCAAACTGATGCACCCCCAAACTTTGAAGCATTTACAGACCAAAGATGCCTGAGCACGGCCAAGTCTCTGCCTTTAAAGTGGGAAGGTACAGAACAAGCCTCAGAGTAGCTCAAAGGCGCTGAAGCTTTGAGGAGCTGATCTGGTTTATTAAGGAGCACTGAATGAAATGGAGGAGGGGGGGAGGAGGAAACCATAAAACAACAAAGTCACTCCTTTAAAAGCAGACACCGCGCTCAGCCTTTGTATAGCCGCAGTCCTACGCGCCAGTGCCAAAACATGCTGGGGACAGGCAGGGTTTCTAAGTGGGAAATCAGGGCCCTGTGTCTCTGAGAGGCTTTTCAGCCTCCTGGAGCATGGGCCAGACGGGGACAAAACCAGTCCCGGCCAACATGAAGCCTGCACGCAGCCAGCTGGCTATGTTGGCACAAAATGGCTGACCGTCAGCCATTTTGTTTCCTTAGCTTTGGCTGTAGGGAAGCTGGTAGTGACGTTGCGTCCTTGCCTCACCATGTTGCTGGGGAGGAAAAATAAAAAGGAAGCTGATTTAAAAAACCCCAAACCATGAACAAAACAATCCCAAAAAAAATGAAAACAGAAAGAGGTGGGGAAGCATTCCTTAGTGTTGCCCCTAGGTATGTATCCACACTGCTGAGTGCCGTATGACTACTGGCCAGCAGTGAGGAATGGGCTCACAGAAAAATAACCAGCAGACAGCCCCCCCCCCCCCCAAAAAAAAGTAAATCTTGAATGCATCCTGTGCCATGGGAAAGCAATGGGAAAAAGGACATTTGCCAAATTAGCCACAAGGACGAGTTGCTTTTAACTTCTGTCAGGCTGGGCAAACCTCTCTGAAAAGCAAGGCCAACTGTCTTCCCAGACACCCAATCCTGGAATCAATATTAAAATGTCATACTTCAAAAGAGTTAATTGAAGGTGCTGTGAGTAGGAAAAGGAAAACTGAAGTAAAATTTTTTTAAAGTTCCTCAACAGCCCCTGTGTCTCAGCAGTGCTTTTCCTCCATGCTTTTCTAATGATGTAGGTAGTATTTCATGTCACTGTTGTTGTAGCATTTGTTATTAAACAATTAGCAGGTATCTCAATAAAGTTACTCATCTGTTAGGGGTTGTTTCAAGTCCTATCAGATGTTTAAAAACAGCTGGATCACCATTAATTAATCTCTTATTTTTATCTGTAATACATGCATCTGGAACCTGCATGTTACCTGACTTATCTTTTATTAACCCTTCATAAATCTGTTATTAGACAAAGGTAGTGGATTTTCTAAATATTCATGTATTTTCCCTGCAAATTAGCATATGATTGCCAAAGGTAAAAACAAACCTAGAATATTTGTCCTAAAATGGGTGGTACTGGTATTTCATAGAGCAATTTCTCCAAAATATTTAAATATCAAGCGATAAAAGAAAAATAAACCAAAAAGATATGTTTTTCAACCTGCTCCATATTCAAGTCTACAGGTTAACTCGGAAACCTAAAGGAAGAGGATCCTTTCCTGTAAATATCCTATAAAACTGTTTCATTAGCACTGTTTTTCCTTCTCAATGTTCAGTTATAAAGCTGCTCACAAAAGGTGTGCAAGTAACATTCAACCCTACCTTAGATTTGGACCAGAACATTTAATTTGCAATGCAAACTGCCCGCCCAGCGCCCACACATGCAGCCCCGGCTCCAGGACCACCATCGCCCATGTAATTCTCAATATCATCCATTTATAAGCAAACCAAGCAGATACAGAGGCAAATACCTTTCTCTGCAAGGAAAGCGATTTCACCTCTCTCTGCTCTGTTCCCAGCTCCTCTCTGAAATTGTCTGCTTCTCTCCAGATGTCCGGACAGCCCCTCAAGGAAAGGTAGGATGATCACCCCAACACCGATGTCTTAGCAAAGCCTGATTATTTTCCCCCCCAAGCCACTGGACAGAGATCTGTTCCTCCAATTGTCCGTGTACAAAGAGACAAGACTACTAACTCCAAGACATCCAGGGTACTGAAGGAAATGCAGAATCACTTTTTAAAAAATAAATAAATAAAAATTCTCTTTTATTTGGCGCATGTTCTGGTGTTTTTGCCATGCTTCTGTGCAAAATTGTATGGTAACATCACCAAGTTCCTTTAAACTTTTAAGGCATGTTAGTGTTGATGGTGTCTCTGTTGTGTATCACACCTTTACGTGTGCAGGATACACATGCTGGTGCAGTAAACAGTTTGTTATCGCAGTACAGCTCCGTCCTTGTAAGAAAAACAAGGGCTTAAGAAAGCCAAGAACAGCTATTTCTTTTAATATTTAAATTAAGATTTTTGTATTCCCGAGACGAAAACTTTCAAGGCAAGAAGGCAATAAACAAAACCAAAAAAATCCCCAAAAATAAATCCTCTGGATCACATCAGCTAAATCCAAGCACTGCCAGATCAGTGGAAAGGTCAGATCTCATATTCACCAAAAACAAGAGGACACACAACAGGTTAAAATGCTACTGTCCAGCAATGACCGGCTCTAATCATACCAAGCTGATGTGTAAAACCATCCACCCGTCCAAAAACAAATTAGACAACAGTGCTCTCTGGTACTTTATAAATACAGAAGAAAGGAGGGCTGTTTTATTGAATATAGCGAACAAACCTTTCCGTCCGGCTAGACCGTGCAGCCCCGCGACTCTGCATGCACCGAGTAGCCTTACGCTGTTAATACAAAAGCTCAGTTTGGCAATTCCAGGCATTTTCAGGGCTCAACATACGCCAAAACTACCCACTCTCTGCCTCTGACTTTGGTCTCGTTCCAAAAGGTCCTTTTTTTTTTGGTCCTTTTTTTTTTTTTTCCTCTCTCTCTCTTTCTCTCTGCTACAGCCGGTGCCACGTAGAGACGGGAGAGTTGGGCTCGAACATGGCCGCAGCCTCCAAAAAAGAGCCAAGTCCCAGCGTCCTGGCTTTCCCCCTTCCAGACAGAAAACAAAATGGCCATGCAGCAGCCATTTTGTTTACTGCGGGATGGGAGGGAAAAGGGAAGGGAGGGGAGACGCAGGCCAGGCGGGAGCACGCGGGAAGGATGGGAGGGGGGAAGAAGGGAGGGCGCCGATTCGGCAGGAACCCAAAAGCTCTGCAGCGATGCCCAGGCGCGTCCTCCCTTCCTCCCGCTGGGGCTGAGCGGCCCCATCCAGCCCCACAGCAGGACTGATGGGGAAGGTTGGACATGGGGTCAGCTTTTCCAGCCCTTCCAGGCTGGTTGAACTTGAGCTGTCCGCCCTGACAGGGGTTACGGTTCCTTCCCTGCGCCTGGCTGGCATCTCCATCCCGCCCGCTGGCACGGGCTGGCTCTTGCCTGGCCACTGCCAGCACCACAGGTCTTGGGCTCTGCAAGAGCTCCTGATGGCAGCCAGACAGGAGAGCGGAAACCAACCCGGTAACGTCAAACTCCTGAACTTCCCCGGGCAGGAAACTGCATAAATCACACCCGTGGGGAGGGGGAGAGGAACCCAGAGCAGGCTGGGAGGTCTTGGGGACAGCAGCTCGGCAGCAGCATGGCCTCTAGAACCTGGATCCTAACAGTGCCTGTGGCAAGGAGGCCCAGAGAGGAGCAATCCAACGTTTCCTTGCTTGCTCACATCCAGATGAGCCTGTCTCAGAAATTGAGCCACATGGCCAGGGTAGGGTCCAGGCTGACCTGCAGCAATACCTTTCAAGCACACTGGGGACAGTGCAGGCAGCTGCCTGCTACCTGCCCGTCACCAATGAGGTCTGTCCCCATCCCTCTGAGCACACTGGGAGGAGTAAAAGGCTGTGTGAGCGGTGGAGGATGGTGCTGCATTGCAGGCAGTGGGGCTTGCAGGCAGCCCTGTTTGCCCAGAGACAAGCTGGCTCCCTCCAGCAGTGCCTTGTGTGTGCAGAGCACCTTGCCAGCTCCATGACTTTTACCCATCTTTCTGCCCTTCCATGGACAAACACCACAACTGCCTGTCTGGAGGGTAATGCCTACAGCTTGAGGGACCAGAGAAATGTGCAGGGAAATCCCCTCAACCCCCTTCTCCTCAGCACAGAGCTGAGCTACTAGCTAAGCAGCCTTACTTGAAGAAGCCAACAGGCTGCACAGACAAAGGCCACACTCCATCAGAGGTGAAGTCTCTTCAGATCCTGACCAAAACCAGACAAGAAGTTGTCAGAGCAAATGCCTCACGTGAGTACCCAGCATGGAAAAACCTTTAGGAACATACAAACCAAACACAGCCTTGGCTTTCTGCTTCTGTAGGTGAGACAAGGGGTGAAAATCAGGGCCATTCCTAGGATTTAGGATGCAAAAGAGTTTCCCAGTTACAAGCCCTCTGTCCTAACAATGCAGAGAACTGGAAATGCCAAAACCCAGCCTGGTTTTGAAGCTCTTACAGATCTTGTGGGAAAATTCTCTAAGGAAGGTTGTTAATTTTAAGCACTGGAGGCTGGACATGCTAAGCTTTATCTAGTCAGTGGAGAGGGTGATTTCTCTCCAAGGTAATTCATAGCAAAAATATAATACCAATGTCTCAAATTATCCTGTGAAGAAACCTAAAATCTCAAGACTTTTTAATAACCACTATCCCTCACCATCTGTTCCTCACCAACTTCCTGCAAAGTAACCTAAGATCTCCAGGTGAAAACTATCACAAGCTTACAGCTTAGCAATTTGCTGAGATTGACTAGTCTTATTAAAATGTCCCAGAAAAGAAGAATCACCTGTAACAAACTTGATCAAGTCCTTGCCCATCCCAACTTCTCCTACAGGCTTGGTGGGGAGCTGTGTGATCTCAGAGGTAGGTTCATGGACTTTTTGTTAACCTTGTAGTCTGAGAATTTTGCAGGTATGTGAGAGATCTATGTCCTGAATATTTTAATGGGATTTGGGGTGGTGAGACTTGCTTGAAAACCCTAGCCTTTGCACTGAAAGAACATGGCTTTTCTTATGCAATACTCTTCCAGGAAAAACACTGGAGTAGCTTGAAGACCAAAGGGCTCTAGATGCCTGTAGCAATAGCTCAAGAAATGGCTCCATGCAGCAGGTCAGTTTGAAGCTAGGAATGCAAAACAATTTTGTCAGCTCTGACACCAATAAGCTCTTCTAAAAAAACCCTGACAAACTGAGAAACTTTATTTTTAGCCTTATTCCAAGTGAAAGCTTATTATGAACAGGGCTGGCTGCAATACCTTTATGAGATGGGGTGGGTGGGTCCTGAGATGGAGCAATAGGGACCCACCAGGATGGAGTAATAGGGAATTAGGGACTTGCATGGGGAAGGGACTGCTCAAGGTGTTAACAGCCCACACAAAATTGCATACAGCCCCTCAGCTCTAGTTGCTTATTCAATGTATCTGAGTCAAACAGCGAGGTGGGGAGGGATGTGCATGGGGTGAGAGATGGGAGCAAGAGCTTCAGGGTAAAGAAGAAGGTGTGTGCACTTGGGAGATCTTAAGAAGGCATCTGGCTGCATGAGCAAGAGAAGGAGCTCACAAATGCACAGGTTTTGTGGACCTGGGCTGTGGAGAGAGCTGAGATGGTTTGTGGCAGGAGAGGGAGGTGTGAATCTGATTAAAATGCTGGAGGTTCACAAAAGAGAAGGAGGAGCTGCTAAGCAGGGGGATATTTTTGTAGCCTCCAATCTAGGTTGCTGTGGGCTTAGTAAACTGGTGGTAAGTTAGGACGTGGTTGTGAAAGGAGCTCCTTCTGCAGGACAGGCCACTTGCTCTTGGTGCTTTCTGCTTCCAGATGCTTCTGCTGTAGCCTCACCAGCACTTTCATTCAAAGCCCATGTTTGACATTGCTATTCAAGCTTCCAGTGTTGTGAAAGGCTTACTGCCTGGGCAAAATCAGGTCTGAACCAGAAGCAAGGGATTGGTAAGGCTTGTGGGCCCATATTCAAGCCCCAGGAGGCTCTCTTCCTCAGGGAAATGATCTCTGAATGCAGGAGTTGTTGCTGTCTTTCCACACGTATGCTTGCTGCCAAGGATTGTCGTTTGATGGGAGGTAGCAGGGAGTGCTGCCTGACTTTAGGTCAGAGCTGGCTGGGGAGAACAAGACTCCCATTTCTGTTTGTGATCAGGGTTCATGAGAAAGGGTCTGCAATGCTGTCATGGGTCTTGCAAGCCAAAGAACTATATCCTTGTGCTTTAGTTCTGGGTTTTTTTCCTACCACATTGTAAAGCTGTTGGAATCAGCTGCTCATCATCATGTGTTTGAGTCTGTGGACTTCCTCAGCATCAAAGCTTCCCCTCTGGCTGTTTGCTGGAGTCTCTTCAGGTCTTATCCTTCTAGTCTATCCCAGCAAGCCTGTTGCAAACACAGCCCCACCACCTCCCTCATGCTCTCCCTCTCCCTGCACTGGCCACTTTGCTTCTGGTTTATGAAATTTGGAGTGGATGAAAATGCGATATTCACTTGATGATGAGAAATCTTTCCCTTCTGGATGGGGAGAAATGGCACTAGCATTTTCCCTGAGCTGCTGTGAGCATGTGGGTGAACCAAACTGCATTCTCTGGATTTATTTGGACGGACTCTCTTCTTCTCCAGGTTTCAGTGGCGCCTTTCCCCAACAGACCTCTTGGGGAGCACTCTCTTGGGGATCTTTAGGGTTCCTCCATTTTTGTCTCAGGAGAACTGTAGGCTTAAGGCTGTTACAGCAATGACAAAAGCATGTGGGAGAGAACATAAATCAGACTTAACACAGCCACTTTGCTGAGTCCCTGCATCCAGTTTTAGTGAGTCACTTTGCCTCTGCTTCCTCCTCTGGGAGAGAGATACTCCCTACCTGGGATGCTGTGAAGGTTAATTAGTTAATGTTCTTAATTAACTGAATGTGCTTTGAGCAGTGGAATTGCTTGAGGCAGTAGATCTCAGGAAGGTCTAAGTCTAATGCTGACTTTAACAAGGGTGGGCTCCCAGTTCTTATCAGCTGGGATACCTTGCCCTCAGACAGAGGGGGAAGAATTGAACTTCACTGCATTATTCATACTGTTGCCACAGCACATGTGAAGCACAAATGACCAGAGTCCACCCAAGCTCGTCACTGCTTCCTTCCTCCACCACGAATGAAGATGCAGCTGACTTTCTTCTCACAAACACAGCTCTGGGATCTCAGACCAAGGAAACAGAGAAATCCAAGGGGGTTTGGCAGCATTGCTAGTCTCTTTGGTACGTGCCCAGCAGTCTGTGACTCATCTCCCACCTTGCTCAGGACTGCATGCACCCAAGGCAGTTTCTCTTCCAGAAGATGGATGGTGGTAGAGAGCACTCTGCCTGCTAAAGTGGGAGGCAGCTTTGCTTTCCACATTGCTGGGACCCATCCCAAACTGGACTTAGAATTGTAGCAGCAATGAACCCCACAAGCCAAACCAAATCCTCCTTCCACATCAGTTCTGCAAGCTCTGAAGCTCTGCAGGTTTAGCTGGGTTCCTCCCCATGCACATAAATAAGCAGGACCAGCAAACGTTCCCACCTCCAGCAGTTCTGACGATGGCACCAGCAGACAGATTTTCATCACGCTTTTTTGGCTGAGCCCTCCTTGAGCTGTGGATGGATTTCCTACAGGCAGAGCTCTTTACAAAAACCCCTCTTTTCCAACACAGAAACTGTACAGATTCCTAATTGCAGCCAAGTTTGACCACAGATACCATAACACAGATCCATCTCTCTTCCTGCTTTGTTGATGCAAAAACGCCTCGGAGAAAGAATATCAATATGTCTTTGCTAATTGATGGTGGTGTGTTGGCTTTGGCCCTTCAGTGGATTGGCCATCCTCAACTGTCATTTCCTAAAACCAATATTTTTCTGCTTGTTTATCTTCCCTGGCCTTGTTTGCACACAGCTACCACCCAAAAAAACCTCTCTCTGTCCACGGAGTAGGATTTATCACCTCTGTTTCAGCAGCAGCAGAACAGAGAACAATGTAGGGCCTATGCAAACAAGAACTGCTGTTTTCTTTTGCTTTTCATTTATTCCTTAGTGGTAAATCACTGCATTCCAAACCAAACAAAAATCAAAAGATTTAGGACCCAAAGAGCAGTCCAGAGCAATATCGTAGGGGCTGAAGACAGGTTGCATTTAGGAGTTAAGCAACAAGTACTCCTTGAAAGCCAGTAAAGTGTTTAATCTGCAATGCATACCTCAAATTGTTTCTGGCTGGTGGTGACGTTTTGGCACTCTGTGCCAATGGGAGAAGCTCAGGTCCTTGGATCATTTAAAACCACACACAGGAGAGATTTGGGCTGAGCATGGAACCTGCTCTGGGCAGGGACCAGCTTTACCTTCTGTACATGGGCAGCACTTACTACAACAGATCCCTCAAGACAACCAAACACAACACTAGTAGGTAATTTAAGTGCAGGTTCACACAGTTTGAGCTTACAGGGCAACAGGGCTGGGAATTGACACACATATTTTTGCCCAGCCTCTGGCACCCAGCTTGACCTTTCAGAAGACCCTGAAGGACCACACAAGCTTAAGCCGCTGCATTACGAAAAGCCATTGATCCACACACCAGCTCCTCCTTTGACTCCGTTTCAGCCCAAGCCCACACAGTGACCTGGAATTTGTAAGCTGATGTTGGGCTGCCACGTGCTTTTTTGTGTAGCTGGGCAAGGCTGTCAAGGTGGAAGGAACCCTCAGGATCCTGCACCAGGATCAGCTTTACCCAGCGTTCTTACAGAGCGGGACTGAAAGGCCAGTCCCTTCTGCCACCGTTCAGGGACTGTACAGCCTGTACTCAGGATCCCATGTGCTCAACAAGCCTTCACAAGCCTGGGAGCCAAACATAATCCACCTTTACCTGCTTGTGGTGAAGTTGAGCTCAGGTGAGCACACGGTGTCTGGAAAGCTGAGCTTATCAGCGTATTACAAAGATCCCTTTGAACTTCTCTTCAAAGCCCTTTGGAGAAGATGCCCTCCCTCCCTCCAAAACCCACGTTTTTCCTGGGCTTGGTCCTGTTGTTGGCAGCGATTGTAGCCGGTTTGTTGGCTGCAGCTCTCCCAGGGCTCCCTCTGGCCTGACCCACGCTGCTGAGCCCGGCGGGGTGAGGGAGCAGACACCGTCACAGCACCCACAGCTCAGAGCGAGCCTTGTTCTCAGCCTGCCTGGAGTGGCCATGGCAGACACGGATAAAAACAGTGGCCGGGAGGCGTCTGCCTGCAATGGGGCGTGCACTGTTGATGCTCAAGGATGAGCAGATGGGTTGATTACACAGGGAGAAATAGACACTAATCGTATCCAGATTCACCAGCTGCAGGATTTCCTCCTGAGCCCTAAAGGACAGGAAGCCTTTACCTGCTTCGTTATCCTGTCTCTGTTGGTTAGCCCCTTCCCCCGCCCTGGGAATCGCATCTCTGCTAATCCCCTGGGCGGGGAGGGCGAAGACTGCAAAACTGAGCTCCAGATGGGAACTCCCACAGTGCTCAGGCTGGATCCAGCCCTGGGGTCAGGGGCCTATCCTGGCTGTCAGCTCCAGCACAGCCAGGCTCCCTCAGCTCCAGTTTCCCTACTTTAGGAGCTCCTTGCCGGGCTCTTCTTCTGCCACTGCCTCTCTGAACAGCCAGGGAGATTTTGGGATTAACGAGAGCAACAAAGACTGTGTTGGGCTTCAACAAGTCGTGTGTCTCCACATCTCTGCTGAGATGCAGCCGCTTCTGGGGTGGAGACTGACATGTCTTGAACAACACAGGGCTAATGGAGCCAGGATGGGAAGGGGTTGCTGCAGATTTAAAACAGCAGAGGCACTTCCCAGCAGGCTCCAGGACAACCGGCCACACTGAACGGGGAGGTGATGCTGGAGACATAGCTGTATTCTTATTCCTGGGAGACTGAAATGTGCTGAGTGGTTGGGTTGTATCGCCTGCTTAGCTTTTGCAGAGTGCCAGCTTGGAGGAAGGAGCTAAACCCTCCTACACCACTTTATCCATGTCCCTCTGCATCCATCCTGGCTCTCTTCAGTAATGATGTGTTCCCCAGGCAGGGCAGCGGCAGGGATGATCCCAGGCATCCTCCCTGTGGGGCTGCTCAGCTCCCAGAGTCTCAGCCCAATCCTTCTCCCACAGCCAGGAGCCCTGGGAGCAGATGCACAGAAATTCCAGCTGTGGATTACGTTGGGATTGGCACCTGCCCTGACTTTTGGTGGAGGCTCCGTGTGAGGAGTGCAGCCTGCTTGAAAAATGTGACAATCCAAGCTGTTGCTCTGAGTTGGGCTTTTTGGGACTCTCTCTCCTTGTGTGTCCAGGGTGCATGGCCACCTCCCTTGGGCTGCTCTTCAGTCCCCAAGCCCAGCAGGACAGCGATGATGTGTGGAGCAGCCACAGGACAGGACAGCTAGAAATAAGCAGGAGCTCCTAAAACTGCCACCCCACCTCCTGGCATGGACCCCCCAAAGCCACAGGGTGTTCTGTACAGGGTGATTTTTGGTTGTCATCATCACAGTGATACAATATCTGCTTCTTGGCCTCCATGGACCTCACGTGTACCTTGTGCTGGGCTACTTCTCTTACATGTTCTGCAGCCAGGACTATCTTGTGGGCAACCTCAGCACGCCAAACTCAGCCTGCATCAGCCCTGCCTATCTCACAGGCTTTCCAAAGACAAATCCAGACAGCACAGCTCAGTGCCCATGAGCAACCCTACAATAACAAACCATCTCTCTCGCTTTGTCCTCCCAGACCTCACCTTTCACAGCAGCCAAGTAACATCAAAGATTAACAGTAGCCACAAGCAACTCCACCATAACAAACCAGTAAGACAGGAAAAATGGTGGAGGGAAATCAGGGAATGAGAGAGGTGGCAGAGAGAGGGGGGGAAAAGAACTGTGGGAAGGAAAATAAATTATACTGATTTTTTAGAGGACCAGCTGAGGGGAAGTACATATGGTGAATCAGATCTGGGTGCCTCTGGATGCTGCACATTCCCCACAGTGCACAAAGCTTCTAGCATCAGCTCTCCCCAGGATGTGTTTCTACAAGGATCCTGTTAAACTTGCACCCCCAAATCCACTGGAACAAGCTGGCTGTTAGTGGAAAGGCTGAGGACAGAGCCCACAAAGACTTTTTACCCCCACTTTCCCCATGGGAAGTGGTCACCAGGGGGGTGAAGCTGGTTACAGGGATGGTCCAGGATAGGGGAAGCTGGTCCCCATGGGGCTGGCCTGCAGAGACACTGAGCGCAGCACTCGCTGCAACTGGAAATCAGGCCGTTTTCACCAGTGCAGCTTCTACTCCAAGTTGGTTGGTGGTTGTCTGGGGTATTTAAAAAAGAAAAAACAAAAAGGAAATCACGATCCAAACTGCCTTGGCCAAACCTGACCCTTTTAAGGAACGGAAATTTCCTATAGTCACCCTTGACAAACCTGGAGGCCCAATCCTGCTCTCAGGAATGTCAGTGCAAGTCCAGAGTGGCTCTGCTGACTGCTGAGAGGATATAGGAGCCAAATGAGGCTGGAGCCTTGGAGAAAAGCACCCAGTCTCCCGCCTGGAGATGGAGCAGAGCTCACACCAGAGCAGCCTGAAAGCAAACTCCTGCTTCAGAGGCAATAAACAGCAGAAAGATCCAACTCCCAGTTTCAGGAATTCATCCTTTTTGCTGAGCCATGTTCTGGAAGCGTGAGCCTTATTTTACTGTGTGGAATAAACCAGCTGCGTCCCTTGGCTGGATGGCTCTTCCAGGGGTGCCAGATGTTTTGTTTAGGACACGTCAGAAGTGTCTTGCTTGAGTTCAGACTTTCTCTCCTCCCAGGCTGCCCACTGCAGAGCCCACTGGAGCCATTGGCTTCAGCAGGGGGTTGGTTTTTATATCCACTCTTTACTAGCTTTACCCAAGGAAGCAGCAGGGCTTGGGGACAAATTGGGAAAGGTCTGCTTCCACCCCAGAATAAATGAACTGCATAAATAATTGGCAAGGGGCAAGCTGGATGGATGAGGAAAACACTTCTGCTGCCTTCTCGCTGCCATTAAGGGCCTGAATATCAACCTGTGTGCAAACATGCTTTGCCAAAGAGGGCACTGTGACACATTTTGGGGGCTAGACCCCACCAACAACTGCTCACCCCCAGCTCCTCCAGCATGGGAGTTTCTTCTTCCAAACCAACTGCGGAGTATTGTGAGAACCTCACTACTATGGCTGTAGGTTCAGAGCCAGGCCCTGGCATCCCGGCCACCAAGCCTGGGAGCACGAGGCCACACAGCTCGTCGTGGTGTGAGAAAGGTGTACAACAACCTGGGCAGCACCTCTGGGAGGCAAGGGACAGGCGAGACGATTTTGGGGATGTCCCCAGAGCACAGCTGAGATAGTCAGCATGGGCTGGCGGGTCAGGGAGGCAA
This sequence comes from Laterallus jamaicensis coturniculus, assembly GCA_022605575.1. Classification (NCBI taxonomy): domain Eukaryota; kingdom Metazoa; phylum Chordata; class Aves; order Gruiformes; family Rallidae; genus Laterallus; species Laterallus jamaicensis. The sequence goes on from JAKCOX010000038.1 coordinate 3,914,992, forward strand.
AGCGGGCCCAGAGCATTTGGGTGCTTTGCGGTCAGTTTAAAGGCTTTACTGTAGGGCCATGCATCACTCCCTGAAAGAGGGGCTTTTCAGAAAAGGGAGGGGAAAGCCAGGTGGAGGGGAAGGAGAAGGAAAAATTCGGTGAAGGAGGAAGGGCGGCCTTCATGGCTGCAAAGTGCCTGTGAAGTGCACAGCGGCCGGGAAGGAGGACCCTGCCCTGCAAACAAGCTGCTTTTGTTGCATCCCAAACGGGCCTAAATTAAGTTTGACAGAAAGAGGGCAGATCCACACGGTGCTGGGGCCAACCTCCCCCCCTTGTGCTCGGTTACAGCCAGGAGGACCTGGAGAGCTTTGGCACAGCACTGCCAAATGGTGGCCGGGCGTGAGGGGAGAGGCGTGAACCTCCACGAGGCGGGAGGCACTGGGCAGCCCCGGTAATCATCCCGATGCCTCTGCAAAGCAAGTTCCTCCCAGGAGCGCCTGGCTCAGTCTATCTCCAAAGCTAAAAGGCCGCCATCTCTCCAGGAAAAGCAGCTGCTGCCGAAGCACTCCCTTGGCTGGTGCTGCCCACTGAGGCCGGCAGAGCCTCCCGCCCCGCTCCCGGGCATCTCCCCAGCCCAGGCGCCCGCCTTGGCATGCTGTGCCAGCATGAAAAACAAGCCAGCTTCTAAACAGTTAACGCTGACAAAACCAGACTGCTTGAGTTCCCTCCTTCCCGAATCGCTCTTGGTGTAATTCACCCCCCCAAAATGAAATAAAATTATCCTCCTCCTCTGACCTCACCCCTGGTGCCCTCCCTCCCTCCCTCCTTCCTCCTCCTCCCTCCTGTCCTTCCTCTCTCTCTCCTTCCACCCTTCCCATGCCCCTGCCCTGCGCTGGCACGGCCAGCTGGGAGCACGCGTGCCCACCATCCTGCTCGGCGCTCCGAGCTCCCACCACGTTAGCTGCGGCTGCCATGTTGAATTGCAAATCCGACATGATTCGACATATTTTTTTTCCCTCCTCAGTGGTGCCTGGTGGGGAAGTAAAGAAGCACCCGTGTGACATGCACCCAGCCCTGGGTGGCTTCTCGGGGACGTCCCGGGCAGCGGGGTGAAGGCAGGGAGAGAAATCACCCTCCAGTCCTGCTCCAAACACTGCACGTAGGAACCTGCCTATCTGCTCTACATCCCCTCTCTACAGGAGACCGATTTTAAAGGCAGATGTTTTAGCACCAAGGGCCAGAGGACTAGATGGGAAGGGGTTTGGGGGAGAAGGCAGGTTTACAGCAACAACAAAGCGACTGAGCGACTGGAGGAACAAAACATTATTCCAATTCAAAGGCAAAAAAAAAAAAAACCCAACCCAACCGCACGAACAAAAAAAAAAAACCCCAAAAAAGCAAAAAAAAAAAAAAAACCCACCCAAAATTAAGAGTGAGGTTTGATTTCGTACCAAGGCAGCAAGAGAGACGCACCGTGGAAGAGAGTGGTTTTGTTGTTGAGTGGTGGCTGGATTTAGCTCCGCTTATCCGGACAGTCATCAGGGAAGGATCCTTTGCCGAGAAAGGCCAGTTTGAGTGAGACAGCTTTTTTTTTTTCCCTTCTCTCGCTTGCTCTCTCCCCTTTCCTTCTCCTCGCAGCTCAACGCCAAGAAATGGGCGGTGCCTGGATGCCAGGCTCCATCCGAACGAGACACCCAAGGCCAACGGAGGCTGGCACAAAGGCGAGCTGGCAGGAATTCCTGCACTCGGGAGCCGCACGCCCGCGGGACGAGTCCGCCACCTCCCAAAAAATCAACCTCTGACACCACCCCGCTCTGGAAAGTTGCCCCGTTGGGCTCAAAAACACCCTGCCAGGCTCAAGCATGGGAGGGGGGAGGAAAAAAAAAGGACAAGAGGAGGAAAAAAAAAAGCAAAATAGAAAAGCCAAGACCTTCCTTTGCATCCAAACAGGTTAAACAAAAGGCCTGGGGAGTGGGTTGGGGGTTTTTTTGGCACACCCTCCCCCAAGCTCCTTTTCCCACCTGCCCATCTCCCGCCTCACACCCTCCGTCGTCAGCTCCCTTGCCAGCCACCCCAGCGTCCAGGCAGAAATGAGCCCTGGGTTCCCTCCTTCCTGGTTTTAGCACGACAGGAGGTGGCAGGTCCTTGAATAGGAACTCACACACCCAACGTGAGGGGGATCTGATGGGGGGGAGAAGAGGGGGAAAAAAACCCCAACAAGGGACAAAAAAATATACATATATACACACAAACAGCAACCCACCCGCCATGGAGGAAGGTCAGGAGCTGTGGCTGCCAAGGGGGGCGTATTGGGGGTGGTTTGGGTGCCATGGGTTTATTTTTGGCCTCCAATTTTGTTTTCCTGCCCTAGCACCTGGGTCGTGCCGATTATAAAAGGGGAATTGCAGCAGGTTGGGGAAAGGACCGGAGAGAGAGAAGGGGAGGGTGGGAAGGGGGGGGGGGAGCGAGGGGGGGCAGGAGGCAGCCGGGGGTTGGTAGAGCTGCTGGTGAGATGCCAAAAAAACAAAACAAAACACGTTTTCATTTTGTCTGCACCAGCCTGGGCGCAGGCGAGCGCGGGAGAGAGGGAGGGAGAGGGAGGCGCGCGCCGCCAGCAAGCCGCCGCGCTCAGACACGGGCCTGCGGCCACGTCCCTCCACAACCGCCCAGGCAGCCGCTTCCCCGCTCCCTCGTCCCCTTCTCCCTGCCCACCCGGCTTCGCCTGCCAAGTCCGAGTTGGCACGGCTCCCCCGGCTGCGCGGAACAAAGCCGTCACCCAGCCCCGAGCCGACGCTGACAGTAAGCAAAGTGACAGGCGCATCTTCCGCATGTTAATCCACACGGCGAGGAGGCGAACGAGCGGCGGAAGGCCCCCCCTTGCCATGCACGCCACCTCACCCCACACACACCCCCCCAAACGCCGACGGATGGCTCACCCCACCCTTGGCACCCGCTGGCCTCGTGCGGGGATGGCGAGGGCCCCGCTGGCGGGAGCACCGAAGCCTCTCCGGCGGCGAGGTTTAAATCGAGCCGAAGCCCCGCTCGGCGGGCAAACGAGGCCACTCGGCATCTGCTGTACCTGTTCCCGCTGCCTTCATCTCGCCTTGGAACCGTGACAAGAGCACACTCGCCTCTGGTGGGCTCTCAAAGCCGCGGGTCTGTAACCCTTTGCAGGAAGTTGGCACCGATCCCAGGTAGGACTTTACTCCCCGGCTCTCGCTCTCTCCCCCCACCTCCGCCTCCCGCTCCCTCCCCTCCGCTCCCCCACCCATCCTGTCCCTTGGGCCCCTCTCGCGTCCCCCAAAACACCACCTGGCCCCCCGCTACCCCACCGACATTCGCCAGCTTCATCAGCACGGGGGGCAATATGGGGGGTGGCCAAACATTGCTGGGCGCCCACTGAGCCCCTCGCGCCCACCGCCCTTGCACACATACCCTGTGAGGATGACCTGGGCAAGGCAGAGAACAACAACTTCCTGCTCCGGCTCCCTAAAACGCCTGTTTCCACGCAGGGGTTAGGCGGTGCGGCGAGACGGGGGGAGCTGGGAGGAGGTTTGGGGGTTTGTCGTCATTGAACCATGTTTTTTTTTTTTTCCTTTTTTTTTTTTGGCCTTTTTGCCTTTTTTCCCCTGCTTTTAATGCCCTTTTTTTTCCCTTCTTCTTCTTCTTCTTTCTTTTTCTTTTCTTTTTTTTTTTTTGGAATTTTTTTTTTTTTTTTTGCCCAGCAGCCCAAACCCAACACGAAGGGAAAAGGGAAGGAGAGGGAAGGGGGGGGGGGGGAGGCGTGGAAAGAGAAATCAAATGGGAACAGAATAGCTCCAAGTCGGCAGGACAATGCACGGGAAACGGGGAGATTAGCGTAGCTCTCGAAATCCATCGCGCCCGCCCCATTTCTGAACCGTTTGCCCCCACGCCTCATCTCTTTTTTTTAAGACTCCCAGCTCCTGAATTATTCCAGTCCACGAGCGGGAGGGGAACGCACAGTCCAGAGTCCCTCAGAGCTGCCAAGAGCATTGCAACAGGAAAGAAAGAAAACGAGAGAGGGAGAGCCAGGCAGAGCCTTCACAATCGAGCAGCAAGAAGAGCAAGGAGAAATTAACATCCAATTAGTGCCGTGTTTAACGAGGGAGACAGAGGCGGCTGTTGTTTTATTGCCCTGTTCTTTTCAGGCGCATCTGACAGGCAGCAGGGAAGGCACCCCTGCTCCAAGTGACGTCATCAGATTTTATTTTTTGATTATCCCCCCCCTTTTTTTTTGTCTCCCACCCCTGGTCTTTCCTCCTCCAAGTTTTGCAGAGACGGTCTCAGCAACTCAGCCAGGGAAATTCAGGACTTTCAAGCTCTCCCCTCCACCTCCGGCCTCCCTTTTCCACACACACACACAGAGACACCCCCCTCTCCGTTACCATCCCCAAACACCAACCCCGGAAAAACAAAACACGCCAACCCACCCCAAAGTCTTTGTTCTTCAAAAAAAAAAAAAAAACCCAACAAACCACCAGGAAAAGATTTAAAAAATAATAAATAAAGGTTGAGATGGGAGCTGGAGGGAGCCCAGAGGAGGATTCTCTGCCTGTGTGTCCGAGTGCGTGCGTGCGTCTGTCCCCTCTCCTGTCCCTCTCCCCAGACGGCTCGCTCGCCTTGTAAAACTTTGCGGCATGTGACGCTGCTCCGGCCTCCTCTGGCAGCTTGACAAGAGCCGCGCCGCCCGGCCGCAGAGCGCAGGCGGCTTTTAAGGGAGAAACTCCAGTCCTAAAGATGAGAGAATTAACGTGTTGCCAGCGAGGGACGGCGCCTCGGACAACGGCCGCGGCGGTGCTGAGCCTCTCGGCACACCAGCTCGGCCATCAGCTCACAGCCAAGGGGAGGGAAGCCAAATCGAAAGCTGGGGAAAGTTTTCCTCCCTCACGTGGCTCGCCAGGCCTCCTGCTTCTCTCCCGGGATGGGGGAGCCCGGTGCTGTGTGAGCGCTGAGGGAGTCGTGCAGGGCGACGGCGGCCGTGGGGAAAGGCGTCTCGGCTGACCCCAGGCAGTCTGTGCTGTCACTTCTTTGCCACAAGGCCCAGGGTCGCCTTGGGGTGGGATAAAACACAGCTGACTACCCCCAAAAGCACTGCCAGCCCAGGAGGGGACAGGGCAGCTGGGCTTGGGGGGGAGTGGAGGGAGTTCTTTCCAAAAAAGGGTCCGCAGTAGGCAAGGGGGAGAGTGGAAAGCATCTCTTCCCCTCCTTCTGAGCCACCAGTGAGGGATGGAGCTGCCACTACCAGTGTGGCAGGTCAGGCCGCCACGCCGAGCTGTCCCACTATGGCCCTTTCTCCTTGTTTCCAGCTAGGATTTCCCTTGTCCAAGGCAGGATGAATTCAGCAGGACCAGGCCATAACCTCCCACATCGAGCGAAAGCCAACATGTGGGACAGGGTCACCCCACACCTAGCAAAGATGGGGACAGGTCCAGGCTCACCGTGCCAGCACCTGGGGCCAGTCCGAGCCCCTGCCCTGAGCATTTCCCAGCACCAGCCAGTCCCCTCTCCCCGGGCCAGGATCTCCTTTGTGCTGGTTATTAATTTATATCTATATATTTAACAGTAATTCTTTGCTACGTGGAGCTGGGCGCTGCAGGAAAGCAGCACAAACAGCCTTATCGAGGGCACCCGCGCCACAGGGGCACTTCCTTGTGTGCAGCTGGGAGACGGGGCCCCTCCATTGCTGGCAAGGGCTGGCTGGGAAGGGGAACCACCAGTCCCTGGCCTTCCCGCTGACCAGACACCAGGGTGATGGGTGCAGCCTTTGGGAGAGGTCTGCTCAGCCGCTTTCCTCCCGGCGCTGCAGCAGAGCAGCATGGCTGGGCGGGGGGTTGGTTTGCACTGAAGGGCCTTTAGCAGGCCTTTAGCTCTGCAGGGGGAAAGGGAAGGACGGTGCAATCGGTCTGAGCTCAGCTCCACATTTCCCTGGCCACAAACGCTTCAGCAGCACCTTGTTGCTCCCCAAATCCTGCCAGGCCCAAGCGTCCAGGCCCCTGTGGAGACTCAGGGCGGCCTTGACCTGAGTTTCCCTCTCCCCGCTGCAGTTGCTGCCTCCCTTCTCCCCACCTCACCCCCCACCCCAGGCCCCGGCAGCTGGGAGCAGATGAGGCCAAAGTCCCAGCAATCTCTGTTTTCTGCTGAGAGCTGATAAACAGCGGCAGTGATCTCCACCCATCCCGGCTTTGTGCAGGACAGAGTCAATATTTAAACCCAAGTTTGCTTCCTGGGCAGATATGGGAGCGCTGGGGCTGGAGGTGGGAGAAATCCCTGGCTCCATCCCAGACACGGGACCCTCCTACCCTCCCAACTGGTTTCAGCCACAGCCCTGTCCCCCTCAGCTGTGTTACATGAGCATCAGCTTCAGGGCTGAGCACCTGCTAATGGGGCAGCAATTTAAAGGAGTGGGGGGAACACAGACAGGGGTTGGGTTCTCTTCCTGCTTGGTCCAGATGCTGTCCCTGCCACAGGATAAGAAGAGCCAGGGTTAGAAATGGGAGGAGGTAAGGAAATAATTAATCATCCTATGATTAATTAACCTTCTTCAAGGTTAAGGCAGTTCACTGAATGCTTTGGAACCTGGTTTTCATTTCAGTTGTCTAAAAGCTATATTCAAGTGTTGTGCTTCTAGTAAAGTTTGTGGGTCCCAGTGATCTGGGCAGAAATTGGTAGCAGGATGTTTGCTCTTGTGCAGATTGAGGTAGATCCCTTAGGTAAATCCCTGGAAGGAAAGGGAATGGTGCTTCTCATGGCAGTGGCTGAGGCTGGGCAGTGTGCACAGGGTGTAGGAGGCTTTATGGGCAGAAGGTGGCTTTAATTTTGGGGGTAAAAGGCTGTTATATTCCTGAGTGGGTGTTCTGGGATCTGGGAGATGCGATGCCTGGTGTTGGAGCAGGCAGGAAACCAGCTCCTGTGATAAAAGGCTGGTGGGTCAGGACCCAGGAAGCTCTGTGGGGGGAAGATGGAGCAGCTGAGCCTCCCCTGATGGGCTCCGAGTGGGTCTGACAGCAGTGAATGGTCTCTGCCATCCCTTCCATAATCACTTGGGTCAGTTTTAACTCCAAATCCCTCCTCTCACCCATGTCCTGTCAAGCAGCCAAACCCACTGATGTTCCAGGTGCTCCCAGTTTGCTCAGCCTGAACCTGCTGAGGGAGATCAGAGGGAACCTGAGTTTGGAGCAGCCAGTTTAGGCCTGGCTTTGGGGGAGTAACCAAAGGGAAATGCCTGTCTTAAACCAAAACCTCCCCTGGGTGAGGGAGCCCGTTATGCAAAAAGAAGTCAACACTTTTTAATGAAGGAACACACAAAAGCTGTTGTTTTGTAGCTGTATTTTGGAACATAGTTAAATAACTCTTTGAAATAACCTCTAGTGTTAGGAACCAGGGCCATGCATTACTGAACTTCTGTTACTGGAACATAAATGGTACTGGAGGGAGGATGGACAGGACCCACTTCACAACACTGAAGGGAGCTGGGGGGGGCTGCTGGCCCCAGGGAGTCCCAGGAGCTGTGGATCAAACCCATCTGATGGAGGAAAACACCTGTGAGATGGACAGGCTGGGGTGCCCTGAGGACCAGGATGGGATGTGACCCCAGATGCTGCTACAGCAGCAGACACAGGAACCTGCTCAAGGACCCCCCAAAACCACTTCCCAGGGAGCGCAGCACCATCCCTGTGCAAAAGACTGCTTCGTGGGGGAACCAACCTGGGGGGAATCTGCCTGGCTGCTCCAACAGCCCAAACTGGTGCAAAGAAGAAAAGCCAAACTTGTCTGTGGAGATGGGGACACAACCCTGCCCTGCTGCAGCCCCTGTGGATGCCTTGACTCCAGCACCTCGTGAGCCTTTCAGCTGCCTCAAGGTTTATTCCTTTATTCCAGACAGCAGCAGGCTGAGTGTCCCTGCTGCAAGACAAACCCTTCCACATGTTGCCTTCAGCAGGATGCTGCTGAGCAGCAGCCCCATGCTGCAACACGCAGCTCTGTGTCCCTCAGCGAAGCAGCGATGCTGGGCAGGAGCCCAGAGAGGTTGTGATCCTGTTGGCTGGGAGACACTCCAGCACCCACCTCCCCTGAGTTAAGCACCCAGGCCACCTGTCTACCATACACCCAGCTCCTCTGCTGGGTGCATCTTAAATACAGCCCATCCAGCTGGAAAAGACCTTCCCAAAGTGAGTACCATGTGCTGCTCGCATCCCTCCCCAGGTGTTTTCTCCAAGTCCAGCACTGCCCCAGAGCTGAGCCATCCCTGTCTCATTGGGACTGTGCTGTTCTTCATGGTGGGGCTGCTTCCCTTCTCTGTTTCGATAGCACAGTTCCCCTGCTGTGGAGGTGATGTGTTTGTTGGTGCTTAGGTACCCTTAAAAGCAGGTCATGGGCTCCATCTCACCCAGGCAGAGCTACCTGTCACATAAGTGTGTGCCTCTCCAGAAGAGATGAGGCTGGTCACCTGGTGTCACCTTCCCAGGAAGGTGACCTTGGCTCTCCTGCTGCTTCTCAGCTCAGGCAGAACGAAGCAGTCTTTTGTCCCTGGGTCTCAGGGCTGGCTAGTTTAGTATCTGGGCATTTTCTGGTTTCCTGGACATTCCTGATGACTCCAGAGCTACAGCCTGGACCAAAGAGACAAGACAACATCCTTCTGCTCTCTCTGCTACATGTCCCGGTTGAAACACCCACGACAATGGAGCTTTGGTCCAGCTGGAGCCAGAAGCCAGATCTCCAGAAGCCAACTTGTTTCTGGCCTTGCTGGAGAGGAGGTGTCTTCTTCTGGCACCACAAACTTCAGATTGAAAAGAAACAAATACACAGGTATCGAAACAAGCGCAGGGTTCCTGGAGGAGTTCAAGTTCATCACCTCTCCCTGCCCAGGAGTCAGTCGATGGGGAAGCAGGTGGCTGGCATGGGAGCTCTGCGGAAGAGCAGGCTGGAGCCACGGAACAGCTGCCCCTGGGGAGGACAGAGAGCCCAGGGTCAGGGCAGCCTGCCCAAGACCCAGCAGGGAATGGCAGCTGCTTGAGCAGGGAATGATGATGTGTTGGCTGCGAGGCCTGAGCACCCCGGCTCCCTGCACAGAACAAAGCAGGTCTCAGCCCTGTGGGGACTGGAGCTGGGCATTTCCCCTGGGATGATGGATGGAGAGGGGCAGAGCTGCTTTGCTGCGTGCAGTGTGCTGGCTGCAAGCTCAGGGGTGTCATTGGGCACAGCAGAGCTGCCATGCCTGGGACCAGTGCTGAAACTGGAGGCATGGAAACAGGTTACAAACTGTGTCAAAGATGCATCACAGGCACCTTCTGGGCAGCACTAGAGACCCTGGGAAGGAGCAGAGTGAGCCCAAAGCCCTGTGTGTGCCCCACTCCCTCACCTGAGCACTGAGGTACCTCCAGCAGTGGATCCAGGATGTGAAGGCAGGAGCATAGGGAGGGAGGCCAGCACGTAACCTGCATGGCAACAGAAATAGCTGAGCTGGGTAACGTGACATCTGCACAGACCAGGTAACACGAGCAGCACTGAGTGTAAGTGAGGACACAGAAACAGTGTCTGCACTGGGCTGAAGGCCAAATGACCAGCTCATTATTTACAATGCAGCAGATCACGTAATTTAATTACGCCTGGAGTGTACAAACAAGGGGTGTTACCTGGATACGTGAAGACTCCACAACTGTACACTGAATCTGCACCCTCAAGAGTGAGCAGATACTGAGAAAACACTACACCAGGGGTTTGGATCCAGTCCCTTTCCCACAGGCACAACTGCAGAAGGCTTCTTGCAGCAGTGGGGAAGCAAGCTCAGCCCTGCTCCTGCCTGCGCCCATTGCTGCACTGAGCTCTGCTTTCCCTCCCCTGTGCTGCTCTCTGCAGCCAGCACAGCCCCTTTGATCCCTCTAGTTCAGATCTGCTCAGCCAGCATCACCACTCTCTCTCTCCCCACTTGAGGTTTTCATGCTGCTCTCGCCTGCGCCCTCTATAAACTAAGTGACCTGGGAGAGGATACGAGCCAGCTCTGCCAGGTGCTGTATGGTTTCTGTCTCTGTATGGAAGCTTTCACTGTTAGTAGAGGATTCAGACAAGGAGGGGCTGGGAGAAGGGAAGGGCAAGGCTTAGATCTCAGTGTGGTGGACGTACCCACAGTTGTTCACTGCCATGAGGTCTCCCACAAGAAGGAAGGGGTAGGTCAGCATGCTCACAGCGATCTGGAAGCACAGAGAACAGGGACCTTCTCTAAGGTTCATCGAGTCAGCAAAGCTACTTGGAGCTTTGGTGTGTTAATGAAGTTACCCTTGTGTCTGGCTGTGAGACACAGCCCAGCCTTTGCCCCCAGACCATGAGTTTCCCCCCCAGCAAGGCAGCAGGATGATGAGAAAGGACGTGGCAGTTGGCTCCTTACCCCCATCACGAATTTGGTGTAGCTCCGGATCACCGATGCCTGGCTGAACTGGAAAGAGAAACCAAAGGGCTTGTGGAGGAGGTGGATGACAGCAGGCTGTCACTGTCATTATGTGACATCACTCTAGCCTGAGATGATGCACGTGGGGCAGAGGAAGGAGGCAGAACGGGGTAACTGTGCTGAGTCCCAACTGAGATTCAGGGGAGACATTTGCTATCAAACCTGATCCCCTAAACTGCAGCTCTAAGAGCCCTGAGCAGACAGAGCATCTTTAGCACTTCTACAGGGCTTTAGTCACAGCTAATTAGCCATTAACCCTCCTGTTAACTGCAGGTGCTCACTACCAGCCCCCCAAACCCTCCGCCAGCCACATCCACTCACGTTATCGTCCACTGCGTAGGTGTTGATGAAGTGAGCCAGGAGGTTGCAGCACCACAGGAAGATGACATCCCCCAGGATGTGAGGGACTAACCCACTGCAAGGGCAGAGAGAGGGGTGTGAGGTGCAGGAGGGTCCCAGACCTGCCTTTCAAGGTGCCTCTTCCTTCCCATCCCTGGCATAGAGGAACCCCACTCCCCCAAAACACATCTTTGCTTTGGAAGGAGCTGAAGGCACAAGGGGAAGTTTCAAGGAAGAGCTCTCCTGGCCTTCAAACAGGATCCTACACGTGCTGCCAGCTGCTCTGACCAGGAGATGCTCTGCCATGATGCCCAAGATCTGGACTAGGAATATTTTTAGGAGATGACAAGTCATTAAAAGCTGAAACAGCAGCAGGCAGATGAGGAAGCTGTGTGATGTCAGGTGAGGTACCCAGCAGGAGAACCCTGGAGCTGGGATAACCCATCTCCAAGCTGGCCATGTGCAGAGGTTTCAGAGCCTGCAGAACACCTTTCTGGGCTGCTGCAGATACAAGGGGAAAGAGAGGCAAGCCTGTCCCTTGAGAAGTCTTCACCATCAGTCAGAGCAAGTGTGTGCAGCCAGGATTGCTGTGTAGACATAATGAAGCCACAAGAAATAAGCTCCCTGTGATGATTTTAAGGGAGTGGATGTGTTTGGGCTGTGTCAGGAGAGCAGAGAAGCAGCAATCTGGTCCTACAAGTGCAGGTTTTGTTCTCCCTTTGCAGCAGAGTGATTTCCTAGAGGGGTTGTAGAGCAGGTTATAACTTCAGGGCCCTCCAGAGACATTTTGGGTTGCATTAAAACCTTCCCTGTGAACTATTAAATTTAATTAGGCTACCAACAGTGTTTATTTTATGTGGAGGAAGGGAATGCAGCAGCTCCTTTTGGGTTATTTCCTTGGGGGGGAGGTGGAGGGAGAGGGAGTGCTGCTGGGCAGCAAACTCTAGCCATGCCCAGGGAATGCCCCAGAGGAAGGAACCTGTATTGAACAGAGGGGATTTGGGGCTGTGCAGCTCAGCAGAGCAGCTGTGGGCAGCAGGAGGAAGATGCAGTTGCTGTTAACTGATGGGGGGGGAGGGGAAGGACAGGGTGAGCCCCCCTGCGATTGCCTCTCCCTGATGTGTTCATGGTTCATCTGGAGGCCCAAATTCTGTGGTTGCAGAGCCAAAGGCATCAAGTCTAACCCCTCCTGGAATTCCTGAGCTGCCTCTACTCTTACTGATGTAATAAAGTGAGCTCTCTTCCTGCTGGGAGCAGAGGCAGCAGGTGGTTCTGCTTTTCTATCCATGTGAAGAGAGACAAGAAGCATTGTTAACTAAGAGTTCAAGCAATAAAAAAGGTGTTTGCTAGGCTTCCACTCCAGAGATGCCACCAATTCAGAAGCTCCTGGAAGCACCTTTCAGCTGCTTCTGATGCAGGCAGTGCCACTGCTGAGCTGGGCAGCATCGTGCTCCCCCCATACAGGGAAACCTGCATGAACCACCTGCCTGTTACAAGCACCCAGGGTGCTCTTCAGAGGAATGTGCTCCTTAGCCAGGCCCTGGCTTTTATTTCAACCAGGGGTCCTGTTTTGTTGCACTTGATCTTGGGTTACACAAACAAATGCTTGAAATGGCCCTTGACTGGAGGACAAAGAAGCATCAAGGGGAGAAAGAAAGGGAAGAAAAAAAGACAAGGTGTTCTCCAGGCTCTGAAGGTTTGATTGAAGATAAGATCTGGGGCAAGCTTAATGGTCAAACTGGAGCAATGTCGAAGGCACAGATTTAATCTCTGCTCCTGGGAGTGATGTGAGAGAACCCCAGGTCAGACAAGGCTTTGGAAGGGGTGGGGAGAGCTCAGCACACCCCTGAGGTTGGCAGAGTGGCCAGGAGTATGGGAGAGAGGATTTAACCAACAACTCACGTACACAAAGAACCCCAGGATCCCTTCTTCCTTCAGGATCCTGCCGATGGCGCTGAACACACCGCTGCAGAGAGAGGAGAAGAGCTGTGAGCGTGCAGGGGTCGCTGTGTCTGTCCTGCACAGCTTCACCTGCAGCCACCACCTGCAGCAGTGTTCCCCCTGCAGCCACCCACACAGCAGGCAGCTCTGTTCTCCTCCTCAACCCACGAAGGAGGGTTGTGTCTGCTCCCTGCCTGGCTGTGGTAACGCCTGGGACAACAGCTCAGCTCACTGACAGCCGTTCCAACACCGAAGCTGGAAGAGCTCTGCTGGGCTCTGTGTGAGTGGATACCTGTGTCACAAGCAGGGCAAATCATGAGCTTGGATTAGGCTGATTCTCAGCCCAAACCCCTCCTCCTGCCTCTGGGAGATGGTGCTGGCAGTCGTGGGTTAGCTGCAACCATGTCTAACACGCTCTTAGGTGTAGTTTTGCCCAGCAGAGAGGTAAGGATTACTGGGAAAGGCTTGGGAAAGGCTTGCAGCAACACTGTGTTATTTCCTACTCTGCCTCCTTGCTCGCTCTGTCATCAGTAAGGTGTGCTACAGCCACCAAAATCCCCAGGGGCACGAGGCAGGACAGAGCCCAGCCTTCCTCCTGCAGTCACCCCCCTCTCTAACCACAGCTCAAGATTCACTTCTCCTTCTCCCAAACCTCCTGCAGAGGAGCATCTGGCACTGCTCACCCCCAAAGCCACACCTCTGCCTGCCCAAGCCCTTCAGAGCTGCAGCCACTCACCTGTATTTGACTTCCCGGCCTACAAACTGGACCATGCAGCGCATAGAGATGACTAGGAGAGAGAAACAGGGGGCTGAGAGAGAGACAAACCCAGTCTGGGTTGCAATAGGCATGAAGGAAAACGTGAACTGACTCTTCTGCCCTCCCTCCCCTCAGCTCCTCTTGGTGGTCCTCATCGCTGCGAGAGTCGCTAGAGACCAGTGCCCTCCCCCAGCCTGGCAGTGATGGGGAGGATTTCTGGCCCTAATCCCAGTGGATTCTCCAGGACAAGGGCTTGGGGTGTCCCCAGAGCTCAGCTGAGGTGGTTTCTGAAGGTCAGCCTGAGCCTTCCCAAGCGAACACTCAGGACCTGTATCTGTTCTGTGCTTTCATACGAAGCCATCTGTCAGGCAAAGGGGGTTTTGGGGTGATCCCCAGGCAGGAGAGGGGGGGTCTCAGGTAGGACAGAGACAGGACTCACCGTGCAGAGGATGTGAGACAACTCGGGACACACACTGCATCATCATCTCATGAGATGTCTGGGGAGAGAAACCACACAGCTGTCAGAAGGCTGTGCTGCTCCTCCTGCACATGCCCTTTCCCTCAGTGTCAGGAGACCCACTTTGGGTCCCTTTTTTTGACATCTGTGCTCCTGGTAGCCCTCTCTTCCTACAGAACATTTCACAGCTCACCAGAGTGGTACCAAATACCACAGCCTTTCTACCCAGAGTTGCTCTCCAAGTAATTCCATCCACAGTTTAAAGCTTCCTCTGCCCTCCAGGCACGTTTCCCCCATCGCTTGTGAACAGGCAACATCCACTTCTCACCTCCTTCACCACCTTCCTAAGGGAGGTCTTCACATCATCCTTGTTAGAAACATGTTCCATGTCCTCCAGTGGAAATGCCTGAGCAGGGAGAGAAGACACACAGTCAAAACTAAGGGAGGTGCTGACCCACAAACCCCTATGTCTGGGGACAGGAGGAAACCACGAGCAGTTGTGCTCTAGATAGGAGGAGAAGAAGAGCAGGCAAGGAGGAACACAGAAGGAGGAAGGGTGGTGGCAAGTAAAATGCAGAACAGGGGGAGTCACAAAACTGCTTGCAAAAGTTACAAGGCAAGTGGTTCTTCAAATTAAAATCAGTTAAAATGCAAGTTTGAAGGGTATGGGCAGTGTTCTCCTGTCCTGGAGGGCTACTCAGAGCCCTTAGGAGGTGGAGAGGGGCAAGTTATTTCATGTGTGGTTGTGGCTGGGTGTAGATATACAGGGGCTCTGCTGCAACAGCACCAGAGGTGCTGGGGTGATTTCAGTTGCTGAAAGGGCTGTGAGGCTGTTTGGACTGAAGCAGGGTAGGGAGGGAGGAAGTTCTTTCCAGAGAGAGTGGTGAGGGGCTGGAACAGGCTGCCCAGAGAGGGGGTGGGTGCCCCGTGTCTGGGGGTGTTCAAGGCCACCCAGCTGATTCCCAGGGAGAGAAGCTGACCTTTACCTTCTTCACGCTCCCCCTGGTGATGGTTGATAAAGTGCTTGAGATGAGGCGAGGAGTCAGGCCGCGGAAGAGGCCTCGCTTCCCATCCACGTCCACAATGTGTCTGGCTGGGGAGGAGAACACCAGGCTGCTCAGCTGGGAGCACCCAAACCCCTCCAGCACCCAGCCAAAAACCACGCTGGAGCTCTGTCAGGGAAGGCAGCAGGCCTGCTGGTGGCCTAGCTCTCTTCTCCCAAGATGTAGGCCCTGACAATATTCTCCTGTTCCCATGAGAAAAGTTCCTCATGCTGAGAGGATCCTAATAATCCCCTTCTCCAAACACAGCAGCCTTGCTGACAGGGGTACAGGCTGCCCTAAGCCAAGAAGCAGTTATGGGAAGGGATTTGGGAGGAACAGAACATGTCAGGAACCAGCCAGAACAAGAGGGTCAGAACAGCAGGTGTGGGGATGCTGTTAGGTATTAAAGGTAAACTAAGGATGTTTAGCTATAAGATAGGTTTATCAGAACTCGTTATAATCACTAACCAATCAATATGGTGTGAACAGGGTGTGTAACCAATGAGCGGTTTTTTAGCTTGCCACGTTTGCAGTAAGAAAGGTCTAGAATCTGGGGGATTTCACCCAATAAATGGCTTCACCTCAAATTCATCTCGAACTGTGTGTTGCTCCCTGCCG
This sequence comes from Laterallus jamaicensis coturniculus, assembly GCA_022605575.1. NCBI lineage: Eukaryota > Metazoa > Chordata > Aves > Gruiformes > Rallidae > Laterallus > Laterallus jamaicensis. The sequence continues at coordinate 3,930,589 of JAKCOX010000038.1, forward strand.
ATCGCCACAGAGCTCAACACAGCAGGGCATCCGCTCTGCAGGGCCACCAGAAGGGGGTTAGGATACGTTATGTAGAGGATGCAAAGAGTCTTTAGGAAATTGCTGTCCTGTCTGCCTAGCCTGGAAGGAAAGCTGCAGTGTTTTGGGGTGATTTTTTCTTGCTGAAAGGGCTGTGAGGCTGTTTGGACTGAAGCAGGGTAGGGAGGGAGGAAGTTCTTTACAGACAGAGTGGTGAGGGGCTGGAACAGGCTGCCCAGAGAGGGGGTGGGTGCCCCATGTCTGGGGGTGTTCCAGGCCAGGTTGGATGGGGCCCTGGGCAACCCTGTGTAGCTCCAGGCCTGAGGTTGGTGTCCCTGCCTGTGGCAGGGGGTTGGAGCTCTGGGACCCTTGGGGTCCCTCCCAACCCAGCCCATTCTATGATCTCATGTGTGGTGTCACCTTCTCCCCCCACCCTGGGGGCTTAGACTCAGGGTTAATTAGGGATCTCTCAAACCCAGGTTCTGTTTCTGCCCAACCACCTTCTCCCTGGCAAACCTCCTCAGCTGTCCAGCCAGAAAACCAAAGAGCCAATGGATCTAACTTCTCCCTGGGGTAACAAGGTGGAGTACAACTTGCTTGTGGGTCCTGCTGCTCCTGCCTCCCCCATCCTCTGCTGTCCTAAGGGAAGCTGGGCAGGCTCTGCACATCCCCATCCCCTCTGGCTGTAAATCTGTTCAGAAAACACATCTTCCAAAGAGCAGCACTGGAGAGTTCCCAGCCCTGGAGTGTTCCCAGCCCCAGGCATTCCAGGATGGGGTTGCAGTGCCTGAGTACTGCTCCTGTGCTGTGCTCCCCTTGCCCTGTGGGTACAGCTGTCTGCTTTTTGGATCTGCCCAACCTGACTTTTGGGATTTTGTGCTCCCCTCTGCCAAAGGAAACCCACTGTGAAAGCAGCCCCCACAGTCATGGAGTAGCCCCCCCACCTCTCCCATGCTGCTCCACCCCCAAAGAGAGAAAAACAGGACTTTTTTTTCCCCTTCTAAACATATTACCTTCCCTTTTCTTGGCATCTCTGTCCCCTTAGGGCTCCATCTACAACACAAATGAGCAGGGCAGAGGGCCAAGTTATTGCAGGGCTGTTCTGTAGCAAAGACAGATGCTTTGCTATCTCTGACACACAAACAAAACCCTCCACCAACAAACCTACACCACCTAAACCCCTGCCACCCTCTCTGCTGTGGGGCAAACCCAGAGTAATTTGCCATGGGAAGAGGGATGTGGCACTGGAGCCACCTCTTCCTTGTCCCCAAACAACAGGTAGGTAAAATCTGATGGCTTTGCAACTCATTTTATGTCTCACCACAGCTTTGGGATGACCCAAGGGGATGTGGGAGTGCTGCTGGAGGTCAGCTTGGTTGACCTGGCAGGTCCCAGCCCTGGTTTTGGGCAGGACATTGTGCTGGCAGGGAGGGATGTTTGCTCACCGTAGGTGAAGAAGCCTGGCAGGTACAGGACTTTCCTTCCCAGCACGTTTCTTCCAACAGTTGGAGGTAGTGGCTCATGTCCAACCTGCAAGAGAAACCCTGTGAGCAGGTCCCTGGCCTGGCATTCCCAAAGACCCTGGTCCAGGATTGCCCAGGCTTAATCCCACAGGAATGTGACCAGGCAGACTTGAACATCTCCAGAGAAGGAGACCTAATCTCTCTGGGCAGCCTGTCCCAGGGCTCTGGCACCCTCACAGTGACAATGTTCCTCCTGACATCCCCATGGAGCTTCCTCTGCTCCAGCTGCACCCGCTGCCCCTTGTCCTGTCGCTGCCACCCCTGAGCAGAGCCTGGCCCTGGCCTCCTGACTCTCTCCCTTCACATACTGATGAACACTGATGAGGTCACCCCTCAGTCTCCTCCAGGCTAAAGAGGCCCAGCTCCCTCAGCCTCTCCTCACCAGGAAGGGGTTCCACTCCCTCCATCACCTTGGTGGCTGCGCTGGGCTCTCCCAAGGAGTTCCATGTCCTTCTGGAGCTGAGGGGCCCAGAGCTGGACTCAATATTCCAGGTGGGGTCTCACCAGGGCAGAGCAGAGGGGGAGAAGGACCAAAGGACCTCTCCTGACCTGCTACCCACCCCCCTTCTCACACCCCCAGGATGCCATCAGCCTTCCTGGCCAGGAGGGCACAGCGCTGGCCATGGGCACCCTGCTGTCCCCAGGAGGGCACAGCCCTGGCCATGGGCACCCTGCTGCCCCCCAGGAGGGCACAGCTCTGGCCATGGGCACCCTGCTGCCCCCCAGGAGGGCACAGTGCTGGCCACGGGCACCCTGCTGTTCCCAGGAGGGCACAGCGCTGGCCATGGGCACCCTGCTGTCCCCAGGAGGGCACAGCTGGGCACCCTGCTGTCCCCAGGAGGGCACAGCGCTGGCCATGGGCACCCTGCTGCCCCCCAGGAGGGCACAGCGCTGGCCATGGGCACCCTGCTGTCCCCAGGAGGGCACAGCCCTGGCCATGGGCACCCTGCTGCCCCCCAGGAGGGCACAGCTGGGCACCCTGCTGTTCCCAGGAGGGCACCCTGCTGGCCATGGGCACCCTGCTGCCTCCCAGGCCCCCCACCCTGCGCCACTACCGGGGCCTGTCCTTCCCCAGGGCCCAGACCCCGGTGCGGGGGGTGCCCCCCTCAAGCCCGCACAGGAACCGCCTCCCCCCGCCACTCCGCGGGCCCGACCCCCCGTTACACACGGGGTTTCCCCTCCCCCCCCCCCCCCCCGTAGGCCCCGGACCTGGACGAGCAGCTTGACGTAGAGCAGCGGGTGGCTGGCGGCGGCCAGCCCCGCGCCCAGCACCACGAACAGCCCCTCGGCGCCCTCGGCCCGCGCTCCCGCCGGCGCCGCCGCCTGCCCCGGCACGCCGCCAGGGGGCGCCCGCGACACCGGGGGCAGCGGCGCTGCCGCCGCCATCGCCCCCCGCCGCCGCCGCCGCTGCCGCGCCTGCGCCGCCAACCGGCGCGTCGCTGCGTCACCGCGCCGAGCGGGGTGGGCGGAACCATTGCGTGAGGGAGGGGAAGGGGGAGGGGGGAGCGCGGGAGGAACCATCGCGGGAGGGGCGGTGGCAGGGTGTGAGGGGTGGGGCGCGGCGGCCATGACAGGCCGCGGTGGGGCCGGGCAGAGCCCCGGCAGCGAGGGGGAGAGGATGTGGGGTGTTGGGGCCGTGCCCCACGCCCTGCCTTCCCTGGATCCCGCGGGCTGTGCGAGGGGGTGTCCGTGAGGCCCGTGGGGCCCGCAGGCCTCTTGCCTGCCCCCCCCCGGCGGGTCCCTTCAGGCCTGTCTGCCGCCCCTCGAATCACCGGCACCGTTCAGACCGGCGCCTGGCCCCCGAGGGGCTCCTCAGCCCAGTCCCTGAGGGTCTCCTCAGCCCGGCCAGTGAGGGGCTCCTCAGCCCAGTCCCTGAGGGTCTCCTCAGCCCAGCCCCTGAGGGTCTCCCCAGCCCGGCCCCCGAGGGGCTCCTCAGCCCAGTCCCCGAGGGGCTCCCCAGCCCAGTCCCCGAGGGTCTCCCCAGCCCGGCCCCCGAGGGTCTCCCCAGCCCGGCCCCCGAGGGTCTCCCCAGCCCGGCCCCCGAGGGGCTCCTCAGCCCAGCCCCTGAGGGGCTCCCCAGCCCGGCCCCCGAGGGTCTTCTCAGCCCGGCCCCCGAGGGTCTTCTCAGCCCGGCCCCCGAGGGTCTCCTCAGCCCAGTCCCTGAGGGTCTCCCCAGCCCGGCCCCCGAGGGTCTCCTCAGCCCGGCCAGTGAGGGTCTCCTCAGCCCAGTCCCCGAGCGGCTCCTCAGCCCGGTCCCCAAGGGTCTCCTCAGCCCAGTCCCTGAGGGGCACCCTGAGCTCTGGTGTGTGGCAGGGCTCAGCCCACCCCACAGCAGCAGCTCAGGCCTCCTGCCCAGCTCAGGCCCTTGTGCATCCCTGCTGCTGCTCCAGGCTGGGCCCTGTGGCTGCTGTGGGGCTCCAGGCAAGGGGCCCCCCCAAGCTGAACGAATTCCCAGGGATTCTTTTTTTTTCTCTCAGCATTTCTCCTTGCAACCCCCTGTGCTTCCTCTTTCCTTTTCATTTTGAGGCCAAGCCTGACACAAGCTCTCCCACTGTCAGGGCAGCAGATTGCCTTAGCCCTGTGCAAGTCCTTCTCTCCAAAGGACATCCTGGGTCCCAGAAACACCTCAAAGCAGAGGCGGGGGTGAGAAGAAAGGAGCAGCAGCCATCAGCACACACCCCTTACCCCCCCAAGCCCTGCAGCTCCTTCACTCCAGGGACACACTCCCACATGGTGCCATGGAGGGAGAAGCCCACAGTCAACGGAGTGTGTTGAACCTGGTGGCTGTGTTTGAAGAGCACCGGTAAGGAGGGAGAGGCCTGGGCTCTGTGGGTGTGTTACGACTCCATGGGACATGGGTCTTGGAAGGAAGAAACCTGCTGTGGAGGCGGTGGGAGGCTGTGGAGAAGCTGACTAGGTGGTTTGCTGTTCTTTAGCACTCAGAGCTGCCTGGTGGCTTCCTCCTGCTGTGGGTCCTGGACAAGAAGTTTGAAAAATCTCAGTGGGATGCAACACTCCTTGTGCTAGAGGTTTCTGTGCCTGGTTCAGGGTTAGGCTGTGGCTTGCTTGTTCCCTTCACACTCAGTGCCTTTGCAGTCAGCCTGGCTGGTGAATGCTTTCCCTGTGCTGCTGGGGGAAAAGGAGGTTAGCTTGCAAATATGTAGGCAGGGGTCTTCACTGAGAATTAACTGCTTGGGGGATGTGAGCCTCAGGCACCAGCTTCAGAGTAGCTGGTTGCTTGCAGCACTGAGGCTCCTAGGAAGGGGAAGAGAGCATCATGTTAGGAGGGGTAGCAGGTTTGCTTTGAGCAGCAAGGCAGCCCTGTAAAAGGCACCTTGGAGCATGAGCAGGACCCTCAGGCAGTGTGTGCCAGGGTTGGAGCACAGGGGTTTGCTTTGCTCCTGGTGTAGCAGTGAGCCTGAGGCTTGGGGTGAGCCACTGTTGTGGCCCATGCCTCAGTTTCTCCATCTGTTGTGAACCAGGTTAAGGAATCATCTTGCCTGTCCTTGTATCAGTGAGACCCTTCGTGAGGCTTGGGGGGGGGGGGGGTCAGCAGGTGAGTTTCACAGCACCTGCTGAAGATGGTCAGGCAAGAGATTTCCTCCTGCTCTGGGAACTTTCCTTCCACCTCCACTGCAAGCTTTGCCCTGGGCCTTGTGCTCTGGGTGGCTCCAGAGCCACCTGGTTCTCCCCACAGGCAACATCTGACCTGTGATGCTGTTGCACTGGAACCATTTGCAGCCTTTGGTCTGCCTCCATTTCACTGTGTTTGTTGCTTATTGTGAAGTGTGAGCTTGATTTTGAGGAAATAAAAGTAACTCAACAACTTTCAGGGGAAGCTGAGGAACCTGGAAAATGAGTTTTCTGGAACAGAAAACAGTTTAAGCCCAAGTCAGCACAAATAGAAAGAGGGAAGTTCCCTGGGAGATCCTGGCAGTGGGTTTGGGGCTGGGAGACACTGGGAAGGACAGGTTAGGTGTAGGGTTATGCCAGCTCCTGTGGGCAGGAGGGGAGGTGTGCCTGGCTGTGGGTGCACTCTGAGCTCCCAGGTGTGTGCTTATCAGCACAGGCATGGACCCATCCTCCTCTTCAGGTGACTGTTTGCCACACAGCCCCTCTCCTATCCTCAGCTTTGTGGTTTTATATCCAGTTTCATCCCAGTTTTCTCCTCTTCCTCATCCCATTCCCATATGCAAGCCACCAGTGGGTGTCCTTCCAGCTTCTGCCTGGAGCAGTTTGCCACAGGGACCAGCTCTCTGATGACAGAGAAGCCACTGTCATCAGCACACCCTGGCTGGCTTCTCCCCTATGGCTGCTCTAGACCTATTTTCCATGCCTTTGCCAAAAAAAGGGGGAGAGAAGAAACCACTGACCAACTACACCTCTGCAAAGCCACGTTCCCAAGCCCTCCTCTTGGCTGTTTGGCTTTCAAAGCCTCGTGCCCAAAGCCTCCAGCTCCCTGTGTTGGCTTTGCAGAGAGCCAGACCTGTGCTGATGCTGCAGAGCTGTGGAGGAGCACTGGCTGGGATAAGCAGGAGTCATGTTCTTCTAGAGCAGGATGGGGACTGACTGCATCAGCAGGAGGCTCTGGGAGAAAAGGGGCTGGATCCTGGCCCCCTTGGAGGTTGTTTCAGGAGGGTGAGCCCCTGGGGTGTCTCAGCAGGGATGTAGTGTAGCAGAGCAGCATCACCTGTGCCTGGGAGCTGGGTGGGCTGCGCCGTACTGGGGGAACGGGTGAGCCAGTCATGCTGATTCCTCCATGGCAGGGCTGGCAAACCTTCCTGGAGGGATCAGCAGGGCCAGGCTACTCCTGCAGCCAGCCAGGGCCTTTCCCAGATGGCTGCCAGGCACCAAGCAGAGCAGGAGAAGGAGGAGGAGCAGCAGGGCCAGCGGGGGCTCAGCTTCAAATGCCTCCAGTCCTTCCGGCACAAGATCAACAAGGACGACTGGAGGCGGCGGCAGGACTCAGACCTGCAGCCCGGCAGCAAGGTGAGCTGGGGAGGCAGCTCAGGGGGGGCTGCTGGGTGCCCACACCAGAGCAGGGGGTCGTGCAGGCTGGATCAGAGCTGAGGTCTCTGCAAGTCCCTGCCCTGCAAGGGCTGGTGCACAGGGTGAGAGAGAAGCAGCCCCTTCCTTCCCTGGTGCTTTGGGCACCCTATTTCCTGTAGTCAGGTGGATCCATGCCCTGATATACCTACGCTGTGGGGGTCAGACATGGAGCTGGGGCTGGCCAGGGCTGTCCCCTGGCTGCCCTGTGCCAGCTGCAGACACATTCCTGCAAGACTCTGTTCAGAGGCCTTGGTGCAACTGCAGAGCATGGGGTCAACCCACCCTACCCTGTCCCACTCTTCGGGATCACTAGTCCTGTATCACTCCAGGGCAGACAGGCCCAGAGAAAGGGATGACCCAGGAGGACATGAGCCAGGCTTCCTGACAGCCCCAAACCAGCTTTGTTTTCACCCTTGTTTTTACAATGTGCTTTGTTGGGGTCCTTCCCTTGCCCTCACATGAAGCAAGGTCCAGTTTGATGCTGGGCTGTGAACACTGAGGAGCAGATCTCAATCCCTTCCCCTCACATTTCAACTCACAAGACTGAACCCTTCTCCCCACACAGGAACCAGAGGAAAAGAAAATAGCTCTGGAGCTGCTGGAGACAGAGCAAGCTTATGTCAACCGCCTCCACCTACTCGACCAGGTAAGCTGGGGAGCAGAGGGGCCCCCCACCAGCACAGCTTGGCCACCCCACACTGATAAACCAGCCAGGACTGTGGCACAGCTCTGCACTGTCATGGTTTAATCCCAGCTAGTAGCTAAGCTCCACACAGCTACTCATTCACTTCCACCCCAGTGTAATGGGGGAGAGAATTAAAATGAGAAAACTCATGAGTTGACATAAAGGCAGGTTAATATTTAAAGCAGAACAGTCTCAGGGAAGAAATGGGGTCCTTTTGTTCACCCCTTTTATTCACCCTTTTTATTCACCCCTTTTTTCTTCCAGATATTCTATACAGAGCTGATGAAAGAAGCCAAAACTGGGAAGACAGTCCCAGAGGAGGTGGTGAAAATGATCTTCTCCAACATCTCCTCCATCTACCAGTTCCATGCTCACTTCTTCCTGCCTGAGCTGCAGAAACGCATGGAGGATTGGTGAGCTGCAGGAGGGGAGGGCAGGACACCTGGGCTGCCCTGCCAGCACAGGGGAGCAGCAATGAATTTGGTCTCCCACCAGAGCCAGAGAGCTCAGCCTGTTTTGCACCCAAGGTCTTTGAAAACACTCCTTAAAACACTCCAGATCACACCAGGGTATTTCTGAAAAGGGGGTGACATCTCAGGTGGTTTAGGGATGTGACCAGGCATGAACAGCTCAGGATGGCTGCAAACTGGGGACATTCCTGTTCTGGAGAATGGGAAGTTAGAGATGTATCAGGGTGTAGAGGTAAAACCCTCTGCACACAAGCCAGCCCTTTGTTTATCCCTCCCTTGTCTGCCCCACCAGACTGAGGAAGCTGAAGATCTGTGGTTCCTTCCTACAGGAGCCGCACCCCACGGATTGGGGATGTGATCCAGAAGCTTGCACCGTTCCTCAAGATGTATGGTGAATATGTAAAGAACTTTGACAAGGCTGTGGAGCTCATCACCCTCTGGTCAGAGAAATCCCCACCCTTCCAGGACCTCATTGCTGACATCCAGGTAATGAGCCATGGTAGGGTGAGGGACTAGAGCAACGCTCCCCAAAATCTTCAACAACAGCAAGTGTAAAGTCTGGCACCTGGGGAGGAACAACCACATGGATCAGGACAGGCTGGGGGTGACCTGCTGGAGAAGAGCTCTGTGGAGAAGGACCTGGGGGTGCTGGTGGGTGACAGTGTGGCCATGAGCCAGCAGTGTGCCCTGGGGCTGAGAGAGACAATGGGATCCTGGGGGCATCAGGAGGAGTGTGGGCAGCAGGTCACAGGAGGGGATCCTCCCCCTCTGCTCTGCCCTGCTCAGGCCCCACCTGGAGTGTTGTGTCCAGTGCTGGGCTCCCTGGGATCAAAAGGACAGGGATCTCCTGGAGAGAGTCCAGAGAAGGGCTATGAAGATGATGAAGGGCCTGGAGCATCTCTCCTGTGAGGAAAGGCTGAGAGAGCTGGGGCTGTTCAGCCTGGAGAGAAGAAGACTGAGGGGGGACCTAATCAATGTTTATCAATATCTGAAGGATGGGGTGTAGGGGGAATTGGCCAGCCCCTTTTCAGTGTCTGTGGGGACAGGACAAGGGGCAATGGCTGCAAATTGGAGCACAGGAAGTTCCACAGCAACCTGGGGAGGAACTTTTCCCCAGTGAGGGTGAGGGAGCCCTGGGACAGGCTGCCCAGGGGGTGTGGAGTCTCCTTCTCTGGAGAGATTCCAGCCCCATCTGGACACCGACCTGTGCAGTATGAGCTGGGGAGCTGCTTTGGCAGGGGGGTTGGACCCCAGGAGCTCTGGGGGTCCCTTCCAACCCCTACAGCTCTATGATTCTATGATCTTCCTGCAAGCAGAGGGTGGGAGCTGCTTTGGTCACTGTTTCTCTCTCTCTGTGTCTCTCCCCAGAAGAGGAAGGTGTGTGCTAACCTAACGCTGCAGCACCACATGCTGGAGCCTGTGCAGAGGATCCCACGCTACGAACTCCTCCTGAAGGATTACGTCCGGAAACTACCGCCCGAGTCCCCGGACCGCGGCGATGCGGAGAGTAAGGGCTCCCTCCACCTGCCTCTCCCTGCTCTAGGGGGTGCTGGGTGGGTTTGTAGGGGAAATAACCCCCCCTGAGGTTGCTCACAGGCATCAGGATACCTGGGTTCTTTCACCAGCTGCCCTGTGCCCTTGTATAACCCCTCAGCCTGACCGTACTCTAGCAGGGACTGGGATTAATCTGCCCTCTCAGGGTCTGTGGAGGTCAGCAGGGAAGGTGTGGGTGGTGTTTGAGGATAAGGATGATCTCTCCCGGCATCTCCCCAGGGAGACTTGGAGTGACCGGGGGAGCTGTCAGCCCTCTGTGGATCACAGCAGTTCCCAGCCCTGCTGGGATGGGGTGAGAAAGGAGCGGGTGGTCTGTCCCCCAAGACCCCAGCGCACGATCCGCATGGACCCAGGCGGCTGCGCAGCGTTCAGGACCGTTCCGGTTGTGTCCAGGGGAGGGCAGCAGCCACCGCACGCCTGTCTTCCCGGTGGGGGAAGAGACCCGAGGGTTTTCCCCACACACAGCTCAAGTGTTTAACCTCCACCCTTCCTCTTCTCGTTGCAGAGGCCCTGGAGATGATTTTCATGGTGGCCAAGCACTCCAACGCAGCCATCGCCGAGATGGTGAGTGCCTGTCCCAGCTGGCACTGCTTCACACCTCCCAGGACTGTGATTTCCTCACAGCCTCATTGCTGTGTAACCCAGTGAGCACAGCCCTGCCCTGAACAGGACAGGAGCTCTGTGGGCTCAGCAGAGGAGGTTGGAACCTGATGCCATCACCCCCGAGCCTGGGGATGTCACATCTGCCACATCAGCTGTGATGTGACCGGCTGTTTGGAGACTGAGAGCTGCTCTCACAGATCAGCCTGGCCTGAGAGCTGCGCCACCTCTCCTGGTGCTCAGGGTAGCTGGAGGGGACCCAGGGGTGACAGGGTTGTGGCTGCTGAGTTCCCCACAGAGCCAGGTCCCTCTGCCTCTCCCCAGGAACGGCTGCAGAACCTCTGGGCCGTGTACCAGCGGCTGGGCCTGGAGGATGACATCGTGGATCCCTCCAACGAGCTGATCAAGGAGGGGCCGATCCAGAAACTCTCCATCCGCACCAACAGCACGTCGGAGAAGTACCTGTTTCTGGTGGGAGCTGGGATGATGCCCAGGGGGGGAGAGGGCAGGGAGCAGATGGGACAGGAGTGGGAAGAGGGGCAGCACAGCCTGGCCAGCACGTTGCTGGGTCATCTCTACACAAAGGGGATGAAATCAGAGCTGGGGGGGCGGAGCCCCTCCAGGGAAGGGTACCCTGAATGTGGTTGGGAACCTGCTCATCCCCAGGGCATGGCAGCCCTCAGAGTGGGGGACACAATGAACCCCCTAATGCTCCACTTTCGCAGGGTGAGAGAGGGCTGGGGCAAAACCAGTTTCTTTTTAGGCTGGATTCTTCCCAAGGACCAGCTCAGCCCTGGTGGGGTGAAGGACCCTGGGTCTTAGGGAAGCCCCCAGCTCTGAGCAAACAGGTACTGGACCCCAACTGACCCTCTCCTCCTCCCCATTGCCCAGTTCAACAACATGCTGCTCTACTGCGTGCCCAAGGTCATCCAGGTGGGCGCTGAGTTCCAGGTTCACCTCCGCATCGATGTGGAAGGCATGAAGGTCAGACAGGCACCTTGTCTTGGTGCTTCCCCCAGCCCCTGGCTCCTGGAGAAAGGTCCCTGTGTGCTGGAGGGGGAGTTCAGCTGCCCCATGTCCCTCTTTTGGTCTCAGGTGCGGGAGCTGAACGACACACAGTTCCCTCACACCTTCCTGGTCTCAGGAAAGCAGCGGACGCTGGAGCTGCAAGCCAGGTAAGGGGAAGGGTGATGGTCCTTCAGACCCTTGGGGAAGAGGGACAACAGCTCAGCCATCTCCCTTTTGTACCCAGGTCTGAGGAGGAGATGAACGCCTGGATCAAGGTACCACGCGGCGCTGGGAGAGGCGGCCCAGCTCGGCCCAGCTGGGTGCCGAGTCGGGGCATGTCCCAGCTGCCCCTCCAGCCCTGCCTTCTGCTCTAGGCCTTCCAAGATGCCATTGACAGGAAGGAGAAGAGGAGTGAGACCTTTAAGACAGCACTACATGGGCTAGAGACCGACACCCCCTCATTGAAGGTGACCTTCCTGCCTACCTCCAGCACCCCCCTGCGCAGACGCTCAGGGAGAACCCACCTTGCCGTGCCTCAGTTTCCCTAACAAAGCTGGGGGGGGGACGCGGACAGGAGAAGGGTGAGAGCAGAGGGGCTGGGACCACCCACATCCTCAGTGATGCTGTCTCCCACCCCCAGACAGAGGAGCTGGGCCGCCGAGCCCCGCAGTGGGTGCGGGACAACCTGGTGACCATGTGCATGCGCTGCAAGGAGCCCTTCAACGCCATCACCCGGCGGCGGCACCACTGCCGAGCCTGTGGATACGTGAGTCCCCCTGTCCCCCTCTTCCCTTGTCCCCCCCTTCCCTTCCCTTCCCTCCCTCCCAGCCTGCTCCTTCAGTGGCTGCTGGGGCAGGAGCAGCCCTCTTCCACCTCATTCCCCTTTTCCCTGGGGCTGCTCCTGCCCCTCAGGAGCTGTCCCTGGGATCCCCCAGTCCCACCAGCGTCCCTGTCTGATGGCTGTAGGTGGTGTGTGCTCGCTGCTCAGACTACAAAGCTGAGCTACAGTATGATGGGAATCGCCTGAACCGTGTGTGCCAGGAATGTTACGTCTTCCTGACAGGCCACGTGGTGCTGGAGGACCGGGAAGGGAAGCACAAAGGCATCCTGGAGGTGAGCTCTGCCTGTCCTCCCGCGCCCTGCTCCTCTGCCCCTCTTCCCCCAAGCTCTGCCACCCACTCCAGCCCTGGTCCTGCTGTCACAGCCTGGCTGTGTGCTGCAGCAGGAGCAGTGGAGTGGCCCCCACAGCATTCCAAGGGTGCCTGGCGATGAGAGGTGGGCAGGCTGAGCCCCCTCCCTTGAGCTCTCTGAGCCTTGGGATCTGGAATCCAGGGCTGCCTCCCCCACAGGATCCCAGCAGGCTCTTGCACCCAGGACCGCCCCTTGCCTGCCCCTGGTTTGGGGCGGGGGTTTGTGGATCTGGCAGGGAATTCCCCAGGAAATGACCTTTCTGCCTCCCTCATGTGGTATTTAGGGATTTGTTTGTTGGCTTTTTCTGGCAGAAAGAAGCCGCAGATGTATCAGGCAGGAGTCTGCTGTGCAGTTCCCTGCAGCTGCTGGACAAGAACGGCAAAGGGGGCACACGGGGCTGGTTTGTCATCCCCCAGGATGACCCCCTGGTGCTGTACATCTACGCAGCCCCCCAGGTAAGGCTGAGCTTGGCTCCATCTGCAGGGGACAGCCCCTGTGCCCCCTCCCGGCCTCCTCCAGCTGTCTCTGCTCTTGGCAGGACGTCCGAGCGCACACCTCCATCCCACTGCTGGGCTACCAGGTGAAGGACCTGCCCCAGGGCGACTCCCGGCACCTCTTCCAGCTGGCCCAGTCCCGGCAGGTCTACACCTTCATGGCCGACACCGAGGAGCTGAAGCAGCGCTGGATGAGAGCCATGGCACGCTCTGCTGCAGGCATCACACACCCAGAGGATGAGGATGAGGACTCCTGTGATGAAGCAGAATGAGGCTGTGCCCCCTGCTCACTGCTGGCTTCGGGCAGAGCCCCCTCCTCCCTCTTCCAAGCGTTTGGCTTCTTCATCGCGACCAGGGCAAAGCGGGGGCTCGTCTGCCACCGCACGACCAGGTGGGATCCCCTTCCCCTCCCTCCTTGCTCCCCGCGCTGGACGCGGACAGCGGAGGTACCCGAGCCGGGATGGGGGGTGTGGGGAGCCCTGCAGCCAGCCTGGCCCCGGTGCCGTGCCGCCGGCTGCCGCCCGAGGGCAGCAACGCCTCGGCCTTCCTCCGCGCCCGGCCCGGCGGTGGATGGTGCAGGGAGTGAAGCATCTCTGGAACTGAGGTTGCTGTGATAAACCCGACCTGTGCCCCCCCTGTGTGCGGTCTGAGGAGCCTTTTTTTTGGGGGGTGCGATTGTCAGCCGGGCCCCACATCAGTTCCGACAGCCTGCAGGGAGCCAGCTTCTTGTTCACCCTGCTCAGAGACTCTAGGGCTGGCTTTGGGGGGGTCCCCCTCCTGCCCTATCACTGCTCCTGGCCTCACACTGCTCCAGGCCCATGGGGTGGGGAGCCCCTTCCTCAGACACCCCCAGCCTGTGGCGCTGAGCCAGCCTGTGCTCCTGCCCGTCCCAGACTCGCCCTGCACCCCATCCTGCCCACCCCCACCTTCCCCCTTGTACCTCTCTCCGTCACCTGTTTCCTGGGGGAAGAGGTGGGGGACACTCTGGAACACGGCTGGGCCCATGCAGGTGGTTCTGCTGCACTGGGGCAGGGCAGTGACACTGGGGAGACACTGGGAGGGGATTCCCCTCTCCAACATCAGCATTCACAAGCAGGTGGGATTGTATCACCCAGCGCTGCAGGCTGAAGCCCCACATGTCTCTCTCTGCGTCCTCTTTAGCTCCCTAAAACTCTTGTCCAGGCAGAAGTTGCTATTCCTGAGCTGTGGGATGGGGGACCCCCGTGCAGGGAGCTGGGGGGGTGTCCCCAGCAAGCAGAGCTTGCCTCCTGCACCCACATCCTGCAGCAGCTCCATCCCCCCAGCCAGAAGCACAGCAGCCTCATGGGCTAAACGTGTCCATGGAGAGCAAGAGAAACGAGCTGGAGCCAATACTGCAAGTGGGGGTGACAGCTGGGGACAGGGTGGGGTGCAGAGAGGACCTACAGCCACCACGGCTCTGCTGGGCTTCCAGGAGCCAGGAGAGAGCTGTGAGCATCCTCCTCCCTGAGGCTACTGAGCTCAGCCCTTCCCAGGAGAGGACAAGCAGTGGTGGCTTTATCTCTTCCAACTCAGAGATACCATCAAGGAAGTGGGAGAGGAGCTCCATGTCAGGGGAGAGCTCTGCCAACACGCTTGCCCCTGGGGGTGCCACCCAGCATGGCATTTCTAGAGCCACCCCAAACCCCCTCTTCCCTTCCACCACCACCTCCTCCTGTGAAGGGGAAGCCCCAGCACCCCTGGCAAAGCCAGGGAGTGCAGCATCCTGCTGCTGGGGAAGAGGCAAGCGAGGGGAAGCCCGTGGGGCTGGAAGGTTCTATGTGGTGACCTTCCCCCTCGGCGTCACCGTGTCAGTGAGGAACCAAACGTGCCTGGAGCAGGGATGTGCCCTCAGCCCAGCTCATGAATGGGCCTAAGAATAGATTTCCTGTTTACTGAATGAGAAATCACTTCTGGGGCAGAGGGCACCTGGGTGCTATTTTTACCAGCTCCTGCCCACATTCCTCTTGGTCCCTGGCCCCCCTCGGGGACCACTGACCCCCTGCAGCATCTGCATGTGCCATGAGGAAGAGAGACAGCCAGGGGATGGAGGGACATGGGGCACCACAACAGGCTCCTGCCATGGCTTTGCCATCATGCCATCCTTAGAGATGGCATCAAGAGGAGCCCCAAAACAGGCTGGTGGGAGACACAGCTCATGGGGTGTCCCGTGATTCCCCCACTCTGCTTTCCCAGAGGAAAAAAACAATTATATAAACATAATATTCACACCAAGATGCACAGCAAACACACTGATGAATTTTCCTGTGCCTTTTTGGTCCCCCCCCTTACGTCACAGCGATGGTCAAGTGGTGCAGTTGGGCCTCTCTCCTGCCCAGCAGAAACTGAAACCCCGAGGAGAACTCGTCGCTTCCTATTCTAGAGAATGAGGAAGGCTCAGGGGCCGGTTACTGGAATCCCGCCCCCCCCAGCAGCCTCTTCTTGTAAGCACTGACCAAAATACATTGTGAAACCCGCTCGCCGCAGCGCCGGGGGGGCCGGGCCACCCCTCATTGAGAAAACCAGCCTGTGGCCATGGGGTGCTGGCGGCTTCGTCATCCCACGCTCACCCCAAACCCTGGGTACTGCACCCCCCCTTCGCCCCACGCTGCAGCCAAAGGGGTGCAGAGAGGTTCAAGGGCATGGAGCAAGCAGAGAGGTGGCTGGCAGGGACATGAAAGATGGGGGACATTGTGGTGGTCCACACACACAGCTCGCCATAGGGTTCTGTGCCCAGGAAGGGGCTCAGCAGGGCCTGGGGATGGTTCCCCTGGGTGTGGGGTGGGATAGGGACTAGATGGGCCCTATGGAACCCTACACCCCACCCTACAACCCCCATCCCACCTGTGGGGCTGCCCTCTGCTCCCCCTGGGAGCTGCTCTGTGGGCTGGGGGTTCTCACTTGCTAAGGGAGTGGGCTTTGCAGGGGCCAGCGCTCTGCAGTAGGGGCTTGGGCTCTATAGGTGTCGGACTCTATAGGTGTCGGGGCTCTATAGGTGTCGGGCTCTGTAGGTGTTGGCCTCTATAGGTGTTGGGGGTCCATAGATGTTGGGCCCTGTAGGTGTCTATATGGGCTCTATAAGTGTCAGGCTCTATAGCTGTCTCTGTGGGCTCTGTAAGTGTCAGGTTCTGTCGGTGTTGGGCTCTGTAAGTGTCTATATGGGCTCTATAAGTGTCGGGCTCTGCAGGTGTCAGGCTCTATAGGTGCTGGGCTCCATAGATGTCACATGCCATAGATGTTGGGCTCTGTAGGTGTTGGACTCTCTAAGTGTCTATTTGGGCTCCATGGGAGTCAGGCTCTGTAGCTGTTGGGCTCTGCAGGTGCATCCCCCTGCACCATCCCTGGCACTGCCGGTGACCCGCAGGGCTCTGTCGGGTGATGCTGAGCACAGCCCCAGGGCCGTTGGGCCGCACCGGCCTGGCCTGGCCTGGCCTGGCCGTGGTGCCCAGGCCGCGCAGGCCGGAGCTGCAGCAACGGCCTCTCCCCGCCACGCAGCCTCCGCAGCCCACGGGGCACTTTCAATAACAGATGTGCCAAGGCCGAAGGCAGCTGCAGCAGAGCCCTGCCTTCCCAAATCCTTCCCTGCCCTGCCGAGTCCCTCCCTGCCCTGCCAAATCCCTTCCTGCCCTGCCAAGTCCCTCCCTGCCCTGCCAAATCCTTCCCCACCCTGCCTGGGGTTGTGGGGGCATGTGGGACCCTCATCTCCCCCGGGGCTCAGGGCACCCCCTGGGTGGGAGGATTTAAAGATGGGAAGTGATGCTAAATGATGCAAAATATGTGATAACCCCCCCTACACACACACACACACACACCCCAAACAATACCACAGCCAGGCTTGTGCAGCCCCGGGGCTGGGGTACCCCTATCCCACCCTGCATCCCCCCCAAGGAGCAGGAGGGAGACCCCAGCACCCACCCAGCTGCCCCCCCCCAATTTGCATTGCCCTCACAAGGCCTCACTGCTGGGGTGTCCCCAGCCTTGGGTTGGGGTGAGGGGGCGAAGGGGGGGGGAGTGCAGCTTCCCCCTGCTTTTCAGGGCTCCCCATGAGCTGCCAGCAAAGGGTGTTTGGTGTGATTGAGAACCAGGTCGTGCTGCTGGCAGCTGCCAAGGCCGGAGGTGTTTCCCGGCGGCGCAGGAATTGGCTGTTGACGCCTGTGTTGTGGGAGGTTGGGGGAAGGAAGAGGAAAGAGGGGGGGGCGGGGGGGGTTTGTAGGGAACCTGATGGTTGTTATTATTTAATTTTATTTTCCTGCCTCCATCCAGGAATGTCTGCAATGTGCCGGCTGCTCCCCGGGAGGCTGGGGCGGCCGTGAGTCACGGCTGCTGCTGGAACGTGACTCAGTCCCGCTGCTCTCCCGGCAGGACATGACCAGACTGCCAAAGCCAGGGAGAAACCCCAGCACCATCCCAGCCCCTGCCAGAGCCGAAATCCCCTCAGCAGAGCTCAGGCCCTGCTTCCCACAGGGATATCAGCCCTTCGCTGTGGGGCTGACCCCAGGCTGGTGGGGGGGGGGGGGGATAAAGGAGGGCAGAGGATGGGCTCTTTGCTTTATTTGCATTTATTTGCATTTATTTAATTATTTTTCGCTCTTTTCTTTTGCTGCAGCCAGGAAAACCCTCTCCACCCAAGCTGGCTCACTCATCCATGGGTTGCCATCGGTCCATGGGTCGCTGTGGGTACCTCTCCCCAGCGTTTTGCTGCCCCATCTTCCAGGCCAGGCTGTACAGGGGAAGCAGTGAAAGCTCCTGGCACCGCTCCTGCTTCAGTTCTCCTGCCTCAGTTTCCCCACCCCAGGGAGAGCAGAAATTTCCCCATCGGGGAGCTGGACGGGGGTTACTTCAGGTTGTGTTTTGAGGTTGGTGATTAGCAGCTGTGGGGAGTTATTATTAATAATATCCAGGCTCAGGTGGTGGGGAGGGACAGAGGGATGTGAAGCAGCCCTGACTCACAGGGCAGGAGCAGAGGGTGGCCCAGCCCTATGCTGAGCACAGACACTCTCACTGCACCCCAAGGTGCAACAACCAGGGGCTGAGGCCACCCCATTCATCCCACCTGAGGCTGGGTGGTGCTGGACATGAGGCCTCCTCATCCTCACCCCACTGCTGCATGGGGAAACAGGCTCCAGGGGTGGGAGAACCATGGAGGTGGCCACGGGGCAGAGCTGAGCCCTGGGACACTTGTCACACCCCAGGCTGTGTGGTGCAGCCGCAGCTGCCTCTGTCAGCCGTGATTGAAAGCCAAGCTGGGCTGGCAGGCCTTCTCTGTGATCTTGTTAATTAAGAAATACATTTAATTAGCAGCACCCCAGCTGTGACTCAGCTAATCATCATGATCGAAACAAGAGCTGGACTCCAGCACTGGGGCACAACAGCACCAAACCCCCCCCCAAACCCCTTGGTAACCATGAGCCCCCAGCTCTGCCATGGGACCCCATCACCCCCCAGGCACAGCCTGAGCCCCCACAGGGGTTTTGAGGTGAGTTTTCCCCCCGGGTTGGAAGTGGGTGGGGGTTGAGACCGTCCCTTTACAGCACCTCACTGGGTGTCAGCCCCACCTGGGGCGATCTCCCAGTGCCACGCTGAGATTAATTGTATTAATAACCCAGTTCCTGTGCTATAAATAGCCCTGGTAATGACAGGCTGGGCTTTCCAGGAATGGAGCACCAAAAATGTGGGAAAAGCCATTCCCACCCTGGCCTGGCTGGCAGGTGGGGAAACTGAGGCACGTCTGGTTTCGACTCTCACCCACTGCACCCAGCCGTCTGCCAGGCAGCTGTGGAATTTGCTCCCGAATAAACCGCCATGGAAATGAGCCCTTATGTATATTTATAGGCACCGTCCTGCCAGCTGGAATCTCATAGGGGAGAAAATAAACTGGGAAACTGCCTGGAACAGGAGGGTGGGGGCTTCACACCTCTGCCCCGTGCCCTGCCCGACCAGGGGTATCCGTCTGTCCCTGGTCTCAGGTGCCAAGCCCTGCACCCTGGGGTGCCCAGATCCCTGGGTGCACAGGAATTGGGGTGCCCAGGAAGCCAACACCAGGCATTCTGCTCCAGGGGTGGAAATTTAGGGGTGCAGGGGGTGTTGGTGGGTGAAGCTGTGGTGTCATTCAGCATCCCTGTGCCCAGGGTGGGGCTGGCACAGGGGCTCCCTCAGCATCACCACCCAGCGCTCAGGATGGGTGCGCTGCACACACACGTGTGTCTGTGTGTGTACATGTGTGTGCACGAACATGCGTGTGCAGGGGCGTGTGCCAGTGCAGAGCACCCACCCAGCCGGGGCTGGGGGCAGCCTGGCAGCGGGGCTCGGTGGCAGCACCCGTCCCGGGGGTCACGGAGCTGAGGGGTGCCCTCGGTTTCCCGCAGCCTCGGCCGCGGCGCTGGGGGGGGGAGCGGGCGGCAGCTGGCGGCAGCGAGGCCGATTAGGGATGCAGACAGCGCCGCTCGCCTGATGTCTTCCTGTCTCGCGAAGGCAGCGGCGGCCCCCGCAGCCCCTCCGCCTTCAGCCTCCCCTCCACACCCCGCTCCTCGGCGGGTGCCCCGTGCGGGGCACGTCCGGCTGTTGGGAGCACAGAGGATGGCGAGTGGCACAGGGACCATAGAATCATAGACTGGCACTGGATGGGAGGGACCCCAAGGGTCACAGAGCTCCAACCCCCTGCCACAGGCAGGGACACCAACCTCAGGCCTGGAGCTACACAAGGTTGCCCAGGGCCCCATCCAACCTGGCCTTGGACACCCCCAGACACGGGGCACCCACCCCCTCTCTGGGCAGCAGGGATGCGCGGTCCCTCGGGTACCAGCTGCCTGTTAAGGGATGCGCTGGCATCAAGACCAGGTGTGACCCTGCAGCCATCCCAGGGAGGGGTTGGAGGGGGGGTTCTTTTCCGAGGTTTCCCCCACCCCCCCAAAAAAAAGGGAGGGTGGCAAAACGGTGGAGGGGGGGGGGGCAATTCGGAGCAGGGATGCTGGCAGGGCTTCGTGCTGCAGCACCTCTCCCTCCTTCCTTCTCTCCCTCCTGCTGCTCCTGAGCTCTCGCCGCCGTGGTTCCCTGCAGCGGGCTAAAAATATCCCCGGGAGCTGCCGCCGCACCGGCACGGGGAGCTGGTTATAAATAACCCGGGGGGAAGCTCACGCCGGCCCCGAGCTGCTTCGGCCCTTCCCGGCCCCTGCGGGAGGAGGGGGGAGCCGGGGTCCTCTCTGTGGTGCTGGAGGGGGTGAGTGGACAGCCGGAGGTGCGCAGGGAAACAGGGATGGAGCAGCCTGTCCTTCCTTTGGCTGTGTGGGGAAACTGAGGCACGGTGGGCACAGGCTGGGCTCTGCTGGGGGGGTTGAGGGGAGGGGGTGGGCCCATTTGTTTGCAACGCCGGGGAAGAGGGGATCAGCCTCTGCTGGGACGCACACACACACACACACCCTGTGCTCCTGTAGCCTCAGGTACAGCCCTGTGCAGCAGAGCAGGCCTGTGCTGCAGCTCCAGCCCCCTGCAGCAGAACCAGCCTCCCGCACCCGACCCATCCCTCTGGATCTGCCCCTCCATCCCGCTGCCTCGGATCGTCCCCCTCCATCAGACCCAGCCCAGGGCTGCCTCTCTCTCCCTTTACCACCCTCCTCAGGGTGGGGGTCCAGCTCCGGGTACCCGATCAGGGCATCTTCCCCCTTGACTCCCACCTCTCCATCCCTTGGGGTGCCACTCCCACCTGCAATCCATGCACCGAGCTGGGGCAGTTCTCATCCCTGTGCATCCTCCAGCCGCGGGGAGCTGCAGGAGGAGGGGTATCCCATGGCAGGGAGCGGGGGGTGGGGGTGTCTCAGTTTGGCCTGTTAGGGGCAAGCATCCTAGGAGGAGCCCCCTCCCACCGCCCCTCCTTCCTCCCTCCCGTTCTCGCCGCGTCCCAGCCCACCGCGGCGGAGCTGCCAAAGCCCAGGGCAAACGGGGACAAGCCGGCAGAGAGAGGGAGTTTTTGCAAGCGTTTATTTTCCTCCATCAAAATCCACCAGCCAGAGCCAAGCAGCGGGGGGAGGAGGATGGGGAAACCCATCAGATTGCACGCCGGCGCTGTATTCCTCTCTCCTCTCCTCTCCTCTCCTCTCCTCTCCTCTCCTCTCCTCTCCTCTCCTCTCCTCTCCTCTCCTCTCCTCTCCTCTCCTCTCCTCTCCTCTCCTCTCCTCTCCTCTCCTCTCCTCTCCTCTCCTCTCCTCTCCTCTCCCCGCCGCTGCAGCACACGGTGTTTCTGTCCCCAGCCCTGGCCCTTGGCCAGCCCAACGGGTCCCTCCCTGGGTAGCAAAGCCCCCACTGCCCCAGCCCCACATCCCAGCCAGGCCACCAGCCAGTTTTGGCCTTGGCCACGTTCCCTCTGCTCCCGCCCTGGGTTCCTGCGGGAATTGGCTCTACTCCCCACTCCCCACACCCCCCGATTTGTGGGAAGGCACCTGCTTGGTCGGAACGTTTCACCAGCTGATGGGAGACACAGGATGCTCCTGCTCCCTGATGCCTGGCAGGGGGATGTGCTGAACCCCACCGTTACCTCATCCCTGCCTTGCCTGAACTGGTCTCGGTGGCTTCATCTGACTCTGGGGCAGATCTCCCTGGTTTTCCAGCTCCATGTCCCCCCACAAAAGCCCCTGGCACACCCCCAGCCCCAGGGGGTGCCACCTCCCCACTGCCCACACCCATCCTGCACCCATCAGCCTTGGCCAGCCAGTCCCTGTGGGATGGAGGAGGACCCCAACCCAGCTGTGCTTTCCCTCCTCATCCAGTTAGGAGCCAAAACAACACATCTTAAAGCTCAACCGCTGCCCCCCAACATCCCACCTGCCCCCAGACCCAGCCCCCTGGATCCTGTTGCTGCGATGGGCCCAGCACATCTGGGAGGCACATCTGGCACCGTGCATCACCCCAGCTCGGTGTCACCTCGGTGGTGAGTGCCACAGCCCATCCCCAGTGCCACTCAAGGTCCCTGGGAGCCCAGGGGGTGCCGGCGCAGCAGGAGGGGGGTTCAAAGTGCCCCCCCCCCCCCTCCGAGCTGCTGATCCCCTCCACAAGTTACAGAAGGTCCTTGGACCTCGTGAGCAGCTGGTGTGAAGCTGTAATTACCTTAATTAGCTCTGGGATTGCATTCCCTCCCCGTGCTAATTTCGTTTCTACAGTAACCAGCCCGAGAGGTGTGCGTGCGCTCAGAGCGAGACCGAGGCAGGAGCCCCAGCAGCCAACCCAGGCACCCCGAAACCACCCCGAAACTGGGGGCCACCCCTAAAATCCCTGCGCCCCCAGGGCTCAGCCAACCCACCTCTGCCCATGCAGAGGTTCAAGAGGATCCTCAGTGTTTTCCAGCATCCCAGTGGGGGTGATTTACTGCCAGCAGCATCCCTCCAGCTACCGGGAAGGGACCAGGAGTGTGTGTGTAGGGGGGGGCTGATGGTGCCCAAATGCAGGGGTGGGTGTAGGAGCAGGCAGAGCCCAGGCTCGTTCCTTGCTGCTGATATTTGCTGTAACCCAACACCCCCTGATGTAAGAAGCCATTTGGGAGGAAACCATAAAAGCTTCAGGAAATGGGTATTAATTCACATCGCAGCAATCAAAGGGAAGGAGGCTCCCGGGCAGCGCGGCCGCCTCGGGGAGCCACGGTGAGTGGAGCTGGGGAGCACGACCTCTGCCCAGCTGGGCCTTGGAGCAGACATCACCCCATCCATACACACCCCACTTCCCATAATTGGGAACCTCTGGGTCTTTTTGGATGGGAAGAGAGGGGTTCTGCAGGGTGGGGGCACCCAGGGCTGGCCCAGCTGTGGGTGAAGCATCACTGGCCCATTTGCTTGGAGCTGGAGTGTGGCTTGGGGTGACTTTCTCACCCTGTCAATTTGGAGCGGGTCCAGCTCTGCCCCTGCAAACACCAAACCCTCCTGTGACCCAGAGCATCCCTCCCCAGTGCCACCCAGCCTGGGCACGGAGAGCAGCTCTGAGGCTGGGGATACTCCTGGCCTGAGCAGGAGGGAGCAAAGATGGGGGAGCCCAGGGTGATGCCACAGCTGTGCTGGTGGGGTCCCTGCACTGCAGCCTTCACCGTGGCAAAGCATCATCCTGCAATAAAAAGGCTCCCAGGCCGGGCAGGATCCATCCTGCTGCAGAGCAACGCTTTGGGGAGCCCCAGGGGATGCACACAGGGAGCCCTCCCCTCCACCATGCCCTGGGCTCACCACACACACAGGGCTATAAATAGTGCTGGAGAAAGCAGGTGGCAATGCTCCCCCCATCACTCCACGGAGGATTCCACAAGCCCCAAAAAAGCCAGTGGAGCCCAAGGAGGCGGGTAGGGAGGGTGCAGGGCAGGGACCACCCTCCAGCCCCCCGTTTCAGGCATCCCAGAGCCGTGTTTCCCGGGGATGGATTCCTCCCCGGCGGGCAGCAGCAGCAGCAGGACGGGCAGCAGAGGCGAATTTCGCTGAGTGGCTGCTTTTTAAAAATAACTCTGCCTTTGTCAGCAGGTCAGGGTTGCTCCAGATTGAATAATCGCAGCCGTCCAGCCCTCCCCTGTGCTCCCAGGGCGCTCGCTGGCAGCCCCAGCCTGGGATGCATCGAGCCCGGGATGCTGGACCACGGTCCCTTCGCCAGCATCACTGTCCCCAGGGCTCAAACATCTCCCAAGGGATGGGATGCTCTGTATCCACTACCCTGCACCCCCACCAAAACCCAGCCCAAAAGCTGCTGCCGGTGATGATGCTCCAAATTTGTGTCCCCAGGGCTGGAAGGAGGAAGGGGGGGAGGTGATGGAGGGGGGAGGTGATGGAGGGGGGAGTTCCAGGAGGGGGGAGTTCCAGGACAGGGACAGAGACGCCGGGTGTTTGCTGAAACAGCTGACTCACGCAGGAATCACGCCTCAAACGTGAGCGTGTGTGTGCAGGGATGGAGGATGCTCACATGAGCTGAGGCAGGGAGCTCACCCGCTCCCCCCCCCCCACTGAAGGATCCAACCACCTTTCACCCGGGGCCCAGAAATGCCCCGGTTCTGGGGCAGCAACTGAGGGATGGGCAGGAGGGAGCGTGGGGGTGCTGGGGGGCAGCCTGGGGGGAGAACAGGGAAGGGGGAGAAGGGGAAGGAAGGTGAGACCCTGCAGGGCAAACGGTGACAGCAAGTGCCTTCTGCTGAGCTGTAGCGAAGCCAGTGGTGCTTGGACTGGGCACGGCCCAGCTTGGCACAGCTGGGCATGGCTGGGCATGGCTAGGCACAGCTTGGCACGGCCCAGCTTGGCTCAGCACGGCTGGGCATGGCTCGGCTCAGCACAGCTAAGCATAGCTAGGCACAGCTAGGCCTGGCTCAGCACAGCTCGGCATGGCTTGGCACGGCTAGGCATAGCTAGGGACAGCTTGGCACGGCCTGGCTTGGCTCAGCATGGCTTGGCTCAGCTCAGCACGGCTAGGCACAGCTCGGCATGGCTGGGCACGGCTGGGCATAGCTAGGGACAGCTCAGCACAGCCTGGCTTGGCTCAGCATGGCTTGGCTCAGCTCGGCACAGCTAGGCACAGCTTGGCATGGCTGGGCACGGCTAGGCATGGCTAGGCACAGCTCAGCTCGGCCCAGCTTGGCTTGGCTCAGCATGGCTTGGCACAGCTAGGCACAGCTAGGCACGGCTAGGCACAGCTTGGCACAGCATGGCTTGGCATGGCTTGGCCCGGCTCAGCTTGGCACAGCACAGCACGGCATGGCTTGGCATTGCTCAGCACGGCTAGGCACAGCTTGGCACTGGGGATGCTGCTACCTGGGGCTATGCCACACCTGAAAGGATGCTGAGAGGAAGTATGGTGAGGAGCAGGATGCTGAGGGGAAGGCTGGGAACAAGGGGACAGCCCACCTGCAGAGGCCAGACTGTCCCTGGCCACCCAAGGGCTCCCCAGGGAGTCCCTGTCGCCTCCCCGGTGTCTCTTGGGGCGGAGTGGGACCGAACACTGGCAGTGGGGAGACTCGTGCGTGGCTGGGACTCCATCAGCAGGATGCAGGAGGGTGTGAAGCCGAGCAGATGCCGAAAAGGAGTTCAGACTGGTAGGAGCCGCAGGTTCAGCCCCCCCCAGACCGTTCCCCGCCGTAGCAGGGCGCTGCCCCCCTCAGCATCCTCACACGCCCCTCACCCAGCCAGCGGGGGCGCCGGGTCTGCCCCCGGCGAGGCCAGCTCTCGCCTCCTCCCTCGTCCAGGTCTGATTTACACCCCAGAGACGCTCCCGCGCTCGGTGAAAGCCGCCGCTGATTGATAGCAGCGCCACAGCATCCCACCCCGCACCATCTGCATCCCCCCCACCCCCCGCACCCGGGCACAGCCCCGCGCACCCGCCCTCCCGCAGCCCCATCTGCCCATCGCCCCACGGGGCTGTCCCCGGCACGGGGAGGGGTGTGTGTGTGTGTGTGGGGGGGGGGGTGATGGTCCCCAGCACCCCGCAGCACCCTCGGCTGGCTCCATCCTCACTGCGCACCCCCGGTGCAACCCCCTCCTTGGGGAAAGCATCACCGGGATCTCCCCCCCTCGCGGTGCCCGGGGGGTACCAGCTCTGCCAGGGGCTGATCCAGCGATGGGGGGGGGACACCCTTCCAACCCCCATCGTGCATTTGCAGTCTCTCCCCTCCTCCTTGCTCCCTACCCGAGCTCTCCCTGCAGCACGTTTGGGGTCGGGGTGGATGCTGGGAGGTGGGGTGGATTTAGCCCCCCCATCCTTCCTCCTCACCCTCCCTACCCCACCCCGTGCTAGAGCAGAGGTGAGAAGAAAATCACAGGCTTGGGTTTTCTCCATCTTTATCCTGCTGGAGGCAGGGATGGCTCAGGGGTCGGGCTGCTCGCGGAGGGGCTGGCGGCGTGCCGGAGCTCTCCGGGCTGGTGAGGGGGGGGGAAATGGGAAGGGAAGGGGGTGGGGGGGGATATAAAAGGTTTCATGTGGTGAGCCGGGCACTCAGGGAGGAGGCTGAAAGGGGGCGGTGAGCGCTTTGTGTTTCATGCTTGAAGGCACCGAGGCTTTTACCAGCCTTCCCTGGGTGATTTAAGACCAGCGCTGCAGTTCAGGGGGGGTGAGGAGCTGCGGCTGGATGATCCGAAGCGGGACGCCCCCCTCCCCACCCCGCCCCACCCCAGGTTTGCTTGGGGTAAAGCCTGGCCCCGTTTTTGGAAATGCCCAGGATGGGTCAGGACCCATCGTGGGTGTTGGGGCATCTCTGGGGTATGAGCCCACTTGAGGCATCCGCCCCAGGATGGGGCTTAGGGGAGCAGTGATGAGCCCCCAGTTCATCCCCCCCACCCCAAGCTGTGTTCCCCCCCCTGCTCAGCACCTTGCCTGCAGCCAGAGGGCCTCATCCTTCCCTGCTCGGGGGGCTCACCCCTCCTCGGGGGGGTAGGTACTGGCAGGGAGGGTGTTGGTCCCACAGAGGAGGGTGGGGGTGGGTTCTGGGGTCTTCTCTCACCCCCCAGGTCTCCCTGAGCTGAGACACTCCCCCCAGATGCAGGACCCCCAGTGTGGGTTTCCTTGGGGCTGGGCAAATGGGTATGGGGGGGTTGCAGCCAGCTGCTCCCCAGCACTGGGATTTGGGGGGGGGGGTCAGACCCATTCTCTCTGGAGCACAGGGCACAGCCCATGTTTAGGGGAGTGTGTGGGGCTCAGCCTCATGCTTCAGCCACAGCAGTGACATGTTTGGGTCTGAAGTCTCCATCACTCCTTCTGGCACAGCCCAGGCTCCATCAGTTTGGTCCCTGCCCTGGGACTTGGCATTTTGGGTGCCTCAAGTGCACCCCAGGGCAAAGACATCACCCTGGGACCCCCTATTCCCCACCCTCTGTCCCAGCTGTGGGTATCACCATCCCATCCCCACATGTGGCCTGAATCAAGCCCAATCCCCTCCTCCCCCCCACCCACCCAGGGCTCTATAAGCCCTGAGCAGTACCAGGTGAGCCTTCCTCTCCTTTTGGGGGGGTGTATCCCTAATTCCATCCTCAAGCAGGGCTGAGGCTGCTCCTCTCCTGTGCCAGGGCTCTTCTGCTTCATCCCGATTGAGATGGAAAAGGGCTGGAAGGACCAAGGATGCTGAGAGGTTGGACCCCAGCAAGTAAGTGGTGTATTGGGGGGGTGGGAGGGGAGCAGGAAAGCTTGTGAGGGGGCTGCAGGTGTGTCTGGAGCTTGAGGTGGGGGAATGGAAAGGGGAAGTGATGGTGTGAACAGTGGCTGTGCAGGGCTTGGGCTGCTGAGGAATGGGGAGGGGAGCGGGACACCCCATATCCAGGTTTTGGGGTGAGGGAGGGTGAGGATGCTGCAGGGATGTGGGTGGGAGTGTGAGCCTGAGTGTGTGTGTGTAGGGGGGGAGCACCCCAGTCTGGGCTGTGCCAGGCTGGGGAATGGGAAGAGCTCAGCATCACAGGGAAAACAGACCCCTGGGATGCCCCCTGTGCTGCTGGCTCCTCCTGCAGCTGGAAGAGGATGTGGGGGCTCAGGGTGGGCACCCAGCTGTGCTGAGGGAGAGCCCTTTTCCCACAGCCCTGCCAAGGTCTTCACTGCAGGAGCCCAAGGGAATTAAGCACCAGGTTGCTCTGAGCCAGCAGTGGGAGACCCCTAGGTGCTCCCCTCCCACCCAGACCCCTGGAGAGGGAAGGGGGTTCAGCAGGGTGGGGGCACAGGGACCCTTCACTTTGGGGGAGGGGGGGAGAATAGGGCCCTGATGGGGACAGGCAGAGCTGATAGCTCTTCCTGGCTGCCCTCCCTGAGCAGAGGGAGCTGCAGATAAAAGCTCTGTGGGCAGAGCAAGGCTCAGCTCCAGGCCTGGCTCAGGCTGATACCAGCCCCAGGAGCAGCCTCTCCCTTGGGCTGGGCTCAGCCCAGCAGACCCTCTGCTTCCCCAGCTTCCCCCCAAAATTTCTCCCCTGCTCCCTGGAGAAGCAGCTTGCCTCACTCTGCCCCCAGTGATGCCCCAGGCACATCCTTCCCCTGCTTTTATTCAGGTTGGGCAGCACATTTTGGGGGAGAAACCCCCTCCCCTTCTCCTCTAAACCAGAGACCTGGATGCTGCCTGGATCCTCTCCCAAAGCCTCCAGCATCACAGGTTGAGCTGGAGAGTCCAGGAGGGGCTGGAAGGGGGGGGGGGGAAGCAGCTGCTTTGGGGATTATTAATGAGCAGCCAGTGATGGGAAAGGAGAGGATCAATTGAAACAAAGGAGTTCAATGGTGAAAAGACCCGTTTGAGGGGTAATGGGAGTCCATTTCTCCAGCCCACTGTCGGAAACGCATCCTGTTAAACATCCATCAATTATCCCAGCTTGCAAATGCATTAAGGTAATGAGGAATTATCCATCAAATACACTTAAAGCCAGTGCCCCCCCCCCCTCCTCTGCCAGCCACCCTGCAAAGAGCCACTTCAGGAAGGGAAAATGGCCTGGAGGTGGATGGAGACACAGAAGGGGTGGTGAGGAGACCCTGGGACTGTGTTTCTCCCAGCCTGAAGGATGTTTGCCTAGCTGCAGGGTCAGGTCCTGGGCTTGGCTGCCTCCTTCAGCCCCCGTGTTTCCTTCAGAGAGCTGCAGTGATGCTGGTTGGTGTGTGTCCCTGTCCCCCCACCCCCTCCCCACAGGCAGTCCACGTACCTGCTCCGTGCCTCAGTTTCCCCATCCCCTCCTGGGGTCACCCACGGGGCTGTGGTGTCTGTGTTGTGTCCCTCATCACCTCTCTTCCCAGGAACAGAAGTAGTGGTGAGTGTGGTGTGTGGTATAGCAGTTAAATTCCCCAAAATCCATCCTGTGACGCTGCCTCCCCCAGCACCACCCACACCCCTCACACCCAGGACAGCCCCATGTCAGCAGTGGGGGGCACTGGGGAAGGGTCTTGAAGACTCTTAGGATGCTGATTCCTGGGCTGGAGCATCTGCTTGGGAGGATGCTGCTCTCTAAGGGGGTCCTGGAGCCCTGATGGGACCTGGGGGGCTGCAGGTCTGGTCCCTGCGTGTGTCAGGATGAGCCCATCCCCACGTGTGGGATTGGAAAGGGGCCAGAACGCTGCTGGTTGGGCTGTGACATCTTGGGCAAGTGGGAGAATGAGGGTTGTGTCCCAGGACGGGGGGGTCTGGGGGTGGTGGTCCTGGGTTGAATCCCTTTGGGGTTGCTCCAGGAGTTCTCCATCCCAGGTGATGCAAGGTGGTGGTGAGCCCTTGGCCCAGGTTTGGGTGCTGTGATGCGAGGGGACATCTCCTCCTCCCCAAGGATGGGGCTGGGTTTATCAGGGCGTTCCCCCAGCAGCAGGATTTGGGGAGCCAGGGCTGTGCTGTGGTGCTTTGCTGTGGATTCTCTGATGTCTGATGCTGTGGTTGTGGGCAGGCTCCTGCCTCTCCCTTCGTGGCAGGGGGGAGGATCGAAGAGCAAAAGCTCTTCAGGAGTTTCTCCTGCCTGGTGGTTCTCAGGTCTGTGGGTGCAGCTTGGTTTGGGGTTGGAGGTGGCCATCAGGTCCCAAGGTCTCTGGGAATGGGATGAGCAGGTGACCAGAACAGTTTCAGCCTGAATTTCCATAAGGAATAGGGAGAAAAAGCCAGTTCCTGGGCTGATGGCTCCATCTCCCAAACCCCGCTGGCAGCTTGGTCCAGGCTCAGCCTGGGCTGGGCGTGAGAGCATCCCTCTGCCTGCAGCTCCCTGGCAGAGCGCTGGGTCTGATAACAGTAACTGCCATTAGGTGTCACAAGAGCATCAGGTCTTTGCTCTTCCTGGGAAGATGAGCGGTGGGTGGTGTGAGATGAAGAGGCCCCTGGAGATGCTCTGGGCGTTGAGATGCCCTCCAGCTGCTGGGAGGGGACTCCCTGTCCCTTGTGATGCTGCTGGAGGTGACCCATCCTTCAGTGTCCAGCCGTCCCTTTCCCCATCAGCTCCCGGGTGTCCTGCCCTGGTGCTGAGGCCAGACAGGAGGTGGCAACAGGTCCCTGCTGCCCCACACTTGGCCTTTCAACAACCAGCTGTACTGTTGCACGAAAGCAAAAGCAGCGGCTGCTCTCGAGGAAGCAGCCAGCTCCTGGCTCAGCAACACCCCCCCTCCCTGCAGCCAGTGTCCAGAGGGAGCTCAGAGCTTCCCTGGAAGCTCCTCTCCATTTGGGATGAATCCAGCTGTGGATGCTGCCAGGGCACAGCCAGGCTCTGGGTGCTCACCTATGGAGGGATGCTCTGGGGTTTGGCAGGGTCCTGGCCCTGTGCCACCTCCCTGTGCCAGGGGGCAGCTGCCAGGCTCTGATAATCTTCCAGGAATTTGCAATTCTTCCCCTAAATGCCATTTCCTTCTCTTAATGTTGCAGCCTGGCTTGAAACAAAGCAGCTGTCCTGGGGCTCAGCATCTCGATAAGGCACCGCTGGGAAAAGCCTTCCCCTCTTCTCCAAGGCTGGGCACGAGGCTGTGGTGAGCTGATAAAGCTGGAAAAACGCTGGATTCCCCAGGAGAAGGGCTGGAGCAGGAGCCACCTCAGGGAGCTGCTGTCCCTCCTCCTTCCTGCTGGCTGGAGGGGATGGGGATGGCCATGTGGGAGAGCCCTGAGCGCTGGGCTGGGAAGCTGTCCCAGCCCTGGGTGACCTCCCAGCATCACGTCATCTCTCCCTGCTCGGAGAGGCTGAGTTCATGTCTGGCCTCCCCAGAGCTGGGGACCCTGCCTGCCCCATCCCACGTCCAGACGCCGGGGTGATGGTCACCTCTGCAGGGCTAGCAGCTTGGCTGGATGTGCACCCAGGTGGGCTCTGCATCTCCCCAGGGCGCCTCTGTGGGATGTAACAGGGGTGTCTGAGGGCACTGCTCACCCCAGGGTGCAGGACCCTGAGCCTCAAGTCGCTGTGCCACCAGCATGGCCAGGGGCTGGCAGCCTGGGGATGCTTTCCCTGTGACTCACAGCATTCCTCACAGGTCAGCAGCAGCTGGAGGGCACCCGGACAGCCCTCACCACCCCTGCCCTCTGCCTGAACTCCACTGGCAAAGCAAATTTCTCCCCTTCCCCACCACGCTGGACTCTGAGGGTCCTCAGCCCTGCAGCTGCACTGGGTGGGGAGGGAGGCAGTGGGGTGCCCTGGTTCTGGGGAGCCTGTGTGGGTGCTCGTGGTGGCAGCGCAGCCTCTCTGCGACCTGTGGGTTTCCTCCTCTTGGGTCACCAGTTCTGTGGAACCCCGAAGAGGAAGGGCCTCCCAGCCCTGCTCCCCAAGCCCTGCCCTGCTCTGGGCCTTGGTTTTGTGGGCTTGTGGAGAGCGGAAGCGGTGCTGACCCATCCGGTGCCAGGCACAGAGGTGAGAGGGTTCCTGCTGCTTCTCCCCACCAGCTTTTTGGGCACATTCCATCTGCCTGCTGCTTGGCTTCCCCCCTCCCCTGCAATATTTCCCTTTGTCTTTTCCACTTTTCCCTTTGGATCCACTCCTGGGGACCCTCGAGGTGCTCCCCTTGGCTGTCCCGCTGTCCCATCTTGCTGCCTTCCATGTCACAAGTGGGTCAGTTCTCTTCCCAGCTGGGTCCAGGATCTGAGCAGGCTGAGTGGAGTCAGTGATAGTGAAGTGGCTGTGCAGCACGTGAGCATCCATCCCTCCCTCTTATCCCTCCATCGTGGCCCCATCCCTCCCTCCCTCTCATCCATCCATTGTGGCCCCATCCATCCCTCCCTCCCTCCCTCCCTCTCATCCCTCCATTGTGGCTCCATCCCTCCCTCCCTCTCATCCCTCCATCGTGGCCCCATCCCTCTCATCCCTCCCTCTTATCCCTCCATCCTGGCCCCATCCCTCCCTCTCATCCCTCCATCGTGGGCCCATCCCTCCATCCCTCCCTCTTATCCCTCCATCCTGGCCCCATCCATCCCTCTCATCCCTCTCTCCTGGCCCTGTCCCGCCGGCTGCCCCGTGCTCAGCACACAGGAATGCCATGAGTTTGCAAAGTGGTTTCAGTGAGACGTTATCTAATGGAGGAGGAGGAGGAGGGTGGATTAAGCCAAACCCACAGCACCGGCTTTCAATTAAACCAGGCCAGTTTACAGCTTCTCCTGACATGGTAAACACACGCTG
The DNA here is from genome assembly GCA_022605575.1 of Laterallus jamaicensis coturniculus. Classification (NCBI taxonomy): domain Eukaryota; kingdom Metazoa; phylum Chordata; class Aves; order Gruiformes; family Rallidae; genus Laterallus; species Laterallus jamaicensis. The sequence continues at coordinate 3,962,218 of JAKCOX010000038.1, forward strand.
GGAGGGGCTGATGGGGTCCTGACCCAGCGTTTCCCCTCCATGGGATGGCAGGAGAAGGGACCAGCCTCTTGTAGGTGAGGAAATCACCCTTGGTGTTACCACCGTGCCCCAGAGCCATCCCACCCTGAGGACAGAGAAAGGATGGGGGAAGAGATGGAGACCAGGGAGAAGAAACATCCCAGCAGCATCCGCTGGGTGGGGGAGATGCAGAGAGTCACAGAGCTTTGGGCAATGCAGCAGCAGCATCCTAGGTGATGGTGGGTGCAAGCAGCCCTGGTGTCAGGCCTGGTTGTCCTTGGCTGCTTGATGTCCATCCCCAACAGCAGCTCCCCTCCAGGTCCCTGCTTTGGTCCTGCACATCCCTGTGCCTCAGTTTCCCCTATGAAGCTGGGAAGGGTGCAGGCTTTCTGAAGGTGGAGGGAAAAGGGTGAGCTGGGCAAGCCAGATGAGCCAAGAAAGGATCTCCCAACCAAGGATGGGAGTGTCTTGCTGACTGGGGCTGGGTGCAAGGTGCACCTGCACATGTGCCAGGCCCTGCCTGGCATCCCCTGCCAGCAGCTCAGCACTGAAACCTCTCCTGCCTGAGATGGGGAGATGGCAGCAGCCCCTCACTCTGCAGCAAATGGGTCTGGTGGAACCATTTGGTTCATCCTGCCACGCTGACCCCATCACTACCAGGCACCCAAGGCTCCCTGAGCACTTCTGGCCATGGTGGAGGAGACCTGGACATCACATCACACCGATCCCTGGCTATAGGAGATGAGGCCATGGTACCCAGGCCAGTGGCATGGAGCAGCACAGCCACCCATCCCTGCCGTGCCACAGCAGCATCTGCACCCTGGATGCAGGCACCTGGCCAGGGAGGTGACTGAGGAGCCCAGCAAGGATACAGGGGTGACGTCCTGGCCCTGCTGCTGACGTCTGATGGAGCGAAAAGTCCTCCCTAGAGCAAATAAGCATCTGGGCTGTGCAAACCCGGTGCTGCGGGTGTCTCCTGGCAGGTATCTGGGTCCCATCTGGCTGCTGTTTACCTGCCCACTGGAATCCACCCTGCAAACTTCCTCCTCACACGGCCCAGATAAGGTAGAGGAGCTGTGCTTGACCCCGTGCTGGCCTTGCAAGGAGGGCACCAGCAGCCCGGTCTCCCTGACCCCAGGGAGGTGGCAATCCCCAGGGGATGCCTTGGTCCCTCTGCAGGGCAGCAGAGTGGATCTCAGTGGATTTTTGGGTGATGTGAGCTGCTTACTTCCCCAGCCCCTGCCAAGGTCTGGCACCCTGTTAATGCCAGCCTGGTTCTGGGCACCCCCAGGAGCTGCAGACTGGTATCTGAGGAGTGGGCAGGACTGCTGGGTCCCCTGGGTTTGGGCAGGTCATGTCATCCATGTTGCTGCCTCAGTTTCCCCTTTGGCTGGGTTTGCCTGCCCTGTGCATCCCTCCCTGACCTGCGGCGGTGGCTTCTGTGGCGTGCAGGGACCTGCTGCCACGCAGGGAGGGGACTGGGCCGGGTACCTGCCCGGCCCTTACGCTGCCTGACTCAGGCAGGACCCTGCCTGCTGCTTCCACCACTTCAAAGGGAGCTGGGACTGCTCAGCCCCCCTGCTGCAGGTAGGAACCACTGGCTGTTCTGTCCTGGGTGTGGGGACCAAGAAGTCCCCAACCTTCCCCCATCCCACACCTTGCACTGAGACCCTACATCCACCTGATGGGACAGGGAGCACTGTGTGCTTGGCTGCAAGCATGGTTCAGCCCCTGACACGCACCAGCCCTTCCGTGGGTGCAGCCAAGGAGATGAAGCCCAGCCCTCCTCATCTTTTCCCCCTCTCCAGGTTATCCCAAGAGGGAGATTCCAGCACAGCCCTTGCTGCTCAGATGTGCTGGATGAGGGAGACATGAGGCTGAGACCCGCCACGCTTCATTACACCTTGCAAGGAACCACATCCAAGCCCTCACTGGCTGGCTTCCACCTCTCCAGAGCGGGAAAAACTGAGGCAGGGTGTGCAGGTGATGCAAGCCAGGCTGGTGGCAGAGCAGAGAGTGAGCCCATCCCCGTGCTGGCCCGTGTGTGTTGTGAAAGCAGCTGGTTATCAGCGCGCCAGCGTCATGCTCGGGGCGAGCGGCTTCCAGGAAAGGAAGGAAGTGCAGGGTCACCCAGCCCCACAGCCGCCCTTTTCCAGCAAACAGCCCAGGCGTGCTGATAATGGGGCTGGGCCACCAGCCCTGCAGGAATTCGGTGCCACCTGAAGCACGAGCTTGCCTCAGTTTCCTCTGCCATCAAAGCCAGATGGAGCGCTGGGGCAGTGATGGGTGGTGTTCGGTGCTGCCTGGCTCTTGAGAGGGATGTGGGGTGGGATGGTACAGAGCTGGGAAGGGTGGGTGACAGGCAGGACACTGCGCTGCCATCCAGAGCCCTGGCCAGGCTGGAGAGCTGGGCAGGGAGAGACCAGATGGGGTTCAACAACAGCAAGAGGAGAGTCTGGCCCCTGGGGAGGAACAACCACATGGATCAGGACAGGCTGGGGGTGACCTGCTGGAGAGGAGCTCTGTGGAGAAGGACCTGGGGGTGCTGGTGGGTGACAGGGTGGCCATGAGCCAGCAGTGTGCCCTGGGGCTGAGAGAGACAATGGGATCCTGGGGGCATCAGGAGGAGTGTGGGCAGCAGGTCACAGGAGGGGATCCTCCCCCTCTGCTCTGCCCTGCTCAGGCCCCACCTGGAGGGTTGTGTCCAGTGCTGGGCTCCCTGGGATCAAAAGGACAGGGATCTCCTGGAGAGAGTCCAGAGGAGGGCTATGGAGATGATGAAGGGCCTGGAGCATCTCCCCTGTGAGGAAAGGCTGAGAGAGCTGGGGCTGTTCAGCCTGGAGAGAAGAAGACTGAGGGGGGACCTAATCAATGTTTATCAATATCTGAAGGATGGGGTGCAGGGGGAATTGGCCAGCCCCTTTTCAGTGTCTGTGGGGACAGGACAAGGGACAATGGCTGCAAATTGGAGCACAGGGAGTTCCACAGCAACCTGGGGAGGAACTTTTCCCCAGTGAGGGTGAGGGAGCCCTGGGACAGGCTGCCCAGGGGGTGTGGAGTCTCCTTCTCTGGAGAGATTCCAGCCCCATCTGGACACCGACCTGTGCAGTATGAGCTGGGGAGCTGCTTTGGCAGGGGGGTTGGACCCCAGGAGCTCTGGGGGTCCCTTCCAACCCCTACAGCTCTGTGATTCTGTGATGGTGCTTCAGTGAAGCCCTGGTCTACCCCAGTGCCTCTTACTGGTGGGAACTGGGAGTGACTGGGATGGGTTTGCTCCTGGGCCTCACTGGGGGTGTGGGAAGGTGCTCAGGGATGTGTTTCCCTGTATGAGGCGGGGTAACCCTGGTGTGACGTTGAACGGGGACACACAGGGTGAGAGGGTTACCATGGGGGTGATGCTTGTTCCCCCACACGTGGGTTCTCTCCCACTGGATGCGGTCCTGGAGGCCAGCAAGGACCCTGGGGCAGCATCAGGGCAGGATCTGACCCTCTGCCACCCTCCTGCCGTGCAACTTGCCCCAGGATGGAGCAGGGACTGGAGCCTGCTCCACCCCGATACTGAGAATAATTACCTGATTATGCGATTTGGAAGCAAAGCACAGATTAATCTCTGATCTCGTTAGTCTGTGTTTTACCATCTGCTTTGTACAGGCAGGAGAAGCCATCGCCCCACGGCACAACCTGGAGAGGGGATGGAAACCCCCACACACACCCAGGGAGAGCTGGAGCCTCACAGCACAGCAGGACCCTGGTGCATGAAGATGTGGGTGCTTTAGGAATGGGGTGCACTGGGACCCCATCAGGAGGAGCAGATGCCACCCAAGGCAGCAGCTGTCATCCACGGCTGCCTGCCCCAGCCCGGATTCCTGGAAGCCAGGTTGGATCCGGCTCTGTGCAGGGCAGGGCTGTGCTGGGACTCCTCCTTGGACCAACAAAGGCAAGCGACTGCAGACATGGCCCTGCGCTCCCCGGGGATGCCAGGAGGGAGATGCTGGGCTTCAAGCGGCAGGGAGAGGTTGATTATAGTCCAGGTGAGATAAAGAGATGGAGGGATCAGACTTGAGGATCAGGAGGGTCTGTGGCAGAGGAGGGAATGCTCCCCCTGCCCCCCATGTCTCCTGGGGTACTCGGGGTTTCTCTCCAGCTCCTCCCCTCAGGGATTTTTGTTGCAGAGCAGGCAGGAAGGGTGAGATCTACCTTTTATTATGGCCTTGACTAGAGACCTGTGGGTGCCTGAACAGTCCAGCTTGGTGTCCTGACCTTTGTGCTTTTGCAGTACAAGTCTCCACGATGAGCCAGCCTGACAGCTGCCCTTCCCTTCCCACCTGTGTTTCCTGGGCTGAGGGCTGCACCCTGACCAGCACCCAGAGCTCCCTGGGGTGATGCTGGAGCAGCGCCCTGTATCCAGGGATCTCCGCATCCCAAACAGAGCTGAGCCACCAGCACCCAGGAGCCACCTCCTGCACATCATGGGTATCATTGGTATTCTATGGAAGTTCTGTACAGAGAGAGTGGTGAGGGGCTGGAAGGGGCTGCCCAGAGAGGGGGTGGGTGCCCCGTGTCTGGGGGTGTTCAAGGCCAGGTTGGATGGGGCCCTGGGCAACCTTGTGTAGCTCCAGGCCTGAGGTTGGTGTCCCTGCCTGTGGCAGGGGGTTGGAGCTGTGTGATCCTTGGGGTCCCTTCCAACCCAGACCATTCTATGATTCTATGACCATGGGGTGCCCTGTCCCTTTCCCCCACCTCCCTGGGGGCCGAGCTGTGTGAAGGGATGAAGGCCAAACCTCATCACCTATCCCGGGGGTCACAGCTCTGACCCATCCCTCCCATCTCCACGCTGTCCAACCCACGTGGCAGCTCAGCCTCTTCCAGCTTGGATAGAGCATCCCAGGAGTTTCCCTGTTTCCAGCCACAGACAAAACCCTCTCCGGATCCTCCACATCGGCCCCTGTGCTCCCCGGCCGCGTGTCGGCAAAAGATGAAAGGGATTTCCCGGCTGACCTCCTCACCCCGCAGTGTTTGCACCTCCTTTCCCCCACACAGACAGACATTTTTCCCATGCACAGGGGGGGGTCAGCGCCCTCCCTGCACTCCTGGATGGAGCAATGCCAGGAATGTACCTGGGAACAGGCAGGACTTTGCAGGGTGGGGTGGGGGTGGGGGGGAGAGGAGAACCAGGCAACCCACGCCAACCACCAGAATCATTTTTATAACCTTTTAAAGGTGCTTTTTCTCACCCCAACACACATGTTTTCAGGTGGTCTGGGGGTGTGTGAGCAGCCTGAGCCAGGCTGTACCTGTATGTTGTGTCCTGGATGTATCCTGAGTCCCCAGGTAAGGTCCCGTGACCAAGCACAGCACCCAGCCCATGGCCCCTGCACAGAGCCCTCCCTGGCTGTCCCCTCTCCCTGTCCCTTTCCTGGGGCACCCAGTGGGTACCACAGACCCTCTCAGAGGGGATTTTTTTCCTGCCTGTGCACAGGGATGGTCAGAGCATCCGTAACTCAGGGGAGCAGGAAGGATGGGAAGCCTCGTGGTGCCACGGGAGGACACGGTGGGGCAGCCAGACACCCTGGGACATGCCACACGTGCAGGGGACTGGCTGCAGAGGGGCTCTCAGGGAGGAAACTATGCTGGGGCTGGGGGGCAATCGCCCTGCTGTGCTCACTGGGGAAGGGATGCAGGCCATGGGTGGCCCCTGTTTCCCAGGATCACCTCGCTGCATCCCTCTTTCCCCCTCTTGCTCTGCTTGTAAACAGAAGTCCCCGGGTAACACTTTTAATACCTCGCCTCTTGGCTATTATTCATCCCCAGCTAACCTTAAAGCCTCCCCCTTTTTCTCTGCGAGGCACCCCCAGAGCAGAGGAAATTCCTCAGCCCTGACGTGATGTGAAACACGAGCGGCTCGGCCCCAGCCACCCCCTTCCCTGCCCCAACCTCGCCGGGCCATTTCCCAACCCAGGTTTCCCTGTAGCATCCCACTTCCCACCCCCACCTCCTCTCCTCTTCCCCCCCCCCCCCCTCCCTCCCCTCTTCAACCGCCTTTCCCCCCCTCCTCCTCCTCAACCACCCTTTTCTGCTTTAGACATTGTAACCCGAGAGGCTGGAAATGCAGCTCCTTTCATCTTCCATTTCCCACATCCTGAGAGTCTGGGGAGAAGGAGCCCACCCAGATGAAGGAATCCGAAATATGTGGCTCCCTCCACCTCCCCGATCCCCTCGGCCGCCCCCCCCCCCTTCCCCCCCCCCCCCCCCCGCCCCGTGCAGCTCCATTCACAAAGCAGATTAGCCATGCTGCCGCCTCCACGCGCACCTCTCCCAAAAAGCCCGCGCTAAAGCCAGCATATTTAAAAGAAAATAATGATAAAGAATTAAATTAATAAGAAGAAATCCCCAGGGCTGCTCCTCCTGGAGAGCGGGATGGGGCCCTGCCATCATCTCCTGCCCCACTCGCCTTCCTAAGCCAGTGGGGATTTGTACCCAAAAGGCTGAGGACTGGGTGCTGGTTTGGAGGGGTTTTGGGGTGCTCCAGCACACCAGTGGGGAGCTTTCCCTCCCTGTTTTGGGGGACTCCAGCCCCAAGATGGGATGTGCAGATCCCAAGTTGTCCCCGCTGTGTTGGGGTCTCAGATAGGTCTGGGGAGAAGCAGCACCCTGTGCCTGTGCTGGCTGCTGGGGAGCTCCCTGTTTTGGGGGACTGTTTTGAGCTCTCCCTCCCTGTTTTGGGGGACTCCAGCCCCAAGATGGGATGTGCAGATCCCAAGCTGTCACCACTGTGTGGGGGTCTTGGCTGGGTCTGGGGAGAAGCAGCACCCTGTGCTTGTGCTGGCTTCTGGGGAGCTCCCTGTTTTGGGGGACTGTTTTGAGCTCTCCCTCCCTGTTTTAGGGGACTGTTTTGAGCTCTCCCTCCCTGTTTTGGGGGACTCCAGCCCCAGGATGGGATATGCGGTTCCCAAGTTGTCCCCGCTGTGTTGGGGTCTCAGATAGGTCTGGGGAGAAGCGGCACCCTGTGCCTGTGCTGGCTGCTGGGGAGCTCCCTGTTTTGGGGGACTGTTTTGAGCTCTCCCTCCCTGTTTTGGGGGACTCCAGCCCCAGGATGGGACGTGCAGATCCCAAGCTGTCACCACTGTGTTGGGGTCTCAGATAGGTCTGGGGAGACGCAGCACCCTGTGCCTGTGCTGGCTCCTGGCACCCACCATCCTCATCCTCATATCTGGGGGGAGCTCAGCCCCACCACCCCTCCCCAGAGCATCCGTGCGGGATCGGCCCCATGCTGCAGTGGTGCCTGTTGCTCCTCCAACACGCCAGGGGATGTGGACAGGTTTTATTGCACTGCCAACCAAAGCCACTGGTGAGTCACCAAGCGTCTTTTCCCTGCCGTAGATGCCACCTGCAGCAGGTGAGGGTGCTTTTGGGGGTGTCCCAACCACGGCACCCGCTGCCTGGCCGAGGGCAGCACCCACCTCCTCTCCAGTGATTGCTCACTGTGTGTAGGTGGGAGCCTCTTTGCTGGCCCGGCCCGAGGAAGGTTCTATGCTTTCCCCAAGGACCCAGCAGGTCTGTGCCCCACACCCTGGGCCATCCGGTTCTGCGAGGGAGCAACGGGCAGACACAGCCAAGGTCATGCAATGACTCAAAGCTCGCGCTAGGCAAACCCCAAGCCTCTCTGTGTCATGGCTTCAATCGTCTCCCAATCCTCCCTTCCCTCCTCCTGGGATGCCGTCCCCTGAGGAGGTGGGATGCTCATGGGGTTGTGCTCCTGGTGTGGCAGTGACCTTGCCAGTTTGCCTGCAAGGAACCAGGGGGGGGAAACTTCATTTTTAACCCTCCACGGGCTGCAAATCTGCTTCACACCCACCCCAGGGACTCCCCGGAAGCAAACTGTCCCTCTCTCCTCCCTGGGTTTCGCCCTGGCCCTCCCCATTTCCACCTATTTGCTAATCGTGCTGGCGGGGAAGGCGAGGGGGTGGAAAAAGTAAACTGCGAAAGCAACACTGCAGCTCCAAGGGCCCAGCACAGCAATCAAGCGATAAAGCAGTAATTAAGCCTGATTATCATGCAAGGCAGCCCCGGTTAGACTGGAATGCCGCTGAAGAGCCCTAAAGCTGACGGGATTGTTTGTAGGGCTGAGAACTGATCTTTTGATGTCTGCTGGGAGCTCCTCTCCCACAGACCTGCCACCAGCTCCATGTGCCACCCTGGGGTCCTTCTCTCCAGGCAATGATCCCGCTTGGGTTTTTCCCTCCTTCCAAGTCCTGTGCAATCTCCTCCTCTGAGCTGCAAGCTGTTCCCCAGCAGCTTCACATCGAGCACTGGGGTTTTGAGCCCGGGGTGGAAAGAGGCAGCCTTGGTCAGGGATGCTCCTGCCTGGTTGGGGCAGGACCTGCTGTCCTGCTTGGATGTCCCCTTGCCCATGCAAGCGCTAAAAGATGCGGGCTACTCTCCTGCCCTTGGCAGCTTTCATCCTGGAGGAAGAGGGTTGGGATAAGAGGTGATCCCTATGGATGGGAGGGAAGCGGGAAGCAAGAAGGATGCGGCTTGTGTCATGTCAGCTTGAATGTCTGACACATGCCAATGGCCTCACCAGGGCTGGCAGGGGAAAGGTGAGTGTGTGGGATGGGCTTGGCAGGGGAAAGGTGGTGCCTAGCCCTGGTTTTAAGGGTGATTTGGGGAACAGGGCTGAGTCTGGGTGGGTTGTTCTTGGAAGAGATGGGATACGGCTGGGAAACAGGGCTCTGCACAGCCTGGGCATGGAAAAATGTCTCCAAGACAAGGAGTTCTCCCCCAACTCAGAGGGGATGCAACCCCTCCACACCCGCAGGAAGAGCCAGCCACTGACTCAGTCCTCCAGGGAAGAAATTAGTACTTGGGCAGGTTTACGCACACAGGGATGATTTGGCCCCAGATCATCCAGGTTGCAAAGACATTGCTGCTCCCTTTGACGCTAATTAACAGGTTTGGGCAGAGGGAGGGAGAAGGTTGCACCTCCCAAGGAGGTCAGGGGAAGGCAGTCCCCAGGAAAGCCCTGCCGCTCCCAGGGGTGAGCTTTATTTGTCAATAAAGAGCTTGGGTTTCCAGGGCAGCCCCTTCAGTACCTCTCATCATCTCGGCAAAGAATTTGATAATGAGTTTGGGGCCAGATGCTGAGTCACCCCCTCCCATGGCCCAGCACCGACTGGCGAAACCAGTTGCCCCAAATACGCCCAAGTGGGAAGAAGGCTGGAGAAAGGCACTGCTCCCCCCCCCCACACACACACCTCCAGCTTGTATCACCCCAAATAATAACAATAATATATTTAAACTTAATTTAAACTGATTTTAAACTTATATTTAAACTTATTTAAATTATATATTTAAAAAAGGAAGCGGATGAAGATTGCCACGTCAGATTCTCCATACGTTTCCCCAAATGATAATAATAATAATAATAATAAAAAAAGTCACTTTCTGGGTAAAAAAAAACAAACACACCACTGTAGGAGGTGTTTCAGTTTTTAGTTATCTCAGCCCTGGAAAGAGGATGTGCCCCATTCTTGGTAAATCTAAAAAAAGACAATAGCAGTGGTGAGCCCTTCCCAGGCTGCAGCTCCATAACTGACTTTGGGGGTTGCATTTTGGTTGAGTTTTATTAAAATTTAAATTATTTTATTAAAATTTAAATTATTTTATTAAAATTTAAATTATTTTTTATTAAAATTTAATTTATTTTTATTCAAATTTGAATTTTTTTTTTTTTTTCCAGAAATGTTAAAGGAGCTCACCAGCGTTTCCAGTAAACCCCATTCGATTTCAAGCAATTCATCCCACAAGTATGTGTGGGATGCTGGGAACTCCTCGGTCTCGCTCGGGCGCGGGAGCCCAGATGGGCTTCGTCTGGGATAATTCAGCTCCCGGTGGCTGGAGCTCTTTGCTCTAAATGCTAATAGAGTGAGTAATCAGAGCCCTCCATCCAGTAAATTATTTATCTTATCTCTGGAACTCGGGAAAGCATCGCAGCCAGCGACTTCAGCGGAAAAAAAAAATAAGGAGGGGGGAAAAAAATACTAAAATCCCTCTTGTTAGTCAAAGGTTCCCAGCTGGGATCACCACTTTTACTAGAAAAGGGAAAAGTTCAGACGCCGGTTTGCCCGGGATGAAGTAACAGCAGCGTGGGACGAGGGGGGCAGGATGGAGTCCGGGGGATGCTGAGCACCGGCGGGATTGTGTGCGATGGTAGGGAAAGGTGATTAAGTGAAGAACGAGCTAAAAAGCTCGAAAAGTTGAAACTGACGAGGTGTTTTCACGTGGAGGAGGGAGGAAGAGGAGAGCTGTGGCTTCCACGTGGTGGCCGACTCTGTCTCTCTCCCCCCCCCCCCCCCCTTCCTCCTTCCCCGCATTCCCCGCCCCGGGGATGCCGGCGGATGGGTGATGCCGAGCAGGCAGCATGCCCAGGGCCCGATCCCCGGGTGGGGAGATGCCCAGGCACCGGTGAGGCCGGGCAGAGAAGCAGTGGATCATCCCCTGGGTACAGGGGATGCCTAAGCGCCGCTAGTGCAGGGCCGGGGTGGGGGGGGCACCGGAGCATCCCCCGGGTGGAGAGGGGGGGGCGGCTGTCCTGTCAACAGCGGTGCAGGGCAGAGGGGCTGTCCCTTTCCCGCTGTCCCCAGGACATACTGCCTGCCTGGCAAATCTCCCGCTATCCGGGAGGCTGGTTGCCCCCTCTAAACACCCCGTGTGCCAGGCAGAGGGGCACAGAATGCCCCGGGGGTGGGGGATGCCTCAGCACCGCTGGCAGGGGACAGGGGGCACCGGAGCATCCCCCGTGTCGGGGGTGGGGGGTGTGGGGGCTGCCCTGTCAGCAGTGGCGCAGGGCAGAGGGACTCGGAGCGACCCCCTCGTGTCCCAGCAACGCGGTTTGCCTGGGTGCAGGTGGGCTCCGGGGGGCTGCCGGTTCCATCACCCTCTGACGGCACAATCGCGGCTCGCCGGTGTCTCGGCAAGCCCCGGGACGCGGCGGCATTCGCCTTGGAGATGGAGACGCGAACGGACGGGCTGGCGGTGCCTCCGCCTCTCCGCGCCTCAGCCTCCCTTCTCCCCTCTCCACTCGCACCCCTCACGTCCCCCCGCCCCGCCGGGACAGACCCCCGGGCGGCTTTGGCGCCTTTTCCTTCCCGCCACCGAGCTGCCCGCCGCGGACCCGCCTCAGCGCGGCTCTCACCCTATTGGCTGGGGCGCCGCTGGGCGGCCCGGCGCCGTTGGGCCTGGAGAGGCAGCGCCGCCCCCCAGGTCTACCTGCTCCGCCCTCAGTCCCCGCTACGCCCGGGGCCGGCTGGGGGCGGCGGCGCCACACGGGTGACCGGCAGTGCGCGGAGCAGCCGCCGCGCCGCGGCCGCTCCCTATCCCCCTCGCTGCCCTCAAGGTAGAGCACCGGGCTCCCCCGCCCGACCTCTGCCGCTCGGCGACCCGACCACCGGAACCGAGCTCCCGGTTCCCGGTCCGGTTCGGGAGGTGCCGGGACCGGCCTTGAATTCGGGCGAGGGAGCCGGGATGCTGCTCTCGAAAATTAACTCGTTGACCCATCTGCGTTCCGGACCCGGCGGGGAGCTGCACAGCGCTAAACTGCAGCCAGGTGGGAGATGCACGGCCCGGTTCGGCGCGGTTCGGTTGGGGGGCGGTTGGGGCCCCGGGCGGAGCGTTGACAGCCGTGTCTAAACCGACAGGGAAAGAGAAGGAGCCGCTGGAGAACCTCTACCGGGTGGGCCGGCTGCTGGGGAGCGGCGGCTTCGGCTCCGTTTATTCGGGGATCCGCATCGCAGACAGCACGCCGGTAAGTGGCGGGGCCGGCGGCGGGGGGGGGGGGGGGAGGAGGAGGAGGAGGAGGAGGGGGAGGAGGAGGGGGAGTCGGCGGGGCGGGCGGCGTTGCTCATCCCGCCGCTCCCCTTGGCTTGCAGGTGGCCATCAAGCACGTGGCCCGGGAGCGTATCTCCGACTGGGGCGAACTGGTGAGTGACCGGGGGAAACCGGGACATCACGGTTGGGGAGGAGTCGATACCCGGGAGGGGGAAACCGGGACACCGCGGGGGGGGGGGGGGGAGCTTGGGGTCCCTGGGGAACGCGGAGCATCGCCCTGGTTGGGGGGTTCCCAGGCACTGGTAGTGCTGGCACAGGGGTACCGGAGCATCCTCTGGGTAGGGGGCATGCCCAGGCACTGTCGGTGCTGGCAGAGGGGTACCGGAGCATCCCCCGGGTGGGGGGGGTTCCCAGGCACCAGAGCATCAACCTGGGTGGGAGGATGCCCAGGCACCAGTGAGGCCGGACAAAGGGGCACCAGGCAGGTTGCCCCCGGCGCAGCATCAGTCTGCTGACAGTATTGTGTTCCCACTGCAGCCCGATGGCACCCGTGTGCCAATGGAGATTGTGCTGCTGAACCAGGTGGGCTCTGGCTTCCCCGGCGTAATCCATCTGCTCGACTGGTTCGAGCTGCCGGATAGCTTTGTGTTGGTGCTGGAGCGTCCGGAGCCGGCGCAGGACCTCTTCGACTTCATCACCGAGAGGGGGTCCTTGTCCGAGGAGCTGGCCCGGGGGCTCTTCCGCCAGGTGCTGGAGGCGGTCCGGCACTGTAACAACTGTGGCGTCCTGCACCGTGACATCAAGGACGAGAACATCATCGTCGACCTCGCCACTGGAGAGCTCAAGCTCATCGACTTCGGCTCCGGCACCTTCCTGAAGGACACTGTGTACACCGAATTCGATGGTGAGTGCACAGCAGGGGAGATGCTCCCGGTACCGGGCATCGCATGGCCCAGCCTGGCAGGGCACCCGAGGTTCCCCCTCTCTGCTGAGGGCGGGGCGGGGGGGGGGTGTGTGGGGATGGATTATTTATTCAACCAGCTGCCAGGTTGTGTTTTGGCGCGGGGCGGATGTTGTGAAACAGGAGCCGGCTCCCTGCTCTATGGCTCTACCAACAGCCTCCGACACCCACCCTGCCCCTGGCTGGGGCGGGAGGGAGCCCGCCCGATGAAAACAAACACCCGTGGGGGCACGGAGAGGGAGGGTGGGTTTGCAGAACCCATGCGCTGGTCGGTGGGGTTTGCAGGCACAGGAGGGCTCGGGCCGCTCCGCTCCCCTTGTTTGCCTTAGCGTGTATTTTTATTTTGGGGCCAGAGCCGGGGGGTGGGTTAAGGCGTGGTCTTTCCCCACCCGTGGGGTTTGAGGTAGGTTTTCTTTTTTGCATGTAACGGTCGGGCCTTCCCCGGGCCCGTGCTGCCCTCTTCCGGCACCGGCGGCTTGATTTTACAACCCAAAGTTTGTAAACAAGAGTCACGTGCTGGTGAGGGGGTGGCAGGTCACACCACATCCCTCCCCCTGCCACCGGTGTGGTGCGGCCCGGAGGATGCTCGGACGAGGATGTGGATAAGGATCCGTGAGTGGGCAGCATCCACCTGACAGCTCTGCCTTGTATCCCCCAGGCACACGTGTGTACAGCCCACCTGAGTGGATACGTTACCACCGGTACCACGGCCGTTCAGCCACAGTCTGGTCCCTGGGCGTGCTGCTGTATGACATGGTCTGTGGGGATGTCCCTTTCGAGCAGGACGAGGACATCATTCGAGGACAAGTCTTCTTCCGACGGCGGGTGTCAATAGGTGAGTACCCAGCTCTGCAGGGATAACAGGTTCAGGGATAATACTCTGCTATGGAGAAGGCTGATCTCCCATGGATAGCTGGAGGAGGTGCCAACCTGCTGCACTCCAAAACGGGTGGGCTTTTGGGTTTCGGTGCATCCCTGGGCAGAGGTGGACAGGAGCCTTCTCTCACCAGGCGTTTCTGGTTTCTCTCCCCAGAGTGCCAGGATCTCATCAGGTGGTGTTTGTCCATGCGCCCCTCAGACAGACCATCACTGGAGGACATTTTCAATCACCCGTGGCTGCAAGACATTCACCTGCCCCAGAAAACAGGAGAGATCCACCTGCACAGTTTGATCCAGGAGCCTGGCAAATAACAATTCTATGTGTCCCCTGGCCAGAAGAAGCAAAGAACACCAGACTTCTTCCCGGTGACCATAGCGCCAGGCAGGGATCATCAAACAGGAACACCAACATCTTGTCCTGGAACTGTGCAGAAGACCTGGCCTTCCAAGCGATGGTGGCAACCATCCAACCCACCATCCCACCCACCAGTCCTGGACACCCACCCCACTGACCATGTCTTGTTTGATCTTTGGCCAGTAGTTTTATTTTGTTTTTCTTTTCTAAAAATATAGTTAGTTTGTTTGTTTCTCATTTTGGATGCTCCCAAGTGTCTTCCTGACCTGCTGAATTCGGGACTGTGAGAAGATCAGAGACCTTGTAACTAGAAAGTCCTCAGTGGGGGAAACCTGCCTGGGAGGGGTTGGGAGGACAGGTCCCCTGGCCGAATGTCTGTCTCTTCTCCGTTGTCGCCGTGCTCGAGTGCCTTCAGTCGCAATCTGGGCTGTGCTGGAGGAAATACTTGAATTTTCCTACACTGCTGCTTTTCCAAGACTCGCCTGGGTAATACAGTTCCTCTTGTCAAAGCCAAACCAGGTCAGAAGATGCTTTTGAGAGCCGAGCGGGCAGTGCCTTGCCTCCCGTGCCTGCATCTCGCGTGGATTTCCTGGGGTTCTTTGCTTCCCTCTGCCCTCACCAATGCACAAACAATGCAAACCAACAGAGCTGTAAATGTGTACAAAGTTATACAGGAGCAAAGTTTGATGTACAGTTGTTAATAGTGAGAATCTACTACTTTTTTTTTTTTTGTTCAGCTTTTGTTTTTTAATTTATTTTTTTTTAAAAAAGAGTTCTAGCCAGTAAGATAAATTATTTATTTATTTATGATTCCTGTGGGTTACCAACCCACACCTTGCTTCTACAGCTGCTGATCCCCTCCCCATCCTGATTTTTCCACTTGGGTCTTCCCTGTGTGTCTGTCCTGTGTCCGTCCCCGGGTCCGTAACGTTTCTGGTGGAGGTGTGGAGCGGCTGCCTGCTTCCCAGCTGTCTTGTGTACATAGTTCTGATTGATGTTGTTTCCTCGCCACGTGCAGATCTTGGTTTGCAGATGAGTTTTTGGTTTCCCCATGGGTGTCTTGGCTGGCGCTGGGGCTGGGGGAGCTGGCTTGGGCTGTCCGTGCTGTCGAGTCTTTCCATGTAACCAAGTGTGTAGCTGGCGGGCGGAGCTTTTTGGGTTTTCTTTTTTGTTAATATTGTACAGGGGAATTGAGAAATCTTATTTTTTTTATGCGGTTTTAAATAAAAATGAAACATTTGATGTGATGGAGAAATCTCTTTCTTGCTGGGTGGGATGAAGGATGCTGGGAGTGTGTGGGTACCAGTGACTGCACCATGGGTACTGCAAAGACTGTTCTGGTTTGTCTCCAGCGGTGATGGAGCTCCAAAGCTTTGCTGAGCTGCTGTAACCAGGTTCAGCCAGCCAAAAGTACCCTGGGGAAGGCTGAATCCAGCCCTTGGTGGGGTGTTTCCAGCATGGACTGCTCCTGGCAGGTCTCAAAGAGGGATCAAAGGGGTGTGGAACCATTTTGTGTTTCCATTCATCCACAGGCTGGTGCAGAGCATGTGTTGGGGATGGCGAGTAAACAAAGATCAAAGCCACCTTATGAAACACCGGATGTTGTCAGCCAAATTAAATTTTGGTAAGGCAGATCCTGTTGCTCCAGCTCTGTTGGCGCGGTGCGGGTGTTGCTTGCCGGCTGCTGGTGGGTGAAGAAAGCCACTGGCGGGCTGTCCCCACCTCCAGCTCGCTGCTGGTGACTGAGACACAGAGTGAGCGGAAGTCGATCTTCGGATTACAAGAAGTTGGTTGCTTTCAGCCAGCAGCGGTAACACTTCGCTCAAGCTTTTACCTTCCAAACTGTCAAACCCCACTTCCCAGCTCTGCGGTGCTTTGGCTTAGGGGTGTTGGGGCTTTTTGTTTTTGTTGGGGTTTCTTTTTTATTTTTTATTTTTTTTTTTCTTCTTTTAAATTAATTTAATATCCTTGGTTTTGAAGCTCTGTTCCTCCTTGACCCCACGGAGCACTCGCTGCTGTGTGCACACAGGGTTCACGCCCCGTTTAAGGGACAGGTTTCCCTTTCTGCAGGTTTCTTTGTGAGTCTCCCAGCCAGATCTGACACAGAACAGGGCTTTCCTTAGCTTGCCCCTTTTTTTTTTATTGCTTAAAACCCCCTAATGTTCAGCCTTTCCCTAGCTCATCCCCACCTTGCCTGCACCGTGTCTGAGCCATGGGGTTGCTATCAGAAGGAACTGGGGTCCTGGATCACCTGTCCCAGCCTTCTGTGGTGCCTTGGTGTGCTGTGTCACCGCTGTGCCTCTGCGTTCAGCAGAAAGCGTTAACACAGTTGGTTTGTTTTGCTTGTTTCTTTGGTTTTGTTTTATTTTTTCTTAGCTGCATCTTTCATCTCCTCAGGGCTGCTAAAAGCAGGAAGCGCAGCTCCAAACGCCTTCAAAGTTTAGGCCTATTTTGAGATGTGGTTTGTATTTAGCCTCCTCTCTTTGCTGCTTTCTTTTTTCTTTCCCCAGGACCATCCAGGAAGCTGCTCTTACACGAAAGCAAACCTCCCCACCACGCTAACGTGAGGAGCCCAAGCCCCTCGGGTGGACACTGTTGTGTCTTTTCCTCCCCCCTCACCCCCCCCCAAGCACCACCAAAATGCTATCACGGCCATCCGGGCTGCAGGCTGAGCTCGGCCCACCCTTCCCGTAAACACTTGCTAACTGCTGCGGCATTTCTTAGAAACCTCAGCCGCAGAAAGGCCGAGCAGGTCCGGCGCTGGGGCTGGCGTGCTGATAGTCACTCAGCTTCTGCCTGTTGCTGATGATTTTGCCCCCACTGAGCTTGTGCTGCAGGAGGGAAATGGTGCCAGCGTGTCCCCTGGCAAGATCCCGCTGCCCAGGTAGCGTCTTGTCCTTCCAGGGTGACTGGGTGCATCTGAAATTTGATTGTTGGAAAAGGATGGGTGCACGTTTGATCCCTTGCACATCAGCTTTTCCGGCACAGTAATACCTTTGTGAGGGTGAGAGCCACCAGATTTGGGTCCCAGACCTCTTCCACAGGGAAAAGACCACAGTTGATGTGATGGGAGACCTGAAGATGGGAAGCCGCAGCATCGGCTGCTCGTTGTCTCCCTTTCGTGATGCTCGTCATCGTCACAGGGCGGCATGGAGATTGGACCAGGGGCAGAAGGGAAGGGAAAAGAAAGGAAAGGGCCTTTGCCCCCCTCACTTCTCTTTGGTAGGGTGATGTTCACTGCCCTTTGAGGCCATCAGCTACATCAGGAGAGGACGAAGCCACAGGAGTTACCTGCTGGGAAGTGATTCAGAGCCAGCATCGCTCTCCCACCTTCCTTGTACAACTTTTTATTGCTCCTGGTGTCAGCAGAAGTATTCATAATTCGGAGAAAAAGAGGATGAAGCAGGACCAGGATGAGATTTCAGGCTGTTGGACCTCCCACTCTGGGAGCACAGGAATCTGTCCCATGTATGACTGAGCACTTGCAAAGCACCAGTACTCATCACACCTGTGGCTTCCTGTACACTAAGGCGCTTGGATGTGTAGACAGCACCAGCCAGGGCAGCCTAGAGCCACAGCAAAAGGGACCTTTCTGTTTTCCACTTCCCTTTCTGGGAATGGGAGATGAGCAACAGCCAAACATCTGAGACAGCTGGAAAAACACAGTTGAGCACTGAGGAGAAGAGCCGCCCGGCTCGCCACAGGGACCTGAAGAGCAGAAGACTCGGAGGTGGCATCTTGCCCCACGTCCCGAAAATATTCAGCTGCCCCTGAGGCGGTGTCTGAAACCCTTTGGCCCTTCTCAGCACAGTGAGTCACAGGAGCTATTTTAAACACCTGCCTTAGGATGAGGTGAATTATCAGTGAACCAGGTATCCCACAGCTCCTGCTCCCCAGTAATGAATCCTTGTGGAAGTCAGTCTCCGAGTCCTCTGACGACTTTGCCTGTGTGGCAATAGGGCATGTGGGGAAACTGAGGCACGGTGTTCCAACTGGCTGGAGATCTTTTGCAGTGGGGTTTGGCCTTGCCTGCCTTTCCCTGCCCCTTGTCCCTCCTTGAGCTGGCACCAGCAGCAGAGGAGCTCCCAGCTTCAGACCAATATCCCTACATCCCCTGGGCAGAGAATTTAGTCTCAGAAGATGAGACTAAAACCCTGTGCTCCTCTCAGCATGATCTGGAAGCGAAACGTGTCTTTTCCCAGATCTCCTCCAACCCCCCCCCCATGTGCTGTGACAGCAAGAGGCACCAGGTGCTGGTTTCAGGCACCTGAAGCCCCACTTGAGACCAGAGTCGTGTTTTCAGGTTTACACTACCCTTCCTGAGAGCAGGATCTGCACCAACACCTCCGTGACACACTGAAACTGCAGCATTCAGCCCGAGAGTTGGTGGGGGATTTTATGATGAAAAACCACTTTATTGGCTACAAAAAAACCCAACAACCCAACTGCAAAACCTTTCCAGTGTGTAGAGACAAATGTAGCAGCTTTGGCTGCAGAAATGTGCTTTTTCAAGGGGTAATCAGAGTTTTTCTTTCATGCTTTTCCAAGCTTTTGGTTCCCTTCCTCCGAGGGTCATATTTTTGTGCCCTTAATCACTGTGTTTGTAACAGTTAGGAGAGGGTTAAACCACACGAAAAATGAAACAACAGCTCCTGTTTCAAATTCAGTTAACCTGACATGACACAGAGGCATGCGTGTGCATTTGAAGGGCGAGCAGAGCTCTCACCCCGCTGCGAAAGCTGTGAGAAAAACAGAAGCGGCTAAATGTCACTTCAGGTCAACCCCCTGCCAAAATTCTTCAACTTCTTTCCCCCAAAATGGGCAGGCAGGGCTTGGCCCCCCCGCCCTGGCACACGTAAGGCATCGTTATCGACCCCAAAGGAAACCGCCCCCGCGCTGCCAACCGCACGGCACGGATGTGCCACGGCAGCCGTGGTCTGGGTGCCAGGCTACTGTTTGTAGTAGATTGCTCAGCTGTTGCATCTCTGCGTGTATCCATGGGTGCAGAGGTGTCTGGGTGCATGCAGATCCCCCCCCTAAAGCACACAGATTTGGCTCAGGTTGGCCCAGGTTGGCTCTTGCCATCATGAGCAGAGAATTGATGGCAATTGAAGCACAGCTGTGGAAGCCTAGGACTTGGATTTCAGTCTTCTGTCCCATTATCTGGGTGGGTTTTATCTCTTTCTGGGGGAGAGGAACAGGACCTGAGCAGAGGCAATAAGCTACCTTCCCTTGCCAGGGTGGAGGGATGACTCCCCTGTTGCTCTATGAGGGTGTTTCTAAACAAACTCTTTGATAAAGCCAATAAATGAATCAAGGGAGGACGATGCATGAATTGCTGTGGAAAAGCAGGGGGGAAAATACCTCCAAGGAGGATCAACCCTTCAGGCTGAGAGGGAACAGCAAAGCAAACCTGGCCTGCCTAAGTGGAGGGGACAGCAGGCATGGGAAGGAGGCTTTGCAGGGATGTACGGACACTGAAATTGACTCTAGGACAGACGGACAGATTTTCTGTCGTGCCTAGCCCCTCACTGACACCTAGGACTCCTGCTCTGATGTGGGATGGTTTCAATTCCTCAGCATCTCCAGTCACGATTCTACGATTCTATGAAGCGACTTTGTGATAACACGATTTACTGCAGCTTGCAGCCCACAGGATTTTAACGCGGGTTTCCTGCCTGAATGTCTCCCTGTTGGGATAAGCTCCTTTCTGGAAACTTCCCTAGACCAGGAGGGCAGTGATCTCCCTGTAGAGTACTCCCAAACGCTTTATTTTGGCCAACTCTTTAGTTTCCCTTCTCCGCTTCAGCTTCAGGATGGGAAAAGGAAGCGACTCCTTCTCTCTTGGCTTTCGTTCTCATTCAGAATCGAAAGCTGTCAGGAGATCCTGGGCTCCCTGGCACGGTTTTCAGCTCGCTCCGTCCCGAAACATCTTGAGGGCGGCTCATGGAGGCGAGAGCAATGGCAGGTTGGGTCAGGGCAGAGCCCCGGGCCGAGGCCAGGCCCTGCCGTGAGGAGCCAGCGACGAGCCTGTGCCGCCCTCTGCCGTCAGCCCCGTCCTGCTCAAATAGGCTGGGTTTTGCAGAAATACACCTGTTTTCTCGATTTTATTAATTTTTTATATACTGTTTTTTAAATTTTAGCGTTCCCAGCCTTCCCGTGTCCCAAAAGGCTCTCCTAAGCCTCTCCCCCCAGAGAGGAGCCATGTTGCTGCCCAGCTGGGACTGAGCCCAGAGGGGATGGTGAGAGCTTTGTGTGTCCACCCTGAGCAGGCTGAGCTGGGGGTGACAACTGTCCCTTTCCCGCTGTCCCCAGGACATACTGCCTGCCTGGCAAATCTCCCGCTATCCGGGAGGCTGGTTGCCCCCTCTAAACACCCCGTGTGCCAGGCAGAGGGGCACAGAATGCCCCGGGGGTGGGGGATGCCTCAGCACCGCTGGCAGGGGACAGGGGGCACCGCAGCATCCCCCGTGTCGGGGGTGGGGGTGTGGGGGCTGCCCTGTCAGCAGTGGCGCAGGGCAGAGGGACTCGGAGCGACCCCCTCGTGTCCCAGCAACGCGGTTTGCCTGGGTGCAGGTGGGCTCCGGGGGGCTGCCTGTTCCATCACCCTCTGACGGCACAATCGCGGCTCGCCGGTGTCTCGGCAAGCCCCGGGACGCGGCGGCATTCGCCTTGGAGATGGAGACGCGAACGGACGGGCTGGCGGTGCCTCCGCCTCTCCGCGCCTCAGCCTCCCTTCTCCCCTCTCCACTCGCACCCCTCACGTCCTCCCGCCCCGCCGGGACAGACCCCCGGGCGGCTTTGGCGCCTTTTCCTTCCCGCCACCGAGCTGCCCGCCGCCCTCGCGCCGCGGTGCGGTTCGCCCCCTATCGGATCAGTCGCCGATGGGCGGCCCGGCGCCGTCGGGCCTGCGGAGGCAGCGCCGCCCCGCAGTTCTCCGCGCTCCGCCCTCAGTCCCCGCTCCGCCCCCAATCTCCGCTCCGCCCCCAATCCCCGCTCCGCCCCCAATCCCCGCTCCGCCCCCAATCCCCGCTCCGCCCCCAATCCTCGCTCCGCCCCCAATCCCCGCTCCGCCCCCAATCCTCGCTCCGCCCCCAATCCCCGCTCCGCCCCCAATCCCCGCTCCGCCCCCAATCCCCGCTCCGCCCCCAATCCCCGCTCCGCCCCCAGCCCCCGCTCCGCCCGAGGCCGGCTGGGGCCGGTGGTCCCACACGGGTGTTCAACAGTGCCCGGTGGAGGCGCCGCGAAGCAATCGCTCCCTACCCGCGTCGCCGCCGTCAAGGTAGAGCACCGGCCTCCCCCCGCCCCATGACCCGAGCTGCACCGCAGCCAGGGGGGAGATGCACGGCCCGGTTCGGCGCGGTTCGGTTGGGGGGCGGTTGGGGCCCCGGGCGGAGCGTTGACAGCCGTGTCTTAACCGACAGGGAAAGAGAAGGAGCAGGTGGACAATGTCTACCGGGTGGGCCGGCTGCTGGGGAGCGGCGGCTTCGGCTCCGTTTATTCGGGGATCCGCGTCTCAGACAGCACGCCGGTAAGTGGCGGGGCCGGCGGCGGGGGGGGGGAGGAGGAGGAGGAGGGGGAGGAGGAGGGGGAGTCGGCGGGGCGGGCGGCGTTGCTCATCCCGCCGCTCCCCTTGGCTTGCAGGTGGCCATCAAGCACGTGGCCCGGGAGAGTATCTTCGACTGGGGCGAACTGGTGAGTGACCAGGGGAAACCGGGACATCACGGGTGGGGAGGAGTCGATACCCGGGAGGGGGAAACCGGGACACCGCGGGGTGGGGGGTGAGCTTGGGGTTCCTGGGGAACACGGAGCATTGCCCAGGTCGGGAGGTTCCCAGGCACTGGTAGTGCTGGCACAGGGGTAGCGGAGCATCCTCTGGGTAGGGGGCATGCCCAGGCACTGTCGGTGCTGGCAGGGGGGGTACCGGAGCATCCCCCAGGTGCAGGGGGTTCCCAGGCACCGGTGGGGCCTGATGGAGGGGCACCGGAGCATCCCTTGGGTGGGAGGATGCCCAGGCACCAGTGAGGCCGGACAAAGGGGCACCAGGCAGGTTGCCCCCGGCGCAGCATCAGTCTGCTGACAGTATTGTGTTCCCACTGCAGCCCGATGGCACCCGTGTGCCAATGGAGATTGTGCTGCTGAACCAGGTGGGCTCTGGCTTCCCCGGCGTAATCCATCTGCTCGACTGGTTCGAGCTGCCGGATAGCTTTGTGTTGGTGCTGGAGCGTCCGGAGCCGGCGCAGGACCTCTTCTACTTCATCACCGAGAGGGGGTCCTTGTCCGAGGAGCTGGCCCGGGGGCTCTTCCGCCAGGTGCTGGAGGCGGTCCGGCACTGTAACAACTGTGGCGTCCTGCACCGTGACATCAAGCCCGAGAACATCATCATCAATCTCGCCACTGGAGAGCTCAAGCTCATCGACTTCGGCTCCGGCACCTTCCTGAAGGACACTGTGTACACGGAATTCAGTGGTGAGTGCACAGCAGGGGAGATGCTCCAGGTACAGGAGGGCACGGAGAGGGAGGGTGGCTTTGCAAAACCCATGCGCTGGTCGGTGGGGTTTGCAGGCACAGGAGGGCTCGGGCTGCTCCGCTCCCCTTCTTGACTTAGCATGTATTTGTGTTTTGGGTCCAAGTCCAAAGAGGGGTTTCGGGGTGGGGAGGGGGGAGGGAGGGGGGTGTTAAGGTGTGGTCTTTCCCCACCCGTGGGGTTTGGGGTGGGTTTTTTTTTCCGGGCCCATGCTGCCCTCTTCTGGCACCGGCGGCTTGCTTTTACCACCCAAAGTTTGTAAACAAGAGTCTCGTGCTGGTGAGGGGGTGGCAGGTCACACCACATCCCTCCCCCTGCCACGGGTGTGCTGTGGGTTTCGGTGCAGCCCAGAGGATGCTGGTACAAGGATCCGTGAGTGGGCAGCATCCACCTGACAGCTCTGCCTTGTATCCCCCAGGCACATATGTGTACAGCCCACCTGAGTGGATATGTAACCAGCAGTACCACGGCCGTTCAGCCACAGTCTGGTCCCTGGGTGTGCTGCTGTATGAGATGGTCTGTGGGGATGTCCCTTTCAAGGATGATGAGGACATCATTTCAGGAGACGTCTGCTTTGAAGACCAGGTGTCAATAGGTGAGTACCCAGCTCAGCAGGGATGACGGCTTTTGGGAGATGGTGCTGAGCACCCAAGCATCCCACTCTTGGGTCTATGGAGGAAGCCGATATCCCGTGGCTAGCTGGAGGACGTGGCACATCCTGCCACCCTGCTGGGCTTTTGGGTTTCGGTGCATCCCTGGGCAGAGGTGGACAGGAGCCTTCTCTCACCAGGCGTTTCTGGTTTCTTTCCCCAGCGTGCCAGGATCTCATCAGGTGGTGTTTGTCCATGCGCCCCTCAGACAGACCATCACTGGAGGACATTTTCCATCATCCATGGCTGCAAGACATTCACCTGCCCCAGGAAACAGGAGAGATCCACCTGCACAGTTTGATCCAGGAGCCTGGCAAATAACAACTCTACGTGTCCCCTGGCCAGAAGAAGCAAAGAACACCAGACTTCTTCCCGGTGACCGTAGCGCCAGGCAGGGATCATCAAACAGGAACACCAACATCTTGTCCTGGAACTGTGCAGAAGACCTGGCCTTCCAAGCGATGGTGGCAACCGTCCAACCCACCATCCCACCCACCAGTCCTGGACACCCACCCCACTGACCATGTCTTGTTTGATCTTTGGCCAGTAGTTTTATTTTGTTTTTCTTTTCTAAAAATATAGTTAGTTTGTTTGTTTCTCATTTTGGATGCTCCCAAGTGTCTTCCTGACCTGCTGAATTCGGGACTGTGAGAAGATCAGAGACCTTGTAATTAGAAAGTCCTCAGTGGGGGAAACCTGCCTGGGAGGGGTTGGGAGGACAGGTCCCCCGGCCGAATGTCTGTCTCTTCTCCGTTGTCGCCGTGCTCGAGTGCCTTCAGTCGCAATCTGGGCTGTGCTGGAGGAAATACTTGAATTTTCCTACACTGCTGCTTTTCCAAGACTCGCCTGGGTAATACAGTTCCTCTTGTCAAAGCCAAACCAGGTCAGAAGATGCTTTTGAGAGCCGAGCGGGCAGTGCCTTGCCTCCCGTGCCTGCATCTCGCGTGGATTTCCTGGGGTTCTTTGCTTCCCTCTGCCCTCACCAATGCACAAACAATGCAAACCAACAGAGCTGTAAATGTGTACAAAGTTATACAGGAGCAAAGTTTGATGTACAGTTGTTAATAGTGAGAATCTACTACTTTTTTTTTTTGTTCAGCTTTTGTTTTTAATTTAATGATTTTTTAAAAAAAAGCTTCTAGCCAGTAAGATAAATTATTTATGATTCCTGTGGGTTACCAACCCACACCTTGTTTCTACAGCTGCTGATCCCCTTCCCATCCTGATTTTTCCACTTGGGTCTTCCCTCTGTGTCTGTCCTGTGTCCGTCCCCGGGTCCGTAACGTTTCTGGTGGAGGTGTGGAGCGGCTGCCTGCTTCCCAGCTGTCTTGTGTACATAGTTCTGATTGATGTTGTTTCCTCGCCACGTGCAGATCTTGGTTTGCAGATGAGTTTTTGGTTTCCCCATGGGTGTCTTGGCTGGCGCTGGGGCTGGGGGAGCTGGCTTGGGCTGTCCGTGCTGTCGAGTCTTTCCATGTAACCAAGTGTGTAGCTGGCGGGTGGAGCTTTTTGGGTTTTCTTTTTTGTTAATATTGTAAAGGGGAATTGAGAAATCTTATTTTTTTATGCAGTTTTAAATAAAAACGAAACATTTTGATGTAATGGAGAAATCTCTTTCTTGCTGGGTGGGATGAACGATGCTGGGAGGGCGTGGGTACCAGTGACTGCACCATGGGTACTGCAAAGACTGTTCTGGTTTGTCTCCAGCCGTGATGGAGCTCCAAAGCTTTGCTGAGCTGCTGTAACCAGGATCAGCCAGCCAGAAGTGCCCTGGGGAAGGCTGAATCCAGCCCTTGGTGGGGTGTTTCCAGCATGGACTGCTCCTGGCAGGTCTTCTGAGAGAGATCCTGAGAATCGAAAGCTGTCAGGAGATCCTGGGCTCCCTGGCACGGTTTTCAGCTCGCTCCGTCCCGAAACATCTTGAGGGCGGCTCATGGAGGTGAGAGCAATGGCAGGTTGGGTCAGGGCAGAGCCCCGGGCCGAGGCCAGGCCCTGCCGTGAGGAGCCAGCGACGAGCCTGTGCCGCCCTCTGCCGTCAGCCCCGTCCTGCTCAAATAGGCTGGGTTTTGCAGAAATACACCAGTTTTCTCGATTTTATTAAATTTTTTATATACTGTTTTTTAAATTTTAGCATTCCCAGCCTTCCCGTGTCCCAAAAGGCTCTCCTAAGCCTCTCCCCCCAGAGAGGAGCCATGTTCCTGCCCAGCTGGGACTGAATCCAGAGGGGATGGTGAGAGCTTTGTGTGTCCACCCTGAGCAGGCTGAGCTGGGGGTGACAACTGTCCCTTTCCCGCTGTCCCCAACACCTGAGACACCCCGAGGGACGCCCAGGGAAAACAGGGCAAACTGAGGCGCCTCATGAAGCACTGACTCATGTAGGGCACAGCCGTGCTGGCACCCTGACCCCCAGACAGGCAGCCGCTGATTCTCCAGGAGCCATTGTACAATTTCCCTGGGAACAGGAGGTCCCTGTGTTGCTTTGATGATGACGACAGGATGTCCTGCTCTGCCCACACCTGTCGCCATTACAAGCTGATGGCTGCCAGCCACCTCTGTGGGAGGGTTTCTCTTCAGGATGTGAAGGGGAAGGCAGCGCCTCAGGGGCTGGCAGGGTGCTATGTCACCCAGAAAGTTTGTGGGTTTTTGACGTCTGTCGGGGTTTTTCTCAGGATATCCCCGTTTACTCGCGGGGTGACCACCCTCGCCTCACGCCTTGCCCCATCATGGCGGCTCCTCCCTCAGCCCAGTTGTCGTTATGAGGGGACACCCTGGCACCGGGGCTCAGCCAGGGGCTGGAAACGGCGCCAAACGGCCCTAACGCCTTGAGGGGACCGTGACAGCCGCAGGTGTCAGCAGAGCCACCCCAGGCTGCCACAGAAACGCATCCGAGCCCTGACACCACTCAGTACGTGTCCCCAACTAGCACCTCGTTCTGTCTACTAGGGTCTTGCCCTCCCGCCGTCCCGCAGCCCACTGGATGGTTTAATCCGTTTCCCCCTCCCTCTCCTGATGGTTTCACCCAGGTGCTCGCTGGGTGTGTCGTTCCCCTCCCCTTTCACAGTGTGAGTGGTGTCTGCCCCTCTCCCGGGCGCTTCTTAACCAACCCTCTCCCCTGCAGGTTTCCCCTGTCCCCCGGCCCACGCAGGCATCGCCGCCTCACGCCACCTTCCCACCCCTCAGTACTAGTGGCCGCTCTACTGTCTTCCCGCCCTAGGCGGCAATGTTTACCCTTTCCTCCCCCCCCACCCCCCCGTTCCCCCAAAATGGTCTCTCCCACCACACACAACCCCGCCTCCAGCCCTGCCGGCACCGCCCCTATATCCGCCGTCTCTCTCCCTTATCGCTCGCCATTGGTCGGTCCGTAACGCCTTTCCCGAGGCGGCCAATGGCGGCGCTCTCCCCGCCCGCACCCAAGATGGCGCCGCCGGGGGCTGCGGGCGGGCGGCGGTGAGGCGGCCTGCGGGGGGGGGTCGCCGCTTTCCTTCGAGCTCCGCCGCTCCGCCGCGGGGCCGGCCGGCCGGTGGGCTCATTCGCTCGCTGGCTGGCCGGCCGGGCCCGCTCCTCCCTCCCCTCCGCCATGGCGGCCGAGAGTGGTAGGCAGTTTTGGAAGCGGAGCGCCAAGCTACCGGGCAGGTGAGTGCGGGCCCGGCCCGGGCGGTACCGGCTGTGCGCCCTCCCCATCCCCTCCTCCCCGGGAAAGGGGGTGTCGAGGGGCGGCGGGAGTGCTGGCGGGGTGTCAGGGACAGCGCCTCGGCTGTGGGGCGGGGGGGGTGTGTGTGCCAGGGATGCTCCGTGAGGGGGGGGGGGGGGGTGTGCTGGGGCCGCAGCCCCTCCTTCCCCAGGTGGGTGGGGGGAGCTGGAGCAGCCCCTGTGCTTGAGGACGGGGCTGTTGGGGGCGAGGGGGGGGGATAGCAGGGGTATCCAGCCTGGCTATGGGGCAGGAGAGCTGGCTGGGGGGCCCGGGGTGCCCCCTGCAATCCAGATCCCTGAGTTTGGGGCAGGGGAGTTTTGTTGGAGGGAATCCCTCTGTGTAAGGGGCAAGGATAGTGCCCGGATTGCCTCTGCATCTGTAGTGTAGGGCTGGCTGTGTGGGGGCTGCAGGGACCCCTGTGGGAAGCAGGGTGGAGGGGTCAGGGCCTTGAAGGCTCCCCAGCATAGCCTCAGAGCCAGGGCTGGACTGTGCTCCTTTACACAGACATCAAAGGAACCTTGTTCTTTCCCAAAGCCCTTAGAGGTCCTGAACAGGTGCCCCAGCCAAGGTGCATCACCCCCCCCTTATCCCCTCTTATGCAGAGTGTCACTCCTGGCCACCTCTGCTCAGTGTGAGGGGCTGAGGGCAATCTGTGTGCACCTCACCTGCTCTGGTTCCTCTGGCTGTGCCATCCTGGTTCCCGTTGAGGCACCAGTGCTCACCTGGGGATGGAAAAAACCAATGAAATGTCTGGTTCAGGTGAGGTTTAGAAAGAAGGGGCTGATGGTGATCAAGGAGAGATGCTCCTTACAAGGAGCAAAGGTCCCATGGGGAGAGGGCACCCGCCTCTCTGGGGAGGTGTTCACAAGTGCTGCACCAGACTGGTGCTCAGGTTTGCCTTATCTGAACCCTGCCCTTCCCCTCTTGGTGTGCAGATGCAGCCTGAAATGCTTAGCTGGCTTTAAATCCTGCCAGGCCAGTTAAATCTCTCTTTCTAATGTGCTTTCACTTGATCTTTTGTTGCTGCACTGGCTTCCTCAGGTTGGTGGGACAATCCAGGTCTGTGGCAAGCAAAGGGAAAACAAGGAGCACTACTACTCCTCCTCTTTCCACAAGGAAAGAAAACACTCTGCTCTCCAGGGGTCATTTTATCTCCCAATTGCTCCCATCCCTGGAGGTCACAGCCATGTTTCCAGCTGGTGGTCTTAGCCAGCATCTCCCTTCTGCTGTGAGTGACTTTGAGCTTTGGCTTGGTAACCTCAAAACCAGGTGAACCGGTCTGGGAGGCAGCTGGTCCTGCTCAGACAATACACTCCAACATCGAGTTTTTGGCAAAGTTCTCCCCTGTTCCTAGCTGCCTGCTTGGCAAACATCCTGCTATCCAAGAGGCTTGTTGCCTCCTCTAAACACCCTGTGTGCTGGTCCTTTCCAGGCACGATTACTACCATGTCTTGGGCAACACACCCATGAAAAGTGGAGGTGGGATGTGCCCCATCCGTGGTTGCAGGCTGTGAAGCTTCCTTTCTGGAAGCTTGGGCAAAAAAAAAAAGAAGAGATCTTGGCTCTCTCCTCTCTTTGCCCTGACAAGCTGGCAGAGGAAGGCTTTGTAAAGGTTTGGAGGCTGCCTTAGCATCCTTTTGCACCAGGCTGTGGGGGATTTGGTCACTTAGGTGTATCAGCTTTCAGGTGGTGGTAGATTTAGGGTAGCAGAATTAGTCAACGTTGTTTCATGTTTCCAGTGCTGCTCTGTGCTTCTTGCTTTGGGAATTTTCTGGGGGTGTGTTGGCAGGTTGATCTAGTGTGTTACCCTGTGTTTATATCCTGCTCTGAGAGATGGGCAGCCAGGCTCTGGAGGGGGGGGGAGTGTTTAAGTGCTGGTTGAAAAGGGAAGAAGCAGAATCTGCTTGGAATAACTCTGCTCTGTGTCCAAAGCAACACTGAGGTTTCATGGATATGCTTTCTGCTGCAGTGCCAGTAACCTGCACCCTGGGATGGTCTCCTTGTGAGCAGGGTAACACAGATACTACAGCTGTTGTACCAGACCCTGAATGGAAGGGTAACAAGAAATGCCTGTCCCAAAGAGCTCCAGCTGAGACAGGGTAGGTTTGGGAGCACAGCATCAGTCTTAGGTCTCAGCTCCTGACCCAGCAGTGTGGTTGCTGAGATGTGGTGTTAATCAGAATGTGGCAAAACCATAGACTGGCATGGGTTGGAAGGGACCCCAAGGATCATAGAGCTCCAACCCCCCTGCCACAGGCAGGTGCTTGCCCTGAGCTTTGTGTCCCTGCAAAAGTCAGGTAAAGAGTTCTGTTTGGAGGCAGCACGTTCATCTAGCTGAGCTGCATCAGGGAAAACCAGAGAAGAGGAAGTAGAGTTACTGAGCATCGCTTGGTGGCATTGCTCCCCAGCCTTTCCTCAGTAGGATGTGCTGAAGTCCCTTTGTGTGGAGCTGTAGGACCTGCTGGGAGTCAGCTGCAGGGACCTGAGAGTCAGACATCGAGGGTACCACAGACACTTGCTGTCTGGCAGTTGTGTGTGCGCTCCTGTATCCTAGAAGTCAACCTGTTGCACGCCTCACAGCACTTCCACTCCTCCTGCCCAGCCTCTAACACCCTCTGCAGGGGTGGATGGGGCAGAGAGTCAGCAAGGACGGGGCACACATGGGGAGAGCCTGCGTGGTGCAGTGGATGGAGCTCATGGATGCGGGGTGGTGGCATTCAGCCCTGCCTCTGTGCCCCCTGGAAATGAGACTGTCATCTTCAGCCTGTCTGTATGCAAGCACAGGCTGATGGGCTGTGCAGTTAGATCAGCTCAGGAGGCTTTGTGTGTGTGAGGGGGGGAGCCTGGGTTCAAATTCTTTAGAAATAGAGATGCTTGGGAGGTGGGACCCTGTGCTGCTGTGCCAGCTGGCCGTTAGCCGATTGCTTCAGAACCTCAGGAAAAGGTTTCTTCACCCAGAGCTGCCTGCCACATCCCCTCCTTTCTCTCTGCTGCCCATCGGGTGTTTGCCTTGTGAAGTTGCTGCCTTCCCAGGTGAATCACAGCACTCAGCCATGCCTGGATCCCTGTGCAGGGAGGAGCAGTGTTGTGCCTGCCATCACGAGACAGCGTGAGCTCGGTGCTGGGTACCGGAGAGGCTCTGCCAGCTCCTCTCCTGCAAGGAGCTGCTGTGAATCATTGGGATGCAGTGCTGATCTGGAGGGGTTGTTTTTCTTGCTCCTGATAATCTGCTTGCTATGCCCACCCACGGGGGTGCCTCTACTTAATAGCTGCCCTGACTCCTAGATGCTAATTAGTCAGCAAACTCTTTCCTAGGCTCGATGGCTGGTGAGTAAACACAGTGAGCCTTTTCAGGGCTTCCAGCCACGAGGGATGGCTGCTCTAGGAGTGAGCCCACCCCTCCCTGGGCTTCACCACCAGGATCTCTCTGTGCTGTCGTTGTTCCCACCTCTGCTCTGGATCTCTGTATCTCTCCCCTGCTGCCTACCCAGCATCAACTGGTTCCCAGTTTGCTTTCCAGCTGCGCCAGGCTGCTGTCCCCTCCTACACGGCTGGGCTCTGCTCGTTTTACTGCCGGGCACCATCTGCAGCTCCTGGAAACCAGGCCAGCTCTGCTGATCCATGAGGAGCCTGTCCCTTGTGTGCCAGCTCTGAATGGGTCCTTGTCTCTGCCGTGGGATGCAGGACTGTGCTGTGGACCAGGGGATGGGGAGGGCTTGTTTTCCAGGGATGT
This sequence comes from Laterallus jamaicensis coturniculus, assembly GCA_022605575.1. NCBI lineage: Eukaryota > Metazoa > Chordata > Aves > Gruiformes > Rallidae > Laterallus > Laterallus jamaicensis. Next base: position 3,992,858 of record JAKCOX010000038.1, read on the forward strand.
TTTTTTCAGGGTGGGGTGGCAGTGAGTAGTTACCCAAATGGAGGTGGTAACTCAGGATCCCTGTCTCACGTCCAGAGCCTGTAAAACTAGTGATGAGCACTCATCTTGGAGCTGTTCTCCACAATGATGCTCCCCATGTAGTGCATGCAGCCCTCAGGCTCCCTGTCCCATTAGTCCCATTCCACAGGGAGGGGAGTGGAGGGAACTGAGTCCTGGTGACTCATTTTGGGACACATAGGAAGTAGTCGATTAAGCTGGGATTTGGACCTGAGACAAACTGTATCAGACACAGCTTCACTGTAGCATTGGCTACAAGCCTGAGAGCTGTTAGGGGTTTCAAACCCTCAAGTGTGATCTGGAGGAGTTCCAGTGTCACTGGCTAGAGTGTTTCCCTGTCCTGCAGGGCTTGGAAGTGTGAATCTCCAAACCTGGAAAACCCCTTGATGAGAAGGAGAATGAGGTGTTGTGTAAGGCAGGGGGACTGAGAGCAGTCACTCAGGGTGGTGGTGAGGAAAAGAACAGGTCTCAAATCCCAGCTCAGGCTGGAGAGAGCCTAAAGAGTTTAAACAAGGCTGCTGCAAGGACCAAATCTTCAGCTGAATGTAGCCCTTTGGATCTAAGGCTTTGAAGACAGAAGGTTATTGAAGTTACTTTTGGTCTGTACTCAGCTCCCAAAAGCAGGCAAGAAGTGTGACCCTGGTTTAGGCTGAGGATGTTATTCATGTGTTTTGCACTGGTGTCTCTTGTTTCTTTCCCCTTCCTGCAGCATTCAGCCTGTCTATGGAGCACAGCATCCTCCTCTGGATCCCCGGCTCACCAAAAAGTAAGTGCTGCTCTCCTGGAAGCACAGGCCATGAGGCTTTGAGGTGCTTTTGGCTCAGTCCTGGGGTAGGTGGGGGTCCCCAGCTTCCTCTGGCGCTGCGATACTCCAGTGGAGGAGGACAGTAGAGGGGTGTGGTCTTCAGCTCTGTGAAAGCATGCAAGGGAAAGCTTATCTGCTGGTGCCCTTATGGCCAGAAATCCATATCACACCAGCCACATCAAAGGAGAGGCCGTGTTTTTTCAGGAGGGGTGTCTGAGCCCTCCATTCCCCTTTGGAAACAGAAGAATTGAGGGGACGTAAAGCTGCCTGGCAGCTGTGAGGCTGCAGAGTCGCAGCGCCCTTCTCAGCAGGGAAAGGCAAAGCTGATCTGAACGGTCTCCTTGTCCTGGTCTCATGCTGTGAAGGTTCCCCCTTTTCTGTGACGCTTCAGGGGTGGACTTTGACTCCTGTAAGCTTAAGGGTGAGCTTAAGGCTCCTCCTGTGCCTGTGAGAAGAACCAGGCTGGTCTGGCTGCTGGGAGCTGTATCAGGAGTGTTCACGAGCACAGACTGGCTCCGTCTAACCTCTGACATGCCTCTCCCCAGGTTGCAAGACTTTTTGGGTGTTAATCTACCTGTTTTCCGTAAGGTGGGGGAGGAGGGAGGTGGAGCTGGAGGAATTATGTCTCTCCCCTTTGCCCTGCTGAGCTGGGAAGCCTGGCACCTCTCCAGCTGTGTGCTGGCACTGTGGCCTCCGTGCCCTGCCATCGTACCAGCACTGCCTCTGGGTAGCTCAGGGAGACTTAACATGTTCTTAGGGATTGGGAGGAAGAACAAGGAGGTTGGAAAAAGGAACTCTGGAGTGAGGACATAGAGAAGGAAAGAAAACAGGGCTGGTTAATAAGATGTCTCTGATGCTGTTTCTCTCTGGCTCCCAGCTTCATCAAGGACCGCTCCAAGACCAACGCCCTGCCTATGAAAAGCAAGAAAGCCTCCAGCTTTCATGAATTTGCCCGCAACACCAGTGATGCCTGGGACATTGGTGATGATGAAGATGAGGACTTCTCTTCATCTTCTTCCTCTTTGCAAACTCTGAACTCTAAAGTTGCCAAGGCCACGGCAGCTCAGGTTCTGGAGAACCACAGCAAGCTGCGGGTGAAACCTGAGCGGGCTCAGTCTGCCCTCAGTGACATGCCCACCAACTGCAAGGTCATCAAATCCAGCAGTGAGGCCCAGCTGTCCAGGACATCTGGTAAGAGCTGGGTTTGGGAGCAGCCTCCTGCTCCACCACTCTCCTGGCTGTCCACTGAACTCAGCTGCTTGCTGCTACTCTTTCACCTCCTTGTAGGATCTGCATTCCAAGGAGCTGTTTTGGCAGTCCTGACCTTAATGCTTTAGCCTCAGCTGCTCAGTGTTGTGTGTTCAGGCATGTCTGTCCCAGAGGATGCTGTGTTCTGGGTGCTGAGGGATTTTGGAGATAAGTTCTTGCTCAGGATTGGTTGCCTTCTGCTTCCTTTGTGGCCCAGTGTACTGCTCTTGGCAGAGGTCTGGATGAAGACCTGCAGAGCTCTGGTCAGGCAGAAACTGAGCAGCATCAGCCCCTGGTCACTCTGCCCATGCTGTGAAAGAAACCCAGCAGGTCCCTGCTGCCAGCAGGTGGCATTGGCAGCCCTCTGCCTCCTCTCACTGCAGCTAGTAGTTAGCTTGATCACTATTTAAATCCAATATAAACAGGGCAGATCTGAAGGTTGCTTCCACTGGGATTCTCATGGGCTCCTCCTGCCTTGATTCCTGTGTCCTCCTGCCTTGATTCCTGTGTCCTCCTGCCTGTGGCTTCCTATGTGAAGGAAGTGTGATCCACTGACAGTGAGGTGTCTGGATGCAGCAGGAAGAGAGGGAAGGAGAAATGAGGGGAGGAAGTGATGGGAGAGCAGTGACAGATGCCTGTGAACTGGTTGATCCTTCAGAGTGGGCTGACCATGCTCTTGTTTGCTGGGACAGGGGAAGAGAGGGGTGAAACCTGCAGTGGCAGGTCTCTGACAGAGGCCAGAGGTAGGGCTGGAGATGGAGATCCTCACCTCACTTGGAGCATCTGGTCTTTGCAGAGGAGGCCTGTGTGCGTACCTCCCTTCAGAAGCAGCAGTCCCTTCCCCTCCGGCCCGTCATCCCGCTCGTCGCCCGAATCTCTGACCAAAACGCTTCTGGTGCTCCCCCCATGACAGTGAGGGAGAAAACCCGCCTGGAGAAGTTCCGGCAGCTCCTTTCCAGCCACAACACAGACCTGGGTGAGTGTGGCAAAATGGGGGTGCCTGCAGCTGGGAAGGGGAAGGCAGAGGGACCCTGCTGCAGGTTGCGACTGGGGCAGCTCCAGGGTGGAAAAAATGACTCCCTGCAGCTGCACTGAGTGGGATAATTGCACAGACTGCTCTGCTGGCAGATGGCAATGTCTTCCACCACCTTCCTGTCTGTTCCCCTTCTTTCTCCATCTCCTGAGTGATGGCTGTGATCACTGGAGGCTGTTGTGCTCTGCATGAGAACTGAGGCTCTGGTGCGATGGAGCCCGTGCAGCCAGCCATCCTGGGCCCAGGCTGAGCTGAAAGCATCTCCCCTCGCTGCAGACCCGCATCCCCAGTCCTTGCTAATGTAGAACCTTCCTGGAGGCTCAGTGTCCCCAGAGCCTGCAGGAGCAGACTGGGCTTTCCTCTCCTTCTAGGTGTAGTGGTGCCTGGACGTGCCTAGGATCTAATCCATTGCCACCACTGTCCGTTTGCAGATGAGCTGAGGAAATGCAGCTGGCCTGGTGTGCCCAGAGAGGTCCGGCCTGTGACGTGGCGTCTCCTCTCAGTGAGTACTTGGAGTCTGGAGGGGTGAGGGGGAATGTGCCAGGCAGGGGGAACGCCTTCCTAATCCTTCCTGTGCCCTGCAACCAGGTTTACTCCTGTTGTATCTCTGCCCAGCTTAGGGGTGAGCTGTAAGGGTCTTTTTCTGTCAGGGTATGTAACTGCTGTGGTTTTTTTGAACACAAAGCCCAGACTGGTGCTGGGAATATGTGGTTCTCTCTATTTTTTTTATTTGAGGGGGGAAGGAAATGAATCCCCAAAAGCTACCTTACCCCAAGATCAGCAAAGCCATCAGCAACTGGGAAAGCCAGAACTTGTGAAAGCCCTTTCCCAGCTCCAGTCTCTACACCCGATGCTTCCATGCACTCAGGCAGCCTGGCAGGACTTGAGGGCATGGCTGTGGTGAGGGAAGGCCTGCCCTGACATGGGTTTCCCTCTGCAGGGTTATCTCCCAGCGAACATGGAGCGGAGGAAGCTGACGCTGCAGCGCAAGCGGGAGGAGTACTTCGGCTTCATCCAGCAGTATTATGATTCCCGGAACGAGGAGCACCACCAGGACACCTACCGACAGGTACCAGCCCCCAGCCCTCAGCCTGGCTCTCTGCCTGGTTCTGATCCAGGCTCTTAACATGAGCCAGCAGTGGCTCTGGCAGCTCACAAGGCCAATGGGATCCTGGGCTCCATCAGCAGAGGGGTGGCAGCAGGGACAGGGAGGGGATTGTCCCTCTCTGCTCTGCCCTCAGGAGGCCCCAGCTGGATCCTGTGTCCAGAGCTGGGGCCCAACACAAGAAAGATGTAGAACTTTTGGAGAGGGGTCAGAGGAGCCACGGAGATGCTCAGAGGGCTGGAGCAGCTGGCCTACAAAGAGAGGCTGAGGGAGCTGGGCTTGTTCAGCCTGGAGAAGAGAAGGCTGTGGGGGGACCTCATTGCAGCCTGCCAGTGCCTGAAGGGAGCAAAGGAACAGGAGGGGAATCAGCTTGTTCAAGGGCAGAGACTGGCAGGACAAGGGGGATGGAGTGAAGCTGGAGGAGGGAAGGATGAGATTGGATATTAGGGGGAAGTTTTTTACAGAGAGAGTGGTGAGGGGCTGGAAGGGGCTGCCCAGAGAGGGGGTGGGTGCCCCGTCTCTGGGGGTGTTCCAGGCCAGGTTGGATGGGGCCCTGGGCAACCTTGTGTAGCTCCAGGCCTGAGGCTGGTGTCCCTGCCTGTGGCAGGGGGCTGGAGCTCTGTGTCCCTTGGGGTCCCTTCCAACCCTTGCCATTCTATGATCCCTTTCCTCCTCCTTGGTGCTGCTTGTCTGTGCAGTTGGGATCACGCTGGGCCTTTCTCTAGCTGTCAGGAGTTGTCTCCTTGGGGACAGGGCACTGTGTTTCTGTCTCCTTGCAGATAGTAGTTTCATCCTTTCCTAAACTGGTCTTATAACTAGATTTCAGAGCCAAACTCTTTCCCAGCACAGTCTGCCTGCTCACACTTGAGCAAAGGAGGCTGGAGATAACACTCTGGGTGATCATCTCCATGTAGCTGCTGCCTGTAGCCCTTGCTGTGCTTGTCCACAAGCACAACCTTCACTCGTGTGGACACTGAAGGGTGGATTCCCCTCTGTCAGCCCACGTTGAGTTATTGTGTCCCTGAAAAGCACAGCTGGTCCCTGTAAACCTACACTCTCTTCCAGATCCACATCGACATTCCAAGGACCAACCCACTCATCCCCCTCTTCCAGCAGCCACTTGTCCAAGAGGTAAGGGGGGTGTGGGGGGGGAGGATTTGGGGCATGTGTGTGGAGTTAAACCAGTGCTGCCACTAGCAAGGTGGCTTGGCAGGGAGACTTGTCTGGCTGACAGCTCCTGATGTTGAAACTGTCTGGTCTTGCCCCCTGTTTCTGAAAGCCATCAGGCAAGGAGCTCAGGGGTTATGAGATCACCTCTTTTCTGGTGAGAGGTGTAGCCAAGAGTTGGTAAAAGACCTGAAGCTTTTGGTTTGAAACAAATTCAAGGCATTTGAACTGGTACAGGAGATGGATTCTGTTTTGCTATGAAACCTCTGTGAGCATCTGTTCTCTCCAGAAACAAGCTCAGTGTGTGTATGTGGTGTGTCAGAGCATGGTGTCCTGGGGCTGGGGCACTCTGTAAAGAACACATTTTTTTGGGGGGGAGGCAGCTCTGTTGGGAACTCTTCTGATCTGTGATGTTTTGCTGGGGGTACTGTGCTGGTGGTGGTGTAGCAGGTAACACCCTTAGCTGTTCTTCAGCAAGGCCTGATGCTCTGCTGATGGGCAGCCCTGCCTTGTGGGTGGGAGAGTCTGAAGCCACCTAATCTTAGAAAGTCAGTGTCTGTGGTTCTTCAAGCAAAGACTTTGATGAGGAGGCTGCCTTGTTCTGGGAGGTGTGGGCTGGCCTGTGTGGGTGATCTGTGATCATACCAGAGTCTCTCCTAGCCCTTGCATGCTTCTTATCTTACCCATATTGCTACAGAAAAGCTTGTGAGCGCACGATTCCTTCTCCCTGAGCTTAGCAGTCATGCCTTTCTGCCTTCCCCTTGTGCATGGCTAACACAGGTACCTGCTTTCCCTCCTTCTTCCCTAGATCTTTGAAAGAATCCTGTTTATCTGGGCCATCCGACACCCAGCCAGTGGCTATGTACAGGGCATCAATGACCTGGTCACACCGTTCTTTGTTGTGTTCCTCTCTGAGTATGTTGGTAAGTGACATTTGCTCTTTGAAGTGGTGTGAGGTGCTGGCACCAGAAAAGCTTGCTTTGCTGGAGGGGACAGTGTGTTCTCCTTTCAGCACCTCTGCCAGGCTGGAGATGCATCTTGACCTCTTACTGTATCTTTTGATGCCTGGCTGAATTGACTTCAGGTTTCATAACGTTGCTGAGCTCTAGGGAAGTTGAAATGCTAAAAGGGTGGGTTTGGGTTTGAATAAACTTTTAGCATAGAATCATAGACTGGGCTGGGTTGGAAGGGACCCCAAGGGTCACAGAGCTCCAACCCCCCTGCCACAGGCAGGGACACCAACCTCAGGCCTGGAGCTACACAAGGTTGCCCAGGGCCCCATCCAACCTGGCCTTGGACACCCCCAGACACGGGGCACCCACCCCCTCTCTGGGCAGCCTGTTCCAGCCCCTCACCACTCTCTCTGTAAAGAACTTCCCCCTAATATCCAATCTAACCCTTCCCTCCTCCAGCTTCACTCCATCCCCCTTGTCCTGCCAGTCTCTGCCCTTGAACAAGCTGATTCCCCTCCTGTTCCTCTGCTCCCTTCAGGCACTGGCAGGCTGCAATGAGGTCCCCCCACAGCCTTCTCTTCTCCAGGCTGACCCAGCCCAGCTCCCTCAGCCTCTCTTTGTAGGCCAGCTGCTCCAGCCCTCTGAGCATCTCCGTGGCTCCTCTGACCCCTCTCCAAAAGTTCTACATCTTTCTTGTGTTGGGCCCCAGCTCTGGACACAGGATCCAGCTGGGGCCTCCTGAGGGCAGAGCAGAGAGGGACAATCCCCTCCCTGTCCCTGCTGCCACCCCTCTGCTGATGGAGCCCAGGATCCCATTGGTCTTTCCAGCTGCCAGAGCCACTGCTGCTCATGTTCAGTTTCTCATCCACTGTGACACCCAGGTCCTTCTCACAGGGCTGCTCTCCAGGAGCTCTTCTCCCAGGCTGTATCCTTGGGCCTTGGAGGGAAATGGGCTCTCCTAGGTGCTAAGTGAGTTTAGGTGCAGCCTAGAGCTGGGAGAGAGGAGGGACCTGCTCTCAAAGCTTGTTCTTGCTCTTGGAGGAATGAGTGAAGTACAAAGAGACCCAGCTGAGAATGTGAAATTAACTGTTTAAATCAAGGATTCCTGTGCTGGTAGTGTAGGTGTGGCTGAAAAGCTGAGAGTTTCAGAAAGCAAATTGCCTTCTCCCTGCTACTTTGGGCATTCTTGTCAGCCAGCTGCTTTTAGCTGGTGATTAAGTCATTTCCACCCATAGTGTTTTTATTCTTTCTCCAGCTCTGGCTATGTTTTGGGATTGACATTAATGCTGTGATGCTGTAATGACTGTTCCTAAAGGCTCTTAGTTTTCACTGCACATAGAAGGAAAAAGCAATTATAAGACTATATCAGGAACAGGGAAATCCTGCTGTACAAACACTTCTAAGGTCTGGTCCAGAGCTTGTTGGGGGCAGTTGGAAGACTTCTATCCTCTAGCCTAAGGCTTTGTAAACTAGTACAGATCTGCCTCTTCTGAGGATGCTGTGAGTAGGATAACATACCTCAGTTTCTGCTGTGGTAGCCAGTGTGGTCAGGATTTGTCCCTAGGAAGTGCTGTTGCTCCTCACAGCCTGAAGGAGAAGGTACACACCATGGCTTTGCTGCCAGCCAGAGCAAACTCCCTTTCCTGGGAGCGCAAGAGGCTGTTGGGTCTGAGCAGGTTCCCTCTGAGTGGTTTCTCCTGTGCCTCCTTGCTTTGAGAGGTGTTGGTGGCACTTAGTCTTGGTGGAGGCTGGTTGCTCAGGGCTGATTTATCAGGTGCAGTGAGTTACCTGTGCAAGAAGGGAGCTGGTCTGAAGCATCTGAGCTGTCTGCAGGTGCCCAGTGTGGCTGTTTGCAGTCCTGTACTGTATTGGGGCTCCACTGTCTCTACCTGTGGCTGCACTGGACCTGTCTGTCTCTCACTGGAGCTGTGCTTCTCACCATCTTCCAGGCCTGCCTACACCTCCAGCTGAAGCTTTCTCTCTCAATGTAGCCTTCCTGTTTCCAGCTATTCTTTAAACTTGTGTGGGAGGGGGGGAAAAATAAACCCCCCACCAAACCTCTGCATGAGACTTGTGAGTTGAGTTGAATTTGACTGAGCAACATCACCCACCCATCACCTTCTGGCCCCAGAGCCTGGGTCACAAAGCCAGCCTTCAGGTCACAGGTTTGTCTTGGTGGCTTTCTGCTCTGGCTGTGTAGCAGTAACTGCCTTGGATGTATGTGGGAGAGAACTGACAGTGCTCAGTGTCACACATCCCTCTTTACAACTGGATTCACACCCCTGGTTTGGAGCATCAGCTCTTCTCAACAGCTGCTCTTGGTGACAGCCCCCTGAAGAACTGCTGCTGGGCAGGGCAGGTCTGAAGGCTCTCTGTGTGGGATCTCAGGATCCCTGGATCAGTCAGGACTGTGCTGCATCCAAGTCCTTGCAGCAGGAGAGCCAAAAGGCCTTGCTCAGCTTGGTAATCCTCATGCAGCCAAGGGACAGCTCACCTGTTGGTAGGAAGCCTCTCCTTCAAAGGAAATGCCACTTGTATTCTTCAAGCTGTCCCCATGGGGAAGGGGACTACCTGGATGGCTCAGGGAGCTGCTGAGGGCTTGCACACATCATCTGAGGGTGCTTCCACATTCAAAGGGGTGTGTGTACCTGGCCTGGAAGAGTTTCCCTCATCTTCCCTTGAAAGTTGGCTCTGGGAATGCAGCAGCAGCACTGGCTCCATCCTCAAACCTCTTGGGTTTGCTGCCCCTGCTCCTTTCAGAGCAGGTGATCTGACTGCAGGATGCTGGAAGGGACCTGCTGTGCTGCCAGCTGGCTGCTCTGCTGAGCTGCCCACCCTCTTCCCTGGGATGCTGGAGCTTCTGAAGGGCTACCTCCTGCAGCAGCTGCCTCAGCAGGACCCTTGGGGGCCCTGGGGTGTGTGTGTGTGTGTCTGTGTGTGTGATTCAGAGCTGACAGGCAGAGTGGGAGTTCACAAGCTGTTGACTTTGGTTAGTAAAGGCCAGGCTGACACCCCAGCCTTCTGCTGCTCAGTCTAGTGATCCCTCCTAAAGCAGCCCTGCCTCTGCTCCCTGTCTCTGAGGTTGTTGGAGGCTTCTAACCCCCACCCCATGCTTCACACAGGCACTGTGCTTGCAGACAACAAACACCCACCCATATCCCTGAGCCTGGAGCAGGGCAGCAGTGCCCTGGGCAGTGATGTTGCTTGTTCCTAACTGGCTTTGTTAGTAAATCCTAACTGTGGTTAAATTAAGACTCTGTTTCCCTCTAAACCTGAGCAGAACTGGAGCTTGGAGCAAGGGAAAGGGAGCCTCATACACAGTGTTGCTAGTCATACTGCACCAGAGCCAGCCTGCTCTGAACTCCAGCTCTGCCCTGGACTCACTGCCTGAGGTGCAGACTCATCTTTACTCTGCAGAGCTGTGAGCTCAGCCTGGGTTTAACTGTTCTCCAATCCCACACTGAGCAGCAGGGAGTCATTAAAGCTCCCCTAAGGAAAGCAGGGATGTGGGGGGGGGGGGGGTGTGTGTGTGGAGCCCTGGCTGCTCTGAGCTGCTCCAAGCTCTGCCTGGCATTTGAGGCAGGGGTTCAAGTGGGACCGTGATGTCCCTTCTCCCCCTCAGCCCTGAGCTCTGCCAAAATGTCACTCACAAGGACTTTGCTTTCCCCAAGGCCCTGCTGCCCTTGGGCACCCTGTGACAGTGGCAGCAGTGTCCTGGCTGCCCCCAGCCCTGCTGCAGGTGGTTGTCACTGTACTGCTGGCTCCTTTTCAGTCCCTGACAGAGCCATATGTCAAGGTTCTCACTCCTTTCCACCCAGCCTCTAATGATGCTGCTCAGCAGATGTCTGTGCTGATCCCTGTGCTCCAGAGACCTGGTGTTTCTTCCAAAGCTCTGTGCTGGGGATCTCCTGCTGCTGCTCTGTTTGGCACCACAGTGCTGGCAGGGTTGCTCCTCTTCTCCCTGTACTGGGGTGAGCAGCAGGGTGTTCCCATCACCTGGGCAGGTTGCTGCATCCCCTCTTCCACCATGGTCCTCACACCTGGAGCTGCATGGGGAGGTCTTCTGCTTGAGGCTTGCTCCAATGTGGCTGAACTGCCTCTCCCACTAGTCCTGGCCATTCCCCTGTGGCCCAGTCCCCCTCTGCCTTCCTCAGTGGGGAAGGACCTGGGTGTCACATCAGTGTTTGTCCCTCTCATTACCTGGAGCATTGGAGAGTGGTCTCAGAGCCCTTGTCCCTGGTGGCAGTTTGCTCTGGAGCTGAGCTCTGCACAGAGGAGGAGCAGAGGTGGGAGCAGTGTTGGGGTCACTGGCTCTGCTCCCCATCCCCCTGTGGGCAGGCTCTGCCAGCATCAGTGTTCACAGCACTGCCAGCCCCTGACAGCTGCCCTGCAGTGTGTCTGAGCCAAGGGGGTGGCCCAGCTCCAGCCTGAGGCCTGTCTTCTTCCTTTCTTGCTCTTTTCCAAGGAAGATGAAAGGTGCTTGGTAGAATTTCTGGGTTTGGGAATGGGCCAGCTGAGCCCTGGCACCTGGAGATGTGATTTAGCAGCGTGACAGCTCTGGCAGCAGCATGATGGGCACTGTCCTCCAGAGGAGGAAGGGAGGGAGCTGCTGGGTCAGCGTCTGCTGCCTTCCCATGCCTAGTTCCCCATCTCAGCCTCTGGTTTAAGGTAAGCCTGGCCTGGAGCAGGCAATCTCTGCTTCAGAGAGCCAGCATCACCCCTGTGCCAGCCCTTGAGGTCTCTGCTCTCTTCCTTGCTCTTTCTGTTTGCTCCTAAGCCCGTTTAACAGCGAGGGCAGCCTTCTGTGCTCTGAGTGCCCTTTGGGGGCCTCTAACCCTTTCCCTCTCAGGCTCTCAGTTCACTGGGTTTGAAAAACAAGCTTGTACAAGTCTCTGCTTCACCCACAGCAAAGCTCTTCCAGCCAGGTTTGAGGAGAAGGAAGAGGGGCCCTATGGTGCTGAGCAGTCTCTCTGCTGCAGAGACCCTCCATCAGACTCTGTGCTGGGTGTAACACGGAGCCTTTTGCTATCCAGGAAGATGTCTGTGTGCTTTTTGGGTGCTTGTGACTGTGCCCAGAAGCTCTGCTCTCCTTTAGAGAGGTTACTGAGGCTTTGGGAGTTGTTCATCATGGGTTTTCCAGAGTTGGCAGCTGCTTGTTGGGTCTGAATCCAACTGGGAGTGGGAACAGAGCTCCTTTGTGCTGCCCCAGGTCGAGGGCAGCGTTTGCTCCCCTGAGTTCTGGCTACAGAGATGGAGTCACCTCTCTCTCTGGGGTGTTGGCAGACACCTTCTGTCACAGGGAGGGGTGACAGCAGGAGAGGGTCCCACACACTGGGAGCTTTGGCTGTGCACACTCTTCACCCCAGAGGGATGACAACAGCAGTGCTGTGGGATCCCTCCTGTGATCCCTTCAGGACCTGGGCTGGGTTCCAGCCCTTCACCTGTGTTGGAGAAGTACAGGAGCTCTGTGGGTGCTGTGCTGTGTGCTGGGCATGGCACTCCCATCACACAGGGAACCTTGTAGTGCCTCTTCCCTCCCTTGGCTTGTGAATACCCCTCAGCATGTCCTGTGAGGTGCCTCCCACCCTTCTGATGCCCTTTCCCCCTCTCTGCAGAGGAGGATGTGGAGAACTTTGACGTGACAAACCTGTCGCAGGATGTTTTACGGAGCATCGAGGCCGACAGCTTCTGGTGCATGAGCAAGCTGCTGGATGGGATACAGGTGAGTGTCTGGGGCCACAGAGGGTTCTCCCCTTGCTGGGGTAACAGTGTCACCTCTCTGTCTTCTCATGAGCACTCTGCATGTCCCAGCATTAGGGAGATTTTGGTACCTCTGGGGGTATAATCCCAGGGAGAGAAGATGCTGTGGCTGTCCAACCAGTGCTGTCCTGACTAGGGACTTCCCAGCAAGCAGATGATCCTGGTGCTTGAGAGCCACATCTCCTTGGCTCGTGGGGATCTCTGCTCCCTGTGGAGCTGGTTTTGGATGTTTCTAGCTGTTGTTAGAGCTGCTCCTTCTGACCCCTGCCCTCTCCTCACAGGATAACTACACCTTTGCGCAGCCAGGGATCCAGAAGAAAGTCAAAGCCCTGGAGGAGCTGGTCAGCAGGATCGATGGTAGGTGCCAAGGGGGATCTGAGTGCTTGGAGGCTCTTTCTCACATCTGTGGGAGGCCTCCTTCAAAAAGGAGTGCCCTTAGGGCAGGGGTAGACCCTTGCCTATAACACATAAGGAAGCAGGATAAGGTAGTGTCACCCAGAAACCTCCCAGGACAGGGTTTTCCTGGCCTGGTAACACAGAGTGAGGAGCAGAGGCGTTTGGGGGAACAAAGTCTTGGCCTGAGAGTTGATGGGAGCTGGGGCACTGTGCTCCCCAGGTGTGTAAGTGAAACGTGCTGTTTCAGAGCAGGTACACAATCACTTTAGGAAGTACGAGGTGGAATACCTGCAGTTTGCCTTTCGCTGGATGAACAATCTGCTGATGAGAGAGCTGCCTCTTCGCTGCACCATCCGCCTCTGGGACACCTACCAGGTAATGCAGGTTCCCTCTGGTCTGCTCTCCTTGGCTGGTCTCTGCGTGACCAGTTCCTTGTACTCTGTGGGGATGAAGGTCTTCCAGCAGCCCCGTGGGGCTGGGGAGATGCAGGGGAGCAAAGCAGCATGGTCCTGGGACATTCAGAGCTGGTTGGGTCACAGAATCATAGAATGGCAAGGGTTGGAAGGGACCCCAAGGGTCACAGAGCTCCAACCCCCTGCCACAGGCAGGGACACCAACCTCAGGCCTGGAGCTACACAAGGTTGCTCAGGGCCCCATCCAAACTGGCCTGGAACACCCCCAGACACGGGGCACCCACCCCCTCTCTGGGCAGCCTGTTCCAGCCCCTCACCACTCTCTCTGCAAAGAACTTCCCCCTAATACCCTTCCCTCCTCCAGCTTCACTCCATCCCCCTTGTCCTGCCAGTCTCTGCCCTTGAACAAGCTGATTCCCCTCCTGTTCCTCTGCTCCCTTCAGGCACTGGCAGGCTGCAATGAGGTCCCCCCACAGCCTTCTCTTCTCCAGGCTGACCCAGCCCAGCTCCCTCAGCCTCTCTCCAGAGGGGAGCTGCTCCAGCCCTCTGAGCATCTCCGTGGCTCCTCTGACCCCTCTCCAACAGCCCCACATCTTCCTTGTGTTGGGCCCCAGCTCTGGACACAGGATCCAGCTGGGGCCTCACAGGGCAGAGCAGAGAGAGACAATCCCCTCCCTGGCCCTGCTGCCACCCCTCTGCTGATGGAGCTCAGGATAGGGTCCTGGTAGGATGTCTGCATTTTGGGATCCAGCTGAGCTGCTGGAGCTGACCCAGGGATTTGTTGTCCACAGTCGGAGCCAGAAGGATTCTCACACTTCCACCTGTACGTCTGCGCCGCCTTCTTGATCAAGTGGCGGAAGGAGATCCTGGATGAGGAAGACTTCCAAGTAAGTCCTTGGGGCTGGGGGTAGAGGGGAGAAGGGAATTGCTCTGGTTGGGATTCTAGCTTGGACATGATCAACCATCATCTGGCTGGCTCCAGGAACATCCCATCTTGGGATCTTTGCTGGAAAGTGAACTCCTGAGCCTCGGCACTTGGGACAGAGACTGGGCTGGTGAAGGGCTCAGACCTCACCTAACCAGCGAGCTCTGATCATGGGAAATCCCTTCCCCTTCTGGCTGTAACACTGAGGTAGCGCCCTTTATCTCAAGAGGTTTGGGGGCATCTGAGGCGCTTCACTGGACACGGGTGCATCTCAGTGCTGCCTCTGAGCCTTTCAGACCTGCGAGTGGGGCCAGCAAAAGTCACCGAGCACCGCTGCCTCTGGTTGTGCTGGCCCTGAGCCTTCAGCCACCCCAAACTAAGCACCTTCCCCTCTTCCAGGGCCTTCTGATGTTGTTACAAAACCTGCCCACGATACACTGGGGTAACGAAGAGATCGGACTCCTGCTTGCAGAAGCCTACAGACTCAAGTACATGTTTGCAGACGCCCCCAATCATTACCGCCGATAGGTGCCAGGACTCAGCTCCCTCCTCTCCCCCCTGTGCCCCCCACCCCTCTTCTCCTGGCCCAATCTGATCACTGTGGCATTTTTGTCCTCCCAAGTCCTCGGACACTCCAGCTGGGAGCTGCTTCTTGCTGTACAAAGCTCACATCGACTCTTGTCTTAACTCTTAACGTGTGCCTGTCCCCCACTCCACGCGCCTGGATGTGCCACTCCAACGACTGTCAGTATTTCACGCCGTGCCGCTGGCTTGAGCCAGGGAGAGAGAGGCTTGAAGGGGCTGGGGGAGGACATTTTTGGGAGGATGGGGGGCAGCTTTACGCATAAACTGAGCTGAAGATGAAGCCCTCCTCTCCTTTCCCACCCCCTGCCCTGGGCTTGTCCAGCTGGGACCACCTCGGCTTCGCTGCCACCGCCTGCGCTGCCCCTCTGCTCCCTTCCTCTTCCGACACCGTTTGCTCCCAGATGAAAATGCCTTATCAGAGACCTGCCTGGCTGGAAGATCCTTCCCCCTCCCTGAGGGCAGCAGGGCAAGAAGTTTCTCTCAGGGCCAAGCTTCACTCCCAGGGTCTGGAGACCCCTCCTCTCCCCCCTTAAAGCACTTTGTGGGTTCATGAGAGAGCCCCTCGCGCCTGCCCTCTCTCCTCTCCATCCTCTTCACCTTCCTCTCCCCCAGGGCAGTGGGGGAGGCATGGTGGGGACACCCCCTCCTGCACACACACACGCTCCATCCACAATGCGTGCCAGCTTGATGGCACTTTTGGTGACTGATGTGCTGTCGGTACAGCCCCCTCCAGTGCAGGGAGGAGGCACTGAGGGGGGGGAAAAATGGGGTGCTGGCAGGGGAGCAGCCTGCCCCCAACCCCCCTTACAAAGCCCCCCTCCTCTGAGGCGTTCTGTGTATATTGTGTTCTTGTGTATATGGGTCAAAGATGTACAATATACGTCTTCTGTTTGTAGCAGATAATGATTTTATATTTATAACATGTACCCCTTGTTTCTCCCTCCCCCCCACTCCACACCCAGGAAGGGTGATGCCTGGGTAGGGTGGTGTAAGGCTTTGGATCCCTCTGGAGCTTGGGGAGTGGGGGGGGGGAGCACTTTGGAGCCACAGGTTATTGCTGCCCCAGCATGGTCTTGGATCTGTCAGGCTTCCCCTGGGAGAAGATTTGGGCGTTGAGAGGAGATGGGAGCTCCCAGCAGGATGCCGGGGAGGAAACAGGGTACCCAGGCTGCAGGCTGAGCCGTGCCGCTGGTGGGACACTCCAGGGGTGAACGAGCCCGGGTCTGGCACTGGGGGGTGTCCCAGGAGCTGAGGACCGGGCTGGCCTCGCCCCCCTCTGCTTTGAACCCAACCCGGTCTCGAATGTTTGAACGGGCCGGCTCCTCCCCGGCCTGGTGGTGCCAAGGGCTGGATGCGGGAGGGAATTGAGGGGGGTGGGGGGCACGGAGCCGGCTCAGCCCGGCTCCTCCCGGCGCTCCCGCAAGGCGCTGCGGGCTGGAGGATGCGGAGCTGCCTGCTCCCTCTGCTTCCCGTTGCTGTTCCCGGTGGGAAGAGGCAGCGGGGCCCAGCGTGGGAAAGGCAGAGCCTTGTTGCCAATAAAACTCCAAACAGTGTCTAAAGAAATCCCTGTCCTGACCCAGAGTTGTTTTTCTTGGGGATTGGGGTGTGTGTGTGTGTGTCTGGTGGTGTTTCCCTGAGAGACAGACCTGGGGGGGTCCTAGGAGAAGGAAGAAACTCCCACCCCCTTCAAAACCCCAAACCAGCAAGGGGATGGTTTATTCTGGGAAGTGTGGGGCAGGATTGGGGGTGGTGAGACCTTGTTTAGCATCATGAGGGGCTCTGTGTGAGTCTTCCCTCCTTGTGCCTCAGTTTCCCCACATGTCATAAGGATGAGCTGCTCTGGGTGGTGCTGGGAGACTCGGTGTCTGCACGTGCTGTTGGTCAGAGCAGTGTAGGGGAAGAGGGATCACCCCCTTCCCCCCCTCACCCCGTGCTGCCTGCAAACCTGTGACCCCCCCCCCCCCCCCCCCCCCCCCCAGCACCTCCTACTCCCCATTAATTCCTTCTTCAAGTTCAGGGCAGTGGAACAACAGCCTTGGCTTCCTGGTGAGCCCAAGGAGCTGTGACACCAGTGGGGACCCCATCACACACACACCCCCTACCCCCCCCCTCCAACACCCCTCCCCCCCCAAAAAATAAAGACCCAACCTGTGCTGAGACCCCACACAACTCACCTCATGTCCCTCTGGGCCCCCTCCCCCCATCACCGAGGCAGCTTCCTCACCCTACCCCACCTGGGCCTCTCTTGCTGTGATGCCTTGTGCTCACTTGTCTCCCCCATTTTGGGATGGGGGGTGTGGGGGGGTGTGATGAGACTGGGGCTGGGTACTGCAGCTGGGATGCTGGGAGGATGCTGTCACCATGGAAACAGTTTAGCCACAGAGGAGCTCAGTAAATCATCATGTGTTAAAAGAGAAAAAGCTGGAGGGGGGAGGGGGCTGTTTTAATAATATGTAATAATTTCACCCCAAAATGCCAAGCAGGGACCATGCCAGCAGTGCTGGGGCTGAGGGATGGCCACAGCCACTGGGTCTCAGCACTTCCCACCATCCCTCCTTGCTGCTAAAGGCTCCTGTTCCCCCCCCCAACAGGCAGAAATCCTAGGAAAAAGAAGTGAAGAATCCCCCTTTTCCCACCTTCCCCTCCCCTTGAGGGAGGTTGTGCCTGGGATACACAACCATGGGCAGGGTGAGGGCTGGCCTGGGCCTCAGCACACCACAGGCAAGGAAGGCTCCTGCTATTTCTTCTCCTTTTTTAATCCATTAGAACATTTATTTCTCAGAGAGAAAATATAATCTCAGACAGTCAGGTTATAGTAGGTAAAATTAGCTTCTTTTCTCTTCTTCTTTACAAGCATAGAGTTTTCTTATTACCTCTCTTATACCATCTGATATAAACAATTCTAGAAAGCAAATAAACTCACTTTCTACAATAAATAGAGCGATCTGTGCTTTACAGCAGACTGACAGAAACATTTAGGTCCCGTAGCAACAGCAGGATATCAGCCAATTCCAATTCTAAAATATCATTTTAAGAAAAAAAAACAACCCCCAAACAAACCCAAAACCAAACCAAACCAACCCTCCCCCCAAAAAAACCCCACACCCCCCCCCCAAACCAACCCACCCCCTCCCCCAAACTCCCAAGATCTTCAAACATATACACAGATCACAAGTCCACAGCTGAGCTACCACCTGGAAAAGTGTTATGTTCCTTTAAATTAAATGACACTGTGTGCATATAAAAGACCCAGCAACACAACTGAGGACTTCCAAGAATGGTGACAAGAGGTCTAAATAATTTAGAACAGGATTTTTGATGTTTTTTTTGGTTGTTTTGGGTTTTTTTTTTACAATTATTTACACAACACCCTTCCCAAGCCACACTCCCTAGGCAGCAGTAGTAGTTATTTTTTTTTACAAAAACCCCCACACCCCATCTCTATATGTTACAGGAAAAAAAAAAAACAACAATTCATCTTCCTTCAAGTGTGGTTCCACATCCCAATGTATAAGAAGTGGTTATTTTAAAAAAGTAGACCAAGTAGAAATGGCAGTGATTACTCCCCACTTGTCATTATTAGTAGCAGTATTATAATTCTGTCCCCACATTCTCTTCTGTATGAAAAAAAAAGTGAAAAGAATTTTTTAAAAAAAACCCCCCACTGTTGAGTTCAAAAAAGTGAAAGGATGAGACTCCATCTACAATCCTGCTCTGCACCTTTGGTTCTTAAAAATGGGAAAGCAAAAAAAGGGGATAGACAAAGGGAAGCTGAGAAATCAGAGAGTCCTTGGCTAAGAGGAAAGGGTTCTGAACACCTGACAGTGAGCTGGCCTTGGTTTTGCAGCCCAACCTCCCCCCAAAAATCAGCTGGGAATTGGTTGTAGAGCTGGGAACTCTTGGGTTTGCATGGATGACTCAAGAGGGAAGGAGAGGGGTGTGTGGGAGAAGGTGGAAAGGCAAAACTGGGTGTGGGCTTTGCTCAGCACTTGGTTTCAGCCCAAACCCAGCTGGGGAAAACGAAATAAGGAAGAAAAGAAGAGGAGCCTCACACCAGCTGTGCATAAACCAACACAAAAGATGCTTCTCCCTCCAACCCTGATCAACCTCAGTGCCTGTGGAGCTGCTCCAGCTCGTTAGACACCTCCAAGATTCATGATAGCTTCTTAAAAAGGGGAAATTATCTTTGCTGAGACTCAGTACCCACCTGAACAGTG
Organism: Laterallus jamaicensis coturniculus; assembly: GCA_022605575.1. Classification (NCBI taxonomy): domain Eukaryota; kingdom Metazoa; phylum Chordata; class Aves; order Gruiformes; family Rallidae; genus Laterallus; species Laterallus jamaicensis. The sequence goes on from JAKCOX010000038.1 coordinate 4,011,522, forward strand.
ACATGAAGCGTTCCTGGAACAAGCAGAGGCTCAGAAATCAGAATTTCAAGGTGAAACAACCAAATAAATTCCCAGCACACACACACACACACAGACAGAGAGGAAATCAGGGAAGGTTTTTCTATTTAAAGCTCTGTGCAGTCGTGTGTGTGTAGCAGGGGGAAGGTTACTGAGACACCTGGAGCTTCACTAAACACAGTGAGCAGAAGCAAAGGTGAAATGGCTGCACATGTGGCCAGGGAAATCCAACTCCAACTCCCAGCTACGATGGGTTTTTCCTTTTCCAGTGGGATGGGACAAAAACTTGGTGTCCTTTAAACCAATGAAAAGGCCAATGATGGTCAGGGTACGTTTGGCACATGAAAAGTCCAGTTGGGATTATCCATAAAGGATCCTGGTTCTGTTCCAGTGGTGGTGGGTTCCCAGGAATTAGTCAGGGCTGGGTGATGACTCCCAACACCCCGGCGGTGTGAGGAGGAGGAGACCCCAATATGGGAGGGCTGCACTCTTGCTGCTGCAGCAGCTCACCTCAGGTCCCAGCAGCTCTTCCTCATCTCCTTGCTCCTGCAGCAGCTCACCTCAGGTCCCAGCAGCTCTTCCTCATCCCCCTCCTCCCAGCCCTGCAGACAGTTCCTCTCCCGCCAGCTCTTCAGCAAGACACATTCAGAAAGCAGCTGGATGGGGGAAGAGGTGGGGTGTGTGTGGGGGGAGGGGGTTTTTGGCACATTTCAGGGTACTTGGAGGAGCAGTGAGGGCTGCTGGGTCAGCGCAGGAGACAAGCTGCTCCAGGGGGTCTGGAGGAAGAGGAGCCCTCACAGGTAGGTGGAGGTGAGGAAGGGGTGCTCGCCCCGCACGCGGCTCATGTGGCTCATGGCTCGGTCGTAGGCCACCTGCACGGACTTGCGGATGCTGGTTTTGCGACCCTCCAGCATCTTCAGCTTGTCCACAGTGTCATCCACACCCAGGGGAAAGACTTTGTCCCGGGGGAGCCACTGCCTGCAAGAGAAAGGAGAGTGAGAAGGTGTCACCGAGGGCATCCAGAGAGGCAACAGGGAAAGAACAAAGCCCTGGAGCCCTCCTTGTCCTGACCCAAAGGGTGCTGGGCTGTTTGCTGTGGAAGCAGAGCAGTCAGGCTCTCAGGGCAGGGAAAAGCAGGGTGTCTTCCTCATTTAGACTCTTCTTGGCTGCTCCAAGTTCAAATTCTCTAATTTACAGGTAACATCATCATCATCATCAGCCCTGCCCTCAGCTATGCCTGAGCTGGCTGCTGGCTGCTCCCACGTGCCTGGTTCTCCTACCTGCAGCACAACCAAGCAGCCCAAGGAGCTTCCAAGATATGGCCAAGGACTCCCAACTCCTCCAGCATTCCCCAGCAGCAATTAGTCACTGATTGGCATCTCCTTCCCCAGGAGCAGCTACACTTCTGTGATCTGTTTGTTTATAATTAACACCCCACGAAGATGCCAGAAATGGTGAAATGCCTTTAAATGACCTGTAGCCAGAATGCCTTCACTGCAGGAGTGCAGATCTCACTCCCTGGAGTCCTTACTCAAAGCTTTCAACCTTCCTCTGGCTCCAGGGGACAACTGGAAACTCCTGTGCTCCACAGAGCAGGAGATAGAGGGAATTCCATTGTGGAAAGGAAGTTTTTATCCCTGAGAAAGCCTCCACAAGGCTGGAGGCATCAAGGTTGGGGGAGGCTACACCTATCTGAGTGTCACCCAGAACCAGGCAGCTTCCAGCAGGCACCTTCCAAGGTCAAGCTGACCCCAACCAACCATGACTTTAACTCCAAGTGCCTTTTCTACAGCAAGTTTTTATGGTGCAGTCATCAACCCTGGTTAACCAGCTGGCTCAGAATCATGCCAGCTGTGTTTCCTGAGGCAGCCCAGCCCTCAGAGTTACAGCTCACCTCTGTCAGCTCTGACTTTACAAGCCTCCCATTCTTTCCTACACAGATTTCAAAAGCTTAATGCTCATTTTTGAGGGTTTTTTTTAAGGCACTTTACTGGTTTGTGATTTTGCAGCTGGTCAGGTTATTGTTCCCCTCAAAAATCAGCAGATTCCTCCTGCAGCAGATAGGTAAAAGGTCCTGAGGTGTTTCACGTGCCCCAAACTGGGTGCTTACACCTACATCTTCCATCTCAACCCCCAAGATTTGAAAGCAGCAGGTAGGCAGCACCTCTAGAAAATCAGGCAGGTCTACATACAGTTAAACCCAGCAGTTTGAAAATGTTGCCCTGGAGATTTTTTGGCAAATCTTCCAGCACAGCAGCAGCACTGGCTGCTCAGTCTGTTGGTGTCCTAAAGTCAAATCACCTCCTCTAACTTGCTGCAGATTCTGACTGTTAAATCAGGTCTTGCTGTGGCTCAGCACCGCAGTGATGTGACCTCTGGGTGAGGGGCACTGGGCTGTTTGCTGTGGAAGCAGAGCAGGCAGGCTCTCAGGGCAGGGAAAAGCAGGGTATCTTCCTCATTTAGACTCTTCTTGGCTGCTGCACGTTTAAATTCTCTAATTTACATGGAACATCATCACCATCATCACCCCTGTGCACACCTATAACCAGAGATTACATTAGAACTCCCCTTTCTGCCACAGCACCCACCACAGGTCCCCTGTGCCTCTCCACACACACTCACCAGGTTCTCTTGTTGTCAAAGAACAGGACAAGGAAGAGTTTTTCTCCTGCCTCTGTCTGCCTCTGCTCCCCCAGCTTCAACACATCCATGGGTGGGACTGGGATGGGGACTCCATTGTGCAGCAAACCCTCACGTGGCATCTTGGGGTCGATTATCTAGTGACACAGGGAAAGGATATTTAAGCACAAAACCCTTCAAGCACCACAGAGCACATCCCCCCTCCTTGTTCCTTCAGCCTATCCCAGCCAGACAATTAAAATTCTATTTAAAATGGGTAAGGAAAGTTGTTTGCTCTATGTCAGCAGTGATTTGAAAAGGATTTTCCTGTCCTGGAGGTTCTCCCTGTGCAAGGGGAAGCTGGTCAAGTCCCAAAGGTCAAGCACCTGATGTTAAAAAAAGGGAAAGGATGGAAGCACGTGGATCTGTGGGGTGTGGATGTGTTCACACCAGTCGGTAATTCAGCACAGACTCAGCCCAGTGAAGGAGTAAGGGAAGGAAATCCTGGTTTGTACAGCAAATATAACCCTGTTGCTGTACTCAGATTTCACAGCAGCTCTGTTTTGGGGTGATTCAGTGGATTTCAGCATCATCACTCTGATTGATACTGCTATCAGATCAGCCTCAGGCCCAGGAGCTGGAGAGCCAACAAGCAGAGCCAGTGTTACCAGGCCAGAGGAACAGAGACTGGAGCAGTTTTGGAGAGAAGCAATGACAGACAAGTCAATTCTCCCCATATAAAGCAGAAAAGTCAGTGTCTGATGTGCTGGTTCAGCACAGGAGAACCACAGGGACCCGGGTGGATGAAAGAAGTGACCTTCTCTTCTCCACCTCCTGACCTGGGCTCCTGAGGGCTTGAAAAAGCAGCTTGGCTTTGACATCATCATCAGGAGTTTCTTAGGACACTTTTCCACCACAGCAGATCACTACTGAAGTGAGTTCTTTTCAGGCACTGTGAGTGCAGGCTGAGAGCTCCCCAGGGTACTCACCAAGGCGGGGTACGAGGGGTAGCCACGGCACTTGGCCCACACCAGCTCCAAGGGCTCCAGCTCAGCCTGGCTCTCCAAGGACATCAGGAGAGCCCTGCCTAAGGGACAGAAGGAGATATGGCAGAGGAAGGTGAGTCCTAGCAAGGGGGTTAGGATAGCACAGCAAACCACCCCAGCACCCACCCCAGGCACGATCCCTGCACTGTCTCAGCCAGAGCAGGCTTTCTTAACCCAGTTGCTTCTGGAGCAAGCAGAAAGCTGCAATTTTAGGCTTCCCCCCTACTCCAACAACCCAGCTATCAATCACACAGACATTTAATCACCCCCATGTGTGCAGATACACAATCCCAGACCAATTTCTCTTAATCTAGAGCCAAATGGAAAGCAGCCACTTCTTCTTCACAGGTAGATGCACTGGGCATCTAAACGTGAGACAAGCATCTCATCTGCAAGAGGATATATGGTATCAGGTTATGATAAGCTTGGATGTCCAGCAAGGTCCAGCCTGACCATGGTGAATCTCCAGGCTTCTTTGTGCTCTGTTTGTACAGCCACACTTTGTGTGAAGACAATGACACAGTCAGAGCCCCCCAGATAGTGGGCTGGAGTCCATGCAATGCACGTAGGTAGCTTCAGATGAGCTCTTTAATAGGAAATTACTATCAAATTCAGTCCTGGAGCAAATAGTTGTTATATCACTGATATAAAATGGGGATGCTGGAGGTTCATGTGGTCCATCAGGCTTCTCCAAGCCAAATTCCTCCACGATCTGAAGTCCTCTGTCCAGATCTGGGGCCACCAAATACATGGAGAAGGTTCAGAGGAGGCCACGAAGATGATCAGAGGGCTGACAGTGGTGTTGAGGTGGGATCCCCAGAGCAGGGTGTTCCCCAGAACTGAGGTGTAGGTGTAGGCATTCTCACCTGAGCTGCTGTAATCAGAGTCTCCATTCACACCTTCCAGGAAGGGCACCCGAGAAAGAGCCGGCTTCCCTCGGCTGCGCTTGGGAGGCATCAAACCACTGTTAGAGAGACAGGGGAAGGCAAGGCATGGGGAGAAATGAGAGTATCCTGGAAAGACAAGCCAAGGAATTCCTTATCACTGCTTAAAATACAGTAAAACTATGGACTGGTGCACCCACAGGCTTCCCCTAGGCTGCTCAGCACCTGACTGTGGAGGTAGGATCACTCTGCCCCAGGGAAAAAACCTTCACAGCAAAATCTCCCCTCCAAACCCATGGGCAGGGAAACCCTCCCAAACAAGATGCATGGAATGGGAAAGCTAATCCAACCTTAGCTGGGCTGGAAAATCACAGCCTTCTTTTGAAAGCTAACATGTAGGATCACTCAGTGTAGCAAAGCTGTTGCTAAAAAAACATTTCTGGGTTTTAACCCTGCTGCAGAGTAATTTGTTACACAGGTATTACTCCTAAACAGCAGCCCCAGTCCTGAGAATGGGTGTGTGTGAGGAGCTTTAGGATTTTAGGTGCCCAGCTGACCCAGCTTGAGCCTCACAGGGCTAACAGAGCACATGCCTTGAGAGGAAGCATGAAGTGTCTGAACACATTTCACTAGTGATGGATCATCAAAGACAAGCAGAGGTCAAGGATATCTTCAAGGCACTGAAAATGTGCCTAGGAACATCAGCTAAAGAAAGCCTTGCTCCTCCTTGTCCTGGATGATCTTGGCCATCAAGGTCCAACGTTCTCAGCCTGCTGCTCACAGCTCCTGAAAGCATGACCCTGATCTAACACAGGTTTTACCCTGCAGAGAAAGGACTGGGAGATGGGTCAGCGTTTGGAGGGCTGGATAGGTATGTAAGAACAGAAAAAGGATACAGTACCTACTGCATCTGAGCAAAGGATGAGAGATGTTTGTGCTAAGCCAGGCTTGAAGGGCCCAGTTCTGCTTTTAAACCTCTGAGAGGAAGAAAGCAGCGATTCAGCAGGTGGTGACAGTTCAGGTACACCTGCAGAGCTGGGCTGTTCAAGGTTTTTCTAGCTTTGACTCTCAAGAATTGCAAGAGAGATGCATCAGCAGAGAGCATGTGTATGTTGCACAGAGGTGTGACAGAATCAAGCCCTGATCTGGGGACCTAGAGCTTCAGAGGATGGAGCCTGAGATGGAGTCTTCAGGGTCAACACACAGAATAAGTAACAGTTTGGGCTGGTTTTGAGAAACAAGTTGAACAATCAAACCAGGGAGATTAAGTCAGAGCCAGAAGGTGCTCTTGGGAAGAGTTTTGCATGGGGCACTTACCTGCAGGCTTCAAAGACCAGCCCAGCACCCCGGCCAGAGCCGCACTCCGAGTCAGAGCCGCTTCCAGCGCGTTGCACGAAGCCATTGGTCACCCCTGCTGAGGAGAGGAACAGGAATCAGCCCAGAGAAGCAGCAGCCACACACAGAGATCACAGAATCACAGCATCCCAGAACATTAGGAGTTGGAAGGGAACTCGAAAGGTCATCTAGTCCGGCTCAGGTAGGGCCCCTGTCCCGTGGCTTGCAGAGCTGATGAGCACTTCAGAGAGGACAATTCCGTCCCAGACTCAACTGCAACCAAAAGGTGACTAATACAAGGGATTTCCACCCCCCAACCCATGAAAAATTAGACCATCTCTGAAGAAGGAAGTGCTGGAGAAGTGCCCGGTGATGGTACAGATTTCCACACAGCACCCAGCCCTCTGAGGAAGCCCAGAGGCCAGGAAACGAGTGTTTGGAAAAGCCAAGGAGGCTTCCCACAGCATCATCATCAGGGTCCAGAAGGAAGAGGAATGCCAGGGAATTACCTCTCTGCCCTGCCTGCCTGGGTGACTTCTCCCCATCGCTCTCGCTGCCGTTTCTGCTCTGCGGCCGCTTCCAAGCCTGTCGTTCCCCATCGGGACGCAAGGGTGAGAGCTGCCCGCTCTGCCCGTGGTCCTCCCCGTTCTCCAGGGGACAGTCCAGGCCCCTCTGCAGCTTCACCCCGTTCTTAGCTTTCTTAAAAAGGACAGATGTCCGTCTGCCCACGCCGCTGAAGGGGGGGCTGGCTGGGGTGTCTGCTGGCGGCAAGGTCAGGCCGTTGAGGCCGTTGTCGCTGAGCAGGCGCTGGAAGGCTTGGCTCTCCCGTTCTAGAGCCTTCTTGTCAAAGAGCTCCCTGTCCGACATCACCTTCTTCTGCAGCTGATTCAAGGACTTGCTTTCACTGATGGGTTTGAGCATTGGAGGGTCCTGCAGAGAATCCAGCTCCGAGAGGGAGGGTGCGGGTCCCGTGGGCTCCAGGGTTGGAGGGTGTGGGGGCTTAGCATCATCTGTGAAAGGAATAAAGAATCTGCTTGAACATTTTAGAGTTATTCCCAAAACTGCCAGCAGCCATTCCCATCTTCCACTTAGGGCCACAGACAGGAGAAACAGCAGGACTTGACTGACAAGAACTAGGAGAGCTGGAGCTGAAATGCTGCTGCAACCTCTCACCTTTCTCCTCTTCCTCATCCCCTTCCCTGGATGCTTTATCCAGCTCCTCTTCCCGTGGCACAGGCTCCCCATTGGGCATGGATTTGCTCTGCTGCTGGGCCAGCTTCTGCCGAATGGAGTTGATCTCCCGCCTTAGGAGCCGGATGCGTCGTGTCCGGGCACCGCTGGAACGCATGGTGCTCACCATGTCCAGCTTCTCCAGCAGCTCCTTCAGCTGGGCCTCCAAGGAGAGATGAGCACGGTTCTCTGGGAGGAGGATGTTATCCACTGCATCAGAAGAGTGCACAACAGTGAGGGGAAGGAGCATGGCTTCTCAAAGAAGGGAAATCCACTCCTGCATCTCATTCTCAGTGCTGCTGTTCATGAACCCATTGCTTTAGTTGATGGATTTAGGAATTGTCAACCTTGGAGCTCTGTGACCCTTGGGGTCCCTTCCAACCCTTGCCATTCTATGATTCTATGATCACCCCACCGAGCTCTGGGTGCTCAGCTCACCCAAACCCCTGCTTCCTTGAGGCTCTAGAGGAGTTAAGAGACACTCTGTGCTACACAGACTGATGGGAAAGCTCTTGGTACACTGAATGACGGCTGTGATCCTCACACCGCCCGAGAGACACCCTCAGAGCAAAGACCACAGCGTAAGGGGTTAACAAACACTCACCATCCTCCCAAGAAAAGCGGTAAAAGTCCTTGATTTTGGGTGACTCTGGCAGGTGAACCCCCACATCAGTGTCAAAGCCGATGCTTTCAGCCTGCCGCCGCGCGTGACGCAATATCGCTCCTCCGAGGTCTCGGAGCCGGACAGCTGCTCGGTGGAAAATCGTGTCTTTAGCATTATACCTCATGCAGTTGGTAACTATAAGGTTAAAGTCTTCCTCAAACTCATCCAATGTTCGGTACAGGTGGGACTCCAGCTTCCGCCTCATGGTGGAAAAATCCATTGGGTTGGAAATGAATTCCAGGTAATCTGGAACCTAAACATATAAAACCTGTACAATTACAAAAACCATTTACTAGCCAACTAGAGCGCATCCATCACAAGCACTACCTAACGCCCTCTCCATTGGCAAGGGGCAGCGCCACCAGTTCACTCCTGTGTCAGCCAGACAAGGGCAGACACATCCTGGCTCTGCAAAGCATTACTCATCTGAGGTGTGCTGAAGCTTCCAGAAAACAAGAACCTTTTTGGGTTTGTTTGAGGGTTTTTTTGTGTGTGTTTTGTTTTCCTGGAAGGACATTGTGAGTCCTCTTTGAGATATTCTTTAGTCCACCAGCAGCCTGGGACAAGGTGGTTTGTGCTTCCAGGGTTATGACAGCACGTGAGCTTCTGCCTGGCAATACCTCATGTACACCCCGTTAAGATGCCTCTAGGAAAGAGACTTGCCTCGTTTAGGTTAACGGGCTCTGCAAAGATCTGGGCAGCATCCTTCTCCTGCAGCAGGTCCAGAGTTGTGCGTAGAAGTACATTGAAAGGGGTCAGCTGTAGCTCCATTGCAGCCTGCTGAAGCTTGACCTGGGGATGGGCAAAGAGCAGTGAGTTATCAAGGACAGGGTACGTGAGTGGTGGCTCCCTGGTTTCTCCTCAATCACCAACCCAGCTCTAGTCGGTGGTGGAAACCTCAGGTTGTCATACCAGTATCATGGTAGGCTCAATGCTGAAGGATTTCTGGCAAACACCTTGTGCTCTCTGTGTGCAGGATGCATGTTAGCAGGCAGTGCTTTGCAGCCTGACTGCTCAGTCCAATCCTTTTCACAGAATCACAAGGTTGGAAAAGACCTTTAAGATCATCAAGTCCAACCAATCCCATCCTAAGCTAAACCATATCCCTAAGTACCTCATCTACCCTTTTTTTAAACACATCCAGGGCAGGTGACTCAGCCCCACACTGGGCAGCCTGTTCCAGGCCCTGACAACTCTTTCAGTAAAGCATTTTTTTCTAATGTCTAATCTAAACCTGCCCTGGCACAGCTTCATGCCATTTCCCCATGTCCTATCACCTGTCACAAAAGACCATCACCCACCTCTCCACAACCTCCCTTCAGGTAGTTATAGGTGGTGATAAGGTCTCCCTTTTGGAGAGGGAACTCCTGTTTACCCAATCTCATACAGCCAAAGCAAGAGAAAACCCTGCAAAAATTAAGATAATACAACTAAAAATGAACACAGGAAGAAGCTCTTCATGCCTGGTGAGTTATCCTGTAGAACTTGCTGCCTCAAGATATTATTATGCCAATTAGGGACATGATAGAGAAGTTAAAAGTATGTAGGCATTTACATGAACAACATCATCCATAATTAGAGAGCATAAACAAAGTTGAAGACATAAGCTCTCACACTTCAAGGCAGAAGCCAAACAACAATGGTTAGATGTTTGCAAATTCCTCATACAGTTTCTTAAATCCTTTATGAAGTGTCTAATACTGTCTGATTTCAAGTAAACAAGTTGCAGCACCAGTCTGATCTCTCTATTCAAAGGAGACTGGAACATGATAGAAGAATTTCTTTCCCCTTCAACGTTTTGGTTTCTTTGATCATCTAATCCCCTCGCTCGGCGATTCAATCAACCTCTTCTGTAGCAGGGGAAAGCAAGAGTGTTTACACAAAGCAAACTGGATTTGATGAGCTCAGCAATGAGGCAGCATCAATAAGAGGATGAATGAAGATGGATATAAAGATCACACTCTTCCCCTGAAACAGGAAAGCAGCTGAACTCAGGACTCTGGAGCATCCTCTTTCACTAGGCTGGGACAGAGCTCCAGCTAGAGACACTCTGTTGTGATGTCTCAGCCTGTTATAAAGCACACCACAGTTACAACAGGCTTCTATCTCTACCTCAGCTGGCTAAATCCATAAATCAAGATATCAAAAGCAAACAAAGCCCAAGAGTAGTGTGGGCTTTTTTCATCCTCCTACCTAAAATATGTCCACAAAACACCCAGGACTGAGCCACAGCTCTAAATCAGGGACAGCGTAACAAATAAACCAGTGCTGGCATCAAAAAGACTCCAGGAAAGCTGGGGGTAGATCACAGAGGATGCTGCTTTCCTGAGTGCTGAGCAGCAGGGAGAGCACCCAGGCGATGCCTGAGGCCAGAGTCAGAGTCATGGCTGCACCATCCAACTATTTATGGCATGAAAAGACCCTCAACAGGCAAAGCTGGCAAGCTCAGGAAGGACTGGCACAACTTGGGACAACTGCACACAGGTTTAAGTGGGAAACAGTAAACAGTCTCCATCTTAAAGGTGTGTCTGCTCAAAAATGGGCTTAGAGGGCAAAAGGCAGGAATGCAGAGCAGAATTGTGATTCAGACCCCTTCACCTCTCCTCTGGAGTGGGTGTCACCAACCTCCTGAAATGAATATTAAAGGAGATCAAATGTCTTCACAAAATCACAAGGTTGGAAAAGACCTTTAAAATCATGGAGTCCAACCATTCCTGTCCTCTACTAAACCATATCCCTGAGCATCTCATCTACCTGTCTTTTAAATACATCAAGGGTTGATGACTCAACCCCCTCCCTGGGCAGCCTGTTCCAGTGCCTGACAACCCTTTTGGTGAAGAACCTTTTCCTGATGTCTGATCTGATCCTGCTCTGGCACAGCTTGAGGCCATTCCCCTTGTCCCATCACCTGTCACTTGGGTGAAGAGACCATTGCCCACCTCTCTGCACCCTCCTGTCAGGTAATCTCTGCAGAACACCCAGTCCATGCCCACAAACAGGTCAGGAATCAAATTTGCATCAGGAGGAGTGTGGGCAGCAGGTCACAGGAGGGGATCCTCCCCCTCTGCTCTGCCCTGCTCAGGCCCCACCTGGAGTGTTGTGTCCAGTGCTGGGCTCCCTGGGATCAAAAGGACAGGGATCTCCTGGAGAGAGTCCAGAGAAGGGCTATGGAGATGATGAAGGGCCTGGAGCATCTCTCCTGTGAGGAAAGGCTGAGAGAGCTGGGGCTGTTCAGCCTGGAGAGAAGAAGACTGAGGGGGGACCTAATCAATGGTTATCAATATCTGAAGGATGGGGTGCAGGGGGAATTGGCCAGCCCCTTTTCAGTGTCTGTGGGGACAGGACAAGGGGCAATGGCTGCAAATTGGAGCACAGGGAGTTCCACACCAACATGGGGAGGAACTTTTCCCCAGTGAGGGTGAGGGAGCCCTGGGACAGGCTGCCCAGCGGGTGTGGAGTCTCCTTCTCTGGAGAGATTCCAGCCCCATCTGGACACCAACCTGTGCAGTATGAGCTGGGGAGCTGCTTTGGCAGGGGGTTGGACCCCAGGAGCTCTGGGGGTCCCTTCCAACCCCTACAACTCTGTGATTCTGTGATTGCCAGGAGTTCTGCAAATACCTTTTCCCAGCACTCTGGAGCCCAGCTCTGAGGGCAGAGGCTGAGCAGCGTGAGCGTGCGACTGACACAAGAGAGCTACAGCCACTCTGCACATCCAACAGGCTCTAGAAGAAGGCTCAAGAAAACCCACTTGTGTTCCTCCTCTGCCTCCAGCAGCACAGGGTGCTGGCATGGGACTGAAGTGAAGCACAGCAGCTGGAAGGCAGAGCTACCCACCTGCTCCCGCTTGAGCTTCTCCCTCTTGCGGATCAGCTCGATGAGCAGCCGTGCCCGCTCCAGGTCATGCCGCAGCTTCTGCCAGTACTTCAGCTCTTCCTTCACTGCACTGGTCTTCTCATCCTGCTCCTTCTGCAAGGGAGAGCAGTGGGGTGAGATAAAAAACCACAGCTGGCTTCCTGTGCTTCCTCCTCTTTGCAGGCATCCCCTGCGAGGCTCTCTGAAGGTCTTCCTTTTGTTCAGATGATGTCCTCTCCTTCCTACAGCTAACAAACACATCAGCCTGTCTGGATTTTATATTACCTCTAAAGCCAGGCCTAAATCACACAGTATCTATGCTTTGGGGATGTGCTTCAGTGCCTGCTCATGTACACCCTCCCAGCTTTTCTATCCGAGTTCATTGCAGAGGCTGGAAGTTCTCTCTGTTGGCTGCTGTGTACTGAAGAGGTGGCCTGAAGCACTTACAGTGTAAAGGTAAGGTGAGCAAAAGCACAGGAGAAAAGAGCCATTATTACCCTCTTTGTAACTGCTAAGACACAGAGCCATGGAGAGATCTGCCAAGACACAAAGGACCAGCTGAGGCTGGGAGCTGAGCTCACACCTTCCAGTTTGGTGGCTCTGCAACGCAATCATCCTTCCTCTCCTAAATCTGTAGCTTTTTAAAGGGTTTTGAGGCCATAGCTGAAGCACATACACCTTCTCATGGTTGCCAGGAGAGGACAATCACTTCCCAAGATCTTGGTGGTTGATATTTGCAGGACATTTCTTTTTAAGAGCTTACTTATGGTCAACTGCCAACTTAATGCACCAAGCAAGTGCTGCAATTCCCCCAGCTCCAGCTGGGTGAGTGGGAAATGGTTTTCTTCTTCATCCCCCAGAGCAGTCTCCATGCAAAGCAGAAGCCTGTAAACCCCTCCAACTACAGTACAAATCTACATGCACAACGTGCACAACACCTGCTTGCTGACAGGTCACATCAATGGGTAGAGTCCGACTGCTTCATGACTCCACCAACTGCTTCTCATGCCAAACACAGTGCTTTCTGCCAGCTCAGAAGAGGAAGCAAGAGGCCAGAGCTGATGACCAGGCCTAAACTTCCACATGAATGTTCATGGGAGCGTCAGAAGTTCCAGCAGCAGGAAGAATGCCCCAGGCTGGAATGTGGCCAGGACCCTGCAGCTAACACCCATTTTCTTGAGGAGGGAAACGTTAATCACTCATGAGGAACCTGAGTTTATGATTCATCTAAAGAGATCGGTCCACTGAGGGCCCATCACACCCTTGCATAATCCTGGGTCTCCTGACTCAGGGGAAAAACTCTTTACCTGCTGGCTCATCAACACCAGATCTACCGGCACGATGGGCATCCTGCTGACAGGCTAACTCAGCTCTTCAGGCAGGAGCAAAGCAAAGAGACCAAAAGAGACTTAAATTCACCCTCATTCCCCATCCCAGCCGTGCATCAAGCACATCTCCCCCAGGTTGTGTGCTCTCCATCCTCCCACATGGGTTCAGCTGAGGACCAGTACCTGTTCTGCATTCCTCTGAGACTGGAGATGTGAATGGAGGCGCCGGATGAGGGGCACCCCGTTCCTCGCCTGTCGCTTCAGCAGCCAGTAGTTGTGGAGCCTCTGCATGAACTGGTTCTTCCTCTGGAAGGAGAGGCCACTGCAGATTTTGTTCAGCCTTGAAGGAAGCAGAGGAGTGTCACAGAGCAAACACCAAGCCATCGCGACGCTGGCGATACCGTCCGCTTCCCCAGCACACGCTGTGACCTACACGTGTAACTGGTGTAACTGGGATCTCCCCACCACGAAGACCTACATGTCTACTTCACACAACATATAAACTCAAGCCTGGCAAACCAACCTGACAGGAGCCCCAGAATAACCCAGCACCTATTTTAACCTTCTCAAACCCTTCATTAGGATTACAAGCAGCAGCTCTCCAAGGCTTTATCTGTCAAAACACAGGCAACACACTGAGCTTCCTCAGGCACTGAAGGAAAATCCAGCCCTACCCAGCCCTGCATGTGAGGGAGCTGGGGGGGAAAAACACCCAAGCCCACAGTTCAATTCAAAGCAGCCTGCAGCACTGACAAGTTGGATATGCTCTGTAATAAAAGGAGGAATTAAGAAGCTATGAAATGAGATTAAAGAAATAAATATTTTAAAGAAATACAGCAGGATGGCTCCTATCTGCCTGCCAACTTGTAATGCCTGAAGAGTTTTTAAAAGCACCCTCATTTACATCTAGGTAAATTTGATGGGTGTTTGCCACTAGGGGCTACTGTGGATTCTGCCTGGCACAACAGTTTGGGATGACTGCTTGGCAATGCAGGAAAACCAGTATGCCAGTGCCACTCACGTGGAAGAACACTGGTCAGGGATGGCTCTGCAGAGCACGCTTTGAACATGGTTACTGCTGGGTCTTGACTGGAGACACCGCATCCAAGGTCAACGATGAGAGGGACCAAGTGCTCAAAACAACCCCTCCAGCTGTCCAGCTTGTTTGTACCCCCCTGCAACACTCACCTGTAAGAGGGGATTTGTGCCACTGTTACCATGGGCACAGACGAACGCCCGTTGGTCACATCACCAGGCTCCTTTTTGATCTTCTGCTTCGATTTCACTTGGTTCTTTTTCAGAGACCCTTTGGGAGGGCTGGAATTGGCTTCCTCCTCTCTCTCCTCCTTCACAGTGTCCCCCTGTCCCTCACCACTAGCAGCCAGAGACCCTTTATTCACCGTCCCAGGTGGGGAATGGCTCTCACAATAGGCAGTCTTGCGCACGGTGAACGTCGTGCCGTTGATGCTGGTCTCCCTCATGGGCTCAATCTTCATGAAGAGACCAGCCCGCTGGGCACAGGTGACATGGAAGGCAGTGTAACAGTTCACCTTATGGCATTGGATAGCAGCTCCCATGCCCTTCTGCTTGCAGATATAGCACGTGAGCTTCCACCGAGCCGGGGGGATGTTATTTAGCCCTTCGATGGGCTCCAGGAACACAGTGTTTGCAAAGCAGACCTCTGGGATCCAGATGGCACAAACCACGTGGGCCCAGCGGCCATCGCTGGTCTGCTTGAAGGCTCCACCTTTGTTTGGACAAAGGACACAATCCACAGGGCGAGAAGGGGACTGTAAGCAGCAGCGGCAAAGCCACTGCCCCTCGGGGATGTAGGGCACGCCGTAACACTCCTGGTGCACGGCCAGATTGCAGATATCACAGAACAGGATGACGTTGCTGTTGTGACACTCATCATCCATGCAGACACAGCAGAAGGCATCCTCATCGATGAGAGACTGCTGAGCCCCGTTGTTCCGGCTCTCGAGATACGACTCCTTTTCCAACCGATCCACCAGCAGCTCAAAAGTGTCTGCACTAACCGTCCCATAACCATCATCCCTTCTCTTTTCATTCACCATTTCCAGCCAGGCCAGATCCTCCTCATCCATGTCATACTCCACCTCAACATCAAGGTCCTCCAGAGGCTTTTCAATGTACCTGTAGTAAGCAGCGGGGAGAGGAGGAGCATGTGGCTGGCTGAAGGAGTCCACCACGCGGAAATTGGGCTGGGGTAAGTGTAAAGACGCCCCCGGTGCATGTTTGGAGCAGGACTCCTTCTTCTTGCCTTTGGAAGGTGTTTTCTTAGACTTGGAAGGGAAAAGGGGCTGCTCGCTGTTCTCCTTGTTGCTGTTGCACTCTGTGATGTCCTGGGCAGTCAGCTCATCCTCCGTGATGATTTTCAAGGGGTCGTAGATGCTGATGCGATGGAGCCGCCCGTCGATCTCCACCTCCACAATCCGCTGGGCCTGAGCGTATGTCAGCGTCTCCCGAGTCGGTGAGCACTTGAGGCTGTAGGGTGAGGGAGAACGCCTCCCCTCCAGGTTCTGCCGGGACCTCCTTCGAGGCTTCCTCATCGCTGCGGTCCAGAGACCCTGTAAAAAACCCCAGGGAGAGGACAGCGTAAGCCAAGGAGACAAGCAAGGAGCAGCAGGGATTCAAAAACTCACTCAAGTGTTGCAACAGAGCAACATTTCTACTGGAGACTCCAGCGATTTCAGGCTTGCTGAGGCTCCTCCACCTTCCTGCATACAAGCAGGTGATGGATATATCAACCATTTCTGGCACACAGCACCCTCCAGCCTTCTCTACTTGCACTCCAGGAGATGGACAGACCCCCCACACACCACCAGATGAGAAGAGCTGAAATATATTTTACAGCACAGTATCCAGTCATTCAGCTCAGGAAACCATTCAGTCCCCTGAAATTCAAGCAGCACTTATCAGGTCCCCTTGTACCATTCACACATTAAGTTCACAAGAGCCAAGGAGTTCTCCTCTGTTCTTTTGCCTGAGGCTCTTCTTTTCTATTCCCAGTAGCACGCAAAATGTGCTGGATGTTTTCCAGATGGAAAGGAAAGCACTGTTCCTGCCCTGTGGAAGAAGTTCCCTGGATTTGTTTTGTCACTGAGCACCACCTGAGAAAACCTGCAGTGCTCCCTTAGTCCAGGTGGGAGCTCCTCCAGGTATCCCACCTCAGGGCTGCCACCACTTCTTCCTTTCCCCCACTGCAGATGCAGAAAGTCCTGTCATGAGCAAATCATCCCCTGGCTTTGCCTCCCCTCCTCTTGCAGAGGTAGCTGTTCCCTACACCGCTCTCCAGACAGCGTGTGCTGAACAGCCTGTGTCCTTCCTGACACACAAAACGAGTCACAAAACCCCAAACAGGGGATGAGCTGAGCAATGCAGAGGGTGCTCGTGCATCCCTTCTGCTCTTTGGTGGGATCCACAAGGAAGAGAAGGGGAATACACATGGGAACAAGCAGCATGGATCCAGATGGACTTACTAGTTTTGGCTTAGTCCCTCCGGGGCCACAGGCTGTGCTCAGGCACCTGGGCTGGTTCTGCATGGAGGATCCACAGGAGGGGTACAAGCAGGAAAACAGCAAGACAGCTTCTACACCCTACCAGGAACTGTGCAATGGTTGAGGCTCAGAGCCTTAACAAAAAGCCCAAGCTGGCTCTGCCCTCACAAACTGCTAATCAGCAGCCCAGATAATTTGAGAGTCGGCTCCTGACACGTTGGTGGTGCCTGTCGAGGGGGAGCGGAGCAGAAGCCTGGAGCTGGAGGGATGATCTGGGGGAAGAAGGAGACGTGGTGGCAGAAGCCTGGCAATTTGAGGGTGAAGGACAGAGGCAGAGAAGAGGGAAAACAGAGAGGAAACCAAGTGAGTAATGCAAGTGAGGAGGGCAGCGTCAGGGATGGGAACATGAGTTATGGGAAGCAACAGGCTGAGGCAGAAACAAGCTGAGGAAAGAGGGAGAGGAGACAAAGGAAAGCAAACATAAAATCTCCCCAAGAAGATAAGTCTGCCCAGAACTTATCTGTTGCTATGCAGAGGCCTGAACCAGCACCTCACCCTTATTTAGAGCAATCCACACTTTCAGCCCCTTTCTATGGGACCCACAGACAAGGAGACACACCATGAGCCTCTCCTTTGTACTCAGCCACTGTGTTATTTCTGCTCTGTGAAGGACAGAGCTCCACAAACCCTCAGCTGTGTGAGGCAGAGCAGGCAGCACACTGCAGGACCTACAAGAAGCCCTGATCTTACCCCAGAAAGAAGTAGTAACAAATTCCAGGAGTGATGTGTTGATTTTTCAAGTACCATCTCTGCAAACCAGGATATTAAGCCATGACACGATGATGTGTGTCCTAAGAAACAAACAGGCTTTGGGAAAAGTTTCCAAACTCTCCTTTGCACCCACAGAAATAAGCTGGAGGTGCCCAGAGGCATAATTTCATTTCAGATTAAAATTCCTCCCTCCCCCTCCCCCCAACAAATTGAGGTACCAGGAATGTCAGGACCTTGGCCATAAAACTCCTGAGCATTCACTTGATCATCAGAGACCCAACTGCACTCATCTCAGCTGAGCTCTGATGGTTTCAATCAAGAGGAAGAAAGAATTCTAAATTAAAAGCAGAAAAGGAACTTGATGTGATGAAAGAACCCAGAAAAATCCTGCTGACAATTCAGGGGCGTACAAGCAAAGAAGATATTGGAAGCAGAAAGTTATACAAGCAAAAAGATATCAGAGAATAAAGTAATTATCATGAGCTGACCACACTGATAATTAATACTGTGTGAGAGCAAATTCCAGCAAAACAAGCACCTGAAGGAAGGGTCAGCTTACCTGTCATCAGGAAAAACAAGGATACAGAATTCCTATTGCTTTAGTGAAGCAACCAGTATATTGGGTAGAGAAATTACCCAAAGTGGGCTTCCCACCCCAGCAATCAACTGCCAGAAAACAACCCATTTGTAAATCACACAATTGCTTAACACAGAGGCATCTAAAACAGCTTGGAAACGAGCTGCCAGGGAGAGCTGAGTGCCTGGGAAAAGACATGTGCCTGGATATTAGGAGAGACACAGCTCCAAATACCTTGAAAGCAGCAACGAAATGAACTCAAGACACACTGAGCTGAACACCACGACCTTGTCTGCAACACAGGAACTTCTAAGCAGCAATCCAGGAATGTTTTGATCTTCCTGGCATGCTTGGAAACACCTCCCAGCCGCAGATAAAAAAGAATCCCACTGCAAACAGCAACAGTGCACACTGAAATGCTAACCAGACCCGACTTCAGCGGGGTGAAATGCTTTTTCAGCCCATGCTGATTCTGTCCCACCATGGACAAAGCTTGCTGAGGTGAAACCATTGTACACACAGCCAGCACAAGTAGATCCTCTACAGCAAGGGCTAAACATTGCATGATTTACAACCAATCAATACCATGCTGGCTATTTCCAAGGATCAGAAGACCTCAGCCTCCTTCCCACTGTAGTCCTTCTTTCCAGCCTTCCCACACTGACTAACCAAGGATTTTTTTTTTCTTTCTTTACCAGCACCAGGTTTCATTGTTACTTTGCAGAGGATACAAGGCTGGAGCTCAAGGCAGTTCTGCTTGGGGAGTCTCCTGGCCCTTTCCAGCATGGGTTGGTGAGCCCAATGAAGAGCTAGCTCCCTCAACCATGAAGATCTTCAGTGACTTTAAGAGAGGAGAAAACCTGGCTGTTGGTGGGCAGCAGCAGATGCAAACAACACGGCTCTTGTTCCAGTCTGGTGCACTGTGATTATGGGCAGTGGCTTACAAGTCTAAACCGTTTGGGGTCCAGCGTTACTAGAGATTGCTTCTTTCCAGAACACCAAGTCAAGCAGGAAGGCTGGAAGATGTTCCTCCTCATGGCTGTGCTGCACTGGCAGTCACACAGCTCCAGGCAGCTGCTTGTTGTGGTTTGCTGGGATTTCAAACCCATTCCTGCACAGAGGGGAAGAGGTACCTACAGAGCTATTTAAAAAACTGGTTCATAAAATTGAGGAGATGGATGCCAGAGGAAAAACAATACAGTCCAGGGTAGTCACGGCCTCTTTTCCACCTTTCCCTCACCAGTGAAAAAGCCGGGAAAAACTCCTGGCACCCTGGTTGACATCCCTCCATGCTCCCATCACGGCTGTGCTCGCCGTGGGGCCACATACTGCCCTGATTTATGTCTGTCATGCCCACACTGACGCCTATAGTGAAGCGTGTCGGTGCTCAGCACAAGTCACAGAGAGCAGCCAGCTCTGGCACACACCACCATCTTTAGTTCTACAACCAACTCAAGCTGGTGGGAGATGGACAAGGCCACAGGAGGGGAGCTCCCTCCAGAAGAGGGGTGGTACGAGACGCGATGTCAGGCTGGGGATGAAGTGTAAGTTAAAGGCTGGGCTCAGCAGCAGATAACGCATGTCACGAGCTGTGTCCGGCCTCAGCAGCAGCGCTCTGAGTGACCCGTGACATGCCACAAGCTGCAGCAGGTACCAACTGGGCGCTCCTGAGTGGAGGCCTCCTGCGCAGTTAGGGCCACGGGATCCCCGCAGCAGTCAGTTAAGGCACAGCGGGGACCCGGGCGAAGAGAAAGGAGAAGGAGCGGCGGGTGGGTGCGATGAGCTAGGCCTGTCCTCAGCTCCGGGCCCTGCCCTGGCCTGGCCTACCCAACGCCCCCGAGGGGAGCGAAAAAAGTCCTTAAAGAGAGAGAGGCCAGGGCGGAAGCGTGCGAGAGCGAGCACAGGCAGTGCCAACCGCCTATTAGCTGTTGCCGCTGCCCATCCCAGCTCCACCACCAATAGCAAAGCAAGGCGCTGCGGGTCTTAAGACGGGTTCGCTCGGCCCCACCTGGGCCAATAGCGTGGGAGAAGGTGGGCGGAGCCCCCCGAATACCGCGAGGGGGGGGGACGACACACAAGATGGTGGCAATGGGGGGGGGGGCCCGGCTGACACGGCGCTGCCCGCTCCCCCTCCCCAGGCATTCCCCGCCGCCTCCTCCTCGGCGAGGGGCCGCGAACCGCTCCCGCCGCGTGGGAACCCAGCTAGGGCGCAGGGACGGCGGGACGGGGGCCCATAGTTTGCGGGACACTGGCCACCCCCGGCTCCTTCCCGCCCGCCCGGTCACCTTCCCGCGACCCCGGCGCGGGGGTGTGTGAGGGAAGGAGGGAGGGAGGAGAGACCCCCCTGAGGGAAGGGTGTCGCGCCCTCCCGCGCAGCGCTTTACCTGGCCGCCTCAGCGCGCCGCCGCCGCGGCGGTCTCCAGCGTTGCCGCCGCCTCCTCCTTTTTGGGGGTTGTTTTTTTTTTTGGTGGTTGTTGTTGTTTCGGGGTTGTTTTTTTTTTTCCTCCTTTTTTTTTTTTTCCCTTTTTCTTTTTTTTTTTTTTCTTTTTTTTTTTTTTCCTTGAAAATCCTCTCTTTCCGCCTCCCCCCTCCCCTCCCCCTCCCCTCCCCCCCTGGGGCGGACGGGCTCACCCAGCCGGCGGCGGGAGGGGAGGGCACAAGATGTCGGCTCCGTCCGCTCCGGCTACCGCCGCTTCCTCAGCACCGCCTCTTCATGCTGCCGCCGCCGCCGCTGCCGCTCCGGCCCCGGTGCCGCTTCGCCCCCCAACCCCACCCCCCCCCCTCCCCTCACCTTCCCCACACCCCCCCCCACCCCCTCCACCCCCTCTTCCCCGGGGCCCCGCTCGCTCCAGCGCCCCCGCCGCTCCCGGTGCTGTGTGGAGGCGAAGCGGGGATGGGGGTGGGGGGGGAAGCAGGGGACACACGTACAAGATGGTGGTGGTGGCGGCAGCGGCGTAGCCCGGCCGAGCGGCGAGGAAAGGCGGCAGCCAGCGGGCAGGCGGGGGAGGGGGCTGCCGCGCTTCGCTCCCCCCCCCGCGGGCAGGGACCGCCCGCCCCTCCCTGGTCCCTTCCCACCCCCGGGCCGAGCGGAGCGGGAGGCCCCCGGGGGGCTGTGGGGTGACGGGAGGGAGGGAGGGAGGTGGGGGTGTCCCTCCGCGGTGGCCTCATGGCTGGTGATGGTGTGTGGGGGGGAACCGCTGTGGCCTGGCCGCCCCCTCCGTGCCTGGTGAGGCGGGGTGGGGGCCGCGGGCTCCCGGCCCAGGGAGAGGGGGACTGTCCTTCCCCTTCCTCGGGTTAGGGTACAGCTTGGGGGTGTGGGGGGGTGTCCCTTGTAGGACGGAGCCCTAGGGGAGCCCGGATTTTTGGGCTGCCTTCATCCTACACCCCTTTTGTAGAAGGCATCGTGCCCCCTAAAACACACAGGAACCTGCTGGGGAGCATCCCCAGGTGCTGGAGCAGGGTGGCCTGGCTGCACCCCCAGAGAGCCTGTAGCCTTGTCTCTGCCTCCCTTAGCCCAAACAAGCCACATCAAACAAAGGATGAGAATAATAAGAACGTGTTGTTTATTTTCTAGTCTGATCCCTCAGGTCCAGATGGCCACCTTGGGTGCGGAGGTGTGACGAGGTGGAAGGATGGAGAAGGACTGAGAGGGACGAACGAGGGATAAGTTCTATTTGCAACTGAGATAGGAACTGCAGAGGCTCCTACACCTCTTTTTTTATAGAGCGTACCACATACTTGGGCATATGTATGCTCCACCTCCCACTCGGATCGTGCAGAGTATTGTGTAATATTACCATCTGAATTTATAGAATTCACCGAATTGTTTTCAAAGGGGGGGGAAAAAAAAGCAGCTATTTCCCCCTCCTTTACAATCCAATTATAGATCTTTTGTCTCTTAAAGTACGAAACCTGAGCAGCTGAACAGCTGAGGATGAGTCTGGTTGGATCTAAGGATCCTTAAAAGAATGGGGAAACATTACTTCGTGCTGACCCCGTACATGTCAACCTCTTTAAGTATTCCTTTCTGGGTCTGATTTTTAAAGAACCTACTGTTAACATACCAAAACTCAAGCAATAATAATGTATTCTGTTCTTGTCCTGTGAGGGGGGAAAAAAAAAAAACTGTGAAAGGTTTAGAAAGAAAAAGTCCCAGTACTCTCACTGATGAGTGTGGGATCTCACCTCCCCCCCTGAAGAACAGCTATGCAGCAGCTCAATCCTATCCAGGAAGGATATATATAAATAATAATCTATTGGAGTGTCTGCTTCTGTGTTGGAAGATAGTTAAACACTAAATATAATAATAATAATCCAAATAACTGATGAGCAGCTTCACTATTTCCCTTCCCTAGGCGAGAGCTTAACTTTTAACAGCAGGTTTTGCTCTTTTTACTTGGTGTTTGGCTTTTTAAAATACAACAAACATTTGTGCTCTTTCATCTTGACCTCAGTTTTGAAACTCTTGTACCCTTCCATTCACACTGGAATTGGCTTATTATAATCAGGTTAGCTTCCAGTCCTCCCCAAGATTTGCATATATGCTTAACAGCAAGCATGACTAGCCCTGTTAAGTTCAGGAAGCCTCATGCACAAAGCCCTGTACTGACATCAAAACAAGTTATCCAGCATTTAGTTTTAAAATAGAGCCATGGAACTAATGTGTTAGTTGAAAAAGACATTCTGAGCTTATCATGGAGCCCAGAGACACGACTTTTAATTCAATTTCCCCACTGCTTCCAGTTTTTCAAGGGTGCAAGTTCAGCTGCATCACTCCAAATGAAGGCAGCAGCCTATTATATTTTCATTTCCTTCATCTTTACTCAAGTATATCAAACATAAAAAGGGGGAGAAAATTACCCTTCAGAACTGAGAATTGACCCTTTTTGTTTGTTGATTCATTAAGCCACAAAAAAAATGACTCCTTATGTGTTTGTACCTGGGCTTTGGCTGTTTGTTCTGGGGCCTTTTTTCTTTAGGGTCATTGAAATTCATACAGTCACTAAAGAGGTTAAAAGCCCAAGATCTTAAAGTGATTATTTCAGCTGACCCTAGCCTTGTGGAGAGAGTGTGTGTGTGTATATATGTATATTTATATATAATATATAGGTATATTTTATATATATTTATAGGTATATCTTATACATTTATTATGTATATGTACATTATATATTTATATGTATATTTTATCTATTTATATAAATAACCCTTATATTTATATATATTTATATAAATAACCCTATTCAGTCTAACTTCAGAGGCATGACACAGGCACCCAGCACTATCTCCTCAGTGGGGGTCCTTTATAGTTGTTTTTTTTAAATATTAGTATGCAAATCACAGTATTTAACCCCTTTTTTTTAGGTAAAGTGCTCCCAAACGATGGCTGACAGTGGAAGAATTCTGTATTTTTCCAACTGAACTCAGCTAAAAGGAGTTAACTCACTCTCCCTGAACAGGAAATCAATGAGGTTTGAAGATATATACTAACCTTTCAGTATTATTTAATAGAGTGTGATCCAACAGAGGGGAAAAAAGGAGTTATCAATCAGCCAAAGTGCTGACTGAATTGGTTGTGAGGCAGCACTTTGGCTGAACATCACATTAAAAGCTGTCTAAATCCCCCAAAACCATCTTCCTAGCAAGAAATCAGGCAAAACATCCCATAAACCACATTTTCTGGGAAACACTGACATTTTCCCAGTGCTGCCAGCCTTGAATGTAACTGCAAATGAGTGTGGTGAGTGAGATACATTAATTAGTGCTGGTGATTTTGACCTTCCCTCAATCTTACTCTTTCCTCTCTTGTTTCTTTTAGGTGGGAAAAGGAAATAAAAAGCCATAACCACATTCCCAGCCCATCACTCCCCTGCCCCACAGCCCAGGAAACAGCAGAGGGTGGAGAATGCTTTCCTTGGTTGCTCAGACATGGAAATATGAAAAGGTATTACTGTCCTTCCTACAGTTATCTCAGTCCTCAGATGTGTTTCTAATGCCCTGTTTTGTTCTTTTTCTATTATCACCCACTTGAAGATGGTTTGTTTAGTCTGCAGATGGTTTTCTAAGAGGCTGTAAATATTTCCAAAGCCTTGCACTGCAAGGTTTCTAGGTGCTGCCCAAAACATGGCAAGTATGATGTCTTTAAAAAAAAACAAACCCAATCCTGATCATTTGTAATGGCTCTTAAAACATAAAATAAACCCCTTGTTTCCTCTGCTTTTTCTTTCCTGGAAGTATCTAATAAACACAAGCCATAAAGTTGCTACTTCACAGACCTAATTAACCATCAAACAAAGCTAACAGGGAAAGGTTGTTTACAACAAGGGCTTCACTTTCCAAATACACACACAAAAGCATGGGTAATAAACTCAGAAACAAACACAGGAATAACAGGTAAATAGTAATTCAAGGTGATAATCTGTGTGCTCTGGGAGGGAGGCACAAAGAAATTGTATTCACATAACTGTTTATTATATATCCTTAGTAGAAACAGCAAACATATTTCTGGCAGGCCTAATGTATGGAATTTGGGATTTTCACTCAAACTGAGTGGTTTTTATCACTCAATTTAGTATTTTTAAGTATGTAAACTACACAAGGGGAAAAAAACCTCTAAGGAAAGGAATGGACATGCGTTATGTGTGAGCGTGGCCATGCAAGAGGCACCCTGTGCCTTGGCTGGGGTCAACTTTTCTTTGACTAGCCCTGTCAGGGCCACCCCCCTCTTTTAAAGTGCTGATTTTAAAGTATTTTAAACCTTGGCCTGAGTCACTGGCTCCATTGAGTAGGTGTTTTTTCTAACTTCTTTCATGAAACACAAATGTGATTTTTATTTTTCCCTCCAAGCAGCTCATCCCTCATTGAAACGTGTCCTCAAGTGCCACCTAAGCACTGGGACACTTGGTCTTTACAAACAGACACTGCTTTTCTACCACCAACCTGCTACATTTCCTGCTATCTATTTTGAGTTCCTGGCTGGTACATAACCACAGAAAATAAATCTGTGTGTACCTTTGGGGTCCCTGGGCCTGCAGAGCACCAGCTCCCCACCCAAAGTTCTCAGGATATTGGGGATTGCAGAAGAAATACCCTTTGGCTCTTGGTCAGTGTGCTGCCTCTGTACAGGGTTGATGGGTGAAGGAATGAGACCAGAGTGTGGAGCCCACACACCAGCTGTTGAGATTGCTCTTGCAGTCTCAGAGCATTCAACAGAAGCTCAGAAAGGAGAAGACCTACCCAGGAAGTTAGTGCCCAAACCAGAAAATACTTTCTGGAAGAATATTCAGCAGAAAGACTGATACTGAAGAGCCTTCACATACTATCCCCCTTTTGAGGGGGGATTCAGGTAAAGAAATCGCACCCTAAATTCCTATTTCAAGTAGTTTCTGAGTTCTGTCTGAACAGGTTATTCCCATGTTTTGAAAGCAAGCTCTATGCTCCAGGAGTCTCAGTATTTCTCTACAAGGTTGAGCTTTTAAGACTTCTCCACCTCTATAGCCATAGCTTTGTAGAGCCAAGAGGCCAGCCTGCCTTACCCCTGTCCCAAGACATCTCCCTTCCACTGTTCAGGGTTGTCTCACACTTGAGGAGAGGAAAGGGTGGTCCCTTATCCTCACCAAGCTGGGGTTCTTCAAGGCAGAGTCAGCAGGACACCACTGCACGTCCTCCAGCTCCCCTTTTTTGCAGTTCCTTTGTAGCAAACACATTGAATTTCAATGGAATTGGGGAAACATCCCACCAGTTCTATGCTCACTGTCCTCACCTAAGAGCAGAGTGAGGCAAAGGCCTTTTAAATGGCCCAGATATGAGCCAGGAGAAACCATATCTCATCAGTGCAGAGCATCTGTGCAGCTACAGCAGGACAACATCAACACCATCATATCAAACAGCTACAGCTGCTGTAGGGCTACCCTGAGTATGACATGGCACGAGCTGCAGCACGAGACACAACCCAGAAGCACAATGTCACCCTGTCTGGTGGAAAGGAGAGCTCAGAAAATTCTGGTAATGTTTTGGTTTTCCCTTGCTTGAGGTCAGAGAGCGAAACCAGATGCCACTGAAGGCAAAGATTAGAGAGCACAGAAAGCTGGCTACAACAATCCAAACTGACTCAGCAGCTACAGAAGGGGTAGAGAGTTGGGAAACACTGCACATACACCAAGTTCATATACCTCTTAAACACTTTTCTATAGCCCTGGGGACTGTGTGCTCTGAACACACAGGAGACACTTGGCACATGTCCCTTGGGTGGACTTTGGAATGACCAGCTGAACCTGACCGATGGTAATAGGGAAGAAGATGCCAAGCAGGAAAATATTTCTCCTGCAGTCCAAAGGTGTTCTCACAACCAACAGTCATACCATCCAGTGACTGCATTGCTAAGCCATTGATCTGCAGATACACCAGATTCAGCACAGGCTGAAGAACTTCCTGAAGGTGCTGAGTAAATATTCAGGTTCTCTTGTGCTGAGCTCCTTGCTGTTCCTCAGAACGTGCTATTCATCATGTCTTTGGTAGCTTTAAGCTAGTTCAGCTAGACTTTTGTGAGCTGGGATTGCAACTTGAGATTGAAGGGGTTATGTGTGCATTCTCTCCCATGGACAGGAAAGGATTTGGGATGGGATTGCAGTAATTTAGAGATAATTGCTGGGTTTGCTGTCAACTGCAGGCAGAATACACCGGTGTGAGCTCTTAAGAGCTGGACAGCTCTTCAGCAACCAAGCACCTGCCACCACAGGGAGAACTGTAGGTCCAAGACAGACCTAAAGTCACTTATGTACAACTTCTGTCATTTTACATCTGCCAAACTCGTGTTCCTGCTGGTGAGCCTCACACCTGAGAGCTTCCCAGAGGACCTCTGCAAAAGGGACTGTCTGCCCAAGTCTGAGCCCCTGCACTGATGCTGTTGGAGATGCTGAACCCAAGTGAATCACAGCCGAGTTACTGTCTGTTTGTGCCTTTCTCTGCATGACCCTTAACTCTCAGGGACACCTAACCCATCCAGAGGTTCACTAGAGTCAAGAAAACAAACACTTCCCATCCACCACCAAACCTGCAGGTAGATGCTTGGTTAGAGAATCCCTTTTTACAGGAGGCTTTGCACTTCCATCCTGCTCAGTGTATAACCAGCAGAAAATTATGTCTCTTTTTATAAGCACCTCTATAGATTTTGGGTTAGCAATTCACATTTCCAGGACTGTGATTATTAATCAGCATGTGAGTGGTGTGGGGGGTGTCCTAATACATAAAGATGTTTTATTTTTTGGGGGGAGTGAAGCATACTCATGCCTATTTTGAGCAGGAAGAAATAAAAGGCTTGTCAGAGGGGAAAAAAACCCCAATCTATTCTGTAGCACTGCAAAGAGGGGATTAACAACCTGCAAAGACCCTGCTGTACACAGGAAACTCTGGCAATTAACCATTTAGCATACAGACAGTGAGAGGAAGGGGAAAATTCTCAAACAAATATTGTCCAAGTCCATTTAGCATACAGACAGTGAGAGCTTCCTTGCAAGGAAGGGGAAAATTCTCAAACAAATATTGTCCAAGTCTCCTGGACACCACCTCAAGGCACCACTGCTCCACACCCAGCAGTTAAGTCTTTTGAACAAACCACAAAAGCACTATGGGATGTATTTCTAAAGGACTGATGAGATGTATCCTCCACAAGGTCATCAAGACAAATTAGAGAGCCAAAGGGTTTACATCACAAAAGTATCAGACTTTGAAACTACCTCAGAGTCCCCTTACTCCCCCAAACCCTGCTCTTCCATGTTTGCTGTCTGGACACATCCCACCCCGTGGAGAAGTTACACTTGGGTTACTCCAAGCACAAGCATTTACTCATGTGAGACCTAAACTCACCAAGGCAGAACCCTTTACTGCCCCAAACCTAAACTCACCAAGGCAGAACCCCTTACTGCCCCAAACCCTGCTCTTCCATGTTTGCTGTCCAGAGGCATCCCACCCTGTGGAGAAGTTACACTTGGGTTACTCCAAGCACAAGCATTTACTCATATGAGACCTAAACTCACCAAGGCAGAACCCCTTACTCCCCCAAACCCTGCTCTTCCAGGTTTGCTGTCCAGAGGTATCTCACCCTGTGGAGAAGTTACACTTGGGTTACGCCAAGCACAAGCATTTAGATACTCATAAGAGACCTAAACTCACCAAGGCAGAACCCCTTGCTCCCCTAAAACCTGCTCTTCCATGTTTGCTGTCCAGAGGCATCCCACCCTGTGGAGAAGTTACACTTGGGTTACTCCAAGCACAAGCATTTACTCATACAAGACCTCAACTCACCACAGCAGAACCTGCAGATGCAGCTGTCACAACCCCACGGTCACTCTCAGATCCCATCTGCTTACCTGATGCTTGTAATTATTCTTCATCTCTCCTCTGCTCCAGTGGGAACAACACTCACAGCCAACACCCACAGACTAGAGAGGTGGCTTGGGACATCCTGACACATCCCAAAATGCCAGGCTTCAGATGACATCAGCGTAGCTCCAGTACATCAAATTACTCCAAAGATCAAGACATGCATTTAAATTCTAATGACTTCACGTGTTCTAGAACCAAAAGATGCAACAACCTCTCCCTGGAGGGAGGCTCCAGATGACTGGCTGGTTGGTCTGGGTTCATCAACCAACCTCCCTCTGTTGATGCATCACACTTTGCTTATCATGAGGCCATCTGAACACCTTTCCAAAGCAATTAAACCCAGGCAAGTGGAATAAGCATGTTCTCAGTCCCACCTTGGCCACACACAGGGACCCTGAGCATCTCAGAGAAGGCAGGTTCTTGTAGCTACCAAGAGTTCCTCACTGAAGACCTGAATGAATTAAGATTGGCTTAGATAAATAAATGGAAAAGCTCAATGAATGGGAGGGAAGGGAATCCATGAAGCTCTTATTCACAAGGATGTTTTCTAGCCTGTAGTAGGTTTGTGAGGTATTCTATTTAATAAGATCCTCTTGGATGCAGTTTACAATGCTGCTGACTGAAGGAGCTCACCTGATACCAAGAAACAAAGATCTCTAAGCTTCCTTTCCATGCTGAGTGGAATTATTGTGCCCCTATTTCCCTATTGTGCCCCTATTGTGCCCCTGTTCCCCTAATTTCAGACTGTTCATGCCACATTTTAATGCCTCCACCCCCCCCAATACATGACATTTTTGTTAGTTATTTTAAGAGCTGAGCCTCAGGACTGACAATGGACTATTTTCCAAGCAGTCTAAATGTCTCTCTGAGGAACGAGCAGCCACTAAGGAGAACTGAAGCAGAGGATCCCTGGTTATAACTGATCCCACAGAGCAGAAGGAATGAGGATATAAGGTCTGTGTAAGGAAACACCAACCCTGCCAAGAGATAAAGGCAGGGAGAAGGTGCTTGGGGAGAGATAAAGGTGAAGAGAGAACAGATGGTTGGGGAAACCAGGCTGAGCAGAAAGATGGGGCAGCAGGATTGGTTTGACTGCTCAGGGAAAGGGGGGACAGAGTTAGACAGGATAAATTCTTCATTATGCTGAATTCCACTCTCATTATTCTGCTTGTGACTCATTTCCCAGACAATTTCCCCCTTTTCTTTACCTTACCAATAATCAATATACTAAAATATACTTGGAAAGACTGTTGAGAAGGGAGCAATGAAACCCCTGCTCCCTCCAGCAGAGAAATATGGAGAAGAAAAAAAGAAAGGCCAGGTAAAATTCTCCCATTTAAAAGTTTCAATGAGAATATATTTATCTTTCGCCTTGAAAACTGGGTTTGGGGTGCTTCCCCCTTTAACAGAACAAAGTCCAATGCCCAAAACATGGTGTCACCATTGTGTTTGCACACAGAGAAGTCCCAGGGGCTGAGTGCCAGATGCCAGCGAGGAGCAGATCCCATCAGACATCCAGGAGAATCTAATCCCAGCCACAGTCACACTGGTCACTATAATGACATCCCACTTCGCTTCTTTGAGTCCTTCCGTGCAATGGGACTGAAGGACAAGATCTCCTTGTAAATGTGCTCTGGAATAAAAACAGAACAAAATAATCCTGCATCTCACTGGCACACGTGGTTTTAGGGGACAGGAACACAAGCCTGGCTGTTCTGCCTGTGGAGAGGATGTGATGGGCACAAGCTGGGGGAAGAGACAGAGAGGAGAGAGGCAAATAAAAAAGGGGAGTCTGCTTGGAGAGATGGAGGGAGCTTTGCTGAACGTGTGAAAGGAAGAGCAAGGGGAAGGAGATGCACACATCATCGAGGTGCCAGTGAGCAGCTGCTGCCTCACTCGGCACGTGCACAGGAAAGAGAGAGACAGGGAATCCTGAGATCATAGAATCCCATACTGGTCTGGGTTGGAAGGGACCCCAAGGGTCACAGAGCTCCAACCCCCTGCCACAGGCAGGGACACCAACCTCAGGCCTGGAGCTACACAAGGTTGCCCAGGGCCCCATCCAACCTGGCCTTGGACACCCCCAGACACGGGGCACCCACCCCCTCTCTGGGCAGCCTGTTCCAGCCCCTCACCACTCTCTCTGCAAAGAACTTCCCCCTAATATCCAATCTAACCCTTCCCTCCTCCAGCTTCACTCCAGCCCCCTTGTCCTGCCATTGTCTATCCCTTTAAAAAGTTGATTCCCCTCCTGTTTATAACCTCCCTTCAGGTACTGCTAGACAGGAACTTCACAGGAGACAAACTGCTTACTTCTCCACTCATCTATGGAAAGCTTCTCATGTTCCAGAGAATCATCATAGGACTGTTGTGCTTCTGTCTCCTCCTCGATGTCTCGGAACTGGTCGAAATAGGGGTGAGCCAAGGCTTCCGTGGCTGTCAGGCGCTTTTCCACATCCAGCTGCAGCATCTTGTCAAGCAGATCCACTGCTGCAGAAGACATGAAAAGGGCTAAGCAGGGTGTGATGGAGAGCAACCATCCTGCTCCCTGACCCTGCATGTGATGGGACTGGTGTTTCCCCAGCACTGCATCTCCTAACCTCAAAATGAAGAGACACCCCTCAACCTGGCCAAGGCCTTGTGAAGCTCTCAGTGGGGACACAAAATCTACCCCACAGCAGCTTTGGGAGCTCTTCCTCACAACCAGAGGTGGGAATTGTGCAGAAATAACAAATCAGTCTTGAATCAGCCTCAAATAAGCCTCTCTGCACAGATGGGGCTGCAAGAAGGTACAGAGCAAGCCAGTAACTGCCAGCTGTTTCTCAGTTTTACTCATTTGCTTTCACTCTGACCCCTGCAACTCAAAGTAGTGTGAATGTGAGTAATCTATACAGAAATCTATACGGCCCTGGTAAACAGGAAGGCAGGAAACTCAGATACCAACTAGCCTGTCAGCCCCTTTCCCCTCGGTTTTACCATCTTAGTGCTTTCTTCCTTTCAGCTTTTTGAAGGGTTTTGCTCACTCTCACCTCTAATCTACCTGGGAAAAGAGCTCCTTGTAAGAGTTCTTACCCTGAAAACAGCACAGCTCCCCTGCCTGTTAAATACCAGTAGATCCAGGGGTTCAACAAAGAGTTAGGATCCAAGCTGTACTATAAAAATGAATAATAATAATAATAAAATACCACTGGAATGGGCTGCAGGGCTCTCTTAGCCCTTTATCAACCCCACAATGCCTTAGATGGGAGGCTGGGAAATAATAATGAACAGAGAAGAGCTGTTTTGTTTATCTAAATGCTACTGATCATATCATCACCTGCTTGGCTACAAGAGACAGCCAAAATTCATCCCAACTCTTCTACCAAGTGCACCCAACACACACAACTGTCCTAATCCCAGAATTCTCATCCCATGGCCTAGACATCCTGCTGTGTCCAACACCTGCTCTCTTCTGGCTTCTTGCTATGAGAGCCAGGAGTTTCTGTCTTCCTTAAATATTGTATGCTAAGGGGTTCATCATTTTAAAATGAAACAAAAATCAAGTAGAGCACCATTGTAGTGACAATAAAGAATCCATTTGCTTTTAATTCCTACATATTTGTTCCTGGGAGGAGCAGAGGCACAACCCACAAGGGAGAAAGCAGCAAGAAGTGATGAGAAAGAGGAGAAAGGATGAGAAAGAGGAGAAATGAGACTGGAGCTTTGCAGACAGCTGTAAAAACTCCTTCCTACAGCCTTTCCAGCTGTACAAACTCCTTCTACAGCCTTTCCAGCTGTAAAAACTCCTTCTACAGCCTTTCCAGCTGTAAAAACTCCTTCCTACAGCCTTTCCAGCTGTAAAACCTCCTGAACTACCCAGAGATGACTTACCCTGAGGATTGGCTTTGGGGAAAAGCACAGACAAATCCTTCTTGGGGATTTTAGGAAGGGACTTGATGTAACTTTTAGCCTGAAAGAGAGCAGAAAGCACCCATGGACAAGTGTGAGGGGGCTGTGAAATACAGCTCAGGGGGCTCACAGCTCAGCTGAGCAAAGGCAAGAGAACAGCAAGTCATCCCAGATGTCAGAACTGGCTTTATCACTTGAGATACAGAAACATCCCAGCTTTCAGGGCCAAACTGGAGAACAGAGGAGGTTGGTGGCTTGCTAGGGGTCAGGCACCTCCCTAAGAGTCCACTCCACTCCCACACCAGTTCCCAACACAACACTGGGTCCATCCGATGTGCCACCAGCAAAGAGAAACCTCTTCCTTGCTGGGGGAAAGACCTGCTGCTGCTTCCCTCCTGCTGTAGAAGCAGTGTCTCTCCCACCTCACCTCAGAGTCACAACCAAATTAACCTCTCCCCACTGCCCCCCTGCCAGCGAGACCCCAACCCACAGGGAACCTTCTTACCGCTTTGTCCTCCAGCTTCTCCACAAAGTCTTCTCCTGGATGCCCTGTTACCTTCAGGATCTGGGTCAGTTGGTCGAGGTCTGGCAGGCTGTGTTAAGGGTTTGTAAGGGTGGCTCAACCCCCTCCTATCTGCTGTTCTCCTCACCAAAAGACCCTCTGGTTCCTGTGGTGACCTCCTGGTAAAGTGGGCTGACACCTAGATTTCTCAGTAGACTCATTCATAAACACCCCATCACAATAACCCCCTCCCCCCCAAGAATTATTACCCCCTCTCCCCCCCAGGGAAAAGGTTCAGCTTGAAAGGATACAGTCTTTTCCTTTAAACAGCGTTTTCCCAGTGAGCATTTCTGCCATGATACAGCCAATGGACCAGATATCCACTGTCCAGAGAGAAAGGAGAGGGGAAAAAAAGGGGGGACACACCAGTGAAAAGGCAGCACTGATTGCTGGGGCTGTTCCCTAGGTACCAATTTCAATTTCACTCCCATTTCCCACCCTCCCCTGTTCTTTCTATGCTGCTGAAACCTCTGCTGTCATCATTTCCCACAGGCACCTCTCTCCAGGAGCTGGGCAACAGCTCTGGGAGTCGCTCTGCTCTGGGGAACACTGATGATAAAGGAGGAAAACATCTAGAGGATTATGTGAGGTTTGACCCAGGTGTGCCAGCAGGATCCTGGGGCTCGTCACCAAAGAGTCATGGCACTGAAAACAGCCCAGCTCACCTGTCTGGTTGTAATGCATCCAGTTGAGGATGACTTCTGGGGCTCTGTACCAGCGTGTGACCACGTAGCCAGTCATCTCAGCATCAGCATGTCTGGCCAAGCCAAAATCCAGGATCTGCAGTTCACCAAAGGAAGAGGGAGAAGGAAAGGCAGGAAAGGAAAAGAGAAATCCTACAGGCAAGTGAGAATCTATGAAGCGAATCCAATCAGATAATAACACCACAGCCACCCACAGGATGGTTGGAAGAACCAACAGGTTTGTCCTAATTCCACTGTGAGGTGCAAGCCAGCTGCAGAACCAGTTGCTGTATGAAGACCCTGCAGAAAGGATCGGTGCTGGGTGCTACCCTGAGGGTCACTTCCTTTCTTGAAGCTTAAGTTTCAAATCTCTGAGCTTTGTTTAATGTAACCTAGGTGAAGGCAGCTCCCAGGCCACCAGGACTCACCCTCTCCTATAACCCCCCGATGCAGCTGGCAGGGCACAGCCTCTCCCTCAAGCCTGGAGATGAACATGGCACAACCCAGAGACATTCACAGAACCACAGGATGTGTCAGGTTGGAAGGGACAAAAAATTGTTGTTCTGTATCAGAAAGAGTGTGACCACAGGGCCAGGGCAGGGATTGTGCCCCTGGACTGGGCACTGGTGAGGCTGCACCTCCAGTGCTGGGTCCAGTTCTGGGCTCCTCACCATCAGAAGGACATTGAGGTCCTGGAGTGAGTCCAGAGAAGGGCAACCAGGCTGGGGAAGGGGCTGGAGGGCAAATCCTCTGAGGAGCAGCTGAGGGAGCTGGGGGTGTTCAGCCTGGAGAAGAGAAGGCTGAGGGGAGACCTTCTCACCCCTCCCCTGCCCTGCCAGGAGGGTGCAGAGAGGTGGGGGATGGTCTCTTCAGCCAGGGGACAGGAGATGGGACAAGGGGCAATGGGCTCAAGCTGCCCCAGGGCAGGGGCAGGGCAGATGGGAGGAAAGAATTTTCCCTGAAAGAGGTGTGGGGCTGTGGCACAGGCTGCCCAGGGAGGGGGCTGAGTCCCCACCCCTGGGTGTGTTTAACAGCTGGGGAGATGAGGTGCTCAGGGATCTGGTTTAGCACAGGACAGGGACACTTGGACTCAGTGATCTTACAGGTGTTTTCCAACCTGGTGCTTCTGTGATTCTGTCATCCAGTCCCACCCTGCAGTGAGCAGGGACACCTTCACTAGAGCAGGTCACTCAGAGCCTCATCAAACCTGACCTTGAATATTCATCTCCAGGGATGGGGGCCTCCACCACCTCTCCAGGCCCCCTGTGCCAGAAAACATGTGCCAGGCCCCCTCACCAGCAAGCTGCAAGCAAACCCTTCAGAGCACTACTGAAAATAACCCTGTCTGGAATCACAGCCATCAGGTCAACAAGAACCAAAGGGCAACTGTGGTTGGATCCAGTTCTCCTTCAGGGATTGTCCACCTCACACAAGCATTGCTCAGCAGTACTGAATTTATTTAGGAAGTCCTTAGGAACTGCTGTGCCACAGGAATTACTGTCACAGGATGTTCATTCCAAGTCTTAGGCCCTGATTCAGCAAGTTACATCAGCAGATGAGTATTTCCCACTGCCTGCAACCACCAGGTAATGAAACACCTCAAATTGAGCCTCAGAAGAGAAGAGGAAACAAGACAGTGCTGGATTCCAGCTGGCAGAGAGGTCCCTCCACCACCCACCATGCTACATGCTACAGGAGGGTGAGTTCCCACCTACCTTTAGCTGGCAGTCTTCGTTCACAGCCAGGTTGCCAGGCTTCAGGTCCTACCAGAAGACAAGAGCAGAGTCATGAGGATGTTTTGATT
Organism: Laterallus jamaicensis coturniculus; assembly: GCA_022605575.1. Taxonomy (NCBI): domain Eukaryota; kingdom Metazoa; phylum Chordata; class Aves; order Gruiformes; family Rallidae; genus Laterallus; species Laterallus jamaicensis. The sequence continues at coordinate 4,046,687 of JAKCOX010000038.1, forward strand.
TGTGATGCATCAACCTGAGCCCCAGCTGAACCTCTCCTCATCTTTGATGGGGTCCTACAACACCCCAAGTCCAGCATGGATACAGCAGAGAGAGCACAATACTACACCCTGCAGCTTTAGATGACTACATTATGTCTTCTGGAACCCCTTTCATTCATAAAGCCTCATAAAATGCTTCTGAGCTGATCAGAAAACCCAACATTCCCTCAAAACACTGCCCAAAGCAGCAAATCCCACCAAGTGTAGGGTGTGTGTGTGGGGGGAAAGACACCACAGACACCTTGGAGCGGCCCAGGCTATTAGCAAAATGATGCTTAGGAGTTGTTTAGCTTTACAACTGAGCTGTATTTCTGCTAAAGAGATGAAAACCAGGTGTAACAGCACATAGGAACTCACCCTGTGGATGATCCCAGCTGAATGAATGTACTGCAATAAAAAGAGAAGCCACAGCGTCACCACCAGCAGACAGGGCTTTGTGTTCTCCAGCAGAGAAACCAGAGCTACAAACAAGAACTTGCTGAGAGCACTGCTCTGCAGCCAGCTGCAGGTCCCCAGCCCCCAGGGTTTGGAAAGGAATCTCTGCTCTGAATTTCTGACAGGAGTGGTAATTATATCACCGGTCTAACGAGGAGGCAGAGAGCAGAAGAGGAGATACAGGGTGATCGTTGCTTAAATGAGGAGCTTAGAACTATCAAAGGCATCAGGATTACTGGCCAGAGCCTGGTCAGTACATGACATCCAGGCTGTGTTGGTTTTGGTGTTGAACTGTGTGAAAAGTAACTGGGAATGAAACCACCAGATTGGAAAAACTGGGGCTGTAATGGATGGGGCTGTAATGGATGGGGCTGTAATGGATGGGGCTGTAATGGATGGGGCTGTAATGAGCAGCGGGACCTCCAGGGTTCCTCTTCCCCTTGTTTAAACACCAGCTGACAGTCAGCTGGGGAAAGGTGGTGTTAGGGTGGAACCCCTTAATGCGTGGGAGCTGCTGGCCTGGCTCTGGTGAGGGATGTCAGGGAGGGCAGCGTTATGACACTGTCTCTGCATCACAGGGTTTGCAGCCATTGCTTTCTGCTCTCTCAAAGCCAGTTAAAGCAGCACATCCCTTGTTCTCAGGGGATGCCACAACCCCCCCAGATCATCCTACATGGTGTTAGGTTGGGGTTGGTTATGGTGACCCCAGAGGTGATGTGCAGAGGAGACACAGGGAGTCACTGAACTCCTCCAGACCCACCTACCTTCAGCCCTTTCAGCATTTGGTACACCAGGTACTGGATCTTCTCGTCACTGAACTCATGTCCCATGATCTTCTGCAGGTCTGTCCGCATGTAGGGCATCACCAGGTAGCTGAAAGGCAGCAACACAAGGCCCTGAGCCTAGGAGAAAAGCAAGAGGCAACCAGACCAGCCTTGCTCACCCTTGGCCTTTCCCTGTGGCCATGCACCTCGCTGTAACTAACACTACCTTGTGGTGACAGCATCCCCAGCGCAGCCTGCAGTGATGCTGCTGAGAACTGCCCTTCCTCCTCCCCTCCAATCAGACATATCAGAGTACTAATGAGGATCTTCCCAACTTGAACGAGCCTGAATTAGCTGACTGGAGGCATCAAGTGATGCTCAGTTCCGAACAGTCTGACACCATCTGGGAGCTGAAGTATCTTGCACAGCTTTAGAGTCTTGGAAAACCGCTGTGCTGGCTTCCACATTTATCTTCATAATGTTCTCCAGCCCTCCCTCAGAAGACAACATCCAACTTCCTCCAGTGTTTGGCCTGCCTGCTGAGACTGCTAATTAGCCAACGACCTTCCAGCAGGAGCTGCTCTGAGCCCCTTCAAACACTTCTCCTGCGGGCTGCTCAGCGTGCCCAAACCTGGGGGCATGCTGCTGGTGCCCAAGGATGGGGAAGGGAAAAGATTCTTCCAGTCTGACCATCAACACTGAGGGAAATGCCAAAAAAAAACCCCAAAACACCCAGCCAGAACCAACATGACAAGAAAGCCAGGTCTTTACAGTCCTGTTCCACTACCCCAGGGCCTGGTGATCAATACTTGTCCTGTTCCAACTGCAGGCTCTTAGCTCAGGAGCCACGGGCAGCACGTTAGCAGGGATCATGTCACACGTGATACACCATGGAACAGAATATCTGTGCCATACATGGGTCTGTGGGCACTGTGTCCTCCCAGCTGTGGGCACAGCCTGGGGTCAGTTACGGAATTCTGGGTGCTTTGGCCATGGGAATTGATGCTTCCCCCTGGTATTTGGGAGTGTCTGACCCCTTTTCAACTCAGACTGTTGGACTGCACCTTGTCCTGCTCTGAAATCCTCCTGCTAAGTGCCAGCATCTAGATAAGGTGAACACAAACTCCAGACTTACAAGTCCTGGAATCCATGGTAGGAGGGGGCAGAGGTGAAGACATCAAGCAGCCCAATGACCTGATGGAGGAGAGAAGCCCAAAATTAAACCCAGAAAGTGTTTGCTGTGCACGTGGGACTCGGGTAGCAGCTCTCCATCAGCACACACACAGACAACTCCAGTGAGGAATCCCAGCACTCCCCATTACGCTGCCCAGCTGCTTTTCCTCTAATCCACGGGTGCACCCATCACCCATCTGCTGCAGCCTGGCACTGACAGGGCACAGCACACAAGTAGCAGCTAAACCCTGAGGCTGCCCACATCGTTTAACAGGACCTCTCAGGTGAATTTGAGGGGTGATGCCACCAAAAGGGGTCTTGCTCCCTGGCAGCAAGAACCCCCCCCCCACCTTGTTTCAGCAGGAACAGAGAGGCATGAGGACTTACATTCTCATGCTGCATGTGCTTCAACAGCATCAGCTCCCTGTAGGCTCTCTTGGCAAAGATCTCTGACTGGAACGGGCGGCACAGCTTCTTGATAGCCACTTTCTCCCCTGTCTTCTTGTCTATGGCTGAACTGTGGTGGACAAAGAAATAACAGTTCTGATGTGGGCAGTGTGTTTTAACAAGTTTTGCCATACCAAATGTCTTCTCCTAGAGAAAGCTAACTCTGGACCTTGCAGAACAGCAAAGAAAGGCCCCTTCATCCTTCCTGAGGAGCTCTGCCTGCAGCTCCAGCTCGTTTCCACAGATGAACAGAGCCACAAGAGGAGGGAAAAGCATGGTTAAAGGTTAGAATTAGTCCTAACTCTGCCTTCTCCTTCCTCAACACACAGTGATAAGGAAACAGTGATTCCTGCCTTGCCATCTGCCTGGAGGTTTCATCTTCTGAGGCACCTCAGCTGCCTTTGCTGTGTGCTGGAGTGCAGACAGTGGATGTCAGGCACTGAAAGTTCAGGCTGCTGGAGTGGATTCTCCAGCATTCAGGTCTTTGCTGCTGTTTTCATGCTGCTGTGGGAAAGCAGGTGTGCCTGAAACTGGGAGCCTCTTCCCAAGCTAATGAAAACACGGTCCAACAGCTGGAGATGTGATGGGGTATTCCCCCTGGTGACACTGGCTGTTGGAGACCCTGGGTTTCACTAGCAGGGATGGAGGTCACCAGGCAGAGGTAGCTGTGAGTTCAGGGCTCTTGCTGAGGTTTTCTGGAGGGTTCTCAGTGCACAACATCACACATGGGCACCTCAGCCCTTCCTTGACCCCTCCAAGAGGCAAACAGTTGAAGAAAGGGGGGTTTCCCTGCCAAATCTTGATGTAGGTTTCCCCATCCTCTGTAAAGCTGTCTCTCATCTCCAGGGGAAAGGGAGGGGCTGTAAATAGGCATGTTTAACCCTACAGCTTTGATCTGGACAGGTAGCCAAGCCCATGTAAACCCTGGTGCTATCACTTTGCACGTGTCCTCCAGCCTGGCATCAACACATTGCTCCTGCTTCCTTCTCTGAAGGGACACGATTCACCCACCACAGCCCCTGAGCACCAGGCACCAGCCACTGCTCCTTCCTGGAGGCTCCCAGAAGACAGGAACAGGCAGGTACCATAAAGCCATAAAAACCCCGTGACCTCAGACGCTGAACAGGGAAACGCCACCTCTAACACTGTAATCAAACAATGCGTTTTGCTGGCTTTATGGTACCAACACAGACTGGGCTGGGTTGGAAGGGACCCCAAGGGTCACAGAGCTCCAACCCCCTGCCACAGGCAGGGACACCAACCTCAGGCCTGGAGCTACACAAGGTTGCCCAGGGCCCCATCCAACCTGGCCTTGAACACCCCCAGGGACGGGGCACCCACCCCCTCTCTGGGCAGCCCCTTCCAGTCCCTCACCACTCTCTCTGCAAAGAACTTCCCCCTAAGATCTCATCTAACCCTTCCCTCCTCCAGCTTCACTCCATCCCCTCGATGCCAGTAGAAGTGGGACTGTCCTGCTCCGCATGGCTCTGCCTTTGTTGGGTGCAGGGGGGTTATCAGTTCCTTGCTGCAAATCCTGGCAGTCTATCCTGGAGCTTTCTCCCACCATCTGGAGATGGTTGTGGTGCAGCTGGGGCTGTCACCAACTAGCATCTAACAAGCAGACACAACCTCCCCAATACCACCCAACCACCTCTCTGCTCTCGGCCACCGAGGTCCCTTCCCATCACTCAAAGTTGTCACCCAACAAGAGGAGACACAACCTTTGAAGTGATGGTGATTTCGGCCTGGAAAGGCAAAGGATGTGAGAAGACTCCCAGGGTTACATTCACCTGCAGCCAAATCACTGCAGGTTTGGCAGAACCAGCGAGGGGAGAAACACACCTTCACCGTTCCAACTGAGTTAGTTTCTTGGCTGCTCAGAGGGGTGTTAAAGCCGGCAGCTCCCAGTAATGCTGCAGTAGGAATGCTTCCCAGTAAATCCCAGCAGAGGACAGCAAATCCTAACTCCACAGGCTCCCACCCCTGCTTTGCACAGGAATTAGCACCGAACCCTTCGTGCTGAGCAGCATCCACAGGGTACCACTGCCACCCATCCCTCCCTTCCAGAGGGTACCACTACCACCCATCCCTCCCTTCCACAGGGTACCACTGCCACCCATCCCTCCCTTCCAGAGGGTACCACTACCACCCATCCTGCCCTTCCAGAGGGTACCACCACCACCACCACCACCCATCCCTCCCTCCCCAGCATCTCCAGAGCAGCTGAGACTTTCACAGGGATCAGTGACAGATTTGTTGCCTCATCATTTATCTTTTCTACTCCACTAAAACCCCAAACACACAAATACTTTCTATTCTCCTTATGCTAAAGCTGTATTAATTAATTGTCTATCAAGCTACATCTATATCAGTCTATCCAGTGTTATTACATATCATTCAATCCCAAGGAACCACAGAATCCCAAGGTTGGAAAAGAGCTTTAAGATCATCAAGTCCAACCCTTCTAGAGGAGCTTGGGAAGGATTTATCTTCCCTGTTTCATCCTCTCTTTATTCTTGTTCCTGCTCACCTTTGTGCTAACACCCAGAAAGTGCTACTGAGATGTTAAAACCCCATCAAGTTTAGCCTGGCCTGATTTCACAGGACTTATTTAAGCACCTTAAATGCACCTGAGCAGCAAAGCAAGGAAAGGAAACCCTGGGTCCTGTGCAGACAGGGGACAAGGACAGAGCCTGGGCCCTGGGGTTTGGGGATCTGTGCCGTGACAGGCAGCAGAGAGACTTTTCCCCAACACCTGCAGAAGCTGACACACCTTGGTTTGTTTTTTTTTTAGCTCAGTGTGTTATGAAACTAGGGCCCCATCCAGATCCTATCAGTAGACTGGTTCATATTTAACCTTCCAGAGTCACCCGTCTGATGAACTGATTCACTCACAGCAGCTCGTGCTGCTCCCTCATAGACTGAGGTTTCTCAGCAGCCAGGAAGCAAGTTCCCAGTCTGTTACTGACCCCAGTTTGCAGGAATTCCTGTCTGGTTTATGATTCTGAGCTGGAAGCAGTATCCAGGCTGGGTGATACCATCCTGCTCCTCTCCCCAGGCAGCCCAGCATCGGCTGCCTCAGATGAAGCAGTGAGGACACGCTGCAGCCAGCCCTGGCCCAGCACCCACTTCTCAGCACCAAGAATTGCTCTCAGACACTCAGGTATCTCCCCTGACTTTGCTGCCAGGCAGAAATCCCACCTAAACACAAGCTTGAGACCCCAAAAGCTGCCTGACCCCCAGCGTTGAGGTAACACCCCAAGCTGCCCCAGCAGCCTTGCCTACCTGGCCCTCGGGCTGCTGCCTGAGGACACAGGCTGAGGAGAGCTCGCTGTGCTCTGACCCCACCCGGGGCGACCACGGGAGGAAACATCTGCATTTCTTCGGGTGACCGAGTCCCCAACCCTCAGCAGAGCGAGAGGCAAAGTGCCTTCATCACACATGCAAATATCCTTTCCTAATGGAGGGGTACCAACAGGCACCTCCTCATTTCCCCCCTGGCGAGATACTTTAAATGCCCCCAACTCGCCCTGCGCAGCTGCCTGCGGTCCGGGCAGAACCCCACTCACCACACTGAGCCGTAGGCTCCGGACCCCACCGGGTGGAGGGACGTGTATCTCCTGGGCAGCTCCCAGAGGGTTTTGTTCACCTCTTGTCTGTAAAAGCCTCTTCTCCTTGTGATGTTCATCGCCCGGCGGGTGCGGGACTGCCACCCCCCCAGAGTACCGGAGTACGGGAGGGCTTCTGGGGTGAGAGCCCGTCAGCGAGGCCTGCTGTGCTGGTAAGAAACGCTCTAGCAAGTTTCCTTCTCCGTTTTCAGCTGTTGCGAGCGTGAAGGGACATGTCTTTGGGCCCTCCTCCCTCCGCCTCCACATTGGCAGGGATGAGGCATCAGGTTTCCTGACACGCCTCGGTCGTGTACAGGTGCCTCTGGACTCTGCCACAGGAGCTGAGCACCCAGCCCCGCAGCAGACACACCTCCAGGAGCTCCACTGTCACCTACAGCTCTTGTCCTCCCGCCTCCCCCGGGCCACCAGCCCAGAAATGTCCTCGTGGGGCTCGGAGGGGACCTCGTGAAAGCCCTGTGCTGAACAAGGTGATGAGTAAGGACTTGTCGAGCTGGGGAATCCAGGGAACAAGCCACAGCGCCTCGTCAGACAAGCAGGGACATCCTTCTGCCCAGCTCTTGGAGGACAGCGCCAGTGCAGAAGGCCACCAGGATGTCACATCCACAGGAGAACCGGGAAGCGATGGTGATTTCCTCCCTGCTTTCCCGGTAGGGTGTGGTGAAGACAGGCTTGAGGTTCTCTACCTTCATCCAAGGGACTGCAGCAAGGAAGTTCAGGAGCAGCTGTGAGATGGGAGCATCCCGTGACCTGGCTATGCCTGAGGCTTTGGGGAGCCTGGGTTCAACCCCTGCAGCAGGCCTAACCCCTTCTCCTGTCTTCTTGGGACAGCACAGGGCCCCAGTGCCCTGCTGTGCTGCTGGCACACCCAGCCTGCGAGGACCATCCCTGGTAAGCAGGGAAGACCTGGACATTTTGCTCCAAGGGGGGAGGCTGAGGTGGGACTCCCCCTCCAGAGGAAGGTGCATCCTACATCCTTTCCAAAGGAGGTGACTAAGCTGTGCCTTACTGAGCCAGCCCAGCTGCTTACACCATGCCCTACAACCCACCCCATGACCCTGCTCATTGCCTCATCTCCAAAGGCATCCGTGCTCTGAGCTCCTCAGTGCTGCAGGATCCCCAAATAAACACAAAGTGCTGGAAAAGCCCCATCAGGGGTTTAGGAAGGGCTTGTAACCTCCTCCCAGGCTGCCACACACACCAGCATCAACCCCTGCGTTCTCCAAGCAGCCACAGTCAGGTCTTTCTCTAAGTCACAACCTAGGGAGAAGGTGCACAGTGGCACTTGGTGTTACGTAGGGAGGTGTCAGTAAGCCCTGGCTGTGACAGCAGCAGGCTCAGGAAATAACCCAGTGATGGGCTCAGCTCTATAAATACACCTGTGAGCAAGAGGCCTTACAGTCAGGGCTCCTGGCACCCAAGCGAGCGTGTAACTCGTTTGTCATTTTACAAGCACAACTCTTGCTCAAGTACATGTGCACACGCAGGTGATTAGTGCACAATTAGGAGCTCTGAGCTTCCAGGGAACATCCTGGCTGCACAGCTGATTCCTCTCTCTAGTGAGCAATCTCAGTCAGAGGGAACCTCGAGTTCAGTAACTGGGTTTTCCAGGTACAGGGGTTTGTTCCCTCAACTCTGATCCATGGAGCTGGTCCTGGGCAGGCTGGTTTCCCTCACTCCTCCCAGTTTGTTCCAAGGTGAAAACAAGCAGGGAAGTGGCTTCTCCAGGGCTGGCTGAACACCCCTGCATCTCCCTTTGTACTCTCAAGTGAGCTGCTACCCAGCTCTGCGCTGGGGATGTGGTTGGGGGATCAGCACGAACCACCTGGGGAGTTGGGGTATCAAGGTGTTCGTTGGTGTGAGGAACACGGCTCTGTTCAACTGCAGCATCCCTGCTCCCATCAGCACCCTTCTGCCTCTGACTAAATGGCAGCTGAAAAGGGGAAGAAAAATCACTTTTAAATAGCAAAGAGACAAAACTGGTACCACTAGGGAGGGCCCCAGGCCCCAGCAAGGAGCAGAACGCTGCTCTGTTGTGCTGAGTAAGCATTTCCCCACAATAAACATCAATTTCTTTGTTTTTCCTGTGTCCCTACTCGTGGTCAGAGAGTTTTGTAGCAGGGAATTCACTGGGGACACATGAATAGCAGAGTGTTGACGAGCTTTGGCTCCCCCCTGACATCACAGATGCAACCCTGCATGGCATGAGGGAGAAACTTCCTCCCCACCCCCCCCAAACCCACCCCCTCAGTGCCAGAGCTTCACAAGCACCCTCAGCGCAGTAAATCTGAAAAATAGGTTTTATTTTTTAACCAGTGGTATCGTGACATCTTATCCAGCAAAACCAATGACAGCAAAGTCCATGGATAGAAACAAAATAGCAAGATCTCCTCTTTGAAGTGCATTCCCCTCCCCCCCCCCCCCCCCCCCCCCCATCCCATTCAGGCCATGGGCAGCTGAACAGGGGTGTGCATGCCCCATGGGCTCCCATCAAGGGTACGGACTCCGAATAAACCATTCCCACTCACACACACACACAGACACACACACAGACACAACGTCTCTATTCTTTAAAAATCTTTAGCAATATCTCAGCATTAAATCACACTGTAGCATCTACACAGAAAACTGCTGATAAAAATAATCTTGCTGTAGGTTTACATTGGATATCTACATGTCCATTGGAATACCTCGACTGGCGGTCCAGTGGGAAAAGGGAGCTTTTCTGTCTTGATTTCGCTGGGCTGAGGAAGAGTTTTTAATCCCAGAGCATGAAATCACATCACAGAGCTGTAGGGGTTGGAAGGGACCTCAAGAGATCATGAAGTCCAACCCCCTGCCCAAACAGGGTCCCTAGGACAGGTCACACAGGTATTCTCTCTCCACCTCACCCCAGACCCTCGTTAAGTGTTTGACCCGAAGAGATCATTGGAAAGTAGCCTAGGAAGAAGCATGGCTTTGTCATCTGCGTCCCATCCCTTTGTGCTGGGATAAAAAACCCACTAGGAACAGTTCCTCTCTGTCCTGTGGGTAACAAATACTGTGAAAGCCTCTGTCCTCACATACACAACAGGTATGGTGCCCACACAGGACATCACATCTCCTCTGTGAGCCCTACGCTGGGGCTCGAGCTCCCTAGGTACAGCTGGGCACAGGATGGTGCTGGGAAACCTCCCTCCCACCACTCTCCCCGACTCTGGGCCTTTGGGTCACGCAGAGTCCTGGAAACACAAAGTGTTTGAAGCAATGTTTGCACCCAAACACACTCCCTTTCCTGGGTGTCCTGGGGCAGAGATCAACCTGCTTTAAAAAAAAAAACCCAGCCAAGAAGCTCTTATCCAAGAGGGTAAAAAAAAAACCTCTAATAAGTGTTAGTTTTATATATATATAAATATTTATATTTATAGATATAGACAGTGAGAGGGAGATTGTGGTTTATGCATGCTGATTCTTTTTTTGCTTTGGATTCCAATACTTTAAAAAAAATCTTTTCAGGAAATAACTGGAAATAACTTAAGTTCTGGCACAAGGTGCCACAGTTGTTTCTCTGAAGCACATTTTTTTATGCTCACTCTCAGGAGAACCCCTCCATCCCAGCTCTCCTCCTCTGTAAGCAGAAGATTAGAACACAAAGGTGCATGTTTCTACGCTGGGTATTTCATCCTTTTCTTGTCAGAGCCTCCTGAATGGCAAGAGGAAGGATGCTGTGATGCCATGGCACTGGCTGAGGTGCTGAGAGCAACAGTTCCTCAATGATTTAACTGCCCCAGCGCCATCCCCAAGAAGGCAACGACACAAATCAAGCGGCTCTACGTGCACATACAGCTAACGACATGCAAAAACAACCCACCCCACCTTGTAAGGGACAAAGATACACACAATGTGAGGCTAGAGAGAATCTTCTCCAGCCTCTGTCTCCTGGGAGCCTCAGAATGAGAGGAGGGGAAGAGGGGGAAAAAAAAGATGGGAATACTCGATCCAGGGGTAGAGGCTGTTGCCTTGCAAAGGTATTTCCTGACAGCATTGAGTTCATGCCTGGCTATCTGGGAGCCTTCACCCTGAAAAACAGCAGGTCAGCTTTGCACTCCAGACTTCCTTTCCCCTCTCTCCCCATTCATTTAAGGCACAAACATATTTACAGTTTCAAACAAAAGCTTTTCACGTTCCAAGAATCAGACAGAAGGCCTGTAGCGTTCTGCCACACCAGGAAGATCTGGATGTAAATCAGCCATCTGGCACCAAACAAGGACACCCCTCGACCCCACCTTCAGTCCTGACAAAAACAAACACAGGACTCGAAGCCCATAAACCAACTTCCCTTATTTTGAGGTTACTTAATTGTAGAAGAATTGATAAACGGCAACGATTGCATCCAAAACTTGAAACATCAACTTCCCCACCTCACCCCAGCAGTGCAAACTGGTCAAGCACTGTAATGCTGGAAGGATTGAAGAGCAGTGGGAACAGGTCTGCAGAGCCCTGCTCCGGGCTGAACACAGAATACAAGAGAGCATGCAGCATGTTTACATAGACTCAGCTTTCTCCCCCACCCTCCCCCCACCCCTCCCCAATTCAACACACACAAAACCCCTCCACCACGGAGAATATTGTTGTGACGAGGCACTTGAACGATAATCGGAGAGTCCCTATGAAAGGCTTTCCCCTCACAGTGAAGTGGGACACGCAGAAGAGAGCAGGTTCTCAGGACTCCATCTCCTCTTGGTCCAGCGGTGGTGGCACAAAGCTGATTACTTCATCGTAAGTCAGGCCTGGGGAGAAAAGCGTGGCAGAAACTGAGCAGCACTAAAGACATCCCTCATCCAAGAAAACTAGCAACACTCTTAAAGGCTCCAACTCTTATTTTAAATGGAAAACGTGGTTTAATTAAGACAAAACGTGGTTTAATTAAGAGAAAAGAATGGTTACACCGTGCTCAGAGACCAACAGACCCAGTAAAAGATACTTCCTGAGAGTTGGAGAGACATGAATAAATTTGAAAACATAAAGACACAAGAAACTACGTCATCTACGTGTTTGTATGCTCACAGTAGTAATTAGTCACCAGGGATTATGCTAATTATGTGGACAGCACATGACAGATTCACTCAGTGTGGGGACTTGGGAACAAACAGGACATCTGTATTTTTATGAGTTTCTTTTGTGCCCCTTCACTGCCAGGGCTTGGCTGGAGCACAGCTTAAGGAACAGACCCTGAGGGAAGCAGGCTCTCTCCCATCCCCCAAACTCACTTTTCCATTCCTCAATCTCAAGTTCTCTGCTTTCAAAAGACTGGTCGTAGGGATCTGCCACTGGTTCATCGTCTGGGTCGTGATACTGAGCAAAGTAGGCGTGAGCCAGTGCTTCAGCTGCAGTGATTCGCTTGTCTGTATCCAGTACCAACATCTTCTCTAGCAAGTCCACAGCTGCAAAAGCACCAAAGCAGAACAGAGGGTTTTCCACAGCCTGTACACAGTACTCAGGGACCTAAGTTCCCAAAACATCGATGAGGAATCTCCAGTTTCTCAGGACCCACTCAACACCCACCATTTCTTCCTCTTCGCCCATCAGCCCATGTGTATGTGGTTAATTTGGAAAGGGAATGGAGCTCTGGCCTGAACTGCTGCAGGCTAAAGAAAGCTTTGGGACAAGGCTTGGTGTCCCAGGCTGTGGCAGGGGCAGGCTGGGCACAGGGGGAGAAGCAAAGCCTTACCCAGTGGATTGGCACCGATAAACACATTTTCAAAGTTCATTTTCGGCATGTAAGACAAAGACTGGATGTAGTTTCTTGCCTGTGGAAATAAAGACTCTGTTGAAGTATAAAACAATCCAGCCACCATGACAGAGTATACTTCAACCATCCTAAAGCATGGGTTATTGTGGTCTGTCTCCTCACTTTGCCTTCTCTTTACTGATTCTGATACTTACTAAGCCCGTCGGTGTTATCCCTTCCCATCTAAAGGCCACTCGAGACCACAGAGGAAGAGCTGACGTTACGTGGGGTTCATGCAAGAGTGAAAAGCACGAGAGCTGACAGCCCTGGAGCCCTGGCACGGCTGCGTGCAGCACTGTGTCTGCTGGTGAGCCACACAACACAAAACTAGCCCACATCCCGGCTCTCCTGAGTCTCAGAAGTGATTGTGATCTGCAGGGAGGGGATTGTGCCCCTGTACTAGGCACTGGGGAGGCTGCACCTTGAGTGCTGGGTCCAGTTCTGGGCTCCTCACCATCAGAAGGACATGGAGATCCTGGAGCGAGTCCAGAGAAGGGCAACCAGGCTGGGGAAGGGGCTGGAGGGCAAATTCTCTGAGGAGCAGCTGAGGGAGCTGGGGGTGTTCAGCCTGGAGAAGAGGAGGCTGAGGGGAGACCTTCTCCCCACCTCCCCTGCCCTGCCAGGAGGGTGCAGAGAGGTGGGGGATGGTCTCTTCAGCCAGGGGACAGGAGATGGGACAAGGGGCAATGGGCTCAAGCTGCCCCAGGGCAGGGGCAGAGCAGATGGGAGGGCAAAGTTCTTCCCTGGCAGAGTTGTGGGGCTGTGGCACAGGCTGCCCAGGGAGGGGGCTGAGTCCCCACCCCGGGGGTGTTTAACAGAGGGGAGATGAGGTGCTCAGGGATGTGGTTTAGGAACAGGAACGGCTGGACTTGATGATCTTAAAGGTATTTTCCATTCTGGTGATTTTGTGATTCAGAAGCCTGTGGTGAGGCACACGCTGTCCAAATCTCAAGCCTTCATTTAGTACAAAACCACTTTGCTGAAGAGCAGCAGGTAGATAGTTGCCCACCCAGTGCCACATGAGTGTCAGAGAAGCAAGGAACGCTGCCAAGGGAAGCCCTGCCCTGCAAACCCCCCACATCTGCACAGGTCTCACCTCGTGGCTGGGCATCCTGTTAATGAGATATGCAGGGGGTGTTCCTGTCAGACGCATGATCTGCTGAAGCTGGTTAATATCTTAAGTGCCTAGTCAAGGGCTTTGTTAAAAAAACTGTGCAAAAACCCATTTTAAACAGAAAACAGCTGCATACAAAGCATCTTTTCTGCAAACCACAAGGCAAAAGCCACACAGGCAGGGTACAGTGATCTTATTTCAAATACTCATGAGAAGTTTAGTAATTGCACTAGTGAACACTTAAAATGATGGAGAATTACTGCTCAGTCAGTAACAGTGTCAGCACAGAAAGTATTTCTGTCTGCAGTAAGCAGCATTACACTACAACACAGTTACATTCACATTTCCCAACAGTTTTAAGGCACCAGAACAGAGGTTTCCTTTGGCTGAAGCTGCTCCTCAAAATTTTTTTTTTCCTAGGCTGCTGCAGGTACAGCCAGCCTGAGGAAAACAAATTAAAATTAAAACAGAAACAAAAATTGTATCCTCTGCACTGGTTAGCAGCTTTTTTTTTTCCCCTTGCCGCATAGAAAGTACTTAAAAACTCCTTGTGGTGCAAAGTGAAATCGTTTCACAACCGACACCTCCTTCTAAACAGCTTTGAATGCACTCTGATATGTGGGCGAGGTGACAGAAGGCAATAAATGCAAAATTAGCAAAACATTAGCATTGCATAAGACAAAGTTAGCTGATGTCAGTCAACAGACAGAGAAAGTAAGAGCAGTAATGCGGCAGAAAACCAGGATTTGTTACAGTGACACACTGAAGGCCCTCAAACGTTGAATAGTTTTGCCACCTCTGTAGGAAACAGAGCAAACACTTCACTGCATTTGGTTTCAGACCAGACCCCTTAATTCAGGTCTAGCTAAAAGCAATGATTCCATTGTGCAACGTTTAAGAAGAGACCCACTTCCAGCTTACTTATGCAAACTAATCTTTTGCTTAACCCAGTCAACCCTTAAGCTTCTCTCTCTCTCTCACTAATCCCCTGTACTTCAAATACCCCCACTGCCCTTCAGGTCAGACCCCAGGGCACCAAAGCAACCTGCGGGACTTAGTTCTAACCCTGCCAGGGTTGGAACACCCCAGGGCTTTTTAAACTGAGGCAATATTCAGCAAGCTGATGGATTGATCCCAACCTGTGCCGCAGGTGTCTGCCTCCATCGCCCTTCAGTCAAGGCTGACCTCCCACCTCCCACTTCCCCTCACCATGACATGAAGAGACGTAAGCTGTAGTACACAAAATAATCTGATCGCTCTGTGCTGTGCTGATCCTCTGCTTGGTATCAGAAACAGCAGAGATGCTTGCTGAGGTATGCTGCTGGTTACCTCCTCCACCAGCCTGCTGCTCACTATGCTGTAACTTGTTGATGTGTTAATATTTCAGCATCTCTTGCTTTATCTCGTGTACGCTTCACCCTCAGGAGCAGGTAAAATTAAACACCATTTAATACCATCTATGCAGAAGCTCACGATAGAAGTGGCTGGAAATAGAGCTCACCCCTTGCAAAGGAGACTGCAGAAAGCTTTCTGTGATTACCTTGGTGAAAGGGCCCCATACAGCAGCGCCCTTTAAACACAGGGCACAATCAGTTATGCTCTGGGCAGACTGTCCGCTGCGCACCCTGGGAACAGCTGCCACATTACAGCACCCAACAGGCACTCTAGATTTTACACTACAAACCCAAAGAGGGTGGCAGCAGCGTTTCAGAAGTTAATCACACTGCAGAAGGGGCTGTGTGTGCTCAGAAGGTAACACGCTCACTCCTGTTAGAGGAAAGATCCTTGGGTAGGCAATCTGGAGAAGTAATAATTGAGATGAGCCTCAGGCTCTTTGCTGTGAAAAATACTTCCCTGGCAGCATCTCATCATGTAATAGATCATGAAGCATAAACCCACGAACTGAAAGAAAAGTCTTGAAGCAGTAAAATGAGAATGTGGAAGGAAGAAATCATACTGCAAACAAAGGTAAGAGGAACGAAGATCAGATACACAGAGCATATGAATGCAAAGCCATCCAAGAGCAAAGAATGACAAAGAAAAACAACAGAAAGTAAGTGCCAACACATACTACAAATAAACTACAGGAGGGTAACACGCAAACTTGGGACTTCCAAAAGTGCAGATATTACAATCAAAGTGTAAACTCACAGACTCTGAGGAGATTTTCTTCAAAAGCTCAGGCCCTGGGGTTCCAACGAGTCTCAAAATGAGCTTCAACTGATCAATATCTAATGATGGACCATAAAGGAAAATGCTGGGACAAATCAAAATGAAAAGCGCAACATATCAGCCTATTAATGTTGAAAGTTAATGCCTGCCAAGGCCTCCGCTGAAAAGCTATTTTTAAGCCAACTGTATTCATTCCTCTCGTTGACAATAGAATACCCCCTTATAGCACAGCTCTGTCTGCATCAGGCAGATCGAACACCTTGTCTACAAACACACCACGTGCACTGAATCATCACTGCATCCTCAGCTATTGCAGAGCTGAAGTCAAAGACTTCGCCCCGCTGGCAGAGGATCAGTTCTCACGCTCACCTCACCCTTTCAGGCCCCACACCAGAGTAGCAGCAGTTAGCAGGATTAGGTTGCGTTAGTGACAGATGAAGTTGAGCAGAAGGCTGAAAAGTGTAGGCACTAGTATTAAAAAAAAAAGAAGTCAAGGCCTTTTGTGAGCACCTTCCAAGGTAATTCAGCCACTTCTCAAGCTTACAGCGTAAGGAAATGACTGGAGCCTGCTCACAACCTACAGCATCCCTCCACCTGAACACGGGGCCAGAGGGTGCTCGCCCCCAACAGCTCCCCAGGGCCAGCAGGACAAAGCCCCTGGAACTGCTTTCTGCCCAGGGGCACAGACACAGCATATGGGCTCACACCTGAAACCTCTCCAGTCATAACACTTCAAATGCAAAGAATGTTTTAGCCAGAACAGAGCTTCCACCTCCCAACCTGGGCTGTCCTCTTTATAGGTGACAAAACATACACTCGAGTAGATCCACTGAATACACAGGGATACAACTAAAGCTCAGTATCAAAAAGATACCTTATGTCTCCTTACAAGATCATTAAAAGAATAAGTCTCCTTTCTTCTCTGAACTACGCTCTCTGCTGTCCTCCAAAGCCTACTTGTGATCTCAGACTATCTGTGGTGTTTATATTTGCCCTTAAAATGGTACCAGCCTAGTTACACATTTTCCTTTCAGTAAGAGCAGCCTACTTACTAGACAATGTTTTCTGGGGATCAATGCCTTCCTGATTTTTAAGATAGAGTTCCTTGTTAGAACATCTTTTAATTCAAATACTATAAGCACTTAAAATATTTTCTCTTTCTTAAAAAAAAAAAGCCACAGAGTTCCTGTAATACTGGAAAGCCACAAATGAAGGAAATCATTGATCCTCTGCTAAAACCTTTACCTTTTGGTGTAAAAATCTGGTCTAAAGCTTTACATATGGAATTAATTAGAAGCCCTGAAAATAGTACTTTGTCAGAACAGATGATCTGATTTCTCACTTCTCAAGTTGTGTGGCCAACTCCCACCTAGTTAAACACTCAAAACCTAAGAGTAAATCCCATGTACCTAGCTGGATTTAGCATAGCTGTTGAATAGCCAACTCTTAATTATCAATGCTTAAAATGAAATCAGTGTATCTACTGGTGTAGGAGAACTAGCAGGGGGTGCTATACTAACCTCAATTAGCTCATTTAAATTAGCTTTTCTTCAGTGCCATTTAAACCAGCCCTTACATCTTTCACTCAGTTCTTGTGCAAGAAAGTGTGGTGCAAATTTCAGACAACTAAATGCTTGAGAACTCAACGTGTCATATCCCAGTTTAAATATTTAAAGCTTTTTCATAGAATCACAGAATGAATCATAGAATGGCAAGGGTTGGAAGGGACCCTAAGGATCATAAAGCTCCAACCCCCTGCCACAGGCTGGGCCACCAACCTCAGGCCTGGAGCTACACAAGGTTGCCCAGGGCCCCATCCAACCTGGCCTTGAACACCCCCAGGGATGGGGCATATTAAATGCCTTTTAAAGGCATTTAAACTAGTGTGCACAATGACTGCCCAGTTCGCTGTCAGCTCTCTTCCCAGGGGACAGCATACTATGGGAAGATATTTGTGTGATACACTTCACCATCTTCTCAGATAAACAAGAGAAAACACAGGATGTACAACTGGCACTGCCTCAGCATGACAAAACTCATCCCCTGCTTCTAGCTTTAGGCCTGCCATCGTAGCATTCATTTAACTATGGGGCCTACCATGTCCCAGAGAAATGAACCATAAGCAATAAAAAGACAGGAAAAACAGCAAATACAAAGCAAAAGAAAAAAAAAAACCACACCACACATGTGCATGGAGAAGGAAAGCGCAGCATGCAAACCCCAAATGCCATCACCAAGGTACCCCCCAACGAGTCTCTGTGATTCGAAACCAACCCACCGTCACCAGCAGCAGCAGGCACTGCAAGACTGTAAGGGCTTATCCAGGCAAAGCAAAGTTCAGGAGTTGTTTTAGCTGCCACCCCAAGCAAGAATAAGATGTGTCAGAAGAATATGCAATTCCAGACTGGTTAGTTATCACAGAAGCACCAGACTACTAAATAAAGGTAATAAAAACACTCTTCACAGTTTGAAGGGAATACAGTCAACTTAAAACATACAGAAAATTAGCAAAACTAGTAAAAAAACATTCAAGGTAGTCTTATTTGTACTTTACATCCTGTCAGTGCAAGCTGAATTGTCAAACTTTAATCAATTTTCCTACTTATTTGCATGAAGCATTCACATTACAAGAGCTGTAAAAAATAAGAACATACATTTAACAAGCTGATACTGGCATGAGAGAGAGAACATGGTAACACAAGGAAGGCTTCTGGGTATATCTCACATTAAAACACCAAAGGATTGATTTTTATTACTTTAACTTTTCATCTTTGAGTAGTTTTTCCCCACAATCTGGCTCCCTTTCTCCACTTCCTAGCAGAGATTTCACCAATGTTAAGATATCCATCTTTTATCCATATATTTCCACCCACAGATTACAATAGGATCAATTAAATTTGCTTACATTCAGATCTGAGTTAGAAATACTGTAATAATCCTGTCAGAACTAAACTCATATTAATCACAAAGTCGGTTTTTTTCCTCTTTTTTTCTCTCTTATGGGAATTCTTGCTTTAAGACAACGACAGCCACGTTCAGCATCTCACAGATTAGGTCCTTCAGAACTTAAAATGAAATTCAGTGTTAGTTTAGCATTTGCATAATCATCACAGCACCAAAGATCATCATCTCAGAACAACACTTTATTACTTACCAGATAAATTAACCATACAGCTTGGCTGTGCTGAAGCCCCTTTCAACTAACATAGTCATCTTTAGGCTGCACAAAGAATTACCTGATAGACTGCAAATAACATCACATCACTTCTCTGAAATCCTTGAGGCAAGGGACCAATATTTCAAACATGAGAATCATCTGAACAGGAGGATGATCACCCTGAGCATACTGCAAAGGCATTACCTATTCTGTAACTGCTTATTTCATTTTGGAAATGCAAAGAGAAAATTACCATCTTGGGACCAAAAAGCAGGAAGAATGTCAGTTTTCCAGCTGTTCAACAGGAGCAGGTTCCAGCTTCCTGAACACAAACACAGTCAGATGGCCTCCAACTGCAAAGTGAGTTTGCTAGAACTGCAGTGGGTTTGGATATACCATAAGCTTGGCTACTGTAAGTATGGCAAATATACCTTGAATTAAGCATGTTAATATTAACTGCCAGGGCAGTAAGTCACATATTGCAGGAAGAAGAGAGGCCTCAGGAAATCTGTGGGTATGAAAAACCATCTAAGGCCCAGGAGTACCTAACAGCATCTACATCTGGAGAACTCCTAAAGCTTTCTCCAAAAATCAGGCATGTACAAAAATGTCAAAGAGCCTTTGAAACAGGAATAAGCTAGAACCCATCATTACCTTACTTCTGCTTGCTGTCTTTAGATATCAGTGAAAGCTGACAGCTTGGTGCCTTTCTAGATGCCTGGGTAAGTGTTCCATGCACAAATGGGATTGATAACCACCAACCCTGCTCCCTGTATAGTTCTTAACTCCTGATCAACCAGCATATACATTACCTAAAGTGGGAAATCATACACAAACTATAAGAACTGTATTACTACAAATTTTTATCTACAATGGGAAAGGATTTGGCCTTATTTTAATTAAGATCTAATCAACTCCAAACAGAAAGAGCATTTAATTCATAAGTGTTACTACGATTTGTGCAAGAAATTGAGCATGTAAGGTAAAGAATCACAAGCACCTGCTGAGAGATTAAGTTAGTAAAGCATCTTATGATAACAAAACAAATCAGATCCTAAAACTACATTTTATTTTGCATTGCAGATAATATTGGCTATAATTCATAACTAAGAATGCAGTTGGAAATAAAACTTCTCCTGCCTGGAAGGTAACTGCTCTGTTCTACTCAAAGAACACATCGTGCAAATCCTATTAGCAAGCATTTTATTTGCAGGTATCAAGATTTTGAAATTTGAAGTGTCACTGTTGGCTCAAGTAATGGCAACAGCTTCAACAAAATTGGTTTCTTTGAACCAACAAATTTTTGATTTTTCCTTTTTTCTTGAAAAAGAAAAAAATCTGCCCATACCAATTTACACATGCTAAATCAACAGACAGAAATACAGCAGCTTTTTTCTAGATTCTAAGCCACTTTTGTGTTAGTTCTGCTTCTGTCTCTGACAACAGAAAGATACAGCAGAGGTGACTAAACAGTAGATTACAGCAAGTTCAACAAGTTTGGAGAGAGATTATGAGACTGAAACAAGCAGAAAAAGAGGGAAAGAAAAAGGATAAAGCATACTGAAAAAGGAGATAAAACTGCTGTCAAAACTGGAAAGGAGATAAAACTGCTGTCAAAACTGGAAAGGAGATAAAACTGCTGTCAAAACTGGAATGAAAGCCTTCCCCCTGCCACCACAGGGTTTTGGAATCTAGATGCCTTCCAGGAGTAACATAGTAGGCCAGCACTTCCACCACTCATTTTCTCTTCATCAAATGCTAACACAGCATTTGTATCTATTAATTCAAATAATACACTTATTTCAACTGTGGTTTAAAAAATAAACTTCAGTAAAAGGTGGGCAATGTAGTATTCTCTGGCCAATGAAGTCAAATTTCTAGGCAGTGAAAAATCTTGCTGGTGGTACATTACCCCTCTGTGTTGTGTTGCTGAGCAAACAAAAGCTGTAAAAGAAACAACTGGCATTAAGCCTCTAATTTCCTAGGGAAAATCCCAACCAGCTCTCACAAAGCACTCTCAAATTTGCCAGTGTCCTACCCAGCCCACTTTGGTACAGTAAAAAACCAATTTTGAAAATGTTATTCCAGCTTGATTTTTCACATCAGTACAAGCACACAGTAGAAGAAGGCTCACAATCTGTTTATACTCAAGCATGGAAATGGAACCTAAACATTTCAGAGCAATCTGGAATGAGATCCTTGGTGCTAAAGAATCCACAAACCCACTGCTTTCACAGCATACCACTAGGATACAGGAGAGAGGCCAGACAGGATGCTTTCACATTTGCTGGAAACCTGAAGCTCAAGAGGATTCTTATCAGACAACCTACTCCATGCAGTTATTTTCTACAAATGTAAAGAGCAAGGAATTTAAATAAACTTCAAGGAAAGTAACTTCCAGAAACAAACATGTGAGTAATTCTAGTGATGCTAACAAACAATGAAGAGGAACAGCTTTGCCTTCTTGCACAGTGATTGTTCCATGTGCAGTAACATGAAGAACTCACCTCATTATACTGTAAAGAAGCCATTCATTTAAAACCAAACAAAAACCCCACAATCAAACCCAGAGCTTTTCTTCTGAAATATCTGAAAGTGAAGATCTCTAACTTCCATTTCAAAAAATTATATTACTTTTAAAGGATACGGTCTGTACCGGGGAACAACGTTCTTCCAGTCAACAGTTCAGCCATAATGCATCCCACTGACCAAATATCAACTGAACAAAATAAAATAAAAAAAACAACATAATGCAGAAAAATAAAGTCTCAATAGAATCACTGTAGCCAACAACTACAAACAACTTTATCCTTAACTAGTCTTACAACATCGAAACAATCCGAGATACAAGTTAACACTGTTCAGGAACTAAATCTCCCAGGATTGTCCAAATAACACAATACTAATCACACAAATTTTCCTTCCAGAGCACAACATGCATTCAACACCAAACAGCTAGGGAGGAATCTACACAACCAAAGACAAAAAAACCTGTTCCAACTGAGGAATGAATTTGCATTGCCTTACATAAATTCTGCCCAAATAACCACCAACTAGCATACTCCAGATACAAGTCCCTACACATACAAGGGGAAAAGAGGAAAGAAGAAGTGATGAGGTATGAAATCAGAGTAGCACATTATTCCCTTTGATCCACAGGCTCTCCTGTACAAGAACTATTCTCAGAATTTTCTTCTCTGTGTCTGATCTCTAAGTATGGAGGGGAAGCATGGTGTGTTGCTGAGACAGTACTGGAAACTGTGAGGAAGATCTAACTATGAAGTAGCTAAGAAGAGAGAAAAAAGGAGATCTGTATACTTTTTATCATTTTCATATTGCCTGACAGTTTTCAGCATTGTCCCAGCTGCTTTCCAGAAACACACCTTCTCCTCATCCAGATACCTTCCATTATTTAAAACCCATCAAGCTAGGAGAAGTAAGGGATTAAGTGCTGATAATATTGTGCTGATTGCAAATTCTAATGTTCAAGTTTACAGAAGTCTTATGAATGCTACCACAATGATTCTTAATTTATACCCAGTAGCCCATGGTTTAAATACTAATCAATGCCTGCCTTCTTCTAATTACCCTCACTGAAGTTTACGCCACCACATGGAAAGGAGCACGTACAACAAGCAGCACTTTTTTCCACAATTCAGGAATTCTCATCTTAGTTAAATGCATTACCTGTCTGGTTGTAATGCATCCAGTTCAGCATGATCTCAGGAGCTCTGTACCATCGTGTAGCCACATACCCAGTCATCTCATCATCTGTGTGTCGGGCCAAGCCGAAATCCAGGATCTACAGAACAGAAGAGACATCCACAAGCTGCTGCAGTGGAACAATGCAAACTCATTAGAGCAAATAACTAGGCAGTTTTTGGACTGGGTGGAGGAGAGGTGCTGCAACTGCAAAAGCAGATTATGAAACAATTTCACAATCTGTTAGAAGACAGTAGCCTAGAACAACACAGGACTCAATTATGTCTAGATATCTTCCCTCTTAACAACTAAACCCAAACTAAAGCTGTTAACTCTTCACTTTCATGATGATTCATTAAAAATACATGAACACATAGAGAAAACACATCCTTACAGCTAGGAAGGACATGCCACAGGCCTATTTCCTAAGAAATTGTTTTGTCCCTTTAATTCCAAGGGACATCCACAAAGCATTCACTGAAATCACAGTCAAACCAATCAGACAGTGTGACTACATTACCTTTAGCTCGCAGTCTTCATTCACAGCTAAGTTACTAGGTTTTAAATCCTAAAATATAAAGATCAGCATTAATAGTGGTATAGATGATGTTGTTTCACAAGTCTAAAGCACATAAAACCATAAATAGAGAGAGAACCTAGATTCTAACTGGCTGTAAATGCCAACTCTGCATACTTGGGGAAAGGGTTTTATCCTAGAGTCAGCTGCTTTCTGTGCTCCTCCGAGGTGTCATGTATAAGCAAAAATGCATAAAGGTTTACTGCAACACCAGGGCTGCAGATGTGTATTTAACAAAGAGAACCTATTTCACAAAGATACAAGCCATACACAGACAGGAACAGAAAGTATGAGTCTTGACAACCACTTCCTATGCTTTACCTTTTGACTGCATAAGTGAAATATTATTCTTATTTCTGTAAGTGCTGCATGGTAGGATTCTACACTATATATGTTTGGGGTTTTTTAAGGACACACTTTAAAAGCAGGCTCAGGATACTCACCCTGTGTATTATGTCAGCCGAATGGATGTACTGTAAGGCAAGATGATAAATTTTATGTAACAGTCCAAGTAGCCTCCCCCTCATTTCTTCACTAGACAGTATGGCCCTACCCCATCCCACGTAACTGAACTGCTCGAGTTTGTCTGCAGAAAGAACCAGGTGTGTCTCTATGGGTTTCAAGCAGGTTGGTGTTTCACTTTGTCTCTCCTTAGGACACCCAGGAGCCCTGCCACCATGAGTGGCACACAAGTAAACAAAGAAGTGGTAGTTTTGCAGTCAGAGCAGATTTAGAGGGCAGCATACTTCAGAGTTTTCCAGACTCGCCCCATAGGAATGTAGAGAAATACCATCTTAAATGATACACAGCTTTACTGATACAGAGCTCCAGAGGCACAAAAGGAAGGAACAATAATAGTATGTTATCCTACATGACACTAGGCAAGTTACAGAAGCTCCTATGAATCTCTGAGGACATGACACTCATTGAGAGCTTCCACCTCCCTCTGATGAGGTAGCTTGTTAAGGGTAGGACAGGCACAAGTACCTTCAGTCCCCGAAGGATCTGATATATGAGGAACTGCACGTGGTCATCGGTGAGCTTCTGGCATTTCACAATGTTGTTCAGATCTGCTCCCATAAGATGTGTCACCAAGTACCTATGAACAAAAGGAAACACACAGCCTATGAAGCAACCCCTACAACAGCAGCAGGATAAGATTTCCCTATGAAGCTCTAGCAGTAATGCTGAGGGTCCCAAAGCGTGTTGCTGAATGAAGTATTAGTTCACAACACTTTAAATAAGAGAGCAGATTAGTGCACCAATTCCCACAGCATTGTGAATGAAACAAGCAAACAAGTTTGGAGAGTCCAATAGCTCAGGATCTCCTAGTATCCTTTGTGTTGGAATTCAGAATTGTTTGAGAATTAAGGCAGTAAATATTTCTATAATAATCTGGGAGATGTAAGGAAGGAAAAACAAAAGATCTTTTGTTGCAATCTTCAGAGAAGTTACCTACACATCATTGAATTCTTCTAGTGACTTGGCAGGGGTGAACACATCCAACAAACCAATCACCTAGAAAGAAAACAGTGAGGTGACAAAGCTGTGAAACACATTGATAGTATAATACAGTATAGTTAGTAAGTCTGTGGAATAGAAAACACTCATTCCAGTATGTTTCATTTTCTAGTACACTACATTTCCAACTACGTGCATCATTTAGGTGTAGATAAATTAGTAATCATGCCAGATCAGAAACAAATGTCTAAGCCTTGTATTAAAGAAAGTATACAAAGACACAGCTGTCTTTTCAAACAAACCATCCACTTAAAATATCAAACAACAAAACTCAGGTTTAAAGCCTAGTTTAGAATGCCTTATTTCAAAAAGCAACTAAAGTTTGTTCAAGAAATAAATGGATGAGAGAAACAAGAAAACAGCCACCAGACAAAACTATTTGCTTTCTCCTCAATTCATATACTATTGACTACACACTGAGACCAGAATTGGGAGCCTATACTTGATACACTTCTACTGAACGATGGCCAGAAAAATTTAAGGATACATAACACAAGCACTAGAGAGTAAGTCAGGAAATCACTGTAATGCAGTGAGGACTCAATTTTCACAGACAGATGACAGCTTCACACTGGCATTTGCGTTTTCTGCCCAAAGAGCAGCTACTTCACCTTTCATTTTACAGCTGAACTGTTCTATTGGTAGAGGGTAAAAGGATGTGTATGTCTTACATTGCAGAAAAGAGCAACTACAGCTTATTATCCCATAATTATCTTCAAGGTTATTTACAGCATTTAAAGGAGTCCACCTGGTTGATAAAAGTTTATTCTATTTTTACTGAAATGTGCTTTAAAACCTTATTTTCATTTCTTAAATAGCAAATTATTTTATTTTATGAATATGAGATAAAGAGGCTGTTTCTCTTCATCAACCTCTTCTGTTTTCAAATCAGCATCTCACTCATCTCAGATACACAAATATCACACACATTTCAGCAGCTTCAGTGATGGTTCAGGCACGTATATGAAACCAAGAGTTGGATTCCCATGCTTCCCTTCACATCATCCTTCTTATCCCATTGTTTACACATGTCAAGGATGTAATACTCAATTGAGTTATCTCTAAGCAGAGAATTAAAGACCAAAAAGACTATGGGGAACCTAGACTGTGTTTTTGGAAAGGCACTGGGTAGGAAATAAAAGCCTCTGTCTAATCTATGTTAGACATTATAGATTACATTTTATTGAGGAAACTGAAGAGAAAGAAGAGTTTCCTGTCTGTCTCAATATACATTGCAGCGACTCACTTCTAGACAGGCATCTTCAAGCTCTAACATTCACATTCACCCTGTATAATAATTCTGTGCTTACAGTTTCTTTCTCCAGTGGACTCTCCCACATCAGTTTTTACAGAAAAAAAATCAACAACACTCATGCAGTTTAGCACAGAAGGACAAAAAAATCACTTTGCTCTCCAGACTTTAGCTTTTTTTTTCTTTCATTTATCACTTCTCTCTTGCCCCACTGTAAAGCACATTATCCATATCTTTCACCAAGTTTCATAAACACTGAAATGCAGTTGCTCTGCAGTGCATCACTGATGCTCTTCTAAAGGAGCAGTGGTTTGAGAACCCAACTCCTAACCTTCTGCTTTCCCCTTACAACATTTTAGGATGTCATTAATTCCTTTATATGACAACAAATCTATTTGATCTCCCATCTGCTCAGTGTTGCACCTCAGACAAGCCAATGAGTCCTCCTGGAATCGAACATACAACACACTTGAGTGCTTTGGAGGTCCATTTATTTGCTCAAGACTATCATGAGCTACCTTGAATACAGGACACAGAAAACTATCCTATGCTCATGCCCTTAAACTGCCATACCTACCACATTTGCTGGTGTGTTCTGTGCCACGTAACACAAAGCATTCTACTTCTGAGATCTGATAGTCACAGCCAACACACTAGCACTAATAAGCCTGCCTGAACTGGCTCTGAACATCTCTGCATCTGCAGGATTTTTAAACCACAACCTAGATAAACGTCCCACAGACGGATGATGCTAGGATGAACTGTTAAGAAATATTTCTATATATAAATGACTTCCTTTTATCCCTTACTCAAACATGCACAGGCTCTTTGCAATACTAATCTGAAAATATTAACCAATATCAGACACAGAACTGCCGTAGCACCAGTCACATTTTCATTGCTTAAAATGCTACTTCTACTGTTGAGACAACAGTATCATCCAGAAGCACTGAGGAAGAACTGTTGACAATAGTACATATACATATCAAAAAGCTCCAGTTATTTTAGCCACACTAAAAGCACCAAGAAGATTTACAGAACACCAGTTGCTGACTGCAGTGGTCAGGAGCCACAACACACAACCACCACTGCTTACAATGGGGAGTGCTGAACAGACCATCCAAGGAAAACCTTTCAACCAATTTACACTTGGTTGGGTGTTGTGTTCTTGGTGAAGGTCCTAGTTAAAGGTCCTAGGTTTGCTCAGCTCACTTCCAAAAAAACATTTCCCTTCTGCTAAGCTGGAGCTTGCTTGGACAAAAGAAATCAAGAACCTTCCCCCTTGACATTCTGACAGCTCTACAGAGACCAGGTTATGAGATTTTTTTTTTCTCCAAACACCACACAATCTAAATATTTTGATATGCTAATGCCACAAACACACAGAACTGCCCAACAAACTGTTTGCTGTATCAAATGCACATCATATAAAAAACATCGTTCAACATAACATTTGTCACGTTTTATTTCCCTGTTGATGATTTAAGTGGAGCCAATTTCCAACCCTTCACCACCCTCTTTACCCCCCAGCTATTTTACTTGCAGGATTTTAGTGAACATGTACTCCACACCCTTTTGACACACAGGCCAAAACAAACATGAAAATCCCTCAAGACGACACTAAAAACAAATCTGAGATTAACAGAACAAAAACTACAGCTCACTACAGCAAACGAGCAGGAGCATGTCAGCGACATCACCCACATCCTAAATCCTTAGGACAGCATGAACCTGCTAAGCAGTAATTTCCAGATTATTCTAGGAAATACTACGGTTTTAATACAGAATGGGTTATGGGTTTGGGGTTTTTTTTTTGGTTGTTTGGGATTTTTTTTAATCTGCATACTTTGCTACTTGGACTACTGCAAGCTTTGTATTTAGCATTAGGGAAAAAAACCCCAACCCTATGCACAACAAGATCCTTCAGTGCAATCATGTACCAGTGGAGAGCCCAACTTTTCATACCATCTCCAACTTACATTTTCGTGTTTCATGTGCTTGAGCAGCCGCAGCTCTCGGTAGGTCCTTTTGGCATGGATGATGGACTGAAATGGTCGGGACAGCTTCTTTACAGCTACACGCAACCCAGTTTTTGTGTCAAAGGCAGAACTACAATAAACAAATTGGAAAAATTATCGTAATTCATTAATTATCAAGAAATCCCCACTTAGCAACTCCAGGCAGCAACTATCTGGACACTTGAGTCCCAGTCAACCCCATTTCTCCTTTTGCTGCAATGAAAATAATTTCTAGATATCCTGGTCCACATCCTGTACTGCCACCCAAAACACCCACATATTTACACAACTGTTGCCTTCCATGGAAAATGTTTACAAATGGAGTCTTATTCACACAGTAAGGGGAAATTTTGTAGAAGAAAATAATAGTTGATGAATTTTCTGTCTAAAGCCAGTTCTGCTCCTAAAGATAAATACTGCAATAAAACTTTGGAGAGAGGAAGAGCCTTTGTAAATACATTGTTTACCTAAACATAATTTCATACACAACACTTCATCACAAAATGCTGTGTTCAAGACCTTGTCTTCTATGGTTTAAGTCCATACAAAAATACAAGGCCTGTGCCTACTAAAATCAACTATGATAGGTGTTAGAATCATAGAATGGCAAGGGTTGGAAGGGACCCCAAGGATCCCAGAGCTCCAACCCCCCTGCCACAGGCAGGGACACCAACCTCAGGCCTGGAGCTACACAAGGTTGCCCAGGGCCCCATCCAACCTGGCCTTGAACACGTCCAGGGACAGGGCATCCACTACTTCTCTGGGCTGCATTCTCATTCTCTGAGCAGCAAGGTGTTAATCACAACAGAAGCAGGTATCAAGCCTCTGTGGTAAATCACATCCAATCCTAATCTCCTGCCATAAAAAAGTGCATCTGAATAACTGGTATGTAGCCTTACTTACTCAAACTTGTCCCTTTAGCAGCAGCTTACACAAAACACTTATATAGAAACGTTCCTTCCTAAAACACATGAAGACTAGCTATCCTACTGGTATCTATAGTTGCTATCTTGTACTGTAAAAACACCTTCTGAAGTTAATCCTATTCAAACTGATTTAACATTAAGAAGCAAAAGCCAGGCACTTTGGAAACAACCAAAGATTTAACACATGAAGTGGCACACTAGATTTCTGACACATTGCACTAAATATTCCAGAGGTTAGGGCTTAAGTGTGACAAATTAAAGACATGTAGTTATTTAGATGTGAACTAAATTACTCCTCCTTCTTCCCTTCTTTGATGGCCATCTCTAAATCAGCTCTGGTTTGTCAAAGAGGAAGAAGGAGGAGAAAGAAGATGTGAAATCAAGGTTACATTTGATTCAAGATAGCAGACAAGGGGAAAGTATGGAACGGATAAAGTCAGGGGACAGTATCTGTTTATTTTCCTGCTACATTTTGATTCAGGGCAAGCTCCTGATTCCATTTAAAAGTGAGTATGCTCTAGTTCTGATATACAAGTGAAAAGAATGCTTCATTTAGAAATGAAAAGCGTGAAGCAGCTCAACTAACAGAAAATTGAAAACCCATCAGAACAGCAGTCCTAGAACAAGCCCACAATTACATAAACTCCTATACCCCATCCCCCGCCAAAGCAGCTCTCTGAAATCAATGTAGCTGTCATTTAAATCCAGTTAGATGCTTTAAAAATAACTTGCAAAAAGACTCCTTATCTCAAAGTTGCTCAGTTTCCAAGGAACTTGCACTATGAGGTTTATGAGAAACAGAAAACAAAATACAAGCTTGTTTCTATGAACAGTTATCCTTCCCCAAGGCCTTGCAAGAACAGAACTCGCTGCACACGATGGAAGAGGAGTACCCTTCCTTCTCTACAAAGGGGCACCTGCACACACAGAGCTCTGGAAAAAGAGATGAAAATCCAGCTAGACAGAAGATCACAGGGGCAAAATGTCATCGTTGAATTACTCAAGCTACACCACACCGTCTCAAAGAATGACTGCTGGCAGCCACCTCCACACATCAGTTATATCCTTTTGCACCTCGCTCAGCCTGGGCAGACAAAAGAAGCCAGTAAGCATGCATTTATTAATCTTGATTCCAAATCATCTTCAGTAAGTCTTCTTGATCACTAGAATATCAGTGTTTAAGACACACTACTTTGTGAAACATAAAATTACATTTTTAAGCTTCACGTACACCATTCTGCAATATACAAACATACCTAATTATGGCTGCAATTATATGGCAATATTTTAATGAACTCAGGGTGTTTCCTAGAGCTTAAAATCAGATTAATAGTCACAATTCAACAAATGCTGTTGTGAACGAGTCATAAATCTTCACCCCATCTTTCAAATATTTTGGGTACAAAAGTCGTATACTGGTATCTGTTTTATCCTGGTAAGGAGATCCCTGTGTATTAACTACCCTCACAGCTACACTGCCAGATTTCTCTCTTGGCTTCCACAAGATTCTCTTGAGAAGATTCTGGAGCCAGCAGACATATCACAAGCTAATTCAGAGTCCAAAGGAAAGTCAATTTCACCTTCTTTTTAATTACATTTTTGGGGGTTGTATCAAAATCATCGCTCCACTGTAGCAGCTGTACAACCTCCAAGGAGACTTGCAACCAACAGTGCTGAGAAAAGAGCCCAGGAAAGAGCATTTTGTGTTACCTAGAATTACTCTTGAAGTCAGAAGAATTCCAAGTTCAGTCACATTTGAGGCCTAAAGCCCACTTCCCTACAGACAAAGGCATGCTGAGTAATTTTCTGCCAGTAGAGATAACTGCCTAATGGTTTTCATGAGCACAGAGCTACAGAACAGCTGTCATGTTGCAGAACATTTTAAAGAACACTAAGCTGGCTTTCACCACTGCTTAAAACAGCTGCATTACACTGATCATATTTCAGCTAAAAAAACAACTGGGGAAAAAAAAACGCACGATCTGGAGTTTTAAATCCCTTTTAAAACAAGATCAGCACAAATTCAGAAGTTATCACAGCTTCCATGTTTAACCTCTTACATGATATTGCACTACAGCACATAATCTGTGCCCAACCTCACCCTTAAGTGAGCTAATCTGAGCCAACTCCAGAGCATAAGAACTAGAATAAAACAATCGTTTAAGAGAACCTGCCCACTTATTCAACTTAAATCTTCTTAAAAGTAACATTTTAAGTAGTCTGAGGAACTGATGTACATACTGTGTACTTCATTACTGTGCAATTTACTTAAGCATTAGATAATCAGCACGTTGATTTTTGTGCAAAGACTATTTTCCTAAGCAGTATGCTTCCCATTACTAGCACCTATGCAAATGTCCAATCTGCTCAGCAGCACCTTCGGAGTTCACTGATGCATCCCTGGCTACAGGCAGAGAGAACACAGTTCTTCATACCTGACAGCTTATCATGAGCACCGGGCACTTCTGAGTTCAGCCTATACAAGCATTTCAGTTACCTTCCAACATACTATAAAAAATAGTAAATCTTATCTCTGCTACGTTGGTTTCTGCTTCTAAGCAGGCTGCAATAAAAAATCTCTCTGTAGGACAGATGTGCTCACACTAATTTCCTTTCTTAGTGTATAAAATCCCATGAAGTTCTAACTTGTCTTTCCTTTCAGAGCACTGCTCACAGCTTTTTTGTGCACACCCATCTCCTACTCAATCCCACTTCTTCACACATGCTCTGCTAATCCTACCTGTACCACTGCTTCATCCCACTCAGTTTTATAGTTCTTTTCATTCCACTCCTCACGTGTCTACCACACTAAACTGGAGACGCAGGCTCCTGTCTCTCCTTTGTACACATCCTTTGGAGGTACTTGCAAGCTTTGCTAAAGGATTAGTAAGCCTAAAGACATAAGTTGGTAAAAAAAATAAATCCAGAAAGGAACTGTTACTACACAGGTGATATTTAGGGTTGTTACTTCATTTCCTCTGGAGCCCAACATTTCTTAAATCCATAGCTTTTCCCTGATAGCTTTAAAAAGAGGGAAGTGTCTAAATATCTTCATAGTACCCAGGAAATTCAGCGTCGGTGCTGGTACAGCTGTGGGTTGAAATAGGAAATCACACGTTTTTGGAAGGGCTGCATAATCTGCCAGTCTACAAACAAAAGAAAAAACTAAAAGATTCTTTTGCAAACCGTGAAGAAGAGACTTTGCTGTTCAACTCCTCTCCAAACGAAATGCAAACAGTCTGCAAAGCAATTAAAACCCCTTCTTTTATAAAGACATCAACACAAAACACAAAGAACTGCTGCAAAACAGACAACAATGAAGTAAATTCCTAAGAGTAGAGCAAGTCTGTCTTCACACTTTAAGAACTGATGGCAA
Source organism: Laterallus jamaicensis coturniculus (assembly GCA_022605575.1). Lineage (NCBI taxonomy): Eukaryota > Metazoa > Chordata > Aves > Gruiformes > Rallidae > Laterallus > Laterallus jamaicensis. Next base: position 4,078,756 of record JAKCOX010000038.1, read on the forward strand.
AGATCATCAAAACACCTCTTTGCTTAGCTCAGAGCTGGCTGAACTAATGCCATCTGTTAAGACTTCCTCCAGCACACACAAGAAATGAAGCGATTCTCCAGCTAAACTGTGAGTCACCGATTGATCCCATCTCCATTCAGCAACTTCCCACTGCAGGATGATGCAGTATTTAGGCCCCTCTTGTCCTCACACCAAGTATTACAAGACTGATGCTTCAGGAACCCACACACATTTTTGAGTGTGGAACTGGTTACAAAATCCTTTCCCTCCCCTCAAAAGACTGTGCTGTATGAATACACAAAACTGTTGGAAGAACTAGTGAAATGCTATTTCACACAACAGGTGTCACAGCAATCGCTACATGACTTAGCAAAGAACAATCTGAGGATGCATATCAATGTTGCTTCTGGTTTTGGAACTCAATCCCTACTTGCATTTCCCTGTGCTTCCAGTTTTTAAAAAAGCAGCTCCTGAAAAACACCCAAGTTGGCTGTTTGAATGTCTTTCTCCCAATACTGCATGTGTACTTCAGAAAACACTGGAATATTAGCTCTAAATTTAAGCACATACCTTGGGTCCCTCCCACATCACCAGTCTTTCTGAACTCTAACTTTTCTGAAATGTATTTTCAGAAGAACACACAGAAAACCATTACCAGAGACTTCACCAAGACTCATGTGCCACATGCCTAAAATTGCTTCCAACAGAAAATTGTTTCATCTGGTCTGAACACAGTTGCACAATCTCTGAAAGTTTTGACACAATAAAACAGGAAAGTCGTGATGCAAACTCTGTAGTTATTGGTTGTGAAAAACTTCTGGAAGTATTACATGCACAGTGGAGATTGTGGGGAAGGGGAAAAGAGAAGAGCAGTGGACTAGACAGTGTAGGGACAGCTTTAAAAATTGATAAGGCACTGAGCAAATTAATTTCTTATTAAATTCGGGGAGTTATGCAACCCTGGCACTTATAGGGGTATTTATCAACTACTGCAGCAAGGCCCCTCTTTCACCAAACCAAACCCATCTATTTTAACAGATCTCAGCAAGCACACTGGTTAATCTCACTATTAGAAATGACTAGCATTTGTCTCTTATGAAAAATCAGTATTTGCACACGTGAGGCACAGCAGTTTTCAGAAATGCATGCTATTCAAGCTGAACTTACTAACAATTTTATAACAGTAGTTTCAAGAACAAAGAACTTTATTTCCTTAAAACTGCAGCCCATGCAAAGCAACCCCTTTTCTTTATTAGTGGGGTGCAGTACACATCCTCCCTTATAAATTATATTCACCGAATAAATCTACGAATTATTTTAATTGAAAATAAGCATGCCTGCTCAAACACAGCAGCAGGTGTGTAATCATTACACGCCCTTATTTGAAAACTGATCACACTTTGACAGAGCCAAAGAGCAGAGAATAAAACCCTGAATGTTGGTGCAGAAGGCATTTCTTAATAAAAGGACACAAGTAATCTGTGAACCCTTTTATACAGCTCTGCTGAAGTCCAGATGTAAAACTGATTCAATATAGCCTTAGCTTTTTTAAGATTAAATATAAATTAACTGGGTTGTATGCATTGTTTAATGATCTGACATGCTTGAGCAGAGAAACTGCACATTAAATAAGTATGGCATTTTGCACGTGTAACCTGTCACAGGTTTTGTTCCTATTAGGTAAGCATTTAAAACTAAACCCTTATCTTTGAGCTCTGCATAATTCTGCAGGTCTCATACCATGGCTTCACTCTCCCAGGCAGTGCATGCTGCAGTAATTCTGTCACTCTACAGCAATAAAACACCTTTTCCCATGCTGACCTACCACCGCCATGAAAACATAAATACTTGTAAAACCACTATTACAATTCAGGGATGCAAAACCAACCCTCATAGCCCTCCCTATACCCTCCTTTGCCTATCACGAGGCTCCAGTAAAAGAAATATCATTGCCTCGAACATAATCTATCCTTTAGGTCCAAAAGGAAACTGGGACAAGAGCCGCCAAGCCCTCAGCTCTGCAAAGCCAGCTATAGGGGGGACTCGCCAGGCTCCATCCCTCTCCACCCCCCACCTATTAAGTGCAAGGCGGCACGGTGAAATATGTCTATATGAGCTCATTCGTGGGGGGGGGGGGGGGGGGGGGGGGGGGAGGAGAGTCGGGCCATGATTAACTTCCCCTGCAAAAATGTTTTAGTGCCACCTGCCATGTGGTGCAATCCCCGGCGCATTCCAAAGGCAAAGACTGCGGCTTCCCGGCAGCACGGCTCCTGAACCGGGAGGAAAAGCGTTTCTTGCAAGAGCCTGGTAAGAAAAGCTCGGGGGAAGGAATCCCCTGAGGACAAGCCCCTCTCTCCTCGCTGCGTGACCATCCCGCCGCTGAGTCCCTGCAAGCCGGGGCAGGGTTAACAGCCCGGGTAGGGGCCGAGGGGCGGGCAGGGGCCTGCAGTGACACACACACACCCCCTCTGCACACACACCCGCTCCCCCCCGCTCGCAGCACTCACCAGACTGAGCCGTAGGCCCCGGAGCCGACCGGGGAGAGGTTCTGGTATCGCTCGGGCACCTCCCACACCGTCTTGTTCAGCTCCTGTCGGTAGAACTTGGGCCGCTCCTGAGACATTTCGGCTCCGGAGCCCGCCCCGCCCGACCCGGCGGGAGGGGGAGGCTCTGCCCGCGGCTGCAGCACCACTACCGCCGCCGCTGCTGCTGCCACCGCCACCTCCAGCGACGGCTTCTTCCTTCCTCCTCTCCTCTGCCCTCCCCGCCTCGCTCCTCCAGCGGGCGGGGGCGGCCCTGCGGCAGCAACGCCCTCCCGGGGCCGCCGTCCCCTCACGCCGCCGACCGTTGGCCGCCGCCGCGCCCCACCCCAATCGAGCGCCCCCTCAGGCGGGCAGCCGCGGTCTCTCCCTCTCTCCCCCTCCCTCGGCCTTCACCTCACCTCAGGGGCCGGGCGCGGTGACAGCGCGGCACCGGGGGCCCTGTCACCGCCTTCCCCCCCCCCCCTCCTTTCCCCACGCCCCCTTCTCTCCCGGTTCCCTCCGTTCCTCCCCCCGGATGGCGAGGGGTGGGATAGCCCTGTGAGGTGAGGCGAAGCGCGGCGAGGGTCGCTGCTTGTTCGGCCGGCCGACAGCGAGCGGAGCGGGGCGGGGAGGAGGATTGACGGGGGCGCGGCGGCAGTGTGGGGAAGACACTCCCGGCGCAGGTAGGATGGCGCAGGCGACGCCACAGCCGCTGCCTCCACCCCGCCCGCCCCGCCCCAAGCAGCGCAGCCCGGGCCAGCCCCGGGTGAACGGCCCCACAGACACACACACACAGCCCACCGCCGCGCTCAGCGGAACCCAATGGCCCGGCGCGGCCAATCTCGCGAGAGCCGAGGGCGTAGATGACCCAATATGGAACCAGCGCGGCGGCCTCTCGCGAGAGTTACCCGGCGGGGAGGGGGCGGAGCGGCGCCTGGCCTGCTTTGGGCGGGAGCGCGCTGCCCGCGCCCTCACCTTGGGTCGTTCCACTTAGCGCTGCCCCTGTTCGCCATTCCCAGCCGTTCCCAGTACGGTGTGTTAGAAAAGTCCTAAGAAAGGACTCACGGCGTACGTGTGAAGCAGCCGTTCATTACACGTCCCTGTGAGAGCTTCTGGAGTCTTACAGCCCCGTGTTAATCCTCCTGTGTGTTCCCTTCCAGGGGCCACAAGCCAGCAGTGATGGCTGAAGCCAACCTCTCCTTGCCCACGTTCGCCCTCCTTGTCCCAATCCTTTGTGTGTTTGGAGAATAAACTCTTTCTCAATACAGCAATGGGCCTCGCAAAGTACAAGATAGAGATGTGCTTGCTTTCAAGTCCATGCCTGAGACTTAATGAAGTCATTAAGTGCTGCAGGTTAAGCGTGTTCTGGGGTGAAGCCTGCGGTGTCCTCACCACGTAGTAAGCGCAGAACGTCACAGCAAATAAATAGTGTTGGGGGATTTGCATTTAAGGCCTCTTAGCTTTTGATCTCAAGCTTGAGATGAGGCTTGTTAGCAGGACTGTGGCAAGGCAGGCATGTTGGGGAGCGTGTGTCTGTGTTTGCGTGTGTGTGTCTGGCTGCATATGTACACTTGTCTGTGTGTCCATGCCTGTCCGTACACCTGTGTGTGCCACAGTGGAGCAAAGCTGGAGAGCTGCCTGGAGGAGAAGGGCCTGGGGGTGTTGAGCAGCCAGCTGAACATGAGCAGGCATTGTGCCTGGGTGGCCAAGAAAGCCAACAGCATCCTGGCCTGTGTCAGGAATGGTGTGACCAGCAGTAGGGCAGTGATAGTTCCATTGTACTCAGCTCTGGTGAGGCCGCACATCAAGTCCTGTGTCCAGTTCTGGGACCCTCACTACAGGAAGGATGTTGAGATGCGAAGATGGTGAAGGGGCTGGAGCACAAGTCCTGTGAGGAGCAGCTGAGGGAGCTGGGGCTTTTTAGTCTGGAGAAAAAAAAGGATGAAGTGAGACCTTATCACTCCCTACAAGGCGGTTGTGGAGATGTCGGGGTTGGTCTCTTCTCTCAGGTGATGAGTTATAGGATGAGAGGAAATGGCTTAAAATTGCCCCAGGGGAGATTTAGGTTGGGTATCAGGACGAATTTCTGTACTGAAAGCGTTGTCAAGCACTGGAACAGGCTGCCCAGGGTGGTGGTGGAGTCACCATCCCTGAAGTGTGTGAATTGAGGACATGATCTAGAGGTGGGCCAGGCAGGGTTAGGCTGTGGTTGGACTTGATTATCTTAAGGGTCTCTTTCAACCCAGGTGATTTTGTGATTCTATGTTCTGAATGGGATATGGAAGCCTGCTTTTAAAACATTGGCTTCCCATGTCAAAACTGCGCCTACGCAGTGTTACAGAGTGGGATCTGTTATCCTCTGCTGTTCAGCCATCGTTGAAGTCCAAATAACAGGTGTGAACAGCTGGAAGTTACCACTACTTATGTTTCAGAAGTAGCTAGTGGTGTTCCGGGATTTTTACTGCCTCTCAGCTTGCAAATTCTAGCTTCATGTTGGTTTTGCTTGTGGCATTAGCTTGAAGTGATTGTGCTCAGTGCTCAGAGCTCAGAGGTGTCAGAAACAGCACTGTTCAAAAGCCTGGGTCTGAAAAGCTAATGAACAAAATGGCTCTTAAACTCTTTTGTGGAAGACCTTGATTTATCATCTGTAGAAATAGGGAGAAATTATGCCCTAGGGATGGAGTGTGTTTGAGATGAGCCTACAACTAACTCTCCCTGTGGTTTAGAATGACTGACCTGTGTATATGTGTTGGTAGACATGTCTCACGAGGCAGAAAACACCGTGCTGGAGTCCCTTTGCCGTATGAGGAGCAGTAGATTTGAGTGATGCAAAGCACTAGACCTGTACAAACTGATCCCACCAGCTCAGGAAATGAAATACGACAAGAAAACTTAAATCTCAGTGAGGATTTGTTTTGGTACATTCTGATACTTTAAACATCCATTGCATTCTGAATACACTCCCAGCTGCTCACTCACATCCTTTTTTATATTTCCTCTTTTATTTTAATTTCTTCTGCCCATAGCAAAAAAAGAATATGTTCCTACATGTCACCACCCTTCTTACATCTATTTTAATTTGGTAACTCGGGATCAGAATTTTTATTTTTCTGCCTCAGCTGTCAGTTTGAGAACCTTGCCTTAGATCTGCTCTTGCACTGGGCCTTTACTTACTCAGTATTCACTTTAGGAACTCACATCCTACCTACTTTGAGTGACAACGATTGAATCCAGATCTCCTTCCTGATATTAAAATTCTAAGGAATGGTAGGCAGGCATTTTGGAGATTTAAAAACCCAAATGGTATCAGATATCGATTTTTACACAGCAAGCTGTGGCATTTGTATGGTCCCAGATTTAGATGCTCTCTCTATGATTCAGACTAAGCCTTTTTCCTCCAGAATTGGAAACAAACAGAATCTAAACAGTTTCTTCAGCTGCAGTAGGCTTATGGAGAGGGATTATATTTAGTTCCCTAAACATGGGCTTGGTTTTGGTATCACAAAATTGAGGGGATTGAGGCTCATTTTTCTTAAAGAATAGGAACAAGGACAGTTCCAGAAGATCCCAGTGTTCCTACAACTTATTTGGCAATTGATTTGTTTGATCCTGAGAGCAGCATGTCTTTGAAGGATTTCAGTCTCCAGAGCCTTGCTTATCCCTGCTCTAACTACTTCACAGGAGTTTCCCTGCTCTAACTGCTTCACAGGAGTTATGTTGGGGTGGACTGTTCACATATCATTCCTACTTTTCATTTTGGTTTTAGTAGATACTGCAGTGAGTGACCCTGTTTCTTTCTTCCATCCTCACTGCCAAGAAATCGTGGGCTCCAGCCTTTGTTGTTCCCCTGTTTCTGACTGACTGTGACTAGAAGGAAAACGCAGCATGAGACAAAAATACTGTTGGTGCTTACAGGTGGCCAAAGAGAAATGCAAACTGATGATCACTTCCAGGCATCCTTTGAAAGGAAACTGTCCTCCACCTTGGTTGGAGCTCTCTGAATCCCTCAAGAGAACAGACAGCTACAGTGCAGGTGAGTTCTATGCCAGGAATTTATGGGGTGTAAAGAAACTCAGGAGACTTTTCAAGCCCAGGTGTGAAAAAGGTGCTTTCCCCCAGCTGGTAACTGCTCTGATGGATAACCGAAGCGGAACACCCAGTTGCAGCAACTCCCACCTGCAGTGTGCAAGCTCAGTTTAGCACTGCACTACTACAGGTGTTATTTGCCATCAGCAGAAGCATCTCTTCGCTTCAGGGCTATGACAGTGTGAGAGAGACATTCACTGTGAAGCGAAGCTGCCAACAGCTGTAGTTCCGTCCAGTGCTTCCTTCAGCCCAGCTGTCAGACACAGGCTTTCGTTTACTTTTTATCTTGATTTCTGCCATTTGTTACTTTTATTTCTTAAATTTCAAGAGCCTTTTTCTGTTCCCTCCTAGCTGGGCACACGGAAGGTTGTGTAATGGTATGGTGGAGATAGACTGAACCACTCTGGCATTGGTTTGGAGCTATGTTGCTGTGTTTTTTGAGGAGAATGGGTGAGGTTAGGATACTGATAAAGCATAGATGCTTCCACAGCCTCATTTTACCATCTGCCAAAATTCTCTTTTGGTCATTATACTGGGAGTAGAAGCATCTCTTCTGCCAGAGGAGCCCTGCAGACTCACCAGAAGGCAGTCTTTGTTGGCAGCATGGAAGAATTCCTGATGTTCTTCCAGCAAGTCAAATATAATAAAAAATAGGCAGCCCGTTCATCAGCTTCCCTTTTAGTTTTGTTCAGTGATGAATACTCTCAGTTTTCTTTCTTTACTCTCTGTGGACACAACATGGACTTGTCAATGGGTATAGCTGTGTCTGCTCTACAAAGTCCTCCTAAGAAAGTAAATACAAAATCTCTGATTCATCATTTATCTGGGCTTTGTTTCAGCACGTATACTGGATATATACTGAAACTACAACTGTTGTTCCGAGACCATGGCAGGACTTGAGACTCAAGTCTAGCTATGGGTGAGGTTCCACAAGGTGTGGTGAGCTAATCTAACAGCTTGCTGCTGCCAGGAGGGACAGGACCACACAGGGAAAGGAAAGTAGGGGAGCCAGACCTTTCTCTTTCTGTATAACTAGCTCTGACATCAGCTCAGCTATGTGTGGGACTGCAGCTGAAAACCATGGGTCACGTCTGACGCTGCTGTAAAGTAATTTTCAGGTAGATAAGTGAAGGCAAATGGAGCCATAGTTGTAGTTGCTGTGTCATCAAGATTATTGTCTGTAGCAGTGAGACCCTTTTGATTGGGCTGTAAAGAAAGAGAGAAAAGAAAAAGAGAAAAAAGAAAAGAAAAAAGGAAAAAAGTTTAAAAAATGGAGATTGGATGAGGTTCTTGAGTCAGATAAACAAACTTACTTGATGGAAAGGATTGAATTGTATATAATTACAACATGTGACCTAGAGTTAACAGTCTGTCCACCCAGAAACACCTGGTGCAATAAAATAAGTCAGAGAGTTTTGCTCTAAAGTCATATCTAATATTACTGGAAATGATATCACTGGGCTTGTAGCTTAGTAAGAAAATGTCTTTATTCCCTCCCCCAACTTTTCATGTAAGAACTCTGTCTGCCTTGCTTCCCCATACTTTTTTCCCTGTTTCTTTTCCACTTCCCCATCTCATGTGTTTTCTCTCTTCTCCATTTTGTATCCCTTGGCCAGCCCAGAGTGCATAGTCACCTCAGGCAGTAAAATGATGGCAAGAGACTCAACTTTGTAATGTCAACTGGGAGTCAGTTCCTACAGCCACTGCTCAAGGCTGCCAGAAGCCTTGGGCAGACACCACACCACTTACAGTCAGTTGGTAAGTAGAAAATCACCAACACAGCCAGGGGATTAAAAAGAGGAAGAAGGAACCCAGGGCCATGGGGTTAGTCAGAGTTTACCTACTGGAAATTCTGCTATATATGCAAAATAAATCATGTAGGTCAAATCCTGCTTGCATCCCTATATTAAGTAACTTAATACAGGGAACACTGAACTCTTTTGGGGGAGTTGGGATAGACTTGCCTATTTCCACACCTCCCTCAGATGTAATGCTTGTGTGTTTTACTTCTAGATCTGAATAGGAGGAATCAAAATACCATCTCCTATTTTTTTCTGTGGTGTCAATGAGGTCGAGTAATTGATGCATTCAGCATGCTGGGCTCTGGAGCTGACAGGCAATCATATGAATGGCACACAGAGTATTTGTGATTCACCTGAATGGAATGCAGTGGCATGGGGGTGCCTCTGTAGGGTTCATGTTATGTGCCAGCTGGTTCTGCAGCAGGCTGAAACGTGTGGGGGGGTTCACAGAACGCAGCACAAGAGATAACTAGGAGTGTGGCTTCTGTGCCTGCAGAACATGAGGCCATGCTAAGGCTCAACAGAGACTGTAAAAGGCACTGCATACAGCTTAACTTCTCCCGGGAAAGGTTCAGAAACATCACACTCAGGGTGTTCCTTGTTCTGAACTGTCTGTTTTCCTATCAGTTCAGAGAATGGATCTTGAGGGATCTACACACATGCTTAAGTGTTGGGATGGTTCAGATTCCTCAAAGTAGGCAGAGAGAAAAAAACTGCTCTGGAGAAAGAAACACTCTCATTTCCTTTGGTATATCAAGCTTTTAATAACCCATCTCCTGTGTGTGTTTCTGTTTGTTCTGTTGTCATCAGGTTATGTGGGAACTTGAACTTTGGAGGTTCATTGAATCATTAACCTATTTATTTGCAGGAGAAATTCTGTTCCATAATCAGATGTTACGTGGTGTAATTTCAAGGACAAGACACTACTCAAAACATAAACTAGCAGTTCCCTATATTGCAAACAAAATAGCATGGTCTTTAAACTCCACCTTGTGGAATCAGGTCTGTTAGATACACACATAACCACTCCACTAATAGGTGGTCTAAAAGAAGACTTATTTTGGTTCTTTGTCTAATTTCTAGTTTGCAAGAGGCTGTGTTGTAAAATAACACTGGCTTTTGTCACTAACTGGCCTGGTGTTACCAGGTCCTGAAGTGGGATCTTCATAAATACTGTCAAGTTTTCACCTGTAAAATTTTACTTAAAAATAGTAACCAAAGAAAGAGAGCTTGATTTTAGAAAGAGAATTTTGCTTTCCAGGTTTTTTAGGCATTTGGCTCACCAGGTTGCCTCTGCCCAGTATCACTGCCTTCCTTTCTGGGTTCTGCTCCTCGATGACATATGTTATACTTGGGACTTCATATCATATCTCAGTTGGTAAGGTTTATTTTGTACTGTGAAATGTTTCTGCAGGACTTAGAGATTCTCTTCAGTGCTGCTTCAAAAGACTGGCCAGATGTCCTAATCGATTTCATCTAATATGCAGATGTTATTTAGGTGAGATGCCAGACTCCCAGATTCTAGCTATGTCATTGTTCCACTTCTGCAGCTGATCTGGGGTGAGAATTTCACCCAGACAGTCACATTTCAGCTGCAGGGTCCTTTGTCCTTCTGAGAACATGAGCTATCCCAGACACCAGTGCAAAGGAGGTCATGGAGGCATCTCCTACATCCAGGACCAGCACAAGCTGCTTCACATTTACCCCCCAGGGTGTTATTGTGAATCATGGTTTGGCTCCTGGTCTTCTTCATGGTCTTCTCCATGCAGTTTCTTGTCGTGACTGAACTGTTGATGAATTTACATTCTAAATTTGTTCAGGAGCTAGGTTCTTAAAATGCTGTTTACATGTGAGAAGGCCCTTCACATTATCCTAATGAGTGGGTATGTGGAGCTCTGACCTCTTAGGTAACTTGGCAGTTCTTTCTCTATGGGTTTTGGGGGGTTTTTTTAGTATTTTTGGGTCCAGATTTTGTGCTTTACATTAAAATCTGTTTGTTGTGCACCTGACAAGCTGAAGACTTTGCTCATAAAATGGAAGGAATCTGAAATTTCAGACAGGATTTTGAAAACCTTATGTGCTTACTCAGAAACTAAAAATAAATTCTATATGTGGATTAAAAATATGTATGAAAATAGACTGTCTCATACTGTGCAGAATGATCTTGGGGAAAGAGGTGAATGTGTAGTTTTAAGAGAAGTATTCACTGCAACATCTCATGCAGTTCCATCTTCTGTTCTCTGTTCTGTTGGCTCCAGGCTCATTGAGGATCCTAAATATGGTGGTGACAAACATTCTGAAGACTCTTAAATTCAACCAGACATTGTCCTCTAATGGTTCACTGGAAACCTTCTGAGACCCTACATTTATGAAAGTTTATGTGGAGACCTTGACACTTGCCACATCAATAACATTTTTCACTGGCATTATTCAGGTAGAAGATGAATATATTTGATATTTAATTATTTATCCTTATGTACTAGTGTAAGAATTGGTACTACCTGCATATTCTTAGCACAAAATACTAAGCACAGCACATGTGAATATATATATGTAGCACAAAGTGGGACATGAAGGTCTGTCTCCTCATGCTATCTAAAAAAGATACAGAATCATAGAATATGACAGATTAAGATTCATGTGTCCATTGTCAACACGTTAAATGTGTGAAGTAAATGATTATATTTTATGTTGACTACCTCTGCAGTATGTGGACCCTTAATTAGTCCTGCTTAACTGCACACAGTTGGTTTAAACTGCTCCTGTTTTGTTTTGGCAGTGTCTGTCTTCATTGTGTATAATGGAAATAGTGTATTCAAATAACTCTCCATCACGTGTGGCAGGGAAGAGTCATGCTCTTCAAATATGAAAACAAGAGGGGTGGGTTTAACCAAAGATAATTATATCACATCTCACTTCTTGTTTGTTCCATACAGTCACTCCTGGGCTGCTTCTGCCTGGGGTTTGTTTCAACATAGGTGCCAAAGACTCTCATTGATGCTTTCCTCCCTGCAGCAGCCTTGCATGGCATTCTATCCCAGTTTACCTTTATCTTGGACATCATGCTTGACTTTTATGTGGAGTTTCTTTTTTCTTCTCTAAGTTTTCTTAGGGAACCACTGACAGAACATTGCCTCCTGATTTTTTCCTGGCCCTTGTGTAAGATGGGAGAAATAATCCCTTTCCCAAAACTAGCTGACAAAACAGAACTTAACCATCTACTTCCCTTCAGTCTCCTTTTCTTTGCTAAGCAAGGTTGTTCTAAAAAAGTGGTGTCAGACAGCTTCCTAAAATCTGGCAATGAACTTCCCATGCTAATTGAAACCATTCTTTGAAACAGCAACACTTAATTCTGTAGATGGTTTTGGCCTTTATCCTAGTGCTGCAGGAGGCTTAGGGATTAGAAGAACACTAATGGAAACTACACATAGCATTTCAAGAGGAAATCCAGTTGGCTTGGCAGAAGTGGTTGTGAAATCCAAGAAGTTCTATGCTGGTTTCATGTTGGTTTGTGGATCAGAGAACTGTTATATGTGTCAATTAAAAATATGGAAATAAAGCTAATATGAGATTTGAATTCCAAGCAGTTTGTCATGGATATCTGTTCCTTAGCATCTTTGTGGTTGCAAAAAAAAAAAGTATCAAAATAATAAATAATAAAAGAATAAATGCTGTTTTTCTGGTTTGCACACGGTGTACTGGCTGCTGTTGTGGTGTTTAACCTGCTCCCCTTTCTTCAAACATTTCTGGACATCCCCATCCTGTGGAGATGGGATAAGTATCATTTCATAAGTGACCAAAAAAAAAAAAAAAGCCTTAAAAGAAGAAATGGATGTTTTGTGAGGGTAAGGCAAAGCTGCAATTGTTCCCTTAGGAAAGGCATCCTTTGAAATACCTGCTGCAAGAAGTGTATTGAAAGCCATTCAAATCAATTTGCAATGAATTCTGTACAGGATGAACTGATTACTGTTGTTGCTTCCCAGTTTCCCTGAGAAGGAAATTGTCTAACTGCCATCCAGGGCCACATTCTCATGTCAAGTTTTATGCAGGATTTCTCATGAAGAGAAGGACCCACAATATCATCAGGTTTTTCCTTAATAATTGAAGCCATTAAAAAGCCTCTGTGTGTGTGTGTGTGCAATCTGCAAATGCTGGGGCTGAGTTGCAGGTCATTTTATATCTTCTTAGTGCTCATGTTCTCTCTCTTATTCAAAGGTTTTCTGCCTTGTAACTTTTGCTGCAGTGCTTTAAGTTTGGTTTAACAGTCACCATGAGATTTACATTCTTCAGAATCACCAGGTACTTGTAACTTTTAAAACAAAAGACTAGTTTTTTCTTAGAGTTGATGTTTTAGAGATAGTTATACAATTAAAAGCTGTTTCAAACACTTCACTCAAACCATTCTGGAGTCTCTATAATGCTGTCCCAAACCAGTAATCTCTTTGAGTTTATGGGGTTTGCATTATTCCCTTCTGCAGGTGTATTGTGTGGGCATCAGCTGGGATAAAATGAGCTGTTGTGCCTGTGTTTCAGTCTTCACTGTCATTTACTGAGTTGCTTCATCTTCTCCATAAACTCAGTTCATGATAGGAGAGGGAGGTTCCATCAGGCACACATTACTCACTTTATTCACTGCTAATCCCACCAGGAAAATCATTCATAAATCCAAGGCACACCTCATGAGATTTGCCATGACAGGGAGGTGCTTGTCTGAGTAGACTGAAGCCTCTAGCATAATATGGAAAGAGCTGGGAAATAACTTGGCTGCTGCAAATATCAAATGGTTTGTGATCTGGAGTGGCTCTGAAAGAATTCAGGAAGAATTTCAATTGCTGTCTGAAATTCAGTGTATTCCCTCTGCTCAGAGTTATGCTCTTGGGTTTGCTTTGGGATTCAACGAGCATTGTGATGGGTGTTTCTTTAGCCACTGTTCAGTTGGGTATCCCTGTCGTCCTTACTACCTTCAGGCTATGTAATCACTTCTCCTATTCCTACCAGTGGGAGCATAATGCTGACAACATTCAAAAGAAGCAGAGGAAGTTATCTGCAAACAGATGGCTTTGAAAAGAGTGTCTTGACAACAGCTTTCCATATATCAGGACCTGCTGCCTTCCAGTTCTCCAGCAACCAGCCAGCTATGTGTTTATTCCCTGAACTGACCAGAACCTGCCCCAAAACCATGCAGCACCATTAGCAAAGCACAGTAGCCAAACCAGGGTATTCTCCTTCAAGGCAAAACCCTACATTAATGCTACTCCACGACCTCTGGATCAGACATAGGCTACGTGCAGCCAGCTCTAAGCTTGAGTTACAGCTGCCTCCACCTGCCCATGTAGATTTATCTTTGTGGGGGAGAAGAGAGGGAACATGCTTCCTTCTGTAATAACAATAATCCAAGTGTTCCTGGAGGTAGAAATGGGACATTAAACATTCTTGAGGACACTGGTGTAGCTAAGGTTGTGTTTGTGTACTGCACCCCTACTCAAAGAATCCTAATTATGAGTGAATAACTTTTTGTGCTTGCACCCTCTAGTTACAGTTGGTGTATCCAGTGAAGGGAGGAGAAATGGAGATCAAGCTTTTAGGAACAGATGGGTTTTCTCTGTGAAAACCTAATAAACATCTTGTTTCAGCATGAAGATGGTGGTGCTGGGACAGATTCCAAACATGAATATTTAGAGAAGTTTATCCATCTACAAAGCCGTAGGAAGAAACAAAACCCAAATGTCCCATCTCTCTCTGTAATCCAGTTTCTTCCCTTAAATGCCTGGGGGTGACCATTCAGGCTCAGTTCAAAACTTTCAAAGCTGAAGAATGCTTAAGGATCTGTAGCATGAAGTGATTCACATGCCTAGTTCAGCCTGCTTGGGCCTTTGAAGCTCTTTGTGTCCATCTGTGCCACGTCCACAGTGAAAGCTGCACTTCTGTCATGTCCAGAGCTCTTGGGCATCATTTTTTGTGTTCCCCAACCTGCTTTTCTCAGTCTGGCTTTGTCCTCTCTACCTGTGTTTTCACAGTAATGACTGTGCATGTGCTGGACTGACTCACTGGTTTCTCCCAACGATGGGATAACAGGTAGGGCATGGGCCCTTCTAACACGTTAGCACCCTACAGAATTAGGCAGTGCAGTAGGAGACAGCTTTGTCCCTGCCATGCAGGTCCATTACAGTCTCAATGCTATGCTGATGGATTTGCCAAAAATTGATTAACCTAAGGGCAAGGTTAGTAAGACAAGGTTCTAGTGGATGTTTCCCTTACCGAGCATGAAAAATAATTTGGCTTATTTGATATTAAGGCAGTCAGCTGTCATCTGTGAGAGATCTGCTGGAGATAGGGTTTTAATTGCAAGAGAGGCAGATTAGTTTATGGTAATTAGGTCAATATTGCCAGCCCCACTACTGTAAGTGGAGTCATGGGTGTGAGCAGACAACCTCTGTCCTTAGGGTAGGACCTTGCTGAGCACAACACACAGAGTCAGGAGGGGGAGAATACCCCCTGCTAGATCCAACTCTCACAGATACAACTGTTGTTTTACAGGCAAGGGAGACTGATGGTATCAAAATCTTCCAGTGCTGTTCTTCTTCCACCTCTTTCACAGACATGAATCACTTCAAAACCTCTTTGTTACAGCAGGTAAACACTGCTTTTTCACTCAGCCAAAGTTTCTAGGAGCCTGAATTAGAGAGATAAGGACCCTAATAAAACTGCCCTCGTTTTGCAGATGGACATGAAAGCAGTGCCTCTAGATGAAAGCAAAATGAGGGCTTTAATTTCACTTAGTCTGTCCCACATGGCAGTGGAAAGAAAAGATCTTAAAAGCTCTTGTGTCCGTGACCCACCTCTACCACCACCTAGAGTTGATCAGCTTTAAAAGGGTATTTATTTAAGGTGCCAGGTTTTATGTTACTGAGGACAATGTCCTTAACTTGCCAGTACTGAAAAGGCAGTAAATGTTTATATAAAGCACATATATATTTGCTGTATGAAATGAAGCAAACATTACCACTCTATTTCTTCATGTGAAAGAGCCATAGTAGTTCAGCTTACTGGGTGAATTAACTAGCAGTTGAAGTAGTCGACCTATCCTCTCCTCAACTGAAAGAATTCATTTCATCAGGTGCTTCAGGAGGGATTTTTCTTCTTTTTTCCCCATAGAAGTGAGAGGATTCCCTTGCTTAAGAGGAAGTTGTTTCACTGTCAATGCTGCCAAGTACAAGTATGACATACCTCAAAGGCAGCTCTGATTATCATGATTAGAGGATCTCTCATCTCTACTATAATTGGCTGTTATAATTTGTTAGCCCCAAATGCCCTGCTGCACAACAATCTGCACATCCTAAATCTACAAGATTTACCTCCTGAGTTTCAGAAATTAATAAAATTAATATAAACCTGTCGGGGAAGGCAGCAGGCCTGCGTGCGGCCTAGCTCTCTGCACCCAAGACATAGGCCCTGACAATATTCTCCTATTCCCATGAGAAAAGTTCCTCATGCTGACAGGGTCCTAATAATCACATTCTCCAAACACAGCAGCCTTGCTGATAGGGGTACAGGCTGCCAAGAAGCAGCTATGGGAAGGTATTTGGGAGTAATGGAACATGTCAGGAACCAGCCAGAACAAGAGGGTCAGAACAGCAGGTGTGGGGATGCTTTTAGGTATTAAAGGTAAACTAAGGATGTTTAGCTGTAAGATAGGTTTATCAGAGCTCGTTATAATCACTAACCAATCAATATGGTGTGAACAGGGTGTGTAACCAATGAGCAGTTTTTTAACTTGCCACGTTTGCAGCAAGAAAGGTCTAGAATCTGGGTGATTTCACCTCATAAATGTCTTCCTGGCTTCACCTAAAATTCATATATTGAATTGTGTGTTGCTCCCTGCTGGATGCCACAAAACCCCACCAGTTTTCTTCTCCTAGAGTGGTTTTGTTGGTTTTGCTGGCTGCCTAACGTGCCTTTTCTTTGATGTATGCCTTAAACTTTTAAACCTTGGAACTAATTCTTTCCACAGATCATCTATATGTTTCACAAATTGGCATTACAGTCCTTATAGCTGGCTGCCACTCTGAGTATAGTATTTGTTTACTAATCCTGACTTACCTGCAAGGATAAATTTTAAACTTAAATGTTTTAGCCTTACTGCTTAGTATAATTTTGCTGCTTTATTTATTTCCCTGTGGGTTTTATAGCCTCTGTGACAACAGACTTGGAAAGGAATGATTTCTTTGACAGATGTATCACCAAAGAAAGGTTCTTTCTAACTCTTCACGATGCTGAGCTGGCTGGACAAGCATCAAAAACTAGATGAGCTAGAACCTACTACTGCAAAAGAATCTCCCGAAGAACCAGCAGCTGACCAGCAACAGGTAGAATATTTAGCTTACCACTTAAGCCTACATGTTGTTAAATTATCCTGTTTGTAACTTAAACCTTGTCACATGGCTGAGGAAATAGGGCAGAGCAGATGCTCTTTTGAATTCTCCAGTTTTCACAGGCACCTTCCTTTTTCCAATTGATAGAAAAAAAATATCAATACTCCAGTTTGTTTCTTTGAGTCCTGTGTTCCTGTTTGGGAAATCTATCTTTTGTGTGCTGGCTGGAAAGGCACCCAGCCACATTTTGTTGTGGGCAGTGACTGTTGCATTTTGAATTATTTCCATTTCTCTGACAAAGCAAAGACCCTGCCAAGGCAGAACAAAAAGCTCCAAGTTTTATATTTCCAGAGGTTACTGTGCCAACTCTCTGGGGGCTGATGGGGAAAGTGAAGGACAGCAATAGCTTCATTTCCTAAAGAACTGAATTTCATGCACATGCTCTTTCTGTCAGTATTCTGCAGGAATTTTTAAGCTCACTGCCTGTCTCAGCCAAGCCTGAATAGGACAGATGGTTGCAAGTTCCAGGAAAAGCCCTTGTTCTGGGTAGAATATTCCAGTAACTGCCCCACCAAGGGAAAGAACCTCACATTGGAGCCTGCATACTGCCAGGCTGGGGTCTTGTAGCTAAATGAGGCAAAAACCTATCCAAATCTGTGGGGAAACATGGTTCTTGTTTAACTCTCTTACCTGCACAGAGCAGTTGAATGCAAGGATACTGATCTTCCAGACTTTCCCCCCCATGGAAAAAACTTGAAAGAACAAAGGTGACAGTATATATCCACCAAATTAATGGATGTTGGAGGGGAGGGTTGGGACCAGCTACCAGGCAGGAGGTGACAGCAGTTCCCCAGGAGCCTGCTCTAAGATGAGGCTGGGCTGTGTCTGCAGATGAGACCCCCACAGCAGCTTGGTGATGTCGGCTTCAGCAGCTCCCCTTAGCTAGCTCATTTCCTCAGCAGCCAGGGATTTGGACTATCCTGTGCTCTCACACCAGTGTGATCCCCTTGCTGCTCACGTGACGTTGCTTTGGGATGGGAACTGGGTTTGACCTGCTCAATGGACTGGCCACCCTTGGCTTGCAGTCACCTCTGTGTCCATTTTTGGGGAAGAAGTTTGCTCTCAAAGAAGAATAAAGATTTTTTTTTCCCTGCAGAAACCTCTGACAACAAACTTCTGCATGAAGAGCCAGTATCAGATAGCTCATGCTTAGCCCAGAACATAGCAGAGCCAAGCTCCTTCCAGCACTATGATACTCCACCCCTTCAATCGGATTTCCAGGACCCAAGCTGGGTGAGGAGATGGAACTATACCAGCAAATCCTGAATTACAAGTGCTGAGGAACTGGGATTTCAGTAGAGGAGAAAGGTACAGTTAAGCAACAGCCTTCAATCTTTTTATTCTTTCTGTTCCTGAGTTCTTAAAATAAACAGCCTGCCTACTGTGGCCAATAATTCTGTTGTTCTAAACAAAAAAAGCAACACTTAGATTTCAGCTTTGAAGAATTTTCAAGTAGATACACTACCCAGCAAAGCTGAAAGCAGAGAAATTTCAATGTGTAAGATAATTCCTGGCTTTGTAGCTAATTCTAGCAACTTATTTGTACTTGTTTTCTGAAATTCTACAGAAGATTACATGTCTTAACTTAGTGCTTCTTATATTTTATTGCTTGCTAGTAGGTGACATTAATCTGCTGTATTTCAACAGATTACATGCAGATGGTTTCATTCTTTTCAGATGTATTTAGAATGATGTAAAGCTTCACAGAAAACTTTTCCACAATCTGGTGAAGTTGGTATTGTCTGCTCTAACATAACAGGTTGTGTGCCTGCTCTCACCTAACACAGTGTGTATCTGCACTCACATAACACTGTGTGTCTCCATTTGTTCTTCCTTGGTCCCTTTTGAATCCACCGAAACTAAAGCCCAGGAAACACTTATATTTTTCCCAGGTTTTTATAGTCCTTTACTGAAATAACAAAGAATGGAGGAATGTATTCACTTTGTTCTGAAGAGCCAGGAAAATTATAGGCTTAGATACAGTTAGCACTGGAGAACAAAACTGAACTGAAGTGATATATTCTGTATGTCAGCCAGAGAGTTTGCTGCTGTAGTTTCAGTGCTGAGGGGTGAGCTAGGATCCCACTGCACACAGCAGCATGTCACTGTACCAGCAGTACACACCACAAGGCTCCGTGCCCTCCTCTGGTGGATTATCCCATGGTGCAAATTGCCTAGTGTGAAGATCTGTGGGTGAATTCATTTTGGATGGGTGGCTAACACTCTGTATATTCAGACCCAGTTTTGGGGCAAAGCTTGGATTTAAATGAGGGATCCTTTGTGCACAGATCCTATGCTCTGGGCTGAGTTCATTAACCTGTGAGCAGCTCTAACCTTTGGGTATTTTGTGGTTTCTGGATGTGCAGTAACAGCAAGGTGGCTCCTCTGAATTCTGCTGCTTCTGGCTGCTAAATTTTAGCAATAATATAATGGCCAATATGAATATTAATATTAAATTGTCTGTAATGTATTCCAGCAAATTCTAATAGTAATTTTTAAATTGTTTTCATTTAAATTCTTACTGCTTCCACCACAGTTTCTAGACAAAAGCCACAGTACTGCATGTGTAAAGTGCAACTGGAAAGGATTTTAGTGAACATTACTGTGCAGGGTTGCTTGCTGTAGAGGAAACTGAGTCTTGGAACCCTTGTACTTTTTGGATTGAAAGACAGGAAAAACTGAAAGCCTACATGGTATTGAGTAACTCTCAAACCACATATGCTTCCCTACATTGTTTCAGCCAGGGCTGCCCGCCAAGCTCCTCTCAGCTGTGTTCAAAACAGAGTAACACAAAACCCAGGGAGAGCATAGCCCTGATTTCCAGGTTCTCTTGGCTCTCCTACAGCAGCCTTGATCTCAGATGAAATGACGTTCCGAGCTGTTGGCACTGTTGAAAGTCTCCACTGCAAACTTAAGAGAGTTGGGTTGGGGTTGGTTGGGGTTTTTTTTTTTGGCTTGCTCAGCACAGTTCTGAATCTTTCCTTCCTCCTCCCATGACTCTGCAGAGAGTTGAGCAGCAGAGGACAACTCGGACGTCAGTATGTTAGTGTTCAAATTAGGGGCACTGATATTGCAAAACAAGCATCTTGCTGAGGGGAAGTCCAGACAATCCCAGATCTTTTTCCCCTTAGGGCTGTGAGGTGCCTTAACTCTGCTTGTATGTACACAAGGCTTCTGTGTTCAGCCAAACCCAAATCCCTGGACACAGGCTGTGAAGTGACAAAGCATGTACTTTACGCCCAAGGACTCCACCTATACCCCTAAGAAGCCACAAAAGTCAGAGTTCAAAGGCCTGTCTGTAATCATGTGTTGGTAGACAGCCTGACGTTCTCACCTGACCTACTTCCAACAACTACAGTCATTTTGTGCACACAGCAGCTTTTTTAATGTCCTTCCCCAGCTAAGGAGATGCTGTGATGTTTTCCTAGCAGGGCAGAAACCCAGGCAGCTCTCCCACTGCTTTGAATTAGAGGATACAGGTCCCAGAACACACATGTTATCATTAGAGACAGTGCAAAGTATATATAATCATCCCCAACCCTGTAGTTGTTTTATTAACATAATAAAACTGGTGCATTAAGGGCTGCAGAGGACATAAAGCAGCTGAGGAACCTCAGGAGTTGTGTGGTGGCAGCAGCAGTTCTTGGGGCCTTGTGCCTCCCTGCGTCACAGGAAGCTGGGAGGAAGGACCAGATAAACCAGTTCTGTATGGGCACAGTTTGAGGGTAGTTCTGCTTTAAAAGTTAGTGCCAGGCAGGTTGTGGAAAGCTGAGCATACCTTAGCTTAGGCCTGGCTTAGCAACCCTTTGAGGGTGCCACCCCAGACTGCGTTTTTCTATCCCAGATGAGAAAAGCCATGGAAGAAACGTGGCAGGAGTCAAGATGCTCAGTAATACCTTGCTCCTCTGCGGGACCAGTGCTGCAGGTGGTGGTGGTGTCCAAGGGAATACTGTACCCATCTGCACGTCTGCTTTGCTGCCTTGCTTTCCACATCCAGCCACATGCTGTCTGTGGTGACCTCACGTGAAGAAACCCAGCTAGGCCAGCAGAAGTATGACACAGGCAGTAGTCATGGTGGGTGTGAGCACACACCTTGCTGGAGTCAACTGCATGAGTCATTTATGACAAATACAGGTGGTGGGCTAGCTATAGATCGAGAGCCTTCAGAGCTTCTGTGGCCAGCTTAGACTGTGAGTTCTTTGAGGCCTGAAGCTGCTGTGCGATGCTCACAGGAGGATCCTGCCATGACTGAGGCCTGAGCTCAGCGTTACCTTGAACGCAGCAGTGGTACAGAGGCTGAAATTCACCCGTCTGTTGCATTGACATCTTGTGTTTATTATTTCTCACTCAGAACCCATTGCAGGGGGACAGATGTACAAACAGCTCACGCCTGTAGTCACAATCATGAATTAGGAAGAGGGTTTTTCTGTCTCCCACAGTTGCTTGCACACACACGCACACACACCCTCCACCCCTTTCCAGGAAGGTATTTACCTCCTGATGCCAAAGGGCCCCACTCTCAACACTTTGAAATCCTTCATCCTAAGCAGAGCAGACACAGTCACCGCTGATGTTGTGACTCCTTCTGCTGGCTTCCCAGCAGGAACAGGGCTGAGAATCCCCAACAGAAGCCAGGAGAAGGTATCACGTGCAGGTCAGAGCTGCGTGAGGCTGTTTGGAGTAAAACAGCTGCCAAGGGGAGTACAGAACCACCTTCAACCACAGGATTTTGTTCTGTGCTCCCAGTGAATTGCCGGAGTGGCCAAGTCACTGGGACATTTTGGGGTGAGACCCCACCTGGAATATTGAGTCCAGCTCTGTGCCCCTCAGCTCCAGAAGGACATGGAACTCCTTGGGAGAGCCCAGCGCAGGGCACCAAGGTGATGGAGGGAGTGGAACCCCTTCCTGGTGAGGAGAGGCTGAGGGAGCTGGGCCTCTGCACACAGGAGGCGCGGACGGTGCCAACCTGCCAACACCCCAAGCCACAACCAACACACACACCACCAACACGCACACACCACCAACACGCACACACCACCAACACGCACACACCACCAACACGCACACACACCACCAACACGCACACACCACCAACACGCACACACCACCAACACGCACACACACAACCCCAACACGCACACAACCCCAACACGCACACAACCCCAACACGCACACACACCCAACGCGCACACACACCCAACGCGCACACACACCCAACGCGCACACACACCCAACACGCACACAACCCCAACACGCACACAACCCAACACGCACACAACCCCAACACACACACAACCAACACCCACACACAACACCAACACACACACACCCCACCAACACACACACACAACCCCAACACCCACACAACCCCAACACACACACAACCCCAACACACACACAACCCCAACACACACACACAACCCCAACACCCACACATAACCAACACCCAACACAACACCAACACACACACAACACACCAACACACACACACAACACCAACACACACACCCCCCCCACCAACACACACACCCACCCCAACACGCACACAACCCCAACACGCACACAACCCAACACGCACACAACCCCAACACACACACAACCAACACCCACACACAACACCAACACACACACACCCCACCAACACACACACACAACCCCAACACACACACAACCCCAACACACACACAACCCCAACACACACACAACCCCAACACACACACAACCCCAACACACACACACAACCCCAACACCCACACATAACCAACACCCAACACAACACCAACACACACACAACACACCAACACACACACACAACACCAACACACACACACCCCCCACCAACACACACCCCCACCCCAACACCCACACAACCCCAACACCCACACACAACACCAACACCCACACACAACACCAACACCCACACACACCCCACCAACACACACACACACCCCACCAACACACACACACACCCCACCAACACACACACATCCCCCCACACCCCCCGGACCTTCCCGTGACGACGCACCCCTCGGCCCACGTCCCTGGTGGCACCAGGCCCCTCGGCAGCGGCTGTCCTGGTGTCACGGCGCGTGACTGCGGCTCGGCCCCGCCGCCGTTACTCCCCCGCCCGCGGTGCGTTCCCGAGCGGCGCTGACGCCACAACCGACGCCGCTCTCGCCACAAGCACAACACACTCCCCGCCTGCGCCTCCCCCTTGCCGGCCATGGCGCTGCCGGCGCCCGGGGAGCTCCGCCCCGCGGGGAGGCGGGGCCGGAGCCGTGGGGACGAGCGGGGTTGGGCTTCCCCCATCTCCTCGGGCAGCTCCAGCAGCGAGGCCGAGCCCTCGGCCGCGGGGTGGCGCCCGAGTGCGGTAAGAAAGCGCATGCTCCGGCCGGCGCTGCCCGGCGTGGCGCAGGGGGAGCCCGCAGCGCGCAGGCGCGCAGGGCGCCCCGTGTTACCGGCTCTGTCGGCCATGGAGCGGAAAGGTGAGGGCGCGCGCGGCACCCCTCGCCCCCCCCCCCCCCGCCCTTACCCCGGGCGGCGCCCCCCCCCAAACTCCCCCCTTCAGCCCCATCCCGCCTCACGCCTCCCTCTCTCTCTCCCTCCCGCAGTGCTGGCGCTGCAGGCCCGGAAGAAGCGGACCAAAGCCAAGAAGGACAAGGCCCAGAGGAAGTAAGTGCGGCCTCCGGCTCCCCTCAGGCGGCGGCTCCCGCCACCGGGCTCCGCCGCCCGCTGCCGGCGCCTCTTTGTTACCCCCGGCCCTGCCCTGCCCCTGGGCTGCCCAGCCCTGCGGCGCCGGCTCTCCCGAGGCGTGCGAACCCCTCGGGCCAGGCGGGCTTCTAATTGGAGACACGTTTCGCGGCACGGGCGGGGAGCCGGCGCGGCCGGTGGCCTGAGGCGGCGGGTTTCGCCTCCCTGCTCCCCGCCGGGGATGGTTTTCCACGGGATTTCACGGTTCCTCCGTGTCCCCCGGCGTTTGGCGAGCTGCGGGCGGGGGAGCGGAGCCGCCTGGCTGGGTAAGGGGCTTTCCTTTCCCTCCCTTCGCCCCAAAACCGGATGATGGGGCCGCGGTTGTGCCTACCCGCTTCATTCCTGCCCCGGGCTGTACCATCCCCTGTCCTCCCTGCAGCCTCTCAGGCCGGCTTTAGAAGCTGGCTCGCTTCTCCTGACACACACCATCCCCATCCCCCTTATTCCCCCTCAAAGCTTTCATTTTAATCTTGCCCTAAGAATGCTGTGATGTCTTGTTTACTTCTTCCTCTGGCTTTGATGCTGCCGTGTGGTTTCTCTCCTACCGCAGGAATTTCACAAGTCTTTCTATGTGGTGAGGTTTTGGATGTAAAAATTAAAAGATGTCGAGTTAAATACTGAACAATGGCTCCCACCAGTGCTGCTCAGGGGCTCCTTTCTAGTGGAAGGTGGTCTAAAACCTAGAACTGGGTCTGTGTGCTCAGTAAAATGCTGCTTATTTATGTTAAATCTCTGGTACCTCATGAGGTTTTGAGCTCTTAGTGCTTAGGAACCAAAGGTTTTTAGTAGGTAAGGCTCTGGGGCTGGGAGTTGGGTTATTCTTTGGGCTTTCTTAGTCACTTCCCCAGGCACATCACAGGGCTTTAAAAAAAAATGACAGACAAACCCAATGCAAACTTTCTGTCTGTCTCCAGCAAGGATTCAGTTGGTTTGAGAAGGGACTTCTGAGGGGTGAAGGACAGTGATGAAGGGGGATGAAGAACAGTAACTTCAGGGGGTGTGCATTCTGTTTCTGTGTGATTTTGTACATGTGTCTGGCATTTATTGAAAGCAGTATTAGGATAATTTTTGAAGAGCTCTCCTCTTTGTACAGCATTATCCCTGTCCTAATTTCTGAACAAATAATCCCTTATTTTAATTCTGTATCTGTTACTTATTTTCCTTGTCCAGCTGCAGACAAACAATACCAACTCTGCCAAATAGAGTCCTGGTTGCAGTTGGAAAGGCTGATGTCTGTGTAAATTTGGAGGTTGCTGAAGGGTAGTTTTCAGTGCTGGTGTGGGTTTGGGGTTTTATTTCAAATCCTTTTTAACCACATTGCCAGAACAAGTTAACTGCACTGCTGGCTAGCTGTTGATTTTGCCACTTAAGCTTGAGCAGAGAACCATGCTATGTGTAAAATGCTGTGCTTATCATCTCAAACTCTTGTTTTCTGGTAGCATAGGTTTGCTAGCTTTGGCTTCTAAGTTTAGGTGCAGTTCCATGACATTTACGCTATTTAAATGCAGAGCTGCTCTAGTTGAATCTCCTAAAATAAGCTTAACTGGATTGTTGCAAGACTTTTTCCATAAAATCCCAACTTAGAACCACATGGACTGTCCTTTTAACATCTAAAATTCCACAGTAGGTTGGTAGATTGCACACGTGTCACTTTTTTCTATATAAAGGGCAGTGAAAATATGAAACAAAAGGTTAAGGTTGGTAAGTAGTAGGAATTACCTCATTATGCATAAGTATTACAATGCAGAGAATGTCCTGAAGGGACTTAAAGCTACTCAGAGTGGCTTTTGCTTTAGAAATGAATTACACCTGCTTTAAGCTTTTCTATCAACCCAATCTGGTTAAAAAAGTCAAAACTAAACACTTGGAAAGGTTAAAATAATTGAAATGGACAGTGTGTAGAACAAAAACCCCAAAGTTGCCACTTTTTTCATCTTTCAGTAGTTAAAATTGCTGCTATTTTAGTTCAGACAGGACCAGCCTAAACTGATGATAGAAAAACAATTAGTAATTCCAGTTCCATGTATAAGATTTTCTCTTTTTACAGGAATGTCACCCAAGTTCTTCATTTCCCCACAGAGTCAGGATATGTTCCCATCTCTTCCCATCCTTCCTGTCTTAAAAGCTCCGTTTGATATCAATGAAGAAGTGATTGCATTTGTCCTAATGTATTCTTCTGTAGAAAGAGAGCAAGCAGAATTTCTTGGAAATACAGAGATGAGGTACCTGTGTCTTCCTGGTCCAGTAAAGCTACCACAATTTATTTGTAAATCTGGAATAATCATTAAACCAGCTGTCTTAAATCATTGCTAACAAAGCTTCTACTTGCCTAGCCTGCTTCTCAGTCCTGTGTCTGCCTTTGTGGAGTTGGAAGAGTATCTGGGCTGTGTACCTTTGCCCAGCTCCCATTTCTGTGGGAATTGAGGAGGAGGAAGGACAGGGAGAGTGACAGCTGAACGCCTCAGAGGGACAAAAAGCAAGTGTAGATACAGGGAGATCCTGAGTTCTCATCTTGACTATCATTGGGTTGCTTTGTGGCCTTGAGTGAAGTGCTGCTTTTCAGTTTGTTCTCATCTGCTGCTTTCCATCCAAAAGGCAGGGAGTTAGAATGAAAATCTCTTTAATTTTAGAAAGTAAGAAGCAAGCTTCTCCTTGGCCTTTTCCTTTTAAGTATATGTCAGGAAATACACATGTCAAAGCTTTGGTTGCTAATAAAGCGTGGGGAGTTTGGTACGTAGGCTACTGTAATGTATGTTGCTGCCAAAAGATGGCTTTGCTGTAAGCTATGTGATGCCTTAATTTTATCATTTCATGAGGTGTGAACATCTCTGGCACTAACACTCCCTTGATTCCCAGAGGCACTCAAAAAAGCCTGCCTTGAAGAAAGGAGCTTGTATGCTTACTGCTCAAACCTGGGGAGGTGCATCCAGGTACCTCATTTTGCCCATTTATCAAAAATACAGCTGACTTCTGCAGTTCTGTTTGAAGCAGAAGTGTCTTTGAAGTTGGCAAAACGTAGGCAAATGTGTTAGGGGTAATATTTCCCATGGTCCTTAGGAATGTGGAGGAACTGAGCAGTGTGTTCCTGGGAACAGATCTTGTGCTGGTTTTCCTTGTATGATATACAGGGAACTGAAAACAGAATTCCTGTGTTCTGGTGTTTCATGAGCTGCGCAGGATGGGGATGCCCATGATGGCAGCAGGAAGAAGGAGTGATGGGTGTCCCAACAGTTCAGCCTTTTGTCAGCTGTGACTTGGCTTCTCCTTGCTTTGTAGGCACCCTAGCACAGACCAGGCACGTGTGTGCATGTGATGCCTTGGTGCAGTGAGGTGGGACGTGTTTAGGAAGCAGTGCAGGCCAGTGGGAGATTACAGGCTTGATTTTTGAAGCCTCTGTGTTCTTTTTCAATGTGAGAGTTGCTTTGAATTAGCTCTAGTGTGGTCAGAACATCCATCCCTGGCTGGAGTGACGCTGTGGAGCATGCCATCTACATGCTTCCATTTGAAAGACATTAATTTCCTATGCTGAAAGACTGCTGTGCTGCATGAGCACCCTGAAGTGTGAGGAAGATCTGGCATTTACTTTAAAAGTATGGTTCTATTTGAAAATGCAAGCCTGTATTTGAAGTAAAATGTAAATACAGCTGTACTGTACCAGTGGCTTGGGGAATTTGTAATGGAATCGGGCACTTGCAACTGTTAGACCATAATTGGCAGTAAAATGCTGTGGCTCTTTTTCCTGTCTGCATGGTATGTCAGAAACCCTTAGAAGATAAAACTGTTCTTTGTCCTAGGAAAAAAAATATTCTTTAGATTACTACTGAGATTAAGACCCAGGGTTTAAAAACTAGGCTAAAACCCAAAGCAGTTGGAGACACAGACAAGAAATTGATCAATTGTTTTTGTGTTATAGCTTGTTTTCTCTGATACAAAGAAAATCAGCATATTGCTAGAACCAGGCTACAGGTCTGTAGGATGTGTAGACAGATGATGGATGCTTCATTGGCAGGCCCAGATGAAAGAACATCATTTCAAAGTCCAGTGTCTTGCTTCAGCAATGTCTTTGGTGTTTCAGGAGAAGTTGGCTCACTCATGCACAAACCCAGCAGTTCTGTGGAAGGAGTGTTGAACTGATCGTGCCTCAAAGCAGAACACTTGATAAACGTAAGCATGAGTAGCTACCAAGGTGGTGACAGACAGATAGTTACAGTTTGTTGCTTGTCCTGAACAATGGATGTGATCCAGAGTGCTTTCTTCTACATCTGCATGTGCTGGTGAATTATTAAATCCTTTCTTACAGACACTACTGAGTGGGAGAGATTTTTTTCACAGGACTTTAAATGGTTCCTCCAACTCCCTCTACTTCTGGAGTGAGGACAGTGGCAGAGCTGAGTTGGTACAGTACCACTGTCTTGCTTCCTCTTCCCAAATGCATGCAGTATTCAGTACATTCAAGAAGCTGTTTTACAGTTATCTGTCATTCTTTGGTCCAGCTTTTGACTTGCATTGAAGTCTCATTCCGTTCTTCCTCAATGCCAACTGAAAAACAATAGAATTGCTATGAAGAGAGATGAGGAAGTGGGTAATTTTCCCATCTATGCACTCTGGGGAGCAGAAAATTCATGGTAGAGTCTGCTCTTTTCCTAGTTTGTTATTGCATGTCTGGCTCATACCACTTTGCTGCTGTCTCTGGAGAGATCCCTGGAATTCTGAGGAGCCCTCTCACTTTCTTCCTCAACTTCCCTATTCAAAACTGCTTGGGATCAGGATCTTGGATTGTGTTTTCCTCACTTGTCTTTCATAATTAATACCAGGACTATGTCTTTGTAAGTATTTTGAACGTATCATTTCAGGTAGAGTCAGAATGTGTCACCCACAGGGTTTTTCATTCAAATCCAGAAGCGATTATCAAACTCTGACAGGACAGAGCTAAAGATCTACTGGTTTCCATGGAAGTCCCTTGACTTGTAATAGCTGGAATAGCAGACAGTTCTACAAACAGCTCCTTAAGTGCTTGTGTGGGGGAGTGTATACGAGGAGCAAGGAACTTGATTGCCTTTGTTTATCATTAGCACCATTTTAATGTGAAATTCATTACTCCTTATCCTCAAACTGAACTCCCACTGATCTGCTAAACGGGAGTATGTCTCTGTTCCCGTTCTGAGCACTGGTCTTTCAAAGCTGAGTGTTAGTCTGTCTCTCATCCTCTTTAAGGTCTCTCACCAGTGTTATTCTGGCAGCAGCAAGTTGTTCTACAGCAGTGAGTGTGGTGGATCTGCCATGCTGGCAGAAAAATGCCAGTTCCTTCAGAAAAACAGGGATGGAAGAGTGAATGGATTGCAATAGTCACAAAATACTGTGTGTTAAAGAGATTGTCAGTCAAGACTGATTTATAGTTCCAAGTCTCTTCAAATACTTAAAAATTTCTTGAGCAGAGAAGTGCATGTGAGCAGGGAGTAATTTTATACTTTCAGGCCTGAATTCACACTGAAACTTTGAGTGTAGGATAGTTGTAATATTTATTGAACACTGGGTTTGCCAGCAGATCCACATGTAAGCATGCTGGAGGCTGGCACCAGAAGCAGTCCTTCTGACTAGATGTGCCTTAACATGATCTTGAAATTGCAGGCACACCAAGGAATAGTAATGAGATGCAGACTGGCCAGCATGCTTACCTTAGAGACATTGTCTCAATGCATAGAGGTGAAAACAGCAGAGGGATTTTGAAATCCTGGCTTTTCACTGTGCCATATGGAACATTTTCCCTCTGAAAACAAGGAATCCTTAACAGCACTTGAAGTGAGATCTCACTGCAGCAGGTGTACAGCCCCAGAGATCCTTGGCTGGATGGTTAGGATGGAAAGCAATGCTTTCTTCAGCAAGAGTCCTGGGCTGTGTTACAGCCCGCTTACCTGTGTCTCCTTCACTATGAGCTGGATTCATCACTAGTCTTAAGTTCACCAAATTGAATTCTGTTTGGGGATGTTCCACAGGTGTAATTTGAGCTCACAAATGAGGAATGACAGTGGTTATAAAGACTGTGGTGCAGGCAGCTTAAAATCATTTAGGAAAGCAATTGCCTTTGGTTTCCTGCAGACCCGTGTCATCTCTGCTAATACCAAGGGACTGGCAAGCAGGTGAAGAGGAGGAAGAGGAGCATCTCTTTGTTAGCAAGTATATAAGGAGGATAGCCATGAAAAGGAGTTTGGGTTCAATGTGTACTGCACCCCTTGCTTGTTGGAAGGCGTCTGGCTTGTTCACAGCAGGTAGATGGGTGGCATGGACAAGTATTTCTACTGGTTTGGGGATGAGGAGAATTACTTCTTTCCTACACAACACAGAGTTTTGAAGAAGTTGCTCTGCATGCTCTTAAATAGGAGACCCAAACATGTCTCTTGAAGGTTTTTGTGATGTTTTTGGGGTGGAGAGAGCAAGTTCTGCTGGTAAAGGTGTGAGTGGAGACTTGGCTGTTGTGGTGGCTTCACTAAGTAATTTATAGAGAACAGTGAAGGAGCCTGGGCTGGTACTGCTCCACAGCACATGGACTGCTGCCTTTTCATTATACTGACTAGTAATAGGTGTGACATCCAGCTCCCATCTTCTCATCCTCCTGATGCTCTTGGGTTTACCCCAGTGCAAGTCTATAAGAACACACATTGTGTGATTAAGGCGACTTAATTGGGGTTTTTTACCTTATTTTTAGCATGTGGACCAGAGAAGAGATTCTTTGGAACCTGTTGAGAGAAGACAAAAGTGGTTTGTTTGTTTTCTTTCTTCCAAACTCTTTGAACACCTTCTGTGACTGAAATCTTAGTTCCTGCACATAACCATTACTGTCCCTGCTATGCATTGCAGAGGTGAGCAGAGTTGCTGGGTGATACATCAAATGAAGGAGGAGCAAAACCTTGTCTACAGTGTAAAATGTTTGCACCTCTTCAAATATGAAGAGGTTTAGCAATGCTAACCTTTAGAAAGGCTGCTCAAACTTCAGTGAGCTTTTAAGGTGAAAATACTGTAGGTACACAATCAGATCAGTCTAATTCTTCCTTAAACCTTTTGGTTTAAAACTGCAGACCCAGCTTCAGAGTATTTTTCACTAATGAACAATCCTCTGTAGCTCTTATTACTTGGTATGTCACAGTGTTGCTGACTTGTTTCCCCTGTAGCTTACATAAACCAGCAGGATAAACAGGCGCAGGAAATGGCTGGTAATTCTGCATTGTCAGAGGACGATGTTAAGCTCCTGTGAAAAAACAGTCAGTTCACCTTTTTTAAAGAAGATTTGACTCCTCCTCCTGCTTTTTTGGGTTACTTTTAAGGATAAAGGGTAAGTTTTTCTTGTAACTCCGGATGGGGAGGTTTGGAATTACTTCAGAAAACTGGTTTTTGCTTTGAACGCCCTTTCTCTCCTGTGTGATTGTGCTGGCATTTCGCTATCAAAAGGGTTGGACTGTTGGCAATTACCATGCTCCTCATCCCAGCTTTGAATCCAGTGGACTATTGAATAGGCAAATAAAACCGGCTTGTTCAGGAAGATGAAACGAGTATCTGACTGAATTCCTAATTTCATTAGAGGGAAGATTTGAGACAGGTAAACATCAAGAGGAAGAGATGAGTCTGTGCTCAACCCCTAACGCTGAATTTGCAGGAGGATCAGCTGAGAGCATCCCCCAGCCTTGCTGCAAGGCCCTTTACCTGCAATGCAGTGCTGTGCATCTGCAGCTAGGTGGTGGAGGCAAATCCCTCTTCTCCCTCTCTTAAAAAGCACAAAGCTTCGCTGCGTTCTTCCAGGAGAACCAGCCCCTCTGCCTGCCCTTGATGTCCCCCTGCTCCCTGAACGGTGTGGTGTCTGATTTTTAATGGCTTTTTCGAAAACTATTGGGCTGACTTCAGGAATATCTTTCTCAATGGGAGGCCGTGCTTCATGCAGGTAGGTTACCCTCTTCTTTTCTCAATCTCCTGAATTTGCGGTTCTTCGGGCATTCCTGAGGGATTAAGGACTTCTGGGAGGGTCTCTGGATATGGGATCACATCAATTCCATAAAAGATCTAGCGTTTTACCTTAGCATTGCTCATCCACATTGTTTTCCTTGAGTAAAACCCTGCTGTATAGTTGTACAGAGACCCTGCAAATCCAGTTAATTCTGATGATTAATTAGCACACTGAGAGAGCAGAAGTAAAAGGTGATCAAGGTATTCCTTAGTAGAAAGGAGGTGGCTATAAAAAAGTACCCTAGAACACTTGATTTTCTTAGTGTAAACTATTTTTCATGAGCTCTTCATACATTTTTATCTGCGCTTTGCACTCTTGTTGACAGCTATTTTGTCTGTCATCTTTAAATACTGAATATGGGTTTTTCTGCTGCTTTTCACAGCCTTTTGTGCCTTTGAGAGTGCTGAAGCAAGCAGATGAGGGTTGTGGGTTTCTGTATAAGTTTAGGTGTTAATACATATTGTGCACCGAGTGAGTCTCACAGTCTGCGTCAGTGGTGGACGTGGTCACTTTGGGGGAAGAAGGAGGTGGTGGGATGTAATAACGTCTCATGAATTCTTGCAGAGATGCAAAGAGTGTGTTTTGGAGTTGATTTCATAAGGGGTATGGCACCACGGAAACGTATGTGACCTGAATATGGTTCACTATCATGCTAGTTGGTATAATAGATGGTAATATAGAAGTGAAATGCTTTTGGATCCCCAGGACAGACTCAGATGCAGGCTACAGGGTGTGTCGTGTACAAGGCTCAGCAGCACAATTTGTCAGCCCCTTCCTAGGAGGGGTGCAGAAAGCTTCCAGGAAAATGAGGGTTAGTGCTTCCAGTGACTTCTTCCTTGATGCATGAAATTACTATTATTGAGAAAGCATTCGGCCTGCAGAGCAGCGTGATGCTTCTGTCTGCGTCAGTGCTTCTAAAGATGAATTTTCTTTTGAATCCATTCTAATCCCCTACATCTTGCACAGTTACAAAAGTAAAAAAAAAAACAACCTTGAAACAACATTGGGGAGAATTGCTCTTTCCTTTTTATGCTATGGGTGTGGCTCCTGGGCTTAAATTCTCCTTTTTATCCAAGTCTGAGCTCTGGTTCTCCTGACCCTGTCTTAAGGATTTGTTATATATCACGATCTAGTCTCCCCCTTGAACCATTCTGACTGTGGCTCTTTCCTGCCTTTGCTACCTGCTGTAATTTGGGGGTAGTTTGTGACTTTATTCGTAGCTCAGTGACCTGCAAAGGAATGCAGCTTTTTGACCTCCAAGACTTTCTCCCCCACACCCCAGTTTACATCTTCCTACCCCCTGAATGGTAATTCTGTGTCTCATAGGGGGGGGGGAAAAAAATTAAATACTAAATTTTGGGGCTGGATCAAGCTCTGGGGTGGTTAATAAATGTCTCATTAGCCTGACAAGAGTGGAAAGGACTGCCTTTGCAGTTTTGTTTTATGGTTCAGGACCACTCAATCTGTGTGGCTTATCTGTTACAGAATTAAAGGACTTAGAAGCTCTGACAACTGAAATAAATGTTGGGTGGTTTGGTTGTGCCTGAGGATGATCTTTGTAGCTGCTCTTTCCTTTAATGAACTTCAGTTCCAGATTGTAAATGGCTATGAGTTTAGTCATGGTCAGATGGGAATGGGTGACTTCTCCCTTTTCATGCTCTGTAGATGCTTAAGATGGCTGTAGTTTTAATGGAGTTAATGTATGAAGTCTCAGCAGAGCACATATGTAAATGCTGAGCCGTTCATTCTGCTGTAGAACTACTCAAAGTTGAAATACTAAGCTTGTCCTGTGGATTAAATTTAGTTAGTAGGGTTGTGGTGTGATGCACAGGGCTCCAACTCAGTTACAAGCTATGAAAGCTGCATCTGAAAAGCGTGTATGTTGGTGTAGTCACTGGCAAAACCTGGGGCTGGCTCAGCAGCTACTCCTTGCAGGAAAACAGGTTGAATTTGAAATAGGATGGTGGAAGGCATCCTGCTGCACAGGAGTTTCAATACAGGAAACCTCAGCTAATTCACCCTGGCAGGGAGGCTGAGTGTAAGGAATGTTCTCTAGTGCTTGTAGGTTGTTGTGTAAAGACACTTGTCACCCACCTCTTTGGACAACTCCATCTTTTTTTTCCAATACACTTCTAAGAAGCAGCTCTGGGTTAATATTCTGCAGTACTTTACCCTTCAATCTTGGCAGTGCAAATGGACCACAGGCCCTGGTTTCATTGTTAATACTCTGTACAAATTGATACTGAGGGTTAAGCTTTGTTGACAGGTAACCCAATGCTTTGTAAAGTAAACAACTCATCTGTTTTACCATCCCATGAGCTGTTTGGCTGTAAGCAGCGTGCTGCCACGAAGGAGTTGGGGTACGAAGGAGAGAGAAATGGTTTAGCTCGGGGAACCTGAACGCAGCCTAAACCTGTGAGATCACTGAGGTGGCCTTTGCCAAGGTGCTTGTTCACAAGCTGGAACTTAGAGTAGCACATTTTGGTGAAAAGAGCAATGCACAAAATTACTAGTTTTATTTATGAACGTGGGAGTGGGGGGAAAACAACCAACCACCTCAGTGCCTGATTCAAATCCCTTTGCAGGCACAAGCTCTCAGAAGGGTTTACAAAACATCTGCTCTGTGTACTCCCACTCCTCGTAGTTCAGACAGCTGTAGCAAACTTTAGACCTTCAGTGATGAGACAGACTAGAAGTGCAGTCTACCACATGAGAAGAGGAGAAATGAAGGGCAATATTAGGGATTTTAGACTTCTAAAGTGTCAGAATTAGGATTGTTAAATGTTTGATCTTGAAGGTGAAGGGGACAAAGGGTTGCAAGTTCTTAAAACCCTGGCTTATTTTTTTCAAAGGACTTAAGAATTAATTGATGTTAGTCTTCAAAATTGCATTCATTGATGGTTAAATCTTTGGTGTTTATGAGGTAACTTCTTAAAAGTCTATATTTGCTTTAGAAAAGTCATCACAATGAAAGGCTGGGATGGGATTCCAAGAGACTAAATTTCTGGTGGGATCACTAAGGTTTTAATTGGCTGTCTTGGCTGGTCTTCTCTTTGTCCCACTGTAAAAGTGAATCTAAGTTGTATTTCTCACTGGTATATGAAAAAATGTTCCTACCTACTTCTATACTAGGAGGAGTGAAAGTGTTTAAATGTGAAAATAGTTTTTCTGAAGGCATCTCCTCTGTTACCAGCAACCCCTCCTGTGAAATGAAAGCTCCTGAGCTGCAGAGTAACGTGTGTGAGACATACAGTGTGTTCTCTTCCAGACCCGACACTCAGCATCGGGGCCCTGCTGCTCATTCTGAGAATGACCTTCCAGAGCAAGAGGAGGAAATCCTGGGATCAGATGATGATGAGCAAGAGGACCCAAATGATTACTGTAAAGGTGAGAGCTTGCCTGTTTAAGGTGCAGGATTTTCCAACACGGTCAAGAAATTTCTTCAACTTCTGTACTACAGAGAATAGAAACAGACTACCTCTTATTTTATGTGGTTTTTTGAAAATGTGTGACAAAAATAATATTTTCCAAGCTAGCCTGGAACAGAGAAACTGTTGTCCAAGTATCAGTCAAAATTCAAATTGGAGAACTGCTTTGATGCCCATGCTTAAAGCTGTTAGCATTGCCTCTGTGCCAGAGGGCTTTCCAAATTGGCAAAAGCAAGTAGGCACTCCATTTCTTTTTGGTTTTCATCAGGAAAAGGACACTTTCAGATCCTTCAAATCAGTTCAGAAATCTTCACTGTTTCCTTGTGAAGATCATCCTACTACCTGTGCTTCAGATAACTTTGCAAATACAGTCTTCCACTGTTCCTCTGAGCAGAAACTGATTAGAGAGCAAGTGGAAACAATATATAATTCATTATGAAAAGGGTCAGGCTTTTTTAACATAGCAAAGTCTTCAAACACAACAGAATGCTGATCACAGATTCAGGTGATCAATTTGTTGCAGCTTGAGTGCCCCCACCTCCCAGCACTTACAGATAGCATCACAGAAGCAATTTATTGTGTACATAGAGGGAGCAGCATGTAACAAATGCCATGTATGTGTAATAAACAGTGCACAGTAGGCATAGCACAGGGAACTTAGATTGCAGTGTTTCTTGTACTTCAGAGCATGTACAGTACTCTTAGCATGCTACCCAAGGAGTTGTGGGACTTTGTTTTTTGTAAAGCAAGTGGGAAGAAGAAAATCCTTGTGTGAATTAGCAACTGGTGCAGCTGTTACTGTTGTAACTGAAAATCTTTAAGTGAAGGGAGATCTGCCAGAGCTAGTGAAGTAATGGATAACAATTCTGTGTCTTGTTAGTGAACCAGTCAATCAGGAGAGCTGAATCTTCCTGGCTAGGCATGCAATTTTATGGGTAGCATTTACTCACCACAATTGAATAGTCAGAGGCTGGAATCTAGGGTGTAATTCCAGGTTCTGGCAAAAGTTTATGCCTTAACAGCCACAGATTCTTTCCTTCATTATGTTTGCTGCCACAGTTCCCCTGTGTCTGGCTTTTCATGTCTTTGCTCCCATCATGGCATCCTGCAGAGTCAGCAACTTAACTGATCCCAGGGGTACCGGAAGGAATCACAGAATCAGAGTTGTAGGGGTTGGAAGGGACCCCGAGAGATCATCGGGTCCAACCCCCCTGCCAAAGCAGGCTCCCTAGCTCATACTACACCTTCCTATCTTCAGTGGTGACATTAAATGGCAGAGTGCTGGTTAGACAGGAAAGCAGTTGCAAGGGAAACTCCATTGGGATCTGGGGTGTGGTACTCTTCCTTGTGGGGGGACAGAGCTTTGTACAGAGTGCAAAAGCAACGCTGATATGACGCTGTAAGATTCTGTTACAAGGTGTGTTTGCTAAAAGTGATCAGCCTTCAGATACTTTCATTGAGTAAATAACCTGTTGGGGCACTGCAGTGGTGACCTACAGTGAAAAGGAGGAAAAATCATTGATTATAAATGACATTAAAACTTTTCCTTCATCTAGAGGGCTGTTCACAGCTCATCCTCTAACATACTGTGCGCTTGCTCTAGCAAGATCCAATTAGAGAAACATTTGCATTTGTTCATGTGATTAACAATTTAAACACATCAAATAAGTCTGCCTCAAGTTGTGGTGCTTGTTCCACGTACCTGCTCTTCAGCACTTGTGTGATCTCTTGATACATAAACTTCCCACTGTTGTTCTAGGTGGTTATCACCTCGTGAAAATAGGAGATCTCTTCAATGGACGATACCACGTGATTCGGAAGCTTGGTTGGGGCCACTTCTCCACTGTGTGGCTAGCTTGGGACATCCAGTAAGTCTTTCTGTTTGAGCTAGTGTTTCTCATCACAGACATGGCCTGAAAGCAGCTTTTCACTCTTAGATAAAAACACCAAACAGCTGTCTGCATCCTCACATGGAAGTTTCTTTTGATACTGTGCGTGGGGGTTTGTGGGAGTGAACAGGACAAGCCATGTCCATGGAAGGAGTGCTCTTGTGTTCAGCAATCACTGACCCACTGTTTCATTTTATGAGCAATGACTAACGTGGATGTTCTCTAAAAGAGACCCAAAGACAATCTGCATGGGTGCTTAAACTTTATTTTTCTGTGATGCCTTAAATGAGTAGCTCTCTTGTATGCAAAAGAATTAGGATAATCCTGGAAAATTAGTTC
The DNA here is from genome assembly GCA_022605575.1 of Laterallus jamaicensis coturniculus. Classification (NCBI taxonomy): domain Eukaryota; kingdom Metazoa; phylum Chordata; class Aves; order Gruiformes; family Rallidae; genus Laterallus; species Laterallus jamaicensis. Next base: position 4,115,997 of record JAKCOX010000038.1, read on the forward strand.
TTTGTATGAGCATTAATGATCTCCAATTTACTTTGTGTGTGTAGAGGGAGGAGATTTGTGGCAATGAAGGTGGTGAAGAGTGCAGAGCATTACACAGAAACAGCACTGGATGAGATCAAGCTGCTAAAATCAGTGAGTGTCTGACAGTGGGGTGGGTTGGGGTTTCTTTCATCATTTTGGGGACGTCACATTAGTTGTGTGCTTTAATTCTAGCTGCAGAGAGCTTGGGAACCTAACAGTAGTGCAGTAGGTCTGACTTCAAAATGTATTCATGCCTAGTAATTACTTCAAAATCCAAAATGAATCCTCTCTTCCTCTGCAGGTCCGGAACAGTGATCCAAATGACCCAAGTAAAGAGAGAGTTGTTCAGTTATTAGATGATTTCAAGATCTCAGGAGTTAACGGCTCCCGTATCCTTTTGTGGTGGAGCTAAGACACTTTTTGGCCTTTAGGCTGGGAGCTTGCTGGGTAGCTGTTGTGTCAGAGCTGGTGAGCGATGCCCAGGCATCCCTTGCACTGCTCAAGATACCTGCTTGGAGAATCATCTGCTTCAAACCTGCCTGCTAAGCTCAGCCCCAGAACAGCCATTCAGCCTGACATAATAGGTGCAAGTCATGGAGACAGCGCTGCTTAGTCATGCTCTTAGCAGGAGAGATGGGTGGCTGCATCTGATTGTGAGTTGGGGCTGAATGGCTTTGGTGTCTGAGGTACCTTTCTGGTAAGAGAAACCCACCTGTCTCAACCCCACTGTTTTGTAAGCAGCTTGGTGAAAACCTCTTATTTAAATAAAGCAGTGCAAGATGTTAACATCAGTAATTAAAAAGAGCAAACACATGCAGTCTATAACTTATTAAGAAGGTGGTTCTCTAGTTACAGAAGCATCTTACTTTGGACTTTACCAACATTGTTGGGATATTTAAAGTGTCTTGCTTTGAAAGTCCCCTGTAATTCTGTGAACTGCCTTCCAACAGGCAGTGATTTCAGATTAGTCTTAATGCACCCCTAAATTTGAAGCCTTCACTTCATTGTGTGTTTCTATTTGTGGTACCTTGACTCTTATTTCGGTGAGAACTACCAGGCTGCTTGAGGGAATTGAGCTGTAGGCTAAAAATGCACTAATGCTCTTAGAAAACAGTAACCCCATAATGTATTTCCTCTATTAATTTTTTCTCTGGTACTTAGCACAGAATAAATGTCAAACTGATCTTGTATTTCTTATGAAATGCATGTGTACTTTCTGCTAGTGTAGAAGAAAAGCAGCCTATAAGCTTGTAGAAGTTTGGCTTCTAAAGCAAATACTGAGTATGTCACTGGAGTGGCTATAGCTGTTGAGATCTTCTAGAGGAAAAGCAGATCATGTAAATAATGTTGAAGTCCAGGCTTGTCAGAAGTTTCTTTTCCTGGTAAAGAGACAAGGAAGGGTGGAGAAAGTTATTTAATTGTTCTGAGGTTGACTTATGAAATGGAAATGTTATTATCTTTTCAGGTAATGGTGGTACAGAGGGATCTGGCATGGAGCTGTGCCTGGGGCAATAGCCTAGCCTGTTCCAAAACATACGTGGTTGGCTTGAAGCTGTCTCAGTACTAGCAGGAAATACTAATGCATGCTTGCTTGTGTAACTAACTGGCTTCCCACTCAAAGTGGGAGATTGCCACTGCTGCGTTAGGATCATTGTCCTAACCAGCTCCATTTCACTGTGTTTTAGGTAAGGATATTGATGTATTAAATAGGATGGTACTTCTCTGGAAGGCAGCTTCTCTGAAGTGTGTCAGAAGGATGAAGGCTCTATGTTATAAAACACCTAACTGGTACAGATTTCCTTTGAGCCTCAGTCCTGGGAGTTCTTGACCCCTCCTCTGTGGCTCAAGCTGTCCATCTTTCTCCTTGACTTGAGTTCCAGATATCTGTATGGTGTTTGAAGTTCTAGGGCATCATCTCCTGAAGTGGATCATCAAGTCAAATTATCAGGGACTTCCACTGCCTTGTGTCAAAAAGATCATCAAACAGGTAAGTTCCAGTCCTGACTGCACTGCTGCCCTTGACCTGCTGAGAACGATTTCACTAATCTTATTCCAAGAAAACATAAGTTAAAAACAAGTGACTGGTCTGTCATGCTACAAAATCATTCTTGGACTGATATTTCCTTTCCCTCCTGAGAAAACCTTCTGCTACAGATGCTTATACAGATACTTAAACCATAGTGGGAGGCTGGCTTTCCTTTTAACTCTTCTTACCCTGGTAATTCCTCATAAGTGCAAGTATTTATTTTTTTTAAAAAGCTCTGTCACTGTAAGTATGGTGCTTAATGATGGGAAGAGCAAGAGAAACCTGTTCTTCCTACTGGATTGTTGCCTAAGAAATACCTCTACATGTGGAGAGGAGGAGCAAAGCATGATTTTATTTAGACTTTCAACTGTGGTATGTTAAGAGGGTAAAAAGAGACAGATTCTGGCTTAAAAATTCAAAATACTTTATGGAAAGCTGTATCTTCTGAAACTCAGTAGTAACCAGTGATCACACTAGCTCTAACTTGGAGTATTCTCAACCACAGAACTCCTTCAGGTTCACTGGTCCTGGGCAGTTTTGCATTTTTCTCTTCACACTCAACTTGCTCATCTGTTGCTTTTTCCAGTGGTTGCTGTCTTTTCTGTCCTGTCTGCAGGTTCTTCAGGGTCTGGATTACTTGCACACCAAATGTCGAATCATTCATACAGATATCAAACCTGAGAACATCCTTCTCTGCGTTAACGACCAGTATATCCGCAGGCTGGCTGCAGAAGCAACAGAGTGGCAGAGATCTGGGGCTCCCCCACCATCTGGCTCTGCAGGTGCTTTTTTGTGTCATCAAAACTGGTGCTATTTCCCCTCCACTCACCACCCCCAAATCATCACTATTCTCACTGGTGAAGAACTTCCTAAATCAATTCAGTGGAACAATAATGCATCTAACAGCTGAAAGAACAACTGTAAATTGTGAAGTCAGGCAGAAGTAGTAGACTCAGGTCATCAGGATAGCAGCTGTTTGTGCAAGAAAACTGGAGGGGAGGATACATGCATGCTGCCCCCTCTCTTACTTAATGCAGCTGAAAGTACTGCAGTGTGCATTGGAAGGCTCTGTCAGGCATAATCTTATGCCACCAACGTTTAAGTGGGCTCATAATAGCTTCCCTGAGGGAATCTCCCTTAACTTTGGTATTTTAATGTTTTGGTTTGCATTTTCTTTTCAGTAAGATGCATAATACATGCAGTAAATGGAGCTGCATGACAGGAAGTTTAGGTCTTTGATGTCAATCGAGCAAGTCTGCTATCTGGAATTACAATTACACATTTACTCAATATTTTTTTTTATTCTTGCTGTACTCTTGTAGAGAAATGAGCAAAAAAATTTGCTGATATCATTAAAATGTTGTTACCAAACCACATAACAAAAGGCTTACCTTCAGATAAGAATGCAGCTGCAGTTTTTCAATATAAGCTTACTAATTTCTTGATCTCCCTTTGTTTCAGTGAGCACTGCACCACAGCCAAAACCAGTAAGTGTCATAGCTCTCACGTGTAAGTAGCAATCTGCCTGTAGTATCTACACCATCATTTCATAATGCAGTCAGCATTAAGGGGAAATAGTTCTCTATCAGAAGGAAAAGGGTGATTTGTGCCTGCACTGCCATAAGCATCAGGTTTAGCACCTGAGATCTTGGAGATCTAAGTAGAATTAGCTTGTGTATCAGCAGAATGAGTAGTCCTTTGGTGGTCTCTCAGTCTGTTGTGAAGGTGAGTCTGCAGTCAGATACCCTCATTTGGAGAACACTGTACATTTCTCAGCTCTAAACAGAAATGCACTGATAAGAGCCATAGACAATCACTCCAAAAACCTTCACATCTGTTTTGTATTTGGGAGAACCATCTCCTGTTTTCATCCCAAACTGCTTCCTCAACATAGATTAAAACTTCATGCAGTTTAGATTTGTTGAAATGTGAAATGCTAAGTCCAATTTCTTCACTTGCTTCTGTGTAGGCTGACAAAATGTCCAAGAATAAAAAAAAGAAGTTGAAAAAGAAGCAGAAAAGGCAGGCTGAGCTGTTAGAGAAGCGAATGCAAGAGATAGAGGAAATGGAGAAGGAAGCAAGCCCTGGGCAGACACAGCCTGAAGAGGAGGAGGAACCTCAGAGTCCTCTGGAGATGCTCATAAAAGTTAGTCCAACAGAGGAAAATAGCAGCAAAAAGACAGGTATGAACCTAAAGCATTGCTGAAGTGTTGTCCTTTCACTCCTGTTGGCATGAGTAGACTCAGCACCTTTAGTAGATGTGGCTGTTGTCCTTTAACCCATCTCAAGAGGTTAGGAAATTTCCTGTTACAAACTGAATGATGGTGTTCAGTTACATTTTTGAGGCCTACCTACTTCTGAGGGCTCCCTGAACACAAAGTAACAGCTGAAGCTTGTAGACACTGTGCTATCTTCTTTCCCTGTCTTCCAGCTGAAGTCGTTGTACAAGAGCAATCTATTCTAATGGAAAGCAACGTGGAAAAGTGTGTAACAGAAATAAATTGCAATGGAGTGATACCAATGAGGGACTTCCCAGACTCCAGCAATCAAGGGTCTGTGAGACTTGAGGATGACCTTCATAATGCCAATGACTGTGGCAACCACACTCACACACCGAAGGAGAACTTCCATACCTGTAATTACAGTCAGCGTAATGGTGACTCAGAGAACAGGCCTCCAGAAGCAATGTTGGACTCGTTTGTGCCCTTAGTTTCAGAAGATTCCATGGTGTGTCAGCCCACCTCCAATGAAGAGCGATCCTTCAGTGAGCAGGAGATTAACCATTTGCAGGAAAGCATCCGGACAGAGATCCCTTCAGAGGATGAGAATGAGAATAACAACCAGTCAGACAACAAAGGTATAAGAGGAACCCTGGGAGAAAAGGGTTCTTTCCTCCTTGATGTGGGAGAGCTCTGTTATAGCACTTCATCAGAGTATTAATAGAAACCTCAGCCTCGTAGGCTGAAGTGCTCAGACCCACCTCTTTGAGGCTTTTCCTGCCAGGAGTAATTTACCTGACAGTTTTACCCCGAGACATTCACAATTTGTAGCTTACAGATGTAGTTGTACCTCAGCTGGGACTATGGAATTTGTAAGTACTCCTGCTTTTAAAGCGCCTGTAGGAAGGACCTGGGGGTGCTGGTGGGTGACAGGGTGGCCATGAGCCAGCAGTGTGCCCTGGGGCTGAGAGAGACAATGGGATCCTGGGGGCATCAGGAGGAGTGTGGGCAGCAGGTCACAGGAGGGGATCCTCCCCCTCTGCTCTGCCCTGCTCAGGCCTCACCTGGAGTGTTGTGTCCAGTGCTGGGCTCCCTGGGATCAAAAGGACAGGGATCTCCTGGAGAGAGTCCAGAGAAGGGCTATGGAGATGATGAAGGGCCTGGAGCATCTCTCCTGTGAGGAAAGGCTGAGAGAGCTGGGGCTGTTCAGCCTGGAGAGAAGAAGACTGAGGGGGGACCTAATCAATGTTTATCAATATCTGAAGGATGGGGTGCAGGGGGAATTGGCCAGCCCCTTTTCAGTGTCTGTGGGGACAGGACAAGGGGCAATGGCTGCAAATTGGAGCACAGGGAGTTCCACAGCAACCTGGGGAGGAACTTTTCCCCAGTGAGGGTGAGGGAGCCCTGGGACAGGCTGCCCAGGGGGTGTGGAGTCTCCTTCTCTGGAGAGATTCCAGCCCCATCTGGACACCGACCTGTGCAGTATGAGCTGGGGAGCTGCTTTGGCAGGGGGGTTGGACCCCAGGAGCTCTCGAGGTCTCTTCCAACCCCTACAACTCTGTGATTGAGTTTCCAGTCTAGGAATGTTCCCTCCTTTGGGTGTTCTTTCAGGATGTTCTTGGTGTGATTTTCAGGAATAGGTAAGAGATGTAAGTCTGCAAACAGTCAATGGTATTAAATTATGGGATGTGTACTGCTCAGTGTGTCCAGACAGGTTTGTTCTTAACCCTTCACATGTAACTCCTCACAGTTACTTGAGAACTGGAAGTGCAGCCTGACTGAAACAAAGCTTACACAGCACAGGGAAAATAAAACCCCTCTTTAATGCTTTTGTTTAAATACAGTTTTGTTTCAAGGGGGAGAAAACTGTTGGTCTTGTGGGTTTAGGATAACATAATACACACAATGTACAGCAGTTTAAACCCATTCCAGGTTTGTGTGTGTTAAAAGCTTGAATTGATTGGTAACACTGTCCTGTCTTTGCATCAGAGTTGAGGTCAGGTGAATTATACCTGGTTGGAGAAGGAGGGAGACACTGACATTTATACTTTTAAAAAACCCCACCCATATCTGTAGCATTTTTTCAGCCAAGAAAACTGCCCAGGAGTCCTGGGGATAGGAAGTGGCAAGTGAAACTTAAAAAACGTTGAAACTTGAACTGTATTTAGTTGGATGCCCCTGCTAGATTGCTAGGTACATCTTGTTTCTCACAGTTCTTCCCAGATTGCTGTGGAGCTACAGCTGGATGTGGTGTAGTGACTTAATATTTTTGCTCTCCACTGTGTTGTTGAGGTCTTCCCAGTACATTTTAGCTCTTGTAGTGGTCTGTGTTGCAGCAGTGAGTGATGGCTGTGTCAAAAAGGTGCTGTAATGTGTGGGCTTTCATTCAAAGACATAAGAGGATGTAAGTGTTGAGAGGCTTGTTGTGTTTCTGCCCTTATTTCAAAAGCCTCTCTGGATATCAGCAGGCTTTCTAAGGCTGTGCAGGGTGCTGGGAAGCGGTCACTATTACCTGTGTCACTTGTTCTGCATCTACACTGATGGGTCATAATGGCAGTAGCTCTGTTTGTAGTGCAGACTGATGCTGAGTTTTATACCTGTGCTCTGGGGAGGGGAAAATTCTCATCCTTAAGCAAAACAGTTCCTGGGTTGGGAGAGGGCAGTAGGGTTTGGGTGACAGGTGGTGATGCTGTCCATGGAGCTTTAATCAGCTGTCATACATGTTGCCTCTAGGAAAATCAGCTGCTGGGAACTTCCTTCTTAATCCTCTTGAGCCCAAGAATGCAGATAAGCTCAAAGTGAAGATAGCTGACCTAGGAAATGCCTGCTGGGTGGTAAGTGTCCCATCTCTTGGTATCCACTGTTCAAACCTGCTAATTCATTCACAGTATGCTGAGGTGGACAGTCTGTAAGTGGAATCTTAAGACCTCCCTGTGAGAGTGATGGTTTGAAACTCTTCTTGGGGGGGACAAGAAAGGGGGAGAAGCAGGGACACAGAGAAAGAAAGCATGGGATTTGGGCCTGTGCTTTGGGTGCCTCACTGATCATTCAATTACTTTAATAGGCCTGTAAACAGGATCATATATGTGAAACCTCTGGAAGAGTCTAGTTCTGGAGAAGGAGAAGCTTGAAAAGAATCACTCTGTGCTCACTCTGCAGTTTATTAGCTTGTCAGGCCACTCCAGTGGATTCATGAGCACATGAAAGAGACTCATAAATAGTTTTATTCTTTGATTGCTGTGCTGCTTTTAAATGTTTGACATTTCAAATGAAATGTCTATTTTACTTGGCTTCATAAATGGGCAAAATACTTCAGCTCCTATGGGAGAGATGAGTCTCGTACTTGGAGCTGCACATCAGGCTTGCAGCACCTGGCAAGGTGGTCTTACAGTGATGTTACTGGGCTGCTTTAAGGCAGCCTGTTGTGATGGGATAGGAGAGGGTGCAGCTTCTGGAACAGTCTTCCTTTATTCTGTTTTTGTGGCTTGCTTCCCTCAAAATTGCTGGACTGTTTCACTTGGAGTGTCTCATGTAGAGCATTCAAGCAGTACTTGGAGGAATATAAGGAAATAATGAGGATGTAAAATTCAGATGAAAGGCAACAGGGATGAGCTCTGTTGCTTCTCCTTTTTTTAAGCAGTTTCTTAACTGTTTCATAAAACACTTGTACCCAGCACAAGCACTTCACTGAAGACATCCAGACGAGACAGTACCGATCGTTGGAGGTGTTGATAGGATCAGGGTACAACACCCCTGCTGACATCTGGAGCACAGCGTGTATGGTGAGTGGTGGCATCTGGGGGACTTCAGATCCCAAACTCTGCTCTGCCTTCAGGGAAACACACGTGTGCTTTGCACTCTGGACTGCAGAGCCATTAGCCTGGCAAAAAACCCTCCTGGGTGTTCAGCCAACTTCTGGGCTTGCTGCAAACCATGTTTCCACACCAGCATTGTTTTCCTTATTTCTTTTGCCACATGTGGCTTTCCTTTTGAAAGTTTTGTTGCACAGCACCAGCAGATTTCCAAGACAATCTTCATTTATCATTGTGCTTTGTGGAAAGCAGACAAGTATGCAGTTCTGAAGACAAAATCTTTATATAAAAAGAGCCTTTCTGCTGCACCCAGCACTGTTTCACAGATGTCTCTGGTATAATTTCATGGTTTAATTGTGTGCATCCTCTGCATGTCTGGAATCATTTTATAATCTGAGTAATCCTGAGATGAGGCTGAAGCTGTTCCTCTTATAGCTGGCAAATGTAGAATACAGCAATCAAATAAACACACAGAGTTACTGCATGTGCTGCTGTGGTATCACCATTCTGCTTTCTACAAACCAAAGCTTGGGGTTTATAGCTTAAGCTTTGAAAATAGTGAGTGAACTAATTTTTTGCTGTTTTGGAAAACAAGCTGTGATTTCACTGAATGTGGTGAAAAGAGAAGGCGATAGGGTTGTGGTGTTCCTGCAAACCACGTGGCCAAAATTTACCCAGTGGTTACTCTGAGTGCACTTCAGTAGCTTGACAGCAGCAGTCTGTAGAGAAAGCTTAAGAGTACAGAAGGTCAGGGGTACTGATTGGGAGTAAAAGTGAATATGTAAAGGGTAACTGTGTCATGGGATTTAGGAGGGGTAACTTAAAATCAAATGTTTTTCTCACTCAAAAGCCTGCTTTCATATCTACAGACAATGTTCAGAGATTAACTGCTTGAAAAACTTCCCAAACTTCAGATAATACAGAGGAGAGGGGACAATCTGTTAAAAAACCCTTATCATTTGGGCATGATGTCATGTTGCAAAATGCTGTTGAGACACAAGAGAGGCTAACAGTGTGAAACACCTTGTACAGTTTGACATGAGTGTTCTGTGTGATCCAGAACTCCACAGACCCACCTGTCATGTTTTTAATCCAGCCCTTAAAGTGTTGTGAAGTGATTGCACATCTTAAGATGGTAATTGTGTGCTAGAATTCTGTAGGTTGTTCTTCTCACTTTGCTTCTGGCCCACGGAGATAACGTGGGATCAACCTGTGGTGTGTGTAAGGGTGTGTGAAGTGTGTTTAAGTGATTTAACCTGCTCATTTCTCTTTGTTTAGGCCTTTGAGTTAGCAACAGGAGACTACCTGTTCGAGCCTCATTCTGGGGAAGATTACTCAAGGGATGAAGGTGTGTTTTAGTCTGTCCTTTTTAAAATGGGGCATGAAAGAGAGTCATAGAATCACAGACTGGTCTGGGTTGGAAGGGACCCCAAGGATCACAGAGCTCCAACCCCCTGCCACAGGCAGGGACACCAACCTCAGGCCTGGAGCTACACAAGGTTGCCCAGGGCCCCATCCAACCTGGCCTGGAACACCCCCAGACACAGGGCACCCACCCCCTCTCTGGGCAGCCTGTTCCAGCCCCTCACCACTCTCTCTGTAAAAAAACTTCCCCCAATACCTAATTTAAACCTTCCCTCCTTTAACTTCACTCCATCCCCCTTGTCCTGCCATGGCCTACCCTTTTTAAAAGCTGATTCCCCTCCTGTTTCTATGCAGTAGTTGCTTCTTCAGAACAAGCCCCCTCTTAGGAGTAGCACTGCAAAGGCTCCTTTGTTTACCCATATCAGCACCAGTTGTGCTGCAGCCTCTGCAGTAAAACACCACGCAGTAAAGTCCATGTTCTTGCTCTGGTGCTGCCCCTTCCTCTCAAACCAGTCATGATCAGACTGACCCTTTTTCTCCCCTGCTTCTGTTGTTGCTTAGTGTATTCAGATTCCAGGTGGATCTCCCAGTAATTCCTAAGGGAGATAGAACATCTTTGTCCTTCAGTCACGTAGAAGGAAACTGAGGCACAGAGATGTCTTGTGTGGCTGTGTCTCACTGTGCTTTTCTTTTGGGAAAATGCAGATCACATTGCATTGATCATCGAACTCCTGGGGAAGATCCCTCGCAAGCTTATCCTGGCAGGAAAATATTCCAAGGAGTTTTTTACCAAAAAAGGTAAATGGAAACAAAACAGATTCCACTTAGCCCCTCATCCCATGCTCCAGGTACACAGGAGTGCCTTGCTGGGAAGGCCAATTAACAATGATGGCCAAGGTGCCTCTCTAAGTCTTCCCTTTGTTTTATGAAAGGCTTTCTCAGTAAAACTGCAGCTAAATGCAAGGCATTCTTGTCTAACTGCTGCAAGTATCCTGGTACCTGACATATCAGCATAGATCAAATGCAGCAGGTAGAAAAACAATGCTGTAGATTGTTTCTTCAGACCTGATGTGGCTTTATTTAGCTGATCTCTGTCAACTGGAGGTGTTGACTTACCTTTTGAAGTTTTTCCTAGACAACTTTGTTCCATTTCTAGCACACCAGTCACCTTCCTGGTGCCTTGCATCTGAAGCCATGTCACTCACAACACATTAAACTGTTCTCAGAAAGCCCTGAGTACTCTAGACTCAGTAAATCTCTGAAGAACTTATTGACCTAGTTTAAAACTCTTTGTTTTTATAAAACAAACCCTTCTTTTTAATGTTAGGAGTGTATTGCTTCCTCAAGCAGTGCTGCATCTGTTCCAAAGTCAACGACACGGTGTTTGTCTGTCATGTCAGCTGGTGTAATTGGTGATATAATGAAGTTAATCACTGTTTGCTCCAGCTGAAATAGAAATAGCAGGAGGGATAAAAATAAGCCTTCAAGATACTATATTTCTAGAACAGTCTTCAAAAGCAGATAGAAAAGGGGGTTTAGTGTAACTTATTTCTTCCTTCAGGCTCTACCATTTTGTATTCCCTACGCCCAGCTACTCAGAGCAGTTTCTGAATTCAGTCTTGTTTTGGTTCAGCCTATTTTACTCAACTGCTGTTCCCATGTCTTGTACTCAACCTTTCTGTCTCTGGTTTTCAGGTGATCTGAAGCACATCACCAAACTGAAACCCTGGGGCCTTTTTGAAGTCCTGGTGGAAAAATACGAGTGGTCCCAAGACGAAGCAGCTGCATTCACAGACTTCTTGTTACCTATGTTGGAGCTGATCCCAGAGAAACGAGCTACAGCAGCAGAGTGTCTCAGGCACCCCTGGCTTAACTCCTAAGAGGCTTCAACCCAACGCCACAGCACTACACTCTGGTTTACAGCATAGCGTGCGCGCACCCGACTGCCCCTTCCCAGATCTGATTTCCCCTCCCCCCCTTCTCCCCATTCCATTTTCAGTGTGAAGTTCTTCCTTCAAGACTTCCAAGATTTTAGATAAATCTAACCTGCTCTGCTGAGTTTGCTTGTTGTGACTCAATGGGGACGCTCCTCAGGCAGTGGGCATCGGCTGTGTTTTGCCTTGACTGGCCTTGGCCAAAGACTGATTGACAACATGTTCTCCCTGAGTCTCCTCACTGTTACACACCATGGGTTACAGGTGTGAGCTCACCTGGGCTCAGATATACACCCCTTTGGCTAAATTTCAACTCTCCTTGAAGGGGGGTGTGAAGATTTGAACACCTCCTTATCTCGCTGACTCGGGACTCAATTTCCCACTGTTGATGCAGTAGCAATGGGGTGAGAAGTAACAGATGGCACCAAGGTGGCGTTAGTTCCTTGTAGAGCAAAGACCTTCAAACCCTCCATGGTTTTCTAGGTGCCTACTGTAATCTTTGCTTTCCAGTCACATAACTCTTCCTTAGTTTCTAGCTGCTTAAATCTTTTGAAGAGCTATTTAAACTTAGATTTTAGTATCCCTTCTTTCTTCCTCTGGAGTGCCCTGCCCCTTTCCTTTGTCCTTCCCCCTTGCCCAGATAGTCAGAGTAGTTTCTGAACTCGGTGATTTTTTCCATTTTAATCCCTGTAACTAAAAGGGTGACAAGCAAAACAAGCTGAAAGCTGGAGCTGACTCAACGCACAACCTTCAGCACGCAGATGGGTGCACCCTTTGGCTGCAGAGAGGTAGCCTCCTTGTAGGCAACTCCTCTTAACATTTTTAGTAAGTTGTTTTGGGGGGGGTTTATCTCTTACTGGCACTTTCTTGCCTTGCTCAAGGCAGTTGCTGATTGGATTTTCACCAGTGCAGTCTGCTCTGGCTCTTTAATTTTTGACTGTTCAGTTGTTCCCAAGGAAGAAGGTGGCAGTGTCCATAGCACAGCCACGCTGTAGCTCTTGACTTTCAAAGTCAATGTTTGAAGGCCCAGTATAAAGATCTCCTCTAACTTGCTTCAGGTGCTGGCCTTGAGAAATAACTTCCCAGAACGGGATTGCCTTTTCTTTTCTGGGCCATTAGCACAAGGAGAGCTAGAAGTGGAACAGAACTGACTCTTTGTGTAGATAACTGGTTTAGAACCTGGTTTTAGTTAGCCCAAGTAAAAATGTTCTGTGAGGTTTCTATGTGAACCTCTCAGAAGGGGGGTGGGTATAATGAGTAAATGGGTTAAATTTAATTAAAAGTTAAATCACTGTGGCTTTTGCTAGTTTTATGATGGCTTCTTCTAGACTTGCCCATCCTGTTGCAGATTCAGTGCATCCTACTCTAAAGGAAGATTTGGCAGCGTTGAGACTTCAGAGGCACTTACTGACCCTGGACCAAACAGGCCTTTGGATTCGTGGTGGCTCTGGGAGGAGCGTGCCAGAGGCCGCGTGGGCGCTATCCCAGACAGGTTGCTGAGGCTGCCAGGAGCACTGATAGGTGTCACTTCCATATATGTTTGGAATCCCTGGTTCATAAGGATGGTTCATTGATAAACCCTGATGTATTTTAATCCACTTGAGAATAGTTTTCTCCAGTTCGGTGCCTGATTCGGCTTCTTAATGCAAATGATGCTGCATGTTCCTTTAGGGGTAGATCAGGTTCTCTATGCATATAATCTAAAATTAAAGGAAGGTAACATACCAAGAGAGTTCTAAACTGCTGATTGGACTTTCTTTTTCCCTCCCCTCTGTCATCTGGAGTTTTCCAGTTGTGTGTTGCTTCTGTATGGATTTCAGGAAGACTGCAGGTAGGACTGGCTTCCAAAACACCCACTGCCTGCGTGCTGCAGAGCTACCTTGGCAGGGCAAGCGATTTCTCTTGTCTCCAAAGCTCACCCAGTCTTGAGACTGGCTGGTTAAAGAACTTTTCCTTGAAGGGGGTCTGCACTCTTCAAGAGCTCCTTCCCATCCTTCCCTCTGCCACCCCTTGACTGGAGGACGGGGTTTTATACCATGATAAACCAAGGCTAAAGCCAGCTTGTGAGCGAAGACCCGCAGAAGCAGCTGTCAGGATTCAGTCTCATCCTGTGTGCTCGTTCACTTTGGGTTTGTTAAACTTCCAAATTGCCGTCAAGTGCTCACACTAAAGGATTTGTACTTGCTGTGTCAGTCTAAAACCTGAAGGAAAATACATTTTTATTCTTTCTACTTGGGTGCTTTGTCCTTTTTTTTTCCCTCTATGAAAGCCATGCTGTGAACAGATTCTTTAATAACTGAGCCCCATTTGTTATGTTTGCTGTTAAAGTCTCTTATTAGCTGGCCCAGGGATTGAATTTTCCTTGCTAGTGAGCACTGTGCTTTGATTTCTACAATGAGATGCAGGGAGGTGGTGTGGGTGAAGGTGTTACTGTGATCTGTTTTAAAAGAGGGGAGAAAAATAGTCCATAGTAGGAGAACCATGCTGGAATTTTCTCATTTTAAAGTGTTTTCCATCTCTCTGCTGCTTTCCCTAGTAAAAAAAAAAACCTTAAAACCATCCCAAATGCTTTTATAGGGAAGCAGGAAACTGGAAGGTGCCTGTTAGAACTGAATTAAATTGATGCTGCAGGAACCAAACAGCCCCAGCATGAAGAAAAGGCATGGTGCAGGCTGATTTTTGGGCTCTGACCAGGTTAGGAGCTGGATGGGATGATGTGCTGCTTTGTCTTCTCCGGATGCTGCTGCAGGTGGATGTGGGATGTGATGAGGAATGATCCAGCTAAATCGGATGAATATGGGGTGGTGGGTGAGCTGATGCTGACTGGCACCATCTGCTGCAGGTTGCAGGTACTGTTACACCCTGCAGAGGGGTTTATTTTTAACTCCTCCACGCCCAAAAAAAACCCTTTTTGAAAGGCAGGGTGTGGGCCAGAAGGTGATCTGGGGCTTTGCTGGGAATTGGCTGTGGTGTACTTCACACTTCTGAGGGTAAACAGGGACATGGCTGTGGCCTCTCCCTGCCCCAAGGAGATGAGAACAAATCCCAAATGCTAACTTCAGCTTTTATTCAGAAGTAATTCCCTCAAAAGAAGGTGTACAAACCCCAGCCAGAGGCAAAATGCCGTCCCTCCCCTCTTCCCCAGGTGTGCTGATGGACTAAAAAACAACCAAACCCTCTGACCAGCAACCTGGGTCCAGCTTGGGCTCTTCCCATCGACTTGAACTCCACGAGAGCTGTGAGCAGGGAGCTCCACAAGAGCTTTGGGTGAAAAGAACAGCTGTAGAAAAACCCAGACAGGCTGGAGAGTCTGGAAGCTCCTGGAAGAGTCACTTTAAAGAGAAGGGCTGTTGCCTTGAAGCTGATGAAGAGCTGTAGGTTGTTCCTGGGAAGAGAAAGAAAAGCTCAGTTGGCAGATAGTCTGGCTTGAAATACTGAGGATTTTTTGGGGGCCACTCAACAAGGATTTATGGTCTGGTCCTGGGAAGCAAACCAAAGGCTCCTTCCTGCTTCACAACTTGACCCTGCATGCCCATAGCCCCCCAAATCCATCAATCAAACCCTCAGTCACCCTCTGCGGGCGCAGCTTACCTGGTGAGCTGCCCTCAGTCGTTGCCCTCTTCTGCAAACCAAAAAGAGATTGTGTTAATGGGCTGTAGGAATAACACCACCCATGGTGCCAGGACGGGGAGGAGGAACCCACCCTGCTCAACAGCCCTGGAAATCATAGACTGGCCTGGGTTGGAAGGGACCCCAAGGATCACAGAGCTCCAACCCCCTGCCACAGGCAGGGACACCAACCTCAGGCCTGGAGCTACACAAGGTTGCCCAGGGCCCCATCCAACCTGGCCTTGAACACCCCCAGACATGGGGCACCCACCCCCTCTCTGGGCAGCCCCTTCCAGCCCCTCAACACTCTCTCTGTAAAAAACTTCCCCCTCATATCCACTCTAACCCTTCCCTCCTCCAGCTTCACTCCATCCCCCTTGTCCTGCCAGTCTCTGCCCTTGAACAAGCTGATTCCCCTCCTGTTTATAATCTCCCTTCAGGGACTGGAAATGCTCTGCAGCAGGACAGGGCAGAGGTGGGGGGGAGCTTAGCCCCAGCTGCCTTTACCTTTATTTTCCACTTTAAAATCAGAGGGGAGGAGGTTATCCTGCCTGTTCCCCAACACAAAGGCCAGGAAGGAGAGTATGAGGGCGTCGAGGATGCCGATGATGCAGAGGATGTAGGCCCAGCGCACCGTGCAGGCGCCCAGCGTGTACTTGTCCGTCTTGTCCCCACACATGCGCTTCACCTCGCTTGAGTCCCACCCGTCGGGGTAGATCAGGCACCCGATCATCAGCCCAGTCGCTGTGGGGACAAGGAGAATGGTAAAGCAGCTGTGAGCTGCCCCACTGAGCACCAGCATCACAGGGAGGAGCACGGCCACACCACCATCCACCCACTGACAGCATTGAAAAGAGAGTGTTGTTTCCTTATCATAGAATTGTAGGGGTTGGAAGGGACCCCCAGAGCTCCTGGGCTCCAACCCCCTGCCAAAGCAGCTCCCCAGCTCATACTGCACAGGTCGGTGTCCAGATGGGGCTGGAATCTCTCCAGAGAAGGAGACTCCACACCCCCTGGGCAGCCTGTCCCAGGGCTCCCTCACCCTCACTGGGGAAAAGTTCCTCCCCAGGTTGCTGTGGAACTCCCTGTGCTCCAATTTGCAGCCATTGCCCCTTGTCCTGTCCCCACAGACACTGAAAAGGGGCTGGCCAATTCCCCCTGCACCCCATCCTTCAGATATTGATAACCATTGATTAGGTCCCCCCTCAGTCTTCTTCTCTCCAGGCTGAACAGCCCCAGCTCTCTCAGCCTTTCCTCACAGGAGAGATGCTCCAGGCCCTTCATCATCTTCATAGCCCTTCTCTGGACTCTCTCCAGGAGATCCCTGTCCTTTTGATCCCAGGGAGCCCAGCACTGGACACAACACTCCAGGTGGGGCCTGAGCAGGGCAGAGCAGAGGGGGAGGATCCCCTCCTGTGACCTGCTGCCCACACTCCTCCTGATGCCCCCAGGATCCCATTGTCTCAGCCCCAGGGCACACTGCTGGCTCATGGCCACCCTGTCACCCACCAGCACCCCCAGGTCCTTCTCCACAGAGCTCCTCTCCAGCAGGTCACCCCCAGCCTGTACTGATACAAACAGTTGTTCCTTCCCAGGTGCAAGACTTTACACTTGCTTTACACTTATAGATAAGCCTAATTAACCAGTCTGTAGTATTTTAATTGTGGGATCTGCTCTGTTTGTGCTGCTGCAGCTGGGGAGGAGCTGGATACAGCACGCTGCTCCCTGTCAAGGACACGCTGCAGGAACATCTCCCATCACCGCGTTGCCCAGGCAACATCTCTCACCTCCTGCCTCATCTCTCCTCCTGCCTCCCCACCCATCCCCAGCCACATTGCTTCCAAGAAATGTTTTCTCCCAGCAAAACTGGAACAGGTTTAGTCTGGGTGAGGTGGAGAACCTTGCTCATGCCCCATGTGTAGTTGGACTTTGGCTTCTGGTTCGCTAAGGTAGAGCTGCTACCAACCCTTCGTGGGCACCTGCAGCAGCCAGATGCTCCCTGCCCCACACCAGTGCCTCTTCTTGGTCACTGGGTGCTTGGAAAACCAGAACCCACTCTTGGGGCGGCTGCCTCTTGCCTTTCTTGAGGGTTTTTCTCCTTGACTTGAGGACAGGAGAGGGGTGAGGCCAATGGGCAGCTTCCTCAGCATGCAGAGAGCATTTCTCTTCATTCATTGCTGGGTTCTCCTGTATGTAATTGCTCTTCCCTGTAGGTAACAGGGGGGTGGGCAAAGAGAAGTGGGGACAGCTGGAGAGAAATGAGTTCTCCTGTGGAGCTGCACCCTGGGGCAGAGCAAAGCCCCCGAGCTGCATCCTCTCCTCACCTGTCCCCTTTTAAAAATAACTCCCAGAGATGCAGCAGCATTTTCACTGCCCAGTGCCAGCTCAAAAGCTCCTGTGAGCTGTCTGGTGCAGAGCAAGGGGGCTGCTGGGGATGACTGGGGCTCATCCATGTGCCTGGAGCTGCCTGTGATGGGTTTCTCTCCCAGACCAGCACAAAAACATACATAAAAGCCCCAATCACAGCAGCAAAGCCTTTCCCTGCCACAGCTCCCTGAGAGGCTGAGCTGCCCCAAGCTTCTTATCTAAATCTTGGCGTGAGCTCGCTTCTTTAGCCAGGAATTGGAGCGACCCAGGGCTGTCCTCCACCCCAGGGGGCTCAGCTGGGGTGTCTGGGGATGGGGAAGGCTGTGACTGCTCCAGGCATGAATGATTCAGGAGTGGTGAAGGGCTGGGTTGGGTTTCAGTGGAGGTTCTCCACACAGGAGCTGGGTTACCTGGTGTCTCAGGTGTCTCGCTGCGTTGGGGGAGGGATGGGGCAGGCTGGAGGTCAATGGGGATGTGAGGATGAGCAGGAAAGCGTGGGTGATGGTACCAAGTCCTACAGCCAGGTCCCTCCTCCCCTTCCACCTCCCCCAAGCTCAGGGAGTTTCCAGTTGCTATGGGGGTATCGTAGGCACCAAATAACTCAGCAAAAGGTATCACCATCCCCCGAATTAGTTCCTGCAGGATCCCTGCTGCAGCTGGGAGCTCCGTGCCCTGGCCCTGCGCTGTTCAGTGCTCTTGGATGGATGCTCTGAAGCCGTGACCCTGCTGCACCCTGGGGCTTGGGTGATGGCCAGAGGAAAGCTCCCCCAGGTAAGCAAGGACCAGGCTGGGCTCTCAGTGCCACGTGGGTTTGCAGTGAGTCTGCTGGGTCTCAGCTGCTTGGACAGGCTTTGCTTACTGCAAATGGTTACCAGTAAGGGAGAGCAAATGAGGCAAGGAGGTTATGCTGGTGTCCCTTTCCTGGCCAGACACCTGCTAGCAGAGTCCAGGTGGGGACAGAGAGGGGAAAGCAGCTCCGGCTGGACCACAGGTAGCCCCCAATCCTCCCCCCTCCCCATGCATCACCCCCATCCCCACTCACCTGCTGCCAGCTGCATCCAGGCACAGACTTTATAGACAGTGGCCGCGTTGCAGAAGAAGAAGAGGCTGAAGCAGAGGATGGAGCCGATGATGAGGAAGGTGGAGATGCCTACGAAGAACATGGCAGTTTTGAAGGCGCTGGAGGGGATGGTGCCGAAATCCAGGGGGCTGCCCTTGCAGATGAGCTCCCCGGTCAGCGCGTTCCCGATGCAGTAGGAGAAGAGGCCGAAGTACCCGGCCTGCGGCGTGTCGATGCTGTCGCCGATCCAGTAGGGCTGGATGAAGGTCACGACCATCAGGATGGAGAAGCAGAGGGTGAAGAGAGCCCAGAGCACCCCCATGGCCCGCGCGTTCCTCACGTAGTTGGTGTGATAGATCCGGGCCGCCTCCTGAGCCGGCAGCAGCTTGGGCATGGCGGGGGCACCGGCACCGCCGCCCCCCCGCACGGCGAGGAGCGGCGGGAGGCTCCGGCGGCGGCGGCGGCTGCGGCTGGACCGCCCCGGGGGGGCGGCGGCGGCGCATCCCCCCCCCGCTTCCCGCCCTGCTGCGAGGAGCCGGGAGGCGCGGCTCGGGATGCGCCCCTGGGATCCGCCTCTGGAGGGGGCCCTGCGCCCCCGGGATGGGCTCTCAGCCGCCGGGATGCTCCCCCGTGCCCCGAGGATGCTCCCCCGGTGTGGTGCCCAGGTGGTCCCTGTATCCCCGGGATGCTCTTGCGGGATGTGCCCCGCGGCGGTGGGATCAGCCCCACACCCCCAACGCGCCCCCCGGGATCAGCCCTAGGGGGTGATTCGTGCATCACTGTGCGCCCCGGGATGTGCCTTGACTTCCCCCCCTTCGCCCCCCCTGCCCTCTGCGTGTGCCCCAGGATATGCCGGGGGCTGGGTGGTGACCCCCCAGCATCCACCCAGCCTGTGCTGCGTCCCCAGGGATGACCCCAAATGCCACATCCCAAGGCTGCTCCCCTCTGCTCTCCCAGCTGCTGTTACCCCCACCAGAGGGGAGAGCAAGGGGCGCTCCCTCTGCTGAGGGCACCCAGACCCCCCCTGTCAGCTCCGGGGCTGCAGGCAGGGGTGAGACCATCCCCACAGCCCCACGGCAGAGAGGGAAGGGGCTCATCCTGCACCCCAGGGTGTCAGCCAGGTCCCTGTGTCACCCCTGCATCCTGCAACCAGAGGAGCCTGGGCAGCCCCCAGCCTGCACTGACAGCCCGTGGGTGCCTGTGGCCACCTCGGGACCTTTCTCCAGGGGTCCCATCTGCCAGGCACCCCAAGGCATGGCAGAGGCTCAGCTCCCACTGCACAGCCCAGACACCAGCGCGATGGGCAGCCAGCAGCCACCACCAGCCTCAGTGTCACCCCTGGCACCACCAAAGGCCAGGGCTGCCCAGTGTTAATCATTGCTGGGAGCAGCCAGGCCAGCACAGCCCAAAAAGCTGTGCTGTTCCCAGGGCTGGGCCCCTTTCATCAGCTGCATCCCCCAACACTGGCACCCAAAGCAAACACTGGTAGGGCAGGACACAGCGGTGGTGGTGGCCCATGGGCTAGGGACCTCAGCAGGCTCTGGAGCACTGAGCAAGGCTGGTGGGATGCTGGCAGGGGGGTGGGCTCACTCCTGCCATGTTTTTGGGCTTTCTCAAGTGGGTTTGTTGGCATCTGTGAGCGTGACGTTTGAGCGATGGAGGGTCTGGGGGTGGGTGCTTCCCCATGGAGCTCCTGCTGTGTGAACCCATCAGCAATGCTGAGCAAGGAAAGCATCTTGGAGACACCCAGGCCCATGCTCCCTGGAGATCAGGGTGAAGGAGAGGAGGGAAGGCTGGGAATCCTCCCCTGGAGAAGCCCAGGAGAAGCTGGCTTTGGCAAAAGGAGCTGCCAAGGGGCAGGATGGCATCACCGGTGTGGGACAGTCATCTGGGGACAGGGCAAGATGCCCCCATGGTGGCACTGCCTGGCAGCAATGGGCATCAGGGTTTTCCTGCCCTGGGCAGGACGTCTGTCCCAGCGCTGCCCCAACGCCACGAGTTGGGGTGTGATAGGAGCAGCTGTGTCAGCTGACGGTGGCACCGGCTATAAAGCACCCGCTGGCCCCGCGGTGGGGGCACAAACGAGCCCACCATGGCCAAAGCACTGCCCCTCAGCCTGCTCCTGGTCCTGCTGCTCCTGGCCCCTGCCCTGCCTGTGCCACACAACCGAGGGCTCATCTTCAACTTGGTAAGAGGGAAGGACTCGGGGGACACCCTGAGTGCTGCAGTGGGGTGCATGGGGTGTTGGGGGGGGGTGTCTGTGGTGCTTTGGTCTCTGGTGGGAGCTACATTGGGGTGTCCTGGGGTGTCAGCTGCAGCTGCCGGGGCAGGACTCACTTGTAGCTGGGGAAACTGAGGCAAGCATGGATGGCAGGCTGGGTTTTCTAGGGCTGTGAGGGATCCCAGAGGCTGTGAAAGGGACAGGGGAGCCCAGGTAAGCTTTGAGCTGCCTGCACCAGTGGGGACCCCTTCCCTGGGGGGTCGCAGGGAACAGGGAGGGGGGATGCTTCCTCTGTGGTATCTCAGCCCTATTCCCATGAGCCAGGCAGGACACAGCACTTCAGTGGGAGGCATTTTGGGCCAGGCTGAGGAAGGGCAGGAGGTTGGGGCAGGCTGGAATGGGTGCTGAGCCCCAGCCCAAAGGCAGAGCAGGTGTCCACCACCTACCCAAACCAAACCCCCCCCCCCGTGCCCACAGCGGGGAGGATGGGGGCTGTTGAGGTGGGACAGAGCAGGACTGGGTGCTCACACCCTGCCTCGTGGCGCAGGACACCGGGGAGCTGTGCATGCAGAGCGCCCAGTGCAAGAGCGGCTGCTGCCACCGGCACAGCGGCCTGAGCCTGGCCCGGTGCGCGCCCAAGGCAGCCGAGTTCCAGGACTGCTCCCCAAAGGTAAGTGCTCCCCTGCTCCAGGGATGGGAGGGGGGGTGGGGGGAGCTGGGGCTGGGTCCCTGCACTACACCAAGCCCCAGTTCCCCGCAGAGCATCTATGGGGTGTACTACAAGTGTCCCTGCGAGAGCGGCTTGACCTGCGAGGTTGACAAGACCATTGTGGGTACCATCACCAACAGCGACTTCGGCTCCTGCAAGGACCCCCAGGGCACCAAGTTAGGGTGAAAGAAGACCCACACTGAACCCTCCCTTGTGCCCCCCCCCTGCTTTTCCCCCTCCCCAGGGGTGCCTAGACCTACCCACGCTGCCCCAGCTGCAACGTGGGGAGGGGGGGTGCCAAGTAAAGACCCTCTTCTGCCGAGCTGTGAGCTGTGTTTTCATCCCCCACCCCCCCAGCACAGGATGGGGGCAGCAGGGACAGAAGGTCCTGGAAAAAAAAGCCACAGGGACCTGATGGCTTTTCCAGACGTGTGTTCCCATCCCATGCAATCATAAACCCTGCTTAGGGGGGGGGGGGAGCATTAGCAAAGGGGGTGCAGGGGAGGAGGGGAATATCCAGCAGCCACAGGACCCCAGGGAGCTGCTCACGCTGTGCCAGACTTGGGTTCTTTGCCTTCAGCTGGAAACATCCCCCAGCAAAGGTTTGTCACTGGTGATCCTCCCCCTCTGCTCTGCCCTGCTCAGGCCCCACCTGGAGTGTTGTGTCCAGTGCTGGGATCCCTGGGATCAAAAGGACAGGGATCTCCTGGAGAGAGTCCAGAGAAGGGCTATGAAGATGATGAAGGGCCTGGAGCATCTATCCTGTGAGGAAAGGCTGAGAGAGCTGGGGCTGTTCAGCCTGGAGAGAAGAAGACTGAGGGGGGACCTAATCAATGTTTATCAATATCTGAAGGATGGGGTGCAGGGGGAATTGGCCAGCCCCTTTTCAGTGTCTGTGGGGACAGGACAAGGGGCAATGGCTGCAAATTGGAGCACAGGGAGTTCCACAGCAACCTGGGGAGGAACTTTTCCCCAGTGAGGGTGAGGGAGCCCTGGGACAGGCTGCCCAGGGGGTGTGGAGTCTCCTTCTCTGGAGAGATTCCAGCCCCATCTGGACACCGACCTGTGCAGTATGAGCTGGGGAGCTGCTTTGGCAGGGGGTTGGACCCCAGGAGCTCTGGGGGTCCCTTCCAACCCCTACAGCTCTGTGATGCTGTGAAGAGGGACGTGAAGGTGGTGTGGGAGCTGGGGATGCTGCTGTGTCCACCTTGGCTGTGCTGTGCTCTGGGATCTTGATGTCCATGTGTGCTGGAGCTGCGATGCTGGGTCTCCTCCTCGGGGTGGGGAGACGTGGTTGGATGGGTCCCCCCTGAAAAGGACCCTGTCTGGGCAGTGGTTGTACATCCATGGTGGTCCTTTGTCCAGCAGCATCTCACAGAGCAGCTTCTCCAGGAGTTTGGGAATCCAGGATGGACCTGGGGCGAGGCGATGGCAGCGAGGGGGTAAATCCCAGCGGCGCCCAGGGCAGGGTGGGATGGGGGGGGCACGATGCCCAGCTCAGAGCCAGCGGTTTGGGCACAGAGAAACACACTGTGCACGGGTGAGGGAGAGGAGGCACCTGTTTCACAGAGCTGGGGGGGTGTCAGGAGGCGAGGGGGTCACTGGAAGGGGGGGGGTCTTGTCTTCTCTAGGGTTGTCTTCATCCCATGTGTTTCTATCCCCATGAGCAGGATGAGCACCAGGCACCCCCAGCACCGCTCCCCAAGGGACTGAGCACCCCACAACGGCTCAGTACTAGGTGGGGGGGGGCACAGAGGGGCCGTGGGCTGTACCTGCCAGCTGAGGATGCCCTGCAGGAAGCATTCCATAACCAGCAGCCTGAGGATCTGCCCCCACAGAAACACCAGGGATGCGCTGGGAGAGTGGCCAGGCTGGGGAGGGGGTGTTCCAGCCATGGGGGGAGACACGGGGTGGGGGGACAGTGTGGGGACAGTGCTGGGGATGCTCCAGTGACCCCCACACGCCCAGCTCAGTGGGGCTGTAAGAGGGGACAATATGGACCTGGAGCTCAGTTTTCAGCTTGTGGTGGGTGGCAAAAGCCTCGAGGGTCTTTGAGGTGCTGGTGCTGTCAGGGGCCACCAGCTCCATGTCCTGTGGGTCAGGATGAGGCCTGGAGGAAGGGGGAGACAGGGATGGGGACAGCAGGATACAGCTCCCCCAAGCCACACAGGGTCTCTCCCTCACCTCACCTTCTGGTGGGGGGGGTCCCCAGCCCCACACACCCTTCCGCCCCCGTGGGGAGCACCCCGGAGAGGCTGATGTCTCCCAGGACGCGTCCTGGGTATACTGGGAGCCCTGCCTGCCCCAGGGCCAGCCTCCCTTGCCCAGGGCTCTGCATCCTTGGCACGGGCAGGATGCGGCCAAGGCCGGGCTCGTCCGTGCCAGGACCAGCAGAGGGCACCCGCACCGTGCCCACAGCCCGGGGACCCCCCCCCCGGACCCCCCCCTTCACCCACCCACCCTGGGGTGACCCCCACACCCAGCTTAGCAGCGACACCCCCCACCTCGGGGCCAACTCTGCCTGGAGGGACCCTGAAATGCCCCCAACCTTGACACCCCTCCAGCATTACTTTGGGGGCCACCCCCTCCCTGGGGGGGGGGGGGAATATTGGGGAGGGGGCAACTCCTGGTGTGTATGTTAAGGATTTAAGGGGGGGGTGTGTGCCCGCTTTTGGGGTGTCCCTGTGTTGGCAGGAAGAAGGATGGGAGCAGCAAAGAGATGGGAAGGGGGTGGTACATGAACGCCCCCCACACACACACACACCCTCTCCCGGCCCCCCCATCTTGGCACTGGCCGGGCTGGTGAAGCGGCAGCTTTATTTTGGCAGCTCCGGGCTGGTAAATATTGGCTTAAACCGAAAAACCAGACGCCTGACTCACGGCGTCTTAACAAACACAGGAAGGGGCCCCCGGCGCGTGTGGGGTGCTGCCAGCCCCGGGGGGGGGCGGGGGGGAGAGCGGGGGGAAGGGAGGAGGGGGGGGGGGGGGCGCTACACCAGGGTGGGGGCACCCTGAGCTGGGATGGGCATCGTGGTGAAGGAAGATTTGGTCCCTGAGAGGGGGTGGGGGGAGTTTGTGTGGGTTTCCCCCCCCCTCCCCAATAGGTCTTGGGAGATGGGGGGGGGGGGGGAAGCACACACACACACACACCCCTCTCTGGGGAACCTCATTTCACCCTGGGTGATGGAGGGGTGCAAGCACTGGGGTGCTCCTTGCTGCCATCCTGCTTTGCACGGGGTTCCCCCTCCCCCCTTGGTTAAAAAGCAACGAGGAGGAGTGTGAGGCCGAAGGGGCACTGGGGGGGGGGGGGGGCACCTTAAGTTCCCCCCCTCGCCCCCCTCCAGTCTCACCCGATCAGCGGGGCTGCACCCCCCTTCACACCCCCACCCCCCTTCACACCCCCCACCCCCCCTTGCTCACCCATGGGGTGCCCCCAGTGCCCCCCCCCCGCTGCGCACCGGGTGGGGGTTGTCCCCAGGAAGGTTCCCCCCCCCCCGCCTGGGCTGTTTTTACCAGGAGGGTACAGGATGTTCTCGCCGAGCCGCGCTCCCTCTCCCCAACCTCCCTCCTCCCTCTCTCCCCCCCCCCTTCCGCCAGCCCTCGGCCTTCACCTCTTCTCCTCCGCAGCTTTAACCCTTCTCTGCCTTCCGCTGGGGGGGGGGCAGCTGCTTCCCCTCGCATCCCGGGGGGTCCCTGCCCCCCAATTCACCGCGCTCCCCCCCCCCCCAATGCCATCACGAGCTCTGGCTGCAAGGGGGGGGGGCTTTCCTGTGGGGTGCCCACCTGATGCCCATCCTTGCAGACACCCCCTCCCCAACAAAGACACTCCCCCCCCCCCCCCAAGCACCTTCACAGCCCTGCCAGAAACCCCAAGAGAAAGGGGGTTCAGGGAGGGGGGGCTGTGGTTGCTCGTGCAGCCTGTGTCCCATGGGCATGGGGGGGGGGCACACAAATGTTTGCGGGGGGGGCAAGCTGCCCCTGAACCCCACAGAGGAGCCCAGATAGGGGTAACCCCCATTAGTACCCATCCTGGTGCATAGATTTTGGTGGGGGTGGTCTGATCCCCCCCCCCTCCCCCCCAGTTTGCTGCACTCACGTAGGGGGCCTGATCCTGTGACTCAAGGGGTTTGGGTTGGAGGGTGCTGGGGTGCAGGTGCTCTGTGGGATGCTTGTGCTGCAGGCACATACCCAAGGGGCTGCCCAGAGGAGTTTGGGGGCGTCCCTGGGTGTTTAGGGGTGCCCCAGGGGTGTTTGGGGGTGCCCCAGAGGCATCTGCAGCTGCCTACTGGCTTTTGAGGCTGGAGTCTATCCTGCCCCCCCCAAAAGGCCCCATTTTGGGAGGGGCACAGCAAGCCGGGGATGGGGTGGCCACTTTCGGGGTGTCCCTCAGCCTGGGGGGGGGGCTGGTAGGGGGCTGCTGCAAGGCTGGAGCCACATCACCACGGGGGTGGGACACCCCAGCCAGCACCAGGCGCTCAGGGAACCCCAAGTCCCTGGGGAGACCCCTCAGTTTGTCCTACCCCCTCTACCCACAGCTGACTGGGGGACACTTTCAACCTACCCCCAGAGCTGCACAGCCCCCACAGCAGGTCCAAGATGTGGGGTGAAAGGGGGTGCAGCCCCCCCCCAACCCAAGGATGCAGGGGGCCCTGATTCCACGATGCCCTGATGGGTTTTCCTCTAGCTGGACCATCCTGGGGAGATGGTTTAGAGCTGGAGCTGGTGAGGAGCCGACCTCAGAGCTGCAGCTGGAGGGGAAGGAACCTTTCTAGCAACAGCAACAACAATTTAAAAGGGAAAAAAAACCCAAAAAAAAGGAAAACTAATTCATGAAAAGCTCTGGTTTGTGTCCTGGGGCCAAAACCAATTGTTGGAAGATTTTTTTTCCTGGCCTCTCTGGCTTTGCCTTCACAGGGGGAACAGTGTCGGATGCTCTCCTGGTTTTCCTCTCTGATGGGTTTTTTTTCTTGGGGGTTGGATGAAGGGAAAGACCCATCAGGAGGGTAAGGACTGACTGCAGGCAAGCCACAGCCTCCCCAGGAAGCCTGAAACCTGGTGTGAGGGTCCCTGTATCCCTCCATCTCTTTGGTTGGGTTTGGAGCGTGGCCAAGGGTGGGGTCCTTTGAGGATGCTCCCCCAGCCTGGAGCAGCCAGGAGAGCATCCAAGGCTGAGGACTGACGCGCTCGGGACAGTAGTGGGATGGAGACTGAGCAGGATGGAGGGATGCAGAGGTGGCCTTGGGGGACATCCAGGCACCCTGCTCACCTCCATGAACCCCTCCTGATGCTTTCCAGCGGTGCAGAGGCAGAAAAATTCTCCAGTTGAATTATTTGTGCTGCTGGAGGAATTAATTAGTGTGATATGGGGGAGGGGGTGGGGTGGGGGTGATGGGCTGCATCAGCCCAGGGAGAGGTGGGGCTGGGTGCTTTGTGGGGGTCTCCCCCCAAATGCTGGAGTCTGCTTGGGCAGGGGGAGCAAGCCAGCACTGCAGGGGAAATGCAGG
Source organism: Laterallus jamaicensis coturniculus (assembly GCA_022605575.1). Taxonomy (NCBI): domain Eukaryota; kingdom Metazoa; phylum Chordata; class Aves; order Gruiformes; family Rallidae; genus Laterallus; species Laterallus jamaicensis. The sequence goes on from JAKCOX010000038.1 coordinate 4,142,844, forward strand.
GGGTATACTGGGGTGATGCTGAGGGGGGTGCTGAGGGGATGCTGGGGGGGATTGGGGGAGGATGCTGGGGGGGGGTTGGGGGGGGGATGCTGGGGAGATTACGGTGGGGATGCTGGGAAGTGGGGGAAACTGGAGGGATGCTGCCGGGGGTCATGCTGGGGGTTGATGCCAAGAGTGATGCTGGGGGCTGATGCTGGGGGTGGGGTGGGGGTGTGATACCGGTATCCACGCCGTGGCCCTCATCCAGCTGGGACCAAGCGGGACGGGTGTGTGTGTGTGTGTGTGTGTGGGACGGACACATCTGCTCCGCGGGTCTCGCCAGCAGCAGGGAGGGGGTTTCCTGCCTGCGTGCCCAGAGGCAACGAGCAGCCCTCCCTCCCCTCCTGGGGCAGCCCCCTCTCCTTCCCGGGACAGCCCCTCTCCCCCTCCTCACGGCATCCTCCCTACTCTTCTCCAGGGCAGACACCCTCCCCGGGGCAGCCCCCTCCCCTTCTCGGGGAGTGCTCCCCCTCCTCCCCTCTCCCCCAGGACAGCCGCCCTCCCCCTCCCCAGGGCATCCTTCCCCCCTTCCCCAGGGCAGCCTTGCTCCAGGTGCAGCCCCCTCCTCCTTCCCGGGACAGCTCCCTCCCCCCGGGGCAGACACCCTTCAGGGGCAGCCCCCTCCCCTTCCCGGGGGCGTCCTTGACCCCCTTCCCGGAGCAGCCCCCTCCCCTCCCCCAGGACAGCCGCCCTCCCCCTCCCCAGGGCATCCTTCCCCCCTTCCCCAGGGCAGCCTCGCTCCAGGTGCAGCCCCCTCCCCTTCCCCAGGGCAGCCCCCTCCTCCTTCCCGGGACAGCTCCCTCCCCCCGGGGCAGACACCCTCCAGGGGCAGCCCCCTCCCCTCCCCGGGGCGTCCTTGCCCTCCTTCCCGGAGCAGCCCCCCCCTCTCCCCTGGGGCAGCCCCCCCCTCTCCCCTGGGGCAGCCCCCCCAGACAGGGCTGCAGCAGCCGGCCGGCCCCGCGGAGCGTTGCGCTGCTCTGGCCGCGGCGCACCCCCCCCCTTGCCCGGCTGCTGAGTCAGGCTGTTCCCGGCGCTCCCGCGGCCGGTACATCGCGTCCCCACGCCGGGCGCCTGGCAGCCCGCCCGCCCGGTGCTGCTGCGCCGCAGGGGCAGGGCCCGGCCCCGCCGGGCTCCCTGCGTGTGGGAGATGGGGCAGCTGGGAGCGCAGCCCTGGGCGCTGCAGGGTGGGTTTGGGTTTTTACTGGGGAGGGGGGTTGGGATGCATTTGTAGCGGTGGTCGGAGTTAGTGCTGGGGTTTTTATTGGGGGGGGGGGATGCCTTTGTAACGGTGGTCGGAGTTAATGCTGGTGCTTCTCCCTGGTGGGGCAATCCCCATCCCAATCCCCTTCCCGGGGCTACCCAGGCACCCAAGAAGCATTAGGGCACCCATGGAGGAGTGCCTCGGGGTGCTCTTGGGGTGCGGATCCTTCTAGCTGGAGCATCCCCAGTAAGTAAGTAGTAAGTAAGTAAGTAAGTGTGGCCTCATGGCTGAACATCCCTGAGGGTGCTGCACCCCCCACTCCCTCCCTACCACCCCTGCGCCCTTACACCCCCCACACACCCTGACCCCCCTATCCTGGCAGGGAGCCCTGGACGCCCCCAGCCACCCGCCTGCCCCGGCAGAGGCTGGTACAGTTCGTTACGTCCAGACCGGAATGTACTTTGTGTTAGAAGTGGCCCCAGGCCAGGACGGCAAAGCCGGACTTTATTTATCCTCCCCACTCCGGCCCCGCTGCATCCTGCGGGGGGTTTGAGCTCTGAGGGGCCTGGGGGAGCCTCGGACCCTGCTTGTGCACCCCCCAAAATTCATCTCCATCCAAGGGGGTTGGGGGATTTTTTTCCCCCCTTTTCCCCAAGTGAGGAAATTGATCCAGGAAAAGAATCCAGGAAAGATATTTGTCTCCTTTCAGGCAGGAAAAGCTGCCCCCCCTCACCCCCCCAGTACTGCTGGGGAGATGGGGGCTTGGGGATGGATCCAGCCCGAGGTGCCCCCCCACCTCCTTGCATGAGGTGATTTACCACAGGGCTGGTGTTTGGGTTTCCAGCATGGAAATGTATGGTTTGGAGATGGGAAATGGGGAAAAAGGGTCATTCCTGGCCATGCTGGGGGACGGGATGGGATTAGGCCTGGAATGGAGCTGAGGCTGAGCTGAGGGGCTCCCCACGTGTTGGGGGTGCCCCTGCCTCTTTGCTGGTAAAAGTTAATTGCAGGAGGCATGAGGCAGAGCAAAGCAAGGGGGTCAGAGCTGAAGGAGGGGGTCACCCCAGGCTGGATCCAGCCCCCTGCCACCAGCCAGACCCCACGCTGACTCCCACCACCTGTAGGTAGGAAGATTTGGGGGGTGTGTGTGTGTGTGGGGATTTCATGCAGAAAGCAGCTTGCCAGCTGCTTTGCATCCCCTGGGTCAAAGCATCCCCAGCGCTGAGTGGGTGGGCTTGCCCTGCTGTGTCCCCCCCATGTTCCCATGTCCCCAACCACCCGTCTATGCCGCCGGCGCAGCTGCACCTCCGGCCAGCAGCGAGGACACCGTGTCCTCCTGTACTCTGCTGCCTGTTGTGCAACACCCGGCTGCACCTCCGGTAAACAACACCCAGCACCCAGCTCCCACCGTGCTGCGGCCCCGGGTGACAAACTGGCCCTCGGTGGGGTGCGTGTGCTGGAGGGGTGCAGGAGGTGTGTGTGGGGGGGAGGCTCCTGATGCCACAACATCACCAGGCTGCAGAAACCTGCTTTACTCCCCAAAACAGGAATCCAGGGGCCGCGGGGAAGGATGGATTCGCTGTGTGTCCCCTAGGGAGGTGGGGGGAGCGCTCCATACAGGTTATCTCCCCACAGCCATCGATTTATACCCGGGGCCATCGATTTGTGCCATTGCATGAGGAAGGAAACCAGGAGAAAACCCATTTCCTCCGCTCCCCAACGAGAGATTCACTGATGTGGCTTTGAGATGTGAAGCCGAGGCGGAGGGGGCCGCCTCTCCTCCCCGAGCTCTCAAGGCAGATTAACACTGGTTATTTTTAGCAGAAGACAAGGATGAATAAAAATATCCCCTATTTTATTTTAATTTTTTTTTCCTTTTTCTTTTTTTCCTTTTTTTTCTTTTTTTTTCCCAGGAGCTGCTCCTCTCCCATCACACCAGGTACTTGGGGGCCAGCACCAGGAGTGACATTGTGGATGCAGGAGGCTGGGGGGTGGTGGTGATGGTGGTGGTGGTGTGTGTCTTCAAGCTTTGCTGCTCAATTCTGGCAGGGGGTGAGGCTTTCCTCCCCCCTGGACCCTCTGCCCTTTCGGGGCTGGGTGACGGCTGCGTGGCGGGCACGGGGCTGGGGTAAAGACATGTGTAGCCAGCTGGATGGTGAGGGGGAACAAGCAGTGCCCCTGGCAGCCACCCTGAAGGCAGATGGGATTATTTATGGAGCAGATTTCCTCCAGGTTGTGTTACAGTGATGGGGGGGGGGGGACAGGGCAGACCCCAGCACCAGAGGGGCAATTCGGGCATCCCACCACCCAAGAAAGCCGAATGAGATGGGGACAGGGGGATCTGGCTCTGGTATTGGAAGGTGGCATTAAAAAACCTCCCCACTCCAGCCCTTTCTTCCCATTTCTTTTGCTTTTATTTTTCTATGCAAGCTAACAAATTTGCCTTTTTTTTGGGGTGAGAGAAAACTGGGCTGAACCCCCACCCCTGCTGCTGGTCCCATGGGATTACTGAGGTGTTCTCAATGGGGCCTGCCCAGAATTAAGCTGCTGTGTTTCCTGATGGCTGGAACCCCCCAATATTTCTTTGTCAATAGGGATTTAACACTCTCAGGGGCTGGGTGGGAGACGATTCAAACCCAAAACACGGGATTCACCTGGTTATTTTAAAGAGGGGAAATGAAATGTTGTGAAAATCTGTATTTTTATTAGCATTTTTTTCCCCTAAAGTGGGCATTAATTTGAACCCTGTGTTTCCAATGAGCTCAGCCCTCTGAGTGAGCGAGCATCCATCTGGGCAGTGCTGCCTTAAAAGCCCGACCCTGGGGAGTTTATTGGATCAAGGTGCAGGAATCAGGGCACAGGGTGGGTGCTGCGAGCACCAACTCCAACACGAGCCTGGTAAAAACACCCACTTTATAAAACCACTCCAATAAAATCCTTTTAAATCCACCCAGTGACCTCCACCAACCTCCCCCCCAGCCTCTTGCTTGGCTCCTCTTGGCTCGGGTGCTGCAGTTAATGCACACACAGAAGCGGTGATGGGGTGTTTAATTGCAAATAGAGGTGATTTCTAATCTCGGGGAGGGTATTTTGAGGCTCTCACCTCTTCCCAGAGCACATGGGGACATTTCAGCATCTCCCAGCATCCTCCAAACCCACACCTCCCACTCCCCGGGAGATTACTTGCTTTCTCGTGCAGTGCTTTCCTACAGACCCCAGGGAGGTTGCAGCAGGGGTTTGGGGTGTAGCAGGGGGTTGGGGTACCCCTGGGGCGTTGCACGGGGCTGGGTGACCCCCCCCGGGGCTGGGGTGCCCTTTGAGGAGGGGTGCATAAAAGTGGCAGCCCCCACTCCCCGATTGGGGCATTGCTGAGGGCTGGGGGGGGCCCTGGAGCGGTGCATGGGGCCAAACACCCCCTGGGCATCACGCTGGGCTTGTCCCCCCCCCTCTCCGGGGCATCGCACGGGGCCAGGACCGAACCCCTCCCGGGGCACCGGGCGGGGCTGGGTGCCCCCGGAGCATTCCACGGGGCCAGATCCCCCTCGGGCCATGGCAAGGGACTATCTAGCCCTCCCCGGGGCGCTGCCTTGAGCCCCGCTCACCCCCCGTTCCCTCCCGGCTTCGCCGCCGGTGCCCCCGGCAAGTGCGCGGGGCGGGAGGGAGCGAGCGGCCCGGGCCAGGGGAGGGGAGAGCGTTCTGATTTGCATACCGCCGCCTCCGCAGCCAATGAGAAGGCGCAGAGGCCGGTTTGTCCCAGACGGGCAGGGGGAACGGCCAATGGGGCGCGGGCGGAGGGGCGTGGCGCGGCGCGGCGGCCGGGGAGGCTCTGCCGGCGCGAGCGCGTGGTGCCACTCGGAGCCGGGCGGCGGCGGAGCCGGAGGGGGCAGCGGCGGCAGGTGGGGCCGGGCGGGCTGGGGGTCCCTGCGTGGGGCTGGGGGTCCCGGCATGCGGACCCTGCGGGGGGCCGGGGGGCCCTCTATGGGGCCGGGCGGGCTGGGGGTCCCTGCGTGGGGCTGGGGGTCCCGGCATGCGGACCCTGCGGGGGGCCGGGGGTCCTTCTGGGGGGCCGGGGGTGCTGGGTCGCTCTGCGTGGGGTCTAGGGGTGCCGGGGGGTCCCTGCTTGGGGCGGAGGGGGTCCCTCCTGGGAAGGGGCTGGGGGTCCCTGCGTGGAGCCGATGGGTGCTGGGGCAGCCTTTGTGAGGTCCTAGCGTGGGGCTGGGGGTCCCAGCGTGGGGCTGGGACACTCGGTATGGCATCCTTGTGCAGGGCCAGGGGTGCGTGAGGACCGTAGGAGGGTCTGGGGGTCCCAGCGTGGGGCCGGGGGGAGGCTGGGAAGCATCCTGCGGGGTGTCTGTGTGGGGCGGGGGAAGCACCGGAGCCGCGAGCGGGGCTGGCAGAGGTTACCTTGGGGGGGCGTAGGGTTGGAGGCACCTGTGGGGGCTGTCTGGGGGCATGGGGAGGGGGATAGACCCCCCTTCTCCCCCCGCGTATTCTGTGGCGTGAAGTGGGGGTCCCCACCCCAGCACAAGGGATACAGGGTGAGCTAACACAACACCCGAGTGCTGGGCGTGCTGGGATGCACTGGGGTGATGGAGACGAGGTGGCACTGGCAGGATAGGGGGGGGGTCACACCAGCCTGGGGGGGTCCCATGTCCCACCGTGTACACTCAACTATAACATTCCCCCTAAAACCACCTCCCACCAACCCCCTGTGTGTGGACAGGGTTTCCTTGGCTGGAGTGATGGAGCCAGGCAGCATCTTTCCCATGCTGCAGCCCTGTGTCTGTCCTCACTGTGCTGTGGTGCTGAGCAAATGGGACTGAGCTGCTGCTGCTGAGGATGGGGGGGGGGGAATAAATCACCTTGAAAAATGAAAGTAAACCCACCCCCATGCACCAGGAGTGCACGTTTTGGGGGGTTACAGGTAGTTTTTGTATGGTTTCTCTCTCTGTAATGAGTATTTGGGGGGTTACAGGTAGTTTTTGTATGGTTTCTCTCTCTGTAATGAGTATTAAACTGTTGGGTGGATGTGGGGCATCGAATCCAGCCTGGAAACTGAGTTACAACAGCAAGAAGTGGAAGGCAGAAATCGCTCCTTCCTTTAAATTGGGCAGAAATCATGACCCTCCTGCCCCCTTTCCCTGTCCCCAAAGGGATGTGGAGGGGAGAAAATCATTAAATCCATCCAGCAGAGCCTGTATCTGGTTTTTAAGGGCTGTTTTTTGGGGAGGTGTGGTGGGTTTGGGTCAGACAGTGATGCTGCAGCTTGGCCGTGCTCAGGTTTTATTACCAGCCTGGTACCCTGGGATGGGACAGATAGATTGGGGTGGGGGGGCACACGTGAACCCCACTAAAGCAGAGGGAACTATGGCTGCCACTGGCAAGGGGTTGACTGGGAGTTTGGAGCTGGGCAGGAGCAATTTTCCAGTGGTGCTGGGAGTTTTGTAGCCCTCAGTGGGGTGCTGAGCTCCCTTGGCAGGAAGCTGGTCCTGTGGTGTGATGGGTGATGAGGAGGAAGGTAGGGGCTTGATGGAGCTGGGTGCTCACAGGAGCCAGAGGTGATGGGGTGCTGATGGAAGGAGGGGTGGCCAGGAACTTCTTGGGGTGCTAATGGAGGGAGAGGTGGCCAGGAAATTCTTGGGGTGCTGATGGAGGGAGGGATGGCCACGAACTTGGGGTGCTGATGGAAGGAGGGGTGGCCATGAACTTGGGGTGCTGATGGAGGGAGGGGTGGCCAGGAACTTGTTGGGGTGCTGATGGAGGGAGGGGTGGCCATGAACTTGGGGTGCTGATGGAGGGAGGGGTGGCCAGGAACTTGTTGGGGTGCTGATGGAGGGAGGGGTGGCCATGAACTTGGGGTGCTGATGGAGGGAGAGGTGGTCAGGAACTTGTTGGGGTGCTGATGGAAGGAGGGGTGGCCAGGAACTTCTTGGGGTGCTGATGGAGGGAGGAGTGGCCATGAACTTGGGGTGCTGATGGAAGGAGGGGTGGTCAGGAACTTCTCCGGGGGGATTTGGGGTGCTGAAGCAGGCAGGGCTTGTGCTGGAGAAGACGATCAATGCTTTCTGGGGAGTTGGTGGAGAAGTTCCTGCTAGAACTCCTTGAGAGGGACGATAGGATGTGGCATCTCCTGCAGATTTGGGCTTGGAGGATGGAGCGGGACCGGTGCCGGAGCAGTTTTGGGAGGGAAGGAAGTCTGGCATGATGTGTGCTACTCCCAATGCCTCTCCTGCCTGGAGCACAGGTGTCTGCTGGGATGACAGCTTAGGCAATTAAAAATCAAATACTCATCCCTTCCTGAGACTGTATGTGCCCAGCACAGGCTTGAATTAAGTTGAGGTTCTTTCCCAGCACTTTTAGAGCATCTCCCTGCTGGGATGAGTGAGAAAATAAGGACAATTTACTATTAAAAACCCCCTGCATCCTTTGGGAACATCACTGCTGTGTAAATTAGGCATGTTTTAATTACCAGCTTGCAGGAGGAGAAAGTTGGTTGTAACGCTGGAGATGCTGAGCACCAGGTCCCACCTCTGTCTGGCTGCTGGCTTGGGAGGGAGGGAAAGCATTCTGTAGAGTATTTGGAGAGTAATTTCCTCTTGGTTATTTGTACTTTTATATTAGTTAATATTTTATTGACTATTCGCTCTGGGTTATATACATATTTATATAAAAGTTGTCACAGCCCCTTGAGGGAGCTGCAGAGCTCATACTAGTCCCATGCATGTCACAGGGGGAGAAAAAAGGATGTAGCAAGGTTTTGGGGGTTTTTTAAGTTTTGTTTTAACCCTGGATGTTTGTGAGTGTAAAGAAATGACCACAAGTGCTCCAGCATCTGAGTTGTTGGTGTAACTTGTTTGTCAGGGAGCTGATGAGGGTTTTTTTTCCCCCCATCACCAGGGATTGTGGTTGGCAGAAGGAGCTCTGATTCTGCTAGCCAGTGTATTGGAAAGTTGGGGAGATAGTGATGGGGGAAGTGTTGGAAGTGAAGAGGTGGGATGGTGGAGGATGGCAGTTGAAGCCTGTCATGTCCTGTCTCTGTAAACAGGAGTATTTTAGCCTCATTAAAAGTGTTCCCATTTCATAGAATCATAGAATGGGCTGGGTTGGAAGGGACCCCAAGGATCATAAAGCTCCAACCCCCCTGCCACAGGGAGGGACACCAACCTCAGGCCTGGAGCTACACAAGGTTGCCCAGGGCCCCATCCAACCTGGCCTTGAACACCCCCAGACATGGGGCACCCACCCCCTCTCTGGGCAGCCTGTTCCAGCCCCTCACCACTCTCTCTGCAAAGAACTTCCCCCTAATATCCAATCTCACCCTTCCCTCCTCCAGCTTCACTCCATCCCCCTTGTCCTGCCAGTCTCTGCCCTTGAACAAGCTGATTCCCCTCCTGTTCCTCTGCTCCCTTCAGGCACTGGCAGGCTGCAATGAGGTCCCCCCACAGCCTTCTCTTCTCCAGGCTGACCCAGCCCAGCTCCCTCAGCCTCTCTCCAGAGGGCAGCTGCTCCAGCCCTCTGAGCATCTCCGTGGCTCCTCTGACCCCTCTCCAACAGCCCCACATCTTTCTTGTGTTGGGCCCCAGCTCTGGACACAGGATCCAGCTGGGGCCTCCCAGGGCAGAGCAGAGAGGGACAATCCCCTCCCTGTCCCTGCTGCCACCCCTCTGCTGATGGAGCCCAGGATCCCATCTCCCTTCCCAGCTGCCAGAGCCACTGCTGCTCATGTTCAGTTTCTCATCCCCCATGACACCCAGGTCCTTCTCACAGGGCTGCTCTCCAGGAGCTCTTCTCCCAGGCTGGATCTGTGTCTGGGATTCTTCCATCCCAAGTGCAGCACCTGACACTTGGCAGTCCGATCTGTGTTCAATCTAATCACATCATTCAATTAAAAAGCTCTTTGCAAGGCGGTGCCTCCAGAGCTCAGCATCCCTGCGATGTCACCCCATCCCAGCGAGGCACACAGGTGGGATGGGGGTTCCCCTCCCCACCCTGGAGCGATGCACACATTGCCACTCCTCTGGGCTGACAGGGATGAAACTCCCCAAAACCATGGCATCCTCATCAGCCTCCCGATGTTCCCCTCCACCTCCCCAGGGCTGAGCCCCCTGTGCCTCTCAGCATCCCCCAGTGATGGCAGCAGCAGTCCTGATCCCCTTCCAGTGGTTTTTCCTCCCCAAAACCATCCTGCTTTGGCTCAGAAATATGATGATGTTTCACAACGTGCTGGGAGTTGCCACTTGCCCCATCTAATTTAAGATTTAGAGACCCTTGGTGCTAAAGGTGGCTTCAAAACAAAGATCTTGGGTGCTGGGTTCTCCCTGGGTGCACTGCATGCCTGAGGCAGTGCTGAGTTGAGGGGGACCCCCCAGCAATTTGGCACTGGGGCTCTCAAGACACTGTTGAGTCTTTATATGTATTAAGTATCGTCATAATAATAAATATAATAAGTATTTGGGTTATATTTAATACACACAAGGGCTTGATACCTCTATATCTTAATAATAATTAATATTTATTAAATATTAATATTATTAATAAAGCATCACAATAATGTAATGTAATATAATATAATACAATACAATATAATGTAATATAATACAATACAATAGAATAATATAATATAATACAATAAAATATATAATAAATTATCAGCAATTATAATATAATTTATTAATTATCCTTAATATTATTATCACTATTGATAGGAATGAATAATAATTATTAATGATACTTAAGAAAGATATGGAGGTATCAAGCCCTTGTGTGTATGAAGTATAATAATATATTTAATAAATGCAATATAGAAATATTAAGCCCCTGTGTGTGTATTAATTATAATAATATATAAATATATATAAAGTATTATAATATGTTAAGTGTAATATATAATCAGTGCAGTATAGAAGTATCAAGCCCTTGTGTGTATTAAGCATAGTAATAATAATAAAAATAATGTGTTGGGGTTATATTTATTATATATATTATTATTGCTACACTTAATACACACAAGGGCTTGATACATCCATATCTTAATAGTAATAATGAATGTTATAATTAAATACGACTATTAATAATAAAGCACCATTATAATTATTAATAATTTATTAAATGATCCTTATTTTGACTACTGATAGGAATGAATAATAATTATTAATGATACTTAAGTAAGATATGGAGGTATCAGGCCCTTGTGTGTATTAAGTATAATAATATATTAAATGCAATATAGAGGTATTAAGCCCCTGTGTGTATTAACTATAATAATATGTAAGTATAATAATATATAAATATAAAAAAAGTATAATAATATGTTAAGTATAGTATATAATGAGTGCAGTGTAGAGGTATCAAGCCCTTGTGTGTATTAAGGGTAGGAATAATAATATATATAATAAGTATTGGGGTTATATTTAATACACACAAGGGCTTGATACCTCCATATCTTGATAATAATGAGTATTGTCATTAAATATTACTATTCATAATAACCCCCAATATTATTAATAATTTATTATCGTTTCTTAATATTATTATCACTATTTATAGGAATGAATAATAATTATTAATGATACTTAAGTAAGATATGGAGGTATCAAGCCCTTGTGTGTATTAAGGGTAGGAATAATAATATATATAATAAGTATTGAGGTTATATTTAATGGATTATATTTAATACACACAAGGGCTTGATACCTCCATATCTTAATAATGAACATTATAATTAAATTTGACTATTAATAATAAAGCAATGTTACAATTATTATTAATAATTTACTAACAATCCTTAATATTATTATCACTATTGATAGGAATGAATAATAATTATTAATGATACTTAAGTAAGATATGGAGGTATCAGGCCCTTGTGTGTATTAAGTATAATAATATATTTAATAAATGCAATATAGAACTATTAAACCCTTGTGTGTATTAAGTATAATAATATATTTAATAAGTGCAATGTAGAAGTATTAAGCCCCTGTGTGTATTAATTATAATAATATATAAGTATAATAATATATAAATATATATAAAGTATAGTAATATGTTAAGTATAATATATAATCAGTGCAGTATAGAACTATTAAGCCCTTATGTGTATTAAGTATAATAATATATCTAATAAGAGCAATATAGAGGTGTTAAGCCCCTGTATTAATTATAATAATATATAAATAGATATAGTGTGTGTATTAATTATAATAATATATAAATAGATATAGTGTGTATATTAATTATAATTATATAAAAATAGATATAAAGTATAATAATATGTTAAGTATAATATATAATCAGTGCAATATAGAGGTATCAAGCCCTTGTGTGTATTAAGTATAGTAGTAATATTTATCTAAGTGCAACGTAGAAGTATTAAGCTCTTGTGTTTATTAAGTATCAGTGATTAAATCCAGTATTTCCACTCTTGGGGGGGGGGTTGCTGTGATTTGGGGGGTCACTTGGCTGAAAGTTTGTTGGAGAACCCCCTGAATCTGTGCCCAGCAACGAGATGCCTTTAGAAATGGAAAGAAATATAGAAATGAGTAAGTCCAAGTTGAGTTGTCAGCTTTATTGTGGAGAAAAGGCTGAATTAGAACAGAATTGGCAAACAAGGCATTTCTTGTTGGTTCCTATTTTGTATTTATTTTGGGTGTCCCCCCCCCTACACACCCCAAGCTGTCTCTTCAACTTGAATTGGCTCGGTGTTGGCATCGCTGCCGGCGGGAGGATGCTCTGAGCCACCCCCGGAGGGGTCCAGCTTTCCTGGGGTGAGCTGTACAGGGAGGAGAACTTTGCATTTAATAGCCAGAGGTGGATTATTTCTTTCCAGTGTCCCAAAAAGCCTGGCTGGGTCTGTTCTCCCTGCTTGTTTTGACCAGGAGAGAAGGCGCGATGAAAGGAGTCGGCTCGTTTTCAATGGTGAAAAACCCAGTTAGAGGCTGCCAAGGAGTGGGTAGTGGGATGTCAAGTACTTTCTCACTTTTAAAAGATGGTTTATATAACCTGCTTGGCTATATTATGATATATATTTTCTTCCCCCACCCCCATTTTGGTTACATAATCCTAATTTCTGAAAGCATTAGGAAATTGCATTCCCTGCTGTTACGTGTCTGTGTGTAACGGCCTCAGAGCTGGGTAGGATGCTGTGCTCAAGCCTGCTGCTAGCTGTCTCCCAAGAAGCAGGAGTGAAACAGCTATTTATACACTTGCTATTTCACTTTTTAATACATATATATATTTTTAATCCTCATCTGATGGTGTTGGCCCCACCCAAAGTGGGCTGGTTGCAGGCTGGTGTCTTTCCTGCTGACAGAGAGCAGAGGCTCCACTGCTGGCTCCAGCATTCCTGGGTTTTTTTCTAGTATTTTCAGGATGTGTCAGTTGTGGGAGAGGCTTGTCGTGATTTTTGTGGTTGGAGAAGCTGAAATCCTTTCTGGGGATGGCTTTGGGGGGCAGGTGGGATACAAGCCACAGAGCATAGGTGTGTAAAACCCTTGACTGCATCCCACCCGTAGCACCCTCTCCCTTTGGAAGAGCAACAACCCATAAATACGTATGGCTTTTGCTTTCCCCTTTGTCTCTTGGAATAAAGGAGGGTGGAAAGAAAACCTGTTGCTTTTTTGTTTCCCATGTCACTGTATCTGTGGGTACCCACACCAGAGGGGATGAACCATGGGCTGCAGATGGGATGCACGAGTCCAAAGGAACTTTATCCCTGTGATTTCATATTTTGAAGCAACCTGGAAAAAAACCCCACTGAGCAAGCATTTCCTCCCTGGTGCCTTGCTAGATAACCAGCAAAGGAGCCAGATTTTTTAATGGGTTTATATTATAAACTGGAGGGGGGCAGGGGAAGGAAGAGGAGGGGGGAAAAAAAAACCCAACCTGAAGCTTTCCAAAAGTCTTTTCCACGTTGCTGGTGTGGGTGCATTTGCCTTGCTCTCAGGGGATGCAGACAGGCTGAACCCATCTTGCTTTCTGTTGAAATATTTATTCTGGCAGGGAGCAGTGAGCCAGCCTGCTCACTTGTTCCTCTTGCTGCAGCTGAAACTTGAGGGCAGCCTCTTACTCAATGTATTTAAAAAAACCCAAACCCCAAATGTTAAAAGAAAAAAAAAATAACCCAAAAATCAGTTGTTGTGACTGGGATCTTGACTAAAACCACTTCAGAAGCTTAAAAATAATATCTAGGCAAAGCAATTAAGCAAGTGTGACAGGAACATGTGCTGTTGTGTGCAAGTTAGTTGTGTGTGGTGTTTTTTTTCTCTCTTCATTATTCTCTTAATTGCTTAAAAACCTCCTTTTGCTGCTGTCTCACCCAATACTCTCTGGTCCTTGGGAGGTAGGTCAGGGCAAAGGCAACTGCATCCTTCTCCAGGATGTACTGTGCTGGGGGGGATGCTTTGGGGAAGATGCTCACAGGGGATTGCAGGGAGGATGCTTAGAGGGGGATGCTTGAGGGAGGATGCTGGGGGGATGCTCTGAGGGAATGCTCGGGGGGATGCAGGGGAGATGCAGGGATGATGCTCAAGGGGGTTCTGGGTGAGGTGCTCAAGGGGGATGCAGGGAGGATACTCAAGGGGGATGCAGGGAGGATACTCAAGGGGGATGCAGGGAGGATACTCAAGGGGGATGCAGGGGGGGTGCTCAAGGGGGATGCAGGGAGGATACTCAAGGGGGATGCAGGGGAGATGCTCAAGGGGGATGCAGAGGAGATGCTCAAGGGGGATGCAGGGGGAGTGCTCAAGGGGGATGCAGGGAGGATGCTTAGAGGGGGATGCTTGAGGGAGGATGCTGGGGGGATGCTCCAAGGGAATGCTCAGGGGGATGCAGGGAGGATGCTCAAGGGGGATGCGGGGAGGGTGCTCAAGGGGGATGCAGGGGAGATGCTCGGGGATGCTGGGAGGATGCTCAGAGGGTACCAACATCTCTGTGGGCAGAAGGAGTTAACCCTGGAGCAGCAACTGGCTGCAGATGAAGGAGCTCAGGGCGTTCTCTTTGGTCCCCCATGAGTCACAGTTCGCCCTGGCCATGATGAAGGTTCATCAGGGTGCTGGGCAATTAAAGCAGCTCTGTTTGTGCTTTGTTTTTTTGTTTGAATAAAAGTTGCCATGACTGGCCTGCTGGGATCTTAGCAGCTTGCACAACGTGCATGCTAGGAAGTAAATCAATCCATGTGAGGCTTATTTGGCTAGTGAGGACTTAAATTTGTGATTTCCCCATTTATTTTAAAGGAAGGGTTGGAGAAAAGGCAAGTGACTGGGACTTAGAAAAAAAATAGTTAATTTTTAATTCAAGTGATGATGTGTGTGAGAACTTGGTGTCTGGGTGCATCCCTCTGTGTTGGGATGGAGCTGAGGGCTACGTGGAGCTGCCTCATCAGCCTTAAGGAGGTCTTCTGGTCTTAGAAAGCCCAACTTTAATTTATCAGTGACTCAAATGCCATCTCCCTGGGTCTCTGCCCCACAGGCTGGCGTTGCTGGTGTCCCAAAACACCCTTGTCCTAGGGAAATCACTGCTCCAGTCTTCCCCCTCTCCTGCTGCCTGGGGGCTGGCTCGCTCTGTAAGTAGGTTCTGCATTAGTAAAAGGAGTTTTTGAGCTCAAGGGGGAAGTGAAACGGTGGTGGGACAGTGGAGGGAGCCTGGCTGCTGCACTCAGTGGGGTTTTATTTGTTGTCTGTCAGCGATGGGGATGGAGGTGCAGCCCTGTGCTGCTGCCTGCCTCAAGGGGCTGGGGTTTGGGGTGATGCTGGCTGGGGTTTGGGGCTCCCCCATCTCCTTGCTGTGTGTTTTGGACTCACTGGTTCCTAGCTGGACCTTTCTCTTCTTAAAAAAAAACCCCAAAACAACCCCAGAGCTCTGTCCCATGTTGGAATCTGAAACATTTTGGGCTGTTGTGGTGCTGTGGAAGTGAAAGTGCTTTGAGCTAAGCAGGTCTGAATAAAACAAACCCCAGAGCAGGGTCTGTTCTTCCTTTCCCATCCCAGTAATTTTCATCCTGACTTTCAGGGAAGCTCAGTAAAAAGAATTAGACAGAATACAGCCTTCCCCCTTCCCTGCATCCTCCCCCCTTCTCCCAGGGTTTTTTTTGGGGGGTGTGTGGTTTTTCATTGAAGAAGAAAAGCTGATGTTGAGATGCTAAATGGGAGTTGGAGGAGCTGCCCCAGGAGGTTTTGTCCAGGGTCTCACCACCCCTTTTCTGGCTGTGTTGGAGCCTGGTCTGTGGCTTAAACCCACCATCTCAGTTCTGAGCTCTCCATAAATCCTGTAACAGGATAAAGCATGTGTGTAGGGGTTTTTTAAATTTTATTTT
This sequence comes from Laterallus jamaicensis coturniculus, assembly GCA_022605575.1. Lineage (NCBI taxonomy): Eukaryota > Metazoa > Chordata > Aves > Gruiformes > Rallidae > Laterallus > Laterallus jamaicensis. The sequence continues at coordinate 4,158,395 of JAKCOX010000038.1, forward strand.
GAATTTTCTTTCCTTTTTTCCCAGCTATCTGTGTGAAATCCCCACCGTGTCTCTGGGTGGGCCCCTCCCCAGACCCCCCCTGGACTATCAAACCTTCTCCAGCATTCACATGGTTGCAAGGTAAGACCCTTCAAAACCTTCCCTGGCTTTTCTCTTTCCTTTCCCCTCCTCCTTCTCTCCCTCCCTCCCTCCTTTCTCCTCCCAAGAGCCTCTGGGAGGGATCTGGGCGACGTGAAGTTTCCATTTGGAGCTGGTGAATTCCTGGTATGCTGATTTCTAGGAAACACAGCCTGGGATGTGTGCTTGGTGAAACCCTAGCATGTGTGATACCTGTCTGTCCTCAGCCTGGGGTTGGACATCTGCATCCCATTCTCCACTCTGAATTCTCTCCAGGCTGGAAGATAAAAACATCCATCCAGAGAAGGGCTTGTTAAAAAAAAAATACCCCAAACCCTAAAACACCCCCCAAAAAAGGGCTTGTTTTTATAATGTGGATTTCTGTGCCCTGTGTGCTGCTGTTGTGGCATCCAGGAGTGATGTTTTCATGGTGAAGCTCGTTGTTTGACAGGCATGTGGGGAAGGGGAAAAGGGTTTTCCAGATGCTCCTGTTGGGTTCCTCAGGTCTCTGGTTCCCTTTGGGTGTGCTCACAGGGAGGGAGCCAGAAAAACACACAGGGCTCTGAGGATAATGAAGGTGAGGAGGATGCTCAGGTTGGAAAGGATTAAAAAGAAACCCAGAAAAAGCCTCTTATCCTACCTGCTTTGAAAATATATATTTAAAAAAAAAGGAGAATGCATTTTTCTGAAGGAACAGCTGAATTTATGTCTGCTGCTTTGGGAGTGCTGAAAACAGGGTCAGCTGTAGTGCTGCCTGTCTGTATCGGGGGTTCCTCTGCCAAGGCAGCTGCTTGTGGGTTATAATCCCTGTGGGCATCGATGGCAGTTTCATGTGGGTGTGGAGATGTTGGGGTCAGTCTCTTCTCTCAGGTGACAAGTGATAGGATGAGAGGGAATGGCTTAAAATCCCACCAGGGGGGATTTAGGTTGGATATCAGGGAGAATTTCTATACTGAAAGGGTTGTCAGGCTGGCACAGGCTGCCCAGGGAGGTGGTGGAGTCACCATCCCAAGATTTCAAAGGCATGTGGATGAAGAGCTTGAGGACATGATCTAGAGGTGGGCCAGGCAGGGTTAGGCTGTGGTTGGACTCGATGATCTTAAAGGGTCTCTTCCAACCCAGGCGATTCTGTGATTCAGTGATCCATCCCAGCGATGTCTGGGGAGGGCAGAGTGGTGCTCACAACTCATGGCAGCGTGCAGGACAGCATTTGGAGAGACAGTGGGTTTTCAAGGAGGAAAGGGAAGGAGCTCCTTCTGCTTTTGGGCAGTGTGAGGGGTTTATGTTCCTTTAGTTGGTGCCGTGGGTCGGGGTGCGCCGGTCCAAGCGTGGCACGCATCATGTGTTCATAGGAATCTCCTGACCCTGCCAGCCTCCCTGCTTGCTCAGCTAGAAGCTCTTTAACGTATTTCATGTTAATTAACCTGAAATAGTTGCACTTTGAAAGGGAGATTGTGTCCAGATGTCAAAACCTCTGGATTTGAAAGCGTCTTTGTTGTTACAGCTCTTAAATTACGGTTCAAACGGCTATGCTGAATTGTCAGGTCGTCTGGCAGAGCTGGGACTGAGGAAGAGCAGAGGAGTGAACACCCCAAAGCCCGTTCTGGGGCTCTGAGGAATGCCTCTGCCCTGCTGCAGGTCTGGGGAGGGCAGAGGAGGTGGCAGCTCTGGGTCCACACGGCTGCAAGGCACCCACCCGCACCCACCCAGCCATCAGTACCCGGTCGGTGCCTGGAGGAACGGACCAGACCCTGCTGTTGGGTCCAGAGCTGGAGCAGTGGAGTTTTTTGGGATTTCCAGGCTCCCCCAAGGGACTTTGAAGCAGGATGGGAAGGACAGAGCTGTGTAAGACCTACTCAAGGGGCTCTGGGTTTCTTTAATGACCTTCCCATCGCTTGTATTCACCGGGCACGGGAATCCCTTCCCTCCTGGTGGCCTTTCAGCGATGCCCTTGTGCCTTGCCAAATCATGGCACCTTTTGGTGGAGCAGGATCCCCTCCCAGGAAGGGGTTTAACCCTTCCCCATCCCCTCTTCCCCTCCCACCATCTGTATTTACAGCCCAGGGACACGAGGCAGCGTGGGAGTAGGATGGTTTAACCTGGCTTCTCTTACACGTTTACAGGGCTGAGCTTGTGGGGAGCAGTTAAGGGAGAGCAGGGTCTGCTTGGGGTGTCAGAAACACCCAGGGGATGAATTAATCCCCTACCTGTGCCAAGAGCACACGTGGTCCTGCACCAAGAAGGTCCAGGCTCTGACCTCTCCAGCTCCCTGCTATTTACATCTCAGGGGAGCAGTGGAGTATTTTTTTTTCCCCCTACAACTTGTTGTTCCAAATTAATTGGGATTTTGGACCCCAGCCAACCTCCTCCTGCTCCGATCTGGAGATCATAGAATCAGAGAATCATAGAATGGCAAGGGTTGGAAGGGACCCCAAGGATCATACAGCTCCAACCCCCCTGCCACAGGCAGGGACACCAGCCTCAGGCCTGGAGCTACACAAGGTTGCCCAGGGCCCCATCCAACCTGGCCTTGAACACCCCCAGACACGGGGCACCCACCCCCTCTCTGGGCAGCCCCTTCCAGCCCCTCAGCACTCTCTCTGTAAAAAACTTCCCCCTAATATCCAATCTAACCCTTCCCTCCTCCAGCTTCACTCCATCCCCCTTGTCCTGCCAGTCTCTGCCCTTGAACAAGCTGATTCCCCTCCTGTTCCTCTGCTCCCTTCAGGCACTGGCAGGCTGCAATGAGGTCCCCCCACAGCCTTCTCTTCTCCAGGCTGACCCAGCCCAGCTCCCTCAGCCTCTCTCCAGAGGGGAGCTGCTCCAGCCCTCTGAGCATCTCCGTGGCTCCTCTGACCCCTCTCCAACAGCCCCACATCTTTCTTGTGTTGGGGGCCCCAGCTCTGGACACAGGATCTAGGTGGGGCCTCAGGAGGGCAGAGAGATCAGCAGGAGCAGCATGGTCTTCTCTCTAACCTAGTTGGAGCTGAGGTTGGTTTTTTTTTTTTGCTGGACAGAGAAGTCTTGAGCTCTTTCATAACGTTGGACCACATCTTAATAGCTTGGTCTTGCGGGCTCCATCCCTCCCACCGCTTCTGACGCAGAGCATCTCCCCTCCTGCTCGCCTTGGCCAGCTTCCCTGGATGACTCCACTAATTGCTTACGTAGAAAAAATAATTAGAAGGATGCGTATGATATATTTTTAGATGTCTCTTGGTGGGATTTAGCAACCAGCGAGCTGGAGCCAGCACCTCCCCAGCCATCTCCTGCGTCCTAGCAGTGGCTGCTTGGTGGACCTCTGGAGGTTCTGCCCCAGGAGGTGGCACTTCTTCTGCAAGCTGATCCCCTTTTTTGGGTTCTTCCTGGTTCTTAATAAATGGGTTATGGATGCTGTGTCCCTGGTGCTGTGTTGGGTCTGTGCTGGGTTGATCTGGGCCAGTGCATGGTGCTGGCAGCATGCCTGTGCTGGGATGGGCACTGCCACCTCCCTGCTCATCTCCAAGAGAGTGGCTTGTGGTGGTGACAGGGCAGCGTGGACCATGGTGGCTTGGAGACCATCTCAGCACCACAGAATCACAGAGTTGTAGGGGTTGGAAGGGACCCCCAGAGCTCCTGGGGTCCAACCCCCCTGCCAAAGCAGCTCCCCAGCTCATACTGCACAGGTCGGTGTCCTCTGGGGCTGGAATCTCTCCAGAGAAGGAGACTCCACACCCCCTGGGCAGCCTGTCCCAGGGCTCCCTCACCCTCACTGAGGAAAAGTTCCTCCTCACAGAACAGTTTGGGTTGGAAGGGACTTTTAATGGCCATCTAGCCCAACCTCCGTGCCACAAGTAGGGGCATCTTCAACCAGATCAGGCTTCCCAGAGCCCCATCCAACCTCACCTTGGATATTTCTAGGGATGGGGCATCTCCCACCTCTCTGGACATCACACACCAGTGCCTCACCACCCTCATCCTCCAGAATTTCTTTGGAATTAGCTGATGGCCTGTTTCCCAGTGTGTAAACACCCACGAGACACCAAGTCTCACAACCAAATTTGCTTCTTTTCCTTTTTTCCCCCTCTTTTTTTCCTCTTTTTTTTCCCCCCATGTTTTCTTTCAGGTGCTCCCACCTGAAACCTCAGCTGAGCCAGGGAAGAGGGAATGGGAGCAGATACAAAAACCTCATTAAATATTACCCCAGCCACCGTGATGGTTCAGCATCACAGCCAGTAGTTCCCTTCTTTATTCACTTCTTCCATCCCAGGGCTCTTTGTGTCTCAGTGGCTTCCTGTGCCGGGGAGGGGGGGTGGCAGGGGGAAGGAGGGGGGGGAAAGAGGAGTGGAGCCAGACTCCATCTCTTCCCCTTCCACCCGGGTACAAGGAGCACAATCCTTCCAGTACTATTTATCAACCCTCAGAGCTGAAAACATCCTTTCCTTTGCTCTTTCCAATCTTCCCCCCACCCCCCAACCTTGCTACCACCCCCCAAAATGAAGGATTTCTTCCCACTGGTTCCCAGCAGCTTCCACACTGAAAGCCTTGTGGGAAGAGTTTCGCAACCAGGGTGACTTTTAAGAATAGATCTGGTTTCTGTCTTTTAAAAACCCCATTGCTTTCTAATTCTCCATCACATGTTTCCTTGATTACGTGTCATGCAGTGGCGTGGCTACTGAAATAGCCCTACACCCTGGAGGAAAGCATCAGGAAATAGGTTTGGTGATGGTGTTTTTAAACCTTAGGCAATTCTTTTTTCCCCCAGGGGGCCAAAAAAAAAATAAATCCATGTTTGATGAAAAACATGGCTTTTCTGGCAGTTTGCTTGCCTGGTGATGTCAGGAGTGTGGAGCTATAGTGGTTTCCTCCCCCCCCCCCCCCCCCCCCAAATTTCCCCCCCTCCACAGTTTCTTAGAGCTTTGGTGTGAATTTTCTATCTATCCACCCAAATAACTGGGATTCTTTTGGTGTTGGGTTCATGCTGGATTTTTGCAGAGGATGCTTGGTGTGTGTCTGGCTCTTTCCATGCAGGGTGATGCTTTGCTTAGCCCAGACTTGTCGCCTGGTCTCCCTTTAACTCTCACAAATAGGTAATTCCTTGTGGAAAATGCCCTTGAAGTGTATCAAATAACTCAGGAAGCAAATGCCAGCCCAGTGTGGGTATTCCTAGCACCCCTATCCAAGGGGTGCCCACCTTGGTGTGAGCTGGAAGGGATGGGTGAAGCTTGATGGCCAGCTTCTTGACTATGATGCTCCCACCTCTCCTGGCATCACTGCTGCCCTCGATGTCTGTGGATGGAGGGCTGTCAGGTGCTAATCCTGCATCGGAATGGGTGCTGGGTTGAGCATCAGCACAGAAGATCCCCTGGGTTTGGGTGCAGCACCCCAAGGTGAGCATTTTGCTTGGTGTTGGGAGCGGGTCAGCTGGACTATGTGTTACCTGCCCAGGCTTTTTTGGGTGCAACTTACTGGGGGAGGCTCCCAGGGCAATGCTGGAGTGCAGCATTGACCCAAGCAGGCTGAAGATGAAGGATGGAGACCTCCACTGAGCATCGAGGTGGCTGGTCTGAGTGGCAGGGCCCCCCCCATCCCCAGGCAGTGAGGACTGCTGGTGTCACACATGGGGGGGGTTTCCTGTGCCCTGTGGTTCACCAGAGCCTGGGTGGCCTCTGGGAAGGGATTTTCCGCTCTGCAGGCTTGAGATGTGCTGGAAGCTTCCTGCCCTGGCTCGAAGCAGAGCCGCTGCTTTTCTTTAACCCTTTCCTCTTACACCACCTCCCCTGGCCATGACAGGGTACATGCTGTGTCTCCACAGGTCCAGGGCTTATGCAAGGACACCATGACCACTGATGAGGCCACCAAGAGTGAAGGGGAGGTGCAGGCAGCAGCGCTTGCTGAGCGTGGGGAGGACATCACACCGGCTCAAGACCGAGGAGTCCTGAAGGTGAAGGGGGCTGCTGGGAGGGGGTTTCCCTTTCTCCCCACATTTTGGGGGTGCGTGGTTGTGTCGGTGGGCTGCATCCCCAGCTCCTTGGGGTCACGTAGTACTTCCAGGGCTGTAGGAATGAGATAATTCTTCATTGAAAGGCAAAGGAGACAAGCATCGCTCAGAATCCAGAAGGCTGGAGCAGCATTTGAGACAGAGGGATTCAGGCTGCTGACTGAATTTCACCACTATTGTGTTCCTAATCAGATTATTAGCTGTAAATCCACAAAGCATTCTTGTGTGTGACTCAGGGACGTTAGAAAGAGCGTTGCTGAGGTCATGGAGTCTGCCCCACAACTCCTTTTTCACGCTGGAGGCTGTTTCTGGATAGTTCTGCTTCCCTGGCGCTGGAGTTGAATAGGACCTTTCCTCTAAGAATAGCATCCTCCCCTGTTCCATCCTCAGCTCGAGAACTGCCTGTTCCAGGCTGGAGCATTCAAAAATAATAATAAAAAAAAAAAAAGAAAAGAAAAGAAGTGTTGACAAGAACCGAGTAGTGAAATGACACACCCCTGAGAGTCAAGTAAAACCCCTCCCCAAACCACGCAGGGACAGACAGACAGACAGTGTAACTGCTCTGGGTTTCCAGGTGCTGCTGCAGGGCACCCACCAGCAGGTCTCTGCCCCTAGCCTTGGCCTGTGTTGCTGAGGGTTATTTCTAGGGGGTGATGGGAGGACAGGTTGAACGTCTCAACCTGCCCATCAAGCCCTCCTTTGGTTTAGAGCAGCAGCAGGGTGTATATGCATATGTATATATGTATATTTATATATATATATATATATATGCATGCATGTATATATATTTAATATATCCATGTATATATTTATATGCATGTATATACTTGTATGCATGAATATATTTTATATACTGTATATCTTTTACAGATGCATGCATATATAGAATATATACATATACACATGCATATATCTACATGCATGTATATATTTTATATACACATGTATATAGGTATATATGCATGCCTGTATTTACATGTATGTATACATTTTGCATGTGCATGTATATATTTTATATATGGATGCATATGTTTTATATATGCATGTATATATTTTATATATGCATGTATGTATTTTATATATGCATGTATATGTTTAATATGTGCATGTATATATTTTATATATGCATGTATGTATTTTATGTATGCATGTACATGTTTTATACATGCACATGTATATTTATATGCATGTGCATGGTTTTATATATGCATATGTGTGCATATATAAACTATATATATGCATCTATATGATTTATATATGCACCTATATGATTTATATATGCATCTATATGATTTATATATGCACATATATGTTTTTATATATTCATGTATACATTTTATATATACACATATATGGTTTTATAGAGATGCATGTATATATTTATGTGCATGTATATATTTTATACATATGGCTTTATATATGCACACATGTATTTATATGCCTGTATATATGTTTTTATATATAAGCATGCACACCTATATTTTTAATATATATGTGGGGGTGTGTGCATATATAAAACATGTATATATGGGTATATATAAAAAGAAAATGTGTGTATATGTATATCTGTGTATGTATCTCTCCATATGGACCCTGAGCTGTGCCATCGCTGCCCTTCTCACGGGTGGTTTCTCTCCCTCAGATCATTAAGCGCCCCGGGAGCCAGGATGAGTCCCCCATGATTGGGGACAAGGTTTATGTCCACTACAAGGGCAAACTGGCCAACGGGAAAAAATTTGACTCCAGCCGGGATCGGAATGAACCCTTCATCTTCAGCCTGGGGAAAGGTGAGCTGTGCTGGGGAGGGGCCCAGCCATGGGGATGCTTAAGGGTGGGATGCTCCTGGCAGGGTGAGGTGGGCTTGGGGGGGATAGGGGGTGGTGGGACCCCGTTGCAGGATAGGTGGATGGCGTCAGTCCTCAGTGGGTGGGTTTTTTTGGGGTGCCATCCTCACGTGCCCAGATTGAGGGTGGTGGTGGGGGGGGAGACCCCGGTTGTTCTTTCCTGACGCTCACCTCTCTCCTAGGCCAGGTCATCAAGGCATGGGACATTGGGGTGGCAACCATGAAGAAAGGAGAGATCTGCTACTTGCTTTGCAAACCCGAGTACGCGTACGGCTCTGCTGGCAGCGCCCCCAAAATCCCCTCCAACGCCACCCTCTTTTTCGAGGCAAGTAACGCCGGCGCGTGGACAAGCTCCCTCCCTCCCTTTCCTGCCTTGCCAGCCAGCTCAGAAATATTAAGGGAAAAGAAAAAAACACAACCCAACAACAACTACAAAACAAAAAGAATCCAAAGCCCAACAAACCGGCTCAGATTCCTGAAACGTGTCCCTGCGCTCCAGGAACTGCTGCCAGGGTTTTCTCAGAAATGTGTGTCTGAGCTGGGAGGTTGGGACTGAAACTGGGCTTGGGGAGAGCCCTGGTGCCAGGGCAGGGATGGGGGGAGCTGGGAAGCAGGCAAATTCCCAGTTTAAAAACACCCAAGGGAAAGAGAAAGCAGCTGGGAAATGCCTCCTGGTGCTAAAAACTGATTAGTGCCGCAGGGCCGAGGTGCCGCAGGGCCGAGGTTTTGGCACTGTTATCTTGTTGGGCAGGGATGAGGGTGGGGGGGGAAACGGGAAGAGCCCAGGAGGGAGGGTTCTGGCCTAAATTAAAGTTTAGTCTTTCCAAGTCAAGCAGGGAATAAGCTGAGGGTCAGAGCTGGTTCTGCTGGAGAACGAAGGGGGAAACTCCGGCCTGCGCTGGTCTCAGGCAGCTTCCACAGCATCTCCCAGCTCCGGCCATGTTGTGCCCTTACGAGCTTAATAAACTTATTTTTACTGTTACTTTGTGTTACGCTTCAGGTACTGGATGTGTCCCAATTTCTAATAAATTGGGTGTATTATGCTGTGGCTTGGAGCTGGCTTTTATGGGCGACTTCTGCTCGTCAGCTGAATGGAGAATTAGCTGGCGTGGCGCTCCAGCTGGAGGATGAACTGCTGCTTTATGGCTCTTCTGTTGTTTTTCTCCTCTCCTTCCCCCCCTCTTCCCTGAGCTCTGAGCACCTTTTCTTCATTATTTTTTTAATGGTTTCTTTTTTTTTTATTTTTCTTTTTTGCTTGTTTGTTTGCAGGTTGAGCTGCTCGACTTCAAAGGCGAGGATTTGTTTGAGGATGGAGGGATAATCCGGAGGATCAAGAGGAAGGGAGAAGGTTACTCCAACCCTAATGAAGGTGCTACGGTTGAAAGTGAGTGCTGGGCCTTTTTGAGGGGAGGCTGGAGGGGTGAGCCCACCCTGAAGGAGCTGCTGGTGCTGTATGGGGTGTAGGTGGCTGTGCATCATGGTGGGATGCAGTTACATCCAGGGATGGGGAGGGACTGGGAGAGCAGCAGTTCAGTGCCTGCCCAGGGATGCTCCTTTGAGCTCTCCTTGGCACGGCCAGAGCCGCTGGCCAGCAGCAGTGGCTGGAAAACCTCAAGCCACAGGAGCAGCCAAATGCTGATGGAGCGGCCGCTCCAGTATAACCCTCACTCCCTTTGCTTGGCCGTGTCAGCACACACATCCCTGGGAGCCCCAGCGCTGCTCAGCTGGCTGCTGGTGGGGAGGATGGAGGGAGCAAACCCCCCCGTGGGGTTTCGGGGCTGTGCCCTCTTCTCCTGTCCTCTCCCATCCATCGTGCTGCTCGGGATGTGCCAGCTGCCGAAACCCGGGCTCTGCCCTGCCTGGGACGCATTGGTAGCTGGGATGTTCCCCCTTGGTGGGATGTCCTCCCTCGACAGCATCCCTCACTGAGCATTTCAGGCACCGATGCAGGCACTCAGCAGTTTCTTGGCCTCCTCCTCCCGTCATCGATCAATCACTTGTGCTGGGCTTCACTGGGGAACGGAGCCGTTGCTTTTCCTTCCCCTGTGGGCAGAGGGCTGCTGCTGATGGGGGGAGCAGAGGAGATTAATACAGAGGTTTTGCTGAGGTCAGGGAGGTCTCAGCCAAAATGAATCCGGAGGGTTTGCTGAGGTCAGGATGGTCTCTGCCAGTGCTGGAGGATGAGCAGCTCGGGTCCCGTTGGGCTCTCCTGGTCCCTCCTCTGGAGCAGATGTTTCACAGGGCTGGATGGAAGAAGCCAGGCACATTTATGGGTTGGTTTTTTTCCTCCTTCCCAAGAACTACTTGTCCAGAGCCACAAAGCTCTCTCCATACAAGAGGCATTTACTTTCCTTCCTCCCTTTCTGAGCTCCCGTGCACAAAGATTAACTCCCTTTAGCAAAGGAGAAACTGGAGCTGAGCTGTGACAGCTCATAAACCTCGTTGTCTTCAACAGCTGGTTCTTTTAACGAGGGTTTTTTTTAAGGATAAATGAATTTATGACTCGGACTTTGCTGCCTGCCTCTGCCGTGGTGAGAGCATTGTAGCTGGGGACCAGCCACAAGCTGAGCTTCAAGCCGCCTCCGCTACCCCAGAGGTTAAACTAAAAGACTAAATACAATGGAAATCCTCTCAGATCCAGCATTGCTCTCTGTTTTGACTGGGTCCAAGGGCATTACAGGCAGCACCGTGCCTGGGGAGAACCCTGGTCCCACTGTGGTTGCTCCCTTGGCAGCTCAAGGATTTTTTGTGAACGTGACGATGCTTCAGCAGCTCCAGCGGGGGCTGAGACAGGGAGAATGGGAGGCACCAGCCAGGAATAACCTCCTGGTAGGATGTAAGGAGCCAAACGAGGCTCCTCATACTCCTGATGCCCTCCCTGAAACCTGGTGGTGTTCCACCTCTTCCAAGGGAGCGTGTCCCTGGGAGTGAACGCTGTGAGTACAAGCATACAGTGCAGATTAATTCCCTCCAAGGTGATTTTGGTGTTACCAGCCCTGCTCGTGGGGAGGCAGAGATGGGCAGCCAGCAGCTTGTCCGTCACACTGTCCACTCCATCTGCAGCTTCCTTCATTTATACCCATGCACACGTAGAGGCAGAGACCCTTAAATGCATCCCCGTGAGAGAGGGTGAGGAGCAGCAGCACCCCGCAGCCTTAGGTGAGCGGTTTGGGTGCAAATAGACTTTATTTTATTTTATTTCTTTTTAAATCAACACAGCACTGGTTATGATGGGGGCTGGGCACAGAGTGGGCCTGGGGACAGCATGGCAGCCCACCCCAGGGCAAGGCTGTGACCTAAGAGAAGCAGCCCCTGATTAACTCAGCTGCATATTTGAGAGGTGCATCGCCGCTGGAAGAAACCAGGAGTGAGCACCTCCAGCCTGGAGTTCTGAAAACACTTTTTATAGGTTTAAAACATCATTACAGACCCTCATTTTTCAGTTCCGCTCCCTAAACCCCCCCAAATCCCCCAGGATACAGTGGAAATCTGGCATTCCAGCTTTTGTTATAACCTTTCCCCCCCTCCCTCTCCTGCTCTTCCCCACCCCTCCTCCTTCTCCGTTTTTAATCTGAGTACAAATTGCTGTCAGCACATCAAGTTCGTGTGCCAGCCGCACTCGGTACACTCTGTTCTCAGCTCTTCAAAAACAAAATCGCTGCAGGCACTGAGAGAACAATAAGTCAGGGCTGCAACCAGAGTGATGTTCCTTCGGCAGCTTTACCCCCCCAACCCCCCCTCCCCTTCCCTGTAATCCAAGAGCAACTGAAGCCAGCTGACCTGCTCCTGGAAACCCGAGCGGAGATTCCGCCCCCCCCTACTCCCTCCCCACACACACCCCCCATCCCGCCTTTACCCGGTGTATTTTATGTGCAGTTAAAACAGAAGGAAGCCATCCTGGAAGGGAAGGATTGCAGCATCCTCCTGGGCATCCTGTTTTAAAGTGGGATCTTCCCGTCGCTGCTGCATCCCGCTTGGGGATGGTGGGGGACTTGGGACAGCTGCAGCGCTGCTTTTGGGGGTCAGGGGTTGTGGTAATAAGCAAGGGTGGGGGAGAAGGCATGGTGCTGTTGGGTTTCCTGTGGTTTAGGCTGTGTTTTCCGCTCTCCTGTGCTTAAGGAAACAGCCAGCTTGGGTTTGGGTAGGGCCAGAGCGGAGGTCAGCGTGGAGGAGATGGGTTTATCTTCTCTCTTCACCCCGAGCCAGCTGAGCACACACCAGCCTGAGCCTTGTGCTTGGTACACACCGCTGATGGATGCAGGATGTGTCCTGGGGTGCTGGCAAGCTCATGAGCATCCTCTGCTGTGCCACACTGGAGTCCCAGCATAGCTTGGTAGTCCATGCCCATGGTGGGGAGAGCATCCTCGGGCTGCATGATGGGAGGGAATGGGGTGTCTCCTGCAGTACCCTTTGGTCTGTGCATGTCATCCCAGGGACTCTCCATGGGTCACAGGGCAGGGAAGTGTCCGTGGGGTGGAGATGGGCACGTTCCCTTCAGCCCCCGCTGCAGCTCACCCATACAGAGCCTGGACCCTGGGCTGCATCCGACACAGCCTCTGCTTGCAGGGGTCGTCGCACCACCTGGGGTGAGATGCTCAGTGCCCTGCAGTAGCTCGGGTCACACATTGTGGCCTTGTGCAGTGTTAGGGGGGCTCCAAGAGCAGCCCCCAGCCTTGAGGGTTGTTTTCTTTCCAAGCATCCCTCCTCTCCCCACCTTCAGCAGCACTTGCACACACGACATCTCCTCTGCTCCGCAGCAAGCAAAGGTGAAGCTTGTGTCTTTCCAGGCTGTGAAGTCCTGGGGACAGCTGTGACACCTACCAGGAATTTTTCCTCTTAAAAACCTTTTTATCTCATTTGCTTTGGCTTTTTTTTTTAACCTGGTACATAGGATTTCCTTGTGTGAAATCACTTCTACTTCATACCTGCCCACGTTTGCATGCCTTGTACCCTGCAAACAGAGCGCAGAGAACATAAAACCAGTCCCCAAAGCCCCCAACATCTTCAGGATCAAATATAATAAAGAATAATCTTGCTGTGGAAACCCAGCCAGGAGTACCAGGTGGTGAATGTGCCAGGTACCCGCTGTCCGCTCTGGCTGTGCTTCTGCCAGCGTCTGGGGCTGGAACAACACGGCCATTGGTTGGAGATTAAGAGGGAAAGGGGGGAAAATAAATAAATAAATACTAATAAAAAAAAAAAAGAAAGTTTATCTTGTACTTTGAGTTCTTAGAGGCAGGAGAAAATAGCCTTGTTTTCGAGGTGAAAGGCAAGGCAGTATAGTGCTGTATAGAAGATTGGTAATCGCCGCGATAAACTCAGCGTGGCGGCGTGCCAGGAGCAAGATCCAGTTCCAGTAAGACTTGACTCGTGCAGTTGAGTACAAGGGGAACATATTAGTCACGATGTTTATCTGTTGTCTGGTCCTTGGTTAGATGAGATATGCCTGTCTTGCTTTTCAGCAATGTTTCCAAGCCTTCCCCATCTCTGCTCACTGGGGGGCTCTTCGGGTACCCCCCCCCCAGTCCTGTGTTCTGCCCCCATCCAGGGCTGGGTTTTTGGGATATGTGATTTTATGAGATGCTTTAATTAGATGCTTTTATGAGATGCTTTATAAGATGCTTTTATGAGATACTTTATAAGATGCTTTGTGAAATGGGTTATAGGAAGCTTTGAGATGCTTTATAAGATGCTTTATGAAGTGGGTTATAGGATGCTTTATGAGATGCCTTTTTGGAGCCCTTGCCTTGGTTTGGATGGCTCCAGGTACAATTCTCCCCTGTTCTCTGTCCCCCCACACCCCCACCTTTGCAGTTCACCTCGAGGGCTTCTGTGGTGGCACCAGGTTCGACTGCAAAGATGTGAAGTTTGTGGTGGGCGAAGGGGAGGACCACGACATCCCCATCGGCATCGACAAAGCCCTGGAGAAGATGCAGAGGGGAGAGCACTGCATCCTCTACCTTGGGCCACGGTAAGAGCATCTCCACAGGGATGCTGGCTGGTTTTAAGCATCCGAGGTTGTTTCAGAGCATGTAGGAGACAGTGGGACTGAAACTGGGACTTCAGAGCCTTGGGTTGGCAGGGATGGTGAGAGCAACTGGTGGGCAGGCAGGCAGGGATCTCAAGGTGCTTAAAAAAGCCAGAGAAGGGGGGGTTGTCTGGGTCCTGTGGCTTAGAGGATTGAGTCTGCCTGGGAATCACCAAGCCTGGGTCCTTATGCTGGGGAGAAACCTGTATAAAAAGACTGATTTAATGCCTCTGGAGAAGATGATTCCAGACACATATCCATGGTGTATTGTTGGGTGTCTTTCCTCACGGAGAATAACATCACCCTGGCCCCAAAACGAGGAGAAAGCTGCAGGCACGGAGCTGGGTGTGAATCAGAATTAACACCCTGGCTCTGTCTTTATGGCCAAACGGGAGTGAAATCATAGAAGCATAGAATGGCAAGGGTTGGAAGGGACCCCAAGGATCACAGAGCTCCAACCCCCCTGACACAGGCAGGGACACCAACCTCAGGCCTGGAGCTACACAAGGTTGCCCAGGGCCCCATCCAACCTGGCCTTGAACACCCCCAGACACGGGGCACCCACCCCCTCTCTGGGCAGCCCCTTCCAGCCCCTCACCACTCTCTCTGTAAAGAACTTCCCCCTAATATCCAATCTAACCCTTCCCTCCTCCAGCTTCACTCCATCCCCCTTGTCCTGCCAGTCTCTGTCCTTGAACAAGCTGATTCCCCTCCTGTTCCTCTGCTCCCTTCAGGGACTGGCAGGCTGCAATGAGGTCCCCCCACAGCCTTCTCTTCTCCAGGCTGACCCAGCCCAGCTCCCTCAGCCTCTCTTTGTAGGCCAGCTGCTCCAGCCCTCTGAGCATCTCCGTGGCTCCTCTGACCCCTCTCCAACAGCCCCACATCTTTCTTGTGTTGGGCCCCAGCTCTGGACACAGGATCCAGCTGGGGCCTCCCAGGGCAGAGCAGAGAGGGACAATCCCCTCCCTGTCCCTGCTGCCACCCCTCTGCGGATGGAGCCCAGGATCCCATCTCCCTTCCCAGCTGCCAGAGCCACTGCTGCTCATGTTCAGTGTCTCATCCACTGTGACACCCAGGTCCTTCTCAGCAGGGCTGCTCTCAAGAAATGATGTGCTGTGTGTCCCCCCCAACCTCCAACAACCCCTTCCTGCCCTGGCAGGTACGGCTTCGGCGAGGCGGGGAAGCCGAAATACGGCATCCAGGCGAACGCGGAGCTGGTGTACGAGGTGACGCTGAAAAGCTTTGAGAAGGTGAGGGCAGGAACACGCCGGGCCCCTTCCCAGCGTCCACCCTTTGTCCCTGGCGTGACTGCAGCCCGGCCCTGCTCGAGTGGATACGTCACCAAGGATCTCGGTGTTCTTCTCTTGTTCTCTCTTGGTTTGGTTTATTTTTCTGGCTGGGGTCCAAGGCTGAAGGCTCTTATTTGTTCCTGGCCTTGTTCTTTTGTACTTTCCCTTTTTCCCCCACCACCATTTTCCCCCCCTTTCCCCTCCCCCCTTCTTCTCCCCCACTTTTCTCTCCCTTCTTCTCTTTTTTTTTCCCTTTTTTATCCCCACTCCCCCTTTTTTCCTCTTTTTGTCTCCTTTTTTCCTCCTTTTTTTCTCCTTTTTTCATCATTTTTCCTCCTTTTTTCCTCCTTTTTTTCCTCCTTTTTTCCTCCTTTTTTCATAATTTTTCCTCCTTTTTTCCTCCTTTTTCACTCCTTTTTTCCTCCTTTTTTTCTTTTCCCCGCTTCCCTCCCTTTTTTCCTTTTTCCCCTTCCCCCCTTTTACCTCTTTTTTCCTCCTTTTTTCCTCCTTTTTTCCTCCTTTTTTCCTCCTTTTTTCCTCCTTTTTTCCTTCTTTTTTCCTCCTTTTTTCCTCCTTTTTTCATCTTTTTTTCCTCCTTTTTCCCCTCCTTTCCCCCCTCCTTTTTCCCTCCTTTTTCCCCCTCTTTTTTCCTCCTTTTTCCTCCTTTTTTCCTCCCCTTTCTTCCCCTCCCCCTTCCTTTTTTGGGGTGTCCAGCCAGCTGGCCACAAGGACCTCAGCAGCCCCATCAACCCAGCTGTGCCTGTCAGGAATTTGGGGACAGGATGCAGGAGGTGCCTGTGGGATGAGGCAGGTGCTGCTGTGCTGTATCCCTGGCTGGGTCCCCACCCCAGGTGGGGGAACCAAGACCCACCACATCCCTTCTGCTAGGGAATATCTTTCCCCCACACTCCTCTTTCCTCTTTGGGGTTTATTTTTTGTCAGGGTTTTCCATCCTCATGGCATTGTGGACAAACCACCTTGCTCACTGCCACATCCTGACTGCGACAGGGGGGTCTCTGTGCTGTGCCAGGGCTCCAGGTCCACACCCCCATGTGTGCTCTGGGTGCCTCTTCATTCCCAGCCCCTCAAATTAAAACAAGCTGCTGGATCAGCCCTCTGTAACACTGCCCTGATGAGCCCTGCTTGCTAAGGAGCAGCCCTGGTCCTGTGTGTGGTCCTGCTCGGTGCAGTGGGTTGCTGTGCTCCCCTGGGATTCCTCTGAGCGTTTCTTTGCAGGCCAAGGAGTCGTGGGAGATGGACACCAAGGAGAAGCTGGAGCAGGCTGCCATCGTCAAGGAGAAAGGCACGATGTACTTCAAGGTTTGTAAACTTGGGGGGGGCAGTGGTGGAGCTGGAAAGGAATTTGGGGTGACTCAGATAGAGAACTCAGCAGTTGTTGGTGTCAGAAAAGCCATCACCCCCCCAGACAGCACTGGGTCCTACCCTTCCTCTGCCTTTTCCTCACTCCCCAAGTTCCCTTCTCCACCCCCAGCATTTCCCTGCCAGCCTGTACTCCCTGCAGAGCAGGACAGCAGGTTGGACCCTTCCCAGGGGTCCGAGAGATTCCACAGTTCCCTTCCCAGACCGGGGCATCCCGATGCTCCTCTGTTTTGCCCAGAGGAGGAACCAAACCTCTGCTACAGCTTTTCACAGGGGCTGCTCACCAGCAGCTCCAGTTGAGCCCCACAGTGTTTGTAGATCATTCAGCATCCTCCTTCCCTTCAACACGCCCCGTTAAACTCGTGACCTGTTTGCAGGATGTTTCGGGAGCAGACGGAGCCTTGTGGGCACAGGTTCCTCTAGCCTCTTCTTCTTTACTCCATCCCAGGAAGGCAAATACTTGCAGGCGGTTATTCAGTATCGCAAGATCGTGTCCTGGCTGGAGATGGAGTATGGTTTGTCAGAGAAAGAGTCAAAAGCCTCTGACTCCTTCCTCCTGGCTGCCTTCCTCAACCTGGCCATGTGCTACCTGAAGCTGCGGGAGTACACCAAAGCCGTGGAGTGCTGCGATAAGGTAAGAGGTGCACGAGCCCCCAGGGGTTGGAGCATCCTTCTCAGCAGGGCTACTCTTGAGAGCAGCCCTGTGAGAAGGACCTGGGTGTCACAGTGGATGATAAACTGAACATGAGCAGCAGTGGCTCTTGCAGCTCGCAAGGCCAATGGGATCCTGGGCTCCATCAGCAGAGGGGTGGCAGCAGGGACAGGGAGGGGATTGTCCCTCTCTGCTCTGCCCTGTGAGGCCCCAGCTGGATCCTGTGTCCAGAGCTGGGGCCCAACACAAGAAAGATGTGGGGCTGTTGGAGAGGGGTCAGAGGAGCCAGGGAGATGCTCAGAGGGCTGGAGCAGCTCCCCTCTGGAGAGAGGCTGAGGGAGCTGGGCTGGGTCAGCCTGGAGAAGAGAAGGCTGTGGGGGGACCTCATTGCAGCCTGCCAGTCCCTGAAGGGAGCAGAGGAACAGGAGGGGAATCAGCTTGTTCAAGGGCAGGGACTGGCAGGACAAGGGGGATGGAGTGAAGCTGGAGGAGGGAAGGGTGAGATTGGATATTAGGGGGAAGTTCTTTGCAGAGAGAGTGGTGAGGGGCTGGAACAGGCTGCCCAGAGAGGGGGTGGGTGCCCCGTGTCTGGGGGTGTTGAAGGCCAGGTTGGATGGGGCCCTGGGCAACCTTGTGTAGCTCCAGGCCTGAGGTTGGTGTCCCTCCCTGTGGCAGGGGGTTGGAGCTCTGTGACCCTTGGGGTCCCTTCCAACCCAGACCAGTCTATGATTCTATGATCCTGTCTTCTTGCACGTTTTTCATTGGGAGTTTTGGGGGGAAGGTTTGAATTTCTTCTCCTGTAAGAAAGAGTTTTTAGATGGTGGTGGGGTGGTGGGGTTCCATCTCTACCTCGGCGTCTCTGTGGGTGTTGTGTGCTCTGAGACTGTGGGAGTGAAAGTGCTTTTTGGGGTTCAGAATCCACCCAGCCATGTGCTTAGAACAGCTTTATCTCCAAAACCCAGGTGTATGGGCCTGCAGCTGTTGGGTGCTGGTTCTCTTTGGGTCTGTGTTGGGGCTGATGGGGTATGACAGGCAGCCTCTGCTGGAGCTGCAGCAGGTCTCAAAGTCCCTTGAAGGATGGAATGGGGCTTTGCCAGTCCATAAAAGACTGGTGACCTTGTCTGTGTCAGGAAAAGGCCAATTCTTTCATAAAAGGCTCAGATTTAAGCATCTTGCACGTGAGAAAGCAAGTTAAGCTGAGCTGCTTTAACCTGAATGTGAAATCATCTCTGAGAAGCACATGTGGCTTTTAGTAAAGGAATATTAGTGTCGTGGCTAAAGTGGGGACATAAAAGCACATTGAATCCATCAAGTCCCTTGGCTCTGAGCTCCCTGTGCTGCTCCAGGCTCAGGTTTAGTGATTACACCCTGTTTCTTGTGGATTTTGAGCAAGGAGGAAGAACTGAACCTCATTAATGCAAGATGGAAATGCTCTGGAGACTCAAAGCCACCTTGTCCTAATTTTGATAGATTTAATGAGGCTTTAACCATAGGTGGATCCTTGGGGGATCCCCAAATTTCTAACAGGGACCTATGTGTTTCCAGGCACTAGGACTGGACCAGGACAACGAGAAGGGTTTGTACCGGAGAGGTGAAGCCAGGTTATTGATGAACGAGTTTGAACTGGCCAAATGTGACTTTCAAAAAGTGCTGGAAGTGAATCCACAGAACAAAGCAGCCAAATCCCAGATCTCTGTCTGCCAGAAGAAAACCAAGGAGCACAACGAGCGGGACCGCAGGATCTACGCCAACATGTTCACAAAGTTCGCGGAGAGGGATGCAAAGGTGGGTGTGCTCTGAGCACCTGGGGGGCTGTGCTGAAAGGGGGAGGTGGCCCCAGCTGGAGTCCTGTGCCCAGAGCTGGGGCCTGCAATAGAAGACAGATGTGGGACTGTTGGAGAGGGGTCAGAGGAGGTCATGAAGATGCTCAGGGGGCTGGAGCAGCTGCCCTATGGAGAGAGGCTGAGGGAGCTGGGCTGGGTCAGCCTGGAGAAGAGAAGGCTGTGGGGGGACCTCATTGCAGCCTGCCAGTGCCTGAAGGGAGCAGAGGAACAGGAGGGGAATCAGCTTGTTCAAGGGCAGAGACTGGCAGGACAAGGGGGATGGAGTGAAGCTGGAGGAGGGAAGGGTTAGATTGGATATTAGGGGGAAGTTCTTTGCAGAGAGAGTGGTGAGGGGCTGGAACAGGCTGCCCAGAGAGGGGGTGGGTGCCCCGTGTCTGGGGGTGTTCCAGGCCAGTTTGGATGGGGCCCTGGGCAACCTTGTGTAGCTCCAGGCCTGAGGTTGGTGGCCCTGCCTGTGGCAGGGGGTTGGAGCTCTGTGACCCTTGGGGTCCCTTCTAACCCATGCCAGGCTGGGATTCCATGATTCTATGAAAATCATTTAAATTACAGGTGGGGTTGAGGATTTGGGAGATTAGATCCTGCTGGCAGTGGGGAGAAGGGGTTTGTTTCTCCATCTCCCTTACGCAGGGGCTGCCAGCAGGTGCTCAGTCACCAGTAAGAGCATTTGCAGCACGAGCTTCCAAGGGCGGATAATGGGATCGGCATTCCTGCTTCATGTAGCTGTTCCCAGCTAGGGGCTGGCGGTGACCTCCTGGCCACCAGCAATGTGAAATGTCATCCCCAGTCTCTGGCAAGGCTGAGGGTATTTTGAGACATCATAGTATGGATTTCCTGGACCTGGTAAGGGAATAGCCTGCTCCTCTGCTGGGATGGGGAGATCGCTGTCTCGTCACAGGCTCCCATCCAAAATTCCTCTGAACAAAACCCGGTGTACTGTAACAAGAGAGCACCCAGCTTTGCAAACGGTCTGCATGGGTCATTTTTAGTATAATCTCTTCTGAACCGGTGCCTGGAGGTTGAGGCTGTGGAATAAGTGGCTGGTACAGACCCTGGGGAGCAGCGTGACGGGGTGACTGGCTCTGGGCAGGGAGCAGAGCTGGCTCAGTTGGCTGCTGGCACTGTGGTGCCTTGGTGTGTGCAGCCAGCTGTGTGTGCAGCCAGCCTGCTGGAGCAGGCGTAAGGCTGTGCTGGACCTTGGTGCTCCCCTCCTGCACCCACGGCCAAGGTGGATGGGCAGCAGCTACGGCTCAGTCCCGTATCTCCATTCAGATGTCCTGCCTTGTGTCCTCATCCATCTCCCTGTCCCTGCGTCCATCCATCCCAGCTCACTCCATATCAGTAGTGGGCCACGTTGTTCCCAGGGGAATCCCATCCTGTCCCCAAAAACTCTCTGAGCTGAGGAGGTTTAACCCCCACCAGCTGCTGAGCCAAGAAAACAGGAGCCTTCTGATGGTTGATAGGAATGGGAGCCAAGGTGGGGAGGGTAGGGGGGGAGGAATTTTGCCATTCCCCCCCACCCCAGCATCACTATCAGCTACATGTCACCTCCTCCTGTTCCCAACTCTGTGCTGCCTTTGTTGTTTTGCAGGAAGCAGCTAGCAAATCTGGGCTGGAAAAATCAACAGAGAAAACAGGGAGCGAAAAGGGACCGAAAACTCGAGGTGCTGAGAGTGAAGAGCCCGAAGGACACGTATGATGGAGGAGGAGGGCAAGGGAGAAGCCTCCTGCCCTTGGCCCCACGCAGAGGAAGGGTTGCTGCCAGACCTTGAGGACTCGCCAGTGTTTCCTTGTAAAGCTTGTTACAGTTTGTGTGATCGTGGAAGCCAAAACCAAAAGCGCCTCACCAAGAGAAACCAACCCCTGTCCCACCACCCTGGGGGTGCACGGGGAGGGGGCAAGAGCGGGAGCGGCGGGACGCCGTGGGACCACTGCACGTGGAACAAATAGCTCTTACACAGAGAGAGAGAGAGAGAGAGAGGGAGAGAGAAAATAATAATAATAATAATAAATAAAAATTGAAACTCTTGGCTCTTGGGAGGTTTCAGCTTGTCCTGGCTCCCTCGGCTTCGTGTCGGCTGTCGGCGCAGCATCCCGGCTTCTTGGAGATGAGTTGGGATGTGGGAGATGCTCTGTGCACACTGCAGTGTCACATCCGTGGATGAGGGGTCCTGGGCAACCTTGTGTAGCTCCAGGCCTGGAGGTTGGTGGCCCTGCCTGTAGCAGGGGGGTTGGAGCTCTGTGATCCTTGGGGTCCCTTCCAACCCAGCCCATTCCATGATGCTAGGATCCAGCACTGTGCCGGTGCCACGGTGCCTCTGCCAGCTCCAAGCGTGGAGGGAAGCGTTACCAGTGGGCTGTTGGAGCCTGGGGCTGGCTCATGGGGGAACCCAGCATCCCCAACCACCTGATGAGTGCTCGTGGGTTGGGCTGGGGGAGTTGGTTTCCTCTCCCATTGGGTTGTTGGCTGTGGCCAGAGGGGTTGCAGTGCAGAGCTGGGTGTGAGGGTGAGGATGTCCATCACCTCAGCCACAGCCCCTCCACACAGGGATGGCATTTCCCTGTAAAGCACTGGGTTGGTTGGGGATTTTCTTTTGGGGGGAGGGGGTGAGGGGGAATTTCTCTTTTGAAGAAGCTGGTTTGTGTTTCCTTGGAGAGCCAGAAGCCCCCTGCCCAGCTCTGCTGCTCCAGGTGCTCAGTTCACAGCCTGTACCCCATCTCCTGCCTCTAAACCAGGAGTTTTATCCCTTATTTGGGGTTTGGAGAGGGAGGGGGGAATCGGAGAACCAGAACATTGTGGTTCAGAAAGCCACTGACTGGGTCTGAGCCAGTGCTGTGTGTTTATGGCTCATCAGACAAGACCTTTCCCACCTTGATGAAGGTGGGGGTACCTCCAGCATGCACGGGGGGACATCATCCTGCTGCCACCCTGGCTGTCACCCCCCTCCCTCCTAAAGGGATGCCATCAGTGCCATGTGGGAACAGCTTTCTGCTTGTTGGTTTTCCCATCTGCTGTTTGTAATACCCCTCTCAGGGCTTGGAAATAAAACACCTGAAAGGAAAAAAGGCCAAAGTGCTTTTTCTCTGGACCCTTCTCAGCAAAAGAGGGGGTGGCAGGGGGGGGGAAATGGGTGTACTCTCCCTTGGATGGAGTTGTCTCTGTTACTGGTGTCCCCAAGGATGCTGCTGCCCTGTTTCATCAGCATTCCCTGGAGAGCTGAGGCCAGGCCAGCTCACCATGCCTGGCTGAGGGATGCTACTTGGAGGTCTCAGCTGGTTTTTCCAGCCAGGGTAGGTTTATCCTGATGCTCCCCCCACCCCCAATATGCCACTGGGATGGGGTCCATCACCCAAGTGGGTGAAGAAGGCACCTGTGCCCCTTTGGGTCCTGCTGGGTGATGCTTTGCCCCACTGCTATAAAGAGCATGTGGGGGGCACAGACATAGGGGTGCACCAGGGATGCTCACGCTGCTCTGGGGGTTGTTACCACCCCCAGCGGGGTCCCGTAGCTGGCAAACCATCCCAGTGGGTGCCAACCCAGCAGGGTGCTGGGAGACCCAGGGGCTCTGCGAGGGGTTAGGGGTGGGGGTGGGGTGGGGGGGTTATCTTGCAGGGCAAAAGACAAGACACCTCTGGGGGCAGCCCAAGCTGCGTTTCCCGTATGAAACAACCTCGATTGCTCGACAGTCAAGAGACCCCACCCCAACTTTGCCGTTTCTGGGCTTTTTAAGCTATTTTTGAGCAGATTTTGGGCTTGTTTCGGTTCGGTGCTTTTCTTCCCCCTTGGAAAAGAAATTCAAGTGGTGCAGGGGATGGGATGCGGGGTAGGGATGGGAGGGAAACCCTCGGGGAGGTTGGGGAGGGGGGGTTGTACCGAAGGCAGCGAAACCTTCGCGGTGCCGGCAGGTCCCGGGTGTGCGGTGCTCAAATGCCATCTAGTGGCACCGGCACGGGGAGGGAGATGGGGGACACACACACACACGGGGGGGTTTTGGGGTGTATGTGGGTGGGATGAGCAAGGTTGAGGGGTCCGGTGTGGGCGCTGGGGTCACCCGGCTGTGCGTGCGGCAAGGGGAATGTGGTGGGGTCTGAGATGATGTGCAAGGGGAAACCCATCACCTAAAGGGTCCTGGGGATGGGGGTCAGAGCAGGGTGGGGGTCCCTAGGGAAGCCCGTGGGTCGGGGCTGCCCCCCCAACCCGTATCCCACATCTGTGTAGCTGAGAGGGTGCTTTTGGGTGGAAAAAGTCACATCCAGGGAGGGTAGCATCCCTCTACCCGCATCAAGCTGGAGCTGGGGACCCCACCCAGCATTGGGGGGGGGGGCACACACCCCCCTTAAAAGGCACCTAGGGTCTGACTGCCCTCCCTGCGCTCCGGCAGAGCCCCCTTTTCCTGGGATTACCGCCCTGCCAGCTGCTCTCCCAGCAGCTCCTGAAATCCTATTACCGAGTTTCAGAAGAAATAAAAAGTTAATCATCTCCTTCAGCTTCTCTTCCTCCTCCTCCTCCTCCTCCTCCTCCGGCACAGGGGCTCTCGGAAGCGGCCGAGCTGATGCCGAGAGGCTGCTGGGACCGTGGGTACCCCAGCTGAGCCCATGGGGCCGGTTCTGGGCTCCTAGGGGCTGCAGCACCCAAGGAGTCAGCAGCCGGGGAGGAAAGAAGGAGCTCGGGGGCAGGGTGAAGGGACCCATCCTGCTCCCCAGCGGGCTGGGAGCCATGCCGCTGGCGACAGAGATCCTGCGGGAGGTCTGGGCTGCTGACAGGTGAGTGCTGGGGGGCAGGATGCGACCTGCGGGGTGGGCGAGGCGCTGGGCATCCCCCCCCCCGGGGGAGACCCATCCCCTCCAGCACCGTTTTATCCTGTTTAATTGCAATTTAATGAGCTGTTTTATTAGTTTTGGGGGTGGTTTTTTTTTTGCTCTGGGGGGTCGGTACAACGATGCTCGTTGGCACGTAGAGAGGAGGAGTGTTATTTAGAGAGGGGGGGGGTGCCCCCAAATTAACGTTGTTGCTGTCACCTTTGGCCAAGGCAGAGCCTGGCCCATGCTAGAAATGATGCTGTTGCTGAGCACCATCGGCTGAGGTGAACCTGGTCAGGTTTGGGAGGGGGGAACCTGTGGAGTCAAACAAAAGGCTGACATCCCTCCCTCCTGCCCCTAAAAATCGGGGTGCTGCTCAGCCAGAGGGTCT
Source organism: Laterallus jamaicensis coturniculus (assembly GCA_022605575.1). Taxonomy (NCBI): domain Eukaryota; kingdom Metazoa; phylum Chordata; class Aves; order Gruiformes; family Rallidae; genus Laterallus; species Laterallus jamaicensis. The sequence goes on from JAKCOX010000038.1 coordinate 4,182,714, forward strand.
CAGCCCCCCTCCCCACCCCCACCCCCCCCCAGGACCTGTGGGAGGTGAAAGCCCTCACCCCATTGCTTTCTGTGTCCCACAGCCCCAGCGAGGAGCCAGGCAGCCCCCAGCACCCCAAACCCAAACAGGTGAGAAAAAAACCCCTCCTTCCCTGTCCCTGGTGCCCCCAAACCTGGCTGTGGGCTGTCCCCAAGGGCTGGGGACATCCAAGACCCCTAAACCCCACTCTGTCACTGAATTGGCATGAGACTGGCTGCTCTGTCGGGGTCTTACAGGGGAGCATGAGCTTTAGGGGACACCCCCCTTCCCCCAAGCAGGTGAGATCCCACAGCCTCCCCTGCTCCTTTGTGCATCCTTCCAACCCCCTTCTCCATCGCTTTGAAACACCCCATGAGTGGGGCTCTCAGTTCCTAATTAATGCCTTAATTAAGCCTCTCAGTTAAGCCATCAGCCATGACTCACTTTCCCCAGGCTGTGACCCTGAGGGCCAGCCCCCCCCCCCCCCCCTTGCTGCATTTTGGCAGAGCCCTCAGGTGCTGCTCAGCCTCTGAGGGGTTTCAGCAGGAATTTCACTGGGGACCCAATTTAATCAGCAGCCCCTCCTCAAAGGGCTTCGTTAAGTAACGAAGGGACTGGCTGTCCTTTCCCCCCCTGCCCCCTCCCCCCCCCCAGCTGCTTAAGGGATTAAAGGATGTGGAGGAGCTTTTTGGTGTGAGCTGATGACATGGAAGAAACTGGTTGGTGTGTGTCTGTCCCCTCCTCTGCTTCCCAAATCCAGCATGCTGGGAGAGGGTGAAGTGTTGCTGCTTTTGGGGGGAGCTGGAATGCTCCCCCCCCCCAAACCCACCTTCACCCACCATGCATCCCAGAGGGACAAAACCCCTCTGGGTTGCAAGGCAGAAGGTGCTTTGATGGGTGGTGGGTGCCCTGGTGCACCTGGGTTTGCTTAAATCTCTTTCTGGGGGCCCAAGAGCTGACACCCACTCCCCAAATATCTCCTGTCCAGAGCCAAGTGCTGCCCCAGATACTCTGTATTGGGTAAATCGGGGTTATTTATAGCCCCAGCTAACAGGGATTAGGTGTGCTGGGCCTAATCCCCCCACTGACCTCCATCCCAGCATGGCCCCTTCGGCTCCTTGCCTTCATCAGGAGCCTTCTGCGTGGGTGGGAGGGGGTGGAGGTGTGGAGCTGGGCTGTCAGCCTGTCCCTGTGTCCCTTGTCCTGGCTCTGGTCCCTCTGGATGCCCCTCAGGAGGTGACCCAGTGTCCAGGGTGGCTCCTGGCCAGGGTCCCTCTGGCACCGTGTGGCTTGGTGCCAGGATGGTCCATGGGTCCCTCGTCCCAGGGGCTGGCATGTGGCCATCTGCCCCAGTCTGGACACCCTCCTGTCTGTCTGTCTGCTAAGACCCCTTTCTGTTTTCCTCCCTCTGCCTTCCCTGGATGCTGCCCCTTGGTAAGTCCCTGTGTGTCCCTGGGACGTGTCCTGCACGGGGCTGGGGCAAAGCCCAGCTGTATTTTGGAAAGGGGAGCTGGTGATGTGTGAGCAGGGGGGTGCCTTATAAAACAACAAGGGGTTTCAGGCTGGCCCCATCTCCACAGGGCTGGGGCAGAAGCTGAAGAAGAAGAGGCAGGAGCCTGGGATGGAGCCTGAGGCCAAACCCCGGCGGCTGCGGGCGAAGAAGCCGGGTGAGGCGGGGGCTGCAGAGGAGCCCCCTGCCCCAGCTCAGGGTAAGCATGGATCCCCCCAAACCCCCAGCTCCCATGGAAATGAGGGGTCACCCTGGTTCCCCCTCACAGCCTCGGTGTTGCTTGGAAAATACAGGGGTGAAGAAACTGAGGAAGAAGAAGGAGGAGAAGGGGGAGGAGGAGAGTGACAAGGACCCCTGCTCCAAACCCACCAGGGAGCCTCGGAAGAAGAAGGAAAGCCCCATCCCCCGCTCCCACACGGCCAAGGGCCCCAAGAAGCAGCAAGGTGGGGGTGCAGGGGAGGTGGGCAGTCACTGTGAGCACCCTGCTCATGGCACCTTATATCCCGATGCCCCACATCCCACCGGTGCTGCCCGCTGTCCCCAGGGGTGTCTGCACATCTCTGGGGGGAGGTGGTGGTGGTGGGGGCTTTATTGATTTTTGGCCATAACCAAAGGCCCCAGGAGGAAAGGGGGATGTGGTGAGGGAGCTGTGTGCGTGGTGATGGCCACAGCAGCACGACCTGGGGGGACCCAGTGCCCCCAGCTCCCCGGGAATCTTTCTGGAGCTGAAAGGTGGAGTGGGCAAAAAGATGGGGGGCTCATCTCCCACCCACCCCACCCCAACTCCGCACCCCGGGGCTGCTGCCGCGAGGTGGCGGTGTGACGTTGCATGCTGACCCCATCACTGGCCACCGTGGCTGGACCGGGCAGGCACGACCCCAGCACCCCGGGGTGGGCACCCAGACCAGACGGTGCTGCTGAGAGGGGGTTCTCTGCTCGCAAACCCCCCTGCGTGAGGTCATCACGGTGCTGACGTCATGGTGTCCTCTCTGGGCAGAGCCGGAGGAGGACTGGGAGGATGAGGACTCGGAGGAGGAGGAGGAAGAGGAGGTGGAGAGTAAAGACCCACCAAAGAAACTCAAGAAGAAGCTTCCCAAAGAGCCCCCCTTGGGTGAGAGCCGGGAGAAGAAGCTGAAGCCAAAGGGTATGTGCTCATGGGATGGGGATGGCTCGAGCCCAGCTCCACTGCCACTGCCACCCATCCTGGCTGGGACTCCTGCATCCCCACCGCTGTCCTGGGATGCTCAGGAGGCTGCGGTGCAATCACCCCTGCCCTGTGCAACCTCCCCGGGCTCACTCCTTCCCACTCTCCCCACCCTGCCACCTCCCCATCCCTGTCCCCCTGTCTTGCTGCCCCTGTGTCCTGCCAGGAGACAAGAGCGACCCGGATGGCAAAGCCAAACCTGCCAAAGGCACCAAGAAGGAGCAGATGTCCATGTTCCAGGTGAACGGGGAGAAGAAGGAGAAGAAAAGCAAAAAGAAAGGTCTGGGCCAAGTGTCTGTGTGTGTTTTGGGGGGTGGCAGCCCGTCCTGCTGTCCCACAGCATCACCCTGAGCCAGCAGCACCCTGCACCACATGACAGTGTCCCCCGTGTTCCCCCCCTCTCCAGCCGCCACCGGCAGCGATGAGGAGGATGATTCTGACTCCAGCACCAAACCCATCAGGTCAGAGAAGAAGAAAAACCCTGTGTCCCTCTTCCAGACGGGTGGGAACCCCCCCAAGGAGAAGAAAACCAAAAAGAAAGGTGAGAACCTGGCACTGGTGATGTGCTGGGGGGGGCTGGAGGGGCTCAGGGAGGTATGGGTGAGCCTGGCCATGGAGACAGGGGTTACGATCTGTGGCTTTGGTGTGAGTCTATGCCAAGGTCAGTTTTGGGGTTCAGCAGAGTCAGGCTCTTCAAACACCTCCCCCCACCCTCCCATACCTCTGCCTGCTCCTGCCTGCAGCTCCTCCCAAAGCAGCTGAGAGCGAGGAGGACATCCCACAGCAAAACTCCAACAAGAAGGGGAAAGGGAAGAAATCAAAGAAGGTACAAAAACCCCTGGGAGTTGAAGGGGTCCCCTTGGTGGGGGCAGCAGTTCTTCTCCCCCACAGAGTGGATCGGGGGGGGCTGGAGCATCCCTTGGGGATGCAGGATGCAGGTGCAGCCCGGGAGAGGAGGAGGAGGGGAGTTTGGGGCAGGTTTGGCTTTGGGGTCACCATCCCTCCTCATGCTGCAGGCAAAAGAGGAGCGTCCCCCATCCCCTGTCATCGAGGTGGACAACCTGGAGGAGTTTGTGCTGCGCCCAGCACCCCAGGGTGTCACCGTCAAGTGCCGGGTGACGCGGGATAAGAAGGGGATGGACCGGGGGCTTTACCCCACCTATTACCTCCACCTGGATAACGACAAGAAGGTGAGTTGGGGTGGGGGGTGTGGGCACCCCTGGGGCTCTGCACCAACCCTAGGAGCACCCTCGGGGTTTTGGGAGATGCCAGCCTGCATCCCAGCATGGTTGGTGGGTCTTGGAATTCCTCTTGGAGAATGGCCTGTGGTGATGGTGGGTGAAGAGAAAACGTCAGCCTGAGAGAAACCCCTCCTGCCCCACAGCCCCACAAGTATTTTGGGGATCCTCTTCGCTCCATGACTTGCTCAAGGTCATGGTGGTGACCTCTTGGGCCAAGCTTGGTGCTGAGAGGTGATCTGGGGATGGGAGCAGCGAAGGGTGATGGTTCCTCTGCCCCCCCCCAGGTGTTCCTGCTCGCTGGGAGGAAGCGCAAGAAGAGCAAAACCTCCAACTACCTCATCTCCATCGACCCCACCGACCTCTCACGGGGGGGAGAGAACTTCATCGGCAAGCTGAGGTAGGAGCAGATGGGGGGGGGGGGGCACCCCTGTTCCAGCAGCACCCTGCTCTGTGATGGCTGGGTCAAGCAGGAGCTGAATTCATTCCCCGCTGCTGGGTCTGACCCTGGGGAGCGTTGAGGGGGCCGGGAGGGGAAAACAGGCTCATCTGGTTCCTCCCAAAAGACAGGTCACAGCAAGGAAGGCGCCTGGCAAGTCCTGGCCTGCCGCAGAGCCGGCAGCCAGGCAGCGATGCTGGGGGGTCCCCGTGGCGGCAGCGCCTTATCGCACCCCAATTTAGGGGATGGGTGCCCTGAGTCTGAGCCATCAGCTGATGGGTGGGAAGGATGGTGCTGGCTGGGGGGGGCTGCATCACAGGGTGGGGAGGGGTTGCAGCCAGGGTAAAGCCACGGATGTGGGACTAGGGAGGTCAGAGGGGACTCGGTGGCACCGGCTGCAGCCCCCACCCCCTCCTCCCTCCAACCCCCCAGATCCAACCTGATGGGAACCAAGTTCACGGTGTTCGACAACGGAGCGAACCCCGACAGGGCCAACGCTGACTGGTCCAACGTGCGGCAGGAGCTCTCAGCTGTGGTCTACGTAAGCAGCAGCACAGGGAGCACCCACACACACCCCCACCCTGGACATCCCCCAAGCAAGCAGTGAGGGGGAGGTCCCCACCTGCAACCTTTCTCTGGTCCTAGGGGCTGCAGTGATGTGGGATGCGTTGGATCCGTCCCTGAGCCCCTGTTCAGCCTCTGGTGAGAGGCTGCAACCTGTGGTGGGTGCTGGTTTTAGGGATGGGGTTTCTCTTGCAGGAGACCAACGTTTTGGGGTTCAAAGGTCCCCGGAAGATGACAGTCATCATCCCTGGGATGAACTCTGACAACGAGAGGGTGCCCATCCGACCCAGAAATGTAAGTCAGGGAGGCAGAAGCTCTTCAGGGACTGGGTTTTTGGGGGTCCCACTTGGATTTTAGCGCTTTCTGGTGTCCCTAAAATTCAAATCACCTCCCTGGGAGGTGGGAGAGACAATGCCCAGATCTTTTTCTCCATGCTGGATCACATCTCCCAGCCAGAAACCTACAGAGCATCCCCCTGGACACACCGTGTGTGTTTCGGGGGGGGGGGCACCCCAACTCTGCTCTCCTCCCTCTTCCCCTCCCCAGGATAACGACGGGCTCCTGATGCGCTGGCAGAACAAAAACATGGACAATGTGATTGAGCTGCACAACAAGGCGCCGGTGTGGAACGATGAGACCCAGTCCTACGTCCTCAACTTCCACGGCCGTGTCACCCACGCCTCTGTCAAAAACTTCCAGATCGTGCACGGCAGCGACCGTAAGTGGTGAGGGGAGTTATGGGATGGGGGGTGATGGGGTGGGGAGCACTGCTTTCAGCTGGCTCCATGCTAATTTAGGGGTCTACCCACCTTGGTAGAGCAGAGATACGGGTGTGCGGCATCCTATGGGTCCTGGGTGCCAGCAGATGGAGCGTGTGGGTCACCTGTTGCCAGGCAGATTAAGGAAAGCACCAGATCCTGTGGGGTGCTGAGCTTCCCTCATCATACTACAGCCACCCGCTCACCCCAGTGACCACCCCAGGCATGCACCCCACATAGCCAGCGGGCTCACCCCGCGCTGCATCACGCCTTGGGGACGGCTCTGACCCCGCGCGAGTGGCCGGACGCGGCGGTTTGTCACCTGTCCGGCGCAGTCAGAAGCCCTCAGCCTCCGGGGTGTTGGGTTACGGGACAGAAAAAACCCCCCTCGGGGGCCCCTGGTTATTTTTACAGATTTCCTGTCACCCGCCCTCTGGTAGCAGCAGTGCCGGGGTGGGGGGGCAGTGGGGTCCCTCTCCCTTGGGGGGCTGTGCCCCTGGGGACACTGAAGGGTGCTGTGGTGCTGCTCCAGAGTGTGCAATGGGAAAATGATGCTTTTATTTGGTAATGTGTGGTATGGCACGGCCAGCGCATGGCAGCGGAGCTTGGAGGGGGGTGAGGGATGGAGGGGGCAGGGGGCTTCTTTGGGATCATAGAATGGCAAGGGTTGGAAGGGACCCCAAGGATCACAGAGCTCCAACCCCCCTGCCACAGGCAGGGCCACCAAAGGGATGTGGGCCCTCTGGGAAAAGGGATGTGGGCCCTCTGGGAAAAGGGGCAGGATTGGGTGCGCAGGTGCCAGCCATCCCGTCCCAGTGCAGGTGACATCCCAGCATCCTCCTTCCTGCAGCTGACTACATCGTGATGCAGTTCGGGCGCGTGGCGGACGACGCCTTCACCATGGACTATAACTACCCGCTGTGCGCCGTGCAGGCCTTCGCCATCGCGCTCTCCAGCTTCGACGGGAAGCTGGCCTGCGAGTAACGCCGGGGCTGCTGGTGCCTGGGGGATGCTTCCACATCCTTCTTCTGCTCCACTCTTTCTGCATCCACCTTCTGCTCTGTTACAGCCTCTCCTGGGATGGCTCCAGGCACGTGGTGCCCGCTCCGGGATGGTCACCGGCTGCGGCTGCCCGCTCCGGGCTAACTGGGGACAGAGTGCTGGTCCAGGGCCGATGACAGACTCAGCCCTGGGGTATATTTAGCAGATGAAGCTGACTGTGATCCCCATCTCATCCCAGTGAGGCGTTTTTTGGACTTGGAGCCTGGAAATCCACCCAACCACCCTTTTATTTCCTTTTATTTTTCCTTTTCTTGGTTAGATTTGGGTTGGTACTTTGTAGCGCAGCCCCTCAGAGATGGGGGTGGTGGTCTCCTTGGTTTGTACTTCCTCCTCCCTCTCTGAGTGTGACAGAGCCAAAGTGTGGCTGGGCACTGCCCGAGCTCCCGGTGAGGGACTCTGCACCCAGTTTGATGCCCTCTGGGCACCAGATCCCTCTTTTGCCCAATTTTGCCCTGGCACAAGCTCCCCGCGGTGTCTTTGCATCCCTTCCCTGGGCTGGATCTAACTCTGCTGCCTGGATTTGGGTGCTCAAGGAGCAGCCTGGCACCCAGAACACCAGCAGCACGTGGGCACGTGCCGAGGGACGCCGGTGCCAGTGGTGGAAGGCCGGAAGCCGCGTGAGGCAGAGTTGGCGTTGCCGGCACGGGGCCAGGCTGGGTCAGTGCTGCCATGAGGGACCTGGAAGGGAAAACTCTGGGTGCACCAGGAAGTGCTGGGGGTGACTCACAAGGTGTGGTGCGTCAATGAGTCACACTCAGCACTGGGACGGGCCCCGCCGAGCCCCCCCTGTGCCCCCCGGCGCTCAGCAGCATCCCTCCAGCTCCCACCATGCTGGTGGTCCCGTGGAGCCCTGCGCATCCTGGGTGACCCGTGCTCGTGGGGAGGGGTGGGTGGGAGGTGGCACAGCCCTGGGGGGTGTTACTGGGGGCTGTAGGGAGGCAATGGGAAGGGGAGAATGCTGGAGAGGGGCAGTTGGGGGAGAAGGGCAGACCATACTCCCCTCTCCAGCATGGACCCACCCCCCTGATAAAGTTCCTCTCACCTGTTGAGCTCATGTACTGACCCTGCAGGAGGAGGAGGGGGGGCTGATCCAATTTGGGGTCACCTTTCCCAGGGTGCTACATCTCTTTCCCCCATCCTTGGGGGGGGTGATGTGAGTCCCCTCAGTTGATACCAGAGCAGGAAGGGGCAGGAGGTGGATAGAACAGTTGTGTGCACAAAGGATGCTTGTCCTCAATGGGCAGTGTCACAGCAGCCCCAGGGCCCAAGCCCATCCCTGTGGGGGGCTGGGGACAGATGACGGTGACAGTGGGACCCCAAGCTGCAGCAGAACCCCCCTGCTGAACATCTGCCCCAGCAGCTTTGCAGACAGAGCTGAGGTTTTCCCATGAGCTGTGTAAATCTGGGCTCTGTGATTCATCGGCCGATGCTCATGGTGGGGGCAGATGGCTTGGGGACAAGGGGCTGGGTGGGAACGTTGTCCCTACACCCCTGCAGAGAGATCAGAGACCTTCTTGTGAGCTAAAGGGAGCACAGTGGTTTGAGGCCAGCATCCCCTGGCTAGGTATGGCCAGCAAATGTGGGGAAAGCAAGAGCTTTCTGCCCAAATCCAGCCCTGAATCCCACATCTGGTTGAAATTGGGAAGAGCTCAGCTAACGCTTGTCCCCACTTCCTCCCATGGAAAGAGGAAAGTCCAAGTGGGCCAAGAGAGAGGGTTTTGGGTTCCCCAAGCTCTCACTGGAGCATGACCTGCCCTTACTGGGAAGTTTCTCCCTCCCTGCCCCCAAAACATCTCCGTGTTGCCCATTGTTACTTACAACCCCCCCCCCAGATTCCCAGCCTGGAGCTCGAGTGGAGCAAAATAATCCACTGTGGGCATCCAACATGATGCTGCCCCATCTCAGGACAGTTACCAATAGGATGCACCCACCTCCAATCCCTTCCACAAGCCCCCTCACCCAAACCAACTACGGTGCAAGAGGAGGATGAGAACAATTTAACGGGGTGATGGAGATGCAGGCCTGTTGCTCGTGTTGGCTGTTAACACCAGAGGGGCTGAGGGATGGAAGCAGTTGAAATGTGTATCTACTTTGGCTGACGGAAAGTGTGACGGATGCGCCGGCAGCCCGATGGCTGGGGATGCTGGGGTGTGTGTGGGTGGGAAAGGAATGCTGGCTGCAAGGAAAGATCAAAAAAAAAAAGAGAGGGAAGGAGCCTTATCAACAGGGTTTGAGCCCCTTGTGTGTGTATGTGTGTGTGTCTGTTTGTCTGTCTTCCTTGGAGCAAGGGGTTCCCTTCATCCCAAGGGAGGATGTTTTCCTTCCCCCGTGGCAGCATGAGGCTCTGAGGCTCCCTGAAGCTCAGTTTCAGGGGGATGGTGTGAGGGTGGTGGTGGTGGAGGGATGGATTTCCCCCCACGAAGCGCTTGTGTGGGAGCCTGAGCATGGCCAGTGGCTGGAGGTGACTGTCAGCGACGTGTGAGGGGAAGCTCCTGGGAACCACTGTGTTTTTGCTGGGATGGTTCTAAGGCAAAGAGGGGGACAAAAGAATTAGATGGATCCCACCTTGATGCAGGGCGCAGCATCCTTGGGAGGAGCAGTGTGGCCGTGGTGCTGCCGCCTCTTGCGGGTGCTGGTTGCTGGCATCCCCATCCTGCCTTGATGAGTGGAAGGATGCTGGTCCAGGACTAAGCAGGAGGATGGATGTGGGGAGCTCTTCTCTGACTGCTCGCTTCTCCCTCTGCCCCAAACCCCCAGGGCTCTGTGGGGGCCTACACGCACCCATCCCCGAGCACAGGCTCAGCCCCTGCACCCTTCAGGGAGCTCTGGGGTATTTTTACAGGACTCCAAAAGGGAAATGCCTCATCAGCTGGGTAGCTTGTGCAGTGGCTTCATCCCAGCAGGTAGAGGAGGAAAGCCTAGTGCTGATAAACTCCTCACCCAGCCGTTGAAGTGGGTCCCGAGCCAGGTGGCGAGCATCACCTCAGCCTTGAGGCAGGGGGTGGGGGGGCTTTGAAGTGGCAATATGTTAGTTAATTAATTAAAGAAACAATCATGACAGAGTCTTTATTTCTCCCCTTCTCCCTGTGTATTCATTTTGGGGAGAGTTTCTCAGAGCAGGCAGGCTGGTGGCTGGCGAGCCAGGCTGTGGCTGTGCAGGACAGGCTGTGTCTCAGTGCAGTAAGTGCTGGGCAAGCCAGTATTTTTCAACTGCTTTTAAAGGAAGAAAAAAAAAAAAAAAGAAAAAAAAATCACTTTTTAATTAGCTGAATCCATTCTGGAGAAGTGTTGGAGTTTTACAATGTTGTAGCTGTTCTTGGTGTCTTGCCTAGACTTGGATGTTCCGGCCGAAAGAAAATATTATTTATGGCATTGCTGCCTGCAGCTCTTTTATATTATAATTTGGGAGAGGAAGTTGCTGTTCCCACCAGCGGACAAAGAATAGCAGAAAGGAGGGTTATGGACTTCTGAAGGAAGGGGAAAAATAAAAAAAAAAAAAACCAAATTAAAATAATTAAGAGGCAGGACCAAAACGAATCACAGAGCTGGGTTTGAATCACCATCCTCCAGAACAAGCTCACCCTGCTATCACCAACAGTGTGATGCTGTAAGCCATCCCAAACCTAACCCTTGCACGCCTAACAGCCTGGCGCAGCGATGGAACACCCCCCCCTGCACCCTCCCTCTCCCTCCACCCCCCCCCCCCCCCAGCCTTGGTACTCCCCTGTGCAGTGTTACACGTGTTCCTAAACATTTGCAGATCGGGCTTTTTATTCCTGGGCTTAACACATGCTTGTTTGCTCATGCCTTACTCAGCCTAAACTCCTATTGAACTCAATTAAGCCTGTCATCTCCAGGAGCAGTCAATGTCATTTTTGCCCAAGTAAGGGATGAGTAACGAGCTCTCCAAACGGCCCTTGGAGAATAGGATCCATTTTGTTGCAGTTTTTGGTCCAGATTTCTTACAAGTCAGTATCAGGGCCAAGGGTGGAAGAATGTGATAGGGCTTTATTAATCACACACGATTGCTGAATGCGCTGGATGCGCTGGAGACCGTGGCTTTCTGGGCTGCAGCGTTGGCTGTCTTGTCCCAAAATGTTTGAATCCGACCAAGCTCGGCATGAAAATGAGAAAAATATGTTTCTCAGAGGGCTTGGGATGGGAAGAGCATCGCTTCTCCAAGCGGGGCAGCGGGAGGATCCCTCTCCCCAGTTTATCTCTCGGGGTTTTGGGTACCACGGTGTGGGTCCTTGAGGTGTATCAGACCCCATGGCTCCCAGGACTGGGGTTTCTGCTACACTTTGCCCATATTGGGGTTGTAGTTCCTGACAGTCGGGCTGGGATGTGGCCAGGGACTCGCATGCGATCAGCCGACTGCGGCTTAGCGCGTTACCACCCCGTCGGCTCGCTCCGAGGAAATGACCCTGCCTCCTGGCTGGGTTCCCTTGGGAAATGGCAACTGTGTGGGCTGAGATCCCTGGGGTGGGTACCGTGGGGTGGGGGTCTGCCAGAGATGGGGAGTCTGCATGGCAGAGGGGCTGGGGGATGTGTGGAAGGGGGTGGAGGTGGGCAACAGGGCGTGAGGGTGTGAGGACAGGGGTGAAGAGGGGGATGAGGAGGGGGATGTTGAGGGTGTTTGGAGGGGTATGAGGGTGTGAGGAGGAGGCTGAGGAGAAGGATGAGGGTGTTTGGAGGGGTATGAGGGTGTGAGGAGGGGGCTGAGGAGAGGGATGAAGGTGTTTGGAGGAGTATTGGGGGTGTGAGGAGGGGCTGAGGAGGGGGAAGGTGGGCAACAGGGCATGAGGGTGCTCAGAGGACAGTGAAGGTGCATGGAAGGGGATGAAGGTGCACAGAAGGGGATGAAGGTGCACAGGGGGGAATGAAGGGCTGTGGAGAGGGATGAAGGTGATCCCAGGGGCATGAGGATGTGCAGGAGGGGATGAAGATGTGCATGGGGGATCCAGTTGGCTGCTGACCGGACAGGGCTGGACAGCAGCACCCTCATGCCCCGGCTGAAGGCTGTGTCCCCGGGGCTGCGTGTCGGAGGAAGAGGAGGGTGAGGAAGGCTCCTAGAGGCCGTTCCCAGAGCCAGGGCCAAGTCGGGCTCCAGGGTTGCCCTCTCCACAAAAAATCCCTTCCCGGTGGAGGGGAAGCCCCGCATCCCGATATTCCCAGGGAAGCAGGGCTCCCTCCGTCCCGGGGGTGCGGGCAGGGAGGAGGGGAAGGAGGGAGAGAAGGATGGAAGGAGAGATGGAAGGAGGGAAGGAAGGAGGGAGGTAAAGAAGGAAGGAAGGAAGGAAGGAAGGAGGGAAGGGAAGAGGAAGGGAAGAGGGAGGGAAGGAGGGAAGGAGGGAGGGGAAGAGGGAGGGCCGGCAGGAGGGAGGAGGGCAGCGGGAGGAGGGAGGAGGGTCGGCCCGGCCCCGCCGCCTCCTGATTGACTCCCAACTTTCTGCTCCTCCCTTGCATAAACTTTCCCGTCCCTGCGCCTGGCTCCGTGCGCGGACCCGGGAGCCCGCCGCGCTCCCCGCATTCCTGCCGCCCTCCCCGGCCCGGCCCCGGCTCCGGTCCGGCCCCGGTCCCGGTCCCCACGGCCGGCCCAGCCCCTCCGGAACACGGAGCAGGTAAGTGCTCGCTGGGAAGAGATTCCCAACCCCCCCCCTTCCTCCTCCCTCCTCCTCCTCCTCCGGCGCCTCCTTCCTCCCGGCCCGAAGCCCTCCGGCTGCACGAAGCCCCGGCGGAGGCTGGGGGGCGGTGGGGTCGCACCAGCCGTCGCTTCTCCCCTCCTCTCCCCCCACTCCCGGTCCCTCCCCTCGGGGTTCCCCCTGCGACGGGGCGTACGAGTAGAAGGGAGCAGAGCCGAAGTGTCCCCAGCGTGTCCCCAGCCCCTTCCCCCTCGGGTGCCTAGGCTCCCACCCCGTCGGGGCTGCGCTGCCCAATATCCTCCTCCCCAAACCCACCTCCAGCCCCTCTGCTGGGACCCCCCCCCCCCCGCGCTGCGGCGCATCCCGGGGTGCGGGGCGGGCGCAGGCTATAGGGCTACAAAGAGGCCTTGTGTATGTGTGTGGATGTATGTGGATGTATGGCCCGTAGGTCGGGAGCGGGCGCCAGGCGGTATATAAAGCGATAAACCACCCCGTGTGCCGTCGGGCCCCGGCAGAAACCTCCCCCCCACACACACACTCCCTCCATTCTCCTCCCCCCAGCTCGGGAACCAGCGTCCCGGGTGGGGTGTGGGGGCCACACGCGTGTCACGTTACATATGTGTCACACGCATGTAGGGGATGACCATACGCTGACTGTATGCTAAACACTTTGTGCCTCGTCATAGGGGCGCATTGCTAACGAGGCAGCAATTAGATGTATAATTTTCAGCAGTGTGTCATCTTTATTATTATTATTATTTTATTTTTACACCCTTCTTGGGTTTGGGGTTGTTGTTTTTCCCCTCTCCCCCCCCTATAAACCCCTTGGAAGGAAAATAAGGCCAAGCCCTCACAGTGCCACCCGCCCCCCAAAACCGCTCGGGTCCTATGCAACTCCTTTGGCCTGTGCCAGATGAGGAAACCCCCTGTTTTTTGGGTAGAAACCATCTGGAATTGGTATCCGAGGATCTGCTGGGATGGTGGGCACCCGTTACCCTCCATCGCTGTTGGGTGGTGGGCTTGGGGTGGCAGAAGGAAAGGCGATGGCAGAGGTTTGGGGGGGGGTTGTGGGGTTTGGTACTTCTTTATGGGGAGCCAGGGTGAGCTGTGCCGGGGGGACCGTCCCACTGGCAGAGTGATAATCTCCGGTGTCAGGCGCGCCGGGGTATTTTGGGCTCCGGCGTCCTCTCTCTGCTCCTATCGCTTTACCCCGCGCGGGTACGTGCACGCCGTGAGTCAGGGCTTTGGCACTGCCCAGCGACCCTGGGGGGGCCCTATCAGCTGGGCTGCCAGCCCCTCATGGTTTTGGGGTGCTCATGATGATAGGTAGAGAATTGGGGGTCTGCTAGGCTGGTGTCACCCCCCACCCTGTGCACCCGCCGGCCCTTGGGGCCTCCAAAGCCCCAAAGCTCGGCCCTGCGCCTGGATTTTGGGGTGGGTCGTTGGGGTGGGTCATTTGCCCCAGGGATGGGAGGAAAGTCCCCAAAGCAGATGGGAGGGGTGTGGGCTCACCAAGGTCACCTGCCTGTGAAGCTGGGGTGAAATGGGTGGGGGGCAGCAGAGCTGGGCCTCAGCTGGCAGGGCAGGTGACGGTCGCTACGGCTCTGCCTGGATAGCGTTCCTGGCACTTCCCCACCGGAGAGGACTGGCATGAGTGTCCTGTTGGGAGAGGGTGCTGGCTTTGGCCCCGTGTGGGTTTGGAGGCCACCATTCCCATGGGAAGGGGCTATGAGTGGGTGCTCGCCCCACACCCACCTGCAGTTCTGTGTGTCCCCCTCCTCCTGCCCCAGCTGGGTGACATGGGGGGATGATCCCATTCCCAGGGGACCTCGGGCACTGAGCTCGCTCCCCAGGGCTGGCACGCGGCTGGCACCGCACTGGCTTTTCTAACAAAAATAACCCTTCAAAAGCAGCGGGCTCTGTGACAGGCTCCAGCCGCCTCGTGTAAGGGGCCACCGGGTATTCTGAGGACCCTCACCCTGACTGGGGTGGCTATGGCATTGGGGCTCAGCTTGGAGAGAGGGGGGATGCTTCAACCAGGGTATTTTGTGGGGGGCAAAGTGGCGCAGAGATGAACCTTCCAGCAGCCATCCCACCCCTAAAATCCCCTTGCCACAAAGCAAACCTTCATCCAGCCTCCACATCCATCGATAAAAGGGACCTGCATCCGTTTCCCGTGACATACGGCCGCTATTTATCACGATACCAGAAGCAGCATCTCCTTTTAATCCCCGTTCCATCCCCATCGTGCTGAGCAGGTCGGGAGGTGAATCCCGGTGGCCCTGGCATCGTGCCGAAGGAAGGATGGAGCCTTTTTCCCCGGCGCTGTGGGAGCAGGTCGCGGCTCTGGGGAGGTGCGGGTGGCAGTGGTAATCAGCTCTAATTAATGTATTAAAAAGCGAGTAACCGCGCGGCTCCCGTCACAACGCGCGGCGGGCACGAGGCTGGCGGCAGGTGAGCTTGGCAGGGGAGCAGTGTGGGCATGCAGGTGATGGGAAGCGGGGGAATTGGGTGATTTTGGGTTGTTAGCAGGGGAGAAAAATGTCTTTTCTTGCTCCGGTGCCTCTTCTCCCACCTATGAAGAGCAGAGGATGGAGACTAAGACCTAAAATCTTGGG
The DNA here is from genome assembly GCA_022605575.1 of Laterallus jamaicensis coturniculus. NCBI lineage: Eukaryota > Metazoa > Chordata > Aves > Gruiformes > Rallidae > Laterallus > Laterallus jamaicensis. The sequence goes on from JAKCOX010000038.1 coordinate 4,197,767, forward strand.
TGCCGCCAAGATTTGTGTGGCAGGAGCCATCCCGGGGCTCTTTGTGGGGTTGGGATGCCACTGCCTGTTGAAGCATGGGATGGATGCTGTCCAAAACATGTCCCATCTCCAGGAGGTTCTCTCTCCTTCAACCCTTGGTGGTGTTTGCCAAGGGGTTGGCAGAGCTGCCACAGTGTTTGCACCGCTCTGGGCACTGCTGGCGAGCGGGATAGAGCCGAGTAGCTTTGATTTTTGGGGAGCTCCCATCCCTGGGGAATTTGCCAGGCAGCCAAAGTGTGCTCTGAATCTTCTCACCCGTGCGTCCAAGGAATTATTTGGGGTCGGTACCCAGGTTTGGAAGGTGCTGGGGGCTGTGGCAGCCCAAGCCCAGGCACCTGCGTGTTGCGGTCGGGGCAGGCACCTGAAGCGTGTGGGCGTTCGCTGTTGCCACCGTCACGTGGCGGCTTATGAAATGTTTTTTTGGAGGGAGGGAAGGTAATGATGGGGTGAGCCGGCAGGGCCGTGCCCCGTGCCAACCTGCAGCGGGCACGCGGCAGGAGTGGCCCCCCCCCCCCCCCCCCCTCCTCTCCCTCCACCTCCCATCCTCCCCATCCCCCTGTTCCCGGCTGTGATAACACGCGTCCGGATCCTGCTGCGGGTCTGGACATGCTGATACAGCTCCTGGTGCTTTGGTTTTCCCCGCCTGGGAAATAGGAGCGAGGGGCCCTGGCAAAAAAACCCTGTGGCAGAGGGGAAGGGAGGGGGGTCATGGGCCCCACGTGCCATTTTGGGGTGCCTCTGCAACTCGGTGCAGGGGTTCGTGGCTGAGCCCCTCGAATGCGACAGACACCCCATGGTCTCATCGCCGGCGTGGTGGCTGGTGGCCCCATGGGAATGGTGTTCGCATAGGGCTCTGTGCTGGCACAGCCGACAGCATCCTGCACATGAAGGATCCAGAGAAACCACATCCACATGTGTCCGATTGTGTGGAGCACATCCAATCCCCCTGCCCCAGAACGTGTCCCCTCACCTGGTCCTGAATGGATGCAATGCCCCAGCATCCCCGGCATCCCCAGTGCTATGAGACAGCAGCGGCACCATAACATCGGTGCCCACCACACATAGCACTGCCGCTGCCTTCCAGCTGGGCGCTGGGCATGTCATGAGATGCGCCAGGTCTCAGCAGCTGATCCCAGCTGATCCTGGGCCATCCTCATACAAAGCCAGAGGCACGGAAGGTGACTTCAGCCCACTCCAGGGCTGTGCTTCACCCTCTAATAAATAAAGCTGGGAAGTGCTTGCTTGCAGGTGGCTGGTTCGTGAGATGCAAGCGATGGAGGAGGCTGTTTGTTCCCCTTCCCCCTCGCTGCCGGGGGGGATCAGTGCAGACCCAGAGCGTGTGCTGGCAGAGCTCCCCTGGCCACGGGGGGTAGCTGGGATGGGATGGCAGAGCCGGAGCTAATTTTAGGAGGTGGGCTGAGCTTCATGGGAAGCAGCCGGCCGGAGGGATGTGTCACACCATGGTGCCCACAGCCACTGTGAGCCAGCACTGGGGGGGGATCCCTGTGCCTGAAGATGCTGCCATAGGTCAAGGAGGTGGCTTTGCACCCGCAGCCTGGCATTCTGCTTCAGGGAAGAGCTGTGCCACTGCTGATACCTTGGCTGCTGGAAGTGTGCTGAGTTGGGGGACACACACAGGGACAATACCCCGGACCCCACGCTCCTGCTTTGCATTACCCAGGCCACATTTGAGCCCAGCGCCGCTCCGTGCCTCAGTTTCCTCATGGCCGTCTCGCCGGCGCTCCCCCCCTGTGGGGTGCCGTGGAGGCAGGAGGGCTGGCCGGGTTCGGGGATCCTCGCCTGGGAGCGCCAAGCCTTATTATTTCCCCACGACTGTCTCCTCCTCGCTCCTCGTAAAATTAGATCCAGCTGTTCACAATAGCCACTAACTTCTCTCCGGAAGATGTTCAAAGTTTACAGACGCGGAGCGGCGCGGCGTGCGTGGAGGATGGGCTGCCGTTCCCATGCCAGCTCCTCTCCGCCCGCCCTTCCCCCAGAGGCAGCCAGCTCCTGCCTTTCCCCCCCCCTCCCCATCCTACTCCAGCTTAGGCAATTCAGGGTTAGGAAGAAGCACACCCGCACGATGGCACGCAAGCCCCCCACTCAAGCAATGAGCATCGGGAGTTTATTAGTAGGGAGATCTGGGTGCTTCACAGTCTGGGAGTGAAGGTTGGGTGTGAGACCCCACTTTCTCCCTGCCTGGTGTCTTTGCTATGTGTTTGGGGGGGATGAGTTGGGCAGGATGCTTGCTTACCCGTGCCTGTGCTCATCTATGGCACAAGTTTGGGCTCCATCGCATGGAGCGGAGGGTCCAGCTTTGAGGTTTGGTGTGTTGGGCAGGGGGTTAGCACCCCATACCGGGCTCTTGGGCCATGCTTCTTGCTGGAGCTCTTTCTTTTACCCAGAATACAGCCTTGGTGTATTTTTAGCAGCTTTCCTCCCCGAGGATCACAGAGCCATTTTTCAATCTGCGGGAGCGGGAGGCTCTGTGCCGGCTTCCAGCTCTTGGCTCCAGGAGGCAGCCAGAGGTGCTGGGGGAAGCGATGCTCTGCTGTGGGCACCCAGTGTGCTCCTGGCACGCACAGGGGTTTGCTCGCTGGTCTGGTCTGGGGTGATGGCACTAAAGTCAGACAGTGTTAAAGTGTAACATCCCTTTCTGGGAACAAATCTACAGTGTGGTTTGTATGGGACAATGCTCAGGCAGCTCCTGCGTGGGTTACAGCCGAGTGGCATCGCCATGTCACCCAGATTCGGGCAGCCAGGGATGTCATTGTGCCCCAACTGGGATGGCAACACCTGACAGCCCCCCACTGCCTTGCATCCTGGGTGTCTGGGGAGGGGGGATCAGCTCTTGCACCCCTCTACCTCGTTGGGGTTTCTCCTCCTGGTCACCCAGCTGGCGGCACGGCGGTGCTGGCCTCTGGCTCCGGCGGGTGCCTCGCACGGGCAGCGGGCGCAGCTGCTCCCTGGGCAGGGTTGGGTTTCGCGGGGGTGGAGGCGGCTGGAGGTGGGTGTGAAAATGCATTGCAACCTTCCTCCTCCTCCTCCTCTCCTGGCAGCCGGCGTCCCCCGGAAGACTTTTCCCTGGCCTCGCTGCAGTGGTATGAAATGGGGTCAGCAGCACCCAAAACTCCTCTGTGGAGGGTATTTCTCCTCCCAGGAATGGGTCCGAGGGCTGTTGGGGTACCTGGGACATCCAACCCACCCAGGCAGTGGGGCACCATCCCACTGCGGGTTGCCTGGCCCTGAGGGTCCCCTAAGGCTTTGTCCCTTTGGAAGGATGAAGGGGGGGATCTGCCTAGCCCTGGGGGTCCGCCGGGGCTTCGGCCCCTTGGGAGGAGTGGTACTGGGGGTCGCTGAGGATGGCGGCCACCCATCCGATGGTCGGTGGGAGACATCCTTGGACAGGCATGTTTGTATCAAAGCAAATTCAACGGACCCCAGCGTTGACACCCCAGTGCCAGGGGTGTCACAGGGCAGCTGTGGCCCATCCCCAGCAGGCGACTCCAACCCTGTTGTTTCCATCCAGCTCGTTTCATAATGCAGAGAGCAATTAATGCTGCAAAAGCTTTCTATTTATGCGCTGCTGGGTGAAACGCCCCGTCCTGGCTGGGCAGGGCAGCTGTAATTGGGCCAGGGAGGGAAGCCGGGTTACGGTGTCCGTCTGTCCCCTGCCCTTAGGTCTTGGAGCCAGAGGCTTGAACAAAACCGGCTTAGATCCTTCAGCAGCCGAAACCCAGCTCTGCCACCCCACTGGGGCTGGAGGAAGAGGAGGAGAGGGAGGGGTTATCTGCTCGCCTGAGGTCCTGCCGTTAGGAGGGAGCATCTCGGGTTGTCCTGGGTTTTGCTTGATCCCTTCCCTCCTCCCTGCTCAAATTTTCTCTGGGCAAATCACTCAAGTTCTCCGCTCGTTTGGCTGTGGTCCTTCGGGATGGAGGCTGAGCATCACTTGGCCATGGGCCGCCGCGTGAGGACTGGCTGCATCCCTTCTGGGTGGGGGCTCTAGGCTTCGCTGGGAGCTGGGGGGGACCCTTTGTATGTGGGGGTCCATCCGGACCCCAGTGAGGCACGTGCCTGCGGCAGACCTGGAAGCACCGTGGACCCTGGTGGGATGCTGCCACGTGGCCTCCTGTGGTTTCCCTGCTCCGATTGCTTCCTGAGCCGCCCGCCAAGCCGGAAGGGACAGGAAGCGATAGAGGGGAGGAAATTAGTCGGGCTGTCTCACGGGGAGCCAGCATGGCACACAGGGGGCTCTGCCATTGCCCATGCCAGGTTTTCCTTCAGGGAGACGGTGGTGGGTCCTCTCCAGCTGGGAGCTGCAAATCCGGGTGGGAGGGAAGGAGGGAGCAGGGCAGCCGCCCTTCCCTTCCTGAGCGGGGAATCCCTCACCACAGCCTGAGAGCTGTTTGGAAGAGGAGCAAGATGTAAACAAACCTTCCACCGCCCTCCCCTCTGAGCTGGGTCTGGTTCGACCTCTGCTGCCCACCCTGATGGGCGCTGGTTATCCCAGGGATGGGTGCATGTCAACCAGGACCGTGTCCTGTGTGGGATAAGGGACAGAGTTTGGGGCAGGTTGTGTGGCTGGCATTCCCGAAGGGTCCCTGGGCGAGCTGCCAGGGATACGGGGTTCCTGCAGACACCCCCCCTGTTTTGCTAGCACAAGAAAAGTGCTATAGGGTCACGCTCTCCCAAGGAACCCCAAGGCTTTTGGGTTTCCTTTGAAGGTCTGTGCGGAGCTGGTGGCCGTGTCTGCAGTGTGGGCAGTGTCCCACCAGCCGCCTCACAGGGTGGGCACAAGCAGGCACATCACCCCTGCCCCAGACAAGGAGTTAACAAAGGCCTCTCCCTGCCTTCAAATTGGTGCCCGGTGTCAGACCCCTGTGCCACGTTCTCACTGAGCCCCCATGTGCTGGCGCAGCATGGGAAGGAGGTGGGTGTCCGGGTGCCAGATGGGTGCCTTGGTTTTGGGGTTTGCTCTGTGACGAAGCAGCACCACTCAGCATCCCCACAGGAGAGCCATCCCTGGGGACCTCAGCCCCCAACCAAGCTGGCCCCAACAGGGACCTCCACGCTCAGCACTGGGGAGGGTGGGGGCTCCTTTGCCCCATCACCCCCAGAGTGCAGGTGCCACTCTGCCCTGAGAGTCATGGTGACGGGGAGTTGGGGTGCTGGTGGCCTCGTGTGTGTCCCCCGTTGGGGCTGGTGGCAGGGCGGTGGCGCGTTGCCTGTGCTGGAGGCTGAGCGCGGTGCTGTGCCGCACCTGCCCGGGCTTGTCCGTGAACTTTTATCCTTTCGCCGTGGGGTCTGGGTGCAAGGGGGGGAGGGAGGGAGGGAGGTGGGCTGGATTGCCTGGGGCTCCCGCATGGGAAGGTGGGATGGAGCCAGGATGCAGCCAGACTTCCCCGTGCCCCACTTTGCGGGGTGCGCTGGCTACCCTCAGCGTCCCCAGCGTGACAGGGGATCCTGATGCTGCCCCATTCCAGTTTGGGGGAGCCCAGTAAGGAGGAGACCCCCACACCTTATCCCCACAGATGGTGTCACGCTTTGCAGCAGGACCCCTTGTGCAGCAAATGCCATGCACTGCATCCCCAGCAGTTTGGGGGGGATGCTGTGGCCATAGGCGCACTGCCCCCACCCCCCCACCCCCCCTTAGTTTGCAAAGGGGAAAGGAGCAACAACCCTGGGGGCTGTGCCCAGGGTGTGATGACGCAAGACCATGTCAAGGGGCTTCAGTCCCAGTGCTGTGACACTGTCCAGGCAGGGCTGGGTGGTGTGTGTGTGGGTGCTCAGCCAGGCGGGTGGTGTGGCATGGCCCTGCTGCTTTGGGCACACCTGGGTTTGTGGCTGCATGCCCTAGCACTGCTGGGACACCGGCTTTTTTGGGGGGGGACATGGAGGTTGCCACTTTCAGAGCTGAGCATGCTGGAGAGAAGGTTGCCAGCATGGGACAGGGATGGGGACAGGGATGGGGACAGGGATGGGGACAGGGTGCTGCCCCATGTGCCCAGGAGGGGCTTGGCAGGGGACGATGGGCACCTCTGCCCGCGTTGTGGCCCCGCAGCCCGCGGCTCTGAGCGGTGATGTCCTTGTGCTCCCTGATCCCTATCATGACTGGTCACACCGGTCCTGGCAGCACCCTGGTCCTGACCTCGTCACCCGCGCCCAGCCCCAGCGAGGTGCCCACCACAGCCACCGCCTCCAAAATATTTCCTTCCCCCACCCACCAGAAAACACCCATCTCTTGAGCACCCCTCCCTCCTTGCAACCCTCCCCGTCGCTTTTCCAGGGTTTTCAAGAGGTTTCTTGTTGCTTTTTCAGCCTCAAACAATTCTTTGTCAACCAGGCAGCTGCCTGCACAAGCCCAGGGTCTCCCTTTGTGCCCCCCGCACATGCTGTTGGGGGCTGAGCTCTGTGATCCCGTGGGAACACTGTCCCTGTGCTCTGGCGCAGCCTTGGCCTTGCAGGGAGATAAGGGCTGCCCTGGCAGCATCCTCCCCTGCCCACTGTGGGCACCTGTCCCATCCCCGCTGAGGGATCTCACAGTGCTACAGTCCTGTCCCCCCCCCCCCCTTTCAGCACCCTCTAAAGCCTCGGGGTGCATTGTGGCACCCCATAAATGCTGAGTGCATGTGTGTGGGGGGGCGAGTGAGCTGGATGCAGAGCATGGGTGCTGGGGAGGAGGCTGAGGACAGATGGGGTAGCCTCCCAATTGTGGTTGTGGGGTCCCAAAGCCCCAAAGAGATGCCTGATTAGTGGGAAGGGGCTTCTCCCCTCTAGTCCCCAGGGGATCAGCCGGGAGGCAGGAGCTGGTGACATGTTTTCCTGCAGGTCTGGTCCCCTCCCTGCCCGGAGCAGGTCTGGCTGGCGGTCCATCCGCAGGCCGTCCAGCCATGCCGGTTTCTTAATTGCTCCTGTTGTTGGTGTTTTGTAAGGGCTGGGTGGAGCGCGCTCGGCTGGGCCTTGCGTCAGCACGGTGCCTTGCACCCTCCCTCCAGGAAATCCAATGTCTTGGCCTGGCCAAAAGCAGGTTCGGTGGAGGAGGAGGAGCTGCTTCCTCGCACCTTGGCCAGGGCCTGGCATCACCCTCCTTTGTCTCCCTTGAAAAGGCTGGGCTGGGGTTTCCTTGCTGGGGGAAGGTGGTGGGGGTGCGTAGGGGCGCTGGGGAGCTCTTGAGGAGGTGGGAGGGCAGGGCAGGGAGAGTGTGTGGGCAGCTGTGCTGGTGTGTGCGGTGCCTGGGATGGGGACAGGGACCCAGGACATTGTCATGAGGCCTGTTCCAGGATCCTGCCTGCAGTGATGCGAGGAGCCCCATAGGTCTGCTCTGGGCCCCATAGGTCTGCTCTGGATCCTATAGATCTGCTCTCAGCCCTAGAGCTTTGTCCTTGGCCCTATAGCTTTGCTTTGCTCTGAGCCTGGCTGAGGCAGCCCAGCACCCCGTTGTAGGCGCCACGTTGGGACAGAGCCCTTCTGTACTTGCTGGGCTGGGGGCCGGGGTGGGGGTGGGGAGAAACGAGCAGGGGGGGGTCCCACCAGGGCCTTTGTGCCACCCTCACTGTCCCTGCCTGGTCCTGGTGTCCTCCTGCCCTCCTATTCCCAACACCCCGCTTGGTTTGGGCAAGGCATCCTTCTTGGGGGGTGCCCCATGGAGCACCCCAGCAAGCAGGCACAACCGGGGTGCTGCGGGACACAGGGTGCTGGGGGACTTGGGGTGCTGCGGGCCCATCCAGCACCGCTGCCGCCATCCCTCCCTTGGCCGGCTGGCTCAATCCTACAATCCAGTTCTCCTTATTTGGCCACAGCGCTCGGCAAGAGGGGGAGCGGCGGGCGAGCAGGGGGGGAGACAGCGGGCAGGGGCGGGCGGCAGGGACCGGAGGGGCTGACATCACATCACGGCGAAGGGAGAGAGGGATGGGGAGAGGAGGAGGAGGAGGAGAAGGCGGGGTGGGGGGGGTGGGGGGAGAAGTTTCTTTTTTTATAAAAGGAAAAAAAAACCCACCCAACCCCAACCAAAGCCCAGGCCTCGCAGCACGCTTGAGCCAGCGGGCTGCTGCAGTTCCTTTAAAAGGAGATGTCTGTGCTGGAGACCTTTGTACACTCCCAGCCCGTCCGGGAAGCGCGGCGGCGGCGCAGGAGACACCTCTCCGCTCCCACCGCCGCCAGCTGCCGCCAAACATGTTATTGCAAAACACTGTGCCGGGAGCTTGGCGAAGGCAAGAAGAGGTGGAAGAAAGTTGAAGGCTCCCCGGTGTCATCCCACCGGCCTGGGAGCACCCAGGGCCCTGGTTGAGCATCCTTGGGGCAGATCGGAGGCGGGGGTGGGGGGGAGGCCTCTCCAGTGCCAGGGGTAGGGCTGTTGAAGGGCTCTGGCCACATGGTTCCCATTAGCAGGGTCTGGCGTGGAGCCGCCCAGCGTCTCCCTTCAAATCCCGGCTCTGTCTTTGCCAGGCACGGCAGAACAGGGTTTTTTTGGGGGAGGTGGGAGAGAGGGGAGGGTTTCTTGGGGCCAGCTTGCCAGAGTGGCAGCGTGGTTCAGGGTCATGGCTCAAAGGCTGCCCTGTCCCAAGGTGTTACCCATGGGCTCCTCGTAGAGATACTTTTCTTTGGGTGGACCCTACGTGGTTGCTTGTGGCTCTGGGAATCATGGCTCTGTCCCAAAGGAAAGCCCGTTTCTGGCTTTGATGCCCCTTACCAGGATGCTGCCCACTGCCCTGGGACAGGGGGTGGCACCAGGGACAGAGCAGGGACCACACTGTCACAGCAGCTCCATACCCCCCCCAGGAAGGGTCCCCAGTTCTCACGGGTGTCCCTCGTGTCCCGGCAGGTTGTCGCGTGTCCGTGGGGGCTCGGGGTCGGAGCCCAGAGCAGCCAGCACCATAGCGTCCAACAGCTGGAACGCCAGCGGCAGCCCCGGGGAGGGGCGGGAAGATGGCCAGGACGGCATGGACAAGAGTCTGGACAATGATGCCGAGGGCGTGTGGAGTCCGGACATCGAGCAGAGCTTCCAGGAGGCGCTGGCGATCTACCCCCCCTGCGGCCGCCGGAAAATCATCCTCTCGGATGAGGGCAAGATGTACGGTGAGTGATGGGGAGGGGGGCAAGGATGGGGGCGGTGGGATGGGCACTGCACCGCCCGGATGGGGCGGTCAGGGCTGAAGGAAAACCTCCTGCCTCAAACCCACACTGGGGGCCTCTCCCTTGAGCACCCCCCAACCCTGAAAGCAGCTTTCCTGGGTGCGTCTCGGAGCTGGACCGGGGAGGTGGCAGTGACCTGCGTCCCCTCCCTCGGCGCTGGCTCTCCCTCCCGCTCCCTCCCTCTCTCGGCCCTGCCGGACTGACTGGTTTGGTGAAGCTGTCAGGCAGGGAGCGGGTGCGGGCAGGGAGCGGGCGCAGGACTGCGGGGCCAGCACCAGCCCTCCCGCTCCCAGGCTCCTCAGAGCACCACCCCCCTCCCCCCCCAAAACCTTTCCCCAGCCAGACTCTGCCGTGGGGAGCACCCCAATAGGAGGGCTCACCCAGAGCCACCAGCACCCAGCTTGGATTTTGATGACTCTGTCGGTAGTGGCAGGGGTGGTCAGGCCCACTAGTGCAGTGAGTTTGAGGCAGGTCTCAGCCTGGTTCCTGGTGTTTTCCAAAATGCATCTGTCTTGGGGCCTCTCTGCAATGGGGAGGAAGAAGATGGGGATGGAGGATGTAGGCAGGAGGTCAAGCTGCCACCAAAGAGTGATGGAAGGTGCCACAGTGTCCCCATCCTTGCTGGGGTAGGGGCTGGGCCCTCCTCCCTTCCACCTCCAATGATATCACCTACAAAGTAGAGACCTCAGAGCCAGGGATGGGTTCCCATGTTACTGTCACCTCATGGAGACGAGGGACCAGAGCCAGCACCTCCACCCCAACTTCCAAATAACCCTCCTGGGAAGCTGCTGTGAGAGGGGCAAAGGGGCCAAAGCTTTGCCATCAGCATCATGCCACTGTCCCTGTCCCCACTCCGGCTCTCTGTGCCACCCTGCTCGCTGGGGCCCCCAGCCCCAGGCCATCGGGGCTGCCGGCTGGGGGGAGGGGGGACAGGGGGGGAGCACAGGGCTTCCCAAGCGGGTGCATTTTTTGGATTTCTCCAGGAATAGCTGAAGTGCCGCCGGGAGCCTGGCCCTGCGCAGCAGCACGCTGAGCCCCGACCGGTTTTTCCAGCCTTTCAGAGACATCTGGCAGCTGCTTAAAGAGGCAGCAGCCCCCACCGGACGCCTTTCATCTCCCCCCACCCTCCCCAGCATCTCCCTGCTGGGACCCTCAGCCAGAGGTGCTGAGCTTACCACCACCCCCCCCCCATGCCACGGGTGGCACAGATGATGCCCGTGCCTGGCATAAAGGTGTGGCGGTGCCACCACTCCCAATCAACACCCCTTATTTTGGGGGGGGGATCCCATGGGATGCCCATGGCCATGCCAGTTCCGACCCCAGTGATGCCAGTAGCGCAGGGGCTGGGTGAGGGGCACATGGCCTGGGAGCAGGTGGGAGCTGGGGGGGTGGGGTGGAGGGAGGGGGCACGCTGGCCCCCTGCTCTCCCTCGCTGCCCGCCAGGTTATTTTTAACCCAGCCTGTCCAACTGGTTCACGTGGTGGTGTCAGGGGAGAGGAATTTGGGGAATGTGGTAATTTGGAGGAGGACGTGCCCTCTCCAGGGAATGGCACTGTCCCAGTGAATCACAGGGGGACAGGGACGGGGCGCATGGGCACGGGGACAGTTTTGGGGAGGCTGGGAGGGTGCAGCCCTGGGGTGGTAGCTGGCATGAGTCAGGATAGGTGCAGGGGAGATGCTGGGTGCTGGGCACTGGGTGCTGGGCAGTGGGTGCGGGGCTAGCACTGGGGTGCATGAAGGCACCCGAACTTAGTTCCTTTAAGTTCCTTAGTTCTTTAGTTCTTTCCCATGGGAAGGGAGAGGATGGGCCTCAGGGACAGGGTGCGTGGGAGGGATGCTGTAGCACCCCACACCCCCCATTTGGGACTGGGTGCTGGGGTCCCCTCTGCGTGTCCCCCACCCTCCCTTGACAGCACCCTGCCCTGGGTACCATCTCACTTGGGCTTAAAGCACCCCCCTCATTAGGCCCTAATGAGCCAGCCAGTGTTTCAGAGTGGTACTAGCCACCCCAGGGGGTACCCCCACTGCCAGGGGGTGCCGATACCCACCATGGCCCTGCCTACCCACCCACCAGCTCCCTCCTGGCACAGGCACCCCAAAGCACAGCCATTCTCAGGCAGCACCTGGCCCTGTCTGTCCCCATGTGTCTATCCATCCCCCCCACCCCACCCCAGGAGTTCCCAGTTGCTCTGGGGCTGGGACAGGCTGGGGGGTGGGGGGGTGGAAGGGGGCAGTTTGGGATGGAAGAGGGGGCCGTGCATTTTATATATATTTATTTATTTTTATATATATATTTTTTTTTCCAAGCTGAAACCCTCTCCAAGGGCATTTCAACAAGTTCCAACCGCGACCATCTGGTCCATTAAAATAAATCTGGCGTGCCTGGCCGCCCCCGTGTGCGGGGGGCGCGGCGGCAGGGGAAAGAAAGGGGGGTGGGGGGGGGGCCCAGGGCCGGGAGAAGAAAGGTCCCAGCTGCTCTGACGTTTGAAGGCAGATTGGCCACAGCTGGGCCCCCAAATGTGGCGCAAAAGCAACTTCTGCTTCGAATTAGACCCAGGACGTTAGGAAATACTGGTGGAAAGGCCAGCGCGGCTCGCAAACGGGAAGCGGGGTGCTGGGGTGGGGGGGGAGAGGGGGGGGGGTTTATCCCTGTGACCCCCCATGGGGAGGGGAGTGGTTGGCTCCTCTGTGGGTGCTCCAGCTGGGGGTGGATTTTGGGGATGGGTTGTGGTTGTGTGTGTGTGTGTTCAGGGATGCTGCTGTGGCTGTCACCCCTCTCTGAGCACTCCCCCCTCTCTCTGTGGTGCTGCCAACCCCAGTGGGGTGGGGGCCACAAGCTGGGTCACGCTGGCCTCAAAGAGAAGGGGACTGGCCATGTCCTCTTGGGCTGCCTCAGTGTCCCCTCAGAGTGAGCAGCCATCATGGCAGCGCCATCTCCCGGCAGTGCCTCCTTCATTAAGGACCGGCCTCATTAAGGACCAGCTGGGGTGGGGGCCAGAGATGCCTTTTGGGGCTGATGCCCCCCCATCACCCCTTTCCTGGGGCTGACCCTTGGCTCTGCTGCAGGTCGTAACGAACTGATTGCCCGGTACATCAAGCTGCGGACGGGGAAGACGCGGACGAGGAAGCAGGTGAGGCCATCGCTTTGCTTTCTCATTTGGGGGGGTTGGGAGGGGGCAGGAAGGGGGTGCCAGGTAAGCTCGGGTGGGGAATGGGTGTGTGGGTGCGTCACCTGTCCTGGAGCCTTCCTGGAGCCACTGTCACTGCCAGCAGGACCCTCGAGCATCATCTGTGGGAGTGAGCATCCTCGGGCTGGTCTGTCCCAGCCTTACCTGGGGCCGCCCTGAAATCTGGGGTGTGGGAGCACGCAGCACCCCAGCCTCCCTGCCTTTCACTCCACCAGTGGCAAGAGCCTCTGAAATCTCCATTCAGACCTTTTCCTACTCCTCCACCTGGGGCTGAGGCTGTTCCCACCTCTGCTCCTTGCCGGGCTATATACCGCTTGTGTCTGACTCTGTGGTGACAACACCCCCAAAACCCCTTGGGTGACACCAAGCCATCCCCATCCCAGCCAGGGACAGGCTGTGTGGTCTGTGGTGCTGCAGGGAGGTTCTGCAGAGCCCTCACCCCGACCTGGCTGCTGGGGCGTGCGGTGGGCAGGCTGGGATGCTGCTCCCTGATTGCCTGCACAGTGTGGGGCAGGGTCACATCCCTCCCGGCTGCAAAGCTGGCTGAGCACCAAACTGCGTGGCTCTGGACGTGACATGTCTGTCTGTCTGTCCAACATACGTCTGGCAGCTCTTCCTTCCCCAGTGCCTCCTGGCCTGGCAGAGCTGGTGGTCCTGGGTGCTGGAGAGTGAGTGCATCTCCCACCACAGTGGGATGGATGGGTTTTGGGGCATGTGGGACACTTAGGTTTGGACTGTCCCATGCCATGAGTCCTTGCAAGGGAGGGATGCTGGTCCCCAGTGCCAGTTGAGGCATCCCAGTGGGACTGATGCTGGAGGGACAGGGACCACGTGTCTGGCCACCGCTGTTGCGTTCAGCCAAGTGCTGAGTGGTGCTTTATTTCTGGCTTAAAGCCTTCACTGGATCCCCTGACCCCCCATCCCCCATTCTCCCATGGGGGCAAGGATGCAGCGCTGAGTGAAAGCGATGCTCTGGGGGGGACCAGGAAAAACCTCAGGGGGGAGCACAAGTGGCATTGTCCTCTCTGTGTGGTTGTGTCCCACACAGCCTGGTGAGGAGAAGCTCACCCAAACCAGCACTGGTGCCCAGGGCAGGGGTGTATAGGGACCCTCCCTACCCTCCCTGGGGCTCAGGGCAGGCACCCCCACCATGTTGTGCCTTTCCTGCCTCCACATCAGCCCCTGGGGGGGTCTGGACACGTAAAATCCTGTTCCTCACCTTTCCCACCTGGAAAATCCATGGGAGCCCCAGGGAATGGGATGGTCCCTCCAAGATCTCCCTTGGTCACCCAGGGCACCCCCCCAAACTGTCTGGGCCATACCCTCAGTGCTGCATGCAAGCAGCTGATCACTGCACTCACAGGGGGAGGAGAGTGGGGGGCAATCTGTTTGGGAAACCCCCAAGAGATGCTAAACCTGGATCCCCCAACTGCAGCGGCTTCACCAGGAGCTTCACCCCCAACCAGGCTGAGAAGGGGGCCCAAACCATCATCAACCAGCACAGCGCTGGGATCCTCCCTACCCCTCCCTCACCCTCCCCCAACCTTCCCACCTTCCCCACCCCAATTTTTCTCCTTCCAGCTCGCAGCAGGCAAGACAACCACCTCCAGGAGCATCACCCCGGACCCTCCCCTAACCCTTTACCTTCCCCTTCTCCCCCTTCCCTGGGAACAACATCCCACCCTGCGAGTGGGAACCGCATCTTCACGCTCTCTGTGTTTTCCTTTCCGAACGGCGTGGCGGGCGCTGTAGGTGTCCAGCCACATACAGGTTCTAGCTCGGAAGAAGGTGCGGGAGTACCAGGTTGGCATCAAGGTACGTTGGTGCCCGTGCCCCAGGTGTCTCCCCGCGGCGGTGTCTCTGTGAGCATGGGCAGCCCCTCTCCTTCCTTCTCCTTTCCTCTGGTTGACGGCTCTGCTGTTTTTCCCCCCCCCTTCTCCTTCTTCTGCTCTCTCTCTGCAGGTCTCTAGCCACTTGCAGGTTCTTGCCCGGCGGAAATCTCGTGAGATTCAGTCCAAGCTGAAGGTACGCGTCCCGTCCCACCCTGCCTGGCACCCCCCTACCCCCCCCCCCCCCAACACACCCCCACCCCCACCCCATCCCACCCCCTCCCCAGCTCGCTGACGACTAACGCACTCGGCTCTGTGGTGTGCTGCTTGCTTTCTTTGATACCTCTCTTATATGGTGGTTGCTTTTTCCTTCCCCCAACTCCCTTGGCTCCTGGGACTGGACTGGATTTTTAGTGGGATTCATTGGGGGATGCCTGGAGAAAGGCAAGGAGGGGTGCTCAGAGCAGCTCAGAGGGCAGCTCAGAGCCTGGGTGGGGACACCAGACCCCTTCCCTCTCCCCCAGGAAGGGTGAATTCAGGCTAGATCCCCTCCTTTTGCCCAGGCAATGGGGAAATGGGGGTTTAAACCCTCCTCCAGTGATGCGTGGGGGCTGCCCCCCTCTGTTGAGCCATCAGGGGTTCTCCCAGGAGAGGAGAAGAACCCCCCCTACACGCCCCCCTCCCCTCATAGCAGCCAGCAAGGCAAAGTGAGGTTCAAGCAAGGGCACCCCCAGCTGAGACCTGGCCCTGCTCGTGGCGGGTGCTGGTGGGATGTGGGCAGAAGCAAGGGGAGTGTCCTGGGGGTCCCTGCAGGCTGCCAGCCCAGTGGCTTGTGACAGCCAGGCTCTGAGTACCACCCAAGGTGGCACCTCAGGGATGTGGGTGGCAGTGGGTCCGGTTGGGACCGTGCTGCCAGGGAGGGGACACAGTTATCCTGGGGTGGGCACAGTGGTGCCAGGCCAGCCCAAGGTTCCAGGGGCCAAGGGAGCCGACTGAGGAAAAACTGGATCATCCTCTCTTCTCTGGTTGGCTTTTCCTTCCTTCCTTCCTTCCTTCTTCCTTCCTTCCTTCCTTCCTCTGAACTGGAGCCCGACTAACCCTTCTGTAACCGAACCCACTGAGCTTTGGGGCGGTGGTGGGGTGGGTGATAACAGCTGGGAGGGGTTGGGTGGGCAGGACCAGGGGCATCGCTGAAGGACCCCTCCCCATGGTACAAGGTGGGGGATGGAGTGGTCCCCGCTGTGTGACCACCCATTGGGGACCCCCGGGGTGCTCCTGGGTTAAACTGGAGCATCTCCGCCGGCAGGATCCGGGGGATGCAGGTGCCCACGGTCCCCTGCCATGACCCCCAGGGCCTGAGAGCATCACCAGCTCCTCATGTCCCCATCCTGGGTGCTGTGTCCAAGCTGTGGGCGCTGAGGCTGGCAACAGGGGACACACTCAGAGCTAGCGCTGGCCTTCTGGTCCCCAAAGCTTTAAGGAGCTCCAGCTCCCGCTATCCTGGAGCCCAGCCAGCCAGGGACCCACTAGCTGGGTGCCAGGAGGGTGCCAGTGTCCCTGCAGGGCTGCTGGGAGAAGCCAGGAGAGGGCACCCAAAACTACGTTGGGAAGACTCCTTCAGGGCTCCTATGTCTCCAATCCCAGCTCCCAGTCCAAGGACAGCAGGGTTAGCCACAGGCTTTGGAGTAAAATAAAGTATAGAAAATCAATTAAGCAATGAAAATGAGATGTAAAAATGGAAATAAAGTAGGGGGATGAAAATAAGATAGGAAAGGAGAATAAAATATAAAAATTAAAATAGAAACCGAAAAGAAAATTGGAATAAAGTAACACACAAAATTAAAATAAACAATAAGAATTAAAATAACGTATTAAAATAAAAAATATAAAATATAACAAGAAAATAAATTAGATACATTAAAATATATACAATAAAACATGAGATATTATCTAAAATGAAAATAAATATAAATATTTATATAAATATAAGAAATGCAAATAAAATAGAATAATTCCATTTTAAAATTAAAATAAAATAAGAAATGAAAATATAAAATTAAGATAATAGTATGAAAATTAAAAGAAGATATAATATTGCATTAGAAAATAAATACATAGATAAATTTTTAAATGAATGAATTAACATAGGTTCTCCTTGCTGCATTGGCACAGGGAAGAGGGAACAGGATGCAGGAGTGACCCCAGGGCTGGAGGCTGGGGTTGTGGCTGTGATCTCCATCCCTGGCCCCGCTGCCTGTGGGAATCCTCCTGGGCACAGGTGGGGCAGAGATCCCCAAGCGACACGCTGTGGGTGCAGAGCATCCCTTCATCCCTCTCCCCTCATGCTTGGAGGGCAAAGCCCGGCACTGGCAGCACTCTGCCCTCACCTGGCTGATGGAGAGCCCCCACCATGAGCAATATATATACATATAATATTAAATATATATCTATATATTTAAGCTGTGGTCCTGTGCATATTGGGGCTGGCCAGGGTGCAGCTGTGTGCCCGCGCTCCTCACCCATCCCAGGGGAAGGAGAATAAACAAAGCACTGGATCCCTGAGGTTCAGAGGGTGTGTGATGGGACCAGCATCCCCGGGGGGGTCCTGGCACTGTGGCTGGAGGAGCAGCCCTGGGGTGATGGGACTGATGGAGCTAAAAGGAAAAGGGATAAATAATGGGCAGTGTGTGGTGTAGGGGGGGGGATCCAGGCTCTTCCCCCCAGTGCCAACAAACCAGGTGCCCTTTGCTGGGCAGGGTGGGGGCCTGGGGGGCTCTTCTCCCGGTGTTGCCAGCACCAGGGGCTGCTGGGGCTTTGGCAAAGGAGATTGAAGGCTGGAACAGGTCTTAAAATGTCCCCATGAGGTGCAGGCCCGGCTTTCCAGAGCGAGCCCTGAATTCAGCCTGGGCATCAGTGCCCACCATGGACATCCCCCAGCCAGGCTGAGGGGTTTGCTGCCCAAATCGGGGTGCAGTGATGAGCTGGGGAAGGGGACACACACACCCCAAGCTCCCACTGGGCTCTAACCTTTTGTTTTTCTTGTTTTTCCCCCGTTTCTCTTCGGGACAGGCCATGAACTTGGTAAGTAGAGCTTGGGGTTGTGCTGCCTTTTGCTCCTCGTTGCCTTTTGCCCCATCCTTGGGGAGCAGGGCCACCTTCCAAACCTGGCAGCTTCTGCTCAGGGGACACTGGGAAGCTTCAAGCATGAATTAACTGGGTGAATTTGGAGCAGGAGGGAGGGAAGAGGGGAGCATCCATCCACCCCAGTACCTTTGCTGGGCTACATAACCAGCTCTGTGCTTTACAAAACCTGCCAGGCACACTCAAATTGGGGGCGGGGGGGGTCTCCATAGTGTGCCTGTGTAACCTCTGTCCCCCTCCTGTCCCACCCAGGACCAGGTCTCGAAGGATAAGGCTCTGCAGAGCATGGCTTCCATGTCCTCAGCGCAGATCGTGTCGGCCAGCGTCCTGCAGAACAAGCTCAGCCCCCCCCCTCCTCTTCCTCAGGCCGTCTTCTCTGCTGCCCCCAGGGTGAGTGCGGCCCCGCGCCCCCTCCCCATTATAGGGACACTCTGGGGTGGAGGGGGGCCCAGACCCCCATGTAATAGCTGCACTGGGGACAACAGGGGATGTTTGATAGCTCCTTGGCCATGGTGGCAACGCATGGGGGGGGCTTTGGGGCTCCCCAGAGTTTGCAGCAGGTGGGGAGGGGAATTGGGGGGTGTGGGGGGGTGGTCTGAAGCCACTGACTCTTCCCTGTGCTGTTCCCCAGTTTTGGAGTGGGCCTATCCCAGGACAGCCTGGACCCTCTCAGGAGTAAGTATGAGACCCATCTGTGGGTGCCAGGACCCCTCCTTGGCGAGGGGCTGGGGTCACCCACGCCTCGCTAACCTAACAATGCTCTTTGCCTTCCAGCATTAAACCATTTGCACAACCAGCTTACCCCATCCAGCCACCCATGCCTCCATCACTAGCCAGTAAGTGCTATCCTTGCCCCCTTGCAGGGGGGAACCCTACACCCCTCCTAGGTCCTATTTGTCACCTGCCCTGTGCCGTGGTCCCTTTCTCAGGGGGAAAACCTGGGTGTAAACCCACCCAAAAGCCCCATGGGGAGTGGGGACCCTACTGTGTGTCCCCATCTCTCCACCTAGGAGTGGGACCAGCACATCCCATGTTTTGGAACTGCCCCCTCCACCCCATGCTGGGATATATGGGAGGGTGGGGAGCGCAGAAAGGACAGCAGAGCCATGGCGGTGCAGGGGTGGGGTGGGGGGTGTCTTGCCCTGGCTCACAGCTGCCCCCCACCCTTTCCCCCTGCCCTCCCCAGGTTATGAGCCCTTGGCTCCGCTCCCACCAGCCGCCTCGGCCGTACCGGTCTGGCAGGACCGCACCATCGCCTCCGCCAAGCTCCGGCTCCTGGAGTACTCTGCCTTCATGGAGGTGCCACGGGATGCCGAAACGGTAATGGTCCCCTCCACATCCCCACCTCTTGGGGCTGGGTGCTGATCCAACCATCCCTATGCTTGGTAGCATCTTGCTTTCACCTGACCTCTTCTTTTTTAACCTCCACCCCCCACACACCCTCCCACCCCCCATATCTCCCCGGTCCTTACAGTACAGCAAACACCTCTTCGTGCACATCGGCCAGACGAACCCCTCGTACAGTGACCCACTGCTGGAGGCTGTGGACATCCGCCAGATCTATGACAAGTTCCCTGAGAAGAAAGGTGGCCTCAAGGAGCTCTATGAGCGTGGGCCCCAGAACTCCTTCTTCCTCGTCAAGTTTTGGGTACGATGCTGGGAGGAAGAGGATGGGGAGGGTTTGTCCTTGAGCCACAGGCTCGTTGCAGGTTGGGTAACCTGCCAGCAGAGAGGGAGTAGCTCCATATAATCCGGTGTCCCCCTGTCCCCACTGAGAGGTGGGGGTGATGGCACCTAGCAGGACCTGTTCTCATCTCTGCAGGCGGATCTGAACAGCACAATCCAGGATGGGCCGGGGACTTTCTACGGTGTCAGCAGCCAGTACAGCAGTGCAGAGAACATGACCATCACAGTCTCCACCAAGGTGTGCTCCTTTGGGAAGCAGGTCGTGGAGAAGGTGGAGGTGAGTCCCGTGCCCCCATTGCGCTGGGGAAGGGGGTTGGATTTGGGTCTTGCTGTGAGTCCCAGGACAGATCAAAGCCCCAGGGCTGCGTGTAGGACACATGGGTGCATGCCCATCCCATGGGTGGAGTGGAGAGGACATCTCCACCATGTCCCAGCTGGCCACCATCCACCCATACCCACATCCCCCGGGGCGTTTTGGCTCCCGTGGGGCAGCCCCTCACTCTGCCATCCCCCGCAGACAGAGTACGCGCGGCTGGAGAGCGGCCGCTTCGTCTACCGCATCCACCGGTCTCCCATGTGCGAGTACATGATCAACTTCATCCACAAACTCAAGCACCTCCCGGAGAAGTACATGATGAACAGCGTCCTGGAGAATTTCACCATCCTGCAGGTATCTCCTTCCCTTTTCCACGGAGCATTTCCCACCAGGAGCGTGGCGCCCGTGCTTGCACTGCCCCTACCATCGCTGCTGCACGATGCCCATCACCTGGGCACCTGGCCTTGGGAGGGTGAATACACTGGCTGAGCCTGAGTCCATGCAATCTCCCCCCCAAAAAAATTGGGTAGCAGATTTCCCCCCCCAAAAGATTGGGTAGCAGATTCCACACACACCCCAAATTGGGTAGCAGATTCCCCCCCCCAAACTGGGTAGCAGATTCCCTCCCCTCCACAAAATTGGGTAGCAGATTCCCCCCCCCCAAAATTGGGTAGCAGATTCCCCCCCCAAAATTGGGTAGCAGATTCCTCCCCCCACAAAATTGGTTAGCAGATTCCCCCCCCTCCAAAATTGGGTAGCAGATTCCCCCCCCAAATTGGGTAGCAGATTCCCCCCCCAAAAAAATTGGTTAGTAGATTCCCCCCCCCCAAATTGGGTAGCAGATTCCCTCCCCTCCACAAAATTGGGTAGCAGATTCCCCCCCCCCAAAATTGGGTAGCAGATTCCCCCCCTCCAAAATTGGGTAGCAGATTCCCCCCCCCCAAATTAAGTAGCAGATTTTTGGTGGTGCACATAAAGTGGCTGTGCCTGAACCCCTGCAAGTCTCCCAAATAACGAGTAGCAAATTTGGGGTGCTGCAATTAAATTGGCTGTGCCTGAGCCTATGTAACCCCCCCCAAAACTGGGTAGTAAATTTTTTGGTGATGTAATAAATCAGCTGTGCAACCCCCCACCCCCAGCCCCCCCAAATAATAGCAAATTTTTTCATGGTGCAATTAAACTGCACCATGAAAAGGGGGAGTGGGGGGGGGGGATCTGCCTGAGCCCACACACACACACACACCCCCCAAGAAAGCCCCCCCACCCCCATGAAGGATATTTTGGCAGTGCAATTCAAGTGGCTCTGCCTGAGTAAATGCAACTCCCTGAATTACAGGGAGCAAATCTTGATAGTGTAAATGATGTGCAACCTCCAAATGACAGCAACCCCCCAAATAACAGCATCCCCCAAATAACAGCATCCCCCAAATGACAGCATCTCCCCTTGGGCACAGCCCCCCACTCCTAACATGCTCCCCTCTGCTCTGCCCCAGGTTGTTACGAACAGGGATACCCAGGAAACCTTGCTCTGCATCGCCTTCGTTTTCGAGGTCTCCACCAGCGAGCACGGCGCCCAGCACCACGTGTACAAGTTGGTCAAGGACTAGGGGGGCCCTTGGGGACGGGGCAGGGGCATGAGGGGGTGTACAGGGGAGGGAGGGGGCTGTGAAGAAAAGCCACCTGTGCCCGTCACCTCCTGAGAAGTCATTTGAAGAGAGGAGGAGGAGGAGGAGGAAGAACACCAATAGCCAAAAAAAAGAGAGAGAGAGAGAGAGAGAGACTGCCTTTGTGGCTGCAGATGTTTCTGTGTAGGAACAGCTTCGTTCTTCTTTTTTTTTTAAAATAAATTAAAAAAAGAAAAGAAGGATGGGAAAAGAAATTTAGGGAGAAAGGAAACCCACATCTGGAGTTGGATGGGGAGAGACCGGCCCTTGGTATCACCGATGAAGGCTGGGAGCCTGCCATGCAGCGGGACGTCGGAGAGGAGGATGATCCACCCCCCCCACCAGCTCCTTTCGGCTTCCCCCTTGCTTGGATGTGGTCCCTGTGCTGGGCAGAAAGAAGCGAGTGTGGATGGGCTGGAGGATGTGGTGTCACACCAGGTCTGGGCCATTGGCAGCAGCATCGGTACTGCCCAGCAGAGCCCGGCGCAGCGGGGATGTGGGTCGGATGTGCTGAGGTGGGAACAGGTAGGAGCAGGGCAGGGTGGTGGAAGGGGATGCTGCTTCATCCCTAGGGACCGGTGTGTGGGATGCTCCTCCATGCCCAGCTGGGACCCTGGGAGCTGGCAGCACTGAAGGCAGGAGGGTACTGATGATGCAAACCAATTTTTTATGGCTTTTTTCCCTTTTTTTTTTTAAATTAAAGTGCTTTTTAATACCTTTTAAAAAGACACCATGCTTGTAATCAGGATTATACCCCCTCTGTGGTAACCGGGATCTGCTCCCTGGGATCTGCTTCCTGGGATCTGCTGGTGACCGGAGGAGGTGATGCAGCCAGTCAGAGCTGTGCAGCAAAACTGCCAAGCACAGGGACCTGATGGGTGCAGGGAAGGCTTTGTGGGAGGCAATCTCCATCTCTGGAGGCTGGTTTTTAATGGTGGCAGTGGGATTCCCCTGAGCTCTGTGTGTACTTCCAGGGATGGCTTTTGGGGGTGGCTAAGGCTAAATGTACCCCAGCCCGTGGTTGCTTGCAGAGGAGTGATGAGGATGGAGAGGTGAGGGTGGGCTTGCTGGATTTACTTTATGTACATTTTTCAGGGTGTTTTTCTTTATTCTCCCCAGTTTTTTCCTGTGTTGCCTATTCTGCTCCCTGCAGCCACTCTGGCTGCCTCACCCTGCATCCCATGGGATGCTGCCAGGGAAGCAGATGATGCTGGGAGAAGCACATCGTGCAATGTAGGACCAGGCTGTCAGCAGGCAGAATTTGGGACAGAGAGGGGGGACAGAGGACATGAGGGATACCAGGACTGGGGGGGGAACTGGGTGTGCTTGGAGGTGTTTTTGTGGCTGCATCCCAAAATAAGCCAACACAGCATCTTGGGGCTGTAGCTGCAAGGGCAGAGCTCCAGGAGAGCATCCCCAGGGTGCAGGGTGGATGCAGAGGAGCTGAGGTCGGTTTTTGTGGCAGTGGTGATGGAGCAGGGTGGCAGGAGGCTGGTCGGGGGCTGTGGGGTGCCCAAGAGGGGCAGGTCTGGGTGGGTTTGAAGGAGATTGAAGGCAGCAGGAGGTGCAGAGCGAGGGCAGGAGCAGTTTGAGAGGTGCTGGAGCCCAGGATGGGAAAGGGGGAAGGGAGGGGGTTTAGGCTTGACGCTGCCGGGTGCAGAGGAGCAGGACCAGCCCCAGAGCTCAGGAAAGGCCCTTGGTTGCCATCACGATGCCACGTGTCCCACGAGGCACAGGGACTTCGACCTCTAACTGCTGGGAGAAGCCATCCACCTCCACGACACGGGGCAGAGCCACGCCAGCACCGTGCCTGGGCAAGGATTCGGTGGTGGGACGGGACGGGGCAGCTGCTGGGAGCTGGGGTGGCTGGAGCAGGGGGTGGGACAGAGAGAGGGGGAGAAAATGCAGGGCAAGGCATCAGCATCCCACCCAGGGCCGTGCCAAAGCCAAGTTCTCACATGTAGCACGTTTGGGGGTTGTTTCTTGTGGTTCTTTTTCTTTCCTTTAATTTCACTCACCGATCTAAAACTCTGGGAATGAAAACCTTCAAGCTTCCCCACTACAAAACCCAGGTGTGCCCTGCTCCTGGCCCCACCAGGACAGGGCAGGCAGGGGGGGGGAGGTGGGGGGGGTGAAGCTTTTTAACTGGACCGGTTTGTGCCTCCATCCCTGCATCCCTCCATCCCACCTCCACCGAGCCTGGGGAGCACCCACCCACCCACTCTACACCCCACGCACAAGGTGCCCAATGCCCCCAATAACCCCTGGCCGGTGTCACAATCCCAGAGACACTTTCTCAACCCTCTCTTCCCCCCCTTTTCCCCCCCCTCCCCAGCCCCTCCGTTCTCCTCCAGTGTATTTATGAATTTCACATGAAGTACTGTTTTATTTTTTTAAAGACTTTGTAAAGCTTTACTGGGGTTACAATCACCATTTTTAGAGCTGTGTCAGTCCACAATGTTTAAAAAAAAAAAAAACAAAACCCAATTTTTTTTTTTATGTATTATATTTTTTGTGTATTTTTTTTTAATCCAGCTGTGATGGGTTGTATCATATATTTGTTGTGTTTACTGTATCTGTCCAACTTCAAAGAGAGGAGACTGTGGAGCTCTGAGAAAAACTACAGTCTGCTGAGAAAAAAAACCCAAACCCAAAACCCAAACAAAAACCAACAGCAACAAAAAAAAAAAGAACATTAAAATTATTTGTTCATGGGTTGGCTCAAGTGGTTCTGAAGTTCATAGGTTTCTTTCTTGATTTCTTGGGGATTTCTTTGACTTGCTACAGCCTAAAAAAAACCCCTTGGCTGGGTACCACCTCCCCTGGCACCCCCAACTTGGTGCATTTGGACTCTGTGCCCGCTGTGGTTTGTGATGGTTTTGCATCCCTGGTGATGGGGTTTACGTGGTAAAGATGACTACTGGGTCAGCCTACCCCAGGGCAAAGGGTTCCCTGCAGCATCACCGGGTTCAGGGACACATATTTTAGGGGGTCACATCCTTGCCCACACCAGCATCAGGTGCCAGAGGGCTGAGCCTGTCCTGGCGGTAAGAAATCCCCTTGAAGCCTCACTCACTGGGCTGTGGCTGCTCAGTACAGCCCCCCCCCATCCCAAAACCAGGGCACCCAGAGGATACAAGGTAACACAGACCACATTCCCAGGGCTTTTCCCCTTCCAGGCCGGGAAACACCTTTCTTGCTGCTGTCCCACAGGACAGTGGATGGCATCACCAAAGGAGCTGGGGGGAGCATCCTCTGGGTACTGAGGACTCCGCTGCTCCCAGGATGCGGGATGTGCATGGGATGCCCGGGTGTAAGGGAGGCCTTGGAGGGGGGGGGAGAGCTGGCCCCAGGATTGGGTCGCTGCTGCCTTTCCCAGCCCGGGCACCTGAACAGGAC
Organism: Laterallus jamaicensis coturniculus; assembly: GCA_022605575.1. NCBI lineage: Eukaryota > Metazoa > Chordata > Aves > Gruiformes > Rallidae > Laterallus > Laterallus jamaicensis. The sequence continues at coordinate 4,222,161 of JAKCOX010000038.1, forward strand.
CCGCTCGGTCCAGGATGGGGAAGGGGGGGGCAATGCCTTGGGGAATGCTCCGAAGGTGACTGGGAGAGGATGTCCCGGGACGACTGGGAATCAGGGAGGATCCCACGTGTCCCTGAGGCGATGGAAGGGGGGGAGCGGGGTGTGTGTGGCGGGGTGGGGAAGAGAGCGAAGGGGCACTCCCAACCCCAGGAGGAGAGCTGTGCAAAGCCACCCTTATCCCTGGCACCCCTCAGTGTTTCTATGTGCCCCCCGGCCTGCCAACGCACCTCATCACACCCACCCCCCCCCTCCCCAGCTCCCACAGCCGTATCCCCACCCCCGGCCCCGTTCCCTGCCCCCGCCCCGCACCGCCTCCCGGGACCGGCCGGCCCCTTCCCCTCCCGTTCCCTTCCCCTTCCCTTTCCCATTCCCCTTCCGTACCGGAGCGCTGCCTGACGGGACCTGTAGTCCCACGGCCCCTCCCGGCCCGCGCCAGGTCCGCTCCGCTCCCGGTCCCCTCCCGGTCCCCTCCCGGTCCCCTCCTGGCCCCCTCCCAGTCCCGGTCCCCTCCCGGCCCCTCTCCATCCCCTCCCCGCGCTCCCCCAGCCCCGCTGCTCCTGTTACTCGGCTCCTTCTCCCGGTTTCGCCTGTTGCTCCGCGCTCCCGTCCCGGCTCCGCGCCCCGCCGCCCGCCCGCTCCCACGGGGAATTGGGGATGGGGGAAGCGCTGCCAACGGGGCGGGGAGGAAGGGAAGGGGGGGATGGGGGTGGGAAATCGACCCGGGAGGCTTCAGTCTTGGTAGGAGACGCCGGTATTAGAACGGCACAAGGACGGGATGAGCCGCTCGGTAATCCCGCTGGGGCAGGCAGAGACCGGCTGCCCGTCCCTGGCTGCCCGCACCCCCCTTGTCCATCCCCGCACCCCGCTGCCCGCCCCCAGCATCCCTCCATCCCCTCCTGGACCCCCGGGTTTGCTCCTTTGCCCTTCGAAGTGGACAGGGGCTGGGGCTGGGGCTGCGCCGGGCAGTGCTGGGTTCCCCGGGGTTTGGGGGCTTCAGAAGTGTGCGGGGGCTTCCCAAGAGGGGAGGTGGGTGGTGGGGGTGTCCCTCGCACTGTGCCTGGCAGTGCCGCTGTGAAAGCAGGGTTTAAAGTCCGCCCAGGAGCACGGCTCACTGACAGACAAAGGGGTTGAGCCCTGCACCCCGTCCCTGTCCCACCGGTGCCCCCACCTGTGGGATGGAGCAGTCACCGCTGTGGTTTGGGCAGAGGGATTCCTGCCTGGGGGCAAGTTGGGGTTCAGGGATGGGCTTTGCAGGGGGGAGAGGAGGGGACAGTGGGAGCCACATCAGAGCACCCCAAGTGCTCCTCCCTCCTGTCCTTTGCCTTGGCTCAGCCCCTCCACGGTGGCAGCCGGGCTCCCCAGCACTGGCCTGTGCCCTGCTCCAGCTCCCCAGGGCCGTCACCCCAACGTGCTCCCCACAGGACCCCCTCTTCCACCTGGCATTGCCCTCCAGCCCCTGCGAAGTCCAACCAGCCAGCAATGGAGGGAGATCCCACCCTGCAGCTCCGCGTCTTTGACCTCAACTGCTGGTGAGTCCAGAGACTGCTGGAGCTGGGCTGGGCTGGGCAGGTGGGGAGGGGGACACCTGCACCAGGAGAGGGGTCCCACATGAATACCACAGGCGGCTAAAGGTGTCCCCAGACACCTCTGCACGTTCCTCTTGTCCCCATGGGCCCACATGGCCTCTCTCCTCCTCCCTTCCCATCTCTCCCCCAGTCTGCATCCTCCCCATCCCAGTAGCAGAGCCCTCTCTCCCCTGTTTCGTGCCCCTACAGCCCCCATCACCCCCATCTCCCCCCCTCGGCAGGGCCATCCGCTACCTGAGCAAGCGGCGGCAGGAGCGTGTCCAGCTCATCGGGGACACGCTGTGCCAGGAGCACTTTGACCTGGTGCTTCTACAGGAGGTGAGGGCAAACTGTGAGATGAGCCTGTCAGCTGTGAGATGAGTGTGCCCATTCTCAGCCCGTGAGATGAGTGTGCCCGTTCTCAGCCTGTGGGATGAGTGTGCCCGTTCTCAGCCCGTGAGATGAGTGCGCCCATGCTCAGCCCGTGAGATGAGTGCGCCCATGCTCAGCCTGTGAGATGAGTGTGCCCATTCTCAGCCCATCCCACTGTTCTCCAGGTGTGGAGCGAGCAGGACTACAGTGACCTGAAGGTGAAGCTGGGAGGCTGCTATCCCTTCTCCCATTATTTCCGCAGGTGAGAGGGGTTGGGCCAGCCCCACCCCGCTGGGGCTATCCCTGGGGTGGTGTCAGGGCTGAGCTGTGTCCTTGGTGTTTGCCACATGGAGAGACAGGTGTGGGCGCTGTAGGTCGCCTCTGTCACTGTGGAAGACCCCACACCTGGACAGTGGGATGCTCACTGGGACCCAGGAGTGTGGGGAGCGCCCAGGGCTGGGGGGAGGCAGGAAAAGGGCGGGGGGGGGGGAGGCACCACACTCCCTCACTGTGCTTTTCCCCTCCTGCAGCGGGGTGATTGGCAGCGGCCTCTGCGTCTTCTCCAGGTTCGCCATCCTTGACACCCTCCTCTACCAGTACTCGCTGAACGGGTACCCCTACATGGTGAGGGGGGTGGGGGGGGCTTGTACTGCTGTGGTGCCTGGCCCCATGGAGCCTCACCAGCCCCAACCCGCTTCCCTTCCCTTCCGGCAGCTCCAGCATGGGGACTGGTTCTGTGGGAAGTCCGTGGGCCTTGTGGTCATGAAGATCTCTGGGATCATCTTCAATGTCTATGTCACCCACGTGAGCACCTGAGGAAGGACCTGGCATGGGGGTGGGGCGATGGGGAGGAGGGTGACAAGTGGCCCTACCCCCCCCTTCCTTGTCCCTTTGTTTGAAGTGCTCTGCATGTCTTCCCTGAGATCACACACTGATTTAATGGGGTTGGGGGGACACGACAGTGACCCCACAACCTGGCTGTGCAGCAGGCTGAACCCTCCAGCCTGTCCCCAGCAGCATGGGGTGATGATAAAGGGGTCAGCTAGACCCCAAAGGGACCATCTAGAGGGGCTGGGTGGGTTTGCAGGCAGCCTAGAGAGTGTGGCAGGTACTGACATGGGGGTCACTGCTGCTTTGCCTCCCCTCCCATCCCCCCATCACCAGCTGCACGCCGAGTACTGCCGGGAGAAGGATGCCTACCTGCCCCACCGCCTGGTGCAGGCCTGGGAGCTGGCCCAGTTCATCCGGTGAGCAGCCTTGGGGTGTCCCACAGGGTCCCCCCACCACTGCGGGTCCCCAGGGTGTGCATGGTCACCCCTGGGACTCGCGCTGCAGCGAGCTCCCTGTTGCACCAGTCCCAGCCAGGATTAAAGCTGGGGATTACTGGGTTTGCCCCCCCCAGTAATCCCAGTCTGGCACAAGGTGAGGGGGGGAAGGGTGGGGTTTAGTTGTCCTTGCCCCCCACAGACACACCTCGAAGGCAGCTGATGTGGTGCTGCTGGGAGGGGACCTGAACATGCACCCTGAAGACGTGGGCATCCGGCTGCTGCGGGGCTGGACGGGGCTGCGGGACGCCTTCACCGAGGCTGCACGCTTTGAGGTGAGCAGCAGGGGGGGGGAGAGCGGGGTTCTGGGGTACACCATGAGCCCCCCCCCACCCACCCAGACACTTGCTCTCAGGGCTGTGAGGATGGCTGCACCCTCGTCCCCAACAACTGCTTCACTGTCAAGACCGAGCTGATGCCCTTCCCACTGGGCATCCGCATCGACTACATCCTCTACAAGGTAACAGGGGAGCCCTGGCCATGGGCTGTGGGTGGCAGGGAGGGGATGTGCTGGCGACCATCCCATCCCATCCCATCCCATCCCATCCCATCCCATCCCATCCCATCCCATCCCATCCCCCAGGCTGTCTCTGGCTTCACAGTGAAGTGTGAAGAGCTGAAGACCACCACAGGGACAACCCCAGGCATGGGCATCCCCTTCTCAGACCACGAGGCTGTGATGGCAACGCTGCACATCCGGAGGCAGGGACAGGCTGCTGGGGCCACCCTTGGCCCAGCTGGTAAGGTTGGGGGGTGCTGCTGGGCTCCCCCATGCACTGAGGCCTGATGGGGTTAGATGAAGATGGTGATTTTGGGGATGTTTCCCTTGCTTAGGACATCCCTGCTGGGGGGGAAGGGGGGGTGCATAAGCAGCACAAAGTGTTGAGGAGGAGGAGAAAAGGGGTGCAAGGGAGGGATGCTGACAGGGAGGGGATGCTGACCAACCCCTATCCCCTGCAGATCTGACGCTGGCAGACGTGGTGACAGAGGCGCGGACAGAGGTGGATGTGGGGCTGCGGGCAGCGCGGCGGCAGCGCTACTCCACGGGCAGGATGGCTGTGCTGGCCCTGCTGCTGCTGCTGCTGCAGGCAGCGGCTGCGCTGGCTGCTCTGACAGGGCTGGCAGCCGGGCAGCCCTTCCCCAAACTCTCCTTCTCCTTACTGGCCTTCCTCGCCATCGGCGTCCTCCTCCTCGCCTCCGGCCTCCACATCTTCCACACCATCGAGGTGAAGATGCTGCAGGGCACCGAGGAGCAGATGCGGATGATGCTGCGGGTGCTGCAGGCGCATCCCAGCGATGGCTGAGCCAGGGCCACCACCTGTGTCCCATGTCACCCCTCCACCCCCACCCCCCCCAGCCCCATCCTGGCACCTTTTAGTCCCTTTTTCTAGCTGTCATCTGGTTTTAGGCCAGCAGCCTGCAGCCAGCTCGGTAGCACAGGTTTTAAAGCTCCCCCCCTGCCCCAGTGAAATTAAGATTTTGGGGAGGGGGGGTGCAGATTTGATGCTGTCCCCTCCCTCCCCCAGGGAGCACGACGGAGGCAGTTTTTAATCGCTGGGGTTTATAATATGCTTTTTAATGCACCTTTGTACCAAGAGGAGCCCACCAGCATGGCCAGGGGGCTCAACAGGCTCAGAGTCCCCTTGCCCAGGGTAGGAGGGAGGCTCTCAGGGGCTCCCAGTAAAAGCTGGTGACTGCTCTGGCAACCCCATTTGACTCAGAAAATAAAGGTGTTGGTTTAGCCCTTGGCGCTGGTCAGGAAGGGGTTACTGGATGGGGAAGGGGTTATTGGGTGGGGAAGGGGTTATTGGATGGGGAAGGGGTTATTGGGTGGGAAAGGGGTTATTGGGTGGGGGAGGGGGTTATTGGATGAGGTAGGATAGCAGGGCTGGCACAACCCAAAGGCAGATGGGAGGGGGTAGGGAGGTGCTGAAGGGGTTTGGGGGGGTGGGTATTGTCATCAGAGGAGCCTGTGCCTGGCCCCTCCATGCTCTGCGTGGCTGCTGTAAGTACCATTTGGCCCCTCTACAATCACCAGGGATGCTGGAAAGGTCCATGCAAAGGCAGCGTGGCACTGCCAAGCAGGAGGAACCCCAAAGGGGTGAGGACACGGCTGCTGGCGTCCCTCATCCTCAGTGTCACCCAGTGCCAGCCTGGGTGCAAGCCCCTCGGGCAGCTGCTGGGCAAAAAGCCCCTTCCCCAGCCCCTGGCAGGGAGGTGTCTGACCCTGGGTCCCTACAGCAGCTGGGGACAGCACGGCCGTGGCACACGGAGCAGTGGGATCAGCCCAGGCTGGCACTGACCCCACGTGTAGAGCCAGATGTCCCAGGAAGAGATGGATGTCCAGGCTGGGCTGGGCTGGGTGGCTGTTGGGTTGGATGACCATGTTGGGCTGAATGTCCTGGGCTGGATGTTCTGGGTCGGGCTGGATGTCCAGGTTGGGATGGATGTCGTGGGCTGGGATGGGATGGATGTCCCCAGCTAAGCAGGACATCCTGGCATGGCTTCCAGGGGCTAGCCCTGACTCTGCCCCTCCACATTTGGCACCTCCACTGTAACTTGCAGTCCTGTCCTTGCTATCCAGAGTGAAGCTCTTGGTGGCCACCAGCCACCTCTCCCAGCAGGAAGGACCTTGTCCCAGGGCAGTCAGTGGTGCAGCTCTGGCACAAGAGGCTCTTCTGATGCCGTGGCCAAGCCTTGGGGCAGCATCCCCTCGCAGCTGTGATGGCTGTGGGACCTCCTGTCCCAGGCCAGATCCCGCTTCCCCGTGGGGCTTCTTCCATCACAAACCCCAGGCAGAGCTGCCACAGCCCGCCCTGTTCCATAGCCCCCTGAAAAATCTTGTTTTGAAGCAAGCACAAGGCAAAGACACCCCAGCCAAGCGCGGGGGATGCTGCCACTGCACCCCAAAGCTGGGTGCTCCTTGCTGTCTCCCCACATGGGCATCCAACCAGCGGGTCTGGCCCTTCCATGGGATGCTTTGGCAAGCGTGGCCCTGGATTTGCTGCAGGCAGCTCAGCAGCAGCTCAGGGTGATGCTCAGCTGGTGTGGGGGGAACCACTCGTGTGTCCCATTCCCCTCCCAGGGAGGAACCGGCGGGTCCCAGGGCTGCAGGGATCAGGCCTGCAGCTCACTGAGCCGCTTCTCCTCCTGCATGTGGATGAGGAGGTTGCGCTTGTCCACCACGGCCACCAGCTGGGTCAGGATCTTCTGCTCAGCTGCACGATCCTCAGGCGTCTTCAGGGATTCTGTGGGAGCAGGGGGCTGGAGCAGGGCTGGGTGGGCCATAACCCCAGCCCCACCCCCCCCCCCACTGTGCACAGGGACACCCCCTACCCCTCCCATGTGGTGGCGACTCACCTTCCATGTTCAGGTACCACCTGAGCGTCTGGTCGAGCTGCCACTGCTGCTCCTCCAGCTTCAGCTCCTGTACCCTGCAGAGAGGAAAGAAGGGAGGGTGCTGGGCTTGAGGAGGCTGGGGTGAGCTGAGCCCCCTCACCATCTGGGGAGCATCCCCAAAAAGCCTTACGTGATCATGAGGTCCGACTCCTCAGACATCAGGTTGTTCTTCTTCTGGACCAGGTACAGCAGTTCGTTCATCCACCGTGTCTTCTGGTCAGCCAGGGTGCCTGTGGGGCAGTGGAGGGGGCATGAGCAGGGTGCAGGCCCCCTCCTCCTCCACCCAGACATGGGGATCATGGGGCCCTTACCCTCCTCATCCCGGAGTAACTTCTCCAGCTTGATGCCCTGCTGCTCCAGCTCCCGGAAGGTCACCTCGATCTCCTCCAGCCGCCTCTGGATGGCCTGGGAAGGAAAGGATGCTCTAGCCCGGGGCTGCCACCTCCCAGCAGTGGGAAGGAGGGGATGGGGCATGTGCCCAGGCTGGGGACGCTGCTGTCCCCATGGGGCTACCTGGGCTTTGCAGAACCGCTTCATCTGGGCTTCCCTGGCCCGGCGGGTCAGCGTGCGCTTCCAGGTGGGGTATTTCTCCTCTTCCCCCAGGTCCTGTGGAAGGATGGTGGCACAGGCAGGGGTCAGCCCCCTGCACCGGGCAGCTCCTGCTGCATGGCACAGCCAGACCTGATGCCACAGTGAGAAGAGACACCAGCAAGGGGCCCGGCCACCGATGCTCGTGGTAGAGCACTCACCAACTCTGCCATGATACCAAGGTCTGTGCCTTCCTCTTCCTCCTCCTCATCCTCCTTCAGCTCTTCCTCACTGTCACTCTCCTCCAAAGCTGCCCCAAGACCAGAGTCCTTTCAGGCTGGTGCCCCACAAACAAGGTGTGGGGCACAGCAGGTTACCCGAGGGACCCGCAGCCCTGCTCAGCTGGAGACTCCAGCTTGCAGTCACCTACCTTTATCCACAGCTATTTCTTCCTCCTCCTCCTCCTCCCAGGCACCCTGTCCCCGCCATGGGGTTGGCAGGACCTCCAGTGCTGCTCGGAGCCGCAGACGGGCCGGCTTTGGTGGTGGCTCAGCCTCTGCTTCACCAGTGAGGTTCAACGTGGACAACTTGAGCTTCTCCATGGGCGTGAGGACAATCTTCTTCCTGCTCCTGCCCTCCTCACCCTCCTCTGCTGCCCCTTGGGGCTCTGGTCCAGGACCCTCCTCCTCCATAGCATCCCCCCCGGGCTGTGCCAGCAGCTCCTGCTCCTCCACATCACCAGCATCTGCAGCATCCTCCACTGCCCCAGGCTCATCCTGGGGCTGTGGGGCTGCAGGTGGGGGCTGTGAGGCTGCTGGTGGGGGCTGTGGGGGGACAGATTCTTCCCCCCTGAAGGAAACACACGGGCTCCCAGCCTCTGAAGGTGGGGGAGCAGCAGGAACATCCTGGGGCAAGAGGGGTGATGCAGCATGAGGCCGTGCCCGAGCATCCCACCACTACCCCAACCTTCTGCCTCCCTCCCCCTATCATCTACACGACTGTGCTGACTTACCCCATCAGGCAGCGCTGTGGGCTCATCCCCGGGCACATCCATACTGGGTTGACTGGGGTAGTGAAGCGAGCAGTAAAAATGACCTGTGGGGACACCCACCCCCCAAAAAAAAACCCCCCAAAAACCATGTCACAACCTGCAAGGTGACAACACCTTGCCCCTAAACATCCCACCGTGTGTGCCCCCCCCTCCCCAAACGCTGCCTCACCCTCCTCCTCGTGGAAGGCGTAGTCGCCCAGGCGCAGCGTGGCCCCGCACTGCCGGCACTGGAAGCAGCCGCGGTGGAAGAAGCGTCCCTCGGCGCTGGCTCGCTCCAGGATGTAGACACGGTGGCCACAGAAGTAGCAGGCGTCACTGCTCTCCCCACGGGCTGGCAGCTGCAGGGGTACCCGGGCAGGTTGGGGTGACCCTAGGGTGCTGGCACCCTCAATTGCACCCACCCTGCCCTAGGGGGTTTGATGGAGTTGGGAGGGGATGTGTAGGGGGTGTTTTCCCCCCCCTTCCTCCTTGGAGAAGTGGGTCTGGGTGCTTGGGACAGGGTTGCTGGCACCAGCAAGGGAGTGGCAAGTCTTGGCTCTGGAAAACCAGTTGGGTCAGGAAACAGGCAGGGAGGAGCCGGGATCCTGTAGGCGTTTGGTTGTGCAGCACAGGTTCCAGCCCTTGGCACAGCCTCCAACAGCCACCAGTGCCCCCCCATGTGCCCACCCAGCTGGAGCTGCACCCCCTCCCCGCACCCCTGCCCCAGGGTGACACAAGGACCAACCTGCCCTGGGTCCGTTGTGGTGGTTTGGGGTGGCTCGTAGGCACCGTCCACAGTGTCTCCAACCGGCCCCGCATCCAGCTACGAGCAACCAGAGGGGAGGATCAGCCCCCCGCTCCCTCCCTGGGGTGCAGCACCCCGGCAGAGCATCCCTTGGGGGTACCCGGGGCTGACCTACCTCCACATCCCTGCGGCTCCTCTTGGTCTCAGCATCCTTCTGGGCATTGTCCTGTGAATGCAAAGGGGGGAGCTAGGATGGGGGTGGGAGGAAACAAACCTGGTTTTGGGGTGTTTTGAGGGTTTGGAGGTGGGGGGACCTCACCTGGGCACGCTTGAGTGTCAGGTTCTGGGTCTTTTGCAGCTTGCTGAGAAACAGGATGGCCCCTCGCGTGCCCCGGGGTGGCACTTGCTTCTTCTGGCTGACCTTCTCTGCCTCTGCACAGAGGAGACACAGCCACGCTGGTGTGACCTCCCCCTACAAAGGAGGGGGGCACCCAGCCAGCCCTCAGCCCCCAAAATCCTGCACCTGGAGGAGTCTTGAAAGCTTCATAGAACTGGCTGAGGTAGGTGATGAGCCCCAGGCGGTCAGGCTCTGCCATGGTGGCCATCTCAGAGCTGGAGAGGACGGGCTGGATACCCAGCTCCTGCTCCGCCGTGTCCAGCACCATCTGGTGGGTCTGGATAGGATCCCGGGTGTCCACAGAGTCAAAGTCCCTGCGGGGAGAAACGGGTGCAATTGAGGGTGGGCCCTGCAGGGTGGGGGACCTGGGGGGGGGGGGGGGGGGCAGGGAGGGATCTGGGGGTCCCAGGCACTCACAGCAGGTCGGGGCGGAAGCGGTGGATGAGGGCACAGAGGGCCAAGCCGCTGGTCCAGGAGGTGGTGAAGTCGGTCACGGCCACGCCGCGGTACCCGGCCGTGCTGGCCTGGCACCAGCTCAGCAGCTCTTCATAGGCATCTCCAGAAACTGCTGGGGAGGTGGGACACGAATCTGCATCCCAGAGAGGGAAGGGACAACCCCCCCCCCCCAGCCCCAAAGCCTGCTGCCCCCTCCCAGCATCGCTGCTTTAGATGGGAAGGGGTCCCCCAGGAGGGGCGTGGGACCCCCCCCATCCTGCCACCACCCCAAGGCTCAATGAGTAAGTTGATAAAGCTCCTGTCAACATTTCCAGGCTCAGTGTGAATGTGGGCAAAGAGGAGGGGGGCAGCCTCCCCCTGCCCCCCCAGAAGGGGCCATGGGCAGAGGGGACAGAAACCAGTGGAGCCACTGGGATGGAAACGCAGCTGCTGCTGGGAGAAGCATGGTGGCCAACCAGACACCAACCAGGGCTTGAGAAAAGAAGGATGGGGAGGAAAATCATGGCAGGAGATTTTCCTGCTCTGACACAAGCTGCCAGGAGGAATTGGGGTGAGGGCAGGCGGGGGGGTATCATGAAGCCAGGGGACCCGGAGCACGACCAGCAGCTCCTACCTGTGCTGAGCCGGTTGTCACTCTTCCTCTTGTGATCCACCTCCACCATGCCCACAAGGTAGAGGTGCCGGACCTGCCAGTGGGGACACACTGGTGGGGACACAGAGCCAGCACAGGGAGCTGACCCCAGCGAGGGGGACACCCAGAACCCCCCCCTACAACCTCCCCTGCATCTTCAAGAGGCAACGCATTAAATGCCCTGGGGATCAACAGCTTCAGCATCACACCCTTTGGGGACAGGGGACTATGCAAATTGGTGTCACCCCAAGCCCCAGGGTGGGGGGACATGATGGGCTGGCTGGCTGCCCCATGGCAGGACCAGTGCTGGGTACCTGGCTGGCTTTGATGGCCTGCAGGTTGATGTTGGGGTAGCGCGTGGCCGGGTCGATGCTGTACTGGCTGATGTTCTTGTTGATGTTGTCCGGGGAGGTCTGCGAGAGGAGCTGGTAGATGCTCTCCCTGGGTGCAGGGAACAGGGCTGAGCTCAGTGCCACCATCCTCAACCAATCTGGGACAACCCCAGTGGGACAGGGACAGACAGACGGACACTCACCGCTCAGCCAGCACCTCCAGTGGTGACGTCCCGGCCGCCCAGCGCCGAACCATCCACGCGGCATCAAAGGCAGCAAGGAAACCCCTGGCCACCCCGGTGCCCAGCGGCCAGAAGGGCTGCGAAGGGAAAGGTGGAGAGGGGATGAGCTGGAGACATGCAGCCAGTCAGGGCAGCTGGGAGGAGACTGGGAGCTGCTGGGCTTGGCTGGGGATGAAAGCAGGGAGCGGCAGCGGGACGCGCGGGGAGAGGATGGGCAAGCCATCTCCTCCCTGGCCCCGCCACTGAGACGATGCTGACGCTGGTGTGGACACGTTTGGGGAGGAGCTGGGGTGCTCCTCCAGCCTGAACCCACCCCCCCCATCCCAGATCTCTGGTGGGGCTGGGGAAGGGGGATAACAGCACCAAAGCATCCTGCTACGGGGATCTGAGGAGCATCTCCTGCGGGGAGGGGGCACGTGGGTGAGAAACGCTCAGGGAGGGGGAATATATCACAACCAACACGCTTGGCAAGGAGAGGGGAAACTGAGGCACGCATCGGTCCTGCAAGCTTGACCCTCACCTCCACCAAGCAGTCTCCCACCAGCCCCAGGAGCAGGCGACTCCCGTTGTGCTCCCGCACCAGCGCCGCGTAGTCGGAGCGCATCATGCAGGTGAAGTCAAACATGTCAACATCTGGCAGGTTCCGGTGATTGAGGGCAAACTCCAGCTCGGGCAGGCGATAGTTGGTGGAGAAGTTGGCAGCTTCTTTGGCGTAGCTGAGGAGGGCACCTTGGTTCACGTTCTCTGAGGACAGGAGGCTCTCGATGTCCGCTTTGTCCTGAGGGGATGGGGTGAAGCTGGTTGGGATGCAGGAGGTATTTGCCCCACTTCATCCTGGGTGCAGCCAGCTTTGGGGTGAAGCTGTACCCCCCTCCCCAAAAGGAGATTGTCCCACAGCATGCGACTCTGGTGGCACAGGCAATGGGTGGGGAAGCCCCCACCATCCCCAGAATGCAGTGGAACTAGCAGCTGTGGTTTGTATCCCACCCCTCTGTATGGGATCCCAGGGCTGGATCCTGCCCTCCTCACCTGGAGGATGACCCCCTTCTTGAGCAGGCTCTGCTTCTTGGCTGTCATGACGAAGTAGTGAGTGTCATCCTTGTAGTAGACGATGTTTTCAAGGTCAATGCCTGGTGATGGGGAAGGGGATAGGCTGAGCCACGGGGCAGAGCTGGGGGGGGCATGGCGAGCCCCCCACATGGGGCTCAGCCACCAAAAGTCCCCCACGGTGAGGGACCACATGCTTCCCACCACACTGGGGACATCCCAGGGATGAGCCTCCACTTGCACTGGGGAGCATGAGGACCCACTGGGCACCATCACCCCCCAACACAGGGACCAGGACCACCGACCTGTTTTGTTGTAGAGGTTTTGGAAGAACTTCTGGTTGTAGATTCGGGCCACACCACTGATCTCAGCCACCTCCACCTCAGCCTGGCTGTGGCGGTTGATGAAGTTGGTGGTGATGCCGATGGCCAGCTTCCCCCTCGTCTCCTTCCGCTTGAACCCTGTGGGCAGAGAGAGGCGTGACCCCTCCTTTCCCCACCCAGATCCCCCCATACTGCTCCCCCTGGGGTGCAGGGACCCTCTGCTGTCACCTTCAGGGACAAATTTCCCACCACCAGCTGAGATGAGGACGTCGAACTCGTAGCGGCTGAGGGGTGAGGAGCTGGGATGCAGCACAGCCCGCCAGCCACCTGGGGGGAGAGGGACAGTCATGAGCGTGTTGGGTCTCAGCTGGGACCATCTCCGCGGTGCAGGGAGAAGGTTGCACCCAATTCCACAAAAAAAAAAGGCATGTCCCATGCTAGCAGAGGGACTGAGGGGCTCAGAGCAGCCACCCACAGCCCTATCCTTGTCCCCAGAGGTGCCACCCACCCCAAAATGACACCTTACCCTGTCCAGCCACTTTGCCTGTCGGGGGGACGAGGCCCTTGAACTGCACGCTGATGTGCACCTCCACCCCCAGGAGCAGAGCCACCTTCAGCAGGATCAGCTGGAGCTGCCGGATACCTGCAAGGGGAGGAGATGGGGGCGAGGGGGGCACTGAGGGCTGCGCACCCTGGTCCCCAGGTGCCCATAGTGGGTGGACACTCAGGGTGCAGAGCTTGGTGTCCCCCCAAAGTAACTCACTGATGTGGTCCAGCGTGCCGGTGCAGAAGCGCCCGTAGAACTTCTTGGCTCCCAGCGCCCGCAGGTCGTGGATGGTGAAGGGCCAGAGGTGCAGGACGTTGTTTCGGGAGAAGGAGTCCCGCTTCTCCAGCAGCACCACGCGAGCACCCAGCAGCGCCAGCTCGATGGCCACCCGCAGCCCACAGGGACCAGCCCCCACCACCAGGCACTGTGAAGGTGGATGGAGACACCCCCACCCCCACCCCAAAAAGAGTAAATCCCCAGGAAGCTCAGCACCTCCACAGGGAGCATCCCCCCTTCCCCCGGGTCAGGATCCGACCCTCCCTGCTATTCCCCTTTTTTCCCTTGGGCTGCAGTCACTGCTCCTCCCTGCAAAGTGGGGTGCCCCTGCCTCCCCCCCCTGCTGCCTGAACCTTGCCTTTACCAAGGCAATGGAGCAATTAAAGCGCTCAGTGAGATAAGGCCAGCTTTCAGCACAGGGCTGGGGGGGGCATGGGGCATCTGCAGCAGGGACAAAAGCTGTCAGCTCTTGGGATAGGGGGGCAGAAACAGGTTCTGACAGCCCCCCCCAGGGACATCCTTCCTCAGCATGCTCCTGGCCCCTAGAAAGGGCTTGGCAAGTCCTGCCCCTTTGCAGACCCCTCCCCCCCCCCATGGGACATCCCCAGCAAGGAGCAAGGATGCCTCTGGTGAGGTGGCACTGAGGTGGCATCACCCCACTGGGCATGAGAGCAGCGCTAATTAATTCCCTATCCCACTAAACCCCATCAACATCCCACCCAGTGCATCCCACATCCTCCCAGGGTGGGGGCCAGGATATCCCAAGGGATGCTCTCATCCTGGGGACAGGGATGCAGGGGCAAAGAGGGACCCAAACCCTGTGCTCTCCATTCCCAGTACCTTGGTGTTGGCACAGGCTGTTCCCTGGTCGTAGTCCTTGTGCCCAGCTTTCTTATCCAGCTTGCTCCACAGGGCCTTGGCACTCCAGTAATTAAGGGAAGCCTTGATGCCATGGTAGAGCTGCAGCCCATGACCCTGCAGCCCTAGCTGCTGGCACAGCTCCCCAAAACAGCCCAGCACCTCCTGGCACTCCCCAGCACGCAGGAACCTCTCAAAGATGTCATGAGCTGGGTTGCCCGGCTCATTGGCCGGCGCACTCATCCTGCTTCACACAGCAGCCTGGAGAGGAACAGCAGAGGTAAGTAGAGGAGACACACACACCCCCCCACACACCCTCCAGGAGGACCCCCATCCTCAAACCCATCCGATACAAGACCTGGTGTGGCGCCGGGAGGTTGTTCCAGCTGGAGGTGGTTTTGGGTGACGGTGCTACCGAAACCGGGGCCCCTTCCGGCAAGCAGCTGGTGGAGCCTCCCCAGGGTGCTGCGCCCCAGCGAGCCACGGTGTCACCCTGCTGTGGTGACGTCAGGGGAGGGGACAGGGAGAGCTGTGGTGGCAGCAAGCGGCTTCCTCCGTATAGCGCGTACCTGGGAACAGAGCAAAGACGCTGCTTCATCCTCCTCCTCATCACCCTCACTGGGGGAGGGATGGGGAAGGGGTGCAGTGGGTGGGTGTCTGGCTGCAGGGACAAACCACAGCTGCTCCAAAACCCAGCAAACCCCAGCCCTGGGGGCAGGAGGGAGCAGGACTCGCTTTTGCAATTGGACTGGGGTGACTTTCCCCCCCCACCTCAAAACACATCACCACCCCCAGAGAAGGGCGGAAACAGATTAGCACAGAGGAAGCACCGGTGGGGAACCCAAAAAAGGGCCAAACCACCATCTAAACAGCGCACCGCACCAGGGGACCCATGGGAGGAGGGGTGCAGTGCATTCCCCCATGGGAACCCCCAGAAAACACCCCCCCTCCAAGCTCTTGGCATCTCTCAGGGGACCAGCAGTCCTTGCATCTGCCTCCCGCCCCTAGCATCACCCCTCTCTACCCTCTGCCTTGCCAGCCCAAAGCTCTGCCCTTTCCCGTTGCCTCCAAGTCCTGGAGCTGGGAAATCCTCTCCCAGCCCAGCGAAGCAGGTGGTGAGGAAGAACTGGTGTTAAAGCTTCAGGGAACTGGTTTCCTACCTTTGAACTGTCGCTCTTTGCCCTCTCGCCGCTCGGTGTTACCATCAGGCACGTGACAGCACCCCGAAAGGCGGCACAACATCCCCGCAACAGGATGCCAGAGAGGGAAGGACACCCTGCCTGAGCTAAGCTGCCCTCAGCAGGGCAGGGGACCCAAAAGCATTTAAGCCTGAGCTTAAATTTCATCTGGCAAAGCTCAAATTCTAGCTGGGTTTCAAGTTTTGGTCGCGCTCCAGCAAGTTTCTGACAACTGCTTTGCAAAGCCAGGGGATGCAGAACGCTCCTGCAGTCACCTTCCCTCCCCAGCACTGCAGCCAGGAAATCCTGGCATTTTAATCTCTTCCTTTCTGGATGGACGCAAGGATAAAGCACCCAGTGTGAACCCACGGGGGCTCAGAGTGGCAGCATGGGGACAGAGGATGTGACCGATGTATTCGTGACTGTAAGACTCAGGGACAGATTTATGCTCTTCCCTGGCACAGTTCCAGCCCCCTGACAGGATGAGGAGCCTGGGAAACTGAGGCAGTGCTGCAAAGCTCACCATGGAGTGCAGGCACGCTGTTCCCCTGCAGCCACCCATCCCACTGTGCCGGGCTCTGGTGCCCTGTGCCACCCTGGCACGATGGGTTTTCCCCCTGGGACTTCACCACCATGGGGCAATGGGGCAGAGGCAGCCATCCAGGCTGGGACCAGCCTCTCCAGCATCACCAACCCCTGGCTCCAAAGTAACCCTGCACTCCAACACCTGGATTCCCACTGGACACAACACCAAGGGCAGCACACAGCCCAGGAAAGCTTTGGCAGGCAAGCTCAAGGGAGGCAGAACAACACCCCTTGTGTTACACCACATTTCCTACAGAAAAAACCACTTGGTACTGACACACCACATCCCCTTCAGCATGCTGGAACCCCCCTGAGAGCTGCAAGCAAGGACAGAAACCCCCCCAGATATGTAGTTCCTTCATGTTTGATGCAAATAAAGAGCTTTTGGCTCAAGAAAAACCAGTGCCAGTGAAGAAGGGCACAGGACTGAGCCAGGCTGCCTCCAACTCCCCTCTCCCATTGGATGCCTTTTGCATTTCTTCCTTTAAAACCACCCCTCAGAGCTAGAGGGAGGAGGTTGGGGGGGGGGGGGGGGGGAGGGGGGTTGCAGGCAGCCATGACTCAGCTCATGACAGCTCTGGTTGGGGTGGGTGCAGACATGCAGCCTCTGAGGGCATCACTGGGCACACGCAGAGCATCCCTGGGGCACGGACACCCCACCCTGCTCTGTGGGGTCTGCCCCCTGCACGGAGAGGAGGATCCCCTCCTCAGGAGATGGCAGAGGGGAGAAGAGGATGATCCACCCTGGGGATGCTGAGCGGCTGGTGAGCTCAGGCACATGGAAACGGGGTGGGAAAGGACGTGGCTCCATACGGAGCTAATGAAAGCTGGGAGGATTTCCAGGAGCAGCAAATCCCCTTCCAGCTGAGCCTCTTGCTGTGCCGGCTCCCAGCATGTTTGGGATCCAACTGGGGGATCGCTGGACTGGACCCTAGGGAAACTCCTTCCAGTAACTTTGGGGATGGGCCCAAGGCTGGTGGGTGGGATGGAGGGTTTCTTAGCCAAACATCCTGCTTTTGGCTGAGCTGGGCCAGTGCCAGCCAAATTCCATCCCTTCACACTCACCCCCCAGGGGTGCAGGTCCCAGGCTCAGCTCCTGCAGCAGCCAGGACATTCTGGCATTGCCCTTCGCTGTGGTCCCACAAGCCCCAGATAAAGACAACGCTTGGTGGGGGTGCAAACCTTCCCCACCCCATTATTTTGGCTGCTCAGTTTTGCCCCACTGCCCAGCACCAGCCCCAAAGAGGGGGTTGCCTCTTACAAGCCAAACAGGCTCAAGGGGAAGTCTGCGTGCGGCCAAGCTCCGCATCCCGCATCCTTTTCCTCCTCCTGCTTCTCCTTCACCCCCAGACTGGGCTGTCCCCACAGGGGTGGCTGGAGATGCGTCATGGGATGAGGTGGTGGTGAACCCCAGGTTTCGTTACCCAGATGCAGCCGGGTCTTCATCCACCCCTGGCAGTGGGGGTGGGGAAAGTGTCCCCCCCAACCTCAGCCCTAGGATGGGGCGCAGCCCTGAACCCCCATGGAACTCGCTCCCCGGGGCCCATGGAGCATCCCTCCCCCTGCACCAGGTGGAGCGGCTGGGATGAGGGAAAAGCAGTTAGCAAAGCTCTTCCCGGCACTGGGAGCACTGGTGGTACTGGGAAGGGAGCGGAGGGGGGCGGGGGCTGCTCGCTTTTCCCTTCATCCCCTGGGGAGCGGAGCCAGGGAGGGGAAAAGCAGCGAGGGCGGGGGTCACCCCGGCAGAGGATCAGTGGAGGGAGCAGCAGGAGACAAAGTGCTTGTCCCTGCCGCCGAGCATCCTCGCTCGGCGTCTGAGCGCCCCACAAACCCACAGCACCCCAAAATCACCCCTCGGTTTTGTGAGCCCCCCCCCCCCATCCCCAGCGGGACCCGGTGCGATGCTCTCGGCGGGAGGAAGGGACCGGCCGGGGTGGGGGATGCTCCCCTCTCCGCATCCGAGCTGGGAGGGGGGTGGGGGGACAGCAGTACCGTGACCTCCCCCCCCCCGCCCGGGGTGCTCTGCCCATCCCTGTCCCCTACTCACCTCCAGAGCCTCTCAGAGGGGGAAACTGAGGCACAGCCTAGGGGTGGGGAAGAACCCGGAGCTGCTCGCAGCCGGGCGAGGGCGAGCAGGAAACGGGCTCGGGCTCCGGCTCTGCAAGCAGCTGCCGGCTGGTCCTCCCCTCCCCCCTTCTCCTCCCCTCCCCTCCCCCACGGCCGAGGGGACCCAGGCGTCCCGGCTGCTGGAAGGCGGTGCTGGGGGCAGCCCCGTCTCCTGCCGGGGGCGGGGTGGGGTGTGATGGGGACGGCCCCAGGGTGCTCCTGCTTTGTGCCGTTGTAAACACAGCCGCAATTGGGTTTTTTGGAGTGCCGGAGGCTGAACCCCTCTATCACCACCCCACCCACGAGTGGCAACCTGGCCCTGCCCTCCCCACGCTGTGCCGGAGGCTCGGAGCGGGGATGGACAGACAGCCCCGGCTGTTGGGTTAATTTTGGGGTGAGAAAGCAGTCTTTTCGCACGGCAAACGACAAGAACCCGGTGATGAAACCAAACCGCTCTGCTTTCCGCTCCGGCAGCTGCACCGCACTTCTCCCCCCTCCCCCCCCCCCAGCCAGAAATAGAGGCCAGGAGGGAGCTGCAGGCAGGGGGGGGGACACCCGTTCAGTGTCCCCTCTCGACCCCCACCAGTGACCCAGCCCCCCATAGCCCTCGTGGAAACTTGGGGGGATGCTGTTTCCAGCTGGGGGCCCTGGGTGAGAACGCCCCCAGTGGGGTGAGGGTACCTTGGGGTGGAGGATGGAGCCGCCGGGGTCACCGAAGGTCGCTCCTGGCCAGATGCTTTTCCGTGTTTCGGGGTGGCAGCGTCCTCGGGGTGCTGCTGGACCCTTGCCACATGCCGGGCAGGATGTCACGGCAAAGGGGCTCGCGGGTTGGTGACACACCGGGACGACCTGCCCCAGGGCTTGGGACCGTGACTCAGGGACACGGGGCAAGCTGGGACACGGGGCGGGGGTTACGTCGGCCAGTGAGTCACCCACGGCACGACCGGACACCGCAGCCAGCACCTCCATCCCTGGGCCCCTTCCCAAGGAGCCCGATGCCAAACCTCCCACTGCAGATCCCTCCTCCAGCGCCTTACAAACCCTCACACCCCGCCCCTTCCCCCCCCCTCCCACGCAGCCCCTGGCAGAGCTGCTGGGAGGGGGCACAGGGAAGCCCACCCGCGTTTTGGGACCGCGGGAGCCCCGGGCCGGACGTGGAAACTGGGCGTCTGCGCCAAAGCGGAGCGGTCGGAAACAGCTCCCTCTGTGAGCTCTGTGCGGTGCCATGGGAAAGGCTGAAGAGGGAGCAGCTCCCTCCAGACGCAGCTCCAGCCCCAGGCAGCATCTTAATCACTGGGACAGGGGGATGTGGTGTGGTGGAGGGAGCCCGGCCAGCACCCTGGGACACGTCTCCAACACAAATCTGGAAACCTGGGCACCCAGTCTCCATCCCCAGCGCATGGGGATGTGCGGTGGCAGCCTGAGGTGTGCCAAGAGAACGGGCAAACTCATAGCACTGATGACCACTGCAGCTCTCTGGGCCCCGTGGCTCCAGCCAAACCTCAGCTCCCAGCACAGGATGGTCCCTTCAACGCCTGGTCCAGCATGACAAAGCCCCCATTTTTCCTGCAGTTTTATTTCTCTAAGGGTTTTTGGTGATTTATGGTGCGGGGAAGGAGGTGTGAGGGGCAGTGGGTGCCTCCCAGCTGCCTCCCTGGCCCTGCTGCCCACTGCAGCTAGGCCTTGGGGGATGCTGCAGGTTGCAGCCGCTGCAGCTCGAGGATACGGACGAGGAGGAGGAAGCCAATGCTCAGGAGGAGCAGCCAGAAGAAAACCCAGTAGTGGTGTGGGAGGAAGAGCCAGGGACGCCACAGCTCCACCAGGGAGCCCTTGGACCTGGGGAGAAGGGCACCACAGACACCTGTCAGCCAGAGGAGGAGAGAAAATCCCACCTCCACCCCCTGAAGATGAGGAAGGTGTCTATCTCAACCCCAAAGCTCACCGGCCCTTTTGCAGACCCAAATGGAACTACTGAGGGAGGGCACAGGTGAGACACAATATGTAGGGGAAACTGGGACAGCCAAGCAACACCCATGCCCTCCATCCCCCTATCCCCAGCCCATTTCCCAGGTGGGACCACCAGAGAGACCAGCAGCTCCGGGGGGATGCTGGGCACACAGAGGGCACTGCTCACATCAGCCCAATCTGCTCCGGCTCCTCATCCCCTGTACTTGAGCCTCTGCCATCCACCGCGGCCGCTGTCTCTCCAGTCACGTCACTGCCCTGGCTCTGTGGCTCCAGCTCACTCCTGGGGTGAGAGAGGAGGGGGTGCTGTACCCTGTGGGGCAGGGGCAGCTGGCGTCATGGCACCCCCACCCCCTGGCATGGTTACCTCTGGGTGCTGGGCATGAGCTGGGCCCCCTCCCTCTCTGGCTCACCAGTTGGGGCTGCTCGGCTCTCAGAGCTAGCACCTGGCTGGGCACCAAAGGTGGGAGCATCAGTGGGGACCCAGCCCCCCCAGTAGCACTGGGGATGCAGGTCTGCCAGCTGGACAGACAGCTCCTGTCTGTCCATCTGTCTCCCCCCCCACACTCATCCTTACCAAGAGCTGCTTGGGGATGACAGCGATGCTGACTCTGCGGCGAGCAGACCCCTGCAAGGGAGGGGCTGGAGGTGAGCACCACGGCGGCTGCCTCCCCGTGCTCCCCATCCCCTTCCCTCCCCATCGCCTCCCCAGCGCAGGCAAGGGACACCGAGGAGGAGGAGGAGGGACGCTGCCAGCCTCCCGCCGGCTCTGGCACTACGGGGAGAAGCCAAAGAGCTGGTGAGATGGGGGGAAGGTCAAAGCAGAGAGGTTTGCCCCTGTCCTTACTGCTCCAAGCCATGCTGGGGGGGCTGCCTAACCCCCTCCCCGAGCGCTCCCCTACCTCTTGAGCTGTAGGGAAATCAGTGCTGAATTCGAGCTGGTGCTAGAGAACGGCCAAGCCTGTTGCTCTTGTGCCATGACCCTGCAATGCAGAGGGACCTGCCTGAGATCTCCTGGACAAACAGCGCCCAATCCTGGGCATCCTGACTCCCCAACCCCGGGCACCCCAATGCCCTGCAGCTCTCCAAGGCCATCCCTACACTTTGCCCTGTCCCCAGTGTTTCTAGGAGACCTTGCCTGCAGCAAGCAGCTGGCTGGAGTGGCATCGCCCAGGGACTAGCAGGTGCGTGGGGACAGCCAGTGAGGGACAGTGGCAGGACACATGGGGAGGTGGTGGCTCTGTGGGCCACTGAACTGGGACCAGTTACCTGCTGGAAGGTTCGCATCAGGGGATGAGGCCTCAGCCGCGGCTCCGTGTCATCTAGGAACAAAGAGAAGCAGCCTGCCATCACACCCAAAAATTCAGATGGGGCTCACACACAGATGGCTGCTGACCCCCCCCTCCCATGAAGAGCTGTCCCAGCCCCGTGCTCCATACTTGGCACAAGTCACAGGGCCACCTCGGTGGGGGGACCCTGCTGGCATGCTGTGACGGCGTGTGTGGGGTTTGGCATCCGGGGACAGAGCATTCTTGACGTGGCCCCTGCCCCCCATTCCCAGCTGGGACGAGGGCTCTGGCCACCAGCACCTGCTCCCACGCCGCGGCTGCTCTTACCCCTGCATCCGTCATCGGGTCCCAGCTGTCACCCACCCCTGGGACCCCAGCACCGTGCCACCAGTTTTGTGGCATGGAGAACACACTGACCCCCTCCAAGGGAGAATTTGGGACCAACCCAGTGCAGGCCCCATGGCAGAGCCCACCTCACCCTGGGTCTCTGCCAGCTGCCGGTTACGGGAGTTTTGCTGGATCAGGCGCTTCATCTCCTCCAGCTCCGCGTGCTCCCGCATGTGGTGCCGCTTCAGGTTCTCCACGTGCTGGACCATCACCTCTGCTGCTCGGCTCATCCGGGCTTCCTGCAGCCAGGGAGAATTGGGGAAGGGGGTGTCAATCCTCCCCAACCCCCATGTCCTGGTCCCTAAGGACCTGGGTCCCTGCCAGCCCCTCACTGCATCCCACAGTGCGTAAATGCCCCTCAACAACAGGCAGATCCCTCACACCCTGGTACATACAAACATGATGTCAACACCACAAGGAATTGGGGACAAACCCCAGGAAACCCAGGCACAGCACCCTCCACCCCTCCTGCCCCCTGTGGGGCCCCCCTGAGCGATGCCCAAACCTGATGCACAGCCCCCAGCTTCTCTGCAGCACTGGTTGCCCGCTCGACAGCAGCTGCCAGCACAGTCAGGCTGCGCTGCAGCTGCTCCAGCATCTCCTTGCAGCCCACATCAGAGCAGGATGGGCCCAGCCTCTGCGGAGGAAGAGGATGGAGCTGCTAGAAGCAGGACTTCAAGTTGTCCAAACCCCTCTGTGGCTGGATGTCCCCAGCAGATGCCAACCTGCCCCCATGGTGCCCACCTACCTCCAGGGCAGCCCGGCACTGCCCCAGCTCCTCCTGGATGTTTTCCTCTGCCGCGTCCCGTGCCCGTTTCTCCACCTGCACCCGCTGCCGCAGGGTGAACATATCGCAGCGAAAGGCCAGGGCCAGGTGGGCAAAGGCTGCCTGCAGCGTGGGAGGGTGAGAGGTGGGGGACAGGGCGGAGGGGAAGACATGAGGACCGCCCCCCTGCTGCGGTCCCCCAGGCACACAGCCCGACCCTCCCACTCCACACGCCACTGAGCAGCCTGTGCTAAGGATAACCAGCACTCGCCTTGCCCCCAGCACCCATTGGGATGCTGCACACTGGGTTGTCCCTCTGTCCCATGAGACACCAGCCTGACCAAGACACATCCCCCAGGATGCCAATAATGTGTGGAAACCCCAAACCCTCCTGGCAGGAGCATGTGCTGGGCAGACACCAGCATCTTGCTGCAGGTCCCTGCTCACAGCAGAGCCTGACTCAGCCCTGGCGTGACCTTTGGACCCCGAGAGTGACCTTTGACCTCTGACCTCCGAAACATGGTCTTTGACCTTTGACACCGAGCGTGACCTTTGGACTATGAATGTTACCTTTGACCCCCCCTGAACGTGACCTTTGACCTTCAAATGCGACCTTTGAGCCGATCATGACCTTTGAACCTCTGAATGTGACCTTTGACCTTTGACATTTGAATGTGACCTTTGACCCAGAACTTGTCCTTTGCCCTTTGAACATGACCTTTGACCCCGAGTGTGACCGCTTACCCCGAACATGACCTTTGACCCCGAATGCAACCGTTGACCCCGAACGTGACCTTTGACCTCTTGACCTCGAGAGCGACCTTTGACCCCGGGCGTGACCTTCAACCCCAAGCTTGACATTTGACCGTTTGGTCCCAAACTTGACCTTTTACCCCAGACTTGACCTTTGCCCTCTGAATGTGACCTTCGACCCTGTGACATTTGACCTTTGACCACCGAGCACTGTCTTTGACCTTTTGACCTTTGATCTCAATATTAGATATCTGACTCATGACCTTTGACCTTTGATTGTGACCTCTGACCTTTGGTCACATGACCTTCAGTCTCTGATCGTGACCTTTCCCCCCTGACCCCCAATGACCTTTGCCCCCTGACCCCATGTCCTTTGCCCCCAGGGAGGTGAGCTCGGTGCCCCACGGGGCGGGGTGAGGGGCGGAGTCACAGGGGGCGGGGGAATAGGGGTGGGGTCATGGGGGTGGGGTTAAGCGGAAGGGGTGGGGCCACAGGGGGTGGGTGGAGATAATCATAGGGATGGGGCCAGGGGGTGGGGCCAATTGCAGGGGGTGGTGCTAATGGAGGGGTGGAGCCACCCACAGGGGGCGGGGCCAGCTCGTGGAGCCAATCACAAAGAGGTGGGACCAGGGGGGTGGAGCCAGTCAAGGGGCGGGGCCAAGGGGGTGGGTCACTCCCAGGGGGCAGGGCCTGGTCAGGGTGACCCCTGACCCCAGGGGGGACACGGCGCTGCTCTGGGTGGACGCAGGTGGCCGGGAGCTGCAGCGGCTCCGCCTGGACCCGGCCGCATTCTGCGCCTGGAGCCGCCCCGGCAACACCATGGTAACAGCCCCCAGTACCCCCCAGTGCCCCCCAGTGGCCTCCCAGCACCTCCCCCGTGCCCCCAGTTATCCCAGTTCCCTCAGTTTCCCCCAGTTATCCCAGTCCCCCCAGTGCCGACAGTCCCTCCCAGTTCCCCCCAGCGCCTATTGGTGAGGCATCCACAATCTCCCCAGCTCAGGGTGCTCTGGGTGAGCTACAGAGCCTGTTGTGGGATCACTGGGAGTGCAGTGCACGGGCTCAGCTTGCTGAGGAAATGCAGCTGCCTCCCAGTGCCAGCAGCATCCCCGGGAAAAGGATCTGTGAGGTGGCTGCCAGGGGACTGCGGTGCCTGGAGGTGGGCCAGGAGCTGGACATAGCCCCAGAGATGGGAGCCAGTGAGGTGTCTCTGTCATTCTGTCCCTCTGTCCCCCTTCCCCAGCCCACCTCTGGTCCCGTGCAGCCCTCACCTCAATGTCCTGCTCTGTCAAAGCCACTCTGCAGAAAGAGAAGTGCTGTCAGGGGCAGAGGCACCACAGGGACTGCACCCTGAAAACACCCTTGGGTCTGCTCCCATGGGTGCCAGCCACCAGCAGAAGGGGGGACACGAGGGCCCCTTGCCTGGAAAGGGCTCTTGCCTGGAGAGCCCAGTCCCTGGATGACGGGGTGCCCTGGGAACCCCCTGTCCTGAAGGGATGTGGGAGTTTGCTGGGCTTACCTGTGCAAGCCCAGTCTCTCCAGCACTGGGAGCTCACTGGGGAAACCCAGCAGTGGCTCCTCCGGGGTGTCAGCATCTGCAGGGATGCAGTAAAGCACAGGAGAGACCATGCATGATAGCTTTTGCTTGGCCCTTCCTCCTCCCTCTTCCAGCAGGCATGGGATCACCCCAAAACCTTTCCCCCAGCATCAGGGGGCTTCAGATCCGTCCGTCCCCCACCCCCATCCAATTCCTCTTCCCCACATCCCCCCCCTCAAGGGAGTGAACCCCATCAGGCCATGCTGCTCCCCTGCTCACCCCCAGCTACTTCAAGCCTCCCCCCCTAAGAGGAGCTGGGGCATGGGAGGAGGACTCACCCACCTTCCTCTGTCCCATCACTGTCCCTGCTGCGCACAGCCAGCTCCTGGCTGTCTGTGCTGGACACCTGGGGGTACAAGGGTGCTGTCAGAGCAAACTCCCTCCCCTCTTCCTCCCCAGTACCGGATAGCATCCCGAAAAGAGCAGCACTGAGAGGCTGAGGGTCTGACAGAGCCTGAGGGGTCCAGGGGGGTCCATCCCCCCCCAACCTGTTGAGCTCCCTCTCACCTCTCCAACCTGCTCCATGGTCTGCTCACTCCCAGCCAAAACCCCATCTGGGTGTCCCTGGGGACTGCTCATCCTCCCTGGGGAAACAAAGGGCATCAAGAGCCGGGCATCAGCATCCCCTCCGCAGCCTGGCATTGCCTTGAGGGAGACACACCCCCAAAAAACCCCACTGCTGGCATTTCTGCAGCCTGCAGGTTCCCAGGGCACAGGGGCTGGCAGGTGCCTCCCCCACCCCCCAAAATACTCCTGTGGGGTTAAGGGAGCTGCAGCTCCCAGGCTGGGCCAGGGCAGGGCTAGGAGGACAAGGGGGCTGGTGCAGTGGGTGGTCCCCTTGCAGAGTGGGCACAGGGCATGGGGTTGGGGCCCCTGGGCTGGAAGAGGTGTGGGGCTGCAGACAGGTGCTGCCAGGGGACACCCTCCCGCTGGACCAGTGCAATGCTGCTCAGGGGTTGGAGGGTGACAAGACCACCCCTCTCCCCACCCCATCACCCTACTGGGCTGCCCTTACCTTCATCCGGAGACACGGGGAGCCCGGCCAGCTCTGCCTGCTGCTCCCTGGGGAGAGAAGCCTGGATAAACCCCAAAGAAACTCCGGCAGCAGAGGCAGCATCCCACCCCCTCCACCCTCCCCCAGCCATCACAGCATCCCTGTGGATGCTGCTCAGGGCCTGGGTCCTTTCCAAGCATCCTCTGCAGCCCTCTCCGTCCCTGTCCCCACTCTCTCCCTGGCAGCAGCCCCCTCCGCAGAGCTACCACCGAGGAGCCTGCTGAAGCTGCTTCCAGCCAGCAATGAGTCACCAGCCCACGGCTCTGCTTCTCCTTAGCACATTTATTAGCTCACTTATTTATTTATTTATTTATTTTGGTGGTGATGCCCCAGCTGCCAAGAGGCCCTTGCTGTGAGCCAACCCCTTTCCCAGGCACCACCACAAACCTGGGCTGGTGGCACAGCCTGGGTACCATCTCACATCATTGCCACAGGGCCTTGGCATGTGCTCCTGACCCCCCCAAAAAACTGCACCAGGATGGCCTCAGCACCCCAAAACCCTATCCTAGGGGCTAGGAATTCCAGCAGCTCTGTGTAGCATCCCTGTTCACTGAGGATGCTGAAGCACACCTGGAATGGTAGGTCAGCTCTGCATAGAGGCATCGGGGCTGCTTGTGGCCTCATGCTGGAGCTCAGCACCCAGCCAAGAAAGGGTTTGAACCCCCAAGTTTTACTCCTGGCTTGGAAAAGCTTTATTGGAGCCCTTTCCCCTCTCCTCCCTGCAAACTTAGGGATTGTTCCCTAGGAGCAGTGACTGCAGGAGAAGGTGCCGCTGTGCTGAAGCAATGGTGATGCTCCAACCAGCATCCCCCCTCGACTGGCACCACTCTCCTTATCCCATCCTTCCCAGCACCCTGGGAGCTGGTGGGGGGGTGACCCCTTTGTGTACATACCTCCCAGGTGAGGGGCTGGGTTGGCGGTTCATCCTCTGGCGCTGCCGCCTTCGGCGCCCCTGTGAGACCCCCTGCACCTCCTCATCCCCCTCTCCCAGCGGGGTCCTCGCGGGCGGCTTCATTTAAAGAGCAGCAGAGGCTCCAGGACCAGCACACCTATCACGAGACACACCGTGTTACCCACGTGCAGATGGGAGAACGCCTCTAAACGTGGTATTTTTAAAGCATTTTCTCACCCAGCAGGAGCTCCCAGCTCCTCTGCTCAGCGTGGATGGAGCTGTGGGAAAAGGAGGTGGGAAGGCCCGCTGCGATTCAGGATGCTGCTGGGATTGCAGTGGGCATGGCGCAAGGAGAACGAGGGGTTTAGTACAAGCCCTGTTTCTGGGTGATGCTGAGGATGGACTAGCCCCACTCACTGACCTGCTTCCCTCCGGTGGGGTGATCCTTGTGTCCCTGGAAGCAGTGAGCCCCCCGAGCATCCCCCTGGAAGCCTGAGCCCCTGAGCATCCCTTCCCTGCCACACTGCCTCCAAGATAGAGAAATCTGAAGAGATTTTCCCCAGTTCAGGGGAGCTTGGACACCTCATTCGAGCTGTTTTGCAATCCTTAAAAATCTGAGAGAGCCAGCACTGAGCCCAGAGAGCCCCTCTCCCATCCCAGGATGCATCTCCTCGGGGGTTGTGCCCACAGACACACAGGTATGTGGCTAAAGGAGATTTTAAATCATTTTTTTAGCCAGGACATGAAATGCAGGAGAGATTTAAGGGGGCTGGTTGAAGCCTCACACGCCTATGTGAGCTCAGGGACCCCAGCAGCAAGGGGGGACCCATCACCCATCTCCCAGAGTCTGCTCAGCCCTGATGGAGGTGCCAAAACAAGCCCGTTTCATACCCACACATGGGGAATCATCCCCAACACTTTCTGCCCAGGGGCCTGGGAGCCCCAGCAGTAGAGATCAGCCAAACTCATCACCCCAGTGAGCATCCGAGTTTTCCCAAGGGCAAAGCTGCAGAGTGCTTGCTCCATCCCAGCCAGAGCAGAAGCCCAGACGCCCTTACAGACAACCTCTCCTTATCTCAGCTGTCACAGAAGGAAATAGAGACAAGCAGCTGCACTGCTTCAACGTGGCACAAACAAACCCCCCCCTCAGCCCTCCCTGGGGAAGCCGGACCCAGCGCTTCCGCCAAGCGCTGCCCGGGTCGTTACCTGCCCGAACGTCCCTCAAGCAGCAGAAGGCAGAGATGCTGGGGGCAGCCAGCTCAGACCCGGTGCTGTCAGGTCTCCAGCAGACCCAGGAGAAAGGGGGGTTCAGGGGACACGGCGAGGCGGGATGATGGTGGGTCGAGGGGTGCCAGGGCCCCACACAGTGCCAGATGCCAGCGGTGGATTCTCTCCGGAGG
The DNA here is from genome assembly GCA_022605575.1 of Laterallus jamaicensis coturniculus. Lineage (NCBI taxonomy): Eukaryota > Metazoa > Chordata > Aves > Gruiformes > Rallidae > Laterallus > Laterallus jamaicensis. The sequence goes on from JAKCOX010000038.1 coordinate 4,250,242, forward strand.
GGAGAGCGGCTGCATCTGCAGCAGCAGGAGCTGCCAGGGAAGAGCTGGAGGCAAGAAGGCCTTTAAAGGACATGCATGGAGCGGCTGGGAGCTCCCTGTGCTGAGCCCGGGGCGGGCTGAGCGGTTCTTGCAGGTGGCTGGGTGACCACAGCTTTACAGCACGGGGTTGGGTCCTGCACCTGTGTTTTGGGAGGTGAGAGCTGGTACCCGCAGCTGGGAGAGAGCACAACTGCTACCTCTGCGCCCTAGGGGAGTGGAGCAGACCTGAGGCTCAGCATCTCCCCCCAAGCAGCAGGCTCAGGGCAGGGTGGTGGCACTCAGGACCTCCACTGAGACCAGGGATCCCCCCCCTCCACCTTCATGGGGGGGGCTGGGCACAACACCTAAAGCAGGATGGGAAGCGTCATGTTTGATGATACAGGGAAGCTGCTCTGCCCAGGACCCCCATTGCCCCTGCCCCTCTCAGCAGCCCCACTTTCCCCATCACCCTTACTGCCCCTGCCCCAGCCCTTTGCTCAAATCCATCACATCCCCTAAAGCTGCTTTCTTCCCCTAATGAGCTTACATGCAGCCAGGCTCAATGCTCAGCACGACGAAGCTCCAGGCTGTGGGCTGGCAGATGCTGTTACCCCCCCTTATCCCTGGCCTGAGGACCCTGATGTACCATGAGGAAGGAGGCAGGTCCTTGGGGTCTGCAAATCTCCTAAGCTGCTTCTCACCTGCGAGGAGCACAGGATGCGGCCCCAGGGCCAGGGAACAGCCAGGGAGAGCTGAGGGAGCCTGTTTGCAGCTTTGCAGGAGAAGCTGTGCTGTACCACAGTGGGATGTGGCTTTTGAAAATAGCCATCGAGTGATAGTCCCCACCAGCTCAGCATTTCAAGTGTCCTTGAAGCTTCAGGGATGGGTTTTCTGGCAAACAGCTCCTGCTTGGACCTCACCCAAAAGCAGAGCTGCTGCAAGGCCATGAATTGGCTTAGGGGAAGGCTAACCAAAAATCCCCATGCTGTCTTCCCCATAACACATATACCTAGCAGCACTAGCAGTGGTGTGCATGATTAGCACCAATTAATGATGATTAGCACATCCTAAGTTCACGCTGATGGCACTAGGACGACGTGGGACCTGCTGCCTGTGTCACCTGCCTCATATTGTTATATATCCCCTGCCTTTGGTTAGGGTGTCGCCCCTGGGATTTCCTTTTCCCCCCACCCCAGACCCCTAAGGCTGCTGCCCCTTCCCAAGAGTTCCCAGGAGCAAGGGCTGGCTCCTCAGGCTTCTTTCCAGGGAAAGATTTGCTGAGACTCTTGTCCTGAAGTGAGCAGAGGTTGCCTGGTTCAAACCCCAGAAGGATGCTCAGGGCTTGCAGGGGCAGCAGGATGCATCCCACAGGTGGGATACACCCCCCCCTTGTGTACCCACACCCATGGGCTGCGCAGCAGCAATAACCCCTGGCAGTCCAATCTCTGGGTGCTCATCTCAGAAAGAAGAGAAGAGATGGGGGGGTGAAATACCCTTCCTTTGTGCTGAGATTCAGAGGATGGAGCTCAGCATCTGAGCACTGTGATACCATTCCCCTCCTTAAGGGCCCTCCACACAGCACATGAGGGTCTGCTTTGGCACAGGGAGTCTGAACTATGTATCTTATTGCCATGTGCTGTTCTTAGCCAAGCACAAGCTCCCTCCCACCCAGACAAAGCCCACAGCCATAGCAGGATGTGGCAGTAAAAGCACCTTCCCATCACGATATAGGGCAGACAGAGGGTACCAAACCAGCTGCCCCCAAGGATGTAGCTCAGAGGATGAGGGCATTGGGATGCTTTGCCATCAACCCCCTGGTCCTGCTGGCCCTGTCCCCACAGAGCACCTGCTTCCTCCCAAAAGCAGCAGCCTGGCATGGGGCAGGGGGCACTTGGGGCTCTGTAACCTCTGCTCAAGTGTCCTGGCTGCAGAAAAGCTGCACTGTGGGAGGGATTGACCTCAGCACATCACTTCCCCCCCCACCCCCTACCCCAGAACAGAACATCTCTGCTCCAAACCTCTGCTATTCCCTCCCCATCTGCTGAGGGGTTCCATGAGAGTCAACACTGCCTCTTCACAAACCACCCAGGTTCAAAGAGCCCCTGGGGGTGTTTACTGCAAGCCCCCAAGGTTGGGGGGTTGGGTTATTTTAAATTCAGTCTCATTTGTAACCCAGGAGCCCTGTGATTACCATCTAGGGATCACAGGGTCTCAAACACGCCAAAGCAGCCCAGCTCCCCACGCACAGACCTGCTCCGGGGGATGAACAAGACCCCTCTCAGGAGACCCCTGGCTCTGCCCCTCGTGTCTCCTTCCAGCGATGCAGCAGCCTAAGGTGATGGCAGCTTCCCAGGGCCAGACCTGAAGCTCAGATCACAGAGACCCTGGTCACCTGGATTATCCACTTCTTGGAGTAAAGCTGCTCAGACCAACGCTGGCAGCTACTGCTGATGAGGCAAACGTGATTTATTAGGTCTGTGCAGGGGTCCCAGCCCTGGGACAAGCAGAAAAGCAACACCCCAAACCCTCTAGCAAATCCCTCTCCACACAGCCCTGGTCTGCCCAGCTGAGAGGGACCTGGCAGCTACCAGGGAAACATGATTCCCTTTTAATTAAAAGGTTATTAGGGGAAAAAAAACACCCAACATCCAAACAAACCCAACCTACCCCCCAAATAGGCAAGGAGAGGAGGTTTTTTGCTTCCCCTAGTACAGTTTAAAATTCCAAGATGAAAAAGAGATGACCACTGATGCTGAGCCTCCCCCCAAGCAGCTCAGCCCCACACCTGGGTGTCACCACCACCAGATTTTGATGCAGAACCCCATCAGGCATCACGTGTGGGTGATTAATGCTGTTAGCTCCATGGAGAAGCAGGGTGACTCCATCAACTCATCACAGGATGGATCCACACTATTTTTAGGAAAGCAGATGAGGTTTAAGGCTTTTCCAACGTGATGTGGCAGGGACTGAGGTGGTTCAGCTCCAGCATGGCTCTGATGTTGGGCATTTAGCATCCATGGATGCAGCAGTCACACACCTCTGTGGCTCAAAGGTGTTTGGTTCTCTGCCACCCAGCCAAGGTGCTGCTTGAGGAACAGGGAAAGCATCTTGCCTGGCAGCTGGCTGAACGTCACCATCGGAGGGTGAGGAGGCAGCAGAGCAGACAGATAACTCACACCATCACCTAACATTAATTCCCTTAAAAAACCCCCTCTCAGCCCAAACTGGTGTTCCCCTCCTGACTGCAGAGAAGGACAATCTCAACCAACAGAGGAAGCAGAGAAGAAACCACTGCCAACAATACTAGAGTATACTGGCTGATAAGCACATTGCTTTCTACACACAGCCTGGGAAAGCTCCAAGAGCTCAGTTCACAAACACTGCTGATGAACCAGGACAAGGACAAACCCAGGCTGCTCCTGGATGGGGTTCTGCTGATGGTTTATGTCCCATTCACCACTTGCACTGTTCAGGGTGGATTTTTAAAGTTCTTGAGAGGGTAAAGAGCAGCCCAAAGTGAAGTTTGCTGCCTGGGTGTTACTCATCATCCCACAAACAAGCAATCTTCCCCCCAGTATGTCCAGCATCTCCAGGGTTTGCTTCCAATTCTCCTGAACCGACTGTTATCTCACACATGTGACCCAGAGGAATCCCTGGAACATAAGCTCCAGCCAAGAGTAGAAACAGAGCTGAAGTGTCTTTCCACAAGCTGCTGTAACACTTCCCAGCAGAATAGGGAAGCCCCCTTGCAGTTTGCAATGCTCATCCCTGCTTGGCTTCCACTCCTTGGGGAAAACCACATAGGCTGGCCCAACACTCCCAGTATCTCCAGCTGAGTTGAAAGTGCAAGCTGCATAGCAGCCAAGAACAGCCTGTCAAAGTGAGACCATCGCCTAAGGAAACCAGCAAGCAGTTACAAAACCAAGCACCCCAGCACACCACAGCCAGGAGACCTTGAACCCATGGCCAGGAGAACCTTTGAGCCTAGTCTAGAGGGATGCCTGGACTTCCCCATGGCACACACATTCCTCCAGTTCTTCTTCTTCAGTGAAGACACCAGGAAACTCCCAACCAGGTGGTTTTTTTGGAGATGAATTTGTCTTTGGTCATCTTCATGGAGTCAGAGCACTCAGGGACAAAGACACCAAGGTCACTTGCTAGAAGCTTCACAGGGAAGCCATGCAGACCGCAGGCTGCTACCTAATAAAGCCACATGAGCAGGCTCAGACCTTGATGGTCAGGGCACAACTTCTATTTATGTCATATTTTGGGCAGCCCTACAATAACTTCAATATACTCAGCCACTAACTGGTATGCAAATACATCAACAATTTGGCTCCCTGGAGGTTTCTTTCCTCCAGCTAATGTAGACTTTGAAGCCTCATCAGGCTGCTGTCACCTAAAATAACTCCAGAGGTTCCTATTCTAAAGGAACCCGTGCTCTGAAGTAGGGAGCGATGCTCATACCCCCCCTGAGAGTTTAATTCCTCTGGCTGGGTTTAACATTAATGAGCAAACACAAAGCAGTGACACATCACACCTACATGGTTTAATCCCTCTTCTCCCTTTGGAGATGTAAATGTTTATGAGTTTCTAAACAGTGTCTGAAGTACACGATGCTTCAAAGCCTGAGAGCTCCAGCACTACCCCCCTCAGAGTCCATCTGCTCCCATCCCTCATCTTTCCAGCCCTCTTGACCAGACCCTGCCCAGATGAGGTTTCCAATGAATGGGTGTTTTCAAGGATTTAAGAGAGAAATTTGGGAAGAGCCAGGCTCAGAAACATTTTCATTAGTCTATCTCTCAACACCTCACAGGGGGAAGTGGTGTTGTAGCCCCATGGAAAAGCAGAAGTGTGACACACAGAGAGAGGCAGATTTAAAGAACATTCAAATTTACCAGTTCTTCATCTAAACTCCCCCACTCCTGCATCCTGAGCCGTGCAAACTCCAGACCAGATAAATAACCCTGCTGCATCACCCAGAAATCAGCTGAGCTGGTGGTTGGAGAGGATTACGTGCACCAAACATCCTTCAGCCACCAAGATACACATCAGGACAGCCAATTAAGTCTAGCCCTGAATTGCCATTTTCAGACAGCTAATTAAGCCTAGCCCAGAATTACCATCTTCAAAGAGCCTCAGATGAGTTACAGCTTGATTCCTCAATGAGCTAAGGGCATCAAGAACTAATGACCTATGAGCCAAGGGCAGCAAGAGCTAATGACCTGCCAGCTCCGTACACTATTGCCCATCCCAACACTTGAAGTAGGAAGGGCTGGGATTAAAACAAACCCTATCAGGCTGCCAGAGAGAGGGAGGGGAGGGAGATCTGCCAGCTCTGGGAAGACCTGAGCCCACAGAGGAACAACATCTGGAGTGTGGCAAAGCACCCCCAGGCTCTGAGGTGTCCCACAAAAAGACCAGACACAGAGATGAGTGGAAATATATTCATTATTTAACAAAGATAACCCTCATCATCAAGCCTTGGGGTGTGTGTGGGGCTGGGATGGTGTTGTCCAGTGACAGGATGGCTGAGCACAAGGTGTTGGGCACGGTGTGCTGCGGCCTGCACAGGCTGGGCCTCCAGCGAGCGACCAGGCCGCAGCTACCAACACATAAGGAGCATCCACTGCCCGGTGGGTCCCTCTGGGCTCACCTGCATGGAGGAGGGAGAAGTAGTCAGAAAGAGGGAACCCCCCCACCAAGATGGTTTTTCAAGGCTCTTGGTGGCTCCCCACCACATGGGACAGACTGGGAGCCCCCTGCCAGCCCCCTCGTGAGAGGGGCAGCATCCCTGAGGTCACAGTATCCATCTCAGCTGGCTCCTTCCAGCACAGCCTGCAATGACTTCTTCAGAGCAGCACCACTCTGATCCAGAGCCGCAGCCAGACGGCTCCGGTGGGCTGGGGTGACCTGGGACAGAGAGGAGAGAGATGTTCAGAGAGGAGCAGTGCCAGGAGCCCACCCCAGACCCCTAGGCTAGGTCAGGGGTCAGCTGCAGCCCCCCAGGAGCCAAGCACACCCTCACTCACCTGGCTTTGGTACAAGATGAGCACGGATGTCACCAGCTTGGCATAGTTCAGCGATGTGGAGAAGGCTGGAGCCTGCTGGCACAAAGTCAGGACCAGGTGGTCGAAGAGCTCAGGGGGCAGCACCTCCTGGAAGAGAGTCCCAAGCTGGGAGGAGAGCTGCTCCTTGCTGGAGCCAGCATGGAAGCCCGGGGAGACAAGTGCCCTCACCTGCCGCCCCAGCACAGCCTGCATCACTGACAGGAGCTCCTCAGACAGGGACAACTCTAGGACCTGGCTACAGAGGATGGTGAAGAGGAGACACAGCCTCACTGGTGCTCCTGGGCAGCCAGTGCCAGACAGACCCATTGAGGCAGGCATGAGGGCTGAAGCAGAGCTGCCATCAATGCCACCTCTTACCTGAGGACCAGCCGCACACAGTCGGGCTCCAGGCACTCCTCCACCAGCACACACACCAGCTTGGTCGGCTCCGTGCCTGTGAGAGCAGAGGAGCAACAAGCAAGAGGGAATAGCTTAAAATCCCACCAGGGGAGGTTTAGGTTGGGTATCAGGGAGAATTTCTGCACTGAAAGGGTTGTCAGGCACTGGCACAGGCTGCCCAGGGAGGTGGTGGAGTCACCATCCCGGGAGGGATTTGAAAGGCATGGGGAGGAAGTGCTGAAGGACATGATCTAGAGGTGGGCCAGGCAGGGTTAGGCTGTGGTTGGACTTTAAAGGGCCTCTTCCAACCCAGGCAAATTCTAGAAGGGGAAAGGACCTCCTGAGGCTGCCAGACCTACAGCGATGTGCCCAACCATTCCCAAATCCCCTCACACGGGGTTACCCCTCAGCCAGGACACCCAGAAACCATACTGTGCCCCTTCTACTGCTCAGGTTACTCCACCCCTGCTCAGCTCAACCACAGCAAGGGTTTAACCAGCACCACTCCCTGGGAAACAGAGATTCCTTCTCCCAAGGGAACAGCACTCTGCCCTTGGGGGTTCCCTTCCTGCTGGATGGAGCCCACAGCCCCTCCCTGGCCCCTGTGAGCCCCTCTCCAGCCTCCCCCAGCCCATCTCTGGCTCCCATGAGCCCATCACACCTTCCCCTGGGTCCCGCAGGACTGCAGCCACCAGGACTCTGCAGAAGGGCTGGGAATACTTGGAGCAGAACAAAGCGATGGCAGCCAGGAGGTGACGAGAGGGTGGCTGGGTGAGGGACAGCACCTACAGACAGAAAGGGCATGAGGTGGGGGTGGCAGTGAGGGAAATGGGGCACAGGAAACCTCTGGCCTTGTACTTACTCGCTGGAGGAAGAGCTGCTCTGCCAGGATGGCCGCGCTGGTGTAGCTGAGGTTGGGGGTGAGAGCCAGGAGCCAGCTGCAGAAACACACCAGGAGTGGCTCTGGGCACGTGGAGAGCTGGAGGAAGGAGCACAGCCCCTCGAGCTGGGGATGGAAGAGGGGACAGGGACATTAGGGACAGTGGCAGCCCCTCAGTGGTGCTGTGAGGATGCTGAGGCTGACCTGGCTGGGAGAGCAGTCGTTGAGGACACGCAGCTCCGGCGGGATGCTCGGCTCCGAGTGCTGCAGGGAAACACCTCCCTTGAAGAGTAACACCACAAGATGCAGCTTCAGGGCCTTTCTCTTCCCCTTATGCCACCCACCCTACACCAGATCCCTGCAAGGTGTGGGATGTGCATACCCAGAGGGGCTTTTTTTATTCCCCCCTCCAGCCCACCTCCTCTCCCATCCCCTCCAGCAGCCCAGGAATGTTCAGACCCCTCACCCTGGACTCCTTCTGCAGCAGCATCTTCAGCCTCGGGCCATGAACCTGGGGAAAACGAGGTGAAGGAACATGAGCCAGGCTGCAAAGGCTCCCAGGCTGGAAGGGGAAAGCAAACCCTGACCAGTACCTTGAGAAAGGGTTGGATCTCCACTGCCTGCTCTGCCTGGGAAGTCTTCTCAGGCTTCCCAGAGCTTTCCAACCTGGTTGCATCCCGCTGGGAGCTTTCCAGAGCATCTCCAGCCAGGCTCTGAGCAGACCTGTCCTCTGAAGGCTCCCCAGGCACCTCCTCTTCTACCTCTGCCACATCCCCCCCTCCCTGGGTCTGTGGGGGTTCAAACGCTGCCTCCTCCAGAAGCATCCTCTTCCCAACTCTCTCCTCATCCAGCTCCAGGCTCTCCTCCGACACTTTCTTGCGCTTCCCACCTTGGAGCCCAGACCCAGCCACATTCCCAGCAGCATCAGGCCGTTTACTGAAGCACCAGCTCAATTTTCTTCCCTGTTCTGGTTTGTTCTGGACAAATTTTTGGCACAAACACTCAAGCTGGTGCCTGGCTGCAGGTGAGAAGGGAGCAGAGGGTGGGGAGCACTCCTCTCCCCTCACTCCTGGCTGAATCAGATCCCCCAGTGCCTGTACCCAGGGATCCACATGGGAACCCTGCTCCACAGCCTGGAGCAGCTGGCTGAGGCATCCCTCTGGCACCATGGCTCGCACCACGTGCAGGAGGGAGAAGAGATTCCTCTGGCACACAACGGGGAGCAGCAGCAGCCGAGGCTTGCTAGAAAAGGGGAGAAGAGGGAGAAGTGATGTGTCAGAGCGGATCCCAGAGTCCTTATCACCAACCTGCCCTACAGAGTGAGACCTAAGGGGATGGGGAAAGGAAGAGGGGGGCTGCAAATGCCTTCATCCACCTTTTGCAGATGTGGGATGGAAGGTTGGGGGATCCATGCTACGGTTCTGACCTCACATATGGGTCACTGACAGATCACTGCACTTGGCAGGGGTGGGGGGGGGGAATAGGATGCACAGTGCTATCAGGGCACCCAACACACCAAACCTCCCACCCAAGGCTGAGTTTCACAACCACAACCAACTCACACAGCCAGGGCACCTTCTGGCCCCTCCAGCGTGGGCTCCTCAGCACACAGGGCTGCTGTGAAGCCTGCCCAGGGGAACCCCAGCCCGGGCCCTTCCTGGGCCTGGACCTGCTGCAGCATCTGGAGGGCGGCCAGTGTCCCACCGGGGCCGGAGGCCAGAGCGTGGAGCAGGAGGCGGCAGGGCTTGTCGAAGCTCCGGAGCCAGGGCAGGGCTGGGGGCTCCATCACTGCAGGTGGGGGGTGTTTCGATGCTTATTGAGCCACCTGCAAGAAAGTTAGATGGGGACTTGGATTTTGGGTACAGCGAGAAGGATGTGGGGAGGGTGGGAGCAGCCAGGACCCAGCTCTGGAGCAAACCCCGGGGTCCCCCCTCATGGGGGCTGCCTTTACCTGCACGCAGCAGGATCCGTGGTCATCTCCATCACCCCGGGGTGCAGCAGCGTTACCCAGGGCCGGGGGACTGGGACCCCCTCCGAGCTCTCTAGAACCACCCACAGCCCCCCCCCCCCCAGCCCATCGCTCCCCCGGGGGAGGGGGCCCGAGAAGGACCCCCCCGAGTGCCATCGGCAGCAGTCCCCTCGCCCCACCGCGGCCCCTCCCCTCGGATAAGACCCGTCCCATCACCCCGCCGGCCCGGCCCGTTACCGGTACCGCCCGCCCGGGGCACGCACACACACACTCACCGGGGGAGAGGGGACGGAGGCAGGGATGGGGTGCGGGGGGTGCTGGGGGTGCCGGGGGTGCCCGGGGCGTCCCTTTCCCACCTCCCCCCCTCCCGTCCCCCCCACATGCCGCTTCCGGATCCGCCGCGCTCGGAAAAGCGCGCGCCGTATGCAAATCAGCCCGCATGCAAATTACACGCATTACACAATTAAATCCCTTAAAGCCAAACGCTAGCGCCCTCCGCTCCTCCCCAATAACCTCACACCCCCCCGAAAGGATTAGGTGCCTCCCCCCCCCCCCCCCCCAACAGAGCCCCCAAGCAGCATCACCTTGCACAGCACATTTTATTCAGCTAAAAGCAGTTTAAAACAGCCCCCGCCGCTGCCCTGCCCCAGCCCCACAGACATTAAACCTCCTCCAGCCCTTCACCCTGGCTCCGTGAGGTCTCCCATGGGTACAGAGCACCAAGGAGGCTGTAACCCCACTGCCCCAAGTTCCCTACAGCTCTGCCCCCCACAGCAGCTTCCTGGGGGGAGCAGGGATGTGAGACCCAGTGGGGGTTCAGCCAGTATCAGGGGGACTAATAAATACCAGGCAGACTACTTCCCATCCCACCCCACAACACCCTCCAATGCCCACACCACCCCTCTACCCCCCACACCCACGCTGGGAGCAGCTGAGCATGTCAAAAGCAGGGCAGAAGATGCCTCCTTGCTGCTGAATTACACCCCAGCCCTGCACTGTGCCCCACTGTTCAGTCGGAGTCGCTGGAGTCACTGAAGAGCACCTCCCGGCGGTAACCTGGGTACCCAAAGCCCAACTCCGACAGCGCCAGGGTGAAAGCCCATTCCAGCATCCAGAACTCCTCATCCTCCTCGTCAGAGCTCTCCAAGGAAGAAGGGTCGAACTCCTGCAGCACAGGGCAGAGGATGAGCCCTTCAAGCACAGCCACATGCTGCCCCCAGCACCCCCCAACCCCTCCCCGTCCTTCCCTAGGGAATCACCCCCCTACTCACAAGCAGCATCCTTGGGCGCTGCTGCTGCGGGCGCCGCTGCGGCCGGGCGGGGGGCAGATCGTGCAGGTAGATGCAGTCTGACTTGAACGGGCACCAGCCACGGTTCCGGGTAAAGAACTTGCACCTGATTTTCCTGGAGGATTCCAAGAGCAGTTGTGAGAGCAGCTCTGGGAGCTGAGCAGCACAGAGCCCGGAGCCAGAGCACTGCACACTCACCCTGTCCGTGCCTTGAAGGTTTGGATGAGCTTCTCCTTCTCAACTGCATCCGAGACCCAGTATTTGTGTGGGATGTAGTAGCTGGAGGTGACACGGCACTCGGGGCAGGCCCTGGGTGAAGGCAACAGGGCCAGGTGGGTGTCCCGAAAAAGCAGCAAGGAGAAGCAGGGTCAGCACCTGTGCTTGGGTGGTCCCACTGCCACAGCTTCATTAAGCATCTCCCAGCCCAGCTCCCAAGTGCTTGTTCCCAAAGGAAAGCTGCTCCCAGTCCCAAAGCCCCATCACCAGACCCAAGGAAGGATTTCAGGGTGCAGAAGGGGTGCCACTCCCCCACCTTGCTGTGTCCCCAGCCCCACTCACTTGATGACTGTGTTCTGGAAGTCCCGGCTGCGCCGCCACTTGCGTATGCAGCCCACGCAGTACGCGTGGCTGCAGTTGGGGAGGATCCCGAAGAGCCGCTCCTCTGGCAGTGGCTTCTCATACACCCTGTCCATGCAGATGCCACACACCACAGCCTCACTCTGTGCCCTCAGCATCGTGGTGGATATCGAGACCGCAGCGCCCGGCTCTGCGGGGACCTGCAAGCAGAGCAGGACAGCACTGCAACCCCCCAGCTCCAACACTGCCCCAACCTAGGGGACTAATACAGGGTGACAGGGACTGTCTGGCTGCAGAAGAGCCCCAAACCCACCTCTGCAGGGTCAGTCTGTGTCGTTGTCTCCACTGCTGCATCTCTGGGTTCCTGAGAGCTCAGATCTTGCCCCCGCCGTCGCGGTCGGGAGCCTGCAGACAAGAGAGCTGTTAGAGGGGGCAAAAGCTCATCCTGCCCCATCACCAAAGAGGCAGAGCCGCCCGCTCAGGGGGCACAGGCACAGCAGTTAAGGTCCCCACCCTAAAAAAGCTGCTAGAAGAGCACGCCACAGCCCCAGCTGGGTCCTGCACAGAGACAGGAAGAGGATGATGAAGATTTGCGTCAAGGGTAGACACATGTCAGGATGCTCCTTCATGACCACCCCACTATTCTCACCCCTGCGGGTCCCTGGGCACCCTAGCACCAACCTGAGGCACCCTGAGTTTGTGTTCGGACAGACTCTCTGTTGATGGCCCCACGGGGGATGCTTTCTGTGTCTTTCTCTTCTTCCTCAGCCTCTACAGCTGGGAGCCTGACAGCCCCATTCGTCACGCTGGGGACTGGGTGGGCCAAGCAGTGATAGGATCTCCCCCGGCCCACTGCTGCAGGGATGCTGCTGGGCTCCGTGCGGGTCCCTGCAGACACTGGCTCCTCTTGGATGTGTTGGTAGCTGGAGAAACCCAGGGACAGACAGACAGAGGGTCTAGTCAGCCTCCCATGACACCTCATGGCTCCCAACACGGCATCAGGCCCCCTCCTCACCGCCCCTTACCTGCACCGCTCTCCGTAGCTGCAGAACCCGCTCTGGAAGTACCTGCAGACCGGGGCTGACTTTCTGTCGTGTGAGAAGCAGCAGCTCCGGCCCCAGCGACAGGATCCACGGGCAAAATTCCTGCCAGCCGGAGAAGCCACAGTGCCGGGGTCAGACCCCTTCCCCTATAACCCTCCCTGGGTACCAGCTTGGCCTGGACGGGGCCACGTTTGCAGAGCCCCCCGGAGTGCCTGGGCTCAGGAGGGGCTGGGCTCTCCTGCCCCATCCAGCCTTCTCTCCCGGCTGATTGCAGAGCAAACAAGCCCGGAGCCGGGCCGGCAAATGGGTGGCGGAAGGGGATGGGCGGGGAGGGAGCTGGGGGAACACGGAAACAAGCCAGCCTGGGGTAAGGGAGGGCTGGGGCTGCCCCCCTTTTCCTGGGTTGGGGGCATGGAAAGGGACAGAAGCCCTTGTTTTTGGGTTGGGAGGGATGGGGTGCTGTAGGGGACCCCCAGCTCCGGTGGCTGGGGGGGCCGGCTTGCAGCCGCACGGTCAAGTTCTGTCCCCTCCCCGGGAAACGTGGAGAGCAACGTGGTGGGGTTGAGGAGCATCTCAAACTACTCTCCGCCCCACGGAAAGTCTCAGCCCGTCTGCCCCGCCAAAAGCTGCTCTCAGCCCCTCTCCTTCCCTCCCCAAGCCTTACCTGCACAGGGGTCTCCGAGAGCCCCCCCGGGCCCTTAACGCTCCGGATGGTATCAAGGAACCCGGCTCCATCTCCTCCCCGGCAGTACGGAGCGGTGGGGGACCTCGCCAGGCTACTTATGGCCTTGGCTGGGCCGGGGGGAGCATCCGGTGTCCACCCAACTAACGGCCACCTGCCCGGCAGGCACAGCGGCTTAACCCCCGCCCCGCCTCGCCCCGCCCCGGCCCGGCCCGGCCCGGCCCCGGCCGGCACCGCTCGGGCTCGGGGGAGGTGATGATCCGGCTTCAGAGGGAACGGGGCGAGGGGAGCCTGGGAGGGGTCTGCAGCTGCACCCTATAAAGCCCGGGGGGGGCTCAGAGCAGAGTCAGCACATGGCTGGGCTGTCCCGGCTTATTGCCCGGGTTCGCCCAGCAACAGGGGTCTCGGAGGAGGTTTGGGGACCCCCCCCTCCCCTCACAACCGGCTCTCGCTGCCTTTGGGTTTGATGGCAGAGACAGGAAAACCCTGGGAGTGAGGGGGAATCACGGGATCCCAGCAAATCCCATGGCCTCTGCTGGAAATCATCCCCATCCCCCCCCCCCCCAAAGGCAACTCCCCCTCCCCACAAAGAAAGGGCGGATGCTCAAGAGTCCTTAAATATTTAGTTGGGGTTTATTTAAAGTCAAGTCAGTCTGTGGACACTGTTTATATTATTAAAAACACTCGGAGGGTTGTACTTCTAGCAAAAATATACATTTCAGTTTGGGGGTTGTTACACTGCTGGGAGGGGGGAGGTAAGGAGAGCAAAAGGTTCCCCCAGGTGATGAGCAGGGGAGCCCCGTGTGCCAGCCTGGGGATACTGGCCACGGTGGGGATGCAATGGGGGCTTGGGGAAGGACAAAGCCCCCCTGGGATTCATCCAGCACACACACATCTCCGGTGCCTTCCCCAAGAGGGATTCAAAGTGCTTTAGAAACTGTCATTCATAACACCCCTGCGAGGTAGGGAGGGGAAGGGGCTGGGAGAAGGTGGGGAAACTGAGGCACAGCAAGGAGCTAGGGGTGGGCTTAGGGAGCAGGCAGCCCTGTGACATGGTGTGGAAGCCCAGCGCTCTTCCCCTTTGGGTTTGAAAGGAATTATTGCACCAGGGAAATCGGCTCCCCTGAAGAGGAGGGAAGGAAAACAAACCAGACTCATCTGCTCCCCCAACCCCGCTCTGGGAGTGTCAGTATTTAATAAGGCTGCTCAGGACACACGGGGCCACGAGCTGCAGATGGGCAAGTGCCACTTCTCAGGTCACAAACTGTCACCCCAAGAGGGGACTGAGCCCTTCCTGGGTCCATCCTCTCCCCCAGAGCCTGGGTGACGCAGCGCCCACACAGGGGTCCCGTCCTGGACACAGGCAGCAGCGCTGCATTTCACTACAGCTGTGAGGTGAAGTCCCAGGTTTGGGGAGACCCCGGGGGCCTGGAGCTGTCCCCGTGCTCTGGATGATGCAGAGGAGAGGGCAGGGCAGCTCCCCCACCCAGCCCTGTGTGCCTGGAAGCTCCTGCTCATTGTGAGCATCCCACCCCCCTTCCCCTTCAATAAATACTTGGCATTTATACTGTGCTCTACAGCTGCAAAACTCTTTGCAACCAATGCACTAATTCGTCCTCGTGCTCCCCCACTGATCACAGGGGTGACATCCAGCTCCCTTTCACAGAGGGGAAACTGAGGCAGGGCAGCTCAGCATTGTGAGCACTGTGGGCTGGCTCTGGCTTTCTCCTTGCTGGTGCTGTGGAAGCATTTCAATGCTCACAGGAGCTGTGCCACCGGGGAGCCTCTGCTGCCCACACTGCCCTACAGCACCCCCTGCCCTGCAGCCCCCTCCCTCACCCCCCCAGGGGAAGAGAGCTGCAGGAGAAGCCGCAATCCCTGCTGTCTAAAGCCTGACCAGTCCCAGGCCGCCCTGGGCCCTGTACGGGGCCTTTTGGGAACTCAGGCCTGTGCCCAGGGAAGGACACAGACACCAGCCTCCGCTCTGAAGGTGAAATTTTTAGGAGTCAAGCCCTTTTTTCCCCTCCCACCTCCCCATCCCTCCCTCCCTCACACTGAGGTGCCAAGGGGCAGGCTCCCTCTGAAAGGGGGGATGGTTCCAGAAGCAAGGGCTCCCACAGGGCACTCCCGGGAAGGCAGAGAACCCACCCACCATCCCTCTGGGAGGAGACAGGAATAAGCTGCACAGTGAGGGGGTGAAGTGGTGTCTCTGCTAGGACAGCCCTACCCATCTTCAAATACTCCAGCTTTTCTTTGGGAGAGAGACAGAGAGAGGCTTCCTTTCATTATTCTCTCCTAGATTTCCCAGCTCAGGACCATGTTTTCAGAGTGCAATACAAAAAAGAGAAGACAGACACACTGTAAGTGCTGCTGCTGGCCCCGAGGGATATCCTGATGGATATCCTGATGGATACCCGCACCATCTCCGAATGCCCAGAGCATCCTGCACCCTTCCCAGGCTGCCACACGCAGGAACCCCACCAGCTGGGCCGTTGGCAGTCCCAAAGAGGCCCCAGGGAGTAGCTGAAGAGCCGGGGCCGTAGTAACGGAAACGGTAGCTTATGATCTGCCTCTGTGAATTCGTTAGTGTGTGTTAACAGAAGCCCTATGGCCTAGGAGGTGGCTGCTGCAAACTCTGAGGGCATCTTGCCCCATGTACCGTACGTCAGGGTCAGGTAGAAAAGAGTTTCCAGTAGAAGAAATGGAAGACATGGGGGAAGTGTTTCTTTGTTTCTGTACAAAGAGTCTTGCTGGGAATCCATGGCTTCGTTCTCATAAATAGCAGATCCTTAATACATGTCCTTGTAGATCTCCTGCAGAAGAGGGTGTAGAGATGTCTCTGTCTCTGTCTTCTTGATCTTCTGCACCAGCTGGGCGTGCTCTGTGACCAGCTGGCGCAGGTCAGCCATCTTCTGCAGCAGCTTGGGGAAGAGGTACTGGGCATCCGGGTGGTTGGACTGGAGGTGAAACTCCAGCGCTCGCAGGATGTTGTCTTGGATCTCCTCCACCTGCTTCACGTTCATCAGGCCGGGACGGTCTGTGGAAAGGAAGGACGGTAGCTGTAGTGTTATGGTGTAGCCCTCCAAAGCACACGCTCCTCCTGGGGAAAGGGAGGTGGGGACTGTAATCCACCCACTGCAACTCTAACCCACCCACTGCAACTCCAACCACATCAACTAGACAAGGGGAGATACACGCCCTCGGACAACGTATCCCACAGCGTATGAGGAGGAGAAGTCACTTCTAGGCTCCTTTTTCTTGGTCCAAGGTTGCCAGCCGTTGCCCCCACAAAGCAGCTTTGGTTTTGGAGCTGTTCACTTTGTCTCCTGTCCCTCTAAGAGACCCCTGGGTGATCACAGGGCCAACCCCACACACCTCTAAGCACAGGAGGACTCTCCCTGACACTCGCCCGCTCACCTCCACACAGGATGATGGCAGCCACAAACAGAGACAGGTCACTGTCATCCAGCTCCAGCGCATTGAATTTCACAGCAAACTCGAATTTGGGCTCCATGATCTCATTGAAGGGCTTGCGCAGGCTACGCAGGAACTCCCGGGTCACGAAGCCGTTCCCGTTGGCCACCAAGAGCCCATCCTTGTTCATGATAGAGGCCAGCATGGCAAAGATGGCCTCGTGCACCCCATACTTCAGCAGAGTCACTTGGTCGTTCAGGTAGAGGTCTATGAAGCTGGGGATGCTCTTGGCGAACTCGGTGAGCTCCCGCACAGTCTCCACCGTGGTGCACTGGCAGCGGTAGAAAACATGCACCCCTATCTCCTTGTAGGGGGGGATGCCGTTCACCAGCTGCTTCCAGACCAGCCCTTTTTCTGCCTGCCACAAGGTATCCATGTCATGGATCACAAAAGGCTGCTTGAAAAAGAAGTGAGCAGTTAGGAACATGTCACTGCCAGGAACACTGGTGTTTAGCTGTACATCTGCCTATGGACAGCGCCCGGACAATCTGCATCTAGCCACAACAGCACAAGTCTGCAGAGCACTGGGAGTTTTCCCAGCAAGGGGTGGGATGTGTAGAGCCCACCTGGCTGCAGTTACCAGTGCCAGCAGGATGGAGATGTGCAATACTCCCACCTGGAGCATTGTGTCCAGTTCTGGGCTCCCTGGGATAAAAAAGCCAGGGATCTCCTGGAGAGAGTCCAGTGGAGGCTACGAAGATGATTAAGGGCCTGGAGCATCTCCCCTATGAGGAAAGGCTGAGTGAGCTGGGGCTGTTCAGCCTGGAGAAAAGAAGCTTGAGAGGGGATCTTATTAATGCTTATAAATATCTGAAGGGTGGGACACAGGGGAAATGGCCAGCCTCTTCTCAGTGTCTGTGGGGACAGGACAAGGGCCAATGGCCTCAAGTTGGAGCACAGGGAGTTCTGCACCAATCAGGGGAAGAACTTCTTCCCAGAGAGAGTGAGGGAGCCCTGGGACAGGCTGCCCAGGGGGTGTGGAGTCTCCTTCTCTGGAGAGATTCCAGCCCCATCTGGACACTGACCTGTGCAACCTGTCCTAGGGACCCTGCTTGGGCAGGGGATTGGACTCAATGATCTCTGGAGGTCCCTTCTGACCCCTACAATTCTGTGAATCCGTGATCTCCCAGGAAAAGCTAAGCAGCCTCCCATCTTGTTTCACAGCCAACCCCACCTGCCCTGGGGAGGGAACTTACTGGGGTGCTGCTGGCCTTCCCGGTCAAGATACCTCTCGCCTTCTTTTTGGTCATGTTGAAGTTTTTCAGGTAGGCGTTGTAGATGTGCTTGGAGAAAGCTTTCAAGTCGGCCACCTGAGGATTCTGGGAGCTGATCTCACTTGCCGTCAGCCCCGCCACCAGCTTCCTCTTCTCTGCCTCTGGCATGCGGCCGAAGCGGATTGCTGTGGTAGTGGGGGGAAAGCAGTGGGTCAGGACACTGGGGATGACCCCTGGAGATGTGTCCGTGAGGGCAGTGGTCTGCTCTGCCACCACAGAGGTCCCCTGGTGAACATCTGCAGCTAGGTGGAGATGCTGCTCCAGGGCTGCAGCTGTTCCAGCATCCCCCCCTCCATGAACCAGCCATCACCACCTCACACTGACCTCCCATCCCTGCTCCTCTGGGCTCTCACACAAGCCCCAAATCCCACATAAACACCTCATCTTGGCCAGGAACAAGATGGTTACACCTAAAGTTGAAAAATCCCAGCACAGAAGAGCAATCTGTATATCCAGTTCCTGTTGGGTCAACCTGTAACGGACAGCCGTGTGCCAACAGCCGTGTGCCAACAACCAGCCTGCACAGTGGGAACAAACAGCCCCTTCTTGGGCAGAAGAAGTGGATGAAAAATGAAAGGCTCAAACCAGTGGGTGTGAAAGACAACCCTCTAGCAAGAAGAGAGCCACGGATAATAGAGATACAGCCTCCCCATATGAACCCTTGAGAGCAGGGCAGATGGCCCTGTGGCACTCACCGTTATGTGACATGCCCAGCGAGAGGCATTTCTGGAAGCGGCAGTACTGGCACTTGTTCCGATTCTTCTTCTGAATCTTGCAGCTCCGCTCACACTTCTCATACTCCAGCTTCATGCGGATCGTCCGGCGGAAGAAACCCTGCGAGCAGCGGGCACAGGGAGGGACAGCAGCACTGTTAGTGCCTCTGATTTGGGACCAAGCTGGTTTATTATCCCCAGGAGCCTTGTGGAGGTTCAGCTGGGTGGGGAGGATGAGCCCCGGGACTCTCTGCCGTAAGGACAGCCTCTGGCCCAAGGAAAGGTTCTGCGGTTGGAGAAGGGGGCTGCAGAGGAGGAAAGGTGAAGGGCAGTCCCCTGTCCAGTGCCAGACATGGTGTGTGTGTGACCATAGAATCATAGAATGGTCTGGGTTGGAAGGGACCCCAAGGATCCCAGAGCTCCAACACCCCTGCCACAGGCAGGGACACCAACCTCAGGCCTGGAGCTACACAAGGTTGCCCAGGGCCCCATCCAACCTGGCCTGGAACACCCCCAGACACGGGGCACCCACCCCCTCTCTGGGCAGCCTGTTCCAGCCCCTCACCACTCTCTCTGCAAAGAACTTCCCCCTAATATCCAATCTAACCCTTCCCTCCTCCAGCTTCACTCCAGCCCCCTTGTCCTGCCAGTCTCTGCCCTTGAACAAGCTGATTCCCCTCCTGTTCCTCTGCTCCCTTCAGGCACTGGCAGGCTGCAATGAGGTCTCTCCACAGCCTTCTCTTCTCCAGGCTGACCCAGCCCAGCTCCCTCAGCCTCTCTCCGTAGGGGAGCTGCTCCAGCCCTCTAATCATCTTTGTGGCTCCTCTGACCCCTCTCCAACAGTTCCACATCTTTCTCATATTGCGGGTGATCCTGCAGACAGCCGGCAGGGAGGGATGAAGGAACGAGCTGGCCAGCCCCAGCCTGAAGGAATGTCTGGCAGAGCCCGGGCAGCTAATGCAGCCCTGCTGGCATCTGCTGTGGGGGAAAAGAATTTCAGAGGCACATCCAGCTGCAGCCAGTGATCCCAGGGGGGATAAACACAGCTCATTGCTGATCTGCAGCACAGAAAGCATCTTTAAAAGCAGAGCCAGGGTCCCCGTGGGAACAGACAGACCTGCCTTACACAGCAAAGCATGACAGCGCAAGATTTGAGCTGTACACATCTCAGCTGCCTCCTCCAGACAGTCCCTGTGTGTTGCCTCTACTCTCCACACTCCCAGGAGAGGTTGCAGAAGGTTGTTTTTTTTTACAACCACTCGACCCCGCATCCCTGTTTTGCTGCGATCCTGCTTGTCTGAAGGGACAGCAGCATGCTCACTGGGGTCTCATTGCTTGGCATTGGTGAAGCCAGCCCTCCCCAGGGCACAGGGAATACCTTGCAGCCCTCGCAGGCGTGCACGCCGTAGTGGAACCCCGAGGCTTTGTCTCCGCAGACCCTGCACTCCACGTTCAGCGCTCCCAAGGCCGCTTCCTCGCAGCCCATCTGCAATTGGTCCGACAGGGAGGGAGAGGAGCTCTGCGAAAGGTCTGCAAACACACAGAGGGATAAAGGCCTTTTATGGAGGAGCCACAAACCCAGCACCCAACTCCTCCAGCCCTGGAGCTGGATGAGGGATTTCCAGCACTGTCCCAGCCTGCATTCCATTTGGGCAGTAAGGTCAGGTAGATGCCGTGCACAGAGCCAAGAGTGACTCTCATGTGCCCAGCAGCTGAGAGACTCCACATTGCTGCTGATTTCTTCCCTCTGGTGTCCATGTGCAGGCAGTGAAACCCAAACAGCACATTTTATAATCCCCAGTTGGCAGGCAGCTGGCACAGGGCTGCCCAGCTGGAACCCCTGGGGCTCTGGAGAAGGATCTTGAGCAGCAACAAACATTTTCCTCCTACAATCACTCTGCAATGAGGACTTAGAGCAGCAGCCAGGGAAGCTTTCTCAGGCATCCTGGGAGTCCTTCCCACCCAGAACACAACGTTACCTGCCTGTCCTTTCGATTTCCATGTCCCAACCCACTGCCAACATCTGTGGAGTGACCGTAGGGGAAGAACTAAGCCTCTCCACAACTTGGCTCCTGATGCATTATTTCACAAAGGGAAAAGATTAAAACAAGCCAAGCTCTGTTTAGGGGCAGGTCCTCTGCCCATGCACCTCTGCATGCTGCCTGGAGGATGTGGATCCCTGAAGGACATGGATCCCTGGAGGACATGGATCCCTGGATGCTCCAGGGACAGATGAGCTCCTGCAGCACCACTAACCTGTGTAGCTGCTTGAAGGCAGCGAGCTGTCTGGTCCTCCACTTGGGTCCGAGGCTCCGCTTGCCACCATCACTGCCTCTTCCTCTTCCTCCTCCTCTTCCCTGACCTCAGGTACATCCTCCTGTAGTTGTTCCATAATCGATCACCCCTCAGTGCCAAGACTGCAATCCCTGTCATAGCTCTGGCATCATCCGTGTCTATCCGAGATGGACCCTACCAGGCTGTTCCTGCTAGAACAGAGGGAGAAGCACACAGTGTCAGCTCGGCAGCAGAGCAGCATGTAACCACACCAGTCCTGCTCTGCTTCCTCTCCTTACCCAGGGAGACATGCAGAACCCAGGGCCTTGTAAAGGTCACTTTGCACTCTGAAGGTCTCGAGGAAGCAAAACCTCAGTGCAATTGTATTTAAAGCCCAGGAGACAGAGCTCAGAGTGCAAACCAGCCTAGCCACTGCTCAGGGGCTTTAGCTCCCCAGCCTGCAAGTCCCACAGCAGGCACACGTCCCCAAACAAGTGCCCTGGGATGTGTTGGTGGCAGCCAAGGCCAGGGTTTGACAAAGCCAATGCCACCAGGAAGACTAACGCAGCGCCAGCTTCACCCAGCCAAGGCAAAGCTCAGGGTGAGGGCAGCGGCAGATTGGGATGCAGTGGCTCCGTGCCCATGGGTCAGAGATGCTGGGGGAGCACAGCTCGGTGCAGCAGCAGGTGGGGGCTGAAAGCCCCCAGCCCGTGCCAGCCATGTGTAAGACCGATGGCTTCCCACCAGCCCCACACTCAGGCTTTGTCCCATTACAGCACTTGGGTTTGTTTTCACTCATGCTGTAACCAGTCCCAGCTCCTCTGCCAAGAGCTGCTGGGCTGAACGTGCTGCTGTTGCTCTGCGCAGCTGCCGGGCCACGCTTGGCCATGGGATCCAGCAGCGTGATCCCA
This sequence comes from Laterallus jamaicensis coturniculus, assembly GCA_022605575.1. Lineage (NCBI taxonomy): Eukaryota > Metazoa > Chordata > Aves > Gruiformes > Rallidae > Laterallus > Laterallus jamaicensis. Next base: position 4,271,794 of record JAKCOX010000038.1, read on the forward strand.
ACAGCCACACAATCCAGCCAGTGTCTTAATCCTGGGTTTCCTGTGGGAGGAACAGCACTGGCCTCCCCCAGCGCACTTCCGCTCCTTGTTTGCCTTAGTCCATCCCAAAGAGCCCACAGAAAACTCGAGCGACGCCTTGTCGGTACCGTGGCTGTTGCAGAGCTGTTCCTCCCTCCCTCCCAACCACACCAATCTCACCCGAGCGTCCAGCTCACACCACAACACCCCAGTGATGTTTACCTCCAGATCTCGATTCCTGAACTGCCTCTTGCTTGAGTAAACAATACCTCAGCCCCAGTCTACACAGAGCTGCCTCCACTTCCTTAAAGGAGCTATTTAAGTGGAGGAACATCCCTCAGAAAAGGTGCCTAAACCCAGCACCCACTAGGAAAGCCCCAATTTGTGGCATTTTCAAGGCTTGTACAAGGGCAACCCCCAAGCACCAGACAGGCTGTGACCACGCACAAGCTCATGCCACAGTTCTGGGCTTTGCTGGAGGAGGACAGCAGCGACCCAGGACCCCCTGAGCTCATGTCCCACCCCCTGCAACAGACTCTGGTGCCCAGCACTTTGAACTCGAGCCCCAGCCAGTTCTGTCAGTGCTGAGCAAGGTCAGAGCTCCCCACACGATCCAGCAAACAGCTGAGGGACGAGGAAAAAACCCAACCCACAAGCAGGAGGTTGAACACAAACACTGGGCAAATCCAGGAGCCAGCACCCCTTGGAACTGGTGCTGCACCCAGTTTGGGTCTCCTGTGTGAGAAGGGCTTTGCTTTTCCCTGCACGCTGGGAATTCAGAACGCTGCAGAACACCCGTTAGAGGCAAGGAGAGTGCCTGGGCTGCCCTGCTCCCCTTTACAGCAGGCAGAGGGGTGCTCAGAGGAGGGCAGAGCGCTCCCTTCCCGTGCCTCCACAGGAGCACTGAGGGACCATTCAAGGCCCATGTTATCCTTGGCCTCCTCTCACACATCCCTGCATGCCCAGACATGGCACACAGGCAGGAAAACCTATTCATCAGAGATGGAGGGGAAGGAGCTTGATGGTTTTGCAGGCTATATATATATATTATATATATATATATAAATGAAGGTATGAACATCAGGGAAAGGCTTTTGCCTGGAACAGCAGCGAGCAAGGGAAGCTTGTGGCAGGAGAAACTAGCCAACAGTGGGAAACACATCCAGGAGGAGCTTAACGAGCTTCTTATTAGCTCTCCTTTGTCTCTGGCACCCAGCACAACCCACTTGCTTTAAACCCAGCACAGATGCAGCCCTCTGCTTCACCCCAGCAGCTTCACAGCACTTTGCTGGTGGAATAACATGGGCACATCCCTCCAGCTGCATCCCTTCATCCTCCAGCTGTGGGTCTACCTAGGGCCGTGCGGTCCCAAGGTGGCAACAAGCTCATGACACACAGCTCATTCCCACTAAACTAATCCCAAAACTGTGCTCAGATGGGCATGCAGCCCTGAGAAGAGGGAAAGGAGAGGGAGAGATGCTCAAGGGCAGTGTAGCAATGCCAGGCTTCACCTAAGGCTCCCTCTGTGTAGGCAGGCATTACGGGAAGGGTAAGGATTCAGCTCCCCACCCTTTGAGAGTGGCTCAAGAGCCAGAGAGAGAAAAGCTTTTACCAGAAAGCGGTGAATGTATTGTTTTAACATCTCCTTGCAGGCCAAGAGTCCAGGGGCCTGGGCAGAGGAAAGCTGTATGAGCTGTTTGCACACCTGCCTTTCCCTTCGTCTCTGCCCTGTTTTTTAAACAACAGAAATAGAGGGAGAGGAGGGGGAAAAAAGGGATTGATTTCCTAGGGCAGGCTGCACCCCCTGCCTTCAGCCAAGGCAGCCGCTGCCTGGATGAAAGGCAGGGCAAGGGTTGTGCCTGCCACCCCACCGTGGAGCAAGCCAGCTCAGCAGGGCCCCCTGGAGAGATGGAGACCCCCCAGCCCTCCCCTCTGGGCCAGGGGCAAGTGGCTTGGCAGCCAAACCCAACCCCAAGCAGAGAGGAGAGAGACACGCCAAGGTTTCCCACACAAGCCTCATGGTTCAGAGTGATGGAGCTCCCCAGAGCTTTGTCTGTACTCTGCTCCTCAGAGCAGAAGGAGGGACCTGCCCTGGCAGTGTGGGCTGTCACATCCCTGCCATGACTGTGGGGTGGCTGTGTGGATGGCAGAGGGTGGGCAAAGGACCTTTCTCGACCCCAGGACTTCCCCATCTGCTCCGTGCCTCCACATCCAGCTGCCAAGCAAGCAGAGAGGAGGGATGACTTTGCTTCCTTCCCCTGGCTAGAGAGCCACAGTCCAGAGAACTTCATACAACCTTTGAGCTGCAGGGAGAAGGGCAGATTCCTGCCACCCCCTTTTTCTGTTCAGCAGCTGTCACGGGGCAGTGATGGAAAGAAAGGCTGGAAACAAGGACAGGGCCCATGAATTCCTTCCTAAGCTTCTCTGAAGAATCCAGCAAAGCCATTTCCCATCCTCTTCCCACGGGATGGGAACAAGCAAGCGGGCAAGCATCACATGATTTGCTCTTCCCTTGCTTCACTCTGTGTTCCAAGGAGCTTTGGCAATCCTGGGTGAGACAGCAGCTTCCCTCCCTCCCAGCAGACAGAGGGTGGGTTTGTTTGCTGGCTCTGGGCTCAGGCAGATGCCTGTTGGCTGCCCCACTTCCTTGCTGCAAACAGGTTTATCTTTACTAGAAGGAGGAGCTGGCACCTACACCAAACTAAACTGTACAGCAGGAATCATAGAATGGTATGAGTTGGAAGGGACTCCAAGGATCACAGAGTTCCAACCCCCCCAGTGAGGGGAGAGACATGGCACAAGAGGGGAAAAAAACCCAAAACCAAACCCCAAACAAACCAAACAACCTGGAATAAAAGGAGATAAATCTTCACCCCCTCCAAGAAGGCAATTCTTCCTTCTTCAGAGGTGACCTAGATCCAAGCCTCCAGAGTTCATCAACCTGCAGCTTGCACCCTTTTGGCCCAACAGCTCCTACCACTGATTAACATCTCAACCTTGGAGTCAAGTTCAGAGACACAGAAGCTGGCAAAACAGCGAGGAAGAGCTGGGTTCCCCACGCTCCATGCACAGGATGGGTGGCAAGGCAGTTTCTCACTGGTATCTGAGTCCCACAGAGGGAGAGTGAAGTGTCACAGGAAGGGGACGTGCATTTCAACACAGAGACCCGGGCGCTGGCAGCCAGACAGTCGTCATGAAATAAGAGCAAGGAAGTGCTTGTAATTAGAGAGCCCTCATCTCTAAACCAGGTGTAGTTTCAGTGGTGGGGAGCTCAAATGAGAGGTGATTTTGGTATGTTTGTGAGAGTGGAGAGAGGAGCCCCACCACCATTTCTCTCCAGGAGAACAAAGACACTTGTTCCTAATATATTCATCCAGGTGGGATCAAGCAAGACCTCGCTGCACTCAGGAGGGTCACCACACAAGGTCCTTCACTGGAAGACAGGAGTTTCCCAGGCAAAGTGAAGTCCCCAAAACTGATCCCAACCTCACAAGGTGTTCTGAGATCACCAGGAATCACGAAGGGAAAACAATCCATGGAAGCACTTCTGGCTTGTGTTTTTATTCCTCTGGATAAAAATTTTCGCTAAATTCACAGTCAACAGAAAATTAATCCTCTTGGAAGGGGTGAGATGAGAACTCAGCCCTCTGTGAAGCAGCATTTTGGGAATCCATGGGTTCTGAATTGAATTTATTTAAAAAAAAATCAGGGATTGCCACTCGCTGACCATCATTTGCAGGAGTCCCTTGGGTTCTGTCACTGCTTCTGCTGATCAAGTACCAGTTTGTGGTGGTGTGGTGCCTCCTCTTCCACGTCAGCTACTACTAATAGAAGCCAAATAAGAGCTAAGCAGATGCTGCAATACAGGAAAGGTAACCAAGTGTACAAAACAGCAGAAACACTGAAAACATGTCTGGTTTTGTTCCCGAAAGATCAACACACCCCCTCATTAGCTAATGTGCTCTCAGCAGCACTTACACCCCAAGTGCTTCCTCCCTTACTCAAAGCCTTGGCTGCAAGGCAGGGCTACACACTGAAGTAAACTACTTGAGCTTGCAGGAGTGAGCTTTTCCACACAGCCCTGGCCAGTGCTGATGCTCAGGGACAGATTTTCCCCTTGAAGCATCTGCTCAGCCATCCTACCGTACCCCAGTCCCATCCCATGATCTTCTCTCCAGCGCTGGCTATCCACATTTCACCAAGTAGGAGCTCAGCTGACTAAGCAGCAGGGTGCTACCAGAGCAGCTATTACCTTGTTGCTGCTAATTAACTCAGGAACATGTGACAGAGGGTGCAGGAGATTCCCTTGCTCGCCTCCTCGTGCAGCCAGGCTTGCCAAAATGAATCACACATCTGCCGCATGTTTGAACTCACCCCCTTCCTGGGCACTGAGGGGAATAATAAAAACCACCACTGAAAAGGTTACAAAACTGGCTGGATTCTTCTCATACCATGGTTGATGCTGTCCCCAAAAGCAGAGCCCAGTATTTCGCTCCCAAAGGAACCTCCTGCTTTCTCTCCTGTGCTGGGTTTCTTCAGTGAACAAGAGGAGTCCCAGAAACAGAAGCAAATCAGACTACAGGCAATAAACTCACAAACACATGCAGAAGCAGAGTCTGCCAGATTCACAGAGTCTCAGAATTTTAGGGGTTGGAAAGGACCTCCAGAGGTCATCAAGGCTAAACCCCCCACCAAAGCAGGTTCCCTACGTACAGCCAGGCTGCTCTTCTCTTTCACTCCATCCTCCTCGAGCTGCAGCCATCCCTGGCTCCAAGCACGCATGAGATGCGCTGTAAAATCTTGAGGTGACAGCTACTTGGAGAAGGTTAAAGCTTCTCCAGGATCATCCCTACACAGCCCTCCAGCTGAGGGACTCCCTGCTCACTTCAGCCTCAGATGGGCCGTGCTCTGCAGCTGCCTTTGGCAGAAGGACTGACAGGGCTGGCAGCGAAGAGCTGAGCGGTCATTAGCTCTTACCCAAAGTCCTGTTTCATGACCTTAGCAAATCCTGCCAACCCCTGTACCTTCTTCATTTCCTTCATCATCAAAAAACACCCCACCTAACCAAACCAAAACACACACCCTCCAAAAAAAACCCCAAACCAACCCCCGGATTTGTACAGTGCTTCCTTCCTGATCCTTTCCTTGCTGCATTAGCTCACAGAGACGGCATGTTTTGGAAGCGCAGAGGAACACATCAGTGCCAAGCGTCATTGTTTATTCCTGTATTATGGATTTTGACACCTGGCTGCAGTCACGCTCGCAAGTCAGGCTGCCCTGGGGTCAGCACATGGCTTGTGACCATCTCCTCCCGTTGGACATTCCTGTAGGAAGCATTTCTAGGATAACTTGCAGCAGATAAACTGGCACGTCTCACCCCAGCAATCGCTGACCGACATTTCTGCTTTGCTGTCAACTCAGAAGAGCCCAGAGCACCCAGGGTCAGGAGGGACACGTGGGGCTGAGCCTCTGGAACAAGGACCTGAGCCAGGAAAGAAGCAGGTACCAGAAAGGTGACACCACCAGAGCCTCTCAGAGCTGGAAACGGGCACAGAAGCATTGCTATTTGAGAAGATCGTTAAGTCTGGTAAGGAGAGGGATCGTCCCCACTACACCCCAGGGCACAGCAGCGGTGGCTGTGAAGCTGTGGCAAAGCTTTGGGAGCAGGGGTGCAAGCCTGGCACCCACACTGCTGGGAGAGGGGCTGTGAATGCGGTTAAGTGTCAGCAGGGGACTGAACCCACGGGCTTCCTCCTGTATCCTGGTAGGGACCCACCGTCCAGCTCGGTATCTCCTGCCTGTGCTCCTCCAGCAGCCTCCAGTGCTGCTCCACACGTGCCAGCTCTCACATCCCTGCTGCTTCTCCGGAAGCACCAGAGAAGCCATCTGGGATATATTCCCCCTCCCTTTACCATCCCGAAGGCAAAGAGGTTTGTGGCTCACACCCCCCACTGAATCTCTGTAAGTTGATGCTTTCCAACCCTCCTGAAGCCTTCTCACACTTTACTCCAGGGCACTGGGTTTGCTTACGGACCCCTTGTCCTCCTCAACAGGAGCAGGACATGTGGAAGGATCCGGTTTCAAGAACATTAGTAATTAGAGAAGGGGGCTGATGAGGGAGGAGCTCAGGGAACAGCAAACAACACTTCCCAACGAAAACAGTGGGTACAGGGTGTTACAGAAGAGCAGCATTTAAATGGAAAAAGCAGGAAAGCAGCAAGTGGAACAAGCTGTCACTGTGAACAGGAGCACTGCTGGCAGTCAGTGAGGCTGTCATCCAGCAGCACTGCGCACACCGGGACCCATCTTTGCTTCCTCCAAAGCCTTGGTGTCACTGGGACACCAGGAAGCATCAGTCCTGCTACAGACAGGGCAAAGAGCCCCCCAGAAAAAGCAACAAGGGGTAGAAAAACAGCAGGAAGTCAACACATCGCTCTGGAGCCAAACATCCAGCAGGCCATCAAGTTTTATTCTTAGGTTGCCAGAGCTCCCAGATCCAGGAAAACTCCTGGAAAAAACCCACCAGGAAACCTTCTCCTCTTTGCAGCGACTGAGACTTCAGATCCCATGGGCTAACCAGGAAAAAAACCATACTTATAAAGTAAAATCCACCAGCCTATAAGTTTTGTTATGGTTACACTTGGGCTCCCAGTAAAGTGCTACTGGTTTTGTAGACCTTAGCAAAATATCCCAGGCAGCAGCCACGCTGCTCTGATCCCAGGACACAGCTGACAGGGAGTGATTGTGCCCAGGCACAAATTCCGATGATTCAGCAGGGCCTGGGAACTGAAAGGGTCCAAACAAACCCCTGTGTCTGCTGCAGCTCCGATTCAACCACACAGCAGCAAAAAACGAGGGAGCCCGAGCACGACCACGGCCTTCTCCACATGGAAAACTCCATGAGTGTTAGAATTTCGTTACACAAACTAGTTCAACCACCCTCTTAGGGGAACTGGAGGGGAGTGATGTTTCCTTACTATTTTTGGCCACGTTCACGCAGCGAGAGCTGAGTGGCTGAGCAGAGGTTTCCCTGGGCTTTCAGCAGCGATCGTGTCAGCGTGATCCTGCCAAGACTCCCCTGCCAGTTCAGAGGATCGCAGAGGCTGCTCTGACCCTCAGGATTTCTGCCTCAGCCCCTAGAAAACAAAACCCTCAAGCAAAGCATCAGTGTCTTTCAGAACATCCTCATGTTGTCGGCACCATCATGGGGTATGGAGGGAGCAGAGGTGGTATGCAGCAAGCCAATGGCTACTGCTTCTGCTGGGAGCTCAGGAGCTCCACCAGCTCCAGCCCCGTGCTCACCAACAATCCTTTTCCAGAGATCCATGTGTTTTTAAGTCCCACAATATAATATGGACATGAGAATCCACAGGGGTTTTTTGGAAGGGATGTGGGTCTCCAAGTGCCAGCCCTCATGGAGGGGTTAACAGCTTTTAAGGTCCAACAGCTCAGGTGGAATCCACATAATCACCACGAAGGTGGAAAGAAGTTTTGGGGATTTTCAGGCATATCCCATGTTTGCTTTGAGATGAGAGAGAGCTGCATTTTAAACAGTGTTGGTAAAGAGTGAGGCAGGACAGGGGGTTGAGCTGAGGTTCCCATCACTGGGGTGACTGCACTGGGCACTGATTATTTTGAAGCCATCTCACCCATCCTCTCTCCAGCCTGCCAAACCGCTTCCTAACGAGACACCAGGCTACAGTTCATAGTAAAGTCTGTCTTAACACATCAGATAACTGCTTCACTATCAGCTCAGGTAGGAGAGATCACCTGTTAAACCACCAGAGCCATTCCCTGTCTCCATCCCACATCTCTACTACGGGGTTGAATGTGTGTGTTCTGGTTTTTGCTGCTCCAAATCCTCAGATCCCAGAGCAGGGTGAACCTGAAAGCACAGCATGAGGGCAACAATCCTGGTTAGCACGGACGTTACCTGGCTGTTGCTATCCAGAAGCGTCAGAGACGTGCTCTGGCTTGACCAGGCACCACAAGAAATGTTCAGGTTCCTACTTGTGCTTTCATCCTGCTACCTCCTCCCTGACCAGGATTCCCCTGCAAACCACAGCCTCTGCAAAGCCCACGCTTTCAAGCGGAACCTGTCCATGGGGATCCCCAGGGATGCTCCCTGACACACACACAGAGGTACGTCAGAGCCCTCTGTGAAGCCACTTTCAAAGACTTGACCCAAATGATCTCAGATGTTCACAAGCTCTTGGCTAAGCCTCAGAGGAGAGAGACATTTTCCAGGCACCACCATCACAACAGTGAACATTAAGAGCGTTTCAAGAAGTCATCTTGAAACTAAAACAGATCTCAAGTCATTTCTGCTCTGAACCCTTGTTGCAATCAAGCAGGGCTGCAGTGAACATCATCCCAAAATGCCTACTTGGGGGGAAGGTGCATTTCAAAGCCTCCTTGATCAAAAAGCTTCAAACTGGCACTAACTGTACCCCTGCTTCAGGAAGTCATTTCTGAGGCATTCTGTCACCATGAGCACATTTCAGAGTACAAAATAAAATTAAATAAACAGCAGTTCTACAGAAAGATCTTGGAAATCACTTCTGCTTGTCCAGACTGTCTTAGAGACCCTCCCCCCAAATTACTGCAGCAGACACAAGCGGTGCAGCTCTGAACAGTGATGCTTCTAAAAAAGCAGAGATTGTTCTCACAACACCTGGGCTAGAGAGCCCACAGATCTCTGTGAGTATCAGCCAGGGCAGCTGGTCATGCTACAAAGCAAGGAAGCCAGGATAAATCACAAAATAACCCAGTATCTCAGAAATTTCATAGTCAGGATAAGCCAGGCTGGGTCCTGGTAGCAAATAATCTTTGAGGCGTAAGAGCTGTAACACTATCTCAACCTATTAAAAAGTCATTTGCATGTCAGGTCCCGCTAAATGAAGGAGCCCCAGAGTGTCTGGTCGTGCTAATTCCTCAGCCTCTGAGAACATTTGCACATTTCCAGTTCATAATTCAACAGCCATGGATGAAATATTCCCTGAAAGGCAGAACAGGCGTACTGTACAACGAGAGATTATTTGTCAACAGGCAACACACTAGAGACACCCAGTAACATCAGTAAGCAATTCTGTACAACAATGCCCTTCTGAGCAGCAGAGCCTCATGTGGCTCATTACAAAATCCTCTCTGGGCGCTGTGAAGTTCCTTGGAAGTCCATGTCTCGAATGCCACAGCAGGGACTGCACAACAGCCACAGGAACTGGACACAGAAACCTCAGTCTCTGTCCAGCTGAACACCTTAAGATGTGTCGCAGCAAAAATAAATCCAGCCCCAGGCGACCGCAGCACTATTAGAAGGTATGTAGGACTTTTGGGCATCGCCTCTGAGGTCTGCAGGCAGGACAACTTCCCTGCCTAGTCCCTCCCTCTCCCCCTGTGTTGACCACATCCTAAAATCCCTGTGCCAGCCTGGCTGTAACCCTCTCAGCTTTGAGTTTCATAGCAATACATGGTATCGGTACCGCTGGCAGATCATGTGTCCAGATGCGGATCGTTAGGCAACTGCTTACCCAAGGATACAGTCCCTCATCTCACTCACCCTCCCCAAGACACAAGAGCCAGTTTCAGCCATAAAAAAAAAATCAGTGAAACAACCAAATTGAAAGTCATTATACTTCAACAAAGAATTGGGTTAGACCGTCATACTCACAGCATACTCCTAAAGGTAATCCATATTCAGAACCTGAACAAAACTACAGCGTCGAGTTTACATTCCAAAAGAAATCCAAGAGAGATTCAGCTCGTGGACGAAAGTGAAACTTGCTGAGAGCAAGCCACGCTTCCTAAGCTCTTCCCTCTCCCAAGTTTTTGAAAACACACGTAGGATAAGTGCTTTGGTGTGAGGAAGGGAAGGGTTACCTCTCCGGAGCAGCTGTCCCCGTCTGCCTGTCGCTGAAAGCCACCGTTCAGTTACCATGTCAGCACGGAGAGCTGCAAAGCGAAATAATCTGCAAGAGAACACAACGCCAATTTCCACGGCTGTGCCAAAGGCCAGATATTTATGCTGCTGGGAGAACTGGGCTGGATCCAGCCAACAGCTCTGAAATTTAAACACACACTCCCTCTACCGCACGCTGAAATCGGCGGCTGGGGTGACTCCCCCCGCGCTGTGGGGAGCGCAGCCGCTGCATACCATCGGTCGCAGGCGTCTCCCCAGGGTTCTGGCAGCTCTTGCAGATCAGGAGGAAGAGCAAACCCCCCCGGGTTTCTCTAAAGAGACCCCTCCCCAGGCTTTGGGTATCAGGATGTCACCTTCTCTTTACATCACCCGCAGCCAGAGGCCAGCGAATCGGAGTTTTTATGCCAGCGTGTGAAATTGATGCTAGGAGCAGGTCTACGGTGGCCATGCAGCGGTTTGTTTACTCAGCTTGCTTAATCCACCTTGAAGAGGCTGCCAGAAAGTTACTGCAGCTTTAATGAACTTCCCTCTCAGGTGGTTGGGACTTAAGGATTCGATGGAATTTAAGGATTCGACTCCTCTTGGGTTTTCCTGGTAACTTTGCAAATAGCCTTTGTATAAATGTCAGGCTCAGGAGAGCAGCAAGAGACCAAGGCTGGAAAGAAAATAGCTTATGAGGCTTTGAACTAGAGGACTTGGAGAAAATATGTTCTATTTTTAGACAAAGTCATGCAGACTAACTGGACTAACATATTAAACAAAGATGTTGTGAACACGATGCTACTTGAACCCATGTACCCTCCCTGACATTGCCCGGGTTTAGCTACTCCTCCCATCCCAGTGGAAAAGCCCCATTTCCATTGCTCCCTGATATGGGATGATTCACAAGGCAGCTGAGTGTGGGTAATGGAGCTGGTATCAGCATCCCCAGCCTCCTGCTGTTGGGGACAGTGAGCAGGCCAGCCTGGGAGATGAGGGTAGAGAGTGAATCCCACGCAGTGCCACACACCCTCCTGGGTTTGACATGGCACCGGGAGCTGCAGCTGCTCAGAAGAGGGGGAAATATGGAAGCAAATCCTCTGCCCCAAAAGCTGAGGCCCCTGGCACGCTAGCAGGAGTGGGGAGGGTGTTTCATATTCTGCAGAGTGTCCCAGGTACATCCAGATAACCCTGAAAGGGTTGTGGGGATGTGGAACAGGCTGCCCAGGGAGGGGGTTGAGTCACCATCCCTGGATGTGTTTAACAGATGGGGAGATGAGGTGCTCAGGGATGTGGTTTAGCACAGGACAGGAATGGTTGGACTCGATGAAGCTCTTTTCCAACCTGGTGAATCTGTGATGAGCATGAGATGCAAAAAAATAACCCCAGTTCCCTCCATGGAGGTTTCACCTGTATCAGGGCCGCTCTTTCTTGCGCTCAAGGATATAAAAGTCACAGCCCCAGCACACCTTCCCCCCAAAGAAAGCAACGGCCCTCAGTTTACAGGCAGGGGGCTAAGGCAGGGCTGCCTGAAGGTCAGCCAGCAAGGGCAGGAGCGTAGATCCAGCGCCCAGCCCTCTGCTTTACTGCAGCCATAAAACCACACACAGCAACTTCACTTTCACAGCACAGCATTAAAGCTCCAGTGGGATTCTCATCCCCTCCCTCCAAAAACAGAAAGCAGGTTTTCTCTATGAAAAACCCACCCCATGACAAAGCTTTTCTTTAACCTTCCTGATGAGGAACAATAATAAAGTCATTCCAACCCCACTGGCACAGGGGGAGCGGGTTTTCTTCATCTCTAGCAGCAATAAAACCTGAATCAGTAACGAAGTGTAACGTTGACACTGTCAAGAAGGGTGTGAATCACACGGTGGGAGCGCACAAATCCTGCTCTGAGCTCACTTCCACGGCACATCAGAGCACTCTGCTGCTGCCAGAGAGCAGAGAATTAAAGCTAAATTACTGGCTCACCTTGTCCTGCTCACAGCTAAGTGCCAGGGCATGTCCCATCGCCACCACACGCAAGGCGATACTTGCTCCAGCTCAGCAGGGCTTGGAAGGAACCTGCCAGCGCATCCCTCCCGAAAGCTTCCTCTCGGATCCCTGGCTGACACATGCTAAGTCACAGGGAAAACTTCCCCTTCAGCACAGGCTGGAGCATGCTTCAGAAGGGGAAAGGGATTCTCCACAGAAAGCAGAGAGGGAGATGGGAGGAGAGGGGCCAAGAGGAGGGGAAACAGGATGTGGGGCTGCTTCAGCCAGTGAGTCGCCGGTTCAGGACTGCAGCATCACTTCTTTGGGCTTGGATTCATGGGGCAGCCTCTGCTGCACCCACTTTCCACACTCACATCCCTCTGCATCGCCATGACGGATGTCATCTGGGCCCTACAGCGAGGCCAAACCCTGTGGTCACCTCTCTGCCCACCCACAGCCTGTCCACGGGGGCTTTCCCAGCACATAGGGGCTCAAAAGACCGATTCTTTCCCACAAGTGCTATCACCTCAGGTGGGTGGGCAGCCTCCCAGCACATCTGTCAGAGGGGAAGGTGGCCAGGGCCAAGACGGTTACACTGGGAAGCGGTTTGATGCCATGCAGATCCAATACAGCTGATGAGATGATTTGGGAAAAGGCTTGATGGGATCATCACAGAGGGCACGTATTCCTTCCCACTCCGCTGCCACAGTGCATCTTCAAGCTGCTGTTCCTCCCTGTGCTTTGATTTTTCCATCCAGGGACACTAAAACACACCTACCTCATAAAGAGGTTTTGAACCTTAATTCATTAGCTTGCGTAAATAGGTTGGAGGCTCCCCCATCATAAACAAACGGCTGCTAAACATCACTTGAGGTGGAGTCAGCTCACACAGGCTTTTGAAAGCACAAGGAGGGCCAGGAGGCCTTCTGACCATGCAAAAAAGGGAGGTCAGAATGCATCCAGGGATGAACAGTTCAATAGAACAACAGGATATTATAACAACAAAATAACAACAGGTTCAATATAACAACAGGATAACAAAAGATGTAGAACTGTTGGAGAGGGGTCAGAGGAGCCACAAAGATGATTAGAGACTGGAGCCTGAAGGCTCCTGAAGGGAGCAGAGGAACAGGAGGGGAATCAGCTTGTTAAAGGGCAGAGACTGGCAGGACAAGGGGGATGGAGTGAAGCTGGAGGAGGGAAGGGTTAGATTGGATATTAGGGGGAAGTTCTTTGCAGAGAGAGTGGTGAGGGGCTGGAACAGGCTGTCCAGAGAGGTGGTGGATGCCCCATCCCTGGGGGTGTTCAAGGCCAGGTTGAATGGGGCCCTGGGCAACCTTGTGTAGCTCCAGGCCTGAGGTTGGTGTCCCTGCCTGTGGCAGGGGGTTGGAGCTCTGGGATCCTTGGGGTCCCTTCCAACCCATGCCAGTCTATGATCCTAGCCAGTTGTAAAAGCAGAGCTTGGAGCTAGCCAATAAGGAAGGAAAAAGTGCAACAGGTTGGTAGAACAAAGCAAAGGAGGGAAGCAGCAGGGGAAAGAAATTGTATCTCTTGTTCCAAGGTCCTGCCACCTACTCCTGCACACTCCTTCACACTTCTGCAAGGATTTTTTGCCAGCTAATTAAGAGTTACGCTGAAGCCAGGCAGACCATGGGTACCACGTTCAGCTGGGAGCAACTGCAGCGTGGGACAAGCAGCCTGGCACAGAGCTCAGAGAGCTTTAGAGCCACCATTGAATGAAGGTGGCAGTGCTGCTACTTTGTAGGTGGGCAAAGCGCAGCATGACAGGTATCTTTTATCTGGAATCGTAGAATCACTGACTGGTCTGGGTTGGAAGGGACCCCAAGGGTCACAGAGCTCCAACCCCCCTGCCACAGGCAGGGACACCAACCTCAGGCCTGGAGCTACACAAGGTTGTCCAGGGCCCCATCCAACCTGGCCTTGAACACCCCCAGGGATGGGATCTCAGGGAAAACAGGAGCATAGCATGGGGATATGATGGCTGAAAGAAGGTCTCTCAGATAATTTCCCCACGTGCAGCCCTCCACCTGATGCACCACTGATGGGCCATCCTGATTCTCTCACTTCTCCTCTTGGTACCCTAAAAACCAATTCCCCCACTGCTACCCCACCCTCAAGAGAGAAGAAAGGCAGCCTGTGTGTGCCCCCCCAACCTCCCTTGCATTTGGGCCACATCCCATTCTCTATCTTGCCCCATTTCCCAAGCAGGAACGAGCACCCACACCCTAAAGTCACAGAGGTGTCCCTACCCTCCCAGCCTCCTCCAAATCACTGCCCCTCAAAGTTCCTCCTTACTTCCTCCATGCTACAAACCATGCCACCAGAGCTCCCTGCCCCTTCCATCCCACACCCTCAGAACGTCCCCACGCACCCCAACTCCTCAAACCCACAGGCAACCCCCATCCCTGGCCTCACCCTCACCGTACAGCCTGCCCCACCACCCCCTGCCCTGCGTCCTACCTTCTGCTGCGCCAGTGACCCCCACACCCCCCTTCTCCTGCACCCCCTCCAGCCCCATCCCCCATACACAGCACATCCACAGCCCTTGCCCCACACACGGCACCCCCACAGCCCCTGTGCCACACATGGAGCCCCACAGCACTTGCCCCACATACACAACACCACAAGCCCCTGCCCCAAAGATGGCGCCCCTCTGCCCCACACACGGCACCCCCACAGCCCCTGCCCCACATCCTTGTCCCCCACATACAGCACCCACCTCAGGCCCTGCCCCACAGGCCTGCCCCACACACAGCACATCCTCAGCCCCACAGACGGCGCCCCTCAGTCCCCGTCCCACAGACGGCGCCCCTCAGGCCCTGCCCCACACACAGCACATCCCCAGCCCCCGCCCCACAGACAGAGCCCCCCAGAGGCCCTGCCCCACACACAGCACATCCCCAGCCCCCGCCCCACAGACAGAGCCCCCCAGAGGCCCTGCCCCACACACAGCACATCCCCAGCCCCCGCCCCACAGACAGAGCCCCCCAGGCCCTGCCCCACACACAGCACATCCCCAGCCCCCGCCCCACAGACAGAGCCCCCCAGGCCCTGTCCCACACACAGCACATCCCCAGCCCCCGCCCCACAGACAGAGCCCCCCAGGCCCTGCCCCACACACAGCACATCCCCAGCCCCAGCCCCCGCCCCACAGACGGCCCCCCAGGCCCTGCTCCACAGACAGAGACCCCCAGAGGCCCTGCCCCACACACAGCACATCCCCAGCCCCCGCCCCACAGACAGAGCCCCCCAGGCCCTGCCCCACACACAGCACATCCCCAGCCCCCGCCCCACAGACAGAGCCCCCCAGGCCCTGCCCCACACACAGCACATCCCCAGCCCCCGCCCCACAGACAGAGCCCCCCAGAGGCCCTGCCCCACACACAGCACATCCCCAGCCCCCGTCCCGCCCCCACAGGCCTCACCCCACTCACCTCCCGCGGCGGCCGCGCTCCCGGCCCGCCGCTCTCCCCGCAGCCGCCACCGCGGACGCCCCGCTACCCCCCCTCCCACCCCCGCACGTCACCGCGCCCACCTTGACGCCACCACATACCTCGCGGCCCGCAGCCAATCGCCGCCGCCGGGAAGTCGTGACCGAATCACCACAGCAACGGGCCAAGCCCGCCCCGTCCCGCGGCGCCCCCTGGCGGGCGCGGACAGCGCTCCCCGGGTGGCGCGGGGCCTGGCGGGAGATGTAGGCGCTGCTCGCGGCGCCTGCTGGGAAGGGCGGGCGGGGGCGGAGGTGGCAAAATGGCGGCGGGCGTTGCCTGAGCCGGGCTCCCTCAGGGACCGCCGAGCGTAAAACCATAGAACCGAGTCGTAGAATCGCCTAGGCTGGAAGAGACCCTTAAAACCGCAGGCTAACCCTGCCTGGCCCGTCTCTATATCACGTCCTCAAGCACTTCATCCACACGCCTTTTACACCCCTTCAGGGATGGTGACTCCGCCACCTCCCTGGGCAGCCTGTGCCAGTGCCTGACAACCCTTTCTGTAAAGAAATTCTCCCTGATACCCAACCTAAATCTCCCCTGTTGGGATTTTAAGCCATTCCCTCTCGTCCTGTTATGTGAGAGAAGAAACTGACCCTGACATCTCTGCACCCGCCTTGCAGAGAGCGATGAGGTCTCCCCTCAGCCTCCGTTTCTCAAGACAAGCACCCATATCTGTGAAAATTGGGTGATAAAATACCTCTGCTTTATGTGTACAGCGGTGTGTCACACCTCAGGTGAATGAACCCGCAGATCTGGGCCCAACTGTTCCCCCGCAGGGTGCTCACCGCCATGGAAAGAGAGAGCTGTGTCCGTACAGCTCAGGCTGGGGGGGACACGTATCCTGCCTGCAGAGAGGATGGAAGCGTCCATGGAAAGCTCCCTGACGAACTCTCCCAGATCAGGCTGGCTTTGGTTGTAATGGCACATGTCATGGAGAGGAGAGAGACTCTGAGCTCCATGCCACGGGCAGGGTGGGTCATCTGGAGGCAGTGGGGACAGAAATGGAGCTGTGTGTGCCCATGAGCCCTCACCAGGTAGCCCTGGGCAGGAGGCTCTAGCCCACGTTGTGCTGAGGAGGGAATAGGGATTTGGGCAATGAAACGGGGACCTGAGGTCTAAGGAGCTGCTGGCACCAGCTCAGCTGCCGCTGCAGGTGCTTGTGGTTGCTCTGGGCTCTCCTTCCCCTTCCCAATCTGAGCCCCTCATTGCTTTTCACCCTCCCAAAGCTACCTCAGCTGCCTGCCGGGGGTGTTGCACACTTTCTGCTGTCAGTGCTGTTACTTGAGGTCTAAGACAGAGCTAATTTTGTATGTTCATACCCTAGGTAAACCACAGCGGTTGCTAATCTGATAAGCAATGTTATACTTAAAATACACAGGCCCTGTTCCCTCTGCAGTTACTCAAGGAGCAGCACAGATGATGTCCCTCATTAACGCAGATGTGGCCACAATTAAGGCTTGGGCTGGCCTGAAAACACGGCCTTTGAACACAGGCCAGTGGAGTTTGGGCTGAGGTGTGGTGGGTTTGGGGCCATGAGAGGGTCACATGGAGAGTGGCAAGGTTTGTATCAGGCCCTGCAAACACTCCCACACGTGATGTTACCCCACAGAGAGCACCAGGCGGCTTCCCACAGGAGCCCCCCATAAGTGTGGGGACCTCGCACAGCCCCACACTGATGTAGGGATGGTGGGTGAGGCTGGGAGCTGCTTCTTTCCCTGTGCCTCCAAGAGCTCTCTGTGCGATCCCGCTGCAGGAGTGAGCATTTGCTGCAGCCTTAGACAAGCTCCAGCCCTCGGCTGGTCGCTCCAGGAGGATGAAACAGATCCGGGCATATCCAGATTTGGCAGCAGATCAGAGGCAGGTGCTGACACTGGTTCTGGCTGTTCCCTGTCCTTGCCTGTGGCAATCCACTTAGAGCTTTTTGCTGCTCTTGGGAGGATAAGCAATGCTCTGCAGATCTACTTTGAGGGCCACAGCCCCGGAGCTGGTGAGAAGTGACAGCACGGTCACTGGCAGCGATGTGGCCTCATGGTTCCTGGGGGCTGTGTGTGGGCTGGGAGCCTTGCCACAAGGCTGCGGCACGGAGCTGAGGAGAAGCAGCCCTTTTCTCCCTGCCTGGGTGTGGCATGGCACATACTTGTCCTGGTGCCTGATCAGAGAAGGGATTGAGCTAACGAAGCTGATGAGGGAGGATGCTGTCTCCCATCAGTGGATTTCCACTCAATCCTTTTCCTTCCCAGTGGAGACTGGCATTTGGCACCCTCCCTGTTCTTGATCTGCCTGCACATGGCACAGAGCAATGAGCAGCTTTGCCAGGGCTGCCCCGGGGGGGCTACAATGATTTACATGTGTCCCCTCCACCTTGATGCAACACAGCCCCTCAACCTCCACTGCAGTACCTTGGGAAGGTGTCACCCCACCACAAAGCATTTGTGGAGTGGAGGGATGCCGTGTCCAAGCAGACCGGCTGGGATGGCACAGGGCCAGGCAGGGCCCCCAAATTTGGATGGGGATCCTAAGGGTCACCATCAATCATGAGGGCTGCAGCCACCATGCACCCACCCTGTGCAAGGCTGCATGGGACTGGGACACGGGGCCACCCCAGCACCCTCATGGGCACACAGAGCCTCTTTGTCCCAGAGCAGCTGTGTAGCTCCACTGGCACCCGTGGAAACAGCTTTGCTCTACGTCAGGCACCATGAAAAAATCATCAAAAAGGAACTCTGTAAGGGCTGGGGGTGGGGGGAGAGTGGTGTGAACACACGCTGAAAGAGTAGGAAATAGATTGTAATCTTCCTAACAAACTGCAGTTAATCAGCATCAGCAACTGGGGCTCAATGCAGGGCTCAGGGCTCCCTACTGGTGTGAGGGGGATAGGGGCTCTGTGACCTGTACAGTAAAGACCCCAACGTCCCCAGTGACTGGGGCTGTATTTAAACAGGACAAAGGAGCCTCAGTGCTGGTGTGGCTTGTGGTGGGGTTGTTTGTGTGCGTGCATGGGGAGGTGTGCTGGCAGCCTTGGCTTTTGTTCTCAGCCCTTCAGGGAGTGTGTTAGCTGGAGGAGACAGGGCAGAGTCATCAGAGAGCCACTGTGGCCACCAGCTCCAGGTTGGGTGGCCTCTGGGAGTCTCTGCTATGGCCTTCTGCAGCCCTGGGACCAGCTCCTGATCCAAGACTCCTGGAACTCCTGTGGTCCAAGAGCAGAGACCTAAACAAAGCCCAGAGCATCATTACCTTCTTATACCGGCACTTGATTACAAGGAGGTGTCAGTCCTCCCAGAAGACTGCTGTGCCAGCCCTGCCACCCAAAGAGAGTTCACCATCTGTGGCCAGCTCACCAGCAGCTGTGTCCCTCTTGACCCTCCACAGCCCAACCTAAAGCCCACTGGTGGGGTCTCTTTCCACGGGTGGCATCTGTTGCAGGGCCAGGCACCCATGGGCGATGCAGAAGAGGGGCTGGTAGAAACCAAAGGGGGAACTGCAGCCCCGGGCCATGCGTTCCACATCCACTGGGGGCTTTTTGTTTGTTTTATTTTTGTTTTTAAAATTTCTTTTTTTAAGCTGGAGGTGGAAACCAGAGTCTTGGGGAGATGAGTTGAGTCCAGATCCTGCAGGACACAGACGTTGAGTTGTCTGAGTCTCCTGGCACATCGTGGCTGTAGCCATTCCCTGAAGAAAACAGGAGCATCTCTGCCTTATTTGTGGTCACCTGTGCGCTCTGTACTGGTCCCTACTTGTCTCCATCCAGAGAAGGCTCCTCAGAGGGATGTGCAGGGCCCCTCAGCTCCCCACTGCGCTCTGTCCTGCCAGGCTGGTTAGTTGGTGGGCTCTGTGGCTATGGTGTCCGCATCCGAAGACAAGGGCACGCTGCTGTTCTCACCATTGCTCACGTTTTCCTTGCTGTTATCCCCTGTGAGGTCACTGCCTTTATCCTCTGCTTTCTGCTTGAGTTTGAGGGAGGAATCTTTCTGGGAGAGGAGGGGTTGGTAGCCAGCAAAGCCGCTTGCACTCACGTTCGTACGTTTGTCTGGGGACAGACAGACAAAGAGGATTGTTTACCTGGGATCTGAGTTACCTGTTCAGCTAAGGACAAGGGGTGCAGGGTCTCTCCTTGCCACAGGCATTGGGGTATCTGCTCTAAAAGATGGGCATCCTTCCACCCCCAGATGGATGGATGGGGAGATGGGTGGGAGACTGGGCTCATCCCGCAGTGTGGCTGTGCCCAGGACAGGCAGGGGAGGGTGTGATGGTGGGTGTCCTACCTCCTGGCTCGATGGGGTGCATCAGCCGGTTCATCTGGACGTTCCAGTGCTTGACGTTGGTGCTGGCCTGTCGCAGCTTCCTCTGAGCCACCTGGGAGGGGATGAGGAGAGGGGTGAGCCAGCTGCCTGACAGCCCCTGAGCTGGGACCACGGGCAGCGTTTCCCTTCCCTTCATAAGCCTGGATTGGAGGCTTCCTCTGGGATGGAGGCCCAGCTCACCCTCCTCTAAGGTTTTCTGTTCCTCCCTCAGTCCTGACCCTTCCACACACTCCCACTACTGACACTGCACTGGGCCCCAGCACTGTCCCCTCAGGGCAGGACATGCTCCTCCCATCTCAGCCACCAAATAACCCTGTGCACAGCCCAGCTCAGAGACCTGCTGAGGCAACACCAGCTTGGTCCCCAAAGCTGCTGGGTCCTCCCCTTCATGGAGGTGACTCAGGGAGGGCTGGGAAGTCCCCTGGGGCTCAGAGAGTGAAGGGACATGGCACTGATGTGATGCTCACCATGACGTCTTGGTCTGCCCGCTGCCTATTCACTCTCACTTCCTCCAGCTGCTTCTGTGCCTCTTCCAGACACTTGTTCTTGTTCTCCATCTCCTGCTTGAGGACCTGCTTCTCCCGCTGAGTTTTGATGATGTATTCCTCTTGCTCCTCCTTCAGCTTCATCAGCTGCCTCATCTTCTCCTCTTCCTCAGCCAGTAGCCTGTCAACGAAGAGCAAAAGGCGAGGATGTCCCTCTGCCACCTCACCCACCAACTTCCCCCATCCCTGCTGGCATACTGGGAAGTCACCAGTATATCCCAGTACCGTGCGGAGCATCGCATTGCCCTGGGAGTGGGGCTGATGGAGGAGGAGCAGGGATCCTACCTGGCCTGTGCATATCTCACAGACTCCTCATCCTGCCGTGCTTTCACCTCCTGCTGCAGGGCCTCCTGGAGCCGCTCCTGCATCTCCTCCAGCTCCAGGATGCGCTGCCGCTGCCGCTCTGCCTCTGCCTCCTTCAGAACCATCTCTGCCTGCATGGAGGCGCGAGCCTACGGCAGGGAGAGGAACCATCAGCTGCCAAGGCCACTGCTGTCCCCGGGACCCCCTTACCCCTGCACCCCCGGGATGGGGATGGGGCCAGACGTCTCCCACTCCAGGGAGAGCCCCAAAAAGCCATGCTGTTTCCCTGCCTGGGAGCCAAGCACTGGCTGTGAGGCCAGCCAGGTGGTACCACTCACCTCTCCCCTGTACCCCCCAGCTCCACACCCCCCTGGGCAGGTCGTTCCTCATGTCCCAGATGTACCATCAAGATCCATCTACCTGCTCAGCCTCTCGCAGCTGGATCTCCAGGGTTTTCTGCATCTCCTCGTGCTGCTGCTTCCGCCGCTGCTCCTCCTCTTGCAGGAGGATCTCTGCCTGTCGCTGGGCTTCCTTGAGCAGCTCCAGCTCCTGCAGCTTCCGCTCCTTCTCCTCCTGGAGCTGCTTGAGCCGCTGTGTCTCCTCCTCCTTGGCTGCCTTGCGCTGGTCCCGTTGCTCCCGCTGCTCCCGTCTCTTCTGCTTCAGGTCTTTGTGCAGGGACTTCTTGCCCTCAGTCTGCAGCCGGATGGCCATCTGGATGGCTGGGGGGGGAGAGGGACGGTCAGTGGGGATGTGGGGGGACAGGGGGACACGGGGAAGCCAGGGAAGGGGTGCAGGGTGGGCACAGACCGAGTGTCCACTCCTGGCGCTGCCGGGTGTCAGAGGCGCTCATCTCGTAGGTGCGGGAGGAGGTCTTCACACAGAACATGCACCTCTTCCCATCCCGGTCAGGCAGCACCTGCAGGAAGAGGACACAGGATGGTGTTACCCCCCTGTAACCCACCTTCAGCCAGGGGACTGGCTCTCCCACATTCAGGAACATGGAATTGTATATTGTGTGGTTTCCCTTCCCGGGCTCTGAAGGAGAAGGTCTCCTGCATCTCCTGTTGCCCACCTGAGCGTGGCCTGGGCCGTACCTCCACACAGCAGTGCTTGTCCAGTGTGATGCTCCCCTTCTTCTCCTTCCGTTCCTCGCTCATGTAGTAGGACAGGACACTGGGCTTCAGCATGAACCACCGCTCTGACCAGTTCCTCCTCAGCTGGCCCTTCTTCCAGAGGTAGCCCTGCAGGAGAGAGACGTGGGGATCAAACCCAGGGTGGGGAGGCAGGGCAGGGTTTGTGCCCCAGGACATGGGGGTTCCTTGCCTGTTTGAGCACATCCTGGATAACCTCCTGGTACACCTCCTCCACGGCCATGCTGACAGCCTCCTGCTCAATGCCTCGCAGGAACCGTCCTGAGTTCACCAGGTCCAGGAACTGCCAGACCGTGAGCCCCCCCTGCCCCTGCGGCTCCTGGGACAGGTAGTCATCCAGCTCACAGGAGTTCAGCTCCACGTTCATGGCCGTGCAGATCTTCTTCAGCAGGTATTCCACCTGTGAGGACGGGGAGCTCAGTGATGGGGAAAGACAAGAGCTGTCCCCACCCCACCGACCCATTTTGGAGAGCCCAAGACCATGTCTCTTCCCAGCCTGGAGAAGCAGGACCCTTATCCCAGAGGCATTGCCTCTTGTGGTGGCCGATGGCTGTGGCCAAGCCGTTCCAGGTAGCAGGCAGGCTCAGGAGCTTGACACCAGCTCAGAGCTTGACCACTACAATGAAGTGTTTTCCTTTTAACCACAATCACAGAATCCCAGGTTGTCCTGAGCTGGAAGGGACCCATAAGGATCATCTAATCCAGCTCCTGGCTCCACACAGGCCCAGTCCAGTCAGAGATGGCACTGAGTACATCGTCCAGATGCTTCTTGCCCTCAGCCCAGCTCAGGGCTGTGACCCCTTCCCTGGGGAGCCTGTGCCAGCGCCCAACCCCCCTCTCAGCACAGAACCTCTTCATGACACCCAGGCTAACCCTCCCCTGGCCCAGCTCCACACCATTCCCTCAGGTTCTGTCCCTGGTCCCCAAAGAGAGGAGAGAGATCGGCACTGCCCCTTCGCTCCCCTCGGCTGGCAGCCTCACACTGGGGTGAGGTCTCCCCTCAGCCTCCTCTTCTCCCAGCTGGACACTCCCAAGGCCTTCAGCCTCCTCTCAGATGCCCTATCCTCCAGACCCTTCCCATCCTCTGGACACTCTCCCACAGCTCCGTGTCCCTCTTGTCCTGTGGCACCCAGACCCACACCCAGGACTCGAGGTGAGGCTGCCCCAGCACAGTGCAGAGCAGGACAATCCCCCCTGGATTGACTGGAAACACTCTGGGATACAGTTGGCCCTGGGCAGCCAGTGACACTGGGCTGAGATGGTTTGGCCTTGTCTGTGCTGAGCAAGACCCAAGGGAGAACAGAGCAAGGCAGGTGTCCCAGACCACAGCCCCGACCTTGCACCCCTCCAGGTTCCAAACACAGGGGAGGAGCCGGGGAAGAACAGTCCCTGGGGACCTGTAAACTGTAAAGAAATTGCTTTTTTTTATTAAAAAAAAGAGCTGAAATGGTTAATATGAGCTCAGGAAGACTCAAGCTCAGCTCAAGTTTTGCTGCCAGCTCTACTCTACCCACAACCTGGAGACCAAAGAGGGTGGGTGACACAGAGAAGTGAAACACAGCCCAGTCCCCACACCCAGCCAGAGGTTTTTTCTCTCACATACATCACCTCACCAGCCTCTTGCTCTTCTCCTAACACAGTTTCTTTTTTTATCTTTTTTTTTTTTTCTTTCTTTGCCCTCCAAGCTCAACCTCCCCCCCGAGCAGCAGAGATGATTCAGTTTGTCATAGTCTGGGTAACAGGAAACACATCCGAGAGCAGGAAGTGCGGTTGCCCTCTCCTGCTCAGTGTTCTGCTTCTTGTCTTCTTCTTGCTTTTATTTTATTTATTTAATTATATTTTTTTTTGGAGGGGGAAGGCTTTTCTGCTGAGCTCAGGAGGTTGGTGGTGTAGAAGCAAGACAGCGATGCCTTGCCCAGCCCAGCTCCTCCTGGCGAGGCCGCTCTTGCTTTATGAGCTTGTCCCTCCTGCCTAGATCTCCCCCCATCTTCTTGGGGGGGTTTGATCTGACCCCCCCCTACTGGAGAAGGGAGAACCTCCCTCTCTAAATGCTGGGTGGAATTTGGGGATTTGGAGATTAGTACCAGAAGGTTTTTGCTGTGCCTGGGTGCCTCACTCTTAACTCTTTGGGTGCTGGGCAGCAGGAATGGAGAAGGACAACAGGGTCTTTCTCTGTCACCACCTGCACAGTGGCAGGGCTGTAAAAGAGCCCGAGAGACACAGTCCCATCCAGCCTGACAGCAACCTCCCCTTGCACTGGATTTGAAGACCTCATCATCATCTTCTCCTTCCCCTCCATGAAAACCAGGAGCCCCCCCTCCACCACCACACTCAACACAACCCTTGGGTGAGATCCAAGGGCTTTAGGTGAAGGACCAGCCCCAGGAGGAGCTGAGCTGTGGCTGCTCTTTGGTTGGGGCACTGAGAACTGGGACACTCATTTCACAGCAGGGCAAAACTGCCTGTCAGCACAGGTTTGGACTGCAGGAGAGCAGTGGCCATACCTTATCCTCTATCACATCTACACTGGAGAGGGTTCAGTATTTTGGAGGTGTCCTCCCAGGTCACCCCTCTGTCCCTGGGCAGCAGGGGTGGCCATGGGCACGGCAGGGGGGTGCCCAGGGCAGACAGTCCCTTCCTGCCCAGCCAGCCTGCTCGCTCACACACCCCAGGGCATCACATCGCGGAAGATGTGGTGGGACATGTCAGGAAGCGATAGCAGGACGTGACATCCCCAAACGGGGCTCTGAGCCCTGGGAGGACGGGGATGGGTGGGGAAGTGGGGGCAGTGGGGGGGGCACAGCTCCTACCTCATCTGGCACCATGACAAGAGGGTATTTGTCTTCAGACAGAAAGTTGAAGAGACACCAGAGCTTGAAGGCATCTTGGTGGGATATGATGCTGTTCCCGTTCCGGTCGGGTTTGTAGTTCTTCTTCGCTGTCAGGGTCCAGCAGAGCTCATCAAAGTTCTCTTTGACAAAAGCACCTTCCTCGACCTGCAGGCAGGAGCCAGGGAGGAGGGTGAGCAGGGTGCTGCAGGGCTACAAGGGTTTTTTTTTTGGGAGGGGGAAGCGCTGGAGAGAATCATAGAATGGCAAGGGTTGGAAGGGACCCCAAGGATCATAGAACTCCAACCCCCCTGCCACAGGCAGGGCCACTAACCTCTCACACCTGAAATCTCCTGTCCTGGACAGTGAGAAGCATGGGAGGGGTGGATATGTGGGACTCCCAGTTAGGGTGTAAGCAGCACTGGTCTGTGGTGCCACAGGATGTGTCCCCAGCACAGGTCCCTTACGCAGACAAGCGAGGGGTCCTGGCTGGCAGCGTCCGGGCACTGCAGCTCAGCCACATCCTGCCAGGCTTTGGAGCACCACAGGAACCCCATGGTGAAGCAGGCACAGTGTGTGGTGCTCTCCCAAGCCCACCTCCATGGCTTTGGGTCGCTCTCCTTATCCCATCTGACCACAAAGAGGAACTGGGGCTCAGCAGAGGGAAGTGACAGACCTCAGCCCGGCAGCAGTGAAGGCAGGAACGGCTTCTCCGTCAGCCTGCCTCTCCACGAGCTTCTGGAACTCTTGCTTGGTATCATGAGCTGCTCTCCACAGAAGTTATGGTGTGACAGGGACTAAAGGAGCCTGGCCACATCTGGCTGCTCCATCCCTTCTGCCTGAGCTGCCAGCATGAGGGCAGGCTGGAGCCTGCGGTGGCAGAGCCAGAGCCAAAACTCTGGGTAGCAGCAAACTGAAAGCCCCTCTTACTAGGAAAACCCACTTCCCCTTCTTGGGCTGCCTCTGGGAATTTATTAGCCATGGTGAAAACAGAAGAAGGGGAGTTAAAGATCAGGTCCCACAAATCACATGGGAAACCCGAAGGGTTTGGGCTGCTCTGTGATGGGGAGTTTGTGGTGGGGCTGAGCTGTACCAGGCTGGGCAGCTCTGGAGACCCGGCACCGAGAGCCCAGCTCAGCTCTGGGGAAGCAGTGGGTGAGGGAAGGGTTACTGCACCCAGCTCTGGGCCCCCCCTCCTGCTGAACACCCAGTGGAAGAAAGTCATCAGGCATTTTGTCAGGCGTTTTTCCTCTCCTCACATGCCTGGGGAAGAGCACCCAGCCACAAAGTCTCGCTGTGCCAAACAAAGGTGCCTTTGAGCCAACTCCCTGCCCACCCCAACCTCTGCTCCTGCCCCAGCACCTCGTCCTCCTCCCCGCCAAATGAGGTCACACCTCAAATTTGAGCAGGGGTGGGGAGGAAAACAGGGCTGGAACAAGCTGCTGGGTGATTTCTGCCTCTCTGAGCCCTTTAGGAAACCCTGGCAGAGTTTGTCTCCATCCAGAGCCGCCATGGAAAGGGCTGAATCCATCCTTGCCAAGGAGACATGGGGAATTAAACCCTTCTTGCTCATTTTAGCAGCCATCTGAGCACTCCCCAACCCTCTGTACCCTCTTCCCACCTACCAAGGCATGGGATCTCCAAGAGCAGAGGGGGAGCGGAGCTGTGGAGTTCCCATGGGATGTGGGAGCAGACCGGGGACCTCACCATTCCCACCTGAGATGCTGAGGGCTGAGGGGATGGCCAAGGGGCTCACCTTATCCAGGATGTACTTGTTGAGGTAGGGCATGTAGCCCTGGCTGGACACCGGCCCGTCATCGTCATCGCGGAAATGCTCTTCCAGCGCCACGGGGTCGTGGGGGATGCACAGCACCGTGTACAGGTTGTGAGACAGCACCTGGCCGAGCAGGAGGGACAGGGAGAGGGTGAAAAACCTCCCACCCTGCCCCAGCCCCAAGCTCCCAACCACCCACACCAGAACCATTCCCAGCCCAGCATCACCTCCCTGCAGCCACCAGGGCTGGGTCTGACAGAGGGATGGGGGAACATTCCCAAATATAAACCTTAGAGAATCCTTTAGAAACAGGGAAGAAAAATGAGGATTTGGCCCCTGTTTCTTTCTTGACACACGGGGAATTTCTCTTCCTTTCTTTTTATTTAAAGACAGGGCTGTTTGAAGCGTTACGGGGCAAACAGGACACGCTCTGATCTAGAGAAGGTGATAAGCCACCCTGAGCTGTGCTGCTTGGCAGCTGCCATTTCTTGAGAACATAATGGCACACAGAAAGATGTAAAGAGGAAAAGAAGATTTCTAAGGGACTAAGGAAAGGTTTTGCCTGGGATGGCAGTGGCCAAGGGGAGCTGGAGACACACCGTCTCCAGAAGCAGCCCATGAGTGTCCCCAGCCAGCCTGGTTTTGTTCAGCTCTCCCAAAACAAAGCGTGTTTTGAAGCTCTTGAATTTCCTACGTGCTGGAAAGCCCACGCTGCTGCTGGGCCAGCAGCCAGAGCCTGGAGCAAGGCTGCTCCTGAGAACCACCAGCATCTCCAGCTCATGATGCTGAACGAGCTGTTGTCTCCTCGGTCTTTATGTCCCAGTGAGCAGGAGGAGATGGTTAAACAAGCATCCCAAATTGATGCCGTCCCCATTGCACCAGGATTTGTGGAGACAGGGGCTAGGGTTTGCAGACAGAGCTTGCCAAGGTTTCAAGAGAGGGGCTGGAGGAGATGGTGTGCAGGGCCCTGCTCCTCTCCATGCAGGGCTGGAAAGGGAAACGTCCTCCTGGCAGGAGCGGAGCTGCCAGAGGCTACGCTGGCTGCTGCACCTGGAGATGGTTCTTGCTCAACCAGATTTTCTTTCTCTGTTTTACCCTCTGGACCGATGTTATCAGCAGGACTCCACCCTGCACTGAAAGCTGCACTCTTTGGGGTTCAGTGCAGCCCCGGGGGCCATGAAGGGGTGGGGAGGGGTGGGAACACCCTGGGCATCCTCTGGGACAGCTAACAAATCCATCAGGGTGGACTGAAAATTTGGGAGTCACATTCTATTCCCCCTTTACAATGTGAGGCCTTGTCCCTGTCCCTCACACCCCCTTGGAACAGCATCCCAAAAAGCCCAGGGAGGTTTTGTCTGTGCCCCTGGCACCCCAAGCCCTCCACCTGCCCTGGCATGCTGTGAACCTTGGCCCCCCAGCTGCTGGAGCAGCCACCTCCAAACTGAAAGTGGGGCAGGGTGGGGAGGAAAGCCCCGGCCAGGCTGGTTGTGGGTGTGTGGGGCTGGGGCTGCCCCAACCCTTCGGAGAGAGGAGAGGTGGGAAATGCTCCCCCCCAGGCTCTGAAATGAGGGAAAGGAAGAGGAAGTATCAGGGGGAGGAGTAGGAGTGAAGGGATGCTCTAAGAGCAGTTTGGTGATCCAACCTTTCCCCTACAGAGTGGCTGGGGGTTACACAGGTCTGGCTGACACCCCTGAGCATCCCAAATCCCTCTGAGCATCAGTCTCACTGCCAACACCCCTGCTCCCCATCACCCCCTGCTCCCAGCACCTCCCCAGTCACCCATGGGAGCTGCTGCTGCCAGGAATATTTAACACCCCAGGAAAATGGCAGCTTCCCTTCCTCCCCAAGGGAGACACTGGGGGTGATGCTGGGCTGGGGGTGACCTCTGGGGCTGGAGCCTGGCTGAAACACAAACCCCTCTGGCCCCAACAGATGGAAACAGGGATGTTGGGGTCAAGGCTCCTCCACTGTTTCAGTTTCCCCACGTACAAGCAGGCCAGCCCTGCTGCATAAAATCAAGGCCTTCCTAGAGCTGGGGGTGCAGGGATTCCTGACCAAGGGGACCCCCAGTACTGGGAGGTTCTGCCAGTGGTGAGGATCCCTTTTTGCTGCCTATTTTCCGCAGTGTGGAGCACAGGAGTGGGGACCATCAGCTGTCCCCTCAGCCAGGACCCCCTGGCTCAGGCCCAGCCCCAGGATTGTCTCTCCCCACCTCGGGGAAGGGCCTTCCCCCTCTTGCACAGATGAGCTGCTCTTGGGCCTCTCACTGGTCGAACTGGGACACACTGGCCGGTGCCAGAAGCCCTTTGTGGGAGCAGGAAGCAGAGAAGCTTTCAGTCCAAGCCAGGGGCCTTCCTCCTGCCCTGGGGGGTCCTGTAAACAGCCTGTGCTGTGCTACCCCAGCCCCTGAGGCACCAGTCATACCTAGAGACCCCCACCAGTTACCCACTCTTTCTCCAAAAGCAAGCAAGAGCCACTTCTTTGCAACCCATGGCTGGGTGGGGGCTCCCTGTGCCCCCAAACTGCTCATCTGTCCCCTGCTTCCACCTCTCTGCTCCCCAAGGGCTTTGCTGGAGTGGGCAACCTCAGGAGACTGACCTCCCATCAGGAAAACGCTCCTCTTCCTCCACACCAGGGGTTGGAGCAGAGCAGTGGTGCTGAGCTGGGTGGTCCATGTGTCTCCCCCCACTCCCATCCCTGAGGGGCTGAACTCTGTGGGACCCCCATCCCAACCAGAGGTGGGGGGCAACTCCCCCAGCTCTGCCAGGGAGGACACGGCAGTACGGAGACGGGGGGAAGCTCATGGGAGAGCCAGGCCGGCGCGTGCCTGCGCTGGGAGCAGAACTACCCAGCTTCTCTAGATGCACAGCATACAACCACAAGGCTGCCTTTCCTTCCTGCGCAGATACACACCTACAGACAGACACACAGACACGTGTCTGCTCGACTGCACAGGAGCAGCCAGGCAAAGAGCTCAACCGCTCAAGCCAACGGCTTCCCAGAGCCCAACTCAACGGCTTCCCAGAGCTCAGCCCAACGGCTTCCCAGAGCCCAACTCAACGGCTTCCCAGAGCCCAACTCAACGGCTTCCCAGAGCTCAGCCCAACGGCTTCCCAGAGCCCAACTCAACGGCTTCCCAGAGCCCAGCTCAACGGCCTCCCAGAGCTCAGCCCAACGGCTTCCCAAAGACCAACTCAACGGCTTCCCAGAGCTCAGCCCAATGGCTTCCCAGAGCCCAGCTCAACGGCCTCCCAGAGCTCAGCCCAACGGCTTCCCAAGAGCTCAGCCCAACGGCTTCCCAGAGCTCAGCCCAACGGCTTCCCAGAGCCCAACTCAACGGCTTCCCAAGAGCTCTGCTCAAACACCGCTGACTTTCCTTACGCAACCGGCTGGCGCGAGGTCGGAGGAATTAAGCACCTGGCTCCGGCGTGTGGCTCATCTCCCAGCCAAATCCCACCCCAGCTCCCAGGGCTGGATTTGTTTCTGTAGGCACAAATATTGGGAGCAGCGATGCTTCTCCTGCCCTCGCTCAAGACCCTTTCTTGTGGCAACACGTTGGGCTGCGGGAGCGGAGCACAGCCCTGCTCACACAGCCCAGGGTGCAGGGGGGGTTTGGAGAGGGCATGGCCACCCCGACTCTGACCCACGAGACCCCCTTTCTCCCAGCACAGAAGCTGCTGTTGGCTCACATAAGCTGGGGCAGACCCAAAGCAGCATTTGGCAGTGCTGGGTGATGGAAAACAAGCTCTCCCCAGGCTTGAGGTGTGTGGAAAGTTCTCTGGAGCCGTGTCTTGCTGTGGAATGACACAGCCCCCCACATGCTGACGTCCTGCCTGGGTGCTAAAGGCGGGTGGAAAAACAGCAAGGTGCAAACTCCCTTCCCCTCCAAAACGTCACTCTGGGCAAAGCCACCGTGGAGACGCCCACCCCAGCATCCCCACATGAGGCTTCGCAGCCCCCCATGTGTGTCCCCCACCAAAACCCTCTAGGAAATCACCATTAAAATGAGGGTCTCTGCAGCCTCAGCGTTGCCAGTGGTGATAGAGGCAAGTGCTGCACATGTTTGTGCCGGCGCTGTCGGGGACCGGCAGCACCCCTGGGTGCAGGAGGTGATGAAGGGGTGGGGGGGATGGGGGTGGGGCACAGCAGCCCTTGGCAGGGATTAGGGAGGGGAATTAGGCTCTGGCCTACTTTGGGATTTTCCTGAATTCCTTCAGGTATTTCTGGGGTTTGAGGAGGTGAGCTGGGCTCACAGGGCACCCATGCAGCAAGTTTCTGTGGAGCAGACAAAGGGGCTTGGCTGCAGAGACAGCGGCTGAGCAGGAGGAGCCGGGGTCCTGCTGCTTCACCACCCTGCAATCAAAACTCCCCAGTTTTTGGACAAAACACCCCCCTAGTGCCAAGCCCAGTAGCTTCCCTGCAGTTTGTCCCAGGGAAGCCCTATGAACCAGAGGGAAGAGAGGCAAAGATGTTTCTTTACAGCCTTTCACAATGCATCTCACAGCGGCCCCCAAGCCCTGACGCAACATCTCCCTGTGTCTCTGCATGCTTCTAGCTCAGGTCTCCCCTCCACATCGCAGCCCCTTGCTCCAACGGGCACTTCCAACCCCAGTGCCAGCCCAAGAATCACAATGGGACATTGAGATGGCAACAAGAGCCTCGTCATTTGCAAGGGGAGGGGAAATAAAGATAAAACTAATGCAGAAATCAATCATTCTCCTCGATGCCAAGGTACAACCTGACCCATCCCAGCAGACCCTGTCCTGGAGGGAGACACAAAAACCTTTGAAAGCCACGCTGGTTTTGGCAAAGGGCTGAACGCAGGAGCCCTCTGTGAAGTGGCTAAGGAGGTGGGAGAGAGGGGAAAGCAGAGATTTATTCTATCTTTTTTAAAGCACAGTGTTATTTCTGGCCAGGCCCCTGTTTATAAATGGTCTCTCTTTACCTACCGACCTGAACAGGAAGCACAAACATCTTGGTGCTTCATCAGGCAAGAAAATAACAAGTTCAGGCTGTTTGCTGGGCAGAACCTCCCCCCCCACTGAAACTACCTAATTTTTAGTTATCTCCTCATTTTCACCTCAGAAATACCTCTGAGCATTAACCCCCCCCACCTTTTTTGGGTTGTTTTTTTTTCAAAGGAGACAACACAGAGACTCAGAACTTCACTAAACCCAGCGTAGAGACAGCAGCCAGTTCATAGTAACCTTAATATTTAACAACTCCTCCCTGGAAGCGTGGTGGGAGGAGGGGGGAGATGCAAAGCACCCCCAGACCCACTCTGCCCCTCACAGCCCACCCACGCTGGGACCATCCCGAGGTTCCCCCGGGGGAGACGACTCACTTTGAGCTGAGATTTGGAGACCTTGCCGCTCTTCTCCACGTCCAGGGCGGTGAAGGCGTACCAGATGGACTTCAGGAGCTCCGCTCGCAGGTCCATGGCTACAGGCAGCGCTGGCAGAGGCGGCTCTGTCGAGGCCGAGGATCCGGTTCCAGGAAACCGCCTGCCTCGACAGCCCTGGGCGGCCGGGGACGAGCGAAGCAGGAGCGCCATCTGCTTGGGTGCAGCCTGGAGAAGCCCACGGGTGACATCTCGGCCCCACCGATCCTTTGGACCGCGGGTGTTTTGCTCCCCACGAACAAACCCCACAAATAAAGCCCAATCCCCCAGGAACAGGGGGTTGGAAACCCTCTGCCCGCTCAGGCAAGAGATCAAACGCTCTCTCGGTGTTCACACTGCGCAGAGATTATCCCCTCCCCGACTCAGAGAGCAGCTTCCTCTTCGGGGATGTAAGCAAAGAGCTTCTTCCCACAGCACTGTGAGCCTTTGGGGCTCCAGCCCTGCTTGTTTTGGGAGCTCTGGACCACTGCAGTCCTCCCAGGTTGTGCCTGCTCCCTGCAGAAACCTCACCCTGGGTGTATTAACCCCCCACACACACACCCCAAAGACAAACCCCTGGCTGCTGAGGTTTGGTTTATGGTTGGGACTCGATGGTCTCAAAGGTCTTTTCCAGCCCGTGGTGCTCTCTGGGTTGGCTCTGTCCACAAACCACCCTGAGCAGAGGCACACAGCACTGGCTGGGGCTGAGGAAACCAGCCCAGGCCTCTCAGGCCAGCTCAGAGGGGTGTAGCACAGACACAGCTTCTGTCTGGACAGTTCCCTAAATCTCAGCTTGCGGAAGGGCCAAGGCCTGGGCTGAGATTCCAGACTCAGCTCTTCACCCTCTAAGACCCTTAGAGTTTGGGGTTACAACTTCCCTTTCTCACCCCCCTCCTCCTTCTGTTTTTAGACAATCACTGCACCTCAATCAACTCATCAGATCTCCCCAACAGCTTTAATAAGCCATGTCTGCAGAAACCATCCCACCCAGCCCCTGCCAGCCACCAGCCCCAGGGACTGAAAACACAGATGGCTGGATGTTTGGTTTTTTTTTTTTAAAGAAAAGTTTTAATTTGTTTCAATTTCAACTCATTATTTACACCCAAGTCCAGCTCAGCCCCCAACACATGCTGCTCGGCTTTGGTGGAGGGAAAGCTTTGCTCTGCTCCACAGCAGCAGAAGGAAGTTTGCTGAGGAAGTTTGTTTGGGAGCAGAATGTCATGAAGAGATGGGAGAATCACTGTCAGAGCCAGCCCAGGCACTCGCCCCAGTGTCAGGAGCTGGTCACCACTCCAGACCACCAGCCCAGGTTTGCTCTGACAGGGGCTTTATTGCTTCTATGCATACGCTGCCCACTCGTCCCTTTCCTGGAGGGGGTTGGGAAAGGGGAGCTGCTGGACCATGGCTGGAGGGAGGGGAAAGAAGTGCCTCTCAAAAAAATATCCTGCACTCCTGGAGACTGCCAAAATCTCCATGGCTCTGCCTCCCAGGAGACTGGGAGTGCTTGGGAACCTTCACCATGAAGAAATAAATACTAGAGACATACTCTGCCTGCTCCTCAGGACAGGCCCAAGACAAGCAGCAGGAGAGTCGCTGCACAGAGCCCAGGAAAACAGTGGAGCCTCCCAGAGTAGGCAGCAGCCAAGGATCTTCAGCATCCCTCCTTGGAGAGACGGGCCCTTCAAGCAGGCTCACTCTGGTAGCCTGATGCTGCCAGCATCGGCTCTCACTGCCTGTGCCATGTGTCTCTAGCACCTTCCCTTGGCTGCATACCACACATGTGCTGGCCCAGCTCCCACAGCTCCTGCTGTCCCTGTGGAGAACAGGCAGGGGGTGCCTGCTCTCCCTGCCTGGGAGGCTCCGGGGGGGTCTCAGCACCCACTCTCAGACACGGCTGTGTCCAGTGTCACAGGTTCATGCTCGATGGCTGCTGTGCCCATGCTGATGGCTTCCTCCAGGCTCTGCTGCTCTTCTAACTGGAGGAGGAAAGAGAGAGAGAGAGGTAACACCATCCTCCCTCCCAAAATGGGGGCAAAGCAATTTAGAGAGGAGCACTCTGCCATCCAAGGAGCAGGTCCCCGCTCTCCTCTATCCCCAGGGCATGTGGGGACTAGGGAGCAGACTCTGGGCCAGAGGAGACGCATGAAGGGCTGAAGGCTGTGGGGGGAAGGAAGGGGAAGGTGGCAGGAGCTGGGTGATACCTGCACTGTGATGTGGGTGCCGTTGGCTGTAGCCAGCAGTGTCACCTGCTGATGATGGAGGGGTGTGACAGCTGATTCTTCAGGCATGACCGCCCCAGAAGTCACTATGGTAACCTGGGGAAAGAGAGAAACTAATCAGGTTTTAAATGAAAATGCAGTTCCCTTCCAGGAGGCTGTTTCTCTGCAGGGAAAAGGGGTGGTCCCACAGGGTTTTGCCTGTACCGGCTGCGTCTCGGTGTCACCCGTGTTGGTCACAGTCACGGTGTGTGTGTCACCACCCGCCAGCTCTTCCTCGGGCACAGCGATGGCACTGCTCTGTGTCACCATGCTGATTGCACTACCCAGGGCCTGCAGGTCTTCCTGTGACAAACTGACCTGGGTGGGATAAAAGCAGATGCTCTCAGCCAGGATGGCTTCTCAGGAAACCTTAAGCAACTCCTGAGTTTGGCAACACAAAAGTCTTGGGAAGGATGAAATATTCTCTCTGCCTGTGAGACTGAGGGCACAGAGAATTCCAAGGGCTGCCCAGGGTCATGGACAGAATCAAGGGGGAACTTGGGACATGGGAATCTCCAGCCCTACTCCTTCTACCACACCTCCCCTTCCCACTCAGCATCTTCTCTTCAGGCACTGAGGTGACGTTGCTGCAGCAGGGACCAGCTCAGATAAGAGGAAACAAGCCTCACTGGTGGCAGCTGTTCCCTTTGCCTAATGCTGCAGAAAGGGAGTTTTTCTCAGTCAGCACATGAGCAGCTGGTGGAGGGAAGTACAAGAAAAGCACTGCCTTATACAAAGGATTAAAATAACCCCAAATCTTCACATTCAGCCTGTGTCAGCAGAGATCAGGAGCTGCCTCCTGACAGCTGGCTGGGAGGAGAGAGCTGCCAGCATGGCACACAAGTGGTGGGTGAATGTCTGCAAGACCCTGTCCAGCAGGAAGTCAAGCTGGGGAGCAGAGGCCAGTTCTCTACCCTCCACGGTGACTGTGGCAGTGGGTGAGGTGAAAAGGAGGGAGCTCTCACAACAGACTGAGCCCTCAAAGCACCAGAGTCTGTTTTATGCTGAAAAAAGCCTTCAAGAGAACACAGAGGCTGAGCAGAGGCAGAGTCTTACTCAGTTTAACTGCCATCCCCCTCATGCTGGAGGCTGTCAGTGTCCATACCTGCTCTGTCCCATCCTGAGTGATAAGTGAGACCTGTGTAGGCATACCATTGTCATCTTCCTCCTCTTCTTCCTCCATTTCTGATAGAAAAGCAACATGCTGGCTCTTCAGGGGGGAGCATCTGTCAGCAGCTGAATCAGGGAAGGGGAAGAACAAAAGGGGTGTGAGAAGTAGAAATGGAAGTGTGAAAGCACACACCTGACCCTGGGGACCCACCTGTTCCCTGAAGGGCCAGCACAGAAGGGCACAAGATCACAGTGGTGACAACAGCCTGGGCAGAACAGTCTTTACCTCTCTCTGTACCACGGGGCAGGCAAGAGTTCCAAACCCATGACAACACAGTGAGGACCACGGGGGGAGCCCTTTACTCTCATCTGTGACACTGATCTAGGGCAATGGGGGAGGCAGGAGGCCACAGCACAGACCTGGGTCTGTGAGAGGGCAGCGGCTGGGGGCTCTTATCTCTCTGCCACACAGCCTGACCCAAGCCTGCCGTGGGTGATGGCGCAGTGGTTGCTCACCCTCCAGCTGCTGCTGTTCGTAGAGGGCCTGTTCGCTCTCCTCCGTGGCCTCCAGCTCGCCGTGGCTGCTGCGCTTGTGCATGGCCAGCGTGGAGGTCTGGCGGTAGGTCTTGCCACAGCTATTGCAGGTGTAGGGCTTGCAGTGAGTGTGAACCACGTGGTGCTTGTAGAGGCTGGAGTACTCTGTGAAACGCTTCCCACAGCCCGGCACGGTGCACAAGTATGGCTTCTCTCCTAGGGCACAGGCCACAGAGACCATAGTTAACCCACTCAACCCCCTCATGCTCTGGGAAGGGACTGTCTGTTAAGAGGGAATAGCTGGAGACACAAGCACTGGGACAATAATCAGCCCAATAAAGTAATTCTGATTTCCACTAACTGCCTAGCTCCCCCTGGATCTGCCCCTGCGATGCTGGGAACGACCATCTCAGTCCCACAGATCCCCCTGCTGCCACACACCCTCAGTGTGGCCAAGTGACCGGAGAGGAGCTGCCTGTGCTTCACCCTCTTCCTCCTCTTACCTGTGTGGATTCTCATGTGGTTCTTGTAGTTTGTAGCGCTGGTGAAGCCCCTCCCACAGCTGGGCTCTGGGCACATGTAGGGCCGCTCGCCTGTATGTGTGCGGATGTGAACCTTGCGGATGTTGGATGTGGTGAATGAGCGGCCACAGCCCACAAAGGGGCACTTGAAGGGACGCTCACCTGTTGGCAGAGTAACACAGGTGAGTCTCACCACAGCACAGCTACCTGGAGTGCCTCAGGCACCTGTATCCCTTCACTCCCCACTATTACACCAAGACCCCAGACCAGACCCAACTGCTGGCACGTTTCCTCGAGCAACACTGGCATCCCCACCCCTTTTGCTCTGCAGTTCATACACTGAGTGAAGAATCCCTAGTACTTCTACTCCTCCCTTGCTGCCCAGAGAGGGGGTGGGTGCCCCATCCCTGGGGGTGTTCAGGACCAGGTTGGATGGGGCCCTGGGCAACCTTGTGTAGCTCCAGGCCTGAGGTTGGTGTCCCTGCCTGTGGCAGGGGGGTTGGAGCTCTGTGATCCTTGGGGTCCCTTCCAACCCATTCTGATTCTGCTTCTGCCTGAAGACAACTTGGGTTCTGCTTTGCTTCACCCAAGGTACAAAGAGACCCATCCTGGACAAAGGCTGAATCACAGAATGGCATGGGTTGGAAGGGACCCACAGGGTCCCCCCACAGCCTTCTCTTCTCCAGGTTGAACAAGCCCAGCTCCCTCAGCCTCTCTTCATAGCCCTGAAGCTGTATTCCATCTCAGACAGCCTTTCAACAGGGAGCTCCGTTCTCCTGTACCACTCACCGGTGTGTGTCCGGATGTGTTTCTGTAGGTCCCCAGAGGTTTTGAAGGCTTTGCTACACATGTCTTCTGGACACTTGTAGGGTTTCTCACCAGTATGTGTTCTCACATGGCTCTTCAGCCCATAACCTGTCCATGAAAAAAAAAAAAGCCCCAAACAACTAAATTTTAAAGTTAAAAGAAAAGAGTAGGGCAAGCTGGGTACAGTCTGTGCATTTCTGAATGTCCTGTGTCTGAAGGGGAAGAAACATCCAAATAGCCTCACACCACCACTGACAGCTCAGCTTCTTCCTGCAACTCCTTTAATCCACCCATAATCAAGCCCCAGGCAGGCTCCCATGGTGCAATTCCTTCCCAGAAGGCTCTAAAAGCTATGCTCACCGTGCTCCACTGGGAAAAAGAAGCCAGGGCTGATACTCAAGGGTGGTTTGGACTGGACAGAAAAGCAAATTTGCTCAAAAGAAAAAGTGTTACCTGTGGCAAATGCTTTCCCACAGCTTGGGAAGTTGCATGTATATGGCCGGTCACCTGTGTGAGCACGTTCATGTACCTGGAAAAGAAAGAACAGGTCCCTAGAGTGAGGGCCAAGACAAGGAGGAGGGAAAAGAGTGTGGAGGAATCTAGCTGGTGGAAGTTCTCTGTTGGATTTCACCTTGGCCAATTAACATTTCTGGATCTCTTGGGGAGCTGAGCACATGACTGGATCTTTTGTACAGCAGCATTCTGATGTGGCACCCTAACACAGGGATAAGCCTGGCCTGCATGGTACCTGCTTTACCTTTAGATGGTGGGCGGTGGTATAGAGACGGCCACAGCCTTTGTACCCACAACGGAAAGCTCTGCTGCCAACCTGCTGCCCCTTCTCATTGCTGTGCACTTCCTCCTCCTGCAAATCCTGCTGAGACACACAGGGTAATTCATTCAGAGAGCCAGTACAGCAGGCTGCCAAAGCCCACGCTAATCGCTCCCCTCCTGGCCATACAAACACACTCCAGTTATCCCCATAAAAACATGTTCCAACAAACACAGCTTGTGCACACGTGGGAGAACCTGGGTGACAGGGCAGGGAGCTCGGATCCAGGATTTCCCAGACTCACTGGGTGTTCTCAGACACATAACTCACCTCTCTCTGCTTCACACAGCTCATTTGTAAAACCTGCAGCTAATACATTTGCTACCTGGCAGAGAAGCCACACTGCTTTTTTAATTATTCACTGGCAAAGCACTAACTCTGCAGCAAGAAGAGTTCAGCCCAGTTTTAGAAACACATCACAAGAGAATTCAGACCTGGGAAGGGCCGTTGCTGGAGTCCTCACTCTTCATGCCACAGGGGTCTGTCGCTCCCTCCTCTTCCTCATCAGACACCTACAAGCAGAGGCATGGGTACTGTTCATACCTCAGTGTGGGGCAGGTGAGCAACCCCAGTAGGAAGGTATTTGCATCAAGCAGTGCCACCTTACACTTCTCCAGAGAGCTAAGGGTGGCTGGTCCTACCATCAGCAAAATGTGCCCTGTATCAGCACCCTCCCAGTAGCCCCTTCCCACACCCTGCCATGAAGATGGGAGAAGACAGCAGCACCCAAGACATTCAGATGGAGCCCTGCTGTGAAAGCACGTTGGGATCTGAAGCTATTTGGGTTTATTGAGGCCTCTGTCAACATGGGGAACATCAGCCACAACTTAGTCACTCCTGATACATAAAAGGTTGGTCTTGATCTGCTGCCTGAACCATCTGCAGAGAGAGCATCAGATCCAGGTGCTGTTATGAGAAACACAGCAAACAGAAAGAAAACACCTTCAAGGAGGGACATACAAAGCAAGAAAAACAAAACCCAAAATCCAAGCTGCATCACAGCAGCTCTCTGGTCTCCCCAAATCTTGCTTGCAGCAGCTTAAGGCCTGGAGCTACACAAAGTTGCCCAGGGCCCCATCCAACCTGGCCTTGAACACCCCCAGGGATGGGGCACCCACCCCCTCTCTGGGCAGCCTGCTCACCTTACTGGCATACTGCTTTAATGCATTCATGGTCTCAACATCAAAGGCATCCTCTTCCTCCTCTCCAGCCAACTCCTCCAGCCCAGGTTCTGCCTGCACTTCCAGGATGGTGCTGCCAGGTGGCATGATGACAGGATGATGTATGTAGGCAGTGGAGCCATCCTCCAGCTGGATGGCCTCAAAGGTGTTGGGCTCATAACTTTCTGCAAGAGGAAACCAATAAAACCAAATGTAAGAGAGAGCTGCAGAGTGCAAGGTGCTCTTCACCTCACCTACAGCCTTTGAAATCTATGAGGCTTCAGCAGCTTCTGCTCCAGCTGCCAAGGGAGGAAAAGGGAATGCTCTTTACCTTTAGCTGTGCTGTGTATGTATGCCACACTTCCATCTTCCAACACTACTGGCTGGGCATCTTCAAAAGCCACAGACTCTACAAAAAAGGGAAATATCCACACACCTTACTGGAAGACTTGGATGGGAGGGAGGAGACACCCCACCAGTTCCTGAACCCCACAGTACCCACACCTACAGAAGAGGAGACAGCAGGGCTGCTGGCTTGCACTGAAAGCCAAGCACAACTATAGGTTTTAATTCACCATTTGGGCTCTTCCAATGTGAATGATGAGGGTTTTAAAGCTCAATTAATAGTTTATCACACTTCTTTAGCTGGTTGGCATAATGCAGTATCACAACAACTCCAAAACACTAGGTTACGTCCCAGACAAGATGGGTGAAGGGTGTAAAGTGAGTGTGTAAAGGAAAACACAACCATCCCATGGCAGGGAAGCAGGGATGAGAGTGCAAAGCCCTGAGCAGAGGATGAAGGGAGGAAAGGGACACAGCCAGGAATATGTGGGTTTCAAAAGGGAGGTGGCATACAAGGAGCTTGGGAGGGTGAAGGAAGGACTGCCTGAAGCAACAGAGCTCCTTCCAACTGTCCTTTTACAACTTATCTCCTGGTCAGAGTAGACTTCTTTGCACCACTGGTGCCTGCCACAGGGAATTAATTCCCATCACCTCATTTCAGAGGTGACATTGGCTGATGAGTCAGTGACCCAGGTGGCACTGCTCCCAGCAGTCCCCACCCAACTCCAAACACCTATTCCAGCTGTAATATATTATTTCCCAGTTCAGAGGAAATTCCTGCCCAGCTGCTCCCACATCAACCAGACTTCCTTTGGGCTCTATTGCTGGCACAAACACAGCACACAGCTCACTGGCCTTGCCTGTAGGCTCGGGATGTGTCAGACTGACAACTGTGAGAGAACCCACAGGTGAAACAACACCAACACCTTCTGTTGGCCTTCTTGTCAGATTGCTAAAGACTCTGCAGGAAATCACATGTTCTATGTCCTTGCTTATTCAGCCTCAAAAAAAGCAAGAAAACAAAGAATCTTACACCTGTACAGACTGCTTAAAGCTAGAGCTAACAAAGGAGTCTGACTGCTGGAACAGAGAGAGATGAATTTATGGGTCCTCACCTTTCTGGACTGTCACCTGATGGATATAAGCTGTGGTTCCATCTTCAAGTTCAATGACTTGCCCTTCAATCAGTTTTTCACCTGGAACAGTTAAGAAGCTGCCATCAGTGCTGCCTGCACAGCCCAGTCCCTCCAGCTGTCCCCTTTGCAGCATCTCCTCCAGGAAACCAGTCCCACAGAGGATGCAAAACTGTTGCTTAAAACTCTTATTTATCAAGATTTCCCCCCATAGAGGCAATAAACTTCCCAGAAATGCTGGAGCCTCCCTTTCCTAGACAGGAGGATACAAGACAAAGAACCTCTGTCATCACTTGTTTACAAGGTGCACTTCACAGCCCTGGAAGCCAAGAAGCAGAAAGAATGGTGTGTGCTGAGTGGTTTGGATTGAAAGGAGAAAGCAATTACATTTGTGCAGGAGGAAAAAAAGTCAAAAAGGGGCTTTCAACAGCATCAGCAGAGGCCTGAAGAGTTATTTTCTTCTACTTTGAGGGAGGATCAACTCTTTTGGGGGAGGATCAACTTGAACAGGAGGAATCCAGGTTGCTTTCACATTGTGGGGAGTCACAAAACCTGGTGGTTTTCAAGATGCTCCAACTCCACATGTGTAGTAAACTGACAGTTGAGTTCACACAAAAAAGAAAGGGAGAGAGCAATCCCCAGGACAGGAAGCCTCCCAACTCAACTGTCCTGTTCTGCAGGCTGGGAAATTCTTCTACTCTGGAACAGTGGGTGGTGAAAGAAACAGCACCTCACAAACCCCAAAGTAAGGGAAGGTGTTGAAATTGAAGAAGGTGTTGAAATTGGTATTGCTTCAGTTAACAAAGCCCAAGCTCAGCACCTCTTTTAAGAGACAAAAGCACTACTGTGAACCAAATTCCACACTTCTGGGTGAAGTGAAACATCCTGCTTCACTTCAGGGGATGTTTTGGTTTAACAGAGTCCTGCAGGCTTTAAAATGAACCCCATTTCCCCAGTTACCCCAGAGAGAACAGGGCTCACCCTAGTCTAAAGAGAATCTTTCTTTTCTACAGCAACAACCCTCCCACCTCCAA
This sequence comes from Laterallus jamaicensis coturniculus, assembly GCA_022605575.1. Taxonomy (NCBI): domain Eukaryota; kingdom Metazoa; phylum Chordata; class Aves; order Gruiformes; family Rallidae; genus Laterallus; species Laterallus jamaicensis. The sequence goes on from JAKCOX010000038.1 coordinate 4,313,215, forward strand.
AGCTTTATTTCCAAAGCAGAGACAGGGTTTAGTCCTGCTGCACCACTCCTCCCAGCTCAGATCTAGCACGTCCTTGCTGGCTTCCTGCAGGCAGTGACCACAGGAGGCACACAGCAGGCTGCACACCAGGAGGGCACTTTTGAGAAGTTCTGACTTTAATTTCCCAGGCTCAATCAAGAGACTTGCAGACTTCACAGCCCAAAGGACCCCGTTACCTTTGACAGCCTGCTGAAGGTAGGCTGTCGTCCCGTCACTAAGGGTCACTGCTTGCAAGCCCAAGCTCTCCATCCTGCCCCAATGACTGGTCCTCAGACATGGGTTTCTCTTTACTCAGCGTGCTCAGGGAGAGCACTGGGACCCAGAGGGAGAGGGCTGAGGGACAGCCAGTTGTCTTCTGTGTCGTAAGGCTTAAATGAAAAGGACAATTAGAATTTGATTTGCTCCCAACATACTTACACTCACTTTTGCACATTAAGAAAAGCTTGATTAGCAAGTTATTTTGGAGATTATATAGAGATTAAGAGTTCTGGCTGGTTTAGAGATATGCCTTCCCATACTGATGGCAGGCAGGGCTAACAATCTGTTTCACAAATACAAGATAAAGCTTATCAAGCCAGTGAACCCACAGACTCTTTTAAGACATCGTGTAACGATCACATCCAAGGCCTTCCCATCCTCCAAATGATATGCAGGAAAGATTTCTGAGTACTTTAAAGTCTGAACCTACAGGCTAAGGGTGTCCTGTACTGCAAGAGACAAGGGTAGAACGACGAGCTTTATCCCTGGAAGCTTCCTCATTCTCTCCTCCCTTTCCTGTTTTACTCCTGGTCTTCTGAGAAACAGAATTTCAGGCTATAAGCAGATGATGTTAAGACATTCACACCCCCACAAGAACATTTTGCTAACGAGGCACTCTGGCGATAGATTATCTGTAAGAGCAGCTGCAGAGAACTCTTCACAAGTAATCTCTGAGATAGCCTAATATTTTTATCGTTTTGATTTCCAGGAACGAGCCTGGCTGCTCTGCCTGTCACTGCAGCACCCAGCCAGGCTCTGTGCCCTCTGCCCTGAGTGCCCCCTATCCCAAACAAACACCTCCTCTCCAGTTGCAGCAGACTCCACCAGTTTTTAAGGCTGACACCTCCTAAGAGGCACTGCAGCTCACTTCCTAGCAGGGTTAGTGAGGAACAGAGGCCCCTCTGAGCTGCTGGAGGGGCTGCGACCCCCACCCCACCCCCAGAAAGGATGGGACAGGCGCTGCCTGAGGGAAACCAGGTGTAGGCTGTGGCACGAAGCCGCTCAAGGGATGACAGGGGACATGCCTCCCTCACCAGGGTGGGACAGGGCAAGGCAGGGCCAGGCGCCCCGAGGGGCAGGACGGGCCTGGCGCCTTGGCAAGCCCTAAGGGGAGCGGCGGGGCAGGCCCAAGTGGCCCGGGGGTGGCGGGGACACACACACGGCGAGGGTCCCCCCGTGTGGTTGGTCAGGGGGTCGGCAACAGCTGGAGCCCGGCCACCCCTCAGGCCTCCCCCCCACCACTGACACCGACCTGAGGAAACCCGACAGGGCCGAATCCGCCGCCTGACCGCCATGCACCGGGGCCCGGCCCCTGCTCGCCCCACCCCGCAACCCGCATAGCGGCAAAACTCACCCCTGTGCATCAGCCGCTATCTCAACTCCATCCAGGTTCCGGGGCACCGCAACCCCGCCCCCGGAACTGGGCTGGCGGGGCTGGTTTAAAGCGAGCGAGCCGCGGGGGGGGGGGAGTGCGTACCCACGGGCACAGCTGGGCGGCGCATGCGCTGTGCCGACACTGAAGCAGCCGGCTTGCCTTAGGCGCCTTGCCCTGTGGTAGGCCTTCCCTACAGCGTGGGCCTGTCTGCAGCAGTAAGCGAGCTTAATAACGAGGTTTTAGAGCACTGAAGGCCCAGAGGGGAAACGCGTCCCAGCGGCACGGCGTCGTGCGCCGGGAGCTCCTCCCGTGGGGTCAGCGTCCCATCTCCTTCCTGGCGGCTGCTGAGGGCGATGCGTACCTTCATCGCTGCGCGGCGATGGAGGCGCTCCTGGCCCGGTCGGTTCAGACCGGAGGTGGAGGCCGTAGTTGTTGGTTTAACGGCGAAAGAGATGCGGGGAGAAAGGGCCCGCTGAGAGGAGCCGGCACAGCACCGCCGCGCTCCGCCACTCTCAACATGGCGGCCACACTCCGCCACTCCCAATATGGCGGCCACACTCCGCCACTCCCAATACAGTGGCCACACTCCGCCACTCCCAATATGGCGGCCACACTCCGCCACTCCCAATATGGCGGCCACACCCCGACACTCCTCACATAGCGCCTATGGGAGGGGGGGGGTGTGTGTGTGTCCCCACACTGCCACTCCCAACATGGCGACCGCGGTCCCGCCCTGCCGAGTCTCGCGAGACCCGCCCCTATTTATAGGGCACCACGCATCGTCCCGCCTTTTCGGCCGCGACCCACCGCAGCCATGAGGTGAGGACGGGCCCGCTGCGCCATCCGCCGCCATCCGCCGCCCATCGCCCGGCGGGCGGCTGCGAGACCCTCCGGCCGTGGCTGGGGAGGGGTCGCGGATGGGCCGGGGTGCGCTGAGGGGGGGGGGCGGGCACCATGTCCCGTTTCCCCGTGTCCTCCCCCCGCGGCCTGCAAGGCCCGGCGGCGCCAGGCCTGAGCCCTCTCCGTGTCCCCCCGCAGTAGCAAGGTGTCCCGCGACACGCTGTACGAGGCGGTGAAGGAGGTGCTGCAGGGCAGCAAGGTCAAGAAGCGCAAGTAAGAACCCCGCGGCGGGAGGACGGGGCCTGGCGTGCTGCAGGCCCCGGGGCTCAGCCCACTGCAGGCCCCGGGGCTCAGCCTGAGTCCCCCCGGCCTGGCCTAGCCGGGCCCTCCCTCACCCGCGCTGCCCTCCCCTCCTTTCCCTTGCCCTCCCGCAGGTTCGTGGAGACGGTGGAGCTGCAGATCAGCCTGAAGAACTACGACCCGCAGAAAGACAAGCGTTTCTCCGGCACCGTCAGGTTCGGCATCCTCTAGCTCCCACCCAGCCTTCAGCCTGCGCCTTCCCTCCCTGGCTGCTCGATGGGCCCTGCCGCAGGGTGTACCAGCTGCCGGGACGGGAGGACGCGGAGCTGAACCAGCTCGGGTAGTTCAGACCGCCCCGGGTAAGGCGGGTGCGGCTGGACGGACCCTTACCCTGGGTCTTAAAACATGAGGGGAGGTGTGGGAAGCCCTTGGGCTGTCCCCACCGACCTGCCAGGGAGAGGGCAGGTTAGAAGCAGCGGAGGAAGACCCCCCCCCAGGCTCTGGTAAGGTGTCTCCGTGGTGGCTCCCATGGAAGCACGTGTGGTGCTGGCGGTTCACAGCAATTCACACCTTCCATCCCCAGGCTGAAGTCAACTCCACGCCCCAAGTTCTCAGTCTGCCTGCTCGGGGACCAGCAGCACTGCGATGAGGCCAAAGCGGTTGACATCCCTCACATGGACATTGAGGCGCTGAAGAAGCTCAATAAAAACAAGAAGCTAGTGAAGAAGTTGGGTGAGTGGTGGTGGGGATCAGGCTCCCGAGTTCCCTGGCTGGCTTGGGGGCGCTGGGGAGGCAGGATGGCTTTCCCTGTGCTTGGATTTCCTTCTTGTTAGTGAACTGTGGGGCTGAGAAAGCTCCCCAGGGGCAGCCTGAAGTACAGCAGCTGTCTAGAAGCTATGTAGAAAAGGAAACAAGCCTTTAGGAGCACAGAAGGTCTGACAGGTTGGCCTGCCAGGAGTGAGGTTGATAGCTGTAAGGATGGGGTGTGTGAAGACTCTTCCTGTACCCCTGAGAGTTTCACCCTTAACTGGTGTTCCTCATGTTACCAGTCAAGGAGCTGGAGTGCAGCGAGAGCTGGAGGTGGAAGCTTGCTTTAGTCCTGCAGGATTTGAAAGAATGGAAATCTGCTTATTTTAACTTCAAAAGAGAGAAAACCCTTCCCTCCCTGCACAGTTGAAGTCCTTTTGATAGGGATCTTTGGCAGACAGGGAGAACACCCCACTCAATCCATAATAAGCTGTGGAACCCATGCAGCTGGAAAATGACACAGGATTCTGCAGCTGCCTCTGAGATGTGTGGTCTGTCCATCCCTACATGAGCTCAGAGTTCAGGGCCTGGCACCTGCAGCCCAGCAAACACCAGTTTCTTGGGGAAATGGATTCTATGCAGTTAGGGGTGGCCTCCAGGATGCAGAGCTGGGTTATGGCAGGTTTAGATGTAGCAACAGGAGTAATTTCTGGTATGATACTGGTCAAATCAGCTTGGGAGGTCATAATACACAGGAGGGAAATGGAGGAGCACAGTCCAAGCTGAGCTGTTAGCTTGAAGCTCGGTGCAGGAGATGAGACTCCATCCTTCCATACGTTGGTTCTCTCCTCACAGCGAAGAAGTACGATGCCTTCCTGGCTTCAGAGTCCTTGATCAAGCAGATCCCTCGAATCCTGGGTCCAGGCCTGAACAAAGCTGGCAAATTCCCTTCTCTCCTCACTCACAACGAGAACCTGGTCGCCAAGGTGGATGAGGTCAAGTCTACCATCAAATTTCAGATGAAGAAGGTAAAGCAGGGCTTTTCCTCCCCGAGGCAGTTCCCTACCTGGCGGGGCGGGGGGTGGTCGCTTCTGTGTGGCTGCGATCTGCGATCCGGGCTGTAGGTGTCCCTCGAGCATCTGCCTCAACCGGCATCGGGTGACAAGTCGCCTCTGTAGCGCAGGGAGCCGGTACCCAGCTGCGAGCTGGAAAGGAGCCCTCGTTTATCTCTGGCTGAGAGCTCTTAGAGCAGACGATGAGGAGATGATCTTGATGTCAGTTGTAATTAATACTTCTTCCCGTAAGCGGGGTGACACTCGTGGGGTGGGGCCCCTGGCCAGGCCTGGGTCTGGGCACGCAGCAGTGCTTTGCCAGAGGCAAGTCTGGGACTTGATTCTGCAAGTGAACTTGGGAGCAGCTCCACAGGTATCTGCTGCTGAGATGAGCTGACTCCCCAAAACCAGAATAACCCCGTTGAGGCATTTTAATCTCATGGTGGCAGCGCCCTGAATGTGACTCAGGGGTGTTGCTGAGAACTAACAGCTCCGATCGCTGAGGGGCTCCAGCTGATCTGGGCCTGGGGGTACAACAACTGGGAGGACAGATGAATGTGATAGTTTGCAAATGCTTGAGCATCTTACGTAACTGAGCTCATGATGTCCTGACACTTCCCCCCTCAGCTCGCTTGTAAATCCTTTTGTCTTCAGCCTGCAGGGAGCGATGAGTTGCAGGCTCCCCGAGGAGTTGCAGGCTCCCCGAGGAGTTGCAGGCTCCCCGAGGAGTTGCAGGCTCCCCGAGGAGTTGCAGGCTCCCCGAGGAGTTGCAGGCTCCCCGAGGAGTTGCAGGCTCCCCGAGGAGTTGCAGGCTCCCCGAGGAGGCTGCGCTGTGTGCAGACAGCAAGAGCTGCTGCCCAGAAGGGAAGGGGAAGCTGGGGCTTAGCAGCCAAGTTTAGGGCTAATGTGTGCTGTATCTGGGTAGCGCTTTGCAGGGCGCCCCCAATGCCAGGTTATGAGTGGGAGTAGAGTTAAACCAAAGGTCTGATCCCCCTCCCAGTGCAGTTCAACCCAGCACCACTACACATCCTTCTCTGCCTCCCCACTTCTGCACTCAGACAGGACAGACCTCCCCCAGCTATCGTTCAGAGATGGTGTGAGGAGGCTGCCGGCCACCATGTGTCAAACAGCCATGGCTAAACTGGAGAAGTCTTCTCCAGCTGGTGGGAGAGGAGAGAATGCGATAGCCTGAGGGGTTCAGATCAGCACTCAGCCACTCCCTCAGTCACTGAGCTTTGGTTTCCCTGCCAAACCTTTACCTGCACGAGTGACCCTGTGTCCGTGTTCCCCAGGTGCTCTGCCTGGCTGTGGCTGTCGGTCACGTGAAGATGACAGAGGATGAACTGGTCTACAACATCCACCTGGCCATCAACTTCCTGGTGTCCCTGCTGAAGAAGAACTGGCAGAACGTCCGGGCTTTGTACATCAAGAGCACCATGGGCAAACCCCAGCGCCTCTACTAACAGGGTGCCAATAAACTTTTAGGACAACCTACAGCTCCTTGTTGCCTTGTAGTTCTTCCAGAGCTGCTTGCTGGGATGGGCTTGCTCCAGAGCTGCTTGCTTGGAGCAAGGAGGGGCTTGAATGCTGTGGTGAGCTCTTGGGGTGTGAATTTAAGTGGAGCATCGTTTGCAGGGACCAATGGCTGGGGCCTGTGTGCTCCTGCCCAGCAGCAGCTCATGAGGGCTTGATGAGGGGGCTTGAGGGGATTGATGGGTATATTCCAACTGGTCCTAATCACCCCTAGGAACCAGAGGAATGGAGTGTGGGAGCTGTAGCTCAGCCAAGGGGTTGGGGCCAAGGTACAGATTATTGTCCATCCCCTCTGTTTCTCTCTGAGCTGAGCCCTGTCCAATTCCAATGTTCTGGGCTAAAAACCCTAAGATGTTGCAGCTAATTAATGTATATAAATAAATACATTGTGCAAGGATGGGTGAGCTTATGGAAGCTGCAGGATTTGAGCTGGTTTTGGAGGGAGGAAAAAACCCCCACCCTCTCCTCTTAAAAAAGACCTCATCTTGGCATCTGAGGGAGCAAAAAATGAAAAGAGCTCTGGGTTCCTGCTGTTAGGAACCTTTAAAAGAAGCATCAGAGCCAGTTCCTGAAAGATCAACACAACACCAAGCAATTCCATTTAATAATTAAAAAAAGACAATACAAAATGCAAACATTTCTCTTTACAGAGTTCAGATACATTTTTGGTTTGTTTTTTTTTTTCCTCTTTTAATCAAGTGCAAATAACTTCACAAACTACAGCTTCCCCAATAACTTGTAATCATCTTTGGTGGAGGTGGTAAGGCATGGCCAGCTGCAAAAGGCAGATATAAATACTCCCAACATGACAAAAACACCACCACCACCCCCAAAAAAAAAAATACACCCCCCCCAACAGCCCTTCTTGATGTTCACTGTGTGGAAACATTCATGACATCCAAGTGGTTTTCAGCCTTTCAAACCTTTTCTGGGTGTGGGTGAAGAGGGGCTGAATTTGGGGGGTGGGATTTGGAGTAGCCTTGGCTTTTTTTATGGGGGGATATTTGAGATCTCTGAGGGGAGGAGGAAGAGGAGGTGTTACTGGGTGTCTTTGGCCTCTCCAGGAGGATGTGCTGCTCTTCCCCCCCCTGCTTTTAGGGAGCAGAGGTGGTTGGTGGGGGGGAGGATGGTGATGCCCAGGGTGCTGCACAGCCCCAGGAGCTTTAGTCCCAGCAGGGTTAGAGGGACCTCAGCAAAGCATAAACTCTGGGACCACCACAGTGGGGTTAGTCACCCCCAGGCTGGTTTTATTTTGGCTGTGGGGGTTTTGGGGTGGTTTTTTTTTTATTAAAAAAACCCCTTTCAATGGTCACCCCTCTGCTGTGACTGCCCCAGAGCCACTAAAAACCCTCCTCCAGCTCCCTGCAACAGCTTTTGTGCATCAAAGCAGCTGCTTTCAGACACCAACCAAGCGACAAACAGTTCAGCCTGCAGCTGCTGAGCTTCCAAACAGGCTGGGAGTGGGAGGGGGAAACCCACAGCTGGGATGGATCAGGACAGACTTTTCCAACCCACTGATCCTGGGGACAAACCTCAGCCCCCTTTGCCACCCAGCCCAAATACAGCCCTGGGAGAAGCTCTCAGGGTGCTGGAGCAATGTGGATTGAGGAGGGAGAATGTGGGTGAGAAGCTGCCTCCTGGTTTGGGGTGAGGACTGACCTGGGGAGTGGGGAAACACTGCATGTGGAGCAATAAATACTGGTGTGTTAAGAGCAGGGCTTGCCCTGGATGTGGCCAAGGGGACAGTGGGAGCCAAGCAGGGATGGGGACAGGAGGGGACCTGCCAACAGCAAAGATTTAGTCCTGGCAGCTCCAGGGCTTTGGGAGGATGAGGATGGGGGTGAAGGGAGGTGACAGCTGAGAGCCGGTTGCAGGGCTGGGAAGGAGGAAAGGGGGTGGCTGGTGGCAGTGGTACTCAGGGCCATCATCCCCAGCCATGCCTGCCAGGCTGAGGGGGTGGCAGGATGGGTCCCCCCACTATTGAGACCCGTGCCCTGCTCCCCAGGGAGAGGGGCCTGCAGCATCCCAGCAACACAAGCACAGCTTCCCTGGAGCCAGGGAGGGTGCATGTCTCCATACCTGGAGGAGAGATTTTGGGGCAGAGCAGAGGGGGAAACTCCTCCCTCTCCTGCAGCATGACCCCCAGGCCCTGCCTCAGGATCCATCCCAGGTCTTAGCTCTTACCAGGAAGCAAACCAGTTTGTGACAGGCAGGTGAGGCCGTTTTCCATCCTCCTCCCAACTTCCATCATCCCAAAACCACGAAAGCCACCCCAGCCCCTCCCCAAATGCACCTTGACACCTCAACCCCCCCCCCTCCAAAAACTCACCCCATCACATGCTGAGCAGGAGAGGCACCATCTCCCCCTCCCAACCAGGATGCTTTATCAGGGATGGGTAGGGGACACAACACACACAGAGGTGACAGAAAAGGTTGCAAAGCCTGAAAACACTGGGTGCTGGGTCAGGGTGGGGCTGGGGATGCTTTTGTGTGGGGTGATTTGCATTGGGGTTTGTGTTACAAACACACATTCTCATATCTCAGGTATAAATATTGTCATTTCTAGTAGAAAACAGAACCAAAAAAAAAAAAAACCCCAAAAAAACCAACAACAACAAAAAAACCCCAACCAAAATCCAACTTTCCCTCTAAATAATATAAAGACGACTCGAATGATTGCACTTAATACATAGGAAGAAGGTAGGAAGGAGGGGATCCTAGTGCACACACATTGACTCCTGCTCTTCACAAAGCTTGCTTCTCCGACTTACTCTTTGGCAGAGCTTGGAAGAAAGTCTGGTTCCTTGGCACGAGTGTCTGGGGTGGGCTGGGCTGGGGGGGATGGGTGTGGGTTGGGGGGAAAAAAGTCCTTCTCCTTTGCTCCCCGTTTTCTGCTGTGCAGCCAGACATTGTTCTCCGGGAACGTGGCTTGGCTGTGCCTTCCTCCCAGCACCAGTGGGACAGCCACTGGAGCCACCATGGATGCTGGGTGCTGGCATGCTTTGCCCATCTCTCCTTTAACTTCTTTTGAATCAAGTAAGCTTGGTTAAATTCTACTTCTCCCCCCCCCAACACCTCATTCCTCCCCCTCGCCCCCTCCCTGAACTCTCCAAAGCGATGCTGACTCAGGCACTGTGATAAATAGGGTGTTACCTTCTTGAACTCCTCTCAAAAGGGCTCTGTGGGGCTGCAGTGGGTGCCAGCCCCCTGGGTTGGAAGGATGATGACCCCCCCCCCCCCCCAACACCTCCCCACCCCTATATCCCAGGCTGCTGGTGGCAGCAGGGACTGGGGCAGGACCTGGTGTAAAGGAAACCAAAGGGAAGACAGAGGCTGGCAAAATGACCAGCACCTCAGTTTCCTACGGTGAAGAAGCTGCTTCAGAAGAGAGGAGCAGCTCTGCTGGTGGCTGGATAAGACTGGAGCATCCCTCCAACCCCCCCACCCCAGCTGGGGGCATGGCTCTGTGGGAAGCGGTGGGGAAATCGTGGCTGAGGGGGGGACACCCACACGTCTGCAGGGTGAGAGGTGGCAGTCCTGCCAGAGCCGAGCGGAGGAAGGAGAAAATTGGAAAGGAGAAGGAAGGGAGAAGAGGGTTTCCTTGGCTGCAGGGCAGCCTGGAGGTGCCAGGGGGGGCTATTTGTAAGGCCGGAGGAAGCTGGAGACTTTGGAGCGGAGGAGCTTGATGAAGGAGCGGGGCAACATCTCCTTGTGTTTCTCTGTGTACTTGAAGTAGTTCTGGGGGTGTGCCAGCACATCAAAGAAAGCCTTGATGAGCTTCTTGTCCTGTGGAGAAGCCAAACCAAGGGCAGGGGGGGTCACCATCCCACCCTGTGTCCCCCCCACAGTGGCTCCAGGGAAGGCATGGGGGCACTCCCCAAGGGAAGGATGCTCCTGCATCCAGCATCCCCACCACCCCAAGGCAATGAGGACCCAGGGTGGGGACACACTCACCTTGAGGATCTCCTGATGGTTTTCGGAGGCATAGAGCCTGCCATCCCGCACGATGTCCTCCACCAGCTGCTCATAGTCCTCTGCAACACCCAGCCAAAGACACCCAGTCAGGAGCACGGTCACTTGTCCCCAAACCTCTGCTCCCCACCCCTGAGCTCGCTCCCCCCGCCAAACACATGGGAGGTGTGAATGAGGGGTTACCACCCCAGGCTGACAGCCCCCTCAGCACCCCACACTCACCATCATAGGTGACGTAGGGGATCTGGAAGCCCCGAGCACTGTTGGCTTCACTGGTTTTGAAGTTGATCCAGAGTTTCCGGGAGCGGGCGGTGAAGGCGATGGGCCTCTCGTAGGTTTGGCACGTCTCGTAGGTGGTGATGGAGGATGGAGAGGCTGCAGGGGAGCAGCAAGGGGCTGGGTGATGCTGGGTGCTCATCAGCAGAGCTACCCCCTGTGCTTAAATGTCAGGGTGAAGGGAGGCACCAGGGATGGGGATTGAAGGCCTGTGACCCCCCCACACCCCCTTGTTATCCCTCCCTTGCTCCGGAAAGCTCCCAACAGGGCTTTTTACCCCCAAAAAGGAGCCAATGCTCAGCCCCTGCACATCCCCCTGATCCAGCAAGACACTGGGGCAAGCAGGGTGATTCCTGATTCCCCTCCCCACTCCCAAAAATCCCCCTCCCTGCCTGTGGATGTGGCTTCCTCCCTTGGCAGCAGGGGGCTCAGCCAAACCCCAGCCTTCTCCTCCCCGGGGTTCCTCCGGCACGCTCGGTTACCTACAGTTTTTCCGCATGACCAAGACGTCGCCGCACTCATCCTCAGAAGGGAGGAAGATCTCTGGCACCACGATGAGGATCTTGCGCTTGGGTGGGGGGTTGATGTTCCACGTGCACTCCACGTTGGCAGGGTAATTCCCCGGGTAGTTGGGGGACTCGATGTACCCTGTGTATTCACCCAGCTCCCCCCCACACTGCCGGTCTGCAAGGCATGGAGAGCTGGTTCAACTGGGAATGAGTGGCACAGGCACTGGGACAGGGTGAATTTACTGGGCAAGGGGTGGTGGTGGGGGTGGAGTTCTCCATCAGCACTGCTCCATGCACACCCCCATCCCTCCTCACCCATGTAACGTACCCAAAACTCTCTTATAAGGGATTTTTAAAGTGATTTTGAGGAAGGACCCCCCCCCCCAATTCATGCCTCATGTCCCCACCCCGCCCTCCCTTGCACCCCAGCTCGCCTACTTTTACACTGGGACACAGAGGTGGAGCCGTCGAAGTCGGTGGTGGTGTTGCCAGGACAGGAGATGCAGTAATTCTGCCGGAAATCGGGCTGGTAGGTGCCCACGGCGCAGCGGATGCAGCGGTGGACGCTGGTGTTGTAGTAATGCCCGGGGGAACACTGGACTGGGGAGGTGGGGGGAGTCAGGAGAGCAAGGGAGGGGTGGGGGGAGCAGGGAGAGCCACTGGCAGGGCTCTGCTGAATGCCCCCTGTCCCCCTCATCCCGGATCCGTGTCTCCCTGACCTACCTTTGGTGTCGCAGTCCTGGAAGGAGAGGGCTCCGTCGTGGCGGGTGGTCAGCCCCCCGCCGCAGGGGAAGCAGAGCGCCCGCCCCACCTCAGGCTGGTAGGATCCCCGGGGACACGGCTGGCAGGGCTTGAAGCCATCAACTGAGTGCTGGCCAGGGGGACACTGACCTGCAGGCACAGGGATTGCTCAGTCCTGGCACCCCACACACCCCATGCCCGGGTCCGCTCCCCCTCCCTTGGCAGCATTGGGAATTCCAGCCCAAGTGCTGCCATTCCTGGGGTGCCCTCCAAGCAATAAGCACCCCAAAGAGGAACCTCTGTGGGTTCTGGGAATGCTCAGGGCCCTCCCCTCTTATGCATAGGTTGGGCTGTAGACCGATGGTGGAGGCTGCAGCCCTGGGCACAGTGCACGGGCATCCCCCCGGGTATCCCTCCCAGCCCCCTGCCACCCCTCTGTGTCCCCCTTACCTGTACAGCCGGTGATGTTGGTGGCTCCCACCGGTCCGAAAGCATCGCCACGGGGACACAGGTCACAGGACAGCTGCCCCTCCTTCTCCTGATAGGTGCCGGGAGGGCAGGGGACGCACTGCTCGCTCTGGCCGTGGTAGTAGGTTCCCTGCGAGCAGCTAACTGAGAGCCAGGGGGGATGTCAGTGATGGGGCAAGGGGGGGATGTCAGCAATGGGGCAAGGGGGGGATGTCAGCAATGGGACAAGACTCAGCTGGTCTCCCCAAACCCAGGCACCCCACGATGCTCCTTACCACACTTGCCGCCCAGGCGCTGCTGGCCCGGCCCACAGCTCTCCTGCCGCTCCGGCACCACGCTCAGCTTCCTGGCCACCTCGTACTCCATCCCCGCGAAGCGCAGCAGGAACCGCTCCTGGTTGATGGATTTCTTCAGGGCTTTGATGGCTGACTTGAGCTTCTTCTCCACTCTCTGCCGCAGGCAGTGCAGGTTACAGCCGGCTGGGGGTGGGGGGCAACGGGGGAGTGGGCAGGGGGGGCAGTGAGAAGGGAGGGATGGATGGAGAGGGAAACCGGGCAGGATTAAAACCATCTCCCAACTGCTTGGTGGCAAGTGCTCCCCAGCACATCCCAACATGGTGTGGGATGAAGGCTGGTTCAGCTGTCCTTGCTGTGTGGGGATGGGTTGTCCCCATGGTAACATCACCATCCCTCTGGTTCCGCCACTGTGCCCAGGTCCCACCACCCCTGCCTGTGCCCATGACAGGCCAAGCCAGCCCCCTACCCACCCGTGATCTCCTCCGGCTTGATCTCCGCCTCAAACTCCAGCGTGATGCGAGTCACCTCCTTGCCCGAGGAGTTACGAGCCCGGCGGCCTTTCCCCTTCTTGGACGAGTCACACTTGAGGTTGACAAAAGCGACCTGGCAATCTGAGCACGGCGCCGAACCGCCTGTGCACAGTGGGACAAGTCAGCACCCCGTTCCTCCTGGGGGGACCAGCATCCCCGCCTCTCCCCCCGCCGTCGTGCCTCACCTTGCACCCCAGCCTTCCCGGCCTCATCCTGCTTCCCCTTGGCCCGTGGGTGCAGGTGGCACTTGGCATCCTTGATCTTGAAGGAGGCCTTCTGCTTGATTGGCGCAGCGACAGTCTCTAAAAGAAAAGGTGGGTGCTCAGCGAGCCCGGCGTTGGGTGGCGTGGCTGGAGGGCACGGGGATGGGCGCCCCTTACCCAGGCACTGCTGGCTGCTGTTGGTGGGTCTCTGCTGGCTGCCCTGCCGCAGGACGGGGGTCCCACAGCTCACAGTGTAGCTGCTGTCGGACTCTGCAGGGAGGAGGAGGAAGAACGAGCATTGGGGGATGCCAGAGCAGTTGCCTGCTCCCTGCGATGCACTGCTGGGATGATGCAGTGAGGTGCGTGTGTGGGGGGATGATGCTCAGCACCCCACTCCAGGGATCTGGCACCAGGGACCCATCCTGTGGATCTACACCCAGCAATGAGGGGTGAGTTGATTTAGGGGAATTGGCTTGTTCAAAGGGCAGAGACTGGCAGCACCAGGGGGATGGAGTGACGCTGAAGGAGGGAAGGGTTAGATGAGAGATTAGGGGGAAGTTCTTTGCAGAGAGAGTGGTGAGGGGCTGGAACAGGCTGCCCAGAGAGGAGGTGGGTGCCCCGTGTCTGGGGGTGTTCAAGGCCAGGTTGGATGGGGCCCTGGGCAACCTTGTGTAGCTCCAGGCCTGAGGTTGGTGTCCCTGCCTATGGCAGGGGGGCTGGAGCTCTGTGATCCTTGGGGTCCCTTCCAACCCAGACCAACCTGTGATTCTATGAGCCTCCACCCCAAGCAAAATCCTCCCCCTGGCCCCATTGTGGGTGCTCTGCCATGACCATGCTCCTCTCCCACCCCAAATCCAGGCCATGCAGGGGAACGGGGATCTCCCCAGCAGCGGCACCAGCACTGGTACCTGGCAGGAAGCGGGCCTTGGAGGCGCAGGTGAGGGCACAGCTGTCCTTCTTGCCTGTCTTGTTGCAGGTGAGGGTGGCCCGTGGTGGCACCGAACCCGGCAGGCATTTCACCAGCTCTGAGGGACACGCGCCGGCTGATGACGACAAGTGGGGACGCCCGTGGCTGCTGCAGTCCAGGGACCTGCGAGGGACCCCCTGCACCCTCCCAGGTCATGGGGGAAATCACCGGGGAGGAGAGGGTGCCAGATGGTGGCACGGGGACCCTGGAGCAGCATCCCACCCCTACCCACTCCAGTTCCTCCTTGGAGATGGGAGATGTGACTCATGGGATTTCAGTGTTTTTGGGGGGTACAGCCTGTCCCCAGCAAAGGAGAGGCAATGGGATACCCGGGCATGGCCAGGGCTGTGAAACCAGCTCCTTCAGGGGCATTTCCTGGTGCCCACAGCCAGCCCCAAGAAAGGCTGAAAACACAAGATGCCCAAGGGCAGAGGGAGCATGCCAATTTTCCACCCAGAAATGCATGGCACCAGCATGGCATTTCCCACCCAGACCCACACAGGATAGACACAGGACCCCAGCATAAAGCCACCCACTCAGGAGCACCCTTGCACTGGGACACCCCAAAACCACTGTGCTCCCCCCAGTCCTGCCCTTAATCCCAACAGCCCCAGTGACAGCGGGGCCGTGGGGTATCAGCATCACCCCCGGCTGCGGTGTGCCCACCCCCATGTACCTATACAGTCCTTTTTGTTCCAGTGCAGCTTGCACCCTGCAGGACAGGTACACTGGTAGCTGCCAGGGGTGTTGATGCAGCCGAATTTGCAGCCACCCCGGTTGATGCTGCATTCATCGATGTCTGTGGGGAGGAAAGGAGAGGCAGTGGGTGAAGTGAGGCAGGAATCTCCCCTCCCCAGTCCTGATGTGCTGTGATTTTGGATGGGTAACTTGCAGGACCCCCCGTGCCCAGCTGGCGATGGGGGATGCGCACCACAGGGTGCTTCTTCCAGCCATGCCAGACCCACGGGCACGAGGGAACCCAACTCTGGTGTCTCCAAGGGCCAGGCAGTGACGGGTGCAGCCCACCCAGGCTGAGCCCAGCCCTGGCCCTGAGGCAGGCTGGGGAGCCGTGGGGGGCAGCAGACAGAGATGACATGGAAGCACTTAGCAGCCAAATTCAAAAGGCAGCTGCTCAGCAGCCCCAGCCCAAAACCAAGGCCAATCCTCCAGGTCTGGCATGAGGCAGGGGCTGAGGCAGGGATGGAGCTGCACCCCAGACACCCCTCCCTGCCCAGCACCCCCTTCTTGAGAAGCATCGGTGGGGAGCGGGGGGTCACCGAGAGCATCCTGGGGCCTGTGCCAGCCATGTATTTTGGGAGCACGAGGAGGGTTGCTCACCCTCATGGGTCAGGCAGCGCTGGAGCACCCAGCCTCGTGCCACTGTCTCCCTGGGGCCGGCAGCACCGCTGCCGCGACACGCTCTGGCAACCTCCCCCAAAGCATGTTTCATCTGCCTCCCTGCTTCCCGGGGTGCTGCACGCCCCCGCCCTTGGGAGCTATCTTGTGAAACTTAAATCAAACCCTTTTGATGTTCCCCTTCCCAACCCATCCCAGCTCCCTGCCAGAAACGCCGGGGATTTCTCCCTCTCTCCTGCTGCAGACAAGTCGCAAATTGTTCCTGTCGCTCTGTTTGAAGTTGCAGACACCAGCATCCGGCTGTGAGCCCTCTCCCTGCATGGCCCCAGCCCAGGGTACGCAAGGAACCAACCCTCCTCTCAAGCCCTTGGGGTGAGTGGTATCCCCAGGGGTCCCGTAGCAACTGTGCCCGGGGGGCTGCCCCATCTCTGGGCACCCCGTGTGCCTCCCCAGGACCTGAAGTGGTGATGGGTTCCTCCTCCCAGCACCCAGCCAGCCTTACCTCCACAGTGGGTGAGCCCGTACAGCGTGTAGCCCTTGTTGCAGAGGCACTGGAAGCTGCCAGGGGTGTTGATGCAGAGGTGGTCGCAGGTCCGGTCGAAGGAGCACTCGTCGATGTCTGGGGGAGAGGGAAGGGGGGAGGTGAGGGCTGGTGCGGTGCAGGGGCAGTGCTGGCTATAAAGGCCACCCTTCCTGCCTCCAAGTTCTCTCCTTGCCTGGTCCAGCTGCTCCTACGTGGGGAGCAGCAGCATCCCCCCCAAAATAAAAGAGCTCCTGCAGCTCCTCTGCCCCCCAAACAGGCCAAAGTGGGCCAGCACTGTGCCCTTGGCACTGGGTGGCTGCAAGAGCCCCCAGCTGCTGCCCGATGGGACTCTGCCCTGGGCCAGTAAGGGATGCTGTGTGGGCAGGTCCTGCCCTGGGGCTGGTGCCAGCCACATCTGCTTGGCCCCATGGGGCACTTGCCAAGACAGGGAGGCCCTGGCTGGGTGCATGAACCTGATCCGTTGGGTTGGAGGATCATTTCATTGGCTTCATTAAGTTAATTGCTGTGCTCCCATCAAGCTCCCAAGAGCGGGAAACCTGGATGGAGATGAAAGCGGTCGCAGCCCCAGTACGTGCCAGCCCCCTCCTCCCCTGGCTTGGGCTCACACACCCCCCCAGGTCATGGGCTGGGGAGCAGAGGGAGACCCACTGGGTCATTTAAACCCGCTGGGTTTATGCAGGAGGATGTCAGGAGAGAGTAAAAAGCGGAACGAAGCAGCAGAGAGCAGGCAGATCCCTCTGGAATGAGCCTGGCTGCATCTTCCCCTTCCCCTCCTGCCAACAGACAGGGGAAAGAGGAATCCCTGCCCAAAAGCCACTGAAATCCTCGCTCTGCCTTCATGGCTTGTGAAAACAGCACATCCCTGAGCAGGGTGTGATCCAGCCCGTGCCGTGGGGCGGCTGGCGGAGGGCGAGAGGCAAGGTGGGACACGTTCCTCTCCTCTTCCCATTCACCATCTCAGGAAAATCTCAGCCTCTCAAGAGGGGAAGCAGCTGGAGCATCAGTGCTGGTGTTTTAGCAGGAGCTACAGTCATTCTGCTGCTGGATCATGAGTAAATACTTCATGGGATAAAACAGAGCAGCTTGGGAGAAGCCCAGAGGTGCCAGGATGGGTGCTGAGCTTGGGATGCGCTCCCAAGTGTGGGATGCTGTTGGGGTGCACCCTGTCACGGGTGCTTCAGTGAGGAGCCAATGGTCCTGGGCTTGGGGCATCTCATTGCCCAGCCTCCCGGGGGTAGGATGCTCCCTGCTCCCTGGCAGAGCTGTGTCCCAGCCCATGGGGCTGCAGGGAACGCTGTAACCATCATCCCAGCAGTGAGAAAGGCCAGAGGATTTCTCCTAGCATCTGCCTAATCACTGGCTTTAGCTCCGCTGTGAGAGGAGCCCAGAAATCCCCAGCTCCAGAGTGGGAGCTTGGACCACAGCCCAGCTCTGCAGAGCAAAGGGCTAAGCCCCAGACAGACCCCAAATCCCCCACTAATCCCCCAAAAGATGGACGTGGTTCAGAGGAAAGCAAAGAGGGATGAGTAACAGGGCAGCAGCTGCTGCGGGAGGGCTGGGACACAGATCAGGAGGGCAGGAGAGGGGATGTGCCGGGACGGGGTGGGGGGCTGAGGTCCCACTGCCCCTTACCTTGGCAGTTCCTCTCGTTGATGAGCAGCTTGTAGCCCTTCCTGCAGCTGCACTCGAAGCTGCCCACCGTGTTCCTGCAGATGTGGTCGCAGCCGCCGTTGTTGAGCCGGCACTCGTCGATGTCTGGAAGGGACAGGGGACACGGGTCACGCTCTGGCTGGGATGCTTGGCCAGCAGAAGGTGTCCTCCCCTCTGGACTCCATCCCTGCCAGGAGCAGGTAAATGGAAGAACCTCTTTGGGCTCTGATGGTCAATGGGGGAATGTGGCCACTGGTTTTCTCTGGGTGCATTTGGGGAGCCCGGTGGCACTGGGAAGGCCAGGGCTCCTGGGCACACAGCTCCTGTTACCAAACATTTCATTTCCACAAGTCCCAGCATCCCCAAGAGCACAGCCAGGAGCTCTGAAAGAGCCTCACAGATTGGAGGGGGGGAAGGGAAGTGCCAGACTGGGGGCTGCAGAGCCCCAGGTTTGGGCTGGGGGGGTAATTTTGGGGCACCAGGAGCCCCAAAGTTAGTTTTTTTTGGATTTTTTTAATTTAAAATTTGGGGTTTTTGGTTGGTTTTTTTTAAAAAAATCTTTTCTCCACTAATCACAAAATTTACTGCTAGGAAATGCCCTGTAAAATGGAAGGAGACTGGGAAGGGACAGCTGCCTTCCCTGTCCCTCCATCCCCCAGTGCTGGGGCAGCAGCTCTGCCTCTCTGGGGCTGGGACTTTCTTTTTATGACTGGGAGGGAGCAAGCTGTAAAGCAGCCCCCCAACCACAATAAAACCCCCAGACACAGGGACGTGGCTCCAGGTTATTGCACGTGCCTGGAAACTGCAGGATGGGGGGATGCTCTGATGAAATAACAGGGGGCAGGGGGTTAGGCAGGCAGCTGGCAGTGGGACGGGCTTTCCTTTCAACTGGGGTCAAGTTCCTGGAGCTGCTGGAAGACACAACACAGGCACCAGCCAGCTTGGGGGTGGGGGTGTCACTGTGTTTCCTTGCTCAGGGAGGGGCACAGCTTTGGGGTGGCCAGGGTGAGCAGTAGGGACTGTTTGCCCTTGCTGAGGCAGGTGGATGGGGATGGAGGGAGGGGGGGTGGTGTCCTGAGGCATCCTCCCATCAGCAGGATGCAGCCCTTGGCTCTGGGCAGTCGGTGGAGCACAGAGGGACTCGAGCATCCCGAATTCCCAGAGTGGGTGCAGATATCCCACACGCCCAGCCCCAACCCACGGCAGCTACCATGGGGGAAACTGAGGCAGAGGGGTGGAGGGAGGCAAGACAGGACCCTCCATCCCCTCAAGTGCCATCCCTTCAATTGGACCCAACCCCTTTCCCCCTCCCCATTGGCTTCCTGGGGGAGCAGGGCTGACCTTCAGCGAGGTGACTGAGGTCCTGCACCATCCCATCCCTCGGATGGGAACGCTGTGGGCAGCGCTGAGCCCGGCTAAACCCAAGCTTTTCTAAGGGCACTGAGGACATGAGGGGGGTCTGAGGGACCCAAAGGTGAGCAGGGGACATCCCAGGCCTGCTTGCACCCACCTACCTTTGCACGTCTTCCTGTCTGGCTGGAGCATGAAGCCCATGGGGCAGCTGCAGTGGACGCCTGTCGCTGCGTCGTGACACTTGCTGTCACAGCCCCCGTTGTTCACAGCACAGGTCTCTGCACAGAGAAGGGAGAGAGTGGCCCAGGTGAGGGACCAGTGTCTAAAAAGCTGGGGGGGGGAGGCAGATGACAGCACCCAGGTGTCCCCATGCCACAGCCTGGGAGAGGCAGGGGGTGCAAACCCGCCCCCCCCCCCCTCACAGAGCCCACCCTTGGCTTTCCACACTGCCATCCCAAGGTCACAGACCCCCCCAAATTAATAAACACCCCAGAAACACAGCACAGCATCCTGGGGGGAGAAGGGGAGGTAACTCATTAACACTTGGCGATCCCTCAGCATCTCCCTCACCTCTCTGGGTGACCCAGCACCCATAGCCTTTCCCACTGCACTCCCAGGTGCTGCCATCCCCAGGGATTTCAGAGGTGAAATAAGGGCACATGTAGGACTCACCCCAAGCTGCAGGCAGCACAGAAGTAGGGAAAAAGCATCCAGACTCCCCAGTTTACCACCCAGACTCCCTCCTGCCTTCCAACAACCTGCTCTTATGTGCTGGGTATCTGCATTTGGGGCAGAGAGGGGTGTGGAGGCAGGCCCAGCCCCTCGTTAGAGGATGCTTGATTACTCACAGGCAGGAAGCAGAGCCATGCCTGGCCATCCCAGGGAGAACTGGGATGAGGATATGGACAGGGATGTGCAGGCACAACCACTGTTGTGAAACAGCTGCCATTTGGAGTGCTGGGAAAAGCAGAGGTGGTACAATGGGGGCTCTTTGCTCCCAAAACAGCTGACAGAGGGAAAAGTGGGGGGTTAACCTCCCCATGCTGGCATCGGGGCGACGTGTCCCCCAGAAACAGGGTCTATCAGAGCCCAGCTTTGGCAGGTCCAACAAGGAGAAATCCACCTCTGTGTCACAAAGTCACAGCCCAGAGCTGGTTCTCTCTGGGGATGCCCAGGCTCCAAACACACCAAATCCAGTTCTCTCCAGGGGTGCCCAGGCTCTGGCTCCCCAGGGATGCAGGTGCACAGCCCCGGTCCCCTAGTGGGATGATGGGGGTGGGTTGGGGGGGGGGTCCTGTTCCCCTCACTACCACCACCATCACCAAGCAGCACAACCACAGATGACCCCACACTGCCAGTCCCTTGCCGGGCACGCCATCCAGTCCAGTGTCACAGGCTAATTTGGGAGCCACTTCATATAATTAGAACACACACACACACAGAGGCAGCATCAGTGGAAAAAAAATCCAATTAAAGGCAAAAAAAAGAAAGAAAAAAGAGAGCTAATTGTTTCAGTATTATCAAAGTCAGCTGTGGCGGGTAGGACTGGAAGGGACACTAATTTAAATGAGGCATTTTCAGCTTGACAGCTTCCCTGGGAGATCAATCCTCAATTTCATTCCTAACCACCAGAACAATGGTTTGAAGTGCATGAAGTTGTTCACAAAGGATAATAAAAGATTCCTTTCAGAAGGCTCGTAGCTCGGATAAATGAGGCATTTGGGGGGCTTCAAGGAACCCAGAGATGAAAAATGCCTTGAAGAAATTCCTTGGAAAGAGCAAATCCCAGGTTCTCCCACATGGGGTAGGAATGACTGAGCCATCCAACCATTTGCCGTGGGGATGATGGCTCTGTGCTCATCCCGACGCTGCTATTTTTATGATGGCCCATAATAAGAGAACAAAAGGGCCTGTTTTATGAAATTAATAACCAGGACAATTACAAAACCAAATGGCAAGAGAGAGATTCCTGCAGAGGCTATTGCTCCAGCCAGGTCCTTGCACCGTTTGCAGCCCAGTCGCCTCAGGATCATCCTTTCCCTGAGATGACCGGGCTGCAAACACACAGTGCCAGGGTGAAGGGCACAGTGTGGGTGACACCACACCAAAGGGAAGGGAAACTTTGGGGAAGCAGCTTTTGTCCCAGCAGCTCGATGCAGAAGCAGCCCAGGCAGGATTCATTTAATGGGGTCACTGCTGGGATGAGATGATGGGCATCGCTTTCGGTGGGACTGAGGGGAAGTGGCTGTACTGGGGAGGATGGGGCTGTCTGGGAAGTGTGGTGACCTGGGTGTGCTTCACCATGCTCGTAGCTTCACCCAGTGCTGCGACACCCATTCCTCCCCCCCCCAGCCCCTTTGCAGCGTCAGGAGTTTGGGCTGAGCTGTGAAGCAAGCTCTCCCCATCATCATCCCTCGCAAGAGGATGCGGCCATGGGCTGGGAGCTGAGCCAGCCCAGCCAGAGCATCACCACGAACCCCTCTGCAAAGTGGGGACCTTCTCCTTTAGCTTGCAACCCCCCCTTGCAAACAAGGCTGGGGTGGGGGGGGGTGGCTGCTACCGGGGTACCTGCGAGGCGGCGGTGGTCCAGCAGCAGGGGGCTGGGTGCTGGAGGCTGCTCAGGAGCCGAGCCCCGGGGAGGGCAGCATTGTTTGGGATGCCGGGGGCTGCTCCCAGCCTGGCGCGGGTTGGCGTGACTCACCCAACCGCACAGGGCCTCGGCCCTCGCCAAGCGCTCAGGGAGGGAGAAGACAAAGCAGCTTGTGCACACACAGAGGCACACACACACAGGCTCCTTCCCACCCTCCTCCATCCCAGCCCTGCTCTTGCTCCTCCACTGCTGTGCCATAGAAACCCTCCAGCCCTCGTCCTGCTCAGCGGCCTCCACCCCACCGGCCGTCACTGGGGACTGATGGAGCCCGTATCCCACGGCACCCTGCCCACACCGGCCCTGGCATCGCCTCCACCTGCCACCAGCCCAAGGAGGTAACTGTGGGTTACAGCTGGGTTGGCTGGAGTGGGGTGATGGCATGGAGCTGGGGGTCCCCCCTTCTCCCACCCTTGGAGGAAAGGCTCTGCAGGCTGCCCCTGCCCCTCCCAAAACCAGCCAAGGTCGGTGCTCCCTGCCATCACTGACCCACAGCTCCTCCTGGATGGGCCAGGAGTTCACATGCACCCAGCACATCCATGAACAAGATGCCCTGCTGCAGGCAAGTCGCTGCCTCAGTTTCCTTGTCGGTGGAGCAGAGGCATCGCCTTACCTGTGCAAAGGGCTTAGAGACCCAGTAGGGGTTGCAAAGAAATCCTTGAGGTTGTTCAGCCCAACAAAAGGTCATCACAGCCCTGCGGTGTGCTGTGGGGTGCCTTGGGGCACAGCCAGGACAAGCCCCAGGACCCCCCACAAACATCCCCACAGAGGAGGGTTGAGCCTTTGGGCTCTGGGAAGGGGAAATGTGGAGAGCAAACAGTGCAGGACCAGGCACAAGCATCCCCCTTCCCCATCACACAGTCACAGGTGGACAACTTCCAGCTCCTTCAGGGGCTTTCTTGGCAGTGTGGGGAGGGGGAACCCATTGCCACCAGCACTGAGAAGCAGATTATCACTCCCTGCACCAGGCTGGATGGACCCAAAGCCACGCAAGAGCCCCTGCCTCATGCAAGCACAGCCCAGGGAGGGTTTCTCTGTCCCCAGAAGCAGAGGGCTTGTTCTGGGGGAGGGGTTTAAAAGCAGCCATGGTTAGTGGGACATGCGGTTAGCATTGCCAGCTCAGCCCCCCGAGCCCAGTTAGGATCTTGAGATGAGAGATGACTGTCTATGGTTAGACCCCTTGGTAGAGATAGAGAGAACAAAAATATTTACCATTAGAAAACGTCTCAAGGATAACGTGTTGCTGGAAGTGTCTCTCCCCTGTTTAACATTATAAAAAAGTGATTTAGAAACAGTGTCCAGCAAGGAGCTCGGTTGGTGTCACACGTCAAAGGGTTCAACTCTGCTGCCTTTCTTTCCAGCCTGGAGGAAATTGTCCCTTTGGGTTTCCTCTCCCTCCCCACACTCCAAAAAGAGCCAAACCCCAAAGTTTGGGGCCGGTGCTATTGACTCCTCCATCACTTTACCCAAAGTATCCCATGTCCCCCAGGCTCTCCAAACCCCACCCTAGTTTCACGCTCGGTGTCAGGCTGCCCAGAGCCCCATGTGAGAGGGAGGAAGCGTGTTACAAGGGGTGTTAGTGCAGCCCGTTAGTTTGGGGAACCAGGTCCTTGCCAGAGGGAAACAGCACATGCCAGGGGGAGTTGCAATCCCCAAGAGGAGCTGTATGGACACCGTGTGGCCATGAGCTCCAGGAAGGCGACCGCATCGCGCTGGTGGCACTTGCATCACTTCCATTTCACAGCCAACCTACTGCTGACCCCAAATTCTAGGTGGGCTCATGCCTGGTGAGCACATATGAAAGCCAGTGGGGGTCACAGATGGCTGAGAAGGGGACAAAAGCAGCCTAGGCAAAGCCACAGCCCCTAAAATCAGTGCCAACACGCCCAGGGATCAGTTTTGGGGACTGCCTCAAGCAATAAACTCGAGCTTTGCCCTGGAAAGGAGACTGCCTGGCACCACGTAGCCCTGGCTGGGGATGTCCCTCCTGCTTCCTGGTCAGTCTGGGGAGAGGACGAGGCACCCCAGCACTTCTTTCCACTCCTGTGTGGGGACAGAGCCCTGTGGCAGTGCTGGACCAAAGCCAGCGAGCCCCTGGGTGAGCTCAGGGCTGGGATGCTCAAGGCATGTGAAACCCACCACCCATGGCACTGAGTGGAGACAAAAGCATCCCTGCTTGATGGGAAACCATACCAGGTCTGTGTGGATCAGAGAGAAGGAGAAAGGCAGCCCCTGGCACAGACTGGGCTGTCCTGGTGAGGGGTGAGGCTGAGGGCAGGCAGGATGTGGGGTGCTGAGGCTCTGCAGGGACTGCATTGCCTTTAGGGAGACCGATATGAGCAGGGGGACACTTGCCATGCCCACAGCCACCCGCCTCATGTCCCTGTGCCCAGCTTTCCCCATCCCAGCGCCCCAGTCCCTTCGCTCCGGGGTGCCCAGTGCTGATCCAGCAGCAGGGTCCAGCACACCTCCCCCCCCCCCCCCCAGTTCCTGGCTTCACAAAGTGGGGAGCATCACCGGTGCCACCGCAAACCGCCCAGGCACGGGTCAGGAAATCAGCCATAAAACACGAGCTGGGTTCAGTTTCCTTCTCCTCCTAATCACATTTCCTCCCCACCCACCTCCTCCCGCTCCGACGGCGCTCGCTGCAAGAGGGGGAACGGCGACAAGCCCCCCTTACACCCCACCCCACCCCCCAAATACCATCAGGAACAAGCTGCAACGATGCCTTGGCTTCCAAATCTTTCCAGAAAGCCAAAATCCACAGTAACCTCAACAGCCCAGTTTGCATCTCCCCACGAGCGCCGCACTGGAGGCTGCTGGAGTGGGATTTTATGTGCTGCTTATTTTTGTTTCTTTAAAAAAAAAAAAGAGCAAAAAAAGATTGGGGTTTGGGGGTTTTTTTTTTGAGCATAAATATAAATATATAAGGTCATCAGCCTCCCCTCCTGGCTTCCCCCTCCCCCTCCAGCCTGCAGACTTGTTGGGAGCCATTAGGGCTGGCCCAGCTTTGCTCAAAGGCATGTTCTTCATTATCCCCCCCCCCTCTCCCCCCCCCCTTTTTAAAAGCAGCAATAAAAAGCAGAAAAATGAAAAACACCGGCCGTGGCCTAATGAAACTGTCACTCACAGGGGCTGGATCGTGCTTCCTGCCTCGTGGTGTGATCTGAAGGGAACCTGGACCAGGGGCCTGTCCCAGCAGCCCATCAAAAGCACCGCGTACAATTTCAAAGCTCATGGCCTGGGGAGTGAGTTTGCGTTTCCCCTGGCTGGAAACTTTATTCCCCTTGAAATGATGAAATATTTCAGAGGAAATGGGGAAGGGGGCGTCGGAGGGAGCACTGGGGAAGGGGGTTGGGGTAGAGAGGGGGAGCTGTTTGCTGAGCCCCCCCCCCCCGCTGTAAAACAAGAAAGGGTGGTTATAAATATCCAAGCAGGTACCTCAGCTGTAAATCTGCTGGCTGGACATCCCTGCAGGGTGGCTGCTGGCTCCCAGAGACTGGAGCACAATCCTACAGTGTTCCCTCAGTGGGGCTGGGAATCCCTGGGAAGGGGGATGTAGGAGCTAGGTGGGTGCTTTCCAAAGGGATGTGAAACGTGGCGGTGGGTTTTGGGCTCCTAAAATCCTGTCTAGAGCATCCCCCAAATCACAAAGGTGCTTCAGAGACAGGGATGTTCTCCCACCTCCTGCACCCAGAGGGTCAGGAGCATCACCAGCCCC
The DNA here is from genome assembly GCA_022605575.1 of Laterallus jamaicensis coturniculus. Classification (NCBI taxonomy): domain Eukaryota; kingdom Metazoa; phylum Chordata; class Aves; order Gruiformes; family Rallidae; genus Laterallus; species Laterallus jamaicensis. The sequence continues at coordinate 4,338,592 of JAKCOX010000038.1, forward strand.
CAGCCCTGAGCCCCTTGCACCAACACAGACACCTCTCAGGGAATCTCAGTCCAGGAAGATCACACCAGCCAACATCACCCCAGGGTCCCAAAACCATCATCACAAGAGCATTCCACACCCCACAGGAGGGTCCTGGGTGGGATGGGATGGGATGCAGCGGCCACGGAAGCAAAGAGGAGGAGACAGCAGGAATGATGAGCACGTGAGGAACTGGAATTAATCCTGGAAACTTGTTGGGTGACACCAGCGACACGGGCTGACAGGAGAGGGGGAGTTACTGGGGGCTCAGCCCTGAGCATCCTTGTGCTGCCGGGGGGTTTCAGGGGCTCCCCCCTTGCTTGCCCCAAGGACAGAGCCATCTTTGGAGAGCACAGAGGCTTTTCTGTTGAGGCTCATCAGGGCCACAAGGAGCCAAAACCTCTCTCTTGCTTTCCATCCCTTTTTCCTTCTTCATTTTTGCAGCAAGAACTCCAATGTCTGGAGCAATTTGTGGCCTTAATCACTCCCTGAACGTAACGATTTTCTAAATCAAATCAGCTGTTACTCAGCAGAGGCCCATGAAACCAGGAAAGCTGCTATCTCTGATGGTTTACAATTGGAAAACACACAGAGGAAAAGGACAAGTTTGGAGGAGGGGGGAGTTGTCAGGGGGGTTGGGTGGGTTTTTTTGGGGTTTTTTCTGCTGTTGTTTTGCAAGACAATTGTTCCTGAGCTGAGGCTCCGTGGTGCTGAGGCAGAATGGATCGACGCAGCCAAAACTGTCCCCCCCCCCACCATGTCCCCCCCAGTGATGGGGATGGTTTCTAGCATGGGGACAACCTCCCCCCTCTCTCTCTCAAGCGGCGCAGACGCAGGTAAACACCCCTCCTGCACCCCAACACAACCGATCGGTCCCCAAAAATCCCCTCAAGCATCCTCCCAGCCACTTTTACTCCTCATGGTCAAGCAGCGACGCATCCCTGAGCCCTGCGGGTACCCACAGCATCCCTCACACATGCACCGAGTTTCTCTGATCTCAGCAAAAGGAAACAGCACGTCCCTCAAAGCTTGGAAAATACACCCCTCCCTCCCAAAAAAATCCCTCCCAACCCCCTTCGTCAGGCCAAGAGCAAATTGCCTGGGGAGGAAAACAAGTCACCCCATGCCCCCACCGACATCCCCAGAGCCAGGCAAGGGTTTGCACCTACCTATGCACGTCACCCCATCAGAATGCAGCAGAAACTTGACGTGGCAGCCACATTTGGGTCCCTGGTCGGTGTCATCACAGGTGTGCTGGCACCCCCCGTTCCCATAGTTGCAGGTCACTGCAAGAGGCAAAGCACCAGCTGTCACCTGGGGCCCCCAGACCCCTCCTCCCCACCCAGCAGCTCCATGCAGTAGAATAAAGCTGGCTTGGGAAAACCTCATCCACACCCTCAGAGTGATCCCTCCCTCCTGGGTAATTTCTAAACCCCTTTGACATTCCCTGAGGGATCTTGGCAGACATAAACTCTTTGGTGGTTTCTCACGTCTTCCCTTTGCCTATCTGCTAAACATCACCAGTGGAGCCTGGGCAGATGGGACCAGTGGGCTGGTTACCCCTGGATGTGGTGTTACAGAGGAAGGGGGCGACCTTCCCGAGCCCTGGAATGATTTGGGTGCTCCTAAGAGTCTCTCAGCCCTCCCTGGTGGGAGGTGCAAGGCATACTGTTCATGTAGCTCTGAGGGCAAACAGGCTTGGAGGATTAAAACTTAATTTCACCAGCAATTTTGACACGTTTGCTGCAGACAGCAAATGAGAACTGAAATCAAAATAATTACATAAAGGTGTAGATAGCTGTTAGTAACCCTGGCAGTGCTGGTGAGGGGTGCTGGCAGGAGATCAGAGGGGCTGAGAGCACCATGACCCCTGGGGAAAGGATTCCCGAGCTCCTCCCATGCCCATCACACTCTCCCTGCTTCTTGTTCCTCCGGGAAGTGAAGCTGGTGGGACCTGGGCAGGGGATGCTGCACCTCTGAGACCCCCTTTAGCTGCCACTTCAGTGCAAGGCCACAGTGTGGGGACATGGCAGAGGTGGATGCCAGGAGCCTCATCCAAAAAGGACACGAGCAGAGCCTGGCACGCCGGAGGGAAACGAAGCCCAAGGAAAACGAAGCTGGAGGGCTTCAGGCTTGATAAACCAATCGCTACCTGGGGAGTCAGAGCTTGGCAGCAAGGCCAGGAGGGGGTCTGTATCATGGGGACAAAGTTGGGGTCCCCAGAAGGCCGTATCCCCCCCCCTGGAATGCCCCTTACGTTTGCAGTCGCGCTGGTTCTTGGTGAGCTCGAAGCCGGGGCGGCACTCGCAGGCGATGCCCCCCTTGGGGGTCTCCCGGCAGATGTGGGCACAGCCATGGTTCTTGTTCATGCAGTTCATTCCTTCTAAAAGAGAGAAGCCAGCAAAGCAAAGCTCCGAGGGTGGGTCGCTGGCGCCAGGCCGCTGGGGCTGAAGGTGGTCTGGGTGGGATGGGGACATGGGGGCAGCGAGGGGAAACCCTTCCCAAGTGAGGACCTTGAGAGGGCTAGTGGGGGTGGGATAACCCTGTCCAGTGACCCCAGGGCAGCACCTCCTGGCACAGAGGGGCTTTGAACCTTTGATTCCCTCCCCTTGCCTTGGGCCAGACCCTGCACCCATGCCAGGAGAAAATGGGGGGGTGCAGAACCTGCCGCTGCCCCCCAGGACCTGCCAGTGCCCCCAGAACCTGCTGCTGCCCCCCTGAACCTGCTGTTGCCCCCCCAAACCTCCCACTGGCCCCAGAATCTGCCACTGGCCCAAGCAGACACGGGAAGGGTTAAAAGCTGCAGGCTGGGTGTCCCTGGCTGCTCCCCATCACCTGCTGGCACATCCCACCTGGCTCAGCTCCAGGACGGGCCATCATCTGTAATTGCAGTGGCAGGGGAACCCTCTGTAATTAGAGCTCCTGCCTCCAACCACACCAGCCCTCCCTTCCCTGGCCTCTGTGCAGGGAACCTCTTGCTTTGGGGGAGCCCTGCTCCATCCCCCCCAGCACCCTCCAGCTTGGCCTGGGGCCGGGGTGCTGCTGCTGGGAGCCCCCACACTCCACTCAGCTCTGCCCAGGGAGGGCACACAGTGACCAGGGACAGCCAAGAGTGCTCAGCCTCTCCTCCCAACAGCAGCTTTCCTCTCCCTCTCTTCTTCATTCCTGGCAGCATCCCCACCACGTCCCTGGACCCACAAAGACTTCAAGACTTCCGAGTCTGACCCAGCCCCAGCATCCCACAGCTCCCCAGGGAGATGTCACCTTTCAGACCAGCCAGGTCCTGGTGATCTGCGGAGATCCCCTGGCACATCCCTGCAGAGATGTGAGCTCCCTGCATGCCCTGGCTCCCCTCCAGGCCAGGATGGCCACATGCTGTTTTCCTAAGCCTCCCCAGGCATCCACACAGGCACAGCGTCCTCCACGGCAGGACACGGAGCACCCAGTGATCCCCAAGTGCCACAGCCACCACCTGGGGAAGGGATGCACCCCCTACTCCCCTTTACTCCTTCCTCACCCTGCAACTTCATCATCTCCTCCATGGGAGGACCCTGCTCACCCCTTTCCCTTTCAGTGGCATCATTGGGCTGAGCACGATGGGGTTCAAACTCACCAATCCCCAGTGAGCCCCAACCTTACTCCTTACTGGGAGGGACTGGGGGATGTGAGGGAGAGGGTCATGGTGCTGCAGGAGGAGGGTCCTGGGGTCTCCTCCCTCAGGTCTGTGTACCCAGGAGTGTTTCACCCATCATGGGGAGGGAGAGGAAAGCAGGAGGGAGAGTGAGGAGAGGGGAAAGAGGGGAAGGAGCAAAGCTCCTGCCAGGGTGGGAGCAGAGACACGGGCAGCTGGCAAGGGCCCCAGAAGGAAGGAAGCGGCCGTAATGCTGAGGTTTAGCTCTCTAATACTGCATGTTTCTTTTGCCTCAGCAGTGCCCAAGGAGCCAGGAGTGAAGTCAGAGCAGGTTTTAACAGTTGTCCTCAGGTCTCTACTTCTTCCAGCCTCACAGCCCAGGGACCAGCCACATTCCTCCCACTGTATCCCTCCCACCCCTCCTCCTCAACAGCCACTCCTGAGGCTGAGCTTGGGGACCACCCAGCACCTACAATATCACCCTCGGGGTGCAGGAGTGACACAAACATCCTTGAGCCAACAATGCTCCACAGCCATTCAGCTCCAAAACCAGCTCGAAACCCATCGCCTGCATCGCCTGTCCCCAGTGAGGGCCACCCACAGCATCACTGGGGGAAAGGAGCAGCCAGCTCATCCCTCCTGGACACACAGGGGATGGGACGAAGGAGATGCCACCACAGCTGCTGAGCTGTCCTGGGCTGGGCAAGATTCCTCCACGCCTGGAGCTGGAGGGACCAAGGCAGTCAGGAAGGGGGAAGGAGGGAAACAAAACCACTCAGCCGCCTTTGCCAGAGATAAGAATCAGCAGAGACACAAAAATCTCTCATTTCCTCCAATTTTGGCTCAGAGATCACTCCAGACAGCAGCGATTTGGAGCTGATACCGAGCTGAACAACCACATGGATCAGTACAGGCTGGGGGTGACCTGCTGGAGAGGAGCTCTGTGGAGAAGGACCTGGGGGTGCTGGTGGGTGACAGGGTGGCCATGAGCCAGCAGTGTGCCCTGGGGCTGAGAGAGACAATGGGATCCTGGGGGCATCAGGAGGAGTGTGGGCAGCAGGTCACAGGAGGGGATCCTCCCCCTCTGCTCTGCCCTGCTCAGGCCCCACCTGGAGTGTTGTGTCCAGTGCTGGGCTCCCTGGGATCAAAAGGACAGGGATCTCCTGGAGAGAGTCCAGAGAAGGGCTACGAAGATGATGAAGGGCCTGGAGCATCTCTCCTGTGAGGAAAGGCTGAGAGAGCTGGGGCTGTTCAGCCTGGAGAGAAGAAGACTGAGGGGGGACCTAATCAATGTTTATCAATATCTGAAGGATGGGGTGCAGGGGGAATTGGCCAGCCCCTTTTCAGTGTCTGTGGGGACAGGACAAGGGGCAATGGCTGCAAGTTGGAGCACAGGGAGTTCCACAGCAACCTGGGGAGGAACTTTTCCCCAGTGAGGGTGAGGGAGCCCTGGGACAGGCTGCCCAGGGGGTGTGGAGTCTCCTTCTCTGGAGAGATTCCAGCCCCATCTGGACACCGACCTGTGCAGTATGAGCTGGGGAGCTGCTTTGGCAGGGGGGTTGGACCCCAGGAGCTCTGGGGGTCCCTTCCAACCCCTACAGCTCTGTGACTCTGAGATTCTGAAGAGCTCGGTGCTGCTCAAGACCTGGCAGGAGAAGATAAGCCTTGCAGAGTGGTGTGAGGATCTCTGGGCACCTTGGATTTAATAAACTGGCCCAGATACAGGATTAACACCCCCCTGTTGGGTATTATTGTGCTTGATTAAGGGTCTGTGAGGGTTTCCTTATGGAAATGGTGTTTAGCCCTGCAGCATCCTCTCCCAGCGTGCTCAGAATAAATTCACAGCGCTGAGAAGGGTCATGAACCAGCACCCAAAACTAGACACCGTGCAGGGGTGATGGGGACCGGGCCGGATCGATAACCACAGAGGCTGGAGGTGGGGTTTCTCATGGCCAGGAGATGCCAGTCACTAACCTTCGGGGCGCTGGATGCAGGTGTGCTGGTTGTCGCTGAGGAAGAAGCCCTCCCGGCAGAAGCACTCGTAGCTGCCCATCATGTTGACACAGGTCTGCTGGCAGCCACCGTTGCCCTCCGAGCACTCGTCCAGGTCTGTGAAGGGAAGGAGGCAGGGGATGAGCATGGCACCTAGGGGAGGGGGAGCTGGGTGGGATGGATTTGCTACGGCTCGGCTTCACATCCCTGATCCCCACAGACAGAAAAAGAGGAGATGCCATAGGGCTGCAGGGGATGAAGGCAAAGCACATCGAGGTGTGGGACTCAGGGTTTTGGATCCCTGGATGAAGGGTGAAAAGCTCTCCTTGTACAGATGGGAATGCCAAACTACAGGGAAAGGGATGTTTGTTCCCTGTCCCAGGCTCTGTCCCCTTTCCCCAAATCACCCAGATTGCTCGGCCACGACACAGCCTGCAGCTGCCCCCAGCTCCCAGCCCCTCAGAGCCCATCGCCAGCTGGGGATGCCTGCACTTCATTAGGGGGGGAGCTGGGAAACCTTAGCCTGGAGCAGGGATAATTACTTGTAAGGAGACTCAAATCCCCAGCAGCTCTGCTGCCCTGGTGCCTGTTTTGGTTTAACAAACCAAGGCTGGAGGGGCTTAAAGTGCACATCTGTGGCAGCGGTGATGCCCTTGCCCTGGGCTGCTCCATCCCTGCTCCATCCCTTGGGTTAACAAAGAGCAACAGGCTACTGCTCTCTCCAGAGGGATTTTAGGGACAAGGGTCCAAGCTGAACCCGTGGGTGCCCTGAGGTGTCAGAGCAACCAGGATGCTGGGTTGGGGCAGAGAGGTGAACCCCTGCTGTGGCTGCCCCTGCCCCCTCTGCTCGCAGTCCCAGGGCCAGGAGACGGCGTCGGGCCGGGGAGCGAGGGGCCCAGTGCCAAAGAAAACCTCCTGTGAACCCGAGCGTGGCAGAGCCGGCGGCCAAGGGGAAGCTGAGCCCCGCCAGCATCGCCCGCCGGAAACGCCAGAACAGCGGCTGGGTGACGGCACGTGCCGGGGGAGAAGGAGGGGGGTGCTCCCAGGTCTGGCCCCCACCTCCTCCCCAGCACCGACACAGCATGAACTGGAACCCTTTGCTTTTGGGCAAAGAGATGGATGGATGGATGGATGGATGGATGGATGGATGCCCGAGCAGCACGGGTACCTTGCCCTGTGCCCCAGACAAGCCCCTGGGGATGCTCAGAAATCAACATAAGGCTGGGAAGCTGCCATGGGAGCAGAGCCCAGGAGTACCCCACAAACCTTGGAAAGGAGGCACTGAAAACATCGCCAGGCGCCCTGGGACAGGCTCAGGCTGGCAGCCGGGCTGCAGCCAGACACGCAAAGGACATCCTCTGCAGGGGCAGGAGGCTTGCAGCTTCCTCCAAGGCTCGTTCCAGCCAAACTATGTCCTACAGATGCCAATAACTCTCTTGAAATCCCCGTTTATAACAAAGGCTTAATGTCTTGCAACTTCTCCTTCAAGCTCTGCACAAGAATGAGGAGGCAGCTGATCCAGCCTGATGGCTGAAACAAGACTCGGCCGCTCTAATACCTGTTTTATTAAATACAACAGAGATGGGCAGAAGCCAGCAGGGCCTGTGTCAGGATGAGGGCTCGAATTCCTGTCCTGGTTCAAAAGGTCACCCAGGGTGGGTGATGATGGGGCCAGGCATGTACCCCAACCCATCGTCGGCTCGGCCATTGCCTGTGGTGCCAGCACAGCCTGGGCATGACCCTCCGTGCGCTCTGCTTCTCTTTCTTTGGGCTAAGAGGGGGTGCTTCCCCCCCACAGTCAGGTTGAGAGGGGGAAAGAGGATGGGTAAAACCCTGATGGGGTTCATCCCTGCAAAAGCAGCCGCTGAGCAAACTCAGCCAGAGCACAGAGGGTCTAGCATCATCCCTACAGCAAAGCAACGTGGCTGAGACAAGCCAAGGAAGGGCACAAGAGGGGAGCCAGGGCTGCCCCCCCCCCCCAGTCTCCCCTCGCCCGGCTGCTCCCCAGCCGCCTCCATCCCCTCCCGCCCAACTCTGTAAACACATGACGTCTGCGGCTCGCAGAGCCCGGCTTTCCTTTCTTCTTCGGGCTCATCCTCCCCCGGGAGAGGAAGGCAGAGCCGCCCGCCCGCGCCTCCTCCCAGCTGTGTAAATCTCCCCCCTCCCCGAGGAGGCTGCAAAGATCCCGGTGATGGTGGTTAATGCAAAGCGTATGTGTCCATAATCCCTTTCCCCTCCTCCTCCTCCCAGTGATGAGCTCATTAATGACCCCTCTGCAGACACTAATTAGAGAATAGCACGAGCTCCAGGCAGGGGGAAGGCGGGCGGCCCTGTGCCCTGCCATCCCACCCGCGGGTGCTGTGGGAGGAAGCGGGTGCCGGGCGCGGGCAGCCCGGCTGGACCGGGGTTGTGCCGGGAGCTTTGGCTCGGCCGCGGCAGGATGGAGTTTGGGGCGGTGGGAAGTGGTGGGGAGGATGCACGGTCGCTCCGTAGGCAGATGCTGGGTTTGTCTTGGCCCAGGGATTATTTACCCAGTCCCTTCACTGGTTCCCATCCCTGCCGTATTTGCTATTAACTCATCTATTTTGGCAGGTGCAGCGCTGACCTCAAGCACCAGCGGAGTGAGCAGCAAGGTCTGGGGGAGCCCCACCGGCCGGGCTTGTGTTCGGCAGCGGAGTTGAGCTGCCAGCCTGGTCCCCCAGCTCCACAGAGGGTTTGGGGGGGTCAGAGCTTGGGAGGTGCTCAGCAAAGAAAGCCAGCGGGCTGGTCCCAAGGTGTTGGAGCTCTGTGGGGCTGTGACACACCCACATCCCACCCTGGCATGTGCCAGAGGCCCGTTCCTCACCTAAGCAGTTGTGGCCGTCGTGTGCCAGGCGGAAGCCGTCGTAGCAGGTACAGCGGTAGTTGCCAGGGATGTTCACACACTCGTGGACACAGCCAGCGTTGTCCTCCCGCTCGCACTCATCCACGTCTGCAGAGGGAGAAGGATGCAAGAGCTGCAGGGCTGGCCTGGCTGGGGATGGCCAGCCCATGGCATAGGTGCTGCTCCCCACCTCCAGTGTGTTTGTGACCCAACGTTGCACCCTGGGGTCTCTGCTGTCTCTGCTTACTCCATTGGGTCCCAGCACCTACAGCATCCCTCCACACACTACAAAAACATCCCCTGGCCTCCTCAGTCTCGACCCCATAATTCCAGCCGACCAGCTGTCTTAAAGCTTTGTCACAGCACGGTGACCTCTGGGTCTCACACGGCTTTCCAAAGGCAATGGGCAGAGCAGCCCATCCCCATGGCAAAGCCTTGGGGTGCCCTCTAATCCCCCCACTATTTGTACTCAGCCCATCCCAACCCTGGACCCACTCTGAGTGGAGCCAGGAATGTTTCCACTATCCCACTCCTGCTTTCCTGGGGCTGCTCCTCCAAGAAGCCTGTTTTCTTTCCATGCCCCACGTCGCTGCATATATCTAGGTCTATATCTATATCTACATCTATATCTACACATACATCTACATCTATGTCTAAGTCTACATCTATATCTACATCTATGTTGTCTACACCTATAGCTAGGTCTACATCTACATCTATATCTATATCCACACCACCTGTGTCTGTGTCTCTATATCTTGTTTTTAAGCTTCTCACGTTTTATGTTTTTATGTTTAAGGTCCTTGCAGCTCCTGATGGGAATCCTGCCACTAAAAAGCCCAGGTTTGTTTAAAATAAGGCCTGGGTGCCCTCCTGGGCAGCCCCAGCATCACAACCACAGCTCTGCGCAGGGCAAGTGAGGGAATATAGTGTCTGCCACTGCAGGGACCATCACGCTCCTCTCCATCCCCATGCACCTCGAAGTCAACACTCAGGGATTTTGGGGCAGAAAAAGGGGATAAAAGCTTTGCAGAGGGGTGAGGTAACCAAGCAGCCTTCTCATGAGGACAGGGGATGTTGCTGACATGTAACCACCTGCCTGTGACCTGCCAGGGCTCTTGCTTGTCGGGGGGCTTGGTGGCAGCAGCGTGTCCCTACCTTTGCAGTGCTTCCCATCGCCGGTGTAGCCAGACTTGCAGATGCACTTGTAGGACTTGGGGGTGTTCTGGCAGATGGCATCGATGTGGCAGGTGTCGGTGCCCTCCACGCACTCATCGACATCTGCAAGGGGAGAGGTGGGGGGAGTGAAGGGGAGAGGTGGGGGGAGCGATGGGGAGAGGCAGGGGGAGCGATGGGGAGAGGTGGGGGGAGCGATGGGGAGAGGTGGGGGGAGCGATGGGGAGAGCTGGGGGCAGCTCACCCCGTCCCCCCTCCAGGAGCCATTGCCCAAGGCAATGAAACCAAGCAGCTTTTCAACCCGCACACAAACTGGAGATGCTGGAGGGAGCGACACTGATTCTTTCCTCCTTAGGGGCTTCACAGCACCCAGCCCTGACGCAACTGGTGATGGGCTCGCTGTGGGACGTGGTGGGGCTGTGGGACGTGGTGAGACACACCACTACCCATGTCGCTGCTCTCCTACAAGCCACCCTGAGACTTCCCAACCCTCTCACGCCTGAGATGATAGGAAACACCGCTCAGGCACCCGTAATCCTGGCTGGAGCCAGCCCAGGCAGAGGTGAAAGTCTCTGTCTCCAATTAGCCATTTCCTGAGCCAACCAGTCACCCAAATAATCGTCATCGCTTTCTATTCTTAGGCTGGGAGGAATGTGCACAAATTAGCAGGGACCACACTAAATAAACCTAGGAGCCAGGAGCGGGGAGCAGGAGGGAGAACTGGGAAAAACATCAAGGCTTCCTCTGGGGCATGGCCAAAATCCACGTTCCTCCTCACCCCTCTTTGCCCCTCAACCCACTTGTGCAGGATGCAGCACTGTGGTACCCAGGACATCGAGTCCAGAGCATCATGTGCTGGTGATGGCTTCAAGTAGTGATGCCCAGGAGTTTGCCATGGCAGGAGGCTCCAGGAATGGAGGTTTTAATGGGATTTGGGAAGTGGAGAAGCCTTGAGCTGCTCACCTGGCTGCTCTCTGCCTTCCCTGCTCAGGCACTAAGGGAGATGCAGGCACATCCCCGTCTCTGTGAATCCCTGGCAGTGGTGTAAGGCAGCTTGGGTGCCCCACAGGGGTTGAGTGTCACTTGCAGCCCCCCCAGGTACAGACAGGGCTGCCAGAGCACCCCAGGACTCCCTGCTCTGACTCCACAAAGGGAGCAGGTCACCTCCACCACCTCCCATAGGGATGGGGAGGGTCTCACTGGGGGATCTGACGGTCCCTGTACAGCTTCCCTGTACCCTGTAAAGAGGAGCCTGAGGCTGCAAAGTTCTCAACAGCCTTTAAAAAGCTGCTTTGCAGCAAAGCCAAGAACAGAAGTGCTCCGGGACGTCCCCAAGGACACGAAACATCCCTGCAAGCCGCGGGTGGGCAGGCAGCCCTGCCAGCCCCGCCGGGATGGGGGCCATGGCCATGGGAGCACTGGCCTGAGCCCTGTCCCGGTCACCCCGTGGGGTTTTTCCCGGGGAGATGTGAGTCACGGGGCTGGGGGAGGAGAGCTGTGCCTTGCACCGGGGAGGCGGCACGTGCCTGCGCATTGTATAAATATTTACAGCCCGCATTCATATTTGTTATTTGACATTAGCCATGGCCCGCGGCCACCACGACCTCCCTGGGGCCATTCATCACCGGCTGGAGGCTGACCCACCGCAGCGGGGACGACTGAGGGATCACACTGGGGGCTGGCACCCTGTTCCCAGCCAGCACCGTGGCCTCCAGCATCCCCGGCACTGCTCACAGGGCCACAGCGCTGCGATGACCCTGCATCCGATGCCACCCCTGGGGAGAGGCTCACAGCCTGCCCCCCACACTAGGGGGGGGTCCCATGGGGGCTGGCAGGGGGGGATGTTGTCTTTTTGGGGAGCCAAATGCAGCTCAGGTGCAGTTTCTCCCGAGCCCAACTTCACATTTGGGTTCAAAACCCATCCCTGCCCCTGGGCACGGCCACCACGCCGCAGCCCTGACCCATCCTGCAAAGCAAACAGTGTGTGCAGAAAATCCCCTGATGGAATAAACCCCAGGAGAGATGCAGAAGGGGAGAGCTCCCTCCTTCCCAACTGGGCTTCTCAAGCTTAGAGAGCAGCCCACAGCGACTCCACCTCCAGCTCCAGCACCCCTTGCCAGGGTGGGTGGCAGGAGGGATGCTGGACACACACACACACACACACACACTGAGCATCCATCCCCCTTTGAGGCCAGCAACAGGCACAGGGATGTGCCAGCAACAAAGCCAACACTGAGCCGAAGATCTCCTGAGTCTCCAAACCTCAGTGCTGACCCTGTGTGGTTCAGAGCCCACCCTCAGCTCCTCACCCCACGTTCTACATCACATCTCAGTGCTTCAAGTCAAGGGTCCCAAAGTCAGAGCTGCATCCCAGCCCCACCCAAACACCCATCCTGCCATACAGCACCCAAACAGCACCGACCATCCATCACTCCCCACATCCTCCCCCCAAAACCCACCCAAACCAAGCAGCATCCATCCAACATCACCTCCTTATGCCAGAAACCTCACTGGGGGTATTTTTTTGGGGGGGGGAAGGGTTATTTTCTATTTCTTTTTCCTCCCGTGCCCTCAGACTGAAGACAATGAACACAGCCTGCGTGGTGCTGAACACAATGCCAGCCCTTTCCCACACACACATGTATATTATATTATTATATTATTTTTTTGTTTTCCATTCTGTAACTTCAAAACTTCCTCTAACTTTGGAACGATTACGCAGCAGCAGCAAGAGTACAAAAGAAAACATCAGGAATTTGCCACTCTGTAATTTTTCCAAAGCTGGAGGATGTTCTGAAAGGTTAAAGGAGCATTGAAAATGAAAAAATAAAAAAGGGAGGAAAAAAAAAAAGGAAGAAAAGTTTGTGTGTGTGTGTGTGTGTGGGAAGAGTGAATAAATACCCTCCTCAGCACCCCAGGAGCCATCCCAGGATTGGCAAAGATCCTAATTTCAGGATGCTGAAATTTTGGCTCTTAAGAAACAGCTTTCAGAAATGATGTAGGGAATTAAAAAGAAAAAAAAAAAGGAAAAAACCCTCCTAAACCCAACAAACCAACAAACAACCTCTCTGAAAAACGAAATTTCTGCATTTTTTTTTTTGTCAGCACAAGCAGCGTTTTCCCATGGAAGGGAAGGTTTCCCAGTGGGAAAGCCTGTATTTCCCACTGGACAACCTTCTCCATCCAAAAAAACTGCTGACAGCCATGCTGCAGGTGCTCCTGGCCACTGCCAAGGTGCAAGGGGCTTCATTTCCCAGCCAAGGGATGAGTAATATTAATAATAATAACAATAATAATACCCTTCTGATGTTCCCATCCTGATTCCCAATCCCATCCCGATTCTGCTCTTGCCAACTCCTGGCTGGGCTGTTCCCTGCTCATCCCCCTGCCCAGGGGAACCTTTGGGAGTTCACATCCCAAATCCAGGTGGGGGTTTTTTTTTTTGGGGGGGGGTGTGTGTCAACCAGCACCCCCTGCAGATCTGCATCCCTGCGCTCCCCCACTCCCCTTCTTGCACACATAATCAAAGACACCTTTTTTCACCCAAAATTGCCTGAAATGAGCCCAAATGGTCCAGTGAAGATGGGTGCATCACCCCCCCCCCCCCCCCCCCCCAAATCCCCAAACCTAGGAGATTCTTTGCACTGGGTGGGGAATTGAGTTTTGATGGTGACCCCAAGTCCCATCAGGGACCCAAGGTCTCACTCACATCCCGCAAGGAGTGGTCCCCGCTCCTTGCCCAGCCTCACCTCTCCATCCCACCACGCTCTGGGGGTAATTAGGGTTTGTCAGAGGGGAAGAGCATCCTCAGCATCGCTGTCACGCTAGGCCAGGCCAGGCCATGCCAGACCAGGCCAGGCCAGGCCAGGGGGGTTGTGGTGAAGGGCAGGAGGCTGCGGCGCTCGCCCCGCGCCTGGGGCGATGGTTTGGATTCCGTTGTGGGTGGGATTTTCCAGCGCTGGCTGTTGGGCCCCGTTCCGCTCCAGCTGCAGCTTTATTCTCCATTTCAAAGGCAGCAGAGGCAGACGGTTTCAACGCCACTGCCATTTCGAGTGTGCCAAAAGCAAGGGAGGGAGGGGGGGGAGATGACACCAATAACCCCCCCAACACACACCCACCCCCTGGGACAGGAGAGCAGGAGAAGGCAAAGGGCTGTGACCAAGGCTGGTGGGAGAGGCGGTGGCAGAGCCCATGGGGACCCAGGTCTCACGACACCAACAACTCCCTCCCCACTCTGGGACCAGAGTGCAGGAGAAGGCAAAGGGATTTGACCAAGGCCAGCAGAAGAGGCAGTGGCAGAGCCCATGGGGACCCAGGTCCCATGCTTGTGCCCTGCCCTGAGGCATCACACTGCCTGTGATACGTGATGATGAGGGGGGGGGATAAAGCAACAGCTCATACATTTTTGGAGCCTGGATTCAGGCTCTTCCCTCACTTCCTTATTTTGTTGGGTTTTTTCTTTAAATAAAAATAGTCAAAGATGGTTTTAGCCATAAGCTAGCAGTCCTGCTACATCTGAGGAGGGGGCTGAGGGAAAACCCACCAGAAAAGCCCTATGCAAACAAAAGCACCATCCTTATTTTAATCCTCTCTTTTGCAAGTGCTTCAGCTTTTTCTTTCAAATTACTTTTATTCTTTATTTTTATATAGGCACATATATTACCAGCCTGTCTGTATGGGGATGTGTGTGTAGCTGTTGGCAGACACGCAGAGTTTCCACTCAGCCTTAATGCCAAATTAAAGCTTTATAACTTCAGTAGCTCTTTTTACCAGGGTATTAATAACCACCTCAGACACTGTGGTGCAGTTTATTAATCATTTGTTCGCCCGGGGAGCTGCTGGGACAGGCACAGGGTATGGCTGTGGGAGGCTCTGGGGTAGCCCATGGCATCCTGCTGGGAGGGGATGGGGGCCAGGGGGTGCTGAGAGGGGAGGAAGATGCTCCATGGGGAGTAGACCTATCATCTGAACTGGAGACCCTCACTCAGCTACTTGGTGACTGCTTGTTGCTGGGATGCTAGGGATGCCGTGTTGGGGATGCTGTGCTAGCAGTCCCTGGGGGGGTACCTGCACTGAGTTTGGGTCAGAGGGGATGTCTGCATCCCACCATGTGATGCAGACCCCTACACCAGCCCCACAGCAGCAGCCCAACGCTCTGTGCCCACCCTCTGGGTAGGACCCAGTAGATGCAGCTACAGCACTTGGCCCCAGGGTACTACGGATGAAGGACAAGGAACCACAAGTCACAGCGAGGACCTGGGGGGACACCCCAGCCTGGTGACCCCATCAACCCATCCCCAAACACTGCTCTGCACCCCTCACCTAAAGGTTTTACCCTCCCCAAAGCTGGCAGCACCCCAAAAGGGGTTTTCCCCCCCCTCATCAAGGCTTCCCACCCCATTGAGGACAGAACCACATTGAGCTGCCATCCCCTGCACCAGCTTGGTTCATCCCAAAGGCTCCCAGTTCCACCACCAGATCCAACATCCCCTGGGCTGGAAATGCTCCCTGCACCCCCCAGCCCATCTCCTCCTGCCAACCCTGGGCACTTGGGCTCAACCTAGCCGTGGTTTCTCCCCGGAGGGTGTGATGCTGCACACCAACAGGGTGTTCACCTCCCTGGGGAACTGTTCCTGCTCCCGTTGTTCCTTTGGCTTATCAGGCTGACCAAGTTTTGCCTTTAAAAGAAAACACATGGGGATGGTTTGGGCTTTGGGAGCAACAATCACAACATCTCTGGTGGGGAAGATGGTCTTGTTGAAACGTGGCTGGATGGGCTTCCTTCAGTGCTGTGAGACAGAGGAAACTCTATTTGCCATCCCAGGCTTCTCCTAAAGCCTCTCAGGGGACTTGTAACTTTGAAAGTGAAGGTTAAGGTTATTTCATGCCTAGTTTTTTTCCTAAAGGGATTACACTGGTGTGACCGTCTGTAAGGGGGAAAGAAAAAACCCGCTATAAAAGTAATAAAATAAAATGAAATAAAAATAAAATGGAAGGGAAGGGAAGGGAAGGGAAGGGAAGGGAAGGGAAGGGAAGGGAAGGGAAGGGAAGGGAAGGGAAGGGAAGGGAAGGGAAGGGAAGGGAAGGGAAGGGAAGGGAAGGGAGGCTGAAAGAAGAGAAGAGAAGAGAGAGAAGAGAAGAGAAGAGAAGAAGAGAAGAGAAGAGAAGAGAAGAGAAGAGAAAGAGAAGAGAAGAGAAGAGAAGAGAAGAGAAGAGAAGAGAAGAGAAGAGAAGAGAAGAGAAGAGAAGAGAAGAGAAGAGAAGAGAAGAGAAGAGGAAGAGAGAAGAGAAGAGAGAAGAGAAGAGGAGAGAAGAGAAGAGGAGAGAAGAGGAGAGAAGAGGAGAGAAGAGGAGAAGAGAAAATAGAAATAAAATAAAACAGAATAGAATAAAATAAAATAAAACAGAATAGAATAAAATAAAATAATAACTAAACAAAAATTATTAAATGAAATTAATAAATTAAATAAGATCAAATAATAAAAATGATATAAAAATAAATTAAATTAAATAATAAAATAAATAAAATAGAATCCTCCCAAGCAGTCTGGAGACAGCAATACATCTCCATGGAAGACTCAGGGTGTCTGGATATTTATACTCCTGTTGGCAGTTATTAAAATCCCCCCCCTCTTCTTCCCTTCTTCCTACCCACCCCCCCCCTCCCCTTTTTAATCTGGGTACAGGCGTGTCAGACGCCCTCAGTCAAAGCCTGCCTTTGAACTGCTGTATGCTGAAATGTTTACAGTTTTACATTTCATATTTCAGAGGGGTGGAGGGGACAGGCACAACAGTCACACACTGTGAATGCACGAGAGGGAGGAAAGGGGAGGCCATAGGGGGGAGGAGGTTTGGTGGAGATGGGAGGGGAACCAAAACAGCATCTCCGGGCTGCAATTGGAAAATTTTGGGCTCCTAAAAATATTACATAAATTTTAAAAGATTTAAATAAATTTTTAAAAAATATATTAAAGAATACCTGAAATCAGTGCCTGGCAGTGTGGGCTCTGCAGGTGCATCCCCACTGGAAAGCAGCCCCTCATGTGTGGCACTGGTGGAAAGGGCTGGATTTTATCCCCAGGGGATGATGGAGCTGGGATGGGGCTGTGGTCCCACTCAGGACCCTGCGCTGGGTGGGTGCACCAGGGGCTGCAGGCTGGGGGTCCCTGGGGGGGGATGCTGCGTCTCCCCTCCCAGCACCACCCAGAGGTACATGTGATTCGGTCCCTGGGAAAGGTGGTGAATGGTGGTGACTTGTCCCCAGTTACAGGGCTGCTGCTGGAGGAGCACAGCAAGGCCAGACCCAGGCACTGCTAGGTCCAAGGGGAGGGTGCAGATCTGCCCACCCTTGGGCTCCATCCCTCCCCAGGGACCGATGCTGATGGCCGATGGGCAATAGCACTGCTCAGGCCAGGCTCTTTGGGCATGAGATGGACTGATGGATGACAGGAGTGGGCGATTATCTAGCCAAAAAACCCAGGAGCTGTGGGTACAGCAGCAGTTTGGCACAGGGACCACAGGGAAACTTCATCCCAGCTGAGTGCGGTGTCGGGAATGTCCTCAGGGTTACATGGGTTTATGTTGCCAGTTCTCACCCTGAAAGCTTCCCCAGCCCTAAAGTGACCTGATAAACCCCACAGACAGCCAGGTCCTTCTGGCAGACAACCTCCAGGCTCTGCGGACGGCTCCTCTAAATCCTTCCTTCCCTACAGACTAAACTTTCCAGGGTAATTCAGCAGGAGAAATGAGCCAGCAAACCCTACCCACAGCATGATGTTATCGCAGCCAAACAAGCCCATCTGACCGGAGAGGAGCCGTCCCCTGCCTGCGACAGGCACCTGGGGAGGAGGGCTGCCCCCCGAAAAGACAAGGGCTGTGGTGAGGGCAGAGGAGGGGGGATGTGTTCCCCCTCCTTGGGGTGTCGCCCTGGGAGGGAAAGCACCAGATGCTTTTCAGAGACACCCGAGTAAAACACGTCCCAGGAGCGTGGGGTGGCTTTGAATAGCTCAGTGACAGTCATGGCACACAGCAAAACAGGCAATCATGGGTTCTGGGGAACAGCATGGGTTTTATCTACCATCAGCAATTTGGGGTCCCATCCCAAAGGGATGGGGTTCTACCCCTGCTCAGAGCCCTCACATCACCACAGGCACTAACCTGCACCCTCCACAGCCACCTCTCCATCCCACCCCTCCAGCTGCCAGGTGGCCGGAGCCCCTGGGTCTGCTGGATGCCTTTGCTGGGGACTGGGAGGGATCAGCCCCATCCCAGGCATACGATGGGAGATGCACCCCAGCGCAGGCTTGAGCTCACCTCTCTCCACCCCCACTCCACCCCTCTCCTTCCCTGAAGGGATCTGTCAAGTCTCTGCACGATGGAATTTTACTTTGCTATTTTAATGCAATTCTGGCTCGGGCTTAAATGGAACTGGAAACCAAAAGGCCTTAATAAATAAATATTATGATAAGAAATGAAAGCAATGCATACACTCAAGATAATTTGAGGGGGGATAAAAAAACCCTAAGCATTCCTTTCTAAGCCAAAATCCTAAAGCTTTACGTGAAGCCGGTTGCCTTCTTACAGAACCTTTGCCCTGGAAAAATCTCTGCTGTGCTTGCCCAGACTGCCCTCCCCAAAAGTCACCTATTGTTTTATAAACACTTTAAAGCAGATAAGACAATAGCCTTGAAATTCCTTCTAACTCCATCCATGACAGGGCTCTGGGTGACCCATGGCTGAAAAGTGCTTTATTACTTAATGCCTCCATGAGATCTTTAATGATATCCTATATTTCATTCAGCCTTTATCGGATCCCACTGTCTGTGTAAACACGTAGTAACTACAACACCAAGAGCCTGAGCTGGTTTTAAGAGACCTTATGTTGAGTGCTATGGAAAAATGGGGTTGGGGGGGAGTGGGGAAAGAAAACCCAAGAGATTGTACAGATAGGAGTGAATTAAGGAGGAGGGAAAAAAATCCACCCCCTCTGAGCCAGGGCAGGGGATGGTGCACATAGGGCTGTGTGTGTTTGGGTGTGCGCGCGCACTCCCGCGCGTGTGTGTAGAGAGAGACCCGAGCTAAATATAGAGGTGCTATAGAAAAGCTAAGGTATAGATAGCCCATACATAAAGCTAGGAGTGTGTGTTTGGGAAGGGGAAACTCTGGCTCAGCACGGGAAGCGGTGAAACGGCAAAGCCTGAGGTTGATAAGGATGGGGATAGAACCCTCTTTACTCCAGGCAGGGAAAGAGGTCCTGTGCTTTTTTTTTCAGGCTACCCCAAGTTTTCTGGGCATCCCCCACTCCCTGCTCCTACAGCACAACAGCTGAGACTCAACCCGCTCAACACACCGGCGCAACCTCCCAGACACCCGCTCCCCGTCCCTCCAAGCCAGCCCCAAACCAGCCCTCCTCACCCACCCCACCGTTGGGGTTAGCACACCCCCCCCCCATCTTCCAAAGATGAAACCCAAAAATCAGACAAGACAAATCCCCCCCACACACACACCAACTCCCCTCCTTCCCAAACCCCTCCAACCAGCAACATTCTCCCTGTGATGGGGGTGGGCTTATTTGCCCACCCTAATTTTCTACCTCAGCACCCCCTTGCCTTGAGATAGGAAGAAAAACAGAAGGCAAAAAATGAAGAAATACAACTCATTTCTTCAGAATTTACCCAAAAAAACTCCCAACCCAACCCAAATCAAAGGCAGGAGGTGAGAATATCCACGAGCAGGGTTTAAAATCCCCTCTACTATTTGTTGTTACTGCTCCTGCTTCCCCCAGCCTGCCTGTAACCCCCCAGCCTGAAAGAGGAGGTCCTGCTCCACACACATCAAACACCAAACCCTTCAAACCGGGAAGATAGATTATTTTTTCCTCTTACCTTGACCAGCTTTATTCGCCAGCGTGTTTCCAGAGTGGAGGAGAAAGCAAAGCATGGAAAGTCCAGCAATCTGCAAAGCTCCCATTGCAATCCCAGTCTGCATAGAGGAGAGGGGGCAAGAAGGGGGGGGTTTCTGGTGCTTTAAAGGAAACAAGAGGCTGAGCATGCGAAGGGAAATCAAGGGGAGGAAAGGGGGCTCTCTTCTTGCCGTGTGTGAGACAGAGGGAAAGAAGGGAATTGAACTGATGGAAAAAGCTGCTCTGGGTTCAGTTTGGGGCTCTTGGTGCTGCTGAGGAGAGAGAAGGGACCCAGGGCAGTTGGAGGAAAGTGGACTCTATCGCCCTCTCTCTGGTGGCTGCTCTGATCCCTTCTCCTTCTTCTTCTTCTCCTTTTTTTTTTTTTTCCCTTAAATAATCCCAGCCAGTTCCAGTTTTGCAAGAGAGCAGCAGGAGCAGGAGCTGGAGCAGGAGCTGGAGCAGGAGCAGCAACGCTGGAGGGGGGAAGCAGGCGCCTTGCCCTGGTGCTGGGGACCTGAGAAAGGGGAGTGGAAAGGAGAGCCCCATCCAAGCAACGCCCTTTTTCTCCCAGCCTTTCTTTCTTTCTATTTGGCTTTGGTTACTCCTTCCCGGCTCCCCCCCTCGCACCCCCAAGGCTGGGCTTTGCCTGCAGGAATTTACAGTCTGCTCTGGAGGAGAAGGGCCAGTAGCCATGGAGACTGCTTCCCTGGGAGCAGGGAGGTCAGGCGGAGACCATGGGCGATCAATGCATCAATGCAAAGCCCCCCGCAACCCCCAGACCCACCCCGCGCCTCGCGGTCCATCGGCCAGCCGAGGGGTTGAGGTGGAGGCAAGGGGAGAGGAGAAGGAGGGGCTGGGGGTGGTGGGGGGAAGGCATGGGAAAAGGGGCTGGGTGGGAAAGAAAAGGGGAAGGGAAAAAAAGAAATGGGTATATGAGAGAAGGGGGAAAAAATATATATATAAAAAAAGAGTTTGGGGCTGGTCCGACCTGGCTGGGCTGGGGGGCTGCGGGAGCGTGTCGGGGTGCTGGGCAGGGGGAGAGGAGGGACGGTGAGCAGCTCTGGGTCCCCAAGGGAGAGGTGGGGAGGGGGGACTGGAAATAAGGGTGGAGGGGAGAGGAAAAAGACCTCTCTGTAATATTCAGGGTGGGGGGGTTGCTTGCAGGAGTCTCTCACAGTCTGACCCTCCCTCCAGCCAGCATCCCAGGGGTGCAGGGGGACCCTCAGCCCCCTCTGAGACCATCCCCTGCTCTGAGAGCTGCTGGCTGCATCTCTCTTTGGGGGGTTTTTGCTCCCCAAGTCAGAAGGGGCATTGCCAGCCAGGAACCTGCAGCGGGAGACGAGGCTGGGAGGAAGATAAGCAGTGATTCCACCTGTCAGAGCAGAGGGTCCCACGGCCCTCATCCTGCCCATGGGGTCCTGGCAGCCCCCCGTGCTGCCCCTGCAGCCTCTTGTATCCCCTTTTGTCCTAATAACCCCTAAAGATACAACAAAGGGGGCTGGAGGCAATGGAAAGTGTCCAGCTAAGCCAAGGTACCAGCTGCTGCCTCTGCAGAGAGGAGCTGAGGGACTGCAGACAGACAGAAGGATGCTGAGGAGTCCCTGGCTCTAGTTGTGCTTTCCCTACAAAAATGCAGAGCCCTGGGGGTGCCCTCCTGGGACAGGGCCCTGACCTGGGAGGGGGGATCTGCAGGAGCAGGTCTGTGGTAGCGCAGATGCAGCACAGCTGGCCTGCAGCACGTGTGGAAACCTGGAGCACTCTTTCCAAAGTCAGATGCCATGGGCAAGGCTCACCCCTCACCCCCTGGAGCCACCCCACACCCACACAGCTCTGCCTGCCTGAACCCCTGCAGGGACTGACCGGATCACAGGAAGCCCAGCAGCAGCTGAAGGATGGATACACCACCAGAGCCATTACACCCAAGGCAAACGTTCAACTTGACGTTTGCAGGTGAACCTGGAGCCTGGGGGGGGGTCTCATGGCTCTCATCTGCCCAGGCCAGCAGCTCAGGGCCCGACAGCTTCCAGCCCACCATGGCTCACAGGGGTGTCTTAGGCACGGCTGGGTACCAAACCCTGCAGCAGAGCACACAACCAGCCCCAATAGCTCACAGCACATCTCACTACACTACACTGAGTCCAACTGGGAATGCAAACCCATCCCTGGCATAGCCAGGCTACAGGGGCAGCCTGAGAGGGGGGTGAAGAAACGATTATTAAAGCTGGAAAAGAATTTTATATCTAAAAGTATGAATGTGGACATGTCATCATTAGGATGCATCGGGAGAGGACCACATCCCACCAGTGGGAATGTGCTATCCTGCCTCTCCTGCCAGACCCAGTTGGTATCAGGAACTCTCAGGGACGATAGCTGCTCCTCCTCACCAGTGGTGCCAAGGGAAGGGGCTCTGGTCCCTGCAGCCCAGGCACAAGCTGAGAATGTCACTAGCAGGATGTCACCACCCTCCCACAAGCATCAGCACGGGAGCTGTGTCACCACTTTTCTTTCTGGGCTGGGAATTGCCATGTAAACACAAGAGTCTCTGACAGCTGTCGTAACAGCGAAGCCAAAATGGAACCTCTCCTCTCGCCCGCGCCGGCGGATCCCTACACCCAGCTGCCACACCTTGGAGCACGACACACATCCCATCCCGTGATCCTTTATCATCACCAACCAGAGGAAAACTAAACAGTCCCCTTTTTTTTTTCCTTCCTTGCCTCTAACCTGTCTTCTAAATCTGGGCACTGATCTCAAGGCACGAGGGACAAGACCTTCAGCGCTGCTGATTTATAACCCAGCTTCTAAATTACAGGTTTAAGCATTAATATAAACACCCATAAACCAGCCTTAAATACACAGTATTGTATGTAATCAAAATGCCAAAACACCAGGCGGCCACGTGACAGGAGGGAACTCCTTGCTTGTGCCCCCAGAGTTACATGCTCCCAGTTAAACCAGTGCCTTGAACCGGTGAGTGAGTCTCAAGCAGTTGAAGGCAGCACTGCTCATGTCAGGGGGAATCTGGTTCCTCCAAGGGGGCTGCAAGGTATAACAGTGGGGTTGGGGTAGGCTGTTGGTGTTTAGATATTCCCTTAAAATAAAAGGATCTATAATCTTGGTTTTTTCCAGAAGCATGCTGCCTGGTGAGGAGAAGAAAGGGTGATCACAGCATCACAGAGTTGTAGGGGTTGGAAGGGACCCCCAGAGCTCCTGGGGTCCAACCCCCTGCCAAAGCAGCTCCCCAGCTCATACTGCACAGGTCGGTGTCCAGATGGGGCTGGAATCTCTCCAGAGAAGGAGACTCCACACCCCCTGGGCAGCCTGTCCCAGGGCTCCCTCACCCTCACTGGGGAAAAGTTCCTCCCCACGTTGCTGTGGAACTCCCTGTGCTCCAATTTGCAGCCATTGCCCCTTGTCCTGTCCCCACAGACACTGAAAAGGGGCTGGCCAATTCCCCCTGCACCCCATCCTTCAGATATTGATAACCATTGATTAGGTCCCCCCTCAGTCTTCTCTCCAGGCTGAACAGCCCCAGCTCTCTCAGCCTTTCCTCACAGGATAGATGCTCCAGGCCCTTCATCATCTTCGTAGCCCTTCTCTGGACTCTCTTGATGGAGGTCCCAGGGTTGCACACACCACAGTGCCCCTCGAGCACAGAGCCATGCCCTGCCCGGCACGCAGATGGGGAAAGTCAGGCAGATGGAGATTCCCGAGCTCGCACAGGGAGTCTGGAGGGAGGGCCATGAATCACACTTAAATCGCCTGCAAGACAGCCCAGCGCTTCGGCTCCGACGACTCCTTACCAGCTCCTGCTGCCGTTGGGACTGGCACGGATCCGGAACATTCCAAAGGCGTCGGGACCACCGGTGCCAGCTCAAACCGCGTGTGCACACACGTGTGTGTGTGTGTGTGTGTTTTGGGTGGGGAAGGAGGTGGTGGGACTCCCTTCCCTGCTGCCTCCGCTCCCCGTTGTGCACTTCTGGGCAAAATCCATTTGCTTTGGCTTCATGTAGGGCCAGAAGATCTGGTCCATTGTGCTGCAGCGTTGAGGAGCCGGCGAGGAACCGTGGACCATGCTGAAACGGTTACATGGGGAGTCATGAAAATTTACTGCACCCCACTCCGGTCCTTCAGCCAAGAAATAAAAGGAAAAGATCACAACAGGCATTTTTTTAATTTGAAGCAAAATTAAAAAAGGAATGGATCCACACTTAGAAAACAACAACCACATCCACAGATCAAAGCAGCTGTTCCCCTCTCATTCGGGGTTTTAAGAGGGTTCTGCAGCTACAGGGATGTTTACACAGGGAGAGAGATACATACATTGTGCTGTCTTGATGCTGCCTCTCCCCCCTCCTTCATCTGGCAAAACATTCCCTGGGAGGCGATATGAGGTCATTCCTAGACCCCGCGTTGTTTTCCTCAAGCTGCAAGGCTTCGGGGCAAGAGGCAATTCATTTCCCATTAGCACACACACATTTGCACTTGGAACCCTCCCATGCACATTTGGAGCTTGGGACAGACGGACAGGGCGGAGGGACCAGCCCTCACCAGCTTGTTATTGTGTTCCCAGAGGGACTTCCAGCAGCCAGGGCTGCCAGGAGGGTCAGCAACGCTGGCAAAGTCACTGGGAAGGGACACGGAGCTGGGAGACGGGTTGGCATCTTCTGCAGAGCAGCCGTAATGTTTCTGTGGCTTCCACCACTTTTATTACAAGAGGGGCTGAGCGGCTCTGGGGAGCACTAATGGGTTGTAAAAGGCTTTTTCCCCCTCTGCCTCCTTGGCTGGAGCCCAATTCGGAGCGGCAGTGAGTCCCAGACAAGGACGGAGGTCTCAGTAACGCGCCGGGGCGGATTCTCCCTTCACCTCTCAGCATTGGGATGTTGGTCTGTCCGCTCCACGGGCAGCCCCAGCTGCAAACAAATCCTGGTTGGTGAGAATGAACAAAAAAAACCCCCAAAAATCTCTCTGAAACTAGAGTTCCCCAGCTCTAGCGTGAATTTAATTCCATGCACTACAAACAAGATGCATCTTCAGCTCTGACCATGCTGGAGGCAAAAGGGGTTTCTGAGGCTGCCCAAGGAGCTGCTGTGAAGGAACAGGAAGAAGCAAACCTCTTGTAAAAAAGCCTTAGGGCTCCCAGAACCAGTGATGAATCAAGCAGGGATATGGGAGGAAGAGGAGGCCGCAATGCTGTGAATCAGGATGTTTCCCTCTGGTCTACGAGGACCAACAGCATGACACTGTCAGCCCAGGGCAGGACTCAACATCTTTACTGGCTCCTGAGCATCCAGCAGTTGTGGGGATTGATGCTGGTACCATACCCCAACATGGGGGAAGGCGCTGGCTGGAGAAAACAGCAGCCAAGACGTTTGGATGCCCAAGAGAGGGGTGTGGCCTAAAACTCAGAACAGAATGGACTATTTTTAAAATGGGAGAGGAAAACAGCATTCCCAGTAACACGCCAATGCCCAGGCTCCCACCAGTCCCCGCCACCAGCTCCTAGCTACATCCCTCATTTCTCCAACCTCCAATTTTATCAGGATGTCTCCAAGGGGGAGGTATTACAACATCGAGCCCCACCAAATGACTCCCCTCCCTGTCACCCTGTGACACCTTTTTTCCCAGCGTCATAGAACTTCCCAAAACGCTGCATGAGGAGAGGAGAAAGCCCTTGTTTGTAATTCCCGGTCTGCAGCAGGCAAAGGTGACACACATTGAGGTGAGGTGACTTAGCTGGCGTCACCAGGAAGGTCGATGGCAGCGCCAGGAATAGCCCCGTTCCCAGCTAACCACTAACCACACTTATCCCAGAATAAGGATCCCTTTTTCCAGCTGAATTTATAACAGCTTTCCAAGTGACATAAGCTCTTACAGAAATAGGCAGGCTTTTATTCCAGAATAATTACTGGGAAATGGTACTGGAGCATGTATAATTACACTGGTGTCGTTGGTGCTGGTGAGTTGGGCTCTGTATGGCTTTTATCTTGTCCGGCTTTTCCATCAGCGTGCAGACGTCAGCTGGCAGATCACCAGGGTGTGGGTGGAGGAGGAGAGGGCTTTGGGTAGAAAGGAAAGTGATACATCCCTCATTACGGCTCTCTTCATGATAGAAGGTACCCTGATAATGGCTCTTCCAGCTCCTGAAGTTGACAGGAGCCTTTTGGGGTGCGCTGGGTCACACCCCCAGGCAGATTCAGCCACACTCTGCGCATCTGCTCCAGCTTCATCCCAGGCATGGCTTTGGAGCAGGTGTTTGATGGCACTTCGTGTCCCACACAGGTAAAAATCAAGCTGAGAATTCAGGTTGAAGCCTCAAACATTATTTCTGCCATAAGCTGCTGGACTGCACCAGACATAACCCCCCTTCAAAATGAATCTCAGAGCATTTATCAGGTGTTGATATACCTTCCAGGAGCAGGGCTGCCTATTCTACCCCCACCCCATGATCCCCAGGGCCAGCACACCACGAGAAGGCAAGGGTTAACTCAGCACCAGTGACACCACTTTAACTCCAGTGCCCAGACACGGGTGTTTAAAAGTAGCACTTCTCTCCTTAAAATAGTTTATGAATCTTACTCAGGGATAAATCCAACACCCCCAAGCAGAAGGAGACCTATTAATTGCTGAGTTTTTTCACGCTGTAGTAAAGCAGTGATTTTATTTGCCCGCCTTGTGTAAGATGTCAGTCATTTTCCCACTTGCATTTCCATCTACAATTTAACAAGGCAGCAGTTTATTTCCAGAAGCCCCAAGCCAGACCCCAGCCAACTGCGTCAATATTTTGTTGCTTACACAAACGCCACTGTTAGAGTCAACACTGCATTTTGGGGGAGGCTTTTTAATAATAATAATAATAATAAAAAAAGGGTTCCTCTGGGATGATGTATGTATAGCTCTTAAAATACTAGGAGTAATAGAAGCCTTTGCCAGTGGCTTACCTGGGTGCAGAGGCATTGCTTTAAAGGGTGAAGCACGCTGCTCCAGGGCACTGACCCGACCAAAGGCATTTGCTAATTAATTCATTCTTCCAAGAGACTTAACTGCCTCTTGCCGTGGGAAACCAAGGCAAACCCGAGCCAAATCCAAAGCCTGTCAGAAAACACGGAGAGACCCTTCTTGACTGTAGAAAACTTCAGAGCCAGGAGCCGGCTCCCGCTCGGCCGGTGCCAGCCGCAGGGAGCCGACGTGGGGCAGCTGTCCAAGTCAAGCTGGCTGCTTCCTTCTCTCCTGCACGGTTCCTCGGTGCTGCTTTGGGGATAGAGGAGGGACGCAGAGCCTGGCTGAGAAGGGGGGTCCCCATGTTCCTCAGCTCCCTCTCACAATGCTGTTTTGGGGGTGTCTCCCATGCTGCAGCAGGGCGCAGGCTATGCTGGCTCATGGCTTTTGGGATGGATGCTCCTGCAAGTCTGCACCGTCCTGTTGTCCTTGGCGTGCTCTCCTGAAAACCCTCGGAGGTTTTCTGGTCCAGCGTGAACTCAGGGTGATGGGTTCATCCCTCCATCCCAGCCTCCCATGCCACGGGGCTCTCAATGTTCCCCCAAGCACCTCCCCACATCCTCACCCACCCACACCCCTAAAACCTGAGCATTTTAATTCTACACATGGCCGAGAGGTCTGACAACACCCCAATCCCAGAACAAACCAGGGGACAAGAGGCACCAAAATACCCAGGTTCCCCAGGCAGGAAAGCCCTGCAGGATCTCCTCCGTGATCCCACACCAGACCAGTTTTGCACGAGAACAGAGCGGCCTCAGTGTGTCAACAAGCCCTAAACACCTGAGGGCAGCTGGAAGTGAGATGCCATTATTTCTTTCTTTTTTTTTTTTTTTTATAATTTAAAACGAACTTCTTAACCTACAGGAAAGTAAATGTTCTTCTAGGATGGCCAAGAAAACCACGCTGGGATTTTCCAAATGGGTATGACTGACTGTTTATGAGCAGAGGCTTCCAAAAGGCAGAAATAAATGGCTTGCTCTCAGCAGGTTTTCCTTTCTATATTTACCCTCACCTGAAATGAACATTATTGCACACTGCAACGTTTATTCCCTCTGATCAGGGGAGCGGGTGAAGAAACTAACCAGCCGCAACACGTCAAATAAATTGTTAAGCTGCTGTTTGCGCTGGGGCAGGGGGAGGAGGGAGTCCCCTGGTTTTTGGGCAGCACCCAGGTCCCGCTTACAACTTCCATTTCAGCTCAGCAGGAGAGTTTCACTTCACCCGTTGCTGCTTCTGGCTGCAGTAGGGTCCTTGGAGCTGGTCCGTTGGTCCTTGTCGGGTCTCTTGGCTTCCTCTTCGTGGGAGCATCCTCCAGCATCCTCATTGCACCTGGGCAGCTGGTGGAAAGGGTCATTCTTCCCCCTGCATGGGAGGAACTGAGATCTGAGGTGCTGGTACCTGCCCCAGTTTGCACAAGCAGCCTTTTGTGGGGCAAGAATGTGCACCCAGATCTCAGGTGAACACACAAGCATGAGACAAGCCTCTCTGAAGCGCTGGGCTTTGTGTTCCTCTTCCCTGAGTCCCAGTTTCCACACTGGGCATTCCTCTGCCCTGTTCTCAAGGTGGGAAGTCCCTACAGATAGGAAGGTGCAATCAGACCCAGGGACAGGACCCCGGCAGGCACGAACTGCCTGGCTGACATGCAAAATAGCCATAAAAGACCTAAAAGGTCCTTCCTGCCAAAGGGTGAGGGGGGTTGAGCCATCCCAAAACAAATCTTAACATGAGGCCAGCCACTCAGCTGTAAAATCTCTCCCTAATCCCAGCCCTGGGGAAGGGAGAGGACGGGGAGATCACCGGTTTCTCCAGGATGTCGCCCACATCACATGGCTCCTGGGGTCACGCTCGCACCCACCACCACCTTCAAATCTGGGCTTGACCTCCAATTTACCCTGAAGCTCACTAGCTGATCGTGCCAACCACTTTGGCATGCCAGCCAAAAAGCAGGGTTCACATCGTCCAGGACAGAATACTAATCCTCAGCAGGGGGAGAAGCAACCCAGTCATGAGGGTACACAACAGGCTAAGGGTGACCCTTGAAGGCACACATGGATTTGGGAGGCAGGATGGGAACAGGCTTGCTCTGTTCACAGCTCACACATCCTCCATGCTGCACAGGCCCTGGCTTTTTGATGGTATTTTCTTTTTCTTTTTTTTTTTGTCAGGTCAAACTTTTCATTTTTGGAAATGTCTGTCCTCCTTGGAATGGCTGAGCAAACCCTTCCCCAGCCAGCTGTTCCAAGAGCATTTGTGTTAA
The DNA here is from genome assembly GCA_022605575.1 of Laterallus jamaicensis coturniculus. NCBI lineage: Eukaryota > Metazoa > Chordata > Aves > Gruiformes > Rallidae > Laterallus > Laterallus jamaicensis. Next base: position 4,367,429 of record JAKCOX010000038.1, read on the forward strand.
TCCAGATTAACGAACATAAAGCAATTTAGATAAACCGCATTAAGCCAAAAAACACCTTTGAACTTCTTTTTTTTTTTTTGTTGTTGATCAAAATCCCTCCCTGAGCGCTGTGTGTGGTTTGGGCCTCCCCATACCACAGCTATGCCAGAGCTGAGCTCTCCACTGAGTGATAATTAAGTCAAGTCAGCAAATATGAAGATTACCCAGAGCCAGCAGCGAACCTGCGCTTTGCACAGGGAACCCCAGACTGATTCTGGGTTTGGGGGTGTCCAATGTGGCCAAACAGCATGAGGAACATCTCCCTGGCTCTTGTACACGTCTCCTGGCCACGACGCCTGGGCTCCAGCCAGGCTGCCTATGTGACCACGAGTCAAACTCCTCCAAGCCTCAGTTTACCCAGCACCAACCCATCCCCTAAGTATGCTGATGATGGGATCGGTCTGAAATGCCCCAGGATCAGGTGCTGGCCACACAGGGGGCTGGGCAGGAGGGGTGAGTGTTTGCTCGAAGTAGCCAGTTCCCACAGCTCAGACACGTGTGTCATGACCAAGGTGGCAACAGCCAGCTCATGCATATGGGATGTCTCATGGAAAAGGTCACCCAGCGGCTTAGGAGGAGGGAACCCATAAATGCCATAGTCGTGGTGTGTGGGGAGGGTGTTATGGGCATGTACACACCTTGCACACCCACACTGGAGCCATCGCCACAGAAGACACTTGCGTCTCTACATCATTAGCCACATACCCACAGCAGCACAGAAACAATCCTGATCTCATCTGGTGCCCCAGGAGCTCCTTTGGAAGCAGCTTTCCTGGCTGATGATGGGGCAGAGAAAAACTCCTGGCTCCCCCAGCCCTCCCTTCCTCTCACTTCAAAAACACCTGCTAACACTTTCTGCCCTCAGCCCTGATTGCCTTCCTCCCAGGAGGATGAGAATTTCCAGCAGAGCCAAAGCTGTAGCTTTGTAGGCTCCAAATCCCCTCATTTTTTGGAAGCAGGGGAAGAGGAGGGCTGTAACACCAGCGGGGCTCAGCCTCTCCCACTGGGACAGGGTTGGCTTCTCTGCAAGGAGAGCCTTTGGTGGCTGCTCCCAGCGCTGTGCTCACTAAGCTTCACTCCCAGGTCATTTGGATCAGGACACACCAGGAAGTTTGCTTTCAGCCGCCTCCGTTGGCGTGTGGGTGTGCAAACAGTGACCAACTTCACTGCTGGTTCAGCCCCTTTAAATGGGGACTTTCACATTGGCCAGGCTTGGAAAAACATCACCATCTTTTGAACAACCAAGAATCCATTTCCCCTTTCATCAGCTGCAGCTGCCACCAGAGGGGTTTCTACCTGAACAAGCAGTTCCCACCACTGCTCCCTTGCTGTGCCTGGCTGGTGTCCTGCTGGTTGAGTTGCAAAAGCACGGCCATCCCACTGGTGAGGATGCTCCATCAAGGGAGGTGATCCTGCAACCAGGCACAATCAGGCCATTGGTGAAGCTGCACCTGAGTGCTGGGTCCAGTTCTGGACCCCTCACTACCAGAAGGACATTGAGGCCCTGGAGTGAGTCCAGAGAAGGGCAACCAGGCTGGGGAAGGGGCTGGAGGGCAAATCCTCTGAGGAGCAGCTGAGGGAGCTGGGGGTGTTCAGCCTGGAGAAGAGGAGGCTGAGGGGAAACCTTATCACTGCCTACAACTACCTGAAGGGAGGTTGTAGAGAGGTGGGTGATGGCTTCTTCAGCCAGGGGCCAGGAGATGGGACAAGGGGAAATGGCCTCAAGCTGCCCCAGGGCAGGGGCAGAGCAGATGGGAGGGAAAAGTTCTTCCCTGGCAGAGTTGTGGGGCTGTGGCACAGGCTGCCCAGGGAGGGGGCTGAGTCACCTTCCCTGGATGTGTTTTAAAAAAGGGTAGATGAGGTGCTCAGGGATATAGTTTAGCACAGGAAGGGAACAGTTGGACTTGATGGTCTTAAAGGTCTTTTCCAACCTGGTGATTCTGTGATCCACAGAACTCTGCCTGTCCTGCTCCTGCTGAGATAGGAGATTTTTGGGGAAAGCTGAGCCCTCCCTGCCAGGCTGGTTTTGCTCTCCTGGGGGAATGGCTCAGAGCAGGGCAGAGGAGAGACACGTGGGCTGTCTGCAGCACGTTGTCCACACCGCCAGTGATGCAGACAGGTCTGCAGCTCAGATGATGGGATCAGTCTGAAATGCCCCAGGATTGGGTGCTGGCCACAGCAGGCTGGGCAGGAGGGGTGAGTGTTTGCTCAAAGTGACCAGTTCCCACAGCTCAGACACCTGTGTGGTGACCAAGGTGGGAACAGCCAGCTCATGCATATGGGATGTCTCATGGAAAAAGTTCACCCAGGGGCTTAGGAGGAGGGAACCCAGAGTTACAACTGCAGAGTTACACATTTCTGAGGCAATAAAAGGGCAAATTGGAAACATCCCAGGGGAGCTCACTGCCTGACACTCAAGTGCTCACCCTCAAAAGACTCAAAAATCCCAATTTCCTCTGTTGGGATTTCAGCTAGATAGCTTGTCTAAAATAAATGAGATTAATCTAATCAGAGAGATGGATGGAGCTCATTAAAACAGCAGATTAAAAAAAAAACAACCCAACAAACCCCTGCTATTACCAGTGCTCCTGAGGTCTTCTGCCTTCATGGCACATCAAAGCCATCCAGGAATTGGTCTCCCTTGCATGAATCTGCAGGAAATACATTAAAAATACATTCTGCTGTTAGTTCTTCATGTCACCAGTCACTAGGGGAAGGAAATAAATGCAGGGCAAATACATATATATTTAAATACACACAATCACCTCCTCTGGGACCAGGATTTATAGGCTGGAAGAGGAGGGCCCTGCCCTGAAAGAGAGAGAGTGAGGAGAGCAAATTGAAGCTACCCTGAGAGCTGCATACAGAAACCAGCATTCATGTCTGTGCCACCAGACTGCTCAGCCCTCAGCGTGGGAGGAGGTGAATTCCCCCCAAGACTGGGTGTCCAGACAAGCCCCACATACTGGATGGGTCCTGGGGTGCTTCAAATGGAGCAAAGGTCCAGCGCTTTGCCCAGCTCGTTTCTTGGCAGCATCTACCCTCGAGTCAAGGGCCAGCCACCAGCCAAAGCAGTTGCAGCACCGCCAGAACCAAGCAGCTTGCCCTTACTGCTTTTTAATGGGATGATTTTTACAGCTCCCCAGGGACCTGAGGAAAATCACAGACAGTTTAAGGCGATCACTCCAAGACAGCCTTCTGCTACAGACATGGTTTCAGGCTATGGCTAGCCCCTCCCCCAGCATGCAATCATTTATAACAGCTAAACTAGCTAAAACTCATCAGCTGAGCTGCATTAATTGCACTTGTAGCTTGCTGCAAACTTGGGGCAGCAGGGGCACCTTTATACTCACCTGGGATGTGTTCTTTTGCAAGGGCTGTGGGCTGAGAGCCATGGTGTCCTTCACACAGCCAAGCTGTGAAGCTGTAACCAGTCAGGGGTGGTATCAGGGTTGTCTATCCTCACACGGTGTACCAGCCTTTCTTCCTCTGTGCTTCTCCAGCCACAACACCCAGACTCAGTAAGCATTTTGTGGGCTTTGGAGGACAGGGCTGTTTTACAAGGGGTGGATCCACACGCTGGCTCTTGCACCCATTCCTTGCACACCTGGGGCTGAGCATGAGTCACTGTGTGCATGGAGCTGTGGGGATGGCGAGACCCTGAGAGCCCCATCCCCTGCCCCATTGCCCCGCAGTGCCCTGTACCCTCCCTGGTCCAGCCCCTGGCTGTGCAGGTGTTGGTTGGTGGGTAGTACTGGATGCTTAGGAAATAAACGGTGGAGGGAAGTAAATGAGGGAAGAGAGGAGAAAGGCAAGTTGTTTATGGGCACACAGAGAGCCTCATCCCAGACTGGGTGTTCTGTCCTGCAGTATCACAGAATCAGAGAGTCGTAGGGGTCAGAAGGGACCTCCAGACATCATCGGGTCCAACCCCCTGCCCAAGCAGGGTCCCTAGGACAGGGCACACAGGTCGGTGTCCAGATGGGGCTGGAATCTCTCCAGAGAAGGAGACTCCACACCCCCTGGGCAGCCTGTCCCAGGGCTCCCTCACCCTCACTGGGGAAAAGTTCCTCCCCAGGTTGCTGTGGAACTCCCTGTGCTCCAATTTGCAGCCATTGCCCCTTGTCCTGTCCCCACAGACACTGAAAAGGGGCTGGCCAATTCCCCCTGCACCCCATCCTTCAGATATTGATAACCATTGATCAGGTCCCCCCTCAGTCTTCTTCTCTCCAGGCTGAACAGCCCCAGCTCTCTCAGCCTTTCCTCACAGGAGAGATGCTCCAGGCCCTTCATCATCTTCGTAGCCCTTCTCTGGACTCTCTCCAGGAGATCCCTGGCTTTACACCAGGACGGTTTGATTCCAGTCCCCACAAAGTCCAGGGGAGGTTCCAGCTCCGCCATGGCGGCTGCTGCCTGCCTGGCTCTGGCCTCCCGCAGCCCCCCGTGGCTCCCAGCTCGGAGACACACTGGGCCGTGGGAAGGTCGGCCTTCCTGTGACGCCCCAGCCGTGGCCCCCGGGCCAGCAGGCAAGGCCCTGGCCCCGGAGGGAAAGGCGGCCGCCCTCGACACCCCGCCGCGCTGACCGGGCGCGTGTGGAAACGCCTCACGCTGCGAGGCCTCGCCCGGCCGCCGCCTCTCTCCTCACACCCGCCGGGAGCGGTCACGCCTCCCCAACACCCCCCCCCCCCCCCCGTCTCCTCCGATGGGAGAGACCCGCCGTGCCGCCTCAGCCCAGCGCCCGGCACGTTCCATTCGCAACTCGGAGGGAGGTGTGCGGAGCGCAACCCCGCGGCTGCTGCCATTCCCTTTGCGGGGCGACCCATGGGCGTCAGCGTGGAGGGGTGTTCGATCCGCCGGGCTCCAGCAGCCAGGCCGCGCCCAGGAGACGGTGACTCGAGGCGGAGCCCCCGCGGTGCCCAATTTGCGATCGCGGCGAGGCGCGGCCGCCCTAAGGGTCAGGCGAGAAACTCCCTGCCCCGACGCAACCGCACTGCGCCCGGTGTTCCCCCGCCCGCCGCGCCGTGGTTCGGCCCCGTTTGGAGGTGTGGCGGGCTGCGGCCGGCACGCGCCGAGGGGTAACGGCGGCTCCCTGAGGGGAGGAGGGACCCCGGCCCCGGGGGGGGGGGGGGGGGAAGCGGGGTCGGAGCGGGAACGTGCCTCGCTCCTTCCCCCCCGCGGCCAGCTGGAGCCACGGACCGCTGCTTGAAGAGCCGGTTCCGCCCCTCACACGCCCCGGCCGGGCAGCCGTCAGTAGGGGTCAGGCGCGCTCCGCCGGCCGGGCTGGGTCAGGCTGCGGGGGGACTGGGGGATGTTCAGGGTCTCGTCCAGCCCAGGCGACTCTTAAGTCAGAGGATGTGAATTCCCCTTTCCCAGCATTCTGGAACGGCCCCAGTTACAGCACGTTCTGCGGTATTAAGCCTTTGATTCTCTGCGTCTCCTCCCAGGGAGATTTTCCAGGCGTTGGGCTCCGTTCTGGGCTGGACTTCAGCATCTCCACCCGCCTGCTTTTCCAATCCTACCCTGAAATGCTCCTCCCCCCAAAAAAAGAGTTATTACTTTGAAATTAAAAAAAAGAACTCTTCAATCACAGAGCTGTAGGGGTTGGAAGGGACCCCCAGAGCTCCTGGGGTCCAACCCCCCTGCCAAAGCAGCTCCCCAGCTCATACTGCACAGGTCGGTGTCCAGACGGGGCTGGAATCTCTCCAGAGAAGGAGACTCCACACCCCCTGGGCAGCCTGTCCCAGGGCTCCCTCACCCTCACTGGGGAAAAGTTCCTCCCCATGTTGCTGTGGAACTCCCTGTGCTCCAATTTGCAGCCATTGCCCCTTGTCCTGTCCCCACAGACACTGAAAAGGGGCTGGCCAATTCCCCCTGCACCCCATCCTTCAGATATTGATAACCATTGATTAGGTCCCCCCTCAGTCTTCTTCTCTCCAGGCTGAACAGCCCCAGCTCTCTCAGCCTTTCCTCACAGGAGAGATGCTCCAGGCCCTTCATCATCTTCCTAGCCCTTCTCTGGACTCTCTCCAGGAGATCCCTGTCCTTTTGATCCCAGGGAGCCCAGCACTGGACACAACACTCCAGGTGGGGCCTGAGCAGGGCAATCCTCCCACCCTCACTAAAAGCTGAACAGGCCCAAGTGTGAGGCCTGGTGTGAGGCAGCGTTGCAATCCTCAGGTGAGGATGTGGAGTGAGAGCTTAATCACTGGCTGTAGTAAAGCACCACACTAAGATCTTTCAATAGGATTTATCCCTAGGGAGCACACTGCTTGGTATTCGGCTAACCAGCTGCCCTAGAATGCTGCTCCATCAAAATATTTATTCAAATGTTTTGGATAAGAGCTGGTTATTTTGACCTTTTATTAGTTCTCTGAATCAGTAACTCTGCATCAGATTGCAGTGCTGCAGGCAGCAAGCATGCTGCAGGGAGGATCATTTCCACATGGAAGGCTAGCTTTTATCAGCCAGGAAAATAAGGTGAGGTTCTTCCTGCTTGTTGCTTCATCTAGTGAAGTCTCCTTCACTGCTCACGTGGACTCCACCACACTGTTTATTTGGGGTTATTCTTTCCATGTCAGAGCTGGCTAAGTTTGTTTTGATGTCATCCAGAAGGCTGAATTAAATAGCCTGTAAACCTCAGTAAACTACAGGCTGGGCACTGTGTGATGGTGAGGGCTCGCTGCTGGTGAGGCGTTGGGAGCTGCAGAGTGGGAGCCTTCCCCCCTCCCTGTCTGAAATTCAAAGCCTCTCTGGGCTGCTATCAGCACTGTTCACATGCTCCCTTTGAGTGTGAGAACATCTGAAGCAGCCAGGTAGCTGCATCTCAGCTCCCCGTTCCTCAAAGAGACTCTGAACGCTTTCAATTTCAACACACTGCTGTGGCAGGCGAGATAAATCCCAGGCTCTGAAGGTTTCTATTCCATCACACTTCTGAGATGCTGAACGCTTCAATGCAGGACACAAACTCTCAGAGCAGGTGATAAATCCTTTCAGTAACCTGCTCTGCTTGAACGTGAGGTGTGAGGGGTTCAACTGCTCTTAAGCCCAGCACGAGCTATTGCTGGGAGCAGCTACCCAGAACACAAGGCCAACACACCCAGTACTTGGGTATCACCTTGTGTCACAGTCTCACTGCTGCTCCCGGGCTGGGTGCTGTTTCAGCTGTGTTATGCTTGGAAGAGGGACATGTTACTCCACTCTGTCCCTAAATCCATCCAGAGCATCCACAATCCACACCATCCTGGCACAACATTGTCCTCAGATCAGCTCCTGACTGCATGAACTGGCTTCTTATGCAAAGGTTGATTACCTCTTTTTGGTTCCCTACAGATTCCTTCTTTCCTTAGTCTTTCTATTTCCACTGGTGGGCAGAATTCTCAAAAAGATTTTCCAAAGGTCCTTGATTCTGTTCAGGAAGAGCTGCTGGAAGTTGGGAGCAGGTTTGGAAGCATGATGCACCACACAGGACTGTACTGCTCCAGAATTCTCAAGGAGATGCTTCTCCCCAGCTGCAGAACCAGACTCAGAAGCAGGGATGGATTCTTTCTGATCTTCACCACATACCCAGCAGGGGTGGGACATGCTCAAATCATGCTCCAGCTTGTAAAAATCAATCAGACAAACCCAGCAGGACCCACAGCACTACTGGGAAGCGACTCTTTGGTGTGTCACTGAATAAACCTCTCAACTACAAAAGGCAGTGCCTTCATTTCCCCAAAAAACCCCACTTGCTGGGGATGGCAATGGGATATGGAGCTCATAAAACTGTCCTGCAGCTTAAGCTTTTTTTAATTCAAGGTGTTAATTCTGCCATGGGCCTGTAACCTACTTTGCTGCAGTGTTAAGAAGGGTCCAGGGACGCTGGTTGCATTTGAAAAAGCCACGTGGTATTTAAGATCATTAAAACTCCTCAGCGTGTTGCAGTGTTAGCTCAAAAACCTGGCTTATTGAATGATTAGAAATGGAGCATATGGTACCAATTTAGCAATCCCTGGTGTATTTAGTATTCTACATCAGCCAGATTTCACATGACTTCACCTGTATTTAACTGTCTGGATTTCTTGCTCTAATTTTACATCATGAAACCATCCTACTTCTTGGCAAACCAAAAAACCCCTTGCTGGGTAAATAATATATATATAACGGCTGCCTAAACTGCTACATGAATCAGCTGCTGCTGTGCAGCAGAGGAGCAAGTTCAGTGTCTGTCAGCAGTAAACTGGGGTGTTGACAGCCCCTGACAGAACAGTTGTTAGTGGGACTGACAATGAGATGTTGTCATCATCGTGTGGAGAACATACCCAGAGCAAGTTGGGGTCCATCATGCTCTAGGTAGGGCTGTCCTTAGCAGAACACAGGGATGCCTTTTTATGCATAAATTAGTTTGCCTGGAAATCACAGGTTCACAGAGCTGTAGGGGTTGGAAGGAACCTCCAGAGCCCATGGGGTGTGACCCCCCTGCCAAAGCAGCTCCCCAGCTCATACTGCACAGGTCGGTGTCCAGATGGGGCTGGAATCTCTCCAGAGAAGGAGACTCCACACCCCCTGGGCAGCCTGTCCCAGGGCTCCCTCACCCTCACTGGGGAAAAGTTCCTCCCCAGGTTGCTGTGGAACTTCCTGTGCTCCAACTTGCAGCCATTGCCCCTTGTCCTGTCCCCACAAACACTGAAAACAATGAAGTATTTAATGTTTGGGGTCGTTAGAACTTAACTGCAAAACGAGCAGCTTCACCCTTGACTACCTGACACATCTCAGGTTGACTCAACCCCTTGATTCTGCTCCCAGGAGGATGGGATGCATCCTCCACTTCCACCACTGCAGCCCATCCTCCCTGTGCAACTCTGCTGTTCTTCCTGGGATCCATGAAGCAGAGAATCATAGAATCAGAATCAGAGAATGATAGACTGGTCTGGCTTGGAAGGGACCCCAAGGGTCACAGAGCTCCAACCCCCTGCCACAGGCAGGGACACCAACCTCAGGCCTGGAGCTACACAAGGTTGCCCAGGGCCCCATCCAACCTGGCCTGGAACACCCCCAGGGACGGGGCACCCACCCCCTCTCTGGGCAGCCTGTTCCAGCCCCTCACCACTCTCTCTGGAAAGAACTTCCCCCTAATATCCAATCTAACCCTTCCCTCCTTCAGCTTTAAAACACAGGTACAGTGCTGATTAAACACCTCTCTCCTCTCACCTCAGCTCTGTCCGCCAAGAACACCATCACTTGGAAACAGATCAACCAGGAGACGTCGGCGTAAGGCTGGAGGTGGCAGTGACAACGGGGCAAACAGGTGTCTAAGTTGGTTTATTAATTAAGTCTGTTCTAAGTTGTACAATTATGAAAACAACAAAACGACTGCTGGAAGCCCAGGACTATTTACAATCTCGCCTTGTTGTAGTGAGGTCAGTCTATGTTGTTGCACAGATCGGTTATGTTTGGTACCACAAGATGTTTAAAATTCAGACAGATTTGAACAGATTTAACAATTGTATATACAGGAAACAAAAGGAAATTCAAGTATCAAAATACAGACAGATTAAATAACATTTGTATTACAAATCAGTCCCACTGCCATACATCACAATTAGCCAAAATGTCTACACGTTGCAAACTGAACCTGACTCTTCTCTGCCCTGTTTGGGAATCTCAGGTTATTCTTCCAGGGGTAAGAAAAATATTTGAGCTAGATTGACTTTGCAAGAGCAGCACAGTTACTTTCTTTTTGAAAATCAAAATCAAAATGGAAATAATGTCAATAAAGACCTAAAAGGGAGAGTTTTCGGCACCAAGACAGCATTGTGAAGGCTGCTTGCTCTAAAATAAAGGTCTGGTGGGGATGATGGAAGCAGAAGAAAGCTGGGGATGAGGGGGAGAGGGGGGGGATTCTGCTGCTAGAAACTCCTGAAGTGGGGTAAAAGGAGCAGGAAAGGGATTGACTCCATTTCAGCTGCACAGAACTGGGCATGTTTGGTTCGGAGGGACTATTTGGCATCTGCTCCATGTCTCAGCAGCCTGGTGAAGGGACACCACCTCTCACCAGAGGTACAGCCTGGGGGTGCCAGGCACATACCCCACAAAAGTTGCATAATTTCTTCTACAGAGAACAATCCCAAAGCAAGTTCAAAGACAGCTGAACGGCCAAAATTAGCTTTTTTTTTTTGGTAAATACAAAATTAAAAAGGATAAAGCAGCTTTAATTTGAAAAAGAAAGTCTGGCCTTCCTATGTATAGATATAAAAAAACCCCCAGCCATGTCCTCTGCATGTTCATTGACCTCTGGAGTTCTCAGCCTGGACTCACACTGTGCACAGACTGAAGTGTGTTAAATACAACCTGTCCTTAAAAAAGGGGAACAAGGCCCAGGGCAGCATCACCTCAACCCAGGCAGGTCACCCAGCAGATGTATTTTGATTCCAAGTCATGTTCAGCACCAAAAATTTCAGGCCCTTTCCTCCAGACACCCCAAAATGCCGTAGGGAGGAAGAGCAGGAATACTGCGTGATGGATGGGGGGAACGGGGAGTTGGGGATTGGCACAGCCCAGGACCAATCTCTGGCACCTTAAGTACCTTGAGAAACCCCCTGGGAAATCAAAAGGGAGATGCACTGCCAAAACAATCACTTTGTCTATGAAGAAAGAGAGTATCTGGCTAAAGAACTGCTGGATCACTAAAGACAACCACAGGATTACACATGGGATTGGAAAAGACCACCGGGGTCACCAAACCCAGCCCCCCTGAAGATTGGGAGTCTTCATCACCATGTCACCTCCAAGCCAACCTTCAAAAAAAGCTCACACATCAAAAAGAAAAGTCTTCCCTCCTCCCAAGCAGAGGTTCAATTTGCAATCTCTCTGGAAAAAAAAAAAGACTCGTTGCCAACACACCAAATATTTACACTTACACCAGGATGAATTGCAACATCTGCATAACAAGGAATGTTAAAGGTTTCTTAAATTCATCAACTTAAAAAATAAACCTCATTATCTCCACTTCCCCCTCTTTTACAGGTCTATGCCCTTGGGATTAAGGTTCTCTTCCAGCCTTACTGGCTGCAGAGACTAAATGAAATCCTGACATACAGCAGCAACTGGATTTAAAACAGAAATTATTTGGGCATATCTTTCTGGTAAAGCAGCAGGGTACCACATCCCCAACCATCATGATGCTGTCTGAGACTGTAACAAACGTGCTGCACCATGTTTCTGTGTCTGAAGAATTCAAATCACAACCAGTTTGATGCCTCTTCCTTGAGGGGAACAATGATGTGAAGAAAAAAACCCACCCCCCTAAACCAACCCAAACCAACCCCCCACACTGCTCACAGCCAAAACTACTGTTAAATAACTCATCATTCCAAAGCAGAGGAAGCACACAGCACCTTGGTTGGTGGGATTTGGGGATACTGGACTGGGATGGCTGAGCCATCCTTGGGTTGATATGATTTATCCTCAGGTATGGACTGTTTTCAGTGTAATGCCCAAAATTTAACTCCTTATTTGTTCATCTTCGGAAACTGTTGAGCTAATTAAATAATGAGCTAGTATCAAAAAAGTGCTAAATCACAATCCAATATACTTCTTTTTTTTTTAAAAAAAAAACCCAACCAAAACCACAAAATAAAACAAAATAAACAAAACAAGCCCAACCCTTTAGGGCATTAACTGCATTTAAAAACAAGACAGGTGCACGAGAGGCTGGAGAAGGGATTCATCTCCAGGAATTCAGTGCCTAAATGGGGAGGAAATTGTGTCCTTGCCATAGAAACATCAAGTATTGCAATGCAACAGTTCTCTGTAGGGGAAGGAAGCTTTGTACCATCGGTAACACTTGGCCACACAACCACTCTGGGGTGAAAGATCCTTTGCAGACTCTTTTTCCTTATTTCCATGTGCTACAAAAGTGTGATGGAGCTTTGAAAACAAAGGATGCAGACTTACCCTGCAAAGGCTTCTCCCACTGGAGGAAGTTAGTTCCCACAATTTGTAGTTCTCTACTCTTCACCCAGAACTGGAGCAAATTGAAGTACCATCAGAGATGCACACATCTGCTAAGCCTTTCTATTGTAACTCCTCTCTGGTCTGCGTAGATTCTCAGTGAATAAAGTTTATTTTTGCAGTGTTTTTCTTTTTGTTTCCCCTCACCAAAAACCTGCAGTGCTACATTTAAACCATGAACTGGATTCGCTCTGTCTCATTTCACACATTTAAATAAAAATAAAAAAACCCCTCAAAACAACAGAAAAAAACCAAAAGAAATGGGTTGAAAGATGTTTGTCTCAAGCTAGAAAAGGTGCCATCGCTCTCAGGAGTCTCAACTTTCCTTTGCTAGCAATGGAGAGCGCTGCTTTTCTCAGCTGGGGGGAAGGTGGGATCCCTTTTTCCCCCCCATCTGCTCTGGGAGCCCTCACTGAGCAGCCGTGCCCCCACTCCAAGGCAGACACCAGTACCAGATGGAGATGGATCTTCTTCTCAGCAGGTCACTGCTTCTTAGGTTCTCTGCCCCGTTACTACATTTCCATGGTAGGAGACAGCTGCCTGGAGATCAGCTTTTCAGAGGCAAACAGAAAGGAAGATAATGGAATGAATGATTTCTGAGTCATACAAAAAAAACAAGTGCTGGGAAAGACGAGGCAGACGGCCAGGAGATGAGACACAACCATGAGGGGTATGGACACAGCAGAAGCTTTCTTGTTTAGGCAGGGCTGGCCCTGTGATCCTGGCACCCAGAGAAAGGCACATGTTCTACTGACCTGCTTTCAGAGGTGCTGAGCAAGCGACCTGGGAGAGTCATGGGAGCTCAGACCCTCCAAAGTCAGGCATACGTGTGGCAGTGGCATGGTAAATGCTTCCATGTAGAAACTACGCTGCTCTCACTAATTCAGTTTCTCTCTGAAGGATACAGGAACCCTCAGGGTGCTCCTACAGCTTGGAAAGGTGCTGATGAAACCCAAGCCTGACTTCTCACAGCATCTCAGGTGCAGCAAGACCTGCTCTGGCTGGCAGAGCGGCACTGCGGTCTCTGCTTCAGGGTCTTCAGGCAGGGGAGCACTGGCTCTATGCTAAGGGGTCCCACAGTACAGGCAATACTCACACAGACTAAGCTGTTCCTAGTCCCCACTCCCAGCTTGCTCTAAGACAATCCTTTTGGTCCTCTCACATCTCAGTGAGCTTTGCTAATGCAAGGCAAGGAACCAGGGGTCGGAGCGCAGACAGCTCGCTGGGGCTTTCCTGGGGTCCTGAACCACTGCATAGCATTCCTGGCCCTCCTCCGACCTGTGCCAAGTGCTCTCATGTGCCATTCCCAGTCACAGTTTGGAATTAAAAGCTGTTTCTACACAGAAAAAAACCTCCCACGCAGGAGAAACAGCCAGGGAAGGCAGCAGAGGTGCCTGTTGCAGGGCCATCTCCAGGTGAAATCCTCACTCTCAAGGGTGGAAGGTGACAGATGTTTCAAGATCCCTACAGCCCTCATTTTCCATCAGTTTGCAGACTGAAACCAAGCTTTGGGATCAGCAGCAGACTGAGTTCAATCATGTTTCCCCCTTCCACAAATGCAGCACCCCTGAGGTAAGCCTGCCCAACACCGCAGAGCTCCATCTGCTTTACCAGACCTCCAGCAGCACGGTATCCAGCCCCTCTCAAGCACCTTTCCTTCCCAACACAGGCCTAACCACATGTGCCTTTAAAAGCTTAACCTCTTCATCTGTGAACTACGCTCACAAGAAGTTGGGTGAGAGCAAACAGAAAGACTGCAGGGGGGTAAAAAGTCCAACAAGGGACTGAAACACAACCAAAACCACACCTCATCCTTGAGATGGGACAGAGCTCACAGTGGCAACGATCACACCCAGCCCAACCCAGCAGTCCCTTCGGATCAGGGGAGAGAGACTGGGTGAGGAAACCTAGTGACCGTGTGTTATTTGCAGACAGCATCACAGTGGTTAGTGTCGATTCGAGTGGCAGGTAAGAAGAGGGGTGAGTTCACTGGAACAGTACGCAGCCGTGGCTCAGTCAGGAAGAGAAGGATCTAGAAGGGAGGGAGTGCGTGCACCGCAGAGACAAGAGGTCTCCATCAGTCCAAGAGTAAGAAGGTGAAATAGAGAAAAAAAAACAACCCCAAAAAACCCCAAAAAATAACCAAAACCTGGGGGGTGTCACATCACCCCAGGGGTTCACAGTGCCAGAGCGAGGGGAAAGACGTGAACACGGCAGGCGGCTTCCTGGATCCACATCTCCGGTTCCCCCGGCCTGCATCCCTCTGCACCTCCCGCCTCACGGGTACCTAACAGCACGTTACCCTTCTTTCCGAGTAAGGAGAATTCACAGTGTTCAGCAGTGATCAGGTACAAAAGCTGTTTTAGAGTCTACAGTCTCCTAAGTGCTGCTGCCTCGGACGCGGTGCCTACGCGGGGCTCAGGGCGAGCAGCTGGAGGAAGAGGGAGTTTAGGACAGCAGACAGATCAGATCGCAAAGGCACGGTTAGACTGGGCGGACACGGGGTGTGTTTGCTTTAGAAGATAGTGGTCTCATACTTAGTGCTGAGGGTCCTTTTGGAGTCCTGTTTGGGGTCCACGACCCAGGAGACACTGGCATGAGATTGGGAGTCTTGGTCCACTTCAGGGGGATCCAGCTAGAAAAATAAGGAGAGAAAAAGGTGTGTTAGGTCAGCCAGTGTTTCTGGGATGGAATGAGAGGGGATCCGAAGCATGGAGAGGCTGCTGCTCTGCCTAATGCCCAGCCCAAAATCTGTGGGGAAGCAGCTCTTGCTGGGGAGGCATTTGAGTCCTTCACGTCTAAAACATGTCTGGCCGTGTCAGTCTCAACCCAGCACCCTGAGATGACTTCTTCACTTCATCTCACAAACAAGAATGAAAAACTGAGTGCTACAAAGATGGCACCATTAAAAAAAAACCCAACAAAAAAGAGGCAGAGGGACAGAGAGGGAGACAGCTCCTGGCAGGTGAGCTCCCACGTGATTTACTCTCCTGACCAAGCATGGCTCTTTCCTCTTGTCCTCCTAAATCAGGATCCTACAGGAAGGTTAACACCTCTAGAAAGAGCAATGCAGTTAGCTGAGAGCTGCCACTCCACATCAGCAGGGACAGATATGAGCAGTTTTGTCCCTGGGCTTCATCCGAGCCCTGTGGGCATGGCCCTGGAATGAGCAGGGAGGGAAGACAGCAGCGAGGCAGGACACGGGACCACAGCAGGGGATGTGAGAAGCAGGGAGGCAGCCCGGGTCACTTCGCAGCGGGAGATGGCAGGAAGGAGGGTAAAGACCTTGGCTCCAGGACTAACAGACTGCAGCGGCAGGTAGGAGGGGCGGTGTGTTGTACAGGTGTGACAGTAACAACAGCGGGTGTCGGGAGGGAGCGGCACCTGAGCGGGGGGAGCAAGCAGAACACAGACAAAAGGAGACATTAAAGGAAAGCAATGGCAGTCCCTGCTCCTCAGCAGCTCCAGTCTTGGCTGGTTTTGGCTTCAGCAGCCCTCCTGTGCTGCAAACTGCATGTTACCTGCTGATCTTACTGCGGCTCTGCAGCGTTCCTGCATGGAAACCATGCTGGACCCCACAAGGCACTCAACCCCTACCCCACCCGGGGTTATTTCCACCTCTACTTGCCCTCATCCTACCAGGGGAAGCCCTAACACCACAGCAGGGCTGTCAGCAGAGCCATGGACACAGCGCTGCCTGAATCGTAGAATCACAGAATCACAGACTAGTCTGGGTTGGAAGGGACCTCAAGGATCACTGAGCTTCAACCCCCCTGCCACAGGCCACCAACCTCAGGCCTGGAGCTACACAAGGTTGCCCAGGGCCCCATCCAACCTGGCCTTGAACACCCCCAGACACGGGGCACCCACCCCCTCTCTGGGCAGCCTGTTCCAGCCCCTCACCACTCTCTCTGTGAAGATCTTCCCCCAATGCCTAATTTAAACCTTCCCTCCTTTAGCTTTAATCCATCCCCCTTGTCCTGCCATTATCTACCCTTTTACACAAGCTGATTCCCCTCCTGTTCCTCTGCTCCCTTCAGGGACTGGCAGGCTGCAATGAGGTCCCCCCACAGCCTTCTCTTCTCCAGGCTGAGCCAGCCCAGCTCCCTCAGCCTCTCTCCAGAGGGCAGCTGCTCCAGCCCTCTGAGCAGCTTCAAGACCCTGAAGCTACACAGGCACCTTGTCCACATCCAGGCTCCCCCCTCACCACAAAGGGAGACACTGAAGCACAAGGAGCCCAAGAGAAACCCCAGCTCAGAGACCACGCAGCTCCTGCCCAGCCCCACATACGTACTGCAGATTTCCTCATGCCAGCTCGTGGTTTAGGCACCGGTTTGGAAGATTTCGTTTCGATGGTTTCTCCTGCTGCAGCACCCAAAGGCTTCGCTCTCTGGGCTTGGAGGGCCAGCTGGTAAGCGACCTCGAACGCCTGCCCCAACGTGAGGATGATCTCGTATGTCAGGTTCTTGGAGAGACCACAGAAAACACCCAGCTGTTAGGGTGCTGCCTCGCCCTGAGCAGAGTCCACGTGCTCAGCACCTTGCTCTGGAGATGCAGACCTCAGTAAAGCCCATCACCTTTCCATCAGCAGGTCGCATCCTGCCGTATCCCTGCCAAAGCTGCTGAGCTCCTGCACCACAAGGGAAGCTGACATGGAGCTGCCTCCATGCTCACACAGCCTGGGGCAGCAGGACTGCCTGCCTCAGCCCCGTATAACAGAATCACAGAGTTGTAGGGGCTGGAAGGGACCTTGAGAGATCATCGGGTCCAACCCCCCTGCCAAAGCAGTCTCTCTATGTGTCACAGTTTAGCAGCAGTTTGCATTGTAAAGAGGAAAAAAGCCAAATCACCTTCTACAGCTGCTCCTGGCTAAGCATAAAAGCACCTTGTGCTTCCACAGCCTCGCTGTTCAATCAGGAGTATGCTTCACATAATTGAGAGCACGTTAGGGTTTTGCTCACGGCATATTCCCCAGGAGGGAACAGCTCCTGCCCTGCTTTATTCAGCACAGCAGACTGTGGTAACGAAGCCAGACAAATATTCTCCTTGTCGACAGAGCTCCAAGGTAAAAGCATTTTGAGTCAGGGCTCTGAAAGGATTATTTTAGGCTGGAAACAGGTGAAAGAACCCTACAGCGGCCCAGATCCCACTCACTTGCTGGGAAAGCTGAGTGATGAAAGCTGCTGACTGCAGAGGACCCTGCAGCGTGTGGGGAGATACGGGATAACCCACTCACCACATCCACGGTGCTGAAGACGTGGCAGTAGTGGTGGCTGGTCTGCAGGTCCTTGGTGATGTAGGCGAATGTGCAGAGATCCTCAGGGTCCTGAGCAGCACAGGAGATGTTCCGGATCTCGTGCTCAGCAATGACATTCTGCCAGGGTCAACCACAAGCACCTGTCACCCTTCTGGGGATGGCAAATACACCTGGCGAAACGCGGTTGTGGTAAGAGTGTACTGGGAGGTACTGGTGGGAAGGGGTGTGCTCCCATAGCTGGACCAGCCTGAGGTCTCTCCCATAGCAGGAGTAAATGGCAACGTGGTGCCCAGGCAGCCAGCCTGCCAAGCCTTCGGCATCAAGAGCCATCACCGCCGTGGTGCTCTCCCACAGTCCCAAGAAGCCAGACTCCTCAGGAGGTGGCTTCTGGAGCCACTAGATATGACCCACACCCACCCCCCCTCAGCAGGTGGGACTGCAGGTTGTGTCACCTGAAGCTCACCTTATTAGAGGCATCGATGAACTTCACCCCCTTGTACGTGATGGACAGTATTATGGTTGGGATCTTCTTCATATGCTCTGTGGATTTCTTCAGAAACAAGAACATTCCAGTGATAAGGTGGGAATAAACGATCCCTTCCCACCCTGCCACCAGCCCACCCCAGTGACCCCCTGCCCCACAAGGACCAGAGGAGGAAAGCCTGCTTTTGGTGAAGGTGGGGGGACCGGGGACCTGAAGTGAACCCAGCACGCCCCTCTCCCCATCATCCACCACAGGCTGCAAGTGAGTTCCCCCCCTCCATCCCCACAGCCTCCATACCCTCATCTTGGCACAGGCATCCTGTGTAGACTCTGTCCCTCGGAGGTCTTTGATCAACATGGAGCCCAAGTACTGTTGGGAAGAGGGAGAGATGTTACAGGCTTCAGGCAGGAGATGCTGCCAAGCCTGAGGCAACACCACAGCCCCCCCAAGCAGGGAAGTGTGACAGCTCCACACCTCCACACACATCAACATGGCCTCAGAGCCTCCTCATCCTCACCACCCCACAAGCCAAAAGCCACTTACGTTGGCCTCGTACCCGCAGGACTCGAAGATGAGCTTCTCTGGTTGGTGCTGCCAGTTTTGGACTGGGGCATATGGGGCAGCCAGGCTGGGGGGGCGCAGGGTCAGCTTGGACTCCCGACGGTCCTCCTGGAAGGGAGGAAACATGGATGTGAAGCCTCAACAGGGCCAAGTTGGATTGAAACCTTGATCCTAGGAGGGTTCTTTGGGTTGATGCAATTGAGGATGGCAACAACAATTCTCCCAGGAGCTGGGAGGAGGCAGCATGCTGCAGGTGACATGCCAGTTCTCGTGGAAGTGTGAGACACACATTTCCAAGTGAGACTGAGGCACAATGAGCCAGCTCCCCAGCTCTCCAAGCATCACCCTAACTCCTTGCTGGCTCCAAAGAGGGGGGAACCTGCACTGAGGGGCCCCCAGGACACACCAAAGCACCCACTGACCTGAACTTTGTAGTGCTCAGCTCTGGAGTAGGGAGCAACCTCAGTGCCACGGTCATGTTGCCTCTTCCCGGTGTCCCCAGAGGGCAGCAGGAGGTCGGCAGATCTGGCCGTGCAGGAGTCGTTCTGGCTCAGGGGCGACGATGTCTGGGACATCAAGTCCTGGCACTGAAACAAAGAGACACCATGACCCATCTGGGTGAGCCCACACTGTAGCCATGCCCACCCCTTGCTCCCCTTCAGAGCACCCCACACAAAGGGTGTACCGAGCAGAGTTCAGGGGGCAGCTCCTGTCTCAGCACCATCAATCCCACCATTTATTTTCCACGTGATACCCTTGATTTACTCCAGGATGGTTTTGAGTGGGTAGCTCAGCCCTTTCCACTGAGCACACCTCTCCCTCCTGGGAGCTCATCCCAGGAGGGCAGGAGACACCGTGAGCTGTGAGCAGGGTGCTTAGAGAGGAACAAGCTCCACTATAAGCGCTAAGCGAAGCACTCGAAGCTGATGATCAGCCACCCCAGGAGAGAAGCCCCGGGAGCCCAGTGAGAGACGAGCCCAGATGCCTGACAGCCTGGCTCTCACCACAGGCAAGATTGGCTGCCTGTCGGTGCCAAGCGCCCGGCAGACAATGCGGGGAAGCTCACAGCTGCAACACACATTAGTCCTATTCAACGGGCTCCTTTAATTTGCCATTGACGTCCTTCCGCTCCCCACGCCGGAGCCAGGCGCTGGATCACCAGCTGGAGCACCAGGAAACGCTGCAAATGGCCCATTCTCTTTGCACAGCCTCCCCATCCAGCATATCAATCAGTTGATGCTGCACCAAAGCACTCCTCTTTCCCTCCCCCACACCCCCACAAGGAGCTGCCTTTAGTCTCCTCGCTCTCAAGAGGATGTTTTGGAGATGCACAGATCCTCAGCTGGCTGCTGTCCCTCTGGGCTTTTATAGCTGGAAAGCGGCTGGCTGAGCAGTAGGGTGAAGGTGTGGGGTTTGTACATGGCACCCCCACCTCCCCAGCACACATTCTCATGTGGTACCATCATGAGGTCCTCGATTTTTTTTTACAATTTTACCCCTTTCTTAAAAAATACAGTGTGGGGAAGCAGGGTGCTGCTGCCCAACTGGCTCCAGCTAAGGCTGCTCTGGTCAAAAAGCCTCAGAAATCCAAGAGAAGAGGGCAAAGCTCTGCAGCACAGGAGGAAGCAGATGTTTGGGATGGGGTAGCTCTGATCACTCCCAATGTCCTGCTCCAGGAAGGTGGTTTCTTGGGAGGAAGCCACAGGACACGCTCGCTCGCCGTGGCACACCACAGCATGCTGCCCCACTCCCCAGCTCCCAGGTTAGCCACAAGCTCCATGGGTTTTCAGGAAGCACAAGGATGGCTCCAGCCTCAATAACAAGGGGCCTGACATCCAAAGGCTGCTGCTCCCGTGGCAAATGGAATGAACAAATAAAATCACCCTCCACAAATCATGTCGAGTGCTGCTTGGCAGTGAGAGTGAGAGCTCTAGAGAAGCACAGCCAGCCCAGGGGACAGGTCTCAGACTCCCAACTGGCACAACTGAAGGGGTCCCAGCTGTGCCCCATCCCTTCAGCTGAGCCATGTCACTCTCCTCCTGCAGGGAAGCTGCCTCACATCTGCCCAGGGAACAGGGAAAGAAAGTCAGCTCAGTGCTCCCCTTCGGTGCAGGGCAGAGGTGGGAGCAGCACCCTACTACCCGCTCAGCGCAGGCAACCCATGCTGCACAGAAGTACCTGATCCGAAGGAGCTGCCTGACCTTTCCCACAGGGAAAGCAGCTGGAATCTGACCTGCAAAGGGCTGAGCGTTACCTTCACACACACCCCCATTTCAACAGCAGCATCATGTCCACACCAGTATTTGCTGTTTGAGGTGTTGGAGCTGGTAAGGTGCAGAGCTGAGTGGATACAAGCTGGGTGTGAAGATTTTGGTCAGTGCTGATGTGTTCACATGCCTCAGCTTTGCATCACACAGGGAAGGTGGAGTTTGACCCGCAAAGAATCACAGCAGCACAGAGCTGTAGGGGTTGGAAGGGACCTGCAGAGCTCATCTAGTCCAAACCCCTGCCCAAGCAGGGTCCCTAGGACAGGTCACACAGGTCGGTGTCCAGACAGGGCTGAAATCTCTCCGGAGAAGGAGACTCCACACCCCCTGGGCAGCCTGTCCCAGGGCTCCCTCACCCTCACTGGGAAGAAGTTCCTCTCCACATTGATGCAGATGAAGCAAGTGTGGGGCCTGGTAAACTCATCCAGCACTCCAGCCAGAGCGTCTGTCCCAAGGAACAGCGACGGCTGCTGTCCCAGCAGGACTCAGATCTGTCATTTGGCTTCACTCTGCCCAAGTGCTCCAGGTGCTCTGGCCAAGCCAGAGCCAATCCTGCTGCTGCACTTCCCAGGTCCTGCTTGGCCATGCTCGGTGTGGCAGTACTGGGCTCTTCATCATCTCCGGTGGTGCATCCATGGGAATGATTTAACACAAAACACTCCACAAAACACCAAAACTCCACAAAACACCCCATGCAGCCAGGTGTGTGGCTGCCTCGATGCTTCAAGAACTTTCTTCCAAACCCACCTAGCATCTGAGAACCTGGGGGAACCCAACCTTCCAGGTCAAATCGATTTGTTTTAACAAGAAACGAACCATTTCAGTTTTACACTTTCCTGGTTTTAAAAAGCAATGCAACCTTCAAAGATCACTCTCTGCACTTATTTCTCGAGCACTTGCCTTCAAAGGAGCTTTAACTTAAATATTGACAGTACAGGGGGCAGTTCTCCCTCCCCTTTTTATTGATTGCAGAATTTCTTGTGCAGGAAAGCAGCAGAGTAAGGTTGAATGTGCTTTCCTCCCTGAGCCTGGACACCCACCCAGGACCTGAGCTCATCCTCCGCAGATCTCTGAGTCCCTCCAAGGGTGATAATTGCTAATTAGAAGGGGGAATTATTCCTCAAAGACCTGGGTTCTTTGAAAGAAAGGGAGGAAAGTGAAGGAGAGCCAGGGCAGAAGGCAGCCCCACTGCTGAGCACGCCGCGCAGAGCTGCAGGGAACACAAACAGGGACTCACTCTCAGCTGTGAGAACCGCGGCGGCTTCGCGGGTGGCTCCTCGTAGGGTCTGTCTGCCAGGGAGGCGATGATCCTCTTCCGATGGCCGAGCAGATTCACCTTCAATACCTGGAGGGTGAGACCAGGAGCACAGTGGGCATTCAGGGGCTTGTACGAAGTGAAAAGCCCCCCTCTCCAAGCAGCACCGGTCTCATTTAACACAAGTTCCCCCCCAAGTCACAGCCCCCCCCTTTCCCTGGAGAGAAGGACAATACTCACGTTTACTATTTCAAGCTCCCAGAGGTTTTTCACAGTGTCAATAGAGCTATAGCCACTTGAAAGGAAGGACTGGATGTAATCCTGCAGCCCCAAAGAGTCCAGCCAGGCAGGAACTGAAGGTTGGCTGTTCCCATCACAGCCCAGGGGTTTCAACTGTGAAAGCACAAGAAAGGGTTTTAACCTGAGGGTGGGGGGTCCTGAGGAGAACAGCACCAATTAAAAGTAATTTAAAGGTCATCATCAACCCTGCTGGTGGCTTTCAAGGGAAAAAAACCCACTAAGTAGGGAATAGGATGGAGATTGGCAGGGGGGACAGCCACCTTCTCCCCAGCATCATCCCATCCACAACAGTTGCTGGCCCAATACATCTCTCCTCCTCCCCCGTGCTATTCCCAAAGCCCTTCCCACAGCCCCCCAGTCCCCCCATGGGCCACAGGGACGTGGCTGAAGTGACTGTTTTTGTTTCCCCTGCCTTGCCCTGTCCCTGCTTCACGTGAGGGATGTTGGTGCTGACCTTCGGGAGGGAGCGAGCTGCCTGGAGGAGCTTCCGACGGTGCTGAGGGTCACCGATCCCGATGTCCCGAAGATCCTGGTCCTCCATGACATTACAGCCCTGTGGGAACAGGAAGGAGTGACATGGGAGCAGAGGGTGAGCAGGCCTCCTGACCTCACCTCCTCGCAGCAGGAGGAGGAGGAAGGCTCCCAAGGACGCCAGCTCTGCCTCATGTACCAACCTCGGGTCCAAAGAGGGCTGATGCAAGGGGCTGTGGTGCACGCAGCACTGGGGGGCAGAGCACTGCCCCCCCTCCCTCCTGCAGCCTGCCCATGGATTAATCTTCCAGCCACTCGACTCCAGGCCATTGCTTACAGCAACCTCCCTGCTCGCTGCATGGATGCTTCACTGCCGGGTACCAATGCCCAAGCACACCCCAACCCCCCACAAGCAGTGCCTGAGAAGGGACACTCAGCTCAGCTCTGCCTCTCTCCACAGCCACAGAGGAACCTGAATTTCATTCCATCAGAGCAGACAACCTGGCACAGGTCAGATTTATCCTCCATCCCCCCGGGTGTGGAGGCAGCTCACTGCACTCAGGCAGAGCTGCTCCGGTTGCCACACACCGCTCCATTAAAGCCCATTTTCTGCCCCTTTTCCCACTGCAGAGCAGACACACATGGAGACCTTATCCCTCTCCATCACAACCTGCTTCCCTGCCCCTCATACCTGGGCTGAGCTCAGCGGGAAGCCCGGGAACGTCTCCCCATGGCTGGAAGAACCATGCTGCTGCTTGACCAAGGGTTTCAGCTCAAGCCCAGACCCACCCCCCAGCTCCCCCAGCTCTGCCTCCTTCTGCTCCCAGGAGAACCACAGCTGAAGGTCTGAGCTGACAGCGCTTTGCTGTTCCACATTCTGGTTTTATAAGAGAAACCTAATTAAAATTGGCTGTCGGGCAACAGGCTGCTGCAAGGGCACGCAGGCTGCGGGAACAGCGGGCTGAGCGGCCAGGGCTTCAGGAGGGGACAACTGCCAAGGATCTTCTCCAAAGAGCAGCAAATGCTTTTCTATTTCTTCCTGCAGTATTCCAGCACGTGTTTTGCTGAGTGCTCCCTGCTTTAACCACCAAGAGCCAACTGTGAGAGCAGTGAGATGCTCCCCGAGCTGCTCACCCAGCCCCACTGGGGCTGCTGCCTCATCCAAGGGCAGAGGAGAAGGAACAGCCCTTCCCACTGGCCCTTTCCCTCTGGGATGCTCCTGGATGAGCACACAGGCCCGTTTCCAGCCAGGGTAGCCTGTGGGAAGAGCTGCCCTTTGGTGATGGCTTTATGGGAGCCACTGGATGTGTTTCACAGAGCCAGTTCTAAGACAAACGCTGCTTGGCTCCCAGCTTACAGGTCAGTGCCCAGTCTATGCCAGCACCACAGACAGGCAGCATCACTCTGGCCACTTCCAGGGCCTGGTGTGCTCACTGCTGGGCATGATACCATGTGGCTGTCTGTCCCTGAGAGCTGCTCTTCCCCTCGGCCACAGAGGTAAGTGTTCAGAGAGACACAGGATTAACGCTGCAGGTAAGATGCTGGGAGAGCTGCCCTCAGAGGCCAGCCTGCAGAGAAACAATTATTTAGCAAATGACAGCAGCAAATTAAAGCAGCGGGTGGTGGGGAAGCTGAGCCCTGCAGATCCTCTGTGCCCATCAACACTGAGGGGGAGGCTCCTCTGCCTCCATCCTCCCCTGACAGGCAGGGATGCCCGACGCTCTCAATTCCCGGCACAGAGACCACAGAAAGCCACAGCAGGAAAACTTTTCTCTCTGAGTTCCCTAAAGAGCAGAAAGAGACTCACAAACCCTGCATCCCACCAGGGAGGTTCGCTCCCTGTTTCCCATATACCACCAGTCTGTATCCATGCGCTGCAGCGCTGACAAGAACTACAGCCAGCGCTTGGGACAGCACTGTGGAGGGGTGCAGCTCTACAGGGGTACAGATGCACCCCAACACCTGCCCTGCCTTTCCCAGACTGCACCCCACATCCCACCAGTGAGGCCACGGGGTATAACACTACTCACAGAGCTCTGTCCAAGGGTATCACTATGTCACTCATGCTGTTCCACGCACCTAAATGAGCTTTAAAACTAAGGGTTTGCTGGTTGAAGGCTCTGGGGGTGCTTGTTGGGTGAAGGCAGCAGGCTCCATCACAGTGAGAGCAAACCCCCCATACGAGTAAAGTGAAGCAACTGATCGCTTGTTAGCTGCAGCACACCACCAAAAAACCCCAAACCAACCCCAAACCATCCCTCCCCGTTCACGCTCACAGGTTTTAAGCCAAAGAGCCACATTTAACCTGTGTTTCTGTAACAGTGGGAGATGGTGTGCTCAGCTCAGGGGATGGGGAAGGGGTTAAAGGCAGCTCAAGTCCCCTGACACCCACCTTACCCAGCACAAGTGTTTCTGCACACCACAGCTCTGCTGCTGGGGGTGGCCAGAATGTCCTGGGGAAGCAGCATGTGTGCCAGGGATTCATCTCCTGGGAGAGATGGCTTTTCAAGGGCTTTTAACTGGACAGAAGTGGGCTGGAGCCAGTGATGGGATTTCTCCCATAAGCCTGGAGAGCGAAGCACCGCTGCCCGGCCCAGGAAAGGGATGGACTCACTGACATCCCCACAGCAGGTTAATGGCACACCTCAGGCTCCTGAAACCTGCAGTTCCTGACTCTGCTTCCCAGGACCTGCCCATCCCAGCGCTCTGCTCCCCAGTTCCTCTGTAAAGAGCTGGGTGCTGGGGCACAGCAGGCACAGGGACTCAAGGATACCAAACAAGGGCACGGTCCCAGCAAACCCTTCAAGTGCCACCCAGGTGGTTTGCACCTGAAGGAGCTGTGACAGTGGTCTAATTTTCACAGCTACAAATCAAGCCAGCCTGCTGGTCCCACTTACACTTTTACTCATGCTTATTTTTTCCAGTATCAAGCCTTCTTGGTGCTGATCCACCTCAGCACAGCAGTGTCTGCCTCCTGAACCAGCAGCACTCTCCCAACGCTGTCTATTTTATACTGAGGGAGCCCGTGCCAGCCCCAAGCCAAAAGGTGTTTTCCACTTTGGACACCTCAAATTCAAGGAAAACCTCTTGCTATGCAGCAAGGATACAAGGTAGTTAAACAGTGTGAAGCCTGAAGCTTTCTCCACACTCCTTATTTTTATGTGTCACATTAAATTCCCTCGATGCCAGTCCATATTCTCAGGGTACTTAACAAGGTTAGACAAAGCGTAGCAGCTCCGAATAAATCACTGCAGTGTATTGTGCATGAGCTGCTGCTGGGCTCCTTTCAGCCCAGCGAGTTCATCTCCTATGGAAAATATAATCTGCTGCTAAAATAGATAATTACATGCAAAGACACAAGAGAGCTTTTTAACCTCTGCCAGCCAAACACGTGAGTTGTTTCAACCAGACTTTAAACCTGTTTGTGTTTAGGATGCTGTTCATTCTCCCCAAGGGGCTGAGATGCTCTGCCTGGCACACTGCTGTCACCTGCCTCCCAGCTGTGTGGCGTGGGAAAAGGTTTGGTTAGTGCCCTGCTGGGGCTCTTGTGCCTGCAAAACCACCTCTGCCTAACCAGCAACCAGTGACTTTGCACAAAAAGGCCCCCTGAAGCACAAAATCCCTCCCTAAAGCAGCAAGGGTTCCCAGCTGCAGAGACCCAGCTGAGGCTGCTGCAGCTTTCCTCCTTCCCTGCCACTTCCCAGCGCTGGCTCCATCCTTCCTGAGCTCCACGCTGCCGGTTCCTGTGGGGTGCTGGGTGCTCTTGGGTCTCTCCCCAAGCCAGGTGAGATGAAGAGGCACATTCACACCCAGCAGCTCATGGAGGGAAAGGGAACAAGGATCCCTCACTGAGCTCAAACAGCCTCCTCATGCTCCGAGCCAGATCGCCTTGATGCAGGACTGTGAAATTCCAGAACAACATTGCCATGAGGGTTTCTTTGAGGAGTTTGATTGTTAAACAATACCCTGGCACAGGTTTCTGTTTGGGTTGGGGTTTGGTTTTTTCTCTCTTTCAATTTTTATTTTCTTTAAGCAAAGGTCTTTGGTCCTGCCAGAGGTCCACAACCAGATGCCACCTCCCAAGTGCCCCGCTGAAGGCTGCAGATCGCTCCTGGCAGACTCACCCCAGGCTCATGGTCACCCCACTCCAAGTCCTCCCAGGATGGATGCAGCACATGCCTGAGGCAGGGAGGGGAAAGGTCCCAGGGACCGGCTCTGCTGTTAGCCCAATCCTCCACGATCCTCCAGCAGCATCCTCAGAAATGCCAATCAGAATCAAGACGACTTCCCAACGCTGTATTTCAGGCTTTATTCGTTGCGACAAGTACTTGTTACCCTGTGTGATTCCCTGGCAGAGCAAGCTCAGCTCAAGGCTGCACCTGGGCCAGAGCTCCTGCCTTCATCCACACCAGGACACAGGGGGACATCTCATAGCCCCTGTTCTTCCCACCACTTCACCCTCTTCTCCTTGCTTCCACCAGGAACCAGCTCCCAGCACTGCTGCACCATGGGTTTGCTCAGGGTTTGTTCCTCAAACACACATCAGACCATCCCAGATCCACACACACACGTTCATCAGCCTCGGTACAAAAAGCCTTAGCAATTTTTATTCCCAGAAGATCTGGGAATAAAATCCCTAAAATAAAAATCCACCAGGAAGCAGAAGCTGATTTTTTGGCTGGTTTTTTTTTTTTTTTCCTATTTTTTTTCACACAACCTCCCCACAAGCTTCAGTTGCGCACACATGAGGTCGAGGGAGGGAGTTTCTCCAGCACATGAGAATCAAAAGTGGGGTGAAGTACAGCACCCAGATGAGTCCTCTGCTCCCACTGACGATGCAAAGAGCCTGACCCATCAGCCCAGCCTCAAACATCTGAAATTGGGCAAGGTGACTCCCACTTCCTGGGTCCAAACTGGCAGAGACAGGCTGCCTGACAGGATGGAGGAGCCTTCATCCTCCAACCTGGCCCTCAGCTTACTCGGAGCTGAGCAGAGCTCCCTCTGTGACACAGCACAAGTACACACAGTCATGAGGGACATCTCTGAACCCCAACTCTGCCCCTCCACATTGGCAGAGATCTGCCAGTGACCCACATCCTCATCCAGGCTGCCCCACGGGGTGCCGGCGCAGCCGACCCCCCTGCAGAAGCACAAGGTGTTGGAGAAAGACTGGGCTCCAGTCATGCTTCACATCTTGTGCTGTAATTAAAACAGCCTGCAAAGCTCCAGGTTTCTCATTAAAGGAAAAGAAAACAACCCCACAGTCAGAGGATACGTTGCAGGAAGGCAGCATCCCCTCCTGCTAGTTAGGTGACCCCGAAGGTGAACGTGCCAAAATCAGAGCTGCTGAAACCTGCCAGCAGCCCTCCTCCTCCAGCCGGGCACTCGGCAGGCACTTAACTACCCAATTTTCAGATGCTGGTTCTTACACAGAGCCTGGCTCCTGTCCATCCTCTCTTCCCAGCTAAGGAAGGGCTGGAGGCAATCGAAGTTTGGTACAGGACACGGAGCCTTACGCAGCCAGCCAGGCTGTGTCGTGACTCCCGACCATCTCGCGCTAACACATCGCCGCTGGTACTACACCCTGTATTAAAGACAGGGACCAGAATGTGTTTGCTATTAAAAGCACCAGATGCAAAACCCAAACACAGCTTTTCCAGGCTCCAAAGGCTTCTGCAGATCTCTCTAAGCAGAGTGCCTTCAGCTGGACGAGCCCAAACCCCCAGTTGTTCCCAGATGATGCACACAAAGCTCTTTTTCTTCTCACCCTCACTACATTCCAGACAATTTGCATCTTGTCAAGGATTTTGCTGCTGTTAAGCTTTAATTTTTGGCAACCAACAGCCTGATGTTGGAGATGGGAGACTCATCCAGCTCACCACAGACCTGAAAAGAGAGGTTGTGTCTCCCTCAGCCTCAACATCACTTGGATTTCTGGCTTTTCAGATGGGGAAAAAAAAAAAGGATCAGGAACCTTCATTTTGATCATCTGGCTGTGGGTCTCAGAAATTTAGCTCAAGTGGGGAGCACAGGGTCTGCAGCCCAGACAATTGTGGCTTAGTGAAGGGATCTGGCAAGCCCTGTGTGGCTCTGCCACAGCTCCTGGCTCCTTCTGCTGCCAGCCCCCCAAAAAGCTGAAGGGCTTCAAGGCCCCATAGCCTTGGGCAGCACCCTGAGGATAAGAGAAAGCAGGGAAACTCAGGAAGGTGAGTAAAAAGCAGTGCTGATATCTCTCATTCAACGGGACAAGAGCAGCTAATGCCTCAGTAATGGAGTAATTTATAAGCTTGTCCTAGAAACAAGCTTGGTTCTGCCTGTGTTTCTGCAGGATTTACAGTCAGGGCGGTCTCATCCCAGACCCCCAGTGCCAGCACAGGCCTTCTACAGGCAAAAGAAGCAGCTAAAACCTCCCCAAACAGAGCTCTGACGACAGGCAATGCTGAATACCTACAGCTCCCACAACTCAGCTCCTCCAACGACCCCAAAACCAGGACCAGCACCCCCAGATTTCAGAGCCAAGGGCCACACAAATCCGTATTTGCACTTGGCCCTGTGATCCATGAGGTTTCATGCTCTTAACAGTGCCTGTGATTCGAGATAGTCCAGGGGAAGCTAGGGGAGAAAAGAAGTGTTCAGCTACGGGCACGACAGCGAAGCTGTAGCTCTTCACTGAGAGCAGAAAGGGCTCATCCACAACCCCCTCCAGTAAATCCCAGATTAGCACAGAGCTGCTTCACTTCTGTTTAATTCTGCTCCCTGTGCAGACTGGCAGCCTGACAGCAGCAGCGGAGGGAAGCGGTCACGCTTGTCAAGTCCAGGCAATTTTATTGAGGGGGGGGGGAATAAAATAAATAACTGCCATTTTAATGGGGGTTTTTTAATGCTTATTGGGCCTGGAGCTACTAATGAATCAAATGTAAGTACCCTGCAAACTGCCAGTTCTGGTCCCACCCACTTTGCTCCTCTAAATGCACCGTGGAGTGGCTGAAGCTCATTTCCATCGTCTGGGGAGCTCAGCGCAGCTCTGCTGCCTTTCCCTGGCTGGAGCCATGGGTGAGCAGCCAAAATGCACTCTCAATCCCCAGATCATGGCACATCTCTGCTCCCACTGCCTCCTTCCAGAGAAAACCCCCCAAAAAACTCCCATACCATCATGGACAAAGCCTTGTGAACCACCCAAGTAGCATCTGAAAGGCACTGGAGAGCCATCAAAAGAAAATCCCTTTCATTGTATGAGCAGCTTCCCACTCAGACTCTTGGCAGAAGCCCTTACACCAGGGTCCAATTCCACTCTTACATGGCATCACAATTGGTCTGGGGACTGAGGAGGAAAGGCAGTTCCAGGAGGTTGGCAGTGATGATGAAGAGCAGACAATCCCATGTAATGGTGCTGCTGGACTCCCTGCCTATGTCATACAAATAAACCAAGGCTGTTCTGGTAATAGATCTGCCAGCCAGTGTGAAACAGGCCTAAAGAGATTCCCAAATCGGATCAGTAATCCTGGAATCACAGCCTGGTGGGGTTGGAGTGACCTCTGGAGATCACCCAGTCCAACCCCCAGGAGAGCAGGGTCCCCTGGAGCAGGTTGCACAGGACAGTGCCCAGGATCATGGGGTTGGAATGGCTCCGGAGATGGAGGGAGACTCCCCAACCTCTCTGGACAGCCTGGCCCAGGGCTCTGCCACCCTCCCTGGAGAGAAGTTCCTCCTCAGCGTTAGGTGGGACTTCCTTTGCTCCAGTTTGTACCTCTTGCCCTGTCCCTGGGCACCACTGAACACAGACTGACCCATCCTGCTGAGCCCACCCCTCACGGATTTCTCAGCATTGAGAAGATCCCCCTCAGTCTTCTCCAGACTAAACAGCCCCAAGTCCCTCAGCCTCTCTGCATGAAAGCAATGTTCCAGTCCCCTCAGCATCTCCACAGCCCTCTCCAGTAGCTCCCTGTCCTTCCTGACCCAGGTAGCCCAGCACCCTAACCCAGTCAGGGGTTGAAGTGTTGATCTCCTGCATGGTATCATCCGTATCTCCTTCCACCCACGCTGACTTACAAGCTCAGTCACTGAACGCAGGGCAGAGCTTTGCAGGACAGGCTTTGAGAAGACCAAGTCCAGAACAAACCACTCAAGAGCTTCTGCTTGGATTAGCAGAGCTGGTTTCAGCTTGCAACTGAGCCTACCTGCCCAGGCCCAACCTACACCCAGGGTTACCTGGGTCTGTATGAAAGCATTCCCCAGGAGATGTAACCACACTGAGTTTTCTCTGCATTTCACCAAGGGTGGAAGCAGTAAAACCTCACCTGGGGGATCTCTGGTAGGTCACTGTTCTTCACAGACCATCCCTGGGTGGAAAACACTCCTGGAATATGTTGGTTTAGCTTTCCCCAGATGATTACTATGCAATGCTGGGGAAGGCAGAAGAAAGCTCTGGGGCACACGCGTTCCCTGAGCAGGCTGGAAGCCTGGCTGCTGCCCAGGGCATCAGCATCTGTGAGCCAGGCTGGGGAGCTGGGATGTGAACCATGTGAAGCAGAGAAGTCACCAAGGACACCATGAGACACCCCATGTTCCAGCAGGACAGGTATCAGGTGAGAAATAAAGATTGTGGAGACCTGATTCTAGGATTTTAAGCCAGCCAGCACCCCAAAACACAGCGATCTGCAGGGTGAAGGAGGCCCAGCTCCAGACCCAGCCTCACTGAGCAGCACTTCAGCTCTGCTCACATCCCACACCAGTCCCTCAGCTCTCTGCTTTTATCACCCACCTGCTCACACAACACATGCAGAGGAGAGACCAGGCAGGCTCTTTCCAAACACATCTAACACAGTGCCCAATTACATTTGAACAAATTCACATCAGTATTCTACTTTTTTTTTTTGCAGACACCCTGTTCTTCTGATGCCACCATGCTGCTACCACTTCCCCCCAATCATTTAAAAAATAATAATAATTTAAAACCAAAAAACCACAGAGGAGCCCACGGCACTATACAGGGAGAGAACAGATTTCTGCTTCTGACACTGTCTCATTGAATCAGCATTAGCTGCTTTCTGCACATTCCAGGGGAATCCAGGCTTGAACAATAAAAAAAAAAGCAATAAAAAATGGTTTATGTTCTGTTTTACCTGCTCATTTGTGAATGGAAAGCTTTTTGGATTGAATAAAAAGTTCAGCTAGAGAATAATGGTACGATTGCCAGAGGGGGTGAGGTTTGCCCTTCTCAGATGTCAGCCTGGAATGTTGTCTGGGGTGGCAGGAAGCATTCAACCCTCCAAGGGAAAGGAAAAGCTTTTCCCACCCTCTCAGAAGTGTTTATGGGATCTGTGGGATCACAAAACACCACGGTGAGGGTGCAGGTGATGGTGTCTCCTTCCCAGCTTCCATGGGGGGGTAGGGGGTGGGGAATTCCCCCCCGAATTGCTGCGATTCCTCCTCACTACAGCAGCACCTTCCATCCTTTCTCAAACCACCCTGGCAGAGCCCAGCCTGGCCCTTCCTGCATTTGCCACTGGGATGCATCACACATCTCAGTGTAAAACCAGTTGCCTTTACCAGTAAAAGCAGCCTGCTGCAGGGACACACAGGAGGTAGGACAGGACCAAGCTCTAAGAGGAGCAGAATCCCTCTCGGTCCATATTCGAATGACGTTTTCCCTACCCTTACAGCTCCCCCAGCTCATTACCCATCAAGGACAATTAAGTGGATTTACAGCCCATTTTTCTGACCATGCTGCTCACTCATTGTGATCTGACCTTTTATTCTCCTCCTCTGGTGAAGGATGAGGCAATGGGTGCAGACAGAAGGGCCAGATCCCTCCAACGTGGGAGGCAGCCGGGCTGGCTCCCCTCAGCTGATGGGGTATTCTTGCTTCCTAAGTACAGTTAACATTTGGTGTGCAACTCTGCTGGGGATTTTATTCTCCAAAGCTGTATTTTCACTAAGTCAAGGGCTGCCCCAGCTGCTTCAATCCAGTTATGTTTACCCATCACACAAATAAAACCTTTCCCCTCGGATGGGGAATGTGAAGCCCCATCTCCATTTCAGGGTTGGATTCTTTTTTTCCCCTTTTTGAAGGATATTAGTGCTGCTCTTCAAATTAAAGCCCCACATTAAAAGCACAAGTTGAGTGTCACAGTTGGATTGCCCCAAGCCAGCACTGAAGGTCACTCAGCACCAAGGGACAGGATGAGCAAAGAAAAAACACCAGTTCCCTTGGACTGCAGGGCTCGTGCTGGAGTTACAGCAAGAAACCAGGGCAAACCTCTTATCCCAGCACTGCCCATCACCACCAAGCTACTTAACAGGGAATGTGAGGATTTCTCCAGACACAGAAATCTGGCCCCATATGCAGAGTTTGGGAAGAGAACTCATGCTTTTTGAAGCCTCAGCTATCTAAAAGCATCCTTCAGAGCCCCTCTCATTCTGCCACTGAGCCATACCCTGTCCAAAATAAATCATGGAACACTTAGGTTGGAAGAGACCTTTAGGATCATTGAGTCCAACCACAGCCTGACCCTGGCTGACCCACCTCTAGATCATGTCCTCAAGCACAAACAGTCCCTTCCCACAAACACACACGCTGACATGTGAGCTTTAACTCACATCAAACAATCCCACTGACTTGGGTCAGCACCTCTCCTCCTTGTCCCAAGTCTCCCCCAAGACCCTGAACTGGTCACAGAGGTCCTTGGCTTTGCATCTGGCTGTGAAACTGGCCAGTGACACCGAGATGTGATCGTGCACCCTATCCAACCCTATCCTCACCCTATCCAACGCTGCAGAGATTCCCTTTGCTTCTGCAGAGCTAACAGGGATTCTGCACCATGGAAGCACAGCTCAAGGAGCCCCTGGGCCAGCAGCATCCCACACCAGCTCCAGTCCCTAAAACACCTGGTAGCTGCAGGCAGGCAGGAGGACAGTCACTGTGTTCATGCATCAACACTCATGGGTCCCTTCCCCTTCCCACGCTGCCTTGTTCTACTCCAATAACCAACTCTCAAGCCCTCAAAAAGCCCCACAAATTCCCAAAGCAATGATATTCCAGATTAATAACCCTGCCAGTGCTCAGAGCCTGCCAGTGCTACAAGCAATGCTCCCTGATTTGCCCTGAATCCCCCCAAAAGAGAAGCGTCCCTGGGCGGACACCCATTCACATGAGGAGGCTTGGTCATCGATCATCTCAGAGCAGCCCTGAACTGCAGCAGAAAGCCTTAGCTGGCTAAGGGAAGCCTTGATCCATGAGCTTGGGGATGAGGGTGACTGATACAGACCTCAGTTCCCAGCAGCAGAGAAGCCTCAGCTCAATGTTCACAGACCAGCCCAGCTACCTGCTAAAACCCACCTCCCCTTTTCACAGGGAAGCCGGTAAAAGGGTCTCAGCTCACCTTAACGCTTGACAGCTCCATCCCTACCTCTTGGATGTAAACTCAGGAATACTGTGCTTCTCCAAAGGCTCCTTGGGCTGGCAGTGCTGCCTGCAGACCCCATGAGAGGGAGCAGGATCGGTGCCCCCTCCCCATTCCTCCTTGGTGCTGCTGGAGATGCAGCTCGCACAGAGCTGTCACCAGCGAGATGGACAGTGGCACATCTGGACAGACAGCTAATCACCTACTAAGGAACCTCTGGCTTTCTAAAGAGAATGGAATTATTATTCTTGTGTTTCTGCCTTCCTACATTAACATCTAATTAAAGCAGCCCAATGTATTTAGAGAGCACTTTTCTTAATCACTTCACTGTACTGCACTCCACGACTCCTTCCCCTCATCAAGGGTGGAAACCAACACAAGAGCCAAGTGAAAACACAGAGATGATGCACTCCCAGGACCTGACTGGCCAAACTCAGGGCTTCAAGAGCACTAAACAGCACCAGGCACCTCTGCACCCTCCAGTTTACATCTCTGCACTCCCCATCAGGTAGATCAATGTTTTAAACATCTATTTTTCCCAAGTGATGGTCTTCATTATGACTTAATCCTCCTGAAGTTACCATCTACTGCAGGCTGAGCATTCTTCCTCAGTGTATCAGCGAGCTCCTCTGCCTCAACGCTGCCTGTTTTATGGTTGTATCATCCCTCCACATCTAGCAGTTTGCTCTTGCAACGTTTTTCTTGCCTACTTGACATGGAAGCTCCTTGTTTACCCACAAACAGGGACTTGGGCAGCAAAGGAACAGGGTCAGCACACAGAAGAAACCCAACCCCACAGCACTCCACACACAGAGCGATGCAACACAGTCTCCCACAGAAAACAGAGTGTTTCCGTATCAAAAGAACTCCAACTTCTTAATTTTTGCTACTAAAACTTAATTAGCCTCATAGCCCATCACAGCCCATTACCCAGCACTCTTCAGACCTTGAAATATTTAACATAACGAGATCCTAACAGGGACTAATCCTTTCCCAGAAACCCTTTATCCAGGAAAATAATGCCACTTAGTTGGAAATATTCTTTGGTAGCAATTGAAAGTGGCAATTAATAGAGGAATCTGTATGTAAAGAAGGAATGGATGGACAGCCTGCTGTGCCAGAAGCATCCAGGTCCTTCCCAGCCTGAGTGTTTACAGGAATTTTAATAATTCATCCAGGAACATCCAAATCACTGCTAAAAGCAAATTAACTACTCGTTCCTCGTTTGTACTGTACATGAGGGTTCTATTCCCCTGTCAGATGCTGAAGGCAAAGTAACACCATGGAGGGGAAGATTCTTAATAATTCAGGGTTCACAGTGGCTGATGGCATTAGTTCCCAGGACTCAGGGGAAGGGAATTAACACTGGTCTTGACACAGGTGCCAGAGTCAATCTCCTACTAAAAGGGCTAAGCAGCAACATGGAAATGGGCTGGGGTTTGCAGGAAACCTTTGTGAAATGGTTTGACCTTTGAAAATTGAGGGGAGAGAGTGAGGAGAGCATCCAACCTCACAAAACCAACAGAAGCTGATTTACTGCACTGGGAGGAGAAAACTCAACCCCACTGTGAGACTGGCACGGGGAGTCTTTGCTCCCGGAGTCCGACCGCCTCGGTGTGCAGGGGATGCTGGAGCTTCACCCAGGGCTGCGTGTATCTGCCTGGAATACAGTGGTCCCAGTGCCCACCCAAGGGCTGGGAGAAGGGGGGTGGGACACTGAGGGGGTCGGAGCTCCCCAAGCAGGGTTGGGGAGTGGTGCTGGAGCCCTGGGAGGGTGCAGGGCCAGCTCCCCCCAGGGGAAGAGGGAAGGTGCCACACCAGCTGCGGGGATGGGACACGGCAGAGGGTGTGTGGCAAGGCCATCGCCTGTCGCTGGCAGCTCCTCTGCTGAAGGTGCATAAACCCCAGTGAGACTCAGCTCTTGAGGGAGCACTGGACCTGCCAGGCTGTGGGGAGGCAAAGGGACAGGCTGCTTGCCATGGAGGCCAGGAGGCAGAGCTGGAGACTGCTGCCCAAGTCAACTCTGAGGGGTGCTTGGAGACCCCAAGGCATTTATTCCATTGGCTGGGTCATTTTTAAAAGTGAAGGATTTTAAAAGTGAAGGATTTTAAAAGTGAAGGATTTTAAAAGTGAAGGATTTTAAAAGTGAAGGATTTCATCCTGCCATGAAATCCCCTGCTCCAACGGGCACTCCCTTGCCCCTCTGTCCATCCAGTCTACCTCTCCTTTTCCAGATGCCCCCTACAACATACCTTCACCATTGTCAGATGGCCACTGTGTTTTTCTGACTCCCCTGCCCCTCACTCAGCCCATAACACAGCTCTCAAACACACCCCCATGGGGTATCTCTGTGCCCTCACTCCCTTTCCAAGGCAGGACGTTACGTTATCCCAAACGACTCCTCCAAAGGTTTCCACCCATTTTTAGAAATCTTTATTTGCAGAACCTGGGGGTTCCACACTCAGCATTTCTTTTTGGGCCCTCCCACAGCACCAGGGTTTTCTGTCCTTGCAGGTCCCTACTCCTTCTCAAGATTTTTTTACACCATGCAGCTTAAAGTTTCTAGACACCAGTTATTAAAACACCCCCAAACCCCTCATTGTTAAGCATTAACACCTTAACATCATTAGGTTTCAGAGGCAATACCATCAACTCAATGAAGTACAGCTCACGAGTATCCTGCCTGTGTGCTCCGAGGAAAGATACTTCCAACAAGAGGTCTATCACCTCCTTTGTAGTCCAGAACACAGACTGCTCAGTGAGTGTCTCAAAACACTATTAACATCAGATCCCATTTCTGGAGTCTATCAGAGAGTAAAGATTTGGAGGACAAAGTAAATACACATTTATATTGAAATTATAGTGGTGGGAAAAAAAGCTATAACACCTGAATTAAACACAAAAGTGGATGACCCTGAGCCAGCACAACCCTCATTTCTTCCTTTTGTCTGACCTTCTACAGACCCCTGAGACCCTTTGGCTGGGCTGCAGACCCCAGACCTGCTCTGCAGACCCCAGACCTGCTCTGCAGACCCCAGACCTGCTCTGCGGACCCCAGACCTGCTCTGCAGACCTCAGACCTGCTCTGCAGACCCCAGATCTGCTCTGCAGACCCCAGACCTGCTCTGCGGACCCCAGACCTGCTCTGCAGACCCCAGACTTGCTCTGCGGACCCCAGATCTGCTCTGCGGACCCCAGACCTGCTCTGCGGACCCCAGACCTGCTCTGCGGACCCCAGACTTGCTCTGCGGACCCCAGACCTGCTCTGCAGACCCCAGACCTGCTCTGCAGACCCCAGACCTGCTCTGCAGACCTCAGACCTGCTCTGCAGACCCCAGATCTGCTCTGCAGACCCCAGACCTGCTCTGCAGACCTCAGACCTGCTCTGCAGACCCCAGACCTGCTCTGCGGACCCCCGATCTCTCCTGCAGCTGACACGGGGGGGGATCAATAACAAGGAAAGTTTCACCCAACACGTTCCATAGAGCCCAGGGATCCCACCCAGCGACTTACCAGGAAGCGGACATCATCAAAGCCGTTCAAGAGCAGCTTACTCTCATACTGCTGCAGGCCAATGGACTCCAGCCACTCCCCGACACTCTGCTCCAGCATCCGCGAACCTGACGAGAGAGGAATCGGCAGACGCTTGAAAAGGGAGAACCCGTTAAGGCGGTAGCAGCGGCACTCTGAGGAGGACAGATGGCATTGCCACATCATAGTCATTACCATCAAGAAACTCAAAAAAATTATGCTCAGAGTACAACAGATCAGCTGGCAGGCAGTTCCTCCGGTGCGCACAGACCATGGACAAGCAGCTTCCAGTGCATCCACGGGCTCGGGGTTTAATTTGTATCCCAGTTAACACTCAGAAAACACCTTCCCTGGGGAAACTGTTTAGAAGCGTTCCTGGGACCGTGGCGTGACATGCACTGCTTTCAGGGCGAGTTTCTTGCTAGGCAAACATAGGAAGCC
Source organism: Laterallus jamaicensis coturniculus (assembly GCA_022605575.1). NCBI lineage: Eukaryota > Metazoa > Chordata > Aves > Gruiformes > Rallidae > Laterallus > Laterallus jamaicensis. The sequence continues at coordinate 4,405,428 of JAKCOX010000038.1, forward strand.
CAACCCCGCGGGGATGCGGATCCACTCCTTGGCTCGGCTGAAGGGGGCGGGAGGAGGGCAGCAAACTTTCCCCCAAGGCATTCCCAACCAGTCGGTAAGGTGTGAGGGAGCAGAGAGCACACAGCCGCTCCCAAACACACAGAGCTGCTCCCAAACACAACAGAGCTGCACCGGGTCCTCTCGTCCATGCAATTCTGGATGCACGACCCTGCTCAGCGTGCCGGCAGAGAGGGCCAGGAGCATGGGAGGCACAAAGCAGCTAGAGAGAAAAACACATCTTCATGCAGCTGAGACACAAACCAGACACGACGGACTGTGAGGAAAGCAGCAGAAGCTGGACTAGAGCAGCTGGCCGCAGGAAGACATGCAAGACAAAGAAAGCACACAAACTGCAGCAGAAGAAAAGAAGGGCTTATACTTTTTTTCCCCAAGCAGTCCTGAAAGAGGCAAACCATGGTAAGGGCTTTTTCCTCTCTGTTATGGTGTTAAGAGGAGCAGAGGTGTGAGCGACCCCGAACACGAGCCTGAGAGTCCCGGCGCTGTCATTGTACCACCTATGCAGACGTATGGCATTTCAACACGCTGCTGGGACTGAGCTGGCTGCACCAGAGAGTCTAACTACACCACAGCGCTGGGTGACAGCAAGGGAGACAGAGGGATCGATACGGTTTTCACCCCAACACATTCAGTCCTGCCAGGTGTTGGGTGCGTGCCTGTATTCGCCCTTCCTTCATCTTCTTCAGCTGAGCGCGGCTGCTGCATCCCAGCCCCTCACTCAAAGAGCAGTGCTGGAGAAGGAGGTGGCTCAGTTCCTTGCTTCCAAACCACGTCAAAACAAAAAGAAGACAAATGCAAGCAGGCTCTCTCCTCTTCCTGCAGCAGCTCAAGTCCGAGACATGCCCTGGCACCTCCTCTCAGCCTCTGATGAATGAAATTCTTCCTCACAGCCCTGGGAAGCCGTGCAGACAAGCTCTCCCTTCCCTCACCCCTGGGAAAGGAGTCCAGTGCCTTGCTACTCTCCTCTAGAAAAGCTTGAGCCCTTAAATACGACAAAGAAAAAGAGTTCTGAGATCTCCTTTTCATCAGGGAATCTGCTAGGCAAGACAGGCAGAATTTTTTAGGCTCCTCAGCACATCTGTTTCAAGGGTATATGTAAATCAAAAGATGATCAGGAAAACCAGGTTTGCTGTGAACCTTCAGGTCATTTGAAGCTGTCTGGTACCTCCCAAGGCATCCTTCCCACCCCCCTTGCCTGCTGCAATGGCTGCACAACGCAGCGCTCACGGCGTTCCCTGGGAATTCTTGGGGTAAGGGATGGATCCCGCTGCTCTGGTCTGCAGGAGAGCTCCTCTGCCAGGCGAGTTGATGAGCTTGGCCAGTCTTTCCAGTGCACGGAGGAGGAACAACGCAGAGCTCACAAAAGGTTTCTGTCTCCCACCCCTAACACTGCCCGTGCTGAACGGCAGCATGGAAACCTGGGATTAACTCCACAGGCTCCCGCTGGCCGGGGGTCTCCATCCTTCCCCTCCATGGATCCTCGCTGCTCCGCCTGCAGCCGCAGCCCCTCACCAAGCGATCGCCTGTCCTTGCCGAGCGCTGCAGCCGCGGGCTTTGTCTGAAGGCAGCGAGCTCCACGCTCGCCGTTCCACTCTCAGCCCCCCGTTCTCCAGCTCTCACATCGCCTGTCCCTCCCTTCTCTCCATCCTCTTACCCCTCCCAGCTTTCCCATCCGCCGGAGGAGCGGTGAGCAGCCTTCGCAGCAGAAGGGAGGGAGGGAGACAGCAGCTTTCTAACTCTCTCCTGGAAATTACTGACTTCTCAAGATCGACTCAGTGATGGACTGCACAGCTCGAGGGGTTTCTTTAAAAAAGAAATAATAAAATAATGATGTTACCAGTCTGCTCTGACAGATCCCAGTGATTTGTGGCTGGCTCAGAATTAATTTATTGAGAGAGAGAGGTGAGGAAACCGCCTGCTGCCTACTACAGCATTTCTGGAAGCAGTCAGGCTATTGGCAGGGGGAATGAAACCACAGCAGCTCCTGAATTTCTTTTGAAGAAATTATTTACTCTCCTCAGCCCTTTGTACACTCGTAGATGTACTTCTGCTGTTAAAAGGGAACCCAGCAGTGACACCAAGGGTGGGTTTTCTCTTTATAAAGCCACTTGGGAGACAAAATGAAGGGTGGGTGTTGGGAGGATGGGGAATGGGTGGGTTTATGCTGAAAAGAACAGATGCCTTGACACATCCTGGATGAGAATAAGTCCAAAATACACTGAGTGTTAGATCTTTTGAGGATGACAAGGGCAAAAGTGAATCTACCAGCAAGAGCATGGTCACAACTTGCAATTAAACTCCTAATTCCCAGCTCCAGCCTTCACCTTATGCTCCATGTTTTTAGGAATACTACCAATCCATCTGGGGATGGAACTTAATCAGAGTATTTCAAAGTTGCCCAAAAAGAGAGAAGAAAAAAGCAAGCCAAGCAGTTGAGTTCCTCCTGCAAGATGCAACACAGCATGCTTCAAAGCAAAATAGGAAAGGGAGAGAGGGCTACCAGGGCTGAGGGAGGTCCTTTGGTGAATTATCATTCCAATAGTGACCAGTCAGAGTCTGTTTGGAGGAAGACCCATGACCAAGAACACCTCACAAGTCAGAGCAAGTGCTGATGAAGCCCCTGTCTGCACACCAAGTGAGCGTGCAAGGCAACCGAGGCAGGAGATGATCCAGGGCTGAGAGCCCTCAGATCCATTGAGAGGGGGATACGCTCCAGCAGTGAGTTAGGCAAGATGGAGAGGCAAGGAGAACACAGTCATGACCACTACTGGATGCAAGAAACACAGCCAGTTCTTGACCTTACTGGGATCAATTAGCCAAATGCAGACTGGTAACTAATTCCTCCCTCTCCCAGCAAGTGAAACACCGACATTCCTCACTCAAGACAACTGCAGAGTGAACTCACCAAGGCCCAAACGTGTTCCCTGTCCAGCTGACACCTCGAGCCTGCACCAGGCTGATTAACTGAGCAGAGACTGCTCATCTCCTCTGTTCTGGGGCAGAGAAACGCTGCCCACCACGTTGCCATAACAGAGCAGGCAACACACAGGCTTTGGGTTCAAAGTCTGTGGGGAGATGAGGCGCTGTGGGGTCTGGGATCAGCTGACTGTACAGCAGCTGACCTGAGGGATCCCAAACCAAGTGTAACACAGCACAGATGGTGGGAAAACACATGGCTTAAGGACAAGGCAGCTCCTGAGTCCATCTCCTTCCAGGGACATGGGTCCATTTTCCTGGAAACTCCCTGCACAGCAGCAGCTTTCACTGAGCACTGGCTCCTCCTCTCCCCTCCATGTTAGACCTCTCCCCTAATGGTATCGATCGAGCATGAGCTGCTACGGCTTAGGGACCAGCTCAGGGAGGGGAGGGCTTGTCACAAAGCAGGATGCTGAATGGTTTCCATTGCACTAGCCCAAAAAACACCCCCCACACCACTGCACATCCCTCAGCTGTTGGGGAAGACAGCAGGCCTGCTATTGGCCTAGCTCTCTTCTCCCAAGATTGAGGCCCTGACAATATTCTTCTGTTCCCATGAGAAAAGTTCCTCATGCTGAGAGGATCCTAATAATCCCATTCTCCAAACACAGCAGCCTTGTTGACAGGGGTACAGGCTGCCCTAAGCCAAGAAGCAGCTATGGGAAGGGACTTGGGAGTAACAGAACATGTCAGGAACCAGCCAGAACAAGAGGGTCAGAACAGCAGGTGTGGGGATGCTTTTAGGTATTAAAGGTAAACTAAGGATGTTTAGCTGTAAGATAGGTTTATCAGAGCTCATTATAATCACTAACCAATCAATACAGTGTGAGCAGTGTGTGTAACCAATGAGCAGTTTTTTAGCTTGCCATGTTTGCAGTAAGAAAGGTCTAGAATCTGGGGGATTTCACCTCATAAAATGGCTTCACCTCAAATTCATGTATTGAATTGCGTGTTGCTCCCTGCTGGACACCACACTCAGCAAAGGGCCCATGAAAACAGGAGCCCTAAGGAGTGCAGAGGGCTGGGACAGGTTAACCTCCCATAGGGAATCCAGGGTAGATTCCTCCTGACCAAAGTAAAAACCCAAGTTGCAAATGGATATGAGATCAGCTTTATTATGGCAAACATGAGCTGTGTGTGCAGATGCACATTAGCATCTCAGCAGGAGGAGCCGCTGCCCACCCGGAGCAGCTCGGATGCAGCAGTCTGGAGGTGAAGGATTTAAAAGGACAGAATCCCTTGTGGTGGCAGCTCTCCAGCATCCTCCATCACACTGCAGTAAAGTCAAATGAGATCTGGAGTTCTGCTTTCATCTTTGCTCCCAATTTAAAGGCAGAGAAGAGAATTCATGCTTAAAGTACAGGGGGAGCAGCTGTCCTGCACGTGGTCATCTCACGTGGATACCGATGCCTACAGGAACACTCAGGGAAAGCTGAGCATCACCCAAGGTGAGACACGTGGCAGATAAACCACATCCAGAGAACGTGACCACCACGACCCTTGTCCTGAGCCACCACTGGCATCACCCCAGTCCTGCTCCCCACACAGCTGCTGCCCTAACGGAAGCGGCCAGGCAAGACGATCCTTCCCCACAGAGAAATCCAAGGAGCACGGGGATGCTGCCGTGTCCCTGAACACACAGCACTGTTCCCAGCTGTTCTGGTGGTGGCACTTGGTCAGCCAGGAAGTATCCCAGCCCCAGTCAAACCAGTCTCACCACCAGAAAGTTCCTATGGCAAAAATTTTGAGAAGCAAATTTTGAAAAACCCATGAGTGGTACAGGATTATTTCAGCCCCTTTGGTCCTCAGACAGCAGAGTTCAAGCTCTCCAGCTGTGTCTCACTACAAACAGCCCCATTTCCAAAGGCACCATGAAAGCCAAACAATTAGCTATCTCCTATTTTGAAGGCCACAGATTCATCTCCACAGAGAGACAATGCACCCAAGGAGCCACAGCTCTGCCTGCAGCAGCAGAGAGGACAAGTTTGTTAACAAACTGCTGGTTTCCAGAGCAAAGCTGCATCCTGAGAAGGGAAGAATTTCAGAGTCACAGAGTTGTAGGGGTTGGAAGGGACCCCCAGAGCTCCTGGGGTCCAACCCCCCTGCCAAAGCAGCTCCCCAGCTCATACTGCACAGGTCGGTGTCCAGATGGGGCTGGAATCTCTCCAGAGAAGGAGACTCCACACCCCCTGGGCAGCCTGTCCCAGGGCTCCCTCACCCTCACTGGGGAAAAGTTCCTCCTCATGTTGCTGTGGAACTTCCTGTGCTCCAACTTGCAGCCATTGTCCCTTGTCCTGTCCCCACAGACACTGAAAAGGGGCTGGCCAATTCCCCCTGCACCCCATCCTTCAGATATTGATAAACATTGATTAGGTCCCCCCTCAGTCTTCTTCTCTCCAGGCTGAACAGCCCCAGCTCTCTCAGCCTTTCCTCACAGGAGAGATGCTCCAGGCCCTTCATCATCTTCATAGCCCTTCTCTGGACTCTCTCCAGGAGATCCCTGTCCTTTTGATCCCAGGGAGCCCAGCCCTGGACACAACACTCCAGGTGGGGCCTGAGCAGGGCAGAGCAGAGGGGGAGGATCCCCTCCTGTGACCTGCTGCCCACACTCCTCCTGATGCCCCCAGGATCCCATTGTCTCTCTCAGCCCCAGGGCACACTGCTGGCTCATGGCCACCCTGTCACCCACCAGCACCCCCAGGTCCTTCTCCACAGAGCTCTTCTCCAGCAGGTCACCCCCAGCCTGTCCTGATCCATGTGGTTGTTCCTTATCTATTTTATTGAAATAAAACCTCTGGAGCAGCTTGGAAACACAGTCAGCTGGGAAAGGGGTGGGTTATTTCCCAGCTCTGCAAAGAGCACAGAGACACACATAAGGATACCTGTGCCTATATCAAAGCCTCTTTCCTCTCTCTGTTCCTCTTCCTCATATTTACTCCCTCCCAAAGGAACAAAAAGTAGAGGGAGGAGGGGGAAAGCATTGAGAACTTTTTGTGGAAGCTGGTAAGACTGCTCAACGCCTGTGTTTGATGTGCAGAGCTGAGGCACAGTGTTAGGTCACTGCAGGAAGGTTTGTAACCAAGGCTGGGTTCTCTCTGCTGTGCCAGCCTGGATTCCAAGCACAAACCAGGCACAGGAGGCACTATTCCCCACATCCCCATGGCCTCTACTTCCAACACCTCTGGAAAGGAGTATTTTAAGGCAGCCCTGGCTCTCATCAGCCTGATGCTGCATTGCAGAGATAAGAGTTATAATGGCTGCAGACATGGCTGGAGGGGGGACACTGCTCTGCCTGAGGAAAATCAATGCACTAAATGACACCTCCATCCCTCCTTCACCTTGTTTTATGGAAATTAGGAAATGCAGAGACAAAATGCAGGGCTAAAATGATCTCACATGCTACTTGTAAAGTTTGATAATCAAAATGAATAAAGCTACATCCTTCCAGGTCACAGAAGCATGTAGGTGAGAGACAAGGAAAAGAAATCATGATGAGCTAAAACCAGGAATCACTATCTGGTTTGAAGCAACAATAGGGCACCCAGAGCCATTACAGATGGAAAGCCAGAGAGGAAATGTTAAAACATTCTGGTTAAAGCATTTTACAGGCTGCAGAAAAACTGTGGTTTCATTGGAAACCACTGCAATGCTCCAGCTACTCTGGATGGTTTGTTTTAGAGGAGCTGGGTGGCAAAAGCAACTCTTTCCACCTTAATTACACTGCAACCAAACTAAACCTGGCCCTTGGCAAGCTCCAGTTAAGACAAACTACCTGAGCAGGACCCTTTGCCCCAACTTAGGCTTTGCTCAAGTGCTCCTGGGTCCAGGCCACCCCATCAACTGCTGTCTTACCCAGAGAAAAACCATCCCAACCATGCCCACTGAGCTGCTTTATTCCCAAACACACCCAGCAGCAAAGGTACAGCCAGGCTGGGTGAATTGTCATGGAGAGAACAGGGATATTTGGATATCCTGGCTATAGTCACTGATGTACAACTGTAAAATTCCCCTCTTTATCCTCCCAGGGCTGAGAGGATTTTGTGAGGTTTAAAGAACAAAATACTAGAGCGTGGAGGGTTATACAGAGGTTCTGCTCATTTCCAAAGGGACAGACCCATTCTTACATTAAAAAAAACAACTGAAGCCAGGAAAAAAGAGCATCTTGCTCCTGCATTATGTATCTGAAACAAAAGCAAGAGCACTGTGGGGATTGTGAGAGCAGCCAGAAGACAAATACACAGTGGTTCTGGTTGTTGGTACCCACCAGAGATGATCAGAAACTCAAGACAAACACATCACTGCATCACAGAGGGGTTGGAAGGGACTCCCAGAGCTCCTGGGGTCCAACCCCCCTGCCAAAGCAGCTCCCCAGCTCATACTGCACAGGTCGGTGTCCAGATGGGGCTGGAATCTCTCCAGAGAAGGAGACTCCACACCCCCTGGGCAGCCTGTCCCAGGGCTCCCTCACCCTCACTGGGGAAAAGTTCCTCCCCAGGTTGCTGTGGAACTTCCTGTGCTCCAACTTGCAGCCATTGCCCCTTGTCCTGTCCCCACAGACACTGAAAAGGGGGCTGGCCAATTCCCCCTGCACGCCATCCTTCAGATATTGATAACCATTGATCAGGTCCCCCCTCAGTCTTCTTCTCTCCAGGCTGAACAGCCCCAGCTCTCTCAGCCTTTCCTCACAGGAGAGATGCTCCAGGCCCTTCAGCATCTTCCTAGCCCTTCTCTGGACTCTCTCCAGCCTGTACTGAGGACTGCAAGCAATCAGTTTGACTTTCTCAGAGGCTACCTCCAGTACAACTGTAATCCTAGGAGCTGGGAGATCAGTGGAGCTTTCTATCCCAAGGATACCAGCTGGAGTCCTTACACCATCTTTCAGCTGCAAATTAGGTACGTTTTTTGGTGGTGTGTGAGTGCAGAAAACCTGCCCTTCCTCCCACACATTGAGCTAAGGCTCAGTGTGAAGTTTTATGTACCAGAACCCAGCAGTTACTGGGCTGTGCAAGCCAGGGCAGCACCAGCCACCACAGAGCTGGTTTTACTGCCTAAACTGGCATAAGAGTGTCCCTGTCCCAGGCCCCTCACACCAACCATCTCCAGCTGAAGGGAAGGAGTGTAAGGAGTCACTTCAGTTACCAGAAGGCACTAATGCCAAACTCCACACTTCTCAGCAATCAGCCTTTGCTTCAAGCTAGTCAATGATGCAAAACCTCACCTCAAAATTCACTGTACTCTACCCAGTACCACTGAGCCCCCCAGTTTCTAAACAGGCAGTTCCATGGAGAAAGAAGACACACACTGCTGGCACTGGGTGAGTGTTCATTGATGCTGGTTCTCCCCTTTCCCATCAGCCTGGGGGTCCCAACTGCATTATACAGAATTAAATCTATTTACCTAAGGGAGCAGGGAATTAAGAGTTGTTGGGGCCTGAAACAGGCTGCCCAGGGAGGGGGCTGAGTCACCACCCCTGGGGGTGTTTAAAAAAAGGGGAGATGAGGTGCTCAGGGATCTGGTTTAGCACAGGATGGGAACAGTTGGACTTGATGATCTTAAAGGTCTTTTCTAACCTGGTGATTCTGTGAATTAAAATTGCTGGTGGTAGCATCCAGCATTACACTGGGAAGCTGAGGACTGTTCCATCTGTGCCAGAACCTTCCTTTCCCTTCTGGGAGCAGGTTAAAGAGGCAGCACTTTATTTTTATACAGAGCATGACCAAAGACAGACACATGTATGAGCTGGATACACTACCTGAGATCCTCTGCTGCTCCTGAGAAAAGTCAATGCCTTCACCAATGGAACTCATTATTTTCTCAATCTGAAAAGAAATAAGAAGTAGGTGTTGCATTATTCATAAAGCCTGAGGGAAAAGGTAAAGGCAGCCTCAGGATTTCACCTGCCATGTGACTGCCAAAGAAATCCAGGAAAGGATGTTAAGATACCTCTGACCCCAAGAAGGTACCCTTAACACCTTGCCTGGGAAAGCCCTTGTAAGGATGGACAGAGGGGATGCAGAGAGGTTGGGACTCCCACCGAGCCTTCCCTTCCACAACGTGCCTGAAAATAAAACCATCCCTCCAGAGTTTAACATTAAGGAGAAGGAAGGGAACCCCAAACTCCTCAGCTCACCCTGTACAAACATGCAGCCCTAGCTTCACCCACAGCAGAGCAGGTCGCTGACTCTTCCACAGCATGCAGAAAGCAACCTTGGCTTCACCTCAGCTTGGGGTTTGTTGGGTGTTTTTGTTTAGTTTTGGGGAGGGGTTTTCTAAGCCACCTGTGGTGGTTTGGCCCTAGCCAGAGGCCAAATACCCACCAAGCTGCTCGCTCACTCCCCTCTTCAGCTGGAGAGGGGAGAAAATAGCTATTAGGAGGCCTAGGACCTGAGCTAAGGACAGAGGGATCGCTCTGCAATTAGTGCAATGGGCAAAACAGACTCAGCACAGAATAAAGGAAAGAAAAGTGATTTATTACTGCTACAACTGATACACCCAGTGAACCAGAATGAGATAAGAAGCAGCCAGGTCTGAAAGCACCTTCCCCTCACCCCTCCCTTCTTAGCACACTTAAAACTCAGCACGATTTTACTTCCTTCTTCCCCCCCAACATGGCGCAGGGAGGGGCAGGGAATGGGCAGCGTGGTTCTGGTGATCCCTCACAAGCTGCTTTTCTTCTTTCTTTTCTTCCCCAGATCTCAACACTTCTCCTTCCCCCCACCCATCGCCTCTTCGCACTCTTGACTCTAATCACAGATCTGCTCCCTTCATCCCTCCCCTGGCAGCACAGGGAGGGGCAGGGAATGGGGACTGGGGGTTCCAGTCTGTTCCTCCCCAGTTGGCTTCCATCTCAGCAGGGGGGGCATTCCACACACACACACACTTCCCTGGCTGCGCTGTGGGGTCCCACCCACGCCAGAGTCGCGTCCACAATTTCTGCAGCGTGAGGCCTCTCCATTGGGGAGCCATCTCCTCACCACAGGCCTCTCAGCAGGGCTCCCCTCTCCATTGGGGAGCCATCTCCTCACCACAGGCCTCTCAGCAGGACTCCCCTCCATTGGGGAGCCATCTCCTCCCCACAGGCCTCTCAGCAGGACTCCCCTCCATTGGGGAGCCATCTCCTCCCCACAGGCCTCTCAGCAGGGCTCCCCTCCATTGGGGAGCCATCTCCTCCCCACAGGCCTCTCAGCAGGGCTCCCCTCCATTGGGGAGCCATCTCCTCACCACAGGCCTCTCAGCAGGGCTCCTCTCCATTGGGGAGCCATCTCCTCACCACAGGCCTCTCAGCAGGGCTCCCCTCCATTGGGGAGCCATCTCCTCCCCACAGGCCTCTCAGCAGGGCTCCCCTCCATTGGGGAGCCATCTCCTTACCACAGGCCTCTCAGCAGGGCTCCTCTCCATGGGGTGCTGACATTCAGGCCCACACCCCCCGCCCGGCCTGGTCCCCCACAAAGTCACAAGTCCCCCAGCAAACCTGCTGAGGCGTGGAGCAATCTTCACAGGGCATAGGTGTCTCTGCTCCCCATCCTCACCCATGGGCTGTGGGGGGACACCCGTTTCACCATGGGCTCACCACAAGCTGCCGGGGAAACTCTCTATTCACATTCTTCACCCCCCCTCGCAGGCCTGGCCTTGGTGTCTGTGCAGCTTGTTCCATCTTCCCTCTCCCACTCCAGTGGCAAAGTGCCCCTGCCAGCAGGTTTGTTTTCTCCTCTGTGTGATTCCCAGAGGCGCTGTGACCAGCTCTGAGAGGCCCAGTCTCGAATTTGGCCCTGAGCTGACCATGTTTTCAAAATCTGGGGCTTGCAGAAAGCTGTAACTGGGGCTTACAACAGTCTCCAAAGCAGCACAACCACACCGAACTGCAACACCACCACATCTCCCCATGCTGTGCACTCTTCCTCGCTCCCACCAGGAGCAGAGATGCTTGGAAGGAGTTGGAAAATAGCTCAATTTTGCAAAAGCAGCACCACGACAGGGGCAAATACCTTAACTACCCAGGAGAGGGAGCTAAAGACAATTCCATCCCCTCATTTAAGCAATTCACAGTAACTCAAAGCAAACCTCATGCAATTAAGGAAGAAAAAAAAAAAAAAAGGGAAAAACTACTGCCTGAGCTGGCATCTTCCCAAGTCTTTTCCACATCTTTCCAAGCCCACTTGTGCTGCATATAAATATCTTCATTTGCCACCAAAAAATATTAATGCAAGTTGCAATTTTCATGTGACCTACAAGGATATTTTCTTAAGCAAATACAATTCTGGAGCAGACTTGGTAAAGGGAGGCTTCCTAACACAGTGCTGTGGGGAGGGGAACCTGGCAGGATCAGGTAATTTGGTTAAAAGACCTGATAAATCACACCTCAGTCAATTCTGAAATGTTAATAATTGAAAGCACTAAAGCCTGCTGTTTGCTGAAGAATGAGGAGATGCTTATGGCCAGGTTTGGTTCCTTACCCTCAGTCTTCAATCTATAACCAAAGAGAAAAGAAAAAGAATAGTTCTAGAGATTCCTGAATGGAAATCTCCCAAGAAAACCTTCCCACAAGGCACTTCAGGGTGGTTAAAGCTGAATGAGAAGCTGATGCATTGACTGGCAAGAGACTGAGGGGGGGAATAAACTCCAGCTCTTCTGTGACTTTGGGTTTTTTTCCTGGTCTTTCAAGGACAGGTTTGGGGAAGGAGTCCAAGTATTCCTGGAGCTCAGCCCCCAGCCCTTTGCCCTGCCTGTCATCCATGGTGAGGGTTTGCTTGACATAGCTGCTGGGGCTGTTCACCCTGGAGAGAAGAAGACTGAGGGGGGACCTAATCAATGGTTATCAATATCTGAAGGATGGGGTGCAGGGGGAATTGGCCAGCCCCTTTTCAGTGTCTGTGGGGACAGGACAAGGGGCAATGGCTGCAAGTTGGAGCACAGGAAGTTCCACAGCAACATGGGGAGGAACTTTTCCCCAGTGAGGGTGAGGGAGTCCTGGGACAGGCTGCCCAGGGGGTGTGGAGTCTCCTTCTCTGGAGAGATTCCAGCCCCGTCTGGACACCGACCTGTGTGCCTGTGGAGACCAGCAGGGAGCAACATGCAATTCAATATGTGAATTGTAGGTGAAGCCATTTTATTAGGTGAAATCACCCAGATTCTAGTCCTCTTTTGCTCCCAACGTGGCAAGCTAAAAAACTGCTCATTGGTTACACACACTGCTCACACTGTATCAATTGGTTAGTGATTATAACGAGCTCTGATAAACCTATCTTATAGCTAAACATCCTTAGTTTACCTTTAATACCTAAAAGCATCCCCACACCTGCTGTTCTGACCCTCTTGTTATGGCTGGTTCCTAACATGTTCTGTTACTCCCAAATCCCTTCCCATAGCTGCTTCTTGGCTTAGGGCAGCCTGTACCCCTGTCAACAAGGCTGCTGTGTTTGGAGAATGGGATTATTAGGATCCTCTCAGCATGAGGAACTTTTCCTGTCTCATGGGAACAGAAGAATATTGTCAGGGCCTATGTCTTGGGTGCAGAGAGCTAGGCCGCTCGCAGGCCTGCTGCCTTCCCCGACAGGTGCCCTGTCCTAGGGACCCTGCTTTGGCAGGGGGTTGGACCCCATGGGCTCTGGAGGTCCCTTCCAACCCCTATGATTCTCTGATAAGCTCCCCAAACCTCCCAACCCACAAGTGGGGCTCCTGGAAACGCTGCAGGGAGCCTGGAACTCAAGTTCCATTCAAAACTCCATGGCAGCTGGAAGCTGAATTACACCAGGGAGGCTTTTATATGGTGAAACAAACAAGCAAACAAAAATTTGACAGACTTAAAAGGCTCCTGCCAAGTCAGATCGCCACTAAAGCCCTTCCTGTTTGTGGGGAGCAGGCAGGCAGTGCACTCAGAGCATTACAGCTCACCAGGGAGAAGGCATTCATGGGATCTGTAGGAGAGTCATTAAAGGATTTGGATCCTCTGCCCCTAGAAAACCATGAGGATGAGCACTGCTACTGGGCTTCAAACAGAGTTAATGCTAGCTTACTGGGAGCTTTAAGCCTAGCCTAAAATAATCAAACCTGAAAATTCAACTATGGATGGAAGAAAAGCAAAGTGTGCTCCAAAAGGAGATTTTGGGAATGGGAAGGGGTAAGTTGCAGTGTGCCCAGGTTCTGCCATCAGCAGGGCCTGCAGAACACGTGGCCACAGGGTCCATGGATCTTCTGTCCCTGGATGCAACCAGATTTCAATGGTGACCTGTGCTCAAAGGGCTGGGAGATAGGACAGCCAAGCCCAGCCCCATCAGGCCACTGGAACTGTGCAGGTCATCAAACACCAGCAGAAGGGTTAACAGAGTCCCTGACCAGGATCAGATCCCTTCTGTCACAGGAGGGTAAAAAACATCACAAAGAACTGATGGTACAGCCTGGGACACAAGAGCTTTTACTTCCAAAAGACAAGTCAGTCCCAGCTTTAACCAAACCCAAAAGCTCCCTGTACAAGGAAGGGGATTCTCCCTGTTCAAGCACAAGTTTAAAAGGATGAGCTAAAAAAGGATGAGGCAAAACCATCCTGACTTCAACAGGACAGAGACAACCCTTCAGTACCCAAACATAGATGGGGTGGTTTGTTTCATGGCCGCTCACACCACCAGCCACTGCCTCATAGAATCACAGAATCATAGAATGGCCTGGGTTGGAAGGGACCCCAAGGGTCACAGAGCTCCAACCCCCTGCCACAGGCAGGGACACCAACCTCAGGCCTGGAGCTACACAAGGTTGCCCAGGGCCCCATCCAACCTGGCCTTGAACACCCCCAGACATGGGGCACCCACCCCCTCTCTGGGCAGCCTGTTCCAGCCCCTCACCACTCTCTCTGCAAAGAACTTCCCCCTAATATCCAATCTAACCCTTCCCTCCTCCAGCTTCACTCCATCCCCCTTGTCCTGCCAGTCTCTGCCCTTGAACAAGCTGATTCCCCTCCTGTTCCTCTGCTCCCTTCAGGCACTGGCAGGCTGCAATGAGGTCCCCCCACAGCCTTCTCTTCTCCAGGCTGACCCAGCCCAGCTCCCTCAGCCTCTCTCCAGAGGGGAGCTGCTCCAGCCCTCTGAGCATCTTTGTGGCCCTCGGCACAGAAACACCCTGAACTCTTCCTCAAAAGCAGTGAATTGCCTTGTGCTATACAAAACCAAACAGTAATCACATGGCAGGATTACTCCTCACAGCCCATCCTTGGCTAATTACCTGGTTGATCCAGGAGGTGATCAAAACGATTATGATTAATGCAAAAGGGAAAGGAACTGCTCTTGAGTCTACAAGCCAACTCCAACACCCATTTATTGCTGCTCATCCTGATTTAACTGCTGAGAAGCAGCCAGGGGAAGGGGATAAATCCAAAGAGGGAATGTACACCCTAAAGCATCCCCATCCTTCACAACCAGTCCTCAGCTGCACTCTACACCACTAAGACAGGGCTGGAAGAGAAGGTACCTTGAAAACAGCCTCTTCTACAGTTTTTAGGCTGTTCTTTCCCAGCAGTTAATTATTAAAATACAAAAATACTGTGTTTAAATATAGTGCTGCAGTTCAGGCTGGGCTGTAGCCTGAACACTCAGTTCCCATTTCTTTTGGCTTAACCTGTTTTTTTCCACTCAAGCATCACACATCCATCTCTGCACAGGTTGTGGGGTGGGATCTGTTTATGTTTAAAGCCTGAAACCTTATGAAGGAAGGAGACAAACTATCACAAAGCTAAAATACTCCAGGAGAAAGAAAGGCTGGAAGGATGGGAGAGTGTCTTTCATGGAACCCTGGACCAAGGGGTGTGATGGGAAGGAGCTGCAGAGGGGTTACCAAGGATTGAAGCACACTGATTTATTTGTCTATGTTTTGCTGAATAAAAATACCCTGAAAAAAGGAGCTGGGTGTGGCTGAGAGTCATCCCAGGGCTGAGGAAGCAGTAAGCAATTCCACACAGGCAGGCAGGCAGGCAGGCAGCCACAGAAACATAGCAACTGGCAATTTACTCCAAAACAGAATTGGATCTTAAAACAAACTATCCTGAGCGACTCGAGCTCTGATTAATGGAGAACAAGGTATTTGTTTGGAGAAGGGCAGTAAAAACCAAGTTAGCCTGAGGGACACACTGGATCATAGAATGGCATGGGTCACTGGATCATGGAATGGCCTGGGTTGGAAGGGACCCCAAGGGTCACAGAGCTCCAACCCCCTGCCACAGGCAGGGACACCAACCTCAGGCCTGGAGCTACACAAGGTTGCCCAGGGCCCCATCCAACCTGGCCTTGAACACCCCCAGACACGGGGCACCCACCCCCTCTCTGGGCAGCCCCTTCCAGCCCCTCACCACTCTCTCTGCAAAGAACTTCCCCCTAATATCCAATCTAACCCTTCCCTCCTCCAGCTTCACTCCATCCCCCTTGTCCTGCCAGTCTCTGCCCTTGAACAAGCTGATTCCCCTCCTGTTCCTCTGCTCCCTTCAGGCACTGGCAGGCTGCAATGAGGTCCCCCCACAGCCTTCTCTTCTCCAGGCTGACCCAGCCCAGCTCCCTCAGCCTCTCTCCAGAGGGCAGCTGCTCCAGCCCTCTGAGCATCTTCAAGACCCTGAAGCTACACAGGCACCTTGTCCACATCCAGGCTCCCCCCTCTCCACAAAGGGAGACGCTGAAACACAAGGAGACCAAGAGAAACCCCAGCTCAGACCACGCAGCTCCTGCCCAGCCCCCCACACGTACTGCAGATTTCCTCATTCCTCTCTGTAGATGCTGAGGATGGAGATGTGGACGCTGAGGTTTGTTCTGCCGATGAGGCAGAAGACAATTCCTACAGCTGCAAAATAATTCCCCACCTTGCTGGGCCAGAGAGCCAGAGGGGAACAGGTCCTGTGTCTCCTGTGTAGCCCCCTTCTCCCCCAAGGGCACGTGTGGCCCTGCAGAGGAACATCTCGGCCAGCCCTGCCGTGCTTCGCTCCCGCTCCCTGTACCCTGACGGATGCGAAGCCATGGTGTCCATATTCATCTCTCCAGTTTTCCCTCCCTGGAGCCAACGCTGGAGTTTGGAGCCAGCAAATCCGTTGAGAGAGACAGAGGAGGATTAAACAAGTCCTGGGGTCTTTTATCACCCACATAAAAGACAGCTTCATGCAACGGGAGCCGGCCGCAGCGACTCGTTTGCATGCAAGCTCCATTCACACAGCACCCAACGGAGCAGCACTCCCTTAGCATGACACTCACCCAGGTTTGGGGGTATCTTTACGCTACCAGTACTTTCTGGAATGGGCTTGGTAAATCCTACAGCTCAAAAGCTTTTACATTTACCAATCAGTCTAACTGTAGAGGTTTTGTTCTCAGTCTCTGCGTGCAGCAGCAGCGATTTCCAAGGACAGAGCAAGGTTGTCCTGAGAGAAGAAAATAAATACATATACATGGCACATGCCAGCATCTGGATGACCAGATATTGCCCAAAAGCCACAGCTATCCTACCCCAGAGGGTTTACAAACAGGGCTTCCCTCCTCTCCATCCCCTCCAAGCACAGTACTAGGTGGCTGGAGCATCCAACTGCTTTGGATCACAATCTGCATTGCTGCTCTCTGCATCTCTGTAGCCCCAACCAAGCTCCAGGCTTGGAGCCCCCCTAAACCAGCTCCATTCAGAGTAAATACATGCTTCCTCACTTCAAAGCAGCCAACCAGGATGGGCAGGTTTGTGTGTCTTAACCAGAAGGCTGAAGTGTCCCCAAGACACCAGGCAATGCTGGTCACACACACACACACACCCCTCCCTTTGCACGAAGCTTCTTTCTGAGACACCACCAAATATTACCATCAAAATCCAGCTATGCCTGGATGGTTCCCACCTTTATCCTGGAAAACCAGCTTTTAGAGTTAACTGGTAGCACTGAAGAAACCCCCCATTGAAGTGTTTTCCCTTTAAGTCACTGCAATAACTTCAGACTTGTTGAATCCTGGATGAACAGAACAAGACATAACAGATCGCATCATCCTCCCACTGCTGCAGCACCCCGATACCTGGGCATCCCCAAGGGATGCTCCAGAGCCAGCAGTGTGCCTGCACACACAGGGAACTCCAGCATGTTGCCTCTGGGAACCAAACCAGCAGAAAACCACTTTTTTTTCCCCCTCCTTGAGGCACCTTCTATGCTTCAGCAGCTCCCCCAAAGGTGACCCCAGCATCCCCCACCTCTGCGACACAGGGAGGACAGGCAGCTTGTGCTGTCACCCAGCGCATCAGGGGACAGTGTAACAGGGTTTCCCCTCCAAATCTCCCCTGCCTGGTGTTTTTGGAGCTTACCTTCCCCTACCATACAACTTCTGGATGCATCACCCATCTCCTTGTGGGCTCTGCACACGGGAAAAGCCCTGTGCAGGGGTTCAATGCCTTCTGCTTCTTCCACAGCCCCTTCCTAACCAGGCAAGCTAAAAATCCCCAGCACAGAAGCCAGATCACCTGGCAGATGAGGCCCAGCACGCCTGCACATGCCTCAGACACAGAGACACAGAGCAGGAGTTCCTCAGACAGAAGGCTGTAATTAAATAAAAGCACCCAGAAACAACCACACGTACAGTATTAGTACTTCATAATGACACCCTGCAGCACCAGCATAATTAAGAATATATCAGGATTCCCATTATAAATCCTTATTATTACAGGGTTCATAACCTATTGTGCAAGCTTGCCCAAGGCTTGAGCTCAGCAGACAAGACAGCAGCTCCAACAGCATATTTTAGTCTTGAAAGCTACTTACAAAGCTGGGTGTAAAGGTTATCTGTGCTCTGAAATGTCTGCAATTCCAAGGAAGTGTCAAGGGTTGAGACTTTGTTATTTCTAAGTTTCTACAGCTGAGGGATGGGGCAAAGCTGGTTTAAAATGATTTATTAGAATAACAACCCAGAGAAGCTGTTTCTGCAGTTTAACAACCCCTTTGAGTACAAGCCCCCCACTCCATGACAAAGCCACCGGTCTCATGAGAGCCAGATGAAAAGCAGGGGAGGAAAAGAAGGGTGCATGAGGTCCACAGATGATGCTGGGGAAGCAGAGAACATCCCCAGCTGATGCTTCCACTTTGTAGCAATACTACAGTAACAAACTGGTTTCCAAGTGGTTTCTGTGTTTTCTAGTAAATAAGAACAAGTTATTTTGGGGTTGCTGGGAGGAAAGAGGGGGGAAAAAAAAGGGGAAAAAGTCAGAGCTATTTCATCAAGATTTAGGATTTTCTTTTCTAATTGTTAACTTGTGAAATCATCTCTCAGGAGGTGCAGCCTGTGGTCCAGAGGGGATGAATGAGGTCAGGACAAGCAGATGCCTCCAGTAGCAATTGCACAACAGTGCTGAACACCAACACACTGCACCAGAGAGATGGACTGCAGGAAGAAGCCAGCTTCAACTCGCCTTTTTTTGAGCATCTCAAAGTTAAATTTACACCACCAGCAGCCCTGTAAATGGCACAGATAACAGTGGGGGGGGGGGGGGGGGCAGAGCCAACAGAAAGGAAGGCAGGTCTTCAAAAAGCCAACATGATGCAGGCTCAAAGCACCACGGCGACCAGGGCACATGCAGGCAGTGGGCAAGCCAAGCCAATGCTCCCTGTTCATCAGGGAGACAGTGTAGGTGCTGCTGTAAGCAGCAGTTAGCTCCTGCCTCCCTCCCTGCTCATCCTGCTGATGTAAAACACAAGGATCTTCCCTGGAAAAGCCCTTGGTTAGTGGATACCTGATATTACTAACTGATGCTGCATCCCTGAAGGGGATGCTCCTGTGAGACATCCCCGGGGCAGAGGGCTGGCTGGATGGCAGCATCCACCCAGATCTCTGCAAGGGATGGAGCTGGAAACAGCAGGTGAAGGTATTGGGACAATACCTGCTTGGTGCTCAGCTCAAGTGCAGCAAGTTTTGGAGCTGGGCTCAGCTCATTCCTAAATTGGTGACAGCACATAAACCATTTCTGGTTTAGTTTATGATGCTTCCCTGCTTCTGTTCTCCACATCAGCATCCCACAGAGCAGAAGCCTCATATTTCATCCCTCAATATATTCTGTAAAGATACCAGCCTGCATGGGGAGCTCAGCATAACAAATACCAAAGGCCTGAGGAACATAATGCTCAATTTATGACTTCAAACCCAGGCTACAAAAAGCAAGCAAGTCTGAGGTGCATTTCACCACCCAAACCTCAGCCCCCCCCATGCCAAATTCCTCCCCTCCAGCAGCACATCCTTTCCATACCCAGTGCTAGAACTCACTAAATTCATTCTTTAGTTCAAGATGTTCCCCAACTGTTCAGCAGTGATAAAGGTGCACACGTTTTCTGGCTTAACACAGCCTCCATGAAACTCATTTGGATGGGGGGCTGGGGTTTCCCACCACTCTCCAGTCTGTGGTTTCATATCCCGAAATTGCCAATCTGAACACACACTGAAAGGAAAGGAACCTGTGGGATAAATCTGTATTTCACAGCCAGCATGCAGCAGATCTGCAGTGTCAGAACCTTCTGAATATCAATGGGTTTTTGCCAAGCACCCAGTGAAATTCAATGTTAACAAGATAAGGATGGGGGCCAAACATGACAGCACATCTGCTCCTAAATGATCAAACACTGGTTAGTTTGAACTCATACTAAGAGATGACAAAACCCCCTTAAAAATAACTAATCACTGCTTTCCCAGCTACCTTATCATCCTAAACACAAAGCTGAGAGTGATGCTCAGCTCTTGACCCAAGGGTGGTCTCCAGCTTGCAGGTGGCAACCTGGGATGGTGAATCCAGCTCAGAGACTTGAGATAGAGTGAAGGAAACAACATCTATAAAAATCAAAGCTTCTCAAGTGCTGGAAGACATGACTCCAAGTGGAAGAGAACATCATGAAAGCCTGAATTTAGTAAGGATGCTGAGGCTGGATGCTTCTGTTCCCAATTAAAGAGTCCGGAAAACGCTAACGATCACAAGGTCGTTATGTAACAGAGATACCCCATCAGAGCACAAATCATTTACTTAGGAGAATGAAAAGCTTCTGGTTCAAGTGTATTTAACTCAATATTTCTGAAAAGTTAACAGAAACAGCAGCAACAGCCTGAAAATCGGTGTATTATCCTAGAGCACTGGATGCACACAGGCTAATTCAGCCCCACGGTCAGGCTGTAATTGGTGACCTACAAATAGGAGGAGAAAGAAGTCATTGTGCATTTAGATCCATATTGAGGGCATGTTCACAAATCCTTTGGCATGAGGGAAGGCTTCTTCCAAGCACAGAGCAGCTGATAAGCTCCTCACTGGATCCTGCAAACCCGCCTTAGGGAGAGCTGCCCCGGATTCCTATCAATTTATCTGGAACTAGACAGATATCACAGAGCTGACAGGTATAATTCTTGTTACACTGAAGCCTTGTTGCTAAGGATAAAGCACACTCAGGGTTTATATTTGCTTTTCAGGCCAGAACACGAATTGGTTTTACCTATAAAATTGGTAAATTGTCTTTATTTGGCTTGGATTGGCTTGGGTCAGTCGTGGGTTATGGTTTTCACAGGCTGTTAATGATTTCAACATTCACAATTGCTACACAAACCAGCACGGTGAAAGCACAAAAGCTCCAGCTTCAAAAAGCTTGAGGATGGAGGAAATCTCACCCTCTGGGGCAAAGGGAAAAGAAATTTGACAGGAAGATGTAAGAATTCCTGACCCCAGCACAGGAAAACCACGAGGAAACCAGGACCTGGAGATAATAACTGGCCTGATAATTAAGTCGATTGAGATCCTGATGGGTGTGCTTGTTTAGAAGAGCAGAAATCAGAAATACTGGCCATGTTACTGCTTTTTCCTTAAAAAAGTAAAAACATTTGAGGCAAAGGGCAAAGAAATGAGAGCTTAGAGTCATAGAATGGCATGGGTTGGAAGGGACCCCAAGGGTCACAGAGCTCCAACCCCCTGCCACAGGCAGGGACACCAACCTCAGGCCTGGAGCTACACAAGGTTGCCCAGGGCCCCATCCAACCTGGCCTTGAACACCCCCAGACACGGGGCACCCACCCCCTCTCTGGGCAGCCCCTTCCAGCCCCTCACCACTCTCTCTGTAAAAAACTTCCCCCTAATATCCAGTCTAACCCTTCCCTCCTCCAGCTTCACTCCATCCCCCTTGTCCTGCCAGTCTCTGCCCTTGAACAAGCTGATTCCCCTCCTGTTCCTCTGCTCCCTTCAGGCACTGGCAGGCTGCAATGAGGTCCCCCCACAGCCTTCTCTTCTCCAGGCTGACCCAGCCCAGCTCCCTCAGCCTCTCTCCAGAGGGGAGCTGCTCCAGCCCTCTGAGCATCTCCGTGGCTCCTCTGACCCCTCTCCAACAGCCCCACATCTTCCTTGTGTTGGGCCCCAGCTCTGGACACAGGATCCAGCTGGGGCCTCAGGAGGGCAGAGCAGAGAGGGACAATCCCCTCCCTGTCCCTGCTGCCACCGAGCAAGGAACATCAGCCCAAAAGTCCACCACGCACACCTTGCTTTGAAACCAGATCCCACAGGCCAAACCCAGGGCCAGCAGAGGATGAGATTTTCCAAACCTGACTAAAAAAAGAATAAATCAAACATTTTAGGAAGCACAGGCTGGCTGGCAGCAAGGAAGGAGCCTTGGATCCCACATGGTAGGGATGTCCTTGGGCTGTGTGGGATCACACGAGCCTGGGAGGCGACACTCAGCCTGGGGTGTTACGCCCAGCCTGGGGTGTTACGCCCAGCCCGGGGTGTTAGGCCCAGCCTGGGGTGTTACGCCCAGCCTGGGGTGTTAGGCCCAGCCTGGGGTGTTACGCCCAGCCCGGGGTGCGATGCCCAGCCCGGGGTGCGATGCCCAGCCCGGGGTGCGATGCCCAGCCCGGGATGTTACGCCCAGCCTGGAAGGCGATGCCCAGCCTGGGATGTGATGCCCAGCCTGGAAGGCGATGCTCAGCCTAGGATGTGATGCCCAGCCTGGAAGGCGATGCTCAGCCTGGGATGTGATGCCCAGCCTGGGGTGCGATGCCTCTTCCAGGGATGTTATACCCAGCCTGGAAGGCGATGCCCAGCCTGGGGTGCGATGCCCAGCCTGTGTGCTGCAGGTAGTATGGGCACAGAGAGGGTGAACATCTTGTTTTCTCAACGTTTCTCACTTGAAACACCAGGATTTTGATATACAGTGTGGGAGCCATTACCCAGCAGGTAAGGAGCTTGTCAGAACAAAACTCACTGAGCTTTTACAAGATGCAGTTTCACCAGGCACAAAAATAGCAGCTCTCCCCCTGAATAACAAGGGAAATATTTGCATTTCCTTTCAACACCAGCTCAGCAGCTCTGAATTTTTAACTTCTGGGTGTCATTTCAAGGCAGCAGCAGGTTCTGAATCAAGACCTTTCCCCAGAGATTCACGTTTCATTGGAAATGTTCTTAATTCTCAACTGGAAGCATGTAATTAAGGCACTAATTCCACTAGGTACTTAAGCACCCAAGCAGTCCTGACAAGGTTAATAGAGCTCAAGTATTTAAAGCCACTCCAGAGCAGCCACCACCTCAAACAACTCATTCCCCAGCTCTTCAAAACCCAGGATGGGAAGCAGGATGGATGCACCGTTTCCTCCTGGAATCCATCCCTACCCCAAAAATGGGTCAGCAAGAGGTAAAACACCACAACCACAGTTACCCCCAATGTTACAGCCTTCTGCAGCGACAGCAAAGCACCACTGCAATTACTCACAGGAGATGATGGTTGTCCAGAGCCAGAAGTACCTACAGAATATTCATTAATTCAGCTAATTCACTTGGGGGGGGAGATATCAAAGGGGCTGACTCTGCATCTCCTTTTTTCTAAAAAAAGCTGAAATAAGATGCATGTTTTATTCAGTTCCCTAAGTTTCTTTTGAAGGAGGTTTAATCTCTTCCTAAAAGTGATGGAACACAAAGCAGCTACCTCATTTAGTGAAATTGGTGCTGGAACCTCTGAGCCCAGCGTTCATTACAAATTCTGCATGGGAGCCACCTCCTTGATAGCAGGCAGCTGGAAGTGGAGGATTAAGGGATGTCAGGAGCCAGGTCTGAGGCTAATTCTCAGCAGGCTGCCTCATCCTTTGCCCCTGAACACTTCATAGATCATTTTTCTTACAGACATCTCCAACCCAGGGAGCAGCTCACTCAAACAGCCCCAACTCCAGAGGGCTCTGCTTGGGACAGAGGTGCAGGTAGGGACTGGTGACATTGGCTCACAGGATGGATCTCAGATTTAACAAGGGCAAGTGTAGGGTCTGGCATCTAGGGAAGAACAACCCCAGGTACCAGCACAGGTTGGGGACTGGCCTGTTGGGGAGCAGTATAGGTGAGAGGGATCTGGGGGACAGCAGGATGCCCCTGACCAGCAATGTGCTCTCGTGGCCAAGAAGGCATCCTGGGGGCTATGAGAAGGGAGGTGGGTAATAGGTCTGGAGAGGTTCTCCCCTGGAGCCCTGGGAGAGACTGTCCAGAGAGGCTGGGAAGTCTCCTTCTCTGGAGACATTCAAACCCACCTGGATGTGTTCCTGTGGGATTTAGTCTGAGTGACCCTGCTGTGGCAGGGGGGTTGGACTGGATGAGCTTTTGAGGTCCCTTCTGACCCCTCACACTGTGATTCTGTGATCTCCTGGATCACACACATATCGAGATCCACCACACTGCAATCCTCAAAACAGAACCAAACCCCTGCCCTGGAGCAGGGTGTCCTGGGGTACAAAGCAGAACTGAGCAATGGAGATGAGCAGAACTAGCCTGGAGAAGAGAAGGCTGTGGGGGGACCTCATTGCAGCCTGCCAGTGCCTGAAGGGAGCAGAGGAACAGGAGGGGAATCAGCTTGTTCAAGGGCAGAGACTGGCAGGACAAGGGGGATGGAGTGAAGCTGGAGGAGGGAAGGGTTAGATTGGATATTAGGGGGAAGTTCTTTGCAGAGAGAGTGGTGAGGGGCTGGAACAGGCTGCCCAGAGAGGGGGTGGGTGCCCCGTGTCTGGGGGTGTTCAAGGCCAGGTTGGATGGGGCCCTGGGCAACCTTGTGTAGCTCCAGGCCTGAGGTTGGTGTCCCTGCCCGTGGCAGGAGGTTGGAGCTCTGTGACCCTTGGGGTCCCTTCCAACCCATGCCAGTCTATGATGACAGAAGCAGCAGCCCATGAGACACGTATGATACAGGCACCGAACCTCAAACCCTGCAGCCAAGTCTCTACCCAACATCTCTGCAGTTTGCTGAAGCCAAACGTCTCCTCTCTCCTCCCTCCTCTGTGAACAGAGCCAACTCTTTGCATTTAGGGGGTTTTTCACTTCACCTTGCTTGGTCCTGGGAGAAGTGAGGCTGCTCCCCAAAACCTGCCCAATGCTTTTACCAACCTGAGAGCATCTAAGGGACAGAAAGCGTTTGCCACAGCCCAACCACTTCTCAAGCCCAAGCTGTTCCTAGAGGACTGTTTGACAGCATCCTCAAGCCAGCCATCATCCCTCCCTCACTTCTCCCAGCAGATTACATCCTCACTAATTACTCTCACTGCCAGGAAGCAGGTTCCCCAGCAGAGCTGTGGCAGCTCAGTGAATGATGGTGATGAAGTTTTACTTCCTCTCGGCTGGGCTCTCTTTAGTACTGACAGGCTGATCTATCAAATGGATGAAAAGCCCTGGGAAAAAAACCACACCAGAAGCTGGGACAGGGGGAGAAGGAAACATTTAACACCTAAACCTGGCTGAGAGTGCTCAGACAGCCTGGGCTTGGAATAAAGCAGAGCTGTCACACACCCCTTAGCCTCTGCTGAGCAGCTCGCTCTACACATTGCATGTCTGCGTGTTGCCTTTCATCCAGAGTGACCTGGGACAGCTCATCACTGAGACAGACACCAGCTCAGCCCCTCCTGGATCCCACCCTGTGGGTGGGCTTGCTGAGCAAACTCCAAGAGACCCCCAGGTACCATTCTGCATGAGGAGGTTTGCTTGCCCACAAAGTAGCTTGCAACTAAACCCAGACAAACATGTGGGGCTAGAGCTGGTCTCTGGAGGAGGAAGCAGAGCAGCCCCCTGGAAAGGGGGCTGGCAGCTGAGCAGGGTGCTGAGAGCCTCCCTCCTCTGTCAGAAGCACACACACAGTTTATTCTCCTATACAAGATTCACAGGGAGCCGTGGCTACTGTACTCATCTCCCAACCACTAAATATTTATGAGCCCATCAGGAAAAGCAAATTTATCACTTTAAGCCCACAGCCAAGTTTGGAAGGACTCAAGCATTCATGCTGACCAGAGTCCTGCCCCCTCCCACCCTTCCTCTCTCCCAGCTTGCTTCCTACACAGAGGGACTGAGTGTTTTCAGTCCTCACCCCTCACACCCCAGGCAATGCATTGCCATTTGCTTTGAGGAGTTTTCTGGCTTCCTAAGGAAGAGTTCCTATCCAGGAGGGTGACACCACGTGTGTGTTCACGCTCCCATGAAGGAGCTGGGGTCAGGAGGCAGACGGGCCCCACGCTGAACATCCTTTGCAGGGCAGAGCACACAACAGCGAGCGCAGTCGGCATCTGTTATTTGGGCCAGGTCCTTGGGAGCAGGGGAGCTGCAATTGGGAATGGGGGACGAGCTTTGCCAAGTGAATCATTCCTTCCCCATCCCACCCTTCTGGCAACGCCGGCGCCACCTTCCACTTCCAACAAAGGGCATTGGCAGCGCTCGGCCGGGGAAGGGACGTGACCCTTTGCATCCAAGCAGCAGATTCTCCTGCTGTTCCTGGTCAGAGAGACGAGCTGAGCACAGTCCCCCATGGCCCAGAGCGATGCTAGCTTGGCCTCTGCCACGGATCCCATCTGTCCACGGACATAAACAGGTCCCTCCCCAAATCCCCAGCGCCCTGAACAGACACACCTACTGCTGGCAAGGCCAGCGGGCAGGATCCTCTGCTTGTTTGCTACAGCTGCACATGGATGGCTCTCCTCCTTGTCTGCCTGCATAAAGACTATTAAAATTAACAGCATAACGTGTATAAATCTGCCATTGTTTCCCCCTCAACACAGAGGAAGAGCCAAATCATCCCTAACACAGGCAACTTGACAATGTTTTCTATCAGCCCTGTAAATTCAGAGGCTGCAAGTTGCATTTAATTCAGAGCAGCTGCATTATCCCATGGAGGGAACTAATTAAACCTCCAACAACAGCCCCACGGATGTGTTTAAATCTCATTGTTGCTGTTAACAACCAGACAGATCAGCCCCTTTCTGCACATACAAATTACTGCAAAAATACCCCAAAATGTTCCCCTCAGGCACATCTTTACTACTCCTCTCCCATTGCAGGAGTCTGCTTTAGGGCTTCAGAGCAAGAACAGGAGTCAGAATGAGACCCCAAATGTCTCTTTAGAGTTGTTGGAGATTAAAGAGCACATGGAGCTGAAGGCAGTGAGTCACCAGCTGCTGGCTTGTCTACCTTCTTAGGAGAATATTTCCCTTCAAGTGGTGTTTTGCAGAGGAACAAAAACATTCTGGTAAAAAAAAAAAAAAAGCAGCTATTGCCATCTCACAGATGGGGAAACTGAGGCAGGGAGGAGAAACCCTCATCCAGAATCATTCAAGCTGTTCCAACAGCCATGAGACCCCGAGGCAATCAGTGCTCTGACCACAACCAGACCAAAGCCATTCCACAAAGTGTTTCAATTAAACCAGAAACCAGGAAGACAAATAAACCCACCAGGTTTGGATGGTACAGGGATTTTTTTTTGTCCCATTGGAGACAGATGTGAATTTTTCACATTCTTTCCCTGATTTCCTCACCTAAACATAATGGGAAGGGAAAGCAGATTTTCCTCCCGTGGCTCATTGGGCTGACAAGGGGGGGAAGTGATGCTTTTTGTTTACAAGGAGGGAAGAGGATCTGCTCTCTGAGCAGAGGAAACACAGGCACGTTAATGCTTGACCTCTGCTACCAGTCAAGTCATGCTGCACTATAAAGCCAAAGGCTCCTTTTCCCTTTCAACATTTGCTGTAAACAGTTTGGTATGAAAAAGCCCAGGGAAAGTTATCTGGTTCCTTAAAATCAACCTCATGCTGCAGGATCTTTCCCTTGCTCAGAGTACAACTGACCCAGGTAATTCACAGCAAAACGACTACAACCAACCCTCCTACAGAGGAAACCAGAGACCCTGAAACCCCCCAGGGACTGAGAATATGAATGGGAAGCTGGGCTCATACAGAGGAGGGATTCCCCCTTTTGCTTTTTACATCTTCAAATCCCTCCCCCTCTTCCCTAAAAGATGATTTTACTGGGATCACAAAGGAAGCTGAGCATCCACCCAGGACACAGACACAAGCGAGCAGGGGCATGATGGTTCCACTAATTCCCATGCCCACACCCCCAGCACCACGCAGGGGTTTTATTTCCTTTCAGTGTACAAAGAGTGGTTCATCTGAGCTTATCTCTCGTGCAGAGCTGCTGCTCCACCAGCAGAGAATCATCTCCAAAGAATGTTTCAGTAATGCTGCGGTGCTGAGTTTCAGAGGGACACTTAATCTCACCCGAGTGGTTCACTAGGGCCAACTTTGAGCATGAAATATTTAACTATCCACGGGCCTCCTGTACTGTAATAAAGTGACTTCTAACAAGCCTCTGAAATAAATAAGTGAAGAGGAAAGGAGGAGATATTAAATACACAAAACAGCCTAATTACTCTCTTCCTTCCATCCCCATGAACCCAGGACACTGTTTGCCCCCCTCACAGCAGCAGCAAGGACCCAGAAACAAAACATCGCCCAATGCTAGGAGAGTCCACAGGGAAGAATTGGAGAGAGATGTGAGGAACACTTTGATCAATTCTCCCTCATTTTGGGGATGTAAAACTCATCTGGCTTGCCCAAAAGAAATCAAGCCCTGTATTTGAACAGCTTAAACCTTGAAAAGCCCCTTGCTTCCTGCAATTCTGCTTCTCCCCTACTCTTTTTTTTGTCATTTAACACCTTAAAGACTTCTAAGTGAGCAACTGCCTGGTAATGTGATGGGAGAGTTAGTAAAAGTAGTGAGAACTGCCCGGGAGCCCTCTGAAGGCCAGTGTGGTAGAGAAGAGCTCACACTGTGCAGATTCATACAGGGCATAGAAGCTCTTAAGCAAAGTCAGTCTTACCTCATCCCACTCCGAAGCGAAGGACGGGGACTTCTCCAGCCTCTTCTTGCCAGTGCTGCAGTTGGAGAGCGATTCGCTCCGGCTCCCCATGGCATCGTCCTCTGTCGGGGAGCAGGTCAGAAGATCAGAGTCCGATTTAGACAAGCTGCGGCTGAGTTTAAGCTCGGCTTTGGGCTTACTCCCTGGGTGGGCTCTGCCCACAGCTCTGTCCCCTTCTTCCTCAGCACCGCCGGGGTGCTGTAGCACGTGGGGTGTGACTACAGTTTCAGGATCCGCCCGGTTGACGTGCGTGTGCTGGATGGTTGCGTAGACCACTTTCTGGTTTTGGTCTGGAGAGCTGGTCCGTACTGATCCAGAGGCAGGTAAGTCACCATCCTCCAGCTGCATAGCAGGTGGGTGGCTTGTAGGTTCCGTGCCTCCTTTCTCCGAGGAGGAAACGAGCCTGAAAGGGTCCTCGTTTATCTCACAGATGGGGGAAGAACCATGAAGCAACCCTGAAAACTGCTCCGGAACCTGGATGTCCTGACCCTCGGCAGAATCCTGGCTGCGGCTGCCACTGCTCCTCCTGTGGTCTTCAAGGATGAAAAGAGGGGGAGGGGGGAATTAAAAAACCATCGAAGAAGCAGCAAAATTCCAGCTCTCCCCCTGCCCTCCCTCAGCGAGGGAGGGAGAGATAGAGAGAACAGTTCAGTATTGTTCCACATGCTCAACTTGTACCCCAAGTCGTGGCATTTATGAAATTCCAAACACTGGCGTGATTTATGCAATCTGGCAGCTCTCCTTGTTGTTTTATTCCTGTTAACACTAACTATCAGGCCTTGCTATATAAGGCTAAGAGAAGTGCTAACTATATCCTGCAGTGAGAGCGAGTGAGGTAGGAGCAGCAGAGACAGAGGCTCCTGGAACATCTGATCCGTTTCCATAAAGGCCAGAGCGTTATTTAGAGCAGCACTCCCTGCTCTTGGCACAAGAGTGGGAAAACTTCTGGACTGGAATCAACCTGCCAGTTCCAAAATCCTCTCTCCCCGCCCCCCCCACCCCTAAAGAAAAAAAACCAACCCCAACAAACCCAACACACTGCTTTCACTCCCCAGTGGTTTCTGAGTTTAACCTCTCCTCCTTACTCAGGGGAGAGAAATAAACAGTTTATGTAATAATAAAAAAATCCCTTGATTAAAAAAGTCTCTGTGTCTCTCACAAGAGAAACACCGGACACAGAACAGACTGATTGAGCTGCCCAGAGTACTGGCTGTCCCAGAAACATGACACTGTTACTCAGCTACTCCTGCACCAGCATCTTTAATATCAGGTACCTTGGATAAATCATGAATAATTGACTGATTCCAATTGCCAAGCGTGTGCACAGACACACGTGTACTCACCTTGCTCACCTCACACACGTGTATTTGAACTGTAAAAGCAAAACCCTGAGGATAACAAGCAGAATTCCCAAGGATTCCTAAACCTGCTTGCAAATTGTTGAAGAAACACTGTCTGTACTGAGGGCAAAACACAAGGCTGCAAAGGAAAAGCAAAGGCTCCGAAACGCAGAGGATGTTTAGACGTGCAGAGGAAATCGCTTGCTGCACAGGACAGCAGCTCTAGGAAGCCACAGCAGAGATATCCTCAGAGGCAAAATACACTAATGAATTTGACTTATCTTGAACTAAAAGCAACCCATTAACAGCAGCATTAGGGAGATCAGCTCCTTCCCACCCACCCCAAGCATCCGTTCCAGCACTGGATCAGGCATTTACCCACTTCAGAACGTGGGGTTTCATGCCCCTTGTGTCTGATGAGTGCAGCCAGTCCCTCTCACAGGCATTTGTTTACTCCAGAGAAAGGCTAAGAGCAGCTTGCTCAGTTGGCAGCTGAGTCAGGAACAGCAAAAGCCTGAGCAGAGGTTAACTGCCAGGGCAACGTGCCGGCGGAGCTCACTCCTCGCTGGGATCCAGCGCTGCAGGAGCCTGTTTCATTCTGGATCCTGTGAGTTAAAAGATTCCAGGACAGTGAAGTAGTTGTTGATTATCTTGAATGGGCATGTAAACCACAAGTTCTGCAACTGAAGCTTGCCAAGGGGGAGTCACGTTCCCTGCGGGCAGGTGGCATCACCAAGCATCGCTCCTACCGCTGGCGGGGAGCGTGGCAGCACCCGATGGGATCTCAAGACCAGACAGCTGTAAGCTGCAATGCAAGGCCAGGCTGGATGGGGCCCTGGGCAACCTTGTGTAGCTCCAGGCCTGGAGGTTGGTGGCCCTGACTGTGGCAGGGGGTTGGAGCTCTGTGATCCTTGGGGTCCCTTCCAACCCAGACCAGGCTGGGATTCTGTGAATGCTGGAGAGAGACCTTGGAAGAGATCAGACATGCTGCATTCTGGAGAAGAGCTCTGTGGAGAAGGACCTGGGGGTGCTGGTGGGTGACAGGGTGGCCATGAGCCAGCAGTGTGCCCTGGGGCTGAGAGAGACAATGGGATCCTGGGGGCATCAGGAGGAGTGTGGGCAGCAGGTCACAGGAGGGGATCCTCCCCCTCTGCTCTGCCCTGCTCAGGCCCCACCTGGAGTGTTGTGTCCAGTGCTGGGCTCCCTGGGATCAAAAGGACAGGGATCTCCTGGAGAGAGTCCAGAGAAGGGCTAGGAAGATGATGAAGGGCCTGGAGCATCTCTCCTGTGAGGAAAAGCTGAGAAAGCTGGGGCTGTTCAGCCTGGAGAAGACTGAGGGGGGACCTAATCAATGTCTATCAATATCTGAAGGATGGGGTGCAGGGGGAATTGGCCAGCCCCTTTTCAGTGTCTGTGGGGACAGGACAAGGGGCAATGGCTGCAAATTGGAGCACAGGGAGTTCCACAGCAACATGGGGAGGAACTTTTCCCCAGTGAGGGTGAGGGAGCCCTGGGACAGGCTGCCCAGGGGGTGTGGAGTCTCCTTCTCTGGAGAGATTCCAGCCCCATCTGGACACCGACCTGTGCAGTATGAGCTGGGGAGCTGCTTTGGCAGGGGGTTGGACCCCAGGAGCTCTGGGGGTCCCTTCCAACCCCTACAACTCTGTGACTCTGTGATTCAGAGGGCAGAGGGGTATTGAGAAGCAGCTACCAACCCAGTGAGAAGGACACAGCTTTGACAGGACAGTCACATTAACCTGATGGGAAGTGAAAAACTCTAGCAAAACCATCAGCCCTTCTTGTTAGCCTCTTTCCTGCCTTGGAAATAATTCCTCTCATGTCCCAGCTTAGCCTTTCCTGACATTTCGGCTCAAGGCAGAAGAGTGGCTGGTGGAATTTTATGTCATGTGCTGGAACGCTTGGGTCCAGAGAGAACAAAGTGCTCCAAATCCAGCTCCAGCCACTCACAAAAGGGCTCCTGTTGAACAGAAATCACAGCCACCCATTCATCCTCAGGCCAATGAAGCAGGACTTCAGGACATGAGGCAGCTGCCAAGGAAGGAAGGGCATGAGCACTTGCTCAGAAGATGTGAGGAACTCCAGCCTGTACTAAGCCACGGGCGGGCATCCAGGCTGCAGAGCTGCCCTGTCGTTCATCCCAGGGTGAACTATGAGGTCTCTGTCACTCATCCCTTCCAATCTGGTCATGATACCCATGTCCCCTCAGAGATGCCCTTCAGGGACACCCATCCCACCATACTCTGGCTTCCTGAAAATGTATTTTCTTTAAATCTCATGTCAGCATGTTGAGTCTCCCCTCATCGGTTTAGAGCTCAGGCATGCATCTGGGTGAGCCAGAGCTGCCATAAGGAAAAACTCCAGCAAGAGGAGAGGCTAAAGTAGGGAATTCAAGCTGGGCTTCTTAGGGAAGCAGCACAGAACCTCACCAAATACCTCCTTTTAAAACCATCAGAAGGAACCAAGTCAGTCCTACCTGCAGATGACTCTCCCAGGAAGCAAGACAGACATCAAAACTCAGAAGGCTTTTCAGTATTCATCCTCCATCAGGTCTCTCTGAACACAGCAGGAGCTGCAGTGTCTCCTGGTCAGTCCACCACTCTTGGCTTATTTACAAGGTCTGAATGCCCTGACTTCAGACACATGACTGCATGGAGTTTCCTTACCAAAGGGGGTGGGAGAGCATTTGGCTCAAACCCCCTCTGATCCTCTGCCCAAAACACGAGGCCAACTTTTCCCAGTGCTCCAGCATGTGACAGCAAACTGCTGTAACACACACAAAAGGCAACCAAAGCCAGGCAGATAATACCACATTCATCCAGTCACTGGATACAAGACAACTCACAGCAAGGGGAACAAAGCAGCTATCACATATGAAAGGCACCATTAAAACCAGCACGCCTGAAATTCAGCCTTTTGGCTGTCCTGAGAAGCCCTGCTCGATAGCCTGCAAGGATCAGAGTCCTTCCCTTCTGACCAAAGGCTCCTCCAGAACCCATCCAGTAACATCTAGAAGCCCAGCCCCTCAGATCCAGGGCCAAGAAGGAATTCAAAGCTGTGCTTCAGCCTGCTCCTTGCCTTTGGATTCAGCTGCTGCCTTTGATGCTCGGGGACCCTTCTGATCCAGAGGTGGGAAAATTCTCCAACACTCCAATTAAGCCTTCAGCCCTTGTTTAATTGTTTGCCAAAACAACTCTGCTACTCCCTACATGCATCCTCTCTTCTGCCCCAACAGCATATACCTTGCATCTCAGACTTAGCTCTGTCTGCTTCCACATCCCCTTCTGGCATCTGACCCCAACTACCAGGAAAGCTGGAAGCCTTTCCTTTTGTTCCCAGGGTAATGAAGCAGATTTCAAAGCTGATCCACCCTTCCCCAGCAGTTAGGAAACTCATGTGCAGAAAGAATCAGTCAGTAATGAGGTGACAGAGCAAGGACAAACACCACAGACAGTCAGCACTAAGGACAAAAGAGAGAAACAGGAGAGAAAACCAGGCAGTGCCTGGTTTCCTACTGGGGCTGAGAAGCCTCAAGTCCCCAAGAGGAGAAGCAGCAGGTGAAGGATGCTGTGGGGCCCTGCCAAAGCTCCTGCAGAACAGGGAGACCTGCCAGCTGAGGACAGAGCCACCCATGCTGCCATGCCCCAGGGATCACCCTTAATGTTGTGGAAAACAGCTGGTACCTTCTGGAGAAGGGGAACAGACAATTGTCTCCCCTTCTCCAGGTCCACCCTGAAGAGAAGATAAGAAGTGCAAGAGATCAGAAACACATTGGCTGGGCCCTTTCCCCTAGGAGCAGGTCTTCACCTCCATCAGATTGAAGGCTCCACCTCACTAGTCACGGTGCAAACTGCACCTGAGAGGCAGCCAAGGCCTGGAAGATGAGAAAACCCAAGAGCATCCTTGGATTTGCCCCACTGCAACATTGAATGTGGCTCTGGGGTAGCTGCAGACAGACACAGCAGTGCTGTACCCCAGACTGCAAACCCTGCAGTGACAGCCAGCCTTTTTCTAGCTGTTCATTAAGAGACAGGACTGTGTTCTGGATCCTTTATAAAGATGCTTCCTGCAGCCTCTCCAGGAACTGGGGCTGAGACAGCCTGCAGTACCCACATCCTCAGGGGAAAGATTTACCCCAAGAACAAGCAGATGCCTTTCTTCTGAGGTTTTATTTTCATCTGACAGGTAATTACAACACACCTTCACCCATACTAATCAAGCTTAGACACAGTAGCCAGGGAAAGGAGTGAAGCAGTTGGGAACAGCTCACACCTGAATAGCCAGCAATAGCTGCACACTGAAGAGATGCCCGAAAGCTGCCAGTTCAATGGCTGTTGCCCAAGGACTAGAGAGCAAAGCACCAACCTGAAAGGCATCCTAACTTTGCCTCTGGCAGCAAGTGGCTTTGGCAAATGCTGGTGGGAAAACAATGACCTCTTGTGCCACCCTGTAGAAGCCAGGAGTGCGGTGGGACTGGAGGATTGAAAGCTATCACGCTGCAAGGAGAGGAGGAAAAAAGCTGCAGGTCTTACAGAGGGTCACATTGAGACCTCATTATCCTCCATTCATCCTCAGAGTGAGATGTCTCCAGGCTTAAAGTCCCAAACTAAATCCTTCCATAATTCCTGCTCAGGATTTTTGAATAAAGCAAAAGATGTTTTTCCACTCTAAACAAATCTGCTGTTGATGTTGATTTAAAGCCAGAAAGCCTGGCAATAGCCAAAACACAGGAGACAAGGTGTTCCCAGATCCCCTGCAAAGCACACAAGTCCCTCTGGGAGAAGACAGACTAGTTCAGTACTTAGCCCAGCTGCATACAGGATTTGCAGGGAGTTCTAGAGAAGGGCTCGCTCTACATGTGAGCTACCCTCCTTTGTTAATTTATACCTCAAATTAACTCCAATACTCAGCAGGGTGTTGATTTGAAGACCAGAGTAGCAGGGCCAGTCATCTGTCAATACAAACACCACCAGCAGGTCTTTGAGTTCACCTGGACGGTGCCCGTGACTCATGGAAACACCCTGACTGGTTCACCTCACCATAACACCACAGCGCAGCCTCCCGACCCCTCTGTGGTTCCTTCACTGCACACAAGATTTGCTTATCTCCTCAGCTAAGAGAGCAGGTCCTCTCACAACCTCAAAATAGCAGAGCTGCCCTTCCTCCACGTACACTTTGTCCAGGAACGTTGAGATCTCTCCTTTATAAAAGTGATGATTGCCAGGAAGCAAAACAATTGTGATCCGACCCCAGCCACCCCACCCAACAAGAGTTTCATTGTTTCAGTGACTCTTTACCCTCTATTTTCCTTAAATGCCCCTAAAATGCTCTGCTTTTTTGGATGCTCACTTACCTTTTGTTTTCCTCTCCACTGCAACTGGCTTCTTAGTTTCTGCTGTAAGCAGCAGCTCGTAAGGGTGCTCCTCTTCCTCAGCTCCACTTCCCCTGCTCTTTCCTCGGGCAACAGAGGCCTAATGAGAAACAGCATAATGTAGAGCTCCACAAAGCAATGCCATTTATCCCAGGAATAAAGCACAAGGCCTCTTTATGCCATGGTTTAAGCAAGGAATTGGCAGAGGCAACACCTTCGCTACGGAGTGTGATCCAAAAATTTAATAGTCCCTCTTTCCCCCCCCCCCTTGAAAAATCGAGCCCCCCCTTTATTTTCTAGTATTTAAGGTTGCTGACAGCCCTCTAGCACTGACTGATTCACTGAGCAAGGTCTGCAGACAGCCTGGATTGGGGAAAAGAGCTGAGACTGTTATTCCTGTTCATCCCAACTCAGTGTTGCTACTGGAATTTGCATCGTCATTCACTATTTAGTTGTTGGCCCTATTAGGACATGGTTTGGGGGGGCTGGGAGGGGGGAAGCCCAAATCCCCACAGAAGTCTCAGATTGGGTGTTTCTGAGCTCAGGATGCAGAGTGTGTTTGGAACCAAAGAGCCCTCAGGCAACACACTGTAAACTCAGTTCAACCCCAGGATGTACAGCAGCAGCTGTGCTCATTTAAATCCCAAAAAGCCCCTCATTAGAACTTGTTTGTAAATTGGCAACCCCTCCAGCACCCTGCTCTGGAAAGCCACCACCCATGTCCAGGGATGTGGTCCTGATGTAGGATCCAAACAAGTCATGCTGCAGACCCACATGTGTTGCTCCGTCCCAACGCCAAAGGTGACAGGCATCACACATCCTTGGAGAGCCACACTGTGCCATCCCAGTGCTAATGGGGCCAAACTGGGCTTGGTGGCACTCTGCCTGCATGGTCAGCTGCCTTTCAGCACCATCTCCTGGCCAGACCCTGGCAGGTTGATGCAACCCTGTCCCAAGAGCCACCGTGTGCCTACAGCCAACCCAAGCCAGAAAGCAAGTGTTGATCCCTTGCTGCTGCCAGGACAGGGAGGAACAGGCCTGAAGAGCACATCCCCCCCCATGGAGGGCTCTCTACTGCCCACAGACTCCCAGAGCTGGGCCTGTCTAGACAGAAGACTGAAAGCACCACCTCTAATTTCCTCCCCAAAGTGAAAGCATCAGAGTTGCTTCATGGATGAGTAGGTACCTACCTGAGCAAAGCCTAGCCAGTGCCCCTGGAAGC
The DNA here is from genome assembly GCA_022605575.1 of Laterallus jamaicensis coturniculus. Lineage (NCBI taxonomy): Eukaryota > Metazoa > Chordata > Aves > Gruiformes > Rallidae > Laterallus > Laterallus jamaicensis. The sequence continues at coordinate 4,441,553 of JAKCOX010000038.1, forward strand.
TTTGGGAGCCTTGGAGAGACACACAGGAGCCTGCAGCACACACAGGAGCCCTACATCCCTGTGCTGCTCTGTGTAAGCCCAGCTGGCTTTTAAATTCTCAATGGGAGGAGATGGGCCATGTCCAGCAAAGAAAGCATCTACACTCCCTGCTTCCAGCAGGAGCTGTCAGGCAGACCTGCTCCTTTCCAGGTGAAGGAGCTCATAACAAGCAAATTAAGGAGAAAAAAACCCAACCCCTCAAACCCCAACTTGTGAGCAGATGGTGGCACAAAACCATCAGACCAGAACAGCAGGTAACAGGCTGTCTCTCCAGAGATCTTGGAGAAACACTGCCCAGCAGCAGCCTGGCCTAACAGCTGCAGCCTGGACCTCAAGCCAGGCATTAGTGTAGCCCTACAACTCCTGCAGATGACGACTGTCATGCTGCCCTCTTTCACATGCACTGGATGTGTTCAAAGGCAGTGGGGGCCTAGCAGCACACAACTGCTAGCTTTGGCTGTGTTAACTTTTATGGACATGCCTACAGGCCTGAGATAGATGTTCTTTACTCCATCCTTTATCCTTCCAAGCTTCAAATAGTTCCACATGAAACAAAGACTGCTGGTTGCTGGAGAACTGTGCTTGCTCTGCAGGCTCCACAACAAAAACCAAATCAAACTTTCTCCCAATTAATTTTTCATTTGTTTATACATGTTGGTTAGCATGTATAAATAGTCACTATTAGCAAAGCCCCCCTCCCCTAAAATGTCATTAATAATTAATGTGCTTTTTAAAGTGTACTTAAGCCACAGTGGTGGATGCTGAAAGACTCTTGAAAGGACAATTCATCTCCTTTCTCAGAGCTGCAGATCAAACTTCTAGAACAATCATGGCACCTTGTCTTTTGCCTGTATTTCCCTTTCCAAGATGAGCCAGAAACAAATGAAACTGAAGTTGAATTTGACAACACAGCCTCTTAGCCAGCCACCAACCCAGAAGGTTTCTGCAGATAGTGAAAGGCAAGGCTCAAGCACCTCCAAACAATCAGCTCTTTTGCCTCTTTGCACTAACAGGATTTTTTTCCATGATGAAAGTGAAGGAGTTTGTTGGTAATGCACATCTGCTTTGCCTGATAGCCCCAGCTTGGCAAGGGAATAAAAAGCCTACTTTTGAAACTAGAGCTTGGCCCAACCCCAGAATATTCAATGACTAAACCATCCTGGCTTTAATTGAGAGCAGGTCTGGAGAATGGCAATCAGGATGCTGCAGCAAGGAGATGTTTACAGCATTCCCTAAAGTGGATTCCTGTTCACACCTGCCCAACCCAGAGAGAACATCTACTGAGCTGATAAATCATGGGCAAGAGTCAGAAAAATCAGAGCACCCCAGATGTAACAAGCAGAGGAAAAAAAGAGCCAGACCCCAACCTGTTTTACCCCTACAGCTAGGGGCTGATTTCCAGGCAGCACCACACACTGCCTGGGAGTTCTGTCAATGAAATTGGTTGCAGATCAAGATCTCCCCAGTGAGTCACTTTGCCAGCAAGATTTCCTTTCATGGGTCATGTTTCCAAACCCATTAATGGCAGAGCAACACAGTCTATGCCCAGTTCCCTCCCTTGTGTCTATCATGATGAACAAGTCCTGCTTTCCAGTGATGCCATGACCCAGCTCTCCTCTGCCCAGAGCTGGTTATCACACACAGCAAAACCATTTTAACAGCACTGGAGAGATCAGGCTACACCTTCACATTTTACTGTTCATGCACTGTCTGGAGCTTTACTCTCTCTATAAAAAGTCAGCTCTAGTAAAGCAAATAAATGTTAACTTTTATGTCTCATGTAGATTTGAGACACTTCAGAGAACAGATTACATTTATCTGAACTTCAGCACATCCAAAACAGCCAAAGAGAAGCAGCTGGTGAACTGGAGTCAGTTCTGACAGCTCAAGGCAGCACACACTCCACTTGTTTTATGTAAAACCCCTGCATTTGGAAAGGCAAGGAAATCTATACTGGGTTTGCTGAGAAGTTTTTCCTGGGTGCCAGCAGAAGTTGCCAAGACATTAGTGATTTCACATGTCCCCACCCAGGTCTCCCAGAGAGGCCTCACAGGCAGGTGAATAAAACCAAGCAAGAGGAAGCCCAGGAGCAGTAACACAGACTAGGAGAGCTCTAGTGTCATCAAAAAGCAGCTCACACAGCTCAGCAGAAGACAGCTTTAACATATGCTGGGCCAAACTCTCAACTGAATTCACACTCCTGGATCCCTTTTCATGTCAGTGGGACCCACAAGCCCACACATCCACTCTGCAGCTGAAAGCTCAGAGGAAGCAGGAAGCAGCAGCCCTCTGCGTTGGAGGCTCAAGTGGAGATGCATTTGGTGGGATCATTACAAGTGGGAAACAGTCCACATGGCTACGCCATTCAGAAAAATCTCTTCCTAAGGGAATTCCCAGCCAAGAATAGGAAAGTAAGGCTGAAGGTCAACACAGAGGTGCCCTGGAAGAACTGCACAAAGGAAGTTCCCATGGCAAGTGACAGCAGCAAGGCTGGAGTGCAAGAAAGCTTCACGTTCACAATCCGATTGCAAGGGAGGTAATAGCAGAGCTGGTAATATCCCAGCTGGCTCCTCCAAGATCATTAAAACTGTTCTTTGAACCACATTTGTATAAAATATCCCAGATCAAGTCCCACATACCTCACAGGAAGCACCATGGCCTATCTTCTTCTCCAGATGCTGATCCTCCTCTTCATCAGGTGGAGGCTTGGCCGGCGGGGGCGGACGCTCTCTCTGTGGTTTGGAAGAGCCCTGTGTCAAAGCACATCCCCTTCCACTCCCACCAACACTACATCCATGCTGCTGTGCATGCAGCACAGTAAGGACCTCCTCAGATCCATCAGAGAAGCAGCTCAGTCCTAACAGTACCAAGCTTGGCAAAGGCTGCTCTGCCTTCCCTCCTCCTCTCCTGCAGGATAGGTACTTGGGCAGAGAGGTTCTGGGGGTTCAGGGTACCACAGTCCTGTGGATGGATGGCTGCCACTAACAGACCACCCACATTTGTGCTGCATGAGGCCAGCTCAGACCCACAGGAGCACCCACAGTGCTCTCATGAGAGCAACGCTGCCAGGGTGGAAGGGGCTGTTTATGCAGGGTTATTGCTTCCTTCAGGCAGTTCAGACCCATTGGTAACCTCAATGGTTAAACACAGGGAGGATCAGCAAGGAACTCATGCAAATGGAGAGAAAGAGAAGACTCATCACTTGTCTTAAGGAAACAGTAGCAAAAGCGATTCCAGAAGCACCTTTTAGAGCAAAGAGCCCCAGGGATCAAGAGACAACGCTGTGCAGCATCCTTCACATATCCCAAGGTGTCCTGCTTTGCCTGGCCGCAGAGCTGAACCCATCTCCTGGTCACCTCCTGCCCTGCAAGAGCTCCATCTAATGGCAAAGTGAACGGCGGCAAAACCAACTGCTCCTCCAAATCCTCCAGCAAGTTTGGGGAGAAACTCCAGCAAGCCCCTGCAGCACGGCTGTCTCTCTTCTCCTCCTGTGCTGCAGCTCAGCCTCTCCTCCTTTCTTATTTGTGACAGGACTGAGCTTATTTCACATCACACACTATTACCACAGCACATTGATGGATACAAGCCACCAAGTCTTAATTACTGGATAGCACATCTTGATAGCACATCTTGAGATGTGGCTGAGATGCTGGTCTGCTACTGCTTCCAACTCGCTCCTCCTGTATTTGCTAACAGTAGAGGAAAGAGGATGCACCTCTATGCAGAGAGAGGAAACACAGTACCAGCACCACCAGCACTTCAATCATTCACTGCTGCTTTGGCTTTTGCCCAAAATACACCCAGGAAGCAGGCATTGGAAAACCAGGCAGACAACCAACCCTGAAGGTGATGCAGCATGCAAGGCTAGCATCCCGTCTGCCTCATCGCAGTGCTGCCACCAGTTGCTATAGGGACAACAGATGGAGGTAAAATAAGGCAAGGAAGAGCTCTGGAGACAGTTCCAGAAGCTTTGTATTGCCTTGTAAAGCCCTGAGTATCCTCTGCAGATGTTTGCAAATAAAACACCTGCTGCCAACTAGTTTCTAACAGGATGTTCTTAAAGACAGTTTCCTGAGAGCCTCCTCTTGGGAAAAGCAGGGAGCAAGAGGGACAAGAAAAGTGTTCCAGACACGAGTTTCCAAAGCTTCCAGACAAAGAAGTTCAACCTTCAGCTAAATACAATGTCCTGACAACCCAAAACTTACAGGCAAGGAAAGAGAAGGATGCAACATCAGGTGGAAACTGGGGATGTGGAAGTGGCTTCTCAGGGGCAACGTAACAGAAGGGATGTGAACAGGCCAGTGAAAAAGGAGAGGGACCTGCCTGCTCTAACCAGTGACAGGGATGGGGTTAAAGATTTCCTCTAGCTGGGGCACCAGCAGCCTGCTGCAGAATCATGGAAATGGAGATAAGTGTCCTGTGGCTCTAAGGGAAGCAGAGAAGAACACCCAGAGCTACGTACAGGCCTGACTCCAGCTGCTTTCACACCGCTTGACTCCGCTTCCTTATTCAGGGACTCTCGATCTGACGATCTCCCACTGGCCAGGCTGTCCAGGGAGTGGCAGGATGTTGCATTGTACAAAGCTTCATAAGGGCTCTCCTCTTCTGGGTTGACATCAAAATCTATGATGAGTTCTGTCACTGCTTTCTCCACGTCACCTGTGAGAGGGCCAGAGACACAAGCACATCACTCAGGGCTTCGGCGCTCGGAGCGGCAGCAGGAGGAACACGAGTGCCAGTGACTGGTGTGTTCTGTGGAGACCTACCCTGAGATATTCTGCACACAGGCTCAGTGGCTGGAACAAGTGGTGCCTGAAGAGTCTTCTCTGCAGCTTTGGCACTTTTCTTCCCAATTGTGTAATCTGCAAGGAGGTGGGGACAACAGGGTCACTGGATGGCAATGCAGGTTTAAGGCTACTTCAGTGTACAGTGCTTCCTCCCTTGTGGATGGAGGAGGAACTGGCAGCTTATTGAGTCTCCAAAAAGAAAAACTAAAGTACATTATTAAAATTTGCTGCTCAGCTCCCCAACTAGAAGCAGTGGGCCTCTTTAATCACATGCTCAAGGTTAAGGATGGTTCTTTCAACTTTTCCAGAGTCTTTAATCAGAAGGCAGTGATGCTCCTGAACGGATGCAATGTTGTGGAGCAGATTACTTCACACTGCAGACAGAAGTTACATCACTAGTCTGGACTTCTGGAGTCATAAAACACAGAAAGAAATTCTATCTGTGGTCCCCAAAGCACAGGCAAAGCCAGAAACATGGAGCTTACATGAATCAAGTCAGACAACAGCACGTCATGCAGCTGGCTCATCTACAGGAGCAAACAAGCAGCATTTACCTGCAAGAACTTCAGTTTTAAAGCCCACCTTTGTCTCCAGTTTCAGACTGGAGATAATACCTAACAGCCTCACAGGCAAAGCTTTAATTAAAAGTCTGCAAAGTGCTTTGAACCTATAAAGCCCTCAAATACTGAGCATGAATAATGCACACCAGTTGCATACTCTTCTGATCTTTCTCCCCACAGCTGAGAGGAAATTGAGACAGCATAATTACAAGGTATGAATTTAGCTAAGATGCCACATTTAATTCCCTAACTTGGGCAGACACAATGGGCCAAGCTGCTTTATAAACCACAAGTAATCAAGGCCTTTTCTGTAAATCTCATCTGCAAAATCCATGCCCAGGCTTCACAATGAAGTGATGTAGGATGTAGGATCTGTGGATGACTATTTCCCTACACAGACACATAAAGGACAGTTAATCCAACACCATTTCTAAAGCTATTACTCTGCATTCTGCAAGCAGATTTAGGCTATCCTTAATTTTAATTAACTTCTAAAGTGAGTTAAACAAAGCACAATTAAGCCCATTTAAACTGTAAAAGTCATGCCACACTCTTTCAGCAAAGCAGCTAATCCCCTAAATCCCCCTGGAAGTCCCCCTGCAAACATTTGCCCTGGAGTCTGTCCACCCAAGTTCCTCTGACACCCATGAGGCTCACCAAGGGATGTGACCTGGCCAAGGCAGCTTTGCTTTTACACTTTCTAGGACTAGAGAACAAAATCCCATGCTTCTGCCAGCACAATCAGCACCCCAAACTTTTCCCTCCTGCCCCCTCACAGAGCTACATCACTCACCTTCAATTAGAGCTGCTATGTGTTGGCTTTTCTGAGAAGGAAGTTCCCTCACAATATCCAGAGCTGTCAGACCTCTGTTATCCTTTATGTTCACATCGATACCTATAGCAATTGGTGTAGAAAAGGCAAAAGCATAAGATATTTTCTACACGCAAATTCACATCTTTCATTGAGTCAGACCTTAAATTTGTGTTCCTCATTGTTGGGGGGAGCTAAAAATTGCTCTGGAGAGGCAGACCTAAAGCCAGACATCTCTCTGAGGAACTCTGATCGCTGCTGCCACTATAGAGGGGCTTCCTTGAGTTCTGGGTGAAGGCATCACCTCAGTATTGCTTCAAAAGGGGGATCATTCTCTCACCTGCAGCCAGCAATATTTGTACCACATCTGTCTTGCCAAACAAAGCAGCTTCGTGCAAAGCACTGCCTTTTTCAGTCTGCAAATTAAATGGAAAAATAGCATGAAGCTAGACAGTGGGGAATGGAGATGGAGGTGAGTTTTGGGTGGTTACAGAAGCAATAAACACATGGCACATCATAATCAAAGCGTGGGCAACAATATCAACAGCTGATGGACAGGCTATCCAACATTATTACAGTGCTGAGAATTTGGAATGGAATATGGGGATGGTCTCTTCAGAGTCACATGAGCCCAGGTTAGAGATGAAGAAAGGACTTTCCAGAGCTCAGCAAGAAGTTGTGGCCTGAAAAGGAAAGACAAGACCACCACACACAAGATACTGCTGTGAAAACAGCATATTCACAAGTGGCTTGCCAGGCAGAGACACAGTTTCCATCCATCACTCCCAAGAGCTCATAGTATTGCAGGGCAGAACAACTTCAGCAAAAGGGCTTTTGATTTATCCCTCCCTCTCTATGGGTCTGGGGTTCTTTGTCCCACTAACAAGCAGGCGTGAAGCATGCACAGCACCAGAATCCTTCTGAGAAGCTTTTCAGAGCAACCAAGAGCTGAACAAACAGCCCAGAGCAAAACAAAGCTGTCGGGGAAGGCCGCAGGCCTGCGTGCGGCCTAGCTCTCTTCTCCCAAGATTTAGGCCCTGACAATATTCTCCTATTCCCATGAGACAGGAAAAGTTCCTCATGCTGAGAGGATCCTAATAATCCCATTCTCCAAACACAGCAGCCTTGTTGACAGGGGTACAGGCTGCCCTAAGCCAAGAAGCAGCTATGGGAAGGTATTTGGGAGTAAGGGAACATGTTAGGAACCAGCCATAACAAGAGGGTCAGAACAGCAGGTGTGGGGATGCTTTTAGGTATTAAAGGTAAACTAAGGATGTTTAGCTATAAGATAGGTTTATCAGAGCTCATTATAATCACTAACCAATCAATATGGTGTGAACAGTGTATGTAACCAATTAGCAGGTTTTTAGCTTGCCACATCTGCAGTAAGAAAGGTCTAGAATCTGGGGGATTTCACCCAATAAATGGCTTCATGGCTTCACCTAAAATTGAATTGCATGTTGCTCCCTGCTGGACACCACACAAAGCTATGGTTCATGTCTCATAAAGGATCCCTCTGAGAGGAGGGTGGGGGGGTGTTAGGCAGAGCCTGTTATCATGACTACAGGGGTTCTCCATCCCCCAGCAACCAGGCCAGCCCTTTGCACACAGACACACAAGGTACCTGGTAGTTGCTATCCATGCCAGCATCCAGGAGGACGTGCACAACAGTTTTGTGACCGTTCCTAGCTGCCAAGTGCAGGGGGGTGTGTTTCTTAGTGTTGCAGCTTAAAAGATTGGGGTGAGCGTTCAAGAGCATCTTCACGACTTCCAACCTCCCATAGAGAGCAGCCAGGTCCAGAGGGGTCTCAAACTTGTTATTACGCATGGTAGGGTCAGTCAGCTCCTCCAGAAGGACCTTCACCACCTCTGTGTGGCCGTACTGCGCCGCGCAGTGCAGCGCCGTCTCGTTGTCGTTGTTCTGGGGGAGGTGACAAAGGCAAGAGCGTGAGAAACAGGGGAGGACAGAGCTGTTCCACTCCTCACTCAAACCATTGAAGTTTAAATACCAAAAATCAAGACAGACATGAGAAAAAAAAAAAAGAAAAAAAAAGCAGTTGGGAAGCAAAAGAGCCCAGTTGCAAACAGCCTGGAGTGATGTTTTTATCACCTCACATCAGCCCTTTACCAGGCAGAGACATCCCTCCTGTGAATACATCAACTAACCCACCCAGGAAAAGCTTCAAAACCAGGTAAGAACAACAACCTTTAAAAAAAAAGGCAGTTGGGAAGCAAAATAACCCAGTTTGAAACAGCCTGGAGTGATGTTTTCATCATCTCACATCAGCCCTTTACCAGGCAGAGACATCCCTCCCATGAATACATCAACTAACCCACCCAGGAAAAGCTTCAAAACCAGGTAAGAACAACAACCTTTACTCAGGTGGGGAAATTTGCTCTACAGAAAATAAGTGCTCTATGTGGGATAGCTTGCTTTCATAGCACAGAGGTAAAAAAATCAAGGGACCATGCTAAAATTTTAGGGGTTGTTGAGCTCTACCTGGATTCCCATTCATTCTGTTACTTACTGGCAGCATCCTGCACTTTGGGGTGCCCCAAAAATAAAAGGCTGTGATATAGGATGGGCAAACCATGGCAGGAATCCTATCTGTTGTAGTTTAATTGTCATATCATTTTAGATTTAAACTTCAATTGTTTCAAATCCTACTTATCCTGATTGTAACAGTCATCCCACCCTTGCAATTCCCAAGCTCACAAGCCGGTGCGGTAAAAGGGTGCGTTAAGTGATGGGAGGTTTGTGAATTAGAAAGCAGTGCAATTAGATCACTCCACTAACGAGCCCTTGTAGTCAAGGTCTCAGGTCAACTGAGGGAAGAGCTGTCCAAATGACAAGAGAGCAGCTCCACAGTGAAAGCCAGATCCAATTAAGGCATGCAGCATCTGTTAGGTTAGCGATCAGCAAGGCCAAGCGTTAATGCCAAGCAACCTAACCCATTTCACTCACAGGTGCAAAACAGGAACACCAGCTTTAAAAAAGCCTTTTCTCTAATTAAATTCATCTCAAATTTCTAGTTTTATCACTGTGCAATACACACAGAGGGCTTTGTTAAAGGACTCTAGAAACAAGCCCTCATCTAACAATTTGACCCAAGAAATCGTTGTACCAACTGTTACACGCTTCAACTTCAGCTGGAAGAATCGTGATGGAATGGCTCATTTTTAACAAAAGTTCCCACTTAAAACACCCCCAGAGAACATACTTGCCTCAGCAGAGTCAGAAGTGCTACTTTAGAAACTGAATTTGATCAAAATACCTTCCTTTTTGCTTTGAGAGCAGATGGGCTTTTTTGGGGTCCCGGCTTGGAGGAGCAGTTGACATGTTGCACCGTGTCACAACCACACTGCAGAACTCCCTCTGTTGTACAAGTCCTTTAATCCTATTACCAGGTTAAGTCACCCTAGGGACTACAGGAGCCAAGCATGCAAACTCCCCTTCGGTTTTTATCTGGCATTTGCATCATTTTTCAGCCACGTGAAAAGCATAAGGGATGTGAGGAGCTCTGGAGAGGCTCTGCAGCTGCAGCCTGCACAAAGCAAACACTAAGGAGGCAGGGAACACCAGGAGCTGCATGCAGAAGTGAGGTGTTAAGGAGGTAAGGATAGCACAGCACTGCTGTTAGCACAGGGGTTTGAAGTCAGACACAGGCTCGATACTTGGAGTGGCAGAGGCAGCCATGGTGAAGGAAGGCACATACAAGTGGACAGAAGTTACTGTAGAATCAAGAAGTCTGCACATAAAATACACACAGGGAGTGAGAAGGGGAGACATAGAGAACAACAGAGATTACACCTATCAATCAGCTTAAGCTGCTGGTCTCAAGGCATTTCAGAGAGTCAGGAAATCACATTAGTCCTGACAGGGAAGGGAACCCAGGGATCGGTGAGCCCTCAGCTGGTCCTGCAGCACAGGGGAGGCTTGCTGATCACAGAATCATAGAATGGCAGGAAGGGACCCCAAGGATCATAGATATTGATAAACATTGATTAGGTCCCCCCTCAGTCTGCTTCTCTCCAGGCTGAACAGCCCCAGCTCTCTCAGCCTTTCCTCACAGGATAGATGCTCCAGGCCCTTCATCATCTTCATAGCCCTTCTCTGGACTCTCTCCAGGAGATCCCTGTCCTTTTGATCCCAGGGAGCCCAGCACTGGACACAACACTCCAGGTGGGGCCTGAGCAGGGCAGAGCAGAGGGGGAGGATCCCCTCCTGTGACCTGCTGCCCACACTCCTCCTGATGCCCCCAGGATCCCATTGTCTCTCTCAGCCCCAGGGCACACTGCTGGCTCATGGCCACCCTGTCACCCACCAGCACCCCCAGGTCCTTCTCCACTGAGCTCTTCTCCAGCAGGTCACCCCCAGCCTGTCCTGATCCATGTGGTTGTTCCTCCCCAGGTGCCAGACTCTCCACTTGCTGTTGTTGAACCCCATCAGGTCTCTCCCTGCCCAGCTCTCCAGCCTGGCCAGGTCTCTGGATGGCAGTGCAGTGTCCTGCCTGTCAGCCACCCCTCCCAGCTCTGGATCATCAGCACTTGCTGAGGGTGGGTGCTGTTCCCTCATCAAGGTGTCAGTGAAGATATTGAACAGGGCTAGACCCAACACCCACCCCTGGGGACACCGTTGGTCACAGGCTCCAGTCAGACTCTGCTCCTCAGTGATAAACTCTCCCAAACCACTACAGCAAGTCTTTCCCCACCACAGACTGCATACTGGGAACTCTTTATTGTCTCCATTTTGGGAGAGCTTTGTGCAGCCAAAAATACTAGAGAGCCCTTCCAGGCAGGGGAGTTTGCCTCCCTTCCCTGCATCGCCCCTCCAAGCACAGAGCTGAGAGGAGCCTGAACAATGAGTGTCAGTGCTCAGACACACATATTTCTCAGAGATGGAAAAAGAAAATTCCTTTCCAGCAGCCAGAAGGCAGAGGGGTTCACATCACACAGCTGCTTAGAAAAACAGAGCTCTCAACAGGGCCCAGGGGCTGTGTTTCTGCAGGAATCCCAGCACTTCCCCCCTCAGCTCCCAGTTGGGAGTGAGAAGCTGGGCTCCTAGGATGCATGCCTACAGACCACAAAAGGCAAAAGCAGGCAGAAATGCCTCTGCTTTCATAAGGGCTGGCAGACTTTGTTGGAGACAAGACTAGACAGCACATAGCACATGCCTTAAGCTCCTCATCAGACACTAAACCAGAATCTACAGCCCCTTGAAGTGCATCTGCCTGCATCCCTGCTCCTGCCACACCATAACAGGGCTGCTGTTGAAGAGCATGAGACTTGGTTTAAATAAGGGAAAGTGTTGAACCTGACAAGATTTGAATGGTTGAATAAGATGCCAAGGGAGACTGGAAAGCTGTCCTTCTCCAAGGGTTCTGAGGAGCTGCCAGGCAAGCCCTGGTCCTGCCTCAGGGCTGGGGGAAGAGGCTATGTGACCTTTCAGTCCCATCCAAGCTACTTCTAAGGTTCCTAGGTAGGATTTTTATCAGCATGTGCATGGCTATGGGAGGCTGGCCCTGTTCAAAACCCACTCCATTGCTGCTCCTCAGAACACACATCTGGCCCCACAGCACAGCACAGGGACATCCCTCCCTGGTGGCACACACTCCAAAAAGTTTCAGTTAAAGGCAGAACAAAAGGAAAGAGAAAAAACCCAACAATTAAGCAGAATCCAAACTTCACCAGGAGGTGACACCCAAGGTCCATCACAACCTCAGGCCAGATGCTTTGGCTGGAGCTGCCTGGTCACTTGGCTCCTTCCCTCTCACAGCACACAGTTCCCATTGGTATCCCACACAGCACTGCCAGGAGCAGAGCAAGGACAGACAGACAGGCCTCCTTCCTTCCTACAGGTGCCCAACAACACCAAACACATTTCAGGAGGATAAAAACCCCCAAAACATCCCCATATGTCCAAACAGCTTTTGGGAGCTCTGAGGGTGTGTTCACAGACTCCAGATGGTAAGCTGCCACTTTACTCAGCAGCCCATTTGGATTTCCAGCACTTTAAACCTAATCTGCATGATTCATTTGCTTCCAATTAAACAAGACAAAGCTGCTCTGTGCAGTGCACAAACCTGAGCTATGTGACAGCTTTTCTCTACCTGGGCTCTGCTCAACCAGTTGGTTCCTTTGTACAAGTTAAATAAACACATTCAAGGTAACAGGAGATCCTGAAGCAAGGCTGCTGCTCCATCTCTTAGCTTCACTTCTGTCATTTGCTGTGCAGAAGCCCTTCAGGCCTCAAACAGACATGCTGCAAGGACTCCCCAGTGAGCACAAGGTGTTGAAAAGGAAGTGGTATAAAAAGAACCACAGTCACAGAATTGCAGGGGTTGGAAGGGACCTTGAGAGCTCTTTGGGTCTGATAACTGTTTCTTTACCTTTCAGGAGAGCAAGAAGCTTCCAGCTTTCTTATCCTCAGCAGGTCATTAAACTGTAGGCCAGTCACATATAAATGCTTCAACCCCCCTTCTAAATACCCCAAAGATGGTTGGAAAGGTGAAGCACCTTGCTTCCAGTGTTTCCATATGACCCCATCAGGTGTGGGAGGTGAGAAGCTGGAAGCACCCACTAAGCAAGGGCTCTTCCACTTGGCACCTGGATTTTCTGGGCTCTCCCACCTGCAGCCAGGCTACTGAGAAGACACCAAGGTTTGCATGACAGGTAGGACTCCACATGCCCTTTGTCAAACTTGGTCAGAAAGAGGTAGAAAACTGGTGAGAACTTGCCATGGACCTACAGGCTGTGTAGAAGTCATCTCTCTTTAAACAAAGGCAAAGAGTCATGGAATGTTAAGAGTTGGAAGGGACCTTGAAATCTCATCCAGTCCAACCCCCCTGCCAGAGAAGGATCACCCAGACTAAACCCCACAGGAACACATCCAGGTGGGTTTGAATGTCTCCAGAGGAGACTCCCCAACCTCTCTGGGCAGCCTGTCCCAGGGCTCTGGCACCCTCAGAGTGACAAAGTTCCTCCTGACATCCCCATGGAGCTTCCTCAATTTCCTTTTTATATTCCTCCTTCATTTTAATGCAGGATTTTAGTCTGTCATTGACAACATTTTGGAAAGCTCCTTGCAGGCAACTGAGCTGCTCAGCTGATGTGTTTCCACAGAAGACATTTGGTGCTGTAAAATTCCCATCTGGATTTCTGTCAGAAATCACTGATACAGATGAGCTTTGTGTAAATGTCTGTGTGATTTAAGAGGTACACACTGGAGTGTCTCCCAACACAGAAGTCATAGAATCACAGAATCCCAGCCTGGTCTGGGTTGGAAGGGACCCCAAGGGTCACAGCGCTCCAACCCCCTGCCACAGGCAGGGACACCAACCTCAGGCCTGGAGCTACACAAGGTTGCCCAGGGCCCCATCCAACCTGGCCTTGAACACCCCCAGACACGGGGCACCCACCCCCTCTCTGGGCAGCCTGTTCCAGCCCCTCACCACTCTCTCTGCACAGAACTTCCCCCCCAATATCCAATTTAACCCTTCCCTCCTCCAGCTTCACTCCATCCCCCTTGTCCTGCCAGTCTCTGCCCTTGAACAAGCTGATTCCCCTCCTGTTCCTCTGCTCCCTTCAGGCACTGGCAGGCTGCAATGAGGTCCCCCCACAGCCTTCTCTTCTCCAGGCTGACCCAGCCCAGCTCCCTCAGCCTCTCTCCAGAGGGGAGCTGCTCCAGCCCTCTGAGCATCTTCACGGCTCCTCTGACCCCTCTCCAACAGCCCCACATCTTTCCTGTATTTCAGGCCCCAGCTCTAGACACAGTCAGCAAGAGCAGACATAATTCTGAGCAGTTAGTGGGCCTGGGAGTTTGGACTGGGTGTTCCTGTGGTACTGCAGATCAAGCAGAGTGGAAGTTTTAACCAAACTTTGAGAGATGGATGCCCCAGGGGGGCTGGATGCAAAATAACTGGCTGGAAGCAAGTGTGGTGCAGTGGCTTCCAGCAGAACATCTCCTGGTAAACATGGGTGAGCACCAGTGCCTGAGAACACACCACTGGGAGCTTCTTACTGGTTGCTGAATTGCTCATCAGCCTCTGTGCATCCAAAGTGCTGATGTCACAGCTTTTTGTAGCTCAAGAACAACCAGAAGTGAGAGGAGCAGAACAGGTGAGAAAACAGGAGAAGACCAGGGCTGAAGGCTCAGAGGACACAACAGACTGAACATCCAAAAAATAAGAGACTGATGCAATAAGCAGGACATGAAGGACTTGGGAAAGGAGGCAGGAACTGGACTGCCTTCCCTTCTCCCCACCACCACTGAAAGAATTAACTGTCAAACCACAAACACAGCAATTTCTAGGAGAATAAAGGCATGAAAATTCACTCCAAGCAGCCCACAGAGAAAACACATCCATGTTCAAGCAAGGGAAAACCAAATCATTTCCTTCTCTTTGTATGTATCAGTAACATTAGCAGGTGAGCACCTAAAGCATTTGAATGGAAATAACATTACCTTTTGGAAGTCCTCCAGCCAAATCAAGCAAACTGACCATCCCCTTGATTCCTACAAGGTTAAGCAAGGAAGGAGGCCCCCAGGAAAGCAAGGAAAAAAACTTCCCTTAAATTAGGTTTCTCTAATTGCTTTGAAGAAAGAAATCCACAGTAAATCAATGGTGATGTTTTACTTTTTTTTCCCCCCCAAGCAGCTGCAAACTGCACAGGTATTACTGCAACTGGATGACATTGCACCTGGAAGCTTGGAGTAGTGATGCAGTGGAATGCTGACAGCAAAGTACACACCTTGGCATTGATATATGGGTCAAAGGGGCCGTACTTTTTGAGTTCTTTGATCTCAAGAGCATTCTACAAAAAGGAAGAGGAAAAAGAAAACAAAAAATGTGATCATGAAATGGGTGAGATATAGCAACAAAGCAATGGGTGAGCCCCATGGGGTGGGAATGACAGGACACAGCATCTCCTTCCAGGCAAAGCCATTAAGAGCAGAAGCCATTCCAGCTGCCAGTTCCTGGAACCTGAAGCATTTTCATTTATAAGGCTCCAAACAAGCAGCACAGGCTCTTTGCTGACTTCTCCCATCTAAAAAGGCTCCTACTAAACAGACACTAATGAAACAGTACCTGGAAGGATCCCACTAAGCTTTTAATCCCTTGCAAAGGTTTTCCCTACACCTGTCCCACTCTGAGCAGTTTACACCCAGGGTCAATTCTGATCAGATTGATTGTAACCAGCTAAGTACACTTCTCAGCTCTGTTCCCACAGATGGATGCCTGCAGACCTTACCACACAGCCCTCAACTGGAACACTATCAGCAGGGACACTAAAACACACACTCATAGTTATTTCTGCTCCATCAAGGGGTGGTAGGGGATTAGGCACCTCATTTTCCTTTTTGTGATGCTTTTAGAAGCAATCACAGAGTCTTGGAGCAGCCTTGGGCATCAGGTTAGCCAGTTTCCATCAAGGAATCTAAAACTTAAAGCACAGCACTCTGGTTCTCATCAAGTAGTGCTGGGAGCAGGATCAGGACTCCTGAAGCCAGCTCTGATGGAAGTTTGCTTCTCAGCTTCCCAAAAGCACTCACAGGTCAGCAGGGTGATGTTAAACAGCAGGAGCTCACAGTTCCCAGCTGCTCAGCTTGACTTTGTCAGGTTTTGCTGGAGTTGAGCCATGAATACCTGCTCCACTGGAGAATTAACTTCTGAATTAACACACTTGTGGAACTAAAGCTGACAAACCTATTGTCATGCTTCTGGATGAAAAGCTGAGTAGTTTAGGAGCTGACTGATGGGGACATTAAGATATTCCCATCTAAGGGACAGGACAACCAAGGGCTTTTGTAGCTTTAACCACCTGATTTGGATCTCTTACTGTGTGTCTGCCTAAGCTCCCTCAGCCCTAAGCTGCTCAGTGACACCATTCAGCTGGCCTCAAGTAAACCAGTTTCCTTTACCCAAAACTCTTAAACCAAAGAAATATTTGGGTCTGTTCCAGCAACAGCATTTCAAGAATTCCCTGGTACCTGGTACTGGTATCTGCTGACTTCCACAAGGAAGTTCCATGGGAGCCAGCCTTGCAAGGTGGACACAGCAGCTGATGACAGAACAGCTGTCTCCTACCCACCAATCCCTCAGCATCCTACCCAAAAACTATCAGCTCAAAGGGAAGAAAACCAACAGATTTATTGGTTTTTTCCTTGTCCAATTGAGATAATAATTCTGTAAGAGTAAAGTAGGGGTTTACCTGGGGGCAAGTAAGGCTAAAATTGTCTTACCACTTATAAATTAGTAACTGGAGCAAGTGCTAGAGACAAGCCAGGAGAGTAGCTAAGAGAGCATGGCCAAACAAAGCCTAAATGAAGCTGCTTTGATTAGTTCCCAAAGCAGGGAGCCAATGTGTCCTTTGACAGAACTAGACACCTTCTCAGCTATCCAGCAACTGAAAGGAGAAACTAGGGGTTAGTTTGAGAAGCCCTGTATAAAAGCAGGAGGCTGCTTCCTAGGTGTTGAGTTGTTCTCATATTCTGGTGTCTCCAGGTAACCGTACATAACTTACTCATTTGAACTAGAGGCATTGCTTTAGGTAGTGCCCTTCTCACCCCATTAACACACAGGGCTTTTAACCACTGCTACTAGCTTGGGAAGGGTCAGGAGTCAGCTGAAGTAAGTCCCTCTCCATCCAAGGGAAGTGATTTAATGACATATTAGAGGAAAAATAGGCAGACCTGCTCATTGACTTTCGTATGCGAAGGTCCTTGGTGGATGAGGAGTTTCACTATGTCTGCATCTCCCTTCCAGGCTGCCAGGTGAAGGGGGGTAACAGCCTTTGCAGTCTGCCACGTTGGTCAGGGCATCGTTCCTCAGCAGAACTTCCACAACATCCCTGCAAGAGAAGGGGGTTTCAGGCCTTGTCACACAGCTTCCATCCTGCAGAGTTTCACATGAAGTTAAGCTGAACAGGGGTATTGCAGAGATCCCCTTGAAATGTGATTTTAAAGCACTCCTATTAAATGCTGCCCAAGGGAAAAGAAAAGAAAATAGAAATAAAATTGAAATTTAAAAATTTAAAGATAAAAAATATAAAGTGTTTAAAATAAAAGTGAAAAGTAAAAATAAAAATAAAATAAAAACTAAAAGATGGAAATAAAATTTTAAATAACATAACATTTGAAAAAATTAAAAAATAAAACTTAAAACATTAAAAATAAAAATAAAAATAAAGTCAGAAATTAAAAACAAAAACAAAAAAGATCAAATTAAAAAGAAATTCAAAACAAAAAAGATCAAATTAAAAAGAAATTAAAAACAAAAAAGATCAAATTAAAAAGAATTTAAAAATAAAAATAAGAATAAAATTAAAATTAAAAAGTAAATAATTAGTTTAAAAAATTAGAATTGAACATTAAAAATAAATATTGAAATAAAATGGGGGAAAAGGGAAAAGGGAAAAGGGAAAAGGGAAAAGGGAAAAGGGAAAAGGGAAAAGGGAAAAGGGAAAAGGGAAAAGGGAAAAGGGAAAAGGGAAAAGGGAAAAGGGAAAAGGGGAAAAGGGAAAAGGGAAAAGGGAAAAGGGAAAAGGGAAAAGGGAAAAGGGAAAAGGGAAAAGGGAAAAGGGAAAAGGGAAAAGGGAAAAGGGAAAAGGGAAAAGGGAAAAGGGAAAAGGGAAAAGGGAAAAGGGAAAAGGGAAAAGGGAAAAGGGAAAAGGGAAAAGGGAAAAGGGAAAAGGGAAAAGGGAAAAGGGAAAAGGGAAAAGGGAAAAGGGAAAAGGGAAAAGGGAAAAGGGAAAAGGGAAAAGGGAAAAGGGGACTGCTGAGACAAGCTTGGGAAAGATCTATGTTACCTTCAGCCTAATGGAGCTGAGCAGAGACTGAAGTCACCCACAAGCCACTCTGGTGAAGAGTGAATCGCACCAGCACGATGAAGACAAATAAGGATTTTAAGTCTATTTCATTTCAGAGCCCTTAAGTAGCAGTGAACACTAGGAGATTCGCCACACTGATGACTGGAGTTACTTAAAAATGTAATAATGCATGGAAAGCAAAATTTAAGTGGTGCAGGCACAGCAACACATGGGACAGCAGACAGACTGCAGAGGACTGTTACTGGAGAAGCCACCTTTCATATCTTGTGCTGTCTTATCCAAACTGCTTCTAAATAAAAGGGTGGTTGAAAACTTCAGTGCTTGGCCAATTTTTCAAGGGGGATGTACGATCATACTGTGCAGCACAACGCCTCTACAGCTTCAGCACACTGAGGTTCTTCCCTTTCTGTCCTGAAGATGGTGTAGTGTTGCACCATCACCACATTTCCAGGGGGGAAACAGCGTTAGAGTGGTGAGCGAATTACAGGGAAAGTGGAGTCTGTAAAGCATAGGGTATCCCCTAGGATCAAAGGCATGATAAGATGACTCACTTATGACCATTCAAAGCAGCATGGTGCAGTGGAGTGTATCCAGTACTGTCAACGCAGTTCACATTTGGCCCTCTCCAGATGCTGCAAGACAGAAAACGTACAGGGAACACTTAGGCATAGACCCAACAGACAGACAGCAGGCAAGGACAAGCTTCAGCAGGGTTCTCACACCAAGGTGGTTATCGGGAAGCAAACCCCTGGCTGGGGAGCTGTGGTTAAGAGCAGCGATACAGAGAACAGACTGCACAGCACTGCGTGGAGCAGAGGGGTTAGTGGCACAAAGCACACAGACAGCACAGGGATCCTCTGCTCCATGCTCTGTCAGACCAGCCTGGGCCTACACCCCAGCTCCCAGAGCCTCCTGCCATCTTCCAGCCACGCACACACCTGCCACACAGCATCTTCAGGGGAACACGTGTGCACTGAAGCCAACCCCACGAGACAGTGAACCACGAGCCCTCCTCATATATATCTTATTTATCAATATCTTAAGCATGGGGTGCAGGGGGAATTGGCCAGCCCCTTTTCAGTGTCTGTGGGGACAGGACAAGGGGCAATGGCTGCAAGTTGGAGCACAGGAAGTTCCACAGCAACCTGGGGAGGAACTTTTCCCCAGTGAGGGTGAGGGAGCCCTGGGACAGGCTGCCCAGGGGTGTGGAGTCTCCTTCTCTGGAGAGAGTCCAGCCCCATCTGGACACCGACCTGTGCAGTATGAGCTCTGGGGGTCCCTTCCAACCCCTACAACTCTGTGATTCTGTGATTCATGGAACTATGAACCATTCACACCCCTCCCAAGGGCTCTAAGGGGCCTGGGAAACCCTCCTCTCTCTGTAGCAAGAGCCACTGGGGGCGTATGCTGGAGACTGGGGGATACAGAGTCTGCTCTTGGTCACCAGTGTGATTCCACATTCATTTCAGACTGTCCTGTGGCATCCAGCAGGGAGCAACATGCAATTCAATACATGAATTTTAGGTGAAGCCAGAAAACCATTTTATTAGGTGAAATCCCCCAGATTCTAGACCTTTCTTACTGCAAACGTGGCAAGCTAAAAAACCGCTCATTGGTTACACACCCTGTTCACACCATATTGATTGGTTAGTGATTATAACGAGTTCTGATAAACCTATCTTATAGCTAAACATCCTTAGTTTACCTTTAATACCTAACAGCATCCCCACACCTGCTGTTCTGACCCTCTTGTTATGGCTGGTTCCTGACATGTTCTGTTACTCCCAAATCCCTTCCCATAGCTGCTTCTTGGCTTAGGGCAGCCTGTACCCCTGTCAACAAGGCTGCTGTGTTTGGAGAATGGGATTATTAGGATCCTCTCAGCATGAGGAACTTTTCTCATGGGAACAGGAGAATATTGTCAGGTCCTAAATCTTGGGAGAAGAGAGCTAGGCCGCTAGCAGGCCTGCTGCCTTCCCTGACACTGTCCAAAAATCACTTCCACCTGACAGCTGCTGGCAGCCCATAGGAGGGAGTAGGTGGTCTGGGAGCACTTCTGAATCCTGGAACTTCCCACCCTTGATCAGAAGTCAAACAAAGGATTTATGGATTAACCCTGGAGAGGATTAATCCTCCCTCCAACCCCTGCAAGGTGTCCTACTTAAAACAGCAGAGAAAAGCATGTGTACAGAGCTGGTGCTGCTCTTGAGCTCGCTGCTCCAGGAGTTTGGCTTCTCCCACCAGCCTTCCCCAGTGCTGCCACCCCTCAAGAAAGAGGACAGGACCACCAATCTATACATCCTTTGAAGGAAACCCAAACCATCCACCTTCCCTGAAGGCAGCTTTTCCCATTACAGCCCATCCTTCCCACTACACTGCCCTGCTTTAAGCTTGGGTATTAAGGGGAAGTTTTTTTACAGAAAGAGTGGTGAGGGGCTGGAATGGGCTGCCCAGAGAGGGGGTGGGTGCCCCGTGTCTGGGGGTGTTCAAGGCCAGGTTGGATGGGGCCCTGGGCAACCTTGTGTAGCTCCAGGCCTGAGGTTGGTGTCCCTGCCTGTGGCAGGGGGTTGGAGCTCTGTGACTCTTGGGGTCCCTTCCAACCCAGCCCAGTCTATGATTAACACTCTCAAGAAATCTACAGGGTCTCTTGTAAGCCAGACAATCACCCTTTGGCTGATCCACTACACTTTCCTGCTTTGTTTTCTTTAACTAGGGGTAGAACAGGACCCTCTAATCCCCAAATTAACTGGTTTAAAATAAAGTCAACTGTTGCTTTTTATGAAGTCTGCCTTTCCTGATCATTTCATTTCCTCCCCAGCATGGAATCACTACGACTCATTGTAGGATACAGCAGCAGCCCGAGCTGTAACTAGGTTTTCTGAAATAACAGTCATTACTAGAGGGCTCCTGGCCAGAAAAAACTCTCCACCACAGTGCTTAAAAGCAGCAGGAAAGGCACCAAACCAGCAGGAATCTTGTGCAGACCAAGTGGAAGGTCAGAAGGAAACTAAGCAACATGCTCAGCTCTCCAGCATGTTTCAGGTGGGACTCAGGAGCACTCTGAGGTGGAATGTCCCCTCCAAGTGACTCTTGATCCAGCCAAGAGGTATAAAAGGCTTTGAGTTCTGAGATGGACACGATCAGCTAGAGGAGAGGCAGCTAAGGGGAAGCTTTATCCAAAAGGATGGGGAATTAAGCAGCAAAGGATGAGAAGGCTTATCCAGAGGCACACCACGCCACCGGAGCAAACAGCAAACTGGTATGTGCTTCCAGAGCATTTCAAGTGCTGCTCCCATCACTGGTGAGATGATGGCTTCAATGATATCCAGAAGATCCAGTGAGACACCAAAAACACTCCCAGACTGAGACCAGGAAGTGCCCTACACCCCATCCAGCTGCAACAGTCCCAAAGCAGGAAGGGGACCTGAGTAATTCTCAGGCCCTCATTTAGCTTTGGCAGTGAGCTCATACAATGTGGTTTACCCAAATCATTTATTGCTGGATTTAAAATGGCAATTAATGGTTAAAACTACTGCCAGAGAGCTCTGCCTGTCATCTGGAGCAGCTATAAATAATGGCCCCTGTGCATTCCCTTGTGCAGAGTGTTCAGGGGCTTTACAGATCACAGAATCCCAGAGTATCAGGAGCTGGAAGGGACCTTGAAGGCTCATCCAGTCCAACCCCCCTGCCAGAGAAGAATCACCCAGACTAAATCCCACAGGAACACATCCAGGTGGGTTTGAATGTCTCCAGAGGAGACTCCCCAATCTCTCTGGGCAGCCTGTCCCAGGACTCTGGCACCCTCACAGTGACAATGTTCCTCCTGACATCCCCATGGAGCTTCCTCTGCTCCAGCTGCACCCGCTGCCCCTTGTCCTGTCGCTGCCACCCCTGAGCAGAGCCTGGCCCTGGCCTCCTGACTCTCTCCCTTCACATACTGATGAACACTGATGAGGTCACCCCTCAGTCTCCTCCAGGCTAAAGAGGCCCAGCTCCCTCAGCCTCTCCTCACCAGGAAGGGGTTCCACTCCCTCCATCACCTTGGTGGCTGCGCTGGGCTCTCCCAAGGAGTTCCATGTCCTTCTGGAGCTGAGGGGCCCAGAGCTGGACTCAATATTCCAGGTGGGGTCTCACCAGGGCAGAGCAGAGGGGGAGAAGGACCAAAGGACCTCTCCTGACCTGCTACCCACCCCCCTTCTCACACCCCCAGGATGCCATCAGCCTTCCTGGGCAGGAGGGCACAGCTCTGGCCATGGGCACCCTGCTGTCCCCAGGAGGGCACAGCGCTGGCCATGGGCACCCTGCTGCCCCCCAGGAGGGCACAGTGCTGGCCATGGGCACCCTGCTGCTCCCCAGGACCCTGTGACAAACCACACTTCCATAAATGCCCTTAGAGGTTTTCTGGTTAATGCTTTGGAGTTAAATGCAAAAGTCACCCAAAGGAGACCAGTCAGGAGTCCAAGATGGAGCTGGTTGAAGAGTGAGCACTGGGCACTGAGGAAACCAACTGGGGGGGGTTTAAGATACTTTTTTAAAAATAATAATTGAAAAAAAATTGCTGTGTCCTTTCTTCCCCTCCTTGCCCTTTTATTCTTGCAAAGAAAGAAAGCTTTTATCAAAGAAAGGTCAAATCACCCAGAAGTTTAGATGGAAAGGATTCAAGAAGAGAACACTTTATATTTAGATGTGAGGACTGCAGCAAAGTACATCAGCCTCTGCCCTCCTCTTCCTCTCCAGCTCTGCTAGGAAGCCCATTCAGTTCTCCTGACTTAAGAGAAGCCAGATCTTTCATCCCATTTTTATTTATGCAGTGCATAGCATTGAAGTGACAGACCAAGATAAGATCCCAAGCTTCTCATGGTAGATCTAAACACAGGAAAAGAACCCTGTCATGGTCTGCAGAGACTCAGAGCTGGCAAAACACTACATAGGAGTGGCTCCTGAAAGACACTGTGATTCCCTCAAGGGTGATTTGCAGCCCCTGGTGTATCTGATCTGAACAGCCCAGGCAAAAGCTTCAGGAACCACAGAACTACTGGAGACAAAGCCCAAGCTCTAAGCTAAAATATCCCAGACCACTGATATCAGACCACTTTGGAGAGCAAGTGGGCACTCTGGGATTAAAATTTGGTCTTGAAGTGAGGAGTTTGTCAGGTCTTTGCAAGCCAGATGGGAGATTTAAAGAGGCTTGAGTCAAGAGGAGTGACTCAGCAAGACTTTGAGAAGCCGGGTTCTAGGATACATCTTTTTACAGAGAGAGAGTGGTAAGGTGCTGGAACAGGCTGTGTTCAAGAGGTGTTCAAGACCAGGGTTAGATGGGGGCCTGGGCAACCTTGTGTAGATCCAGGCTTGGAGGTTGGTGGCCCTGGGTTGGAGCTCTGTGATCCTTGGGGTCCCTTCCAACCCAGACCATTATATATATGAGATATATATATATACATACATATACACATGTATGTGTATACTCCTATACCTATATCTCCTACCTCCTACATCCATCTATCTATCTACCTACCTCCTACATCCATCTATCTATCTACCTACCTCCTACATCCATCTATCTATCTACCTACCTCCTACATCCATCTATCTATCTACCTACCTCCTACATCCATCTATCTATCTACCTACCTCCTACATCCATCTATCTATCTACCTACCTCCTACATCCATCTATCTATCTATCTATCTCCTACATCTATCTATCTATCTCCTACATCTATATCTCATATATATAGCTATCCACATGGAGCCCCACACAGCCAGCCCCACCTGGGGAAGTCTGATGTGCCACATAAATAAGGAACAGTGTCTCCTCTTAGTGTGGCCCAGCACAAGCACATTGCACAAAGGAGAACAGTAAGTGTGCATGAGCCTGAGGTTGGTGGCCCTGCCTGTGGCAGGGGGTTGGAGCTTTATGATCCTTGGGGTCCCTTCCAACCCATGCCATTCTATGATTCTATGAGGAATCACATCAGTGAGTGGGTTTTCTGGAGACTCAAGAGATCACTGCAGGGAAATCAGGCTCAATCCCTTTCAGAGGGGTTTCCCCTTCAAGTCCCCCACTAAGGCTCCAATGCTCACACCTCCACCCACAACATCTCACCCTCCATTCCCTTGCAGATGAGAAACAAATAGAGAGAGGAGCACTTAGGTCTGGCACTGAGATCACACGCTGGTGAAGCCTGAATCATTTCATCTTAATCCCTACTCAGAGTCCCACTGCCCTGATTTTACAGGGCAGAAAGGAAATAATTCAACCCAGGGCAGGATAAACGTTGCCTTTGGCCAAACCAGACAAGACAGAACAAACTGCAGGAAATCCTAACTCCAGACCACTGGGACTCTCTCGGAGCCTCACAAGCCAGGGGGTGTAGATGAGGAGTCTGGAAGCCCTGAGGGCTTTACTCCCTGCTGTGCTGAGTGGCCTTGGGAAAAGCTCTGCTGCCAGACCTCAGCTTTCCCATCTGTAAAATGGAAATATGATCCCAAGAAGCAGAGCACAAAGCCAAGGACTATCCACAGACAGTGTGATTTTTGGGCTGTTTCTGATTAAACAGTAAAAACAGATCCTGACACAGGAAGGAGAATGCTGTAAATACAAGTCTCCAATGAAGCTCAGGGAAGGTCTGGAGCCAATTCAACTACCACCACTGTTTGCTTTCTTTTCTCCCCCAAAACCCCACACATCAAAGAGGAGGTTTGCTTTGGTCTTACCAGTCTCCATTATGAAAGCAAGCTTCCCAAATGAACACCTAGATTTCACCTCCCTTTTGCTGCATGGAGGTAGCATCCTAACGATGCTCCTGATGAATTTGTGGAAGGCAATTAAGACTGAGCATTAAGGACATGAGAAAAGCTCTGAAAATTGCACAATCTGCTCTGTTTAAACTAACCCTTGTGCCCAGCTTTCTCTAGCTCTGTGATTCAGCAAGTGCTGTAGCCTTTTAAATCAAGCTTCCTGTTTGTAAAAATTGCTGACTAAAGCACATTGCTTTAGGTCATGATAAAACCCAAGAGTTCCTTTAAACAAGGCCATACTTGTCCTCTTGCTTTTCCATTCATTTCTGCCAGGCTGTAGTAACTTTACTCACAGAATCCTATGGGGCAGTGGGCTAGAGCAAAGGCTAAACCACCTACTGAACAATTTGATGTTTTCAAGTCAAAGGATGAGTGTCAGAGCTGACTTATCACAGAAGCATAGAATGGCATGGGTTGGAAGGGACCCCAAGGATCACAGACCTCCAAACCTCCTGCCACAGGCAGGGACACCAACCTCAGGCCTGGAGCTACACAAGGTTGCCCAGGGCCCCATCCAACCCGGCCTTGAACACCCCCAGACATGGGGCACCCACACCCTCTCTGGGCAGCCCCTTCCAGCCCCTCACCACTCTCTCTGGAAAAAACTTCCCCCTGATATCTCCTCTAACCCTTCCCTCCTCCAGCTTCACTCCATCCCCCTTGTCCTGCCAGTCTCTGCCCTTGAACAAGCTGATTCCCCTCCTGTTCCTCTGCTCCCTTCAGGCACTGGCAGGCTGCAATGAGGTCCCCCCACAGCCTTCTCTTCTCCAGGCTGGACCAGCCCAGCTCCCTCAGCCTCTCTTCGTAGGGCAATTCAGTTCAATGCCTTAGAGATACAGTGTCAGAGGGCAGTCCAGGCTGGGGGCAGCTTAACTCCTAACCCATTGCCTGGAGGACACCACAAGTCAAGGCACACATCTCAGCTATTAATACCCATAGAGCTCCAGAGCCTTGCAACGCCAACACATCCCCCTTGTGGTATTTCCTGCTTAGAGGCTGGTAACAGGAACAGCCAAAACGCTCCATGTGATGTGGCATCCAGCAGGGAGCAACACACAATTCAGTATATGAATTTTAGGGGAAGCCATGAAGCCATTTATTAGGTGCAATCACCCAGATTCTAGACCTTTCTTACTGCAAACGTGGCAAGCTGAAAAACTGCTCATTGGTTACACACCCTGTTCACACCATATTGATTGGTTAGTGATGATAATGAGTTCTGATAAACCTATCTTATAGCTAAACATCCTTAGTTTACCTTTAATACCTAAAAGCATCCCCACACCTGCTGTTCTGACCCTCTTGTTATGGCTGGTTCCTGACATGTTCTGTTACTCCCAAATCCCTTCCCATAGCTGCTTCTTGGCTTAGGGCAGCCTGTACCCCTATCAGCAAGGCTGCTGTGTTTGGAGAATGGGATTATTAGGATCCTCTCAGCATGAGGAACTTTTTTCCTGTCTCATGGGAACAGGAGAATATTGTCAGGGCCTATGTCTTGGGAGAAGAGAGCTAGGCCGCACGCAGGCCTGCGGTCTTCCCTGATAATGTGAGGCTTTAGGTTTAGGAAGAACACTGACACCCCTCTGCTACACCCATCTCACCAACAGGAAGGTCCAGAGCTGCAATTCCCTTTCCCTGCATGCCTCAACCACTAGATAACACAACAGCCTTTCCAAAAATAAACTGCTGATGCAAGGCTGGAGGAGATGAAAGCAGAGTATTCCTGGGGCAGGGGAGAACGTGGCTGGATCCCAAGCAGTCCTTTCTCAGCCTGTCTTGGCAGGCTTTGGGAAAGACCATGGAGAGCAACCCAGTTAGATTCCAGCTATTGGAGAGGCTGCAAAGGAGGTCACAGAGGTGATCTTTGGCTTCCAGGCTCAACTTCTTTGTCCAGATTTTAGTTTGCTATAAAAAAAAAACCCAAAAAGCAGCCAGATGGGACAACTGCTCCCACCCAAAACTCCCTGGCTGCTCTCTTCCTATATCCTTGCCCAGCTCTCATCCTCTCAGGCCTTTCCCTCACTGCTCAGTAGATTCCTTTTGAAGCAGCCCCCAGCCAATGAACCAAGGAACATGGAACCCAAACATCTGCTCAGGCCTGAAGCATCTGCAGAGCGCCTTGCCCAGAGGGAGCTGCATTCCCACTGCTGCTTTCAGCTGATCCCACAACACCTGCGACCCCCCCCCCCCCCCATGCTTTCTGCCTTTCCAGGAGTATTTTCCACTCACAGCAGCAGAGTTAGCTCTAAAATCACAACATTTCAGAGCTTGGCATTGTCCTTTCCCAGCTGCAGTGTTTTATCAGTTACAAAACCCACTTCAGATGTACTATAGAAAACGTGGGTGGCCATTTAATGCAGAGGGTAATTACAGAAGGCTTTGCAGAGGGTCCAGGCATTTGAAACACACACAGAAGTCTCACTTCACATTCCAGTCCTACACAGGAAGTATTTGCTGTATATAAAAATCATCCCACTAACATTACTGCCTCCCACTTTTCTGTTGGAAATAAAAAAAATAATAAAAAATACAGTCATTGACATCTAGCACTTGAAACATGATGATGTTGCCAAGCATTTGACAACCAAATACAGTCATTACCTTCTACCTGATGCAGAAGAGCTCTGTGAAGGGGCTGCAAGGGGAGAGGTACAGATTGGGGTTGGTGGAGATGATTATGTATTTATTTTGGGCAATAATTCTGAACAAAATTGGTCTTCTTGACTGACAGGGCTTAAAACACAACTTCATAGGCTTAAATGAAAGGGAAGGAGCTGAATGATCAGAGCTAACACTGCTTCTCAAGAGCCTCTAGACTTGGAAAAACACATACAAGAGCTGTCAAGCCAGGCTGCTCTCCACAAGACCTCAGGAGAGCTGAAGCTCTCAACCAGCTCTTCACACTGAAGGAAGCAGGGGAGTTAGTGTGGTGTGTTCCCCAAGCTGTTGGGAGAAGCAGGGAAAAGCCCTCCTTGCTGCAAGCTGGAAGTTCCATTGATAAATCTCAATGGCAAAAGGAATTGTTAAAGGATTAAAGAGCTCAAATGATTCTGGGGGGGATGGAAGATCTGGGTTTCCAGGGCTGTCACCTCACCCTGGGACCACAGCCATGGTGTACAGACAGCTCAGAAGGTGCTGTGCTGCGTGTCACCTTAGCCTGCTAGGAGGGATTACTGCCCACAGACCTCACCAGGTCCTCACTGCTGGGCTTAGAAATTGAAAAACTAAGAGGAAACAGCAGATCATCGACCCCATGCATGAGAACTAACACACTCAATTCAGAGTAGAGCCCAGTCCAGCTGCCACAGCATCCACACACTGTTGCTCTTAATACCTCTCCCTTCCAGAAAATCCCTATGGTATGAGAAAAGGCATGGCTGAAATCCTTAATTCTGGGCTGCAAAGGACAAATCCTCCTGGCATATAACACCCAGGAGCTGGAGAGCAACACCTCTGAGGAAAGAACATAGGGATCATAACCATCTGTGCAAAGCATTCAGGTTCCAACAGAGCTGCTGTCCAGGGATTTGGGTGAAAATGCTCCATTTCAGACCAGCTTTCGAGCAGTCAGAGACCATGCCTGGCCCCTTCACAGCCCCAGACCTGCAGCTCCCACCCCTCAAGAGCTTCCACCTCCACCAGCTCATTTTCAGCGTGAAGCAACAGCTACAAGCAGACTGCCCATGGCTGCAGGCTCACTGCCCACCACCCACAGACAGTTCAGCCAGCACCAGGTTAACAGCACGCTGTGAAAAAGCCAGCATTGCAACCTGTGGAGCAACACCATGCAGATACAGATCCTCTAATGGTCAAACTGGTCTTTCTCCTTATGAGCAGCACCTGAGATGTGATGACTGGCTAAGGAGGCAGCAGGAAACCCCCACGAGTTTTCAAAGCAACAGCAGTCCTATGAAGGATCAGTTCAGGAACTGGAAGAGGCAAAAGGTAATAATCACAGAGTCAAATTGCCTGCTCTTAAAGTCTAATCCGATTTAAGAAGCCTAGTGTCTGTGAGGTTGAAGCTTCCCTGTGCAGTGATACAGATGGGCTCTCCAGACCCTTCCTTCCTGCTCTTAATTTCAGACATCAGCACAGTTGGGTTTTTTTTTTTTA
Organism: Laterallus jamaicensis coturniculus; assembly: GCA_022605575.1. NCBI lineage: Eukaryota > Metazoa > Chordata > Aves > Gruiformes > Rallidae > Laterallus > Laterallus jamaicensis. The sequence continues at coordinate 4,470,493 of JAKCOX010000038.1, forward strand.
GGAAGCAGGAACAGGATTAAGGTAAAACCTTGAACTCTGGGGACTTCAAAGCTTCTGGTCTTGGTTCTGTTGGAAGGACTGTGAAGTCCATCAGATGACTTGAGTAAGGGACTGTGTGTCCTTTTCAGTGTATTTTCAAACCATGGTTGCTCACAGCACAGTGTTAAGCCTGATGAAGTGGTGCCTGTCACATAAGAGATATTTAAATTACCTCAACTCATCTCCTGAACCTGTGTGTGACTTCTGGTTGTCTTGGAGTGTTGGTGGTAACTACCTCTGTGTGATACTCTTCCCAGTGAGGGTGAGGGAGCCCTGGGACAGGCTGCCCAGGGGGTGTGGAGTCTCCTTCTCTGGAGAGATTCCAGCCCCATCTGGACACCGACCTGTGCAGTATGAGCTGGGGAGCTGCTCTGGCAGGGGGGTTGGACCCCATGAGCTCTCCAGGTCCCTTCCAACCCCTACAACTCTGTGATTCTGTGATTTAAAATTACTTGGTGTTCCCCTTGTGACATCTGGCTCTTTACAGCCTGGTTCCAGATGGGGGGGGTCAGCCTCTTCTCCCAGATAAGTAGCAATAGGACAAGAGGGAATGGCTGCAAGCTGGGCCAGGGGAGGCTCAGGTTAGAAATGAGGAGGAATTGTATCTCAGAGCAGTTGGGCATTGAAACAGGGTGCCCAGGGAGGTGGTGGGGTCACAGTCCCTTGGGGTGTTCAAGGAAAGGTTGGGTGAGGTACTTAGGGACATGGGTTAGTGAGTGAGTGATAGAGGTGGTGGTGGGTGGTTGGATTAGATGATTTGGGAGGTCTTTTCCAACCTTAATTATTCTGTGATTCTGTCTGAACTCCTACAGTCATCCCCATTGAGTTAGAACCAGCTGAAAACACAGAGAACTTGGAGGACATGTGGAATTAGTGCATTTGGTAAAGCCAGATGACATTACCACCCTTCAGGCATTTGGGAAATACTTCCTCTAACCTCAACAGAAATTATTTCACAGAAAGACTAAAACAGGATGTGTCCTTGACATTCCTTTTCCCTGAAAATAAAGACCTAAAAAGAAGAGAACTAGTTAAAACAACCCCAAACTCTTGTAGAGCTTCAGATACTTGGGAAAGAGGCATGTTGCTCTTTGCTTTGGTCTTCTTGCTGTTGCCACCATTCCAGAGTTTCATCCTTGTGAACACAGGGTGTTTAACCCCAGCCACTCTCATTAGGCTTTAGTGATTTCCCATGTCCAGAGGTCACAGCACGGGCTCTGCTGCTGGCTTGTTTGTTGTGGCATCGCCTGGCTCCCCCCATGTGGAGATCATTGGGGTGAATGTCAGCTCTGGAGGAGTCTGGCTCACAGATACAGGGAGTCTGAGTCTCAAATTTTGCCTGTTGCATTTGGAACGTTCATTGTGTGTTCATGCAGAAGCAATTTGGTGGGTGCCCCATCCCTGGGGGTGTTCAAGGCCAGGTTGGATGGGGCCCTGGGCAACCTTGTGTAGCTCCAGGCCTGAGGTTGGTGTCCCTGCCTGTGGCAGGGGGTTGGAGCTCTGTGATCCTTGGGGTCACAGAGTTGTAGGAGTTGGAAGGGACCCCCAGAGCTCCTGGGGTCCAACCCCCCTGCCAAAGCAGCTCCCCAGTTCATACTGCACAGGTCGGTGTCCAGACGGGGCTGGAATCTCTCCAGGGAAGGAGACTCCACACCCCCTGGGCAGCCTGTCCCAGGGCTCCCTCACCCTCACTGGGGAAAAGTTCCTCCCCAGGTTGCTGTGGAACTCCCTGTGCTCCAACTTGCAGCCATTGCCCCTTGTCCTGTCCCCACAGACACTGAAAAGGGGCTGGCCAATTCCCCCTGCACCCCATCCTTCAGATATTGATAATCATTGGTTAGGTCCCCCCTCAGTCTTCTTCTCTCCAGGCTGAACAGCCCCAGCTCTCTCAGCCTTTCCTCACAGGAGAGATGCTCCAGGCCCTTCATCATCTTCCTAGCCCTTCTCTGGACTCTCTCCAGGAGATCCCTGTCCTTTTGATCCCAGGGAGCCCAGCACTGGACACAACACTCCAGGTGGGGCCTGAGCAGGGCAGAGCAGAGGGGGAGGATCCCCTCCTGTGACCTGCTGCCCACACTCCTCCTGATGCCCCCAGGATCCCATTGTCTCTCTCAGCCCCAGGGCACACTGCTGGCTCATGGCCACCCTGTCACCCACCAGCACCCCCAGGTCCTTCTCCACAGAGCTCTTCTCCAGCAGCTCACCCCCAGCCTGTACTGATACATGCAGCTTTCTCTCCAAACAGCCCACCAACTCCCACCCCTCATTTCCAGGAGGAGGTTGTTTCTGTTTGGTGCAAGAGCTGTGACAACCACACATTTAACCCCGGGCCATAAAGGAACAAGCTAGGGTTGGCATCCTTAACAGAAAAGCATCCATCCAAGCTACAATTCCCCAGTAGGAAGCAGGCAGCCCTACACTTACAGATGGCTGCAAGCCATGGAAAGGCATTTCTTTAAACTTAATGTATTATAGGGGGTGACAGCAGGCTCTGTCACCTGCATTATGCAACGGGAGGCAGAAAGGATGGGTCACACGTGCATGTTCCGTGCATCAGAGAATCCCTCTGAGCAGGGGGGCAGAAGAAATAGCTGTAGGAGAGGGGAGGAAGAAAAAACCCAGGTCTGGTTTAAGTGCATATGCTGCCCTTTATTCTTAAAAAGCATTACACTCACTCACTCACCAATCTGCTCCCATTATGGGAGCGTTTCCAGTTGATTACATGCAATGGAGCAGAGTTCACATACAACACAGGCTCCACATGCTGGCACTGACAGCAGCAGCCAGATCTGAGCAAAGCTTTTCTGAAAGGACTGCAACAAATTTCACATCATCAAGACCAGGAAAGTCAAACAGTGTCTCCAGGGAAAAAGCAGCCAGGAGCTTTGGTTTCTGCTGTATTCAGTAGTAGGAGCATCTCCCTCTTCCCACACAGAGCAAGGGCAGCGTGTTGGTAGGGGAAGCCAAGGGCAAACGGGAGGGTAACATCCCAGTGACATCACCCATCAGTCCCCCACACTTCCAGCTCACACCACTACCATCATGCCTGAGGACTTGGGCACTTAGCTCACCTGAAGACAAATCTTGGAAGATCACAGACTCACCAAGGTTGGAAAAGCCCTTTACAATCATCAAGTCCAACCATTCCTGTCCTGTGTTAAACCAGATCCCTGAGTATCCCATCTCCCCCCTGTTAAACACCCCCGGGGTGGGGACTCAGCCCCCTCCCTGGGCAGCCTGTGCCACAGCCCCACAACTCTGCCAGGGAAGAACTTGTCCCTCCCATCTGCTCTGACCCTGCCCTGGGGCAGCTTGAGCCCATTGCCCCTTGTCCCATCTCCTGTCCTCTGGCTGAAGAGACCCTCACCCACCTCTCTGCACCCTCCTGGCAGGGCAGGGGAGGTGGGGAGAAGGTCTCCCCTCAGCCTCCTCTTCTCCAGGCTGAACACCCCCAGCTCCCTCAGCTGCTCCTCAGAGGATTTGCCCTCCAGCCCCTTCCCCAGCCTGGCTGCCCTTCTCTGGACTCGCTCCAGGATCTCAATGTCCTTCTGATGGTGAGGAGCCCAGAACTGGACCCAGCACTGGAGGTGCAGCCTCACTGATGCCTTGAGTATGATATGAAGAGACTTCAGAGGGAAAGAGAAAGGAAAACACTCACTAGACTCATTTCTTAAAGAGAACATGCATTTATCCTCCAACATGCTCAATGAGAGATCCATCTCTGCTAGAGCCTGAACAGCAGCATTCCCAAACTGAAGCACCTGCATCTGTCAGGGAGCACACCCCAACCACCCAACACACAGACGTGGGGCTCTACCTGCAGCACTGACATTGAGAAAGCAGCTTTGGTTATTCTAGGTGGGGAAACTGAGCTGGGAAAGGACAGGAATTTGACACCACTTGCAAAATGCTTACAAACCTCTTGAGGAGGTTTACTAAGTACCTAATTTGCAGTGCATAGGCCTCTTTTGCATCTGGCTAGATGGGGTTTCCAGGAAGGAGTAAAATGAAGCAAACCGTTCCTAATACAAGAAACTGAGCAGCTGGAAGACACATGAAACAGCCTGGAGCTGACAGCATCATGGAATCACAACTAGGAGCTAGCAGCACTGCTAAGCTAAGCTCTCCTCACTCCTCATCTGAAGCAAAGCTTTGCTCTTTCCACCGCACTGGAGAAGGTGCAACTAAGTGGAAGAAAACAGAGTATTTAAAAAGAAGGAAGCAGGACACATTTAGATGGTTCAAGCTCCCAGGTTCTACTGAAGCACAATTCACAGAGTCACAGAGTTGTAGGGGTTGGAAGGGACCCCCAGAGCTCCTGGGGTCCAACCCCCCTGCCAGAGCAGCAGAGCAGAGGGGGAGAATCCCCTCCTGTGACCTGCTGCCCACACTCCTCCTGATGCCCCCAGGATCCCATTGTCTCTCTGAGCCCCAGGGCACACTGCTGGCTCATGATATTGAGCAGGACTGGACTCAACACCCAGCCCTGGGGACACCACTGGTCACAGGCTCCAGTCAGACTCTGCTCCACCCATCACGACCCTCTGAGCTCGGTCCCACAGCCAGTTCTCACCCCACCTCACTGTCCACTCCTCTATCCCATGCTCTCTCAGCTTTGTTATCAGGATGTCATGGGAGACAGGATGAAAACCCTTTCAAAATCCCTTTCCCTTTGCCTTCCCTCCTTCCAGAGAAACAGAAACCACCACAAATTCCTCATCAAAAGCCACCAGGCAGCTCATATGCTGCAGTGCTGAGCTGGCTACAGCTGGCAACCTCACACTGTATTTTCCCTCCCCCTTTTTCTTTTGTGAGATGATTTAATAAGCTCCAGAATCCCCAGAGACATAGCAATCAAACAACAGAAACAGAGCATCGTGTCTTGAACCCCACACGTCCATCTGCACCGTTGCCTTTTGACAGGCACATGACAGGTCCTGGTTTGGAGTAAAAGTGTTGCCAAAAGGAATTTGGGGGGAAAAAAAGAAAATCTAGCAGGGTGCATTTCATTCTCCCTGCCATTCCCCCTGTATGGCCAGAATTGATGCACTAAATATGTGTTTTGGGATGGTAGAAAATGTGTCCCACCCCCCTCTGCTAGCTGTCTAGTCTGCAGAACAGCTACAAGCTCTTTGTCAGATGAAATCAGCAGGATTAGAACAAGTCAAAGTTAATGTTTCCCCCCCCCCCCCCAGTACCAACAGCCATCTGATCCCACACACAACTCAATGGGAGTTTGGGATTTCTAGCAGGGAACCTCACACCTAGAAGCATATAGGAAAGGTGATCCTTTATTTAGACACTCTCTTCCTGGGCAAGTCTTAGGCTCTATACAGAGAAAATAAACCTGCCTCTGCACTTCCCCCATCCCTCTGTGCCTGGCAGACTGCTCCAAGGCCCGGCCACACTCCTCCCACAACAGCCAAGCTCAGATGCTCCATTTGAGCACCATGTCCTCCAGCCAAGGCAAAGCCATCTCCACTTCACATCCTATCCCCAGGAAACCACACCAGCCTGCTCACTTCCACAGCAAACCAGTTCCTCCTTCCCAGACTGGCTGCTGCCCAGGACTGCTGCCCAAAACGCTGAACAGCATAACCTGTGTCTGACCTGGAGCTGATGAGAAACAGGTAAATAGGCCAAGTAAAGCAGAGCCAGAGAAACAAAGACTCATAGACTGAATTACTCCTTCCCTACATCAATTAAAGAGTAAATGCAATTATTTTGCACCAATAACTGCATCTAGAGTGCACTTTTGCCTTAGGGAGGCTGAAAAAAACACAGTGGCTCACACAGCATCTCGTTTCCCTTGTGACATTGCCAAGATCAGTGACATGAGGGCTGGGAACTGACGCTGTGCTTGGCTGAGACAGATGGGTAGAGAGGGCATTGTCCATGCAGCGAGACCCCACACGCCTTCGGGAGGGACTCCTGTGGCACTGATCCCAGCCAAGCAGGGAGAAACATGGGGGGCTGGCTGGAGAGCTGTCAGGCAGAGAAGGACCTGGGGGTGGTGGGTGACTGCAGGCTGAACATGAGCCAGCAGTGTGCCTAGGGGGCCAGGAAGGCCAATGGCATCTTGGCTTGTATCAAAAATAGTGTGGCTAGTAGGTCTGGGGAGGGGATTGTGCCCCTGGACTGGGCACTGGGGAGGCTGCACCTTGAGTGCTGGGTCCAGTTCTGGGCTCCTCCCCATCAGAAGGACATTGAGGTCCTCGAGCCAGCCCAGAGAAGGGCAACCAGGCTGGGGAAGGGGCTGGAGGGCAAATCTTATGAGGAGTGACTGAGGGAGCTGGGGGTGTTCAGCCTGGAGAGGAGGAGGCTGAGGAAGACCACCTCCCCACCTACACTGACCTGCCAGAAAGGTGCAGAGAGGTGGGTGATGGTCTTGTCAGCCAGGGGACAGGAGATGGGACAAGAGAAAATGGGCTCAAGCTGCCCCAGGGCAGGTTTAGATTAGACATTAGAAAAAATTTGTTACTGAAAGAGGTGTCAGGGCCTGGTCCAGGCTGCCCAGGGAGGGGGCAGAGTCCCCTTCCCTGGGGGTGTTTAAAAAAAGGGTAGATGAGGTACCTAGGGATATGGTTTAGTTTAGGATGAAAATGGTTGGACTGGATGATCTTCAAGGTCTTTTCCAACCTGGTGATTCTGTGATTAAGCTCAAGTAAAAAGGAAAGTAACAGCTCTGATACTGAAGACTGAGTGTGATGGGGTGGGAGACGTGGCCCTCAAGGAAGGCAACATGGGGCATGAGAATTAAGAGCCACAACAAAGCTTCCACTTCAGTGTTTAAGAGCAGACTTTGCCCTTCAACATCACCCACATCAGTGGAGAAACTGTTTCACCCAGAAAGCTCAGTTGAAGGATGGATCAAACCCCAGTGCTCAGGCTCCATCACAAGTCCCCAAAGGCCAACGACAGCCACAGCCGAGCCAGAAATTAACTGGCAACAATGCGGGACACAAACAGCTACATACCACTGCACTGACTCCAGATGAAATTCCTGCTTGATGAGCTGCTTAACTGGATCCCCAAAGAGCAAAAGTAACAAGGAAAGGAGAGCAGAGACAGTAAGGGTGAGGGGCAGCACAGAGAAGCGACTCCGTGGTGGGTTTGGATGGGAGCACGTAGGATGTACCTGAGCAGTCACGCTCAGAGAGCTCTCCGACAAGCTCCTGCTCCTTCCTGGCACGTGTTGAGCAAACAGTGAAAGCACCAGCTCCAGACAACAGCTCTTAAAAAAGCTTAAGAAGCAGAGGATGGGAATTAAAGAGGGCATGTGGGAATTAAAGAGGACATCCTTTCAGTCTGGAAGGATCTGTGAAATTTGGCCCGTTAAAAAACAGGCACAAGAGTGAACGGCTGAGGCAGTAAATCATTCCCAAATCCTGAGACAGCTCCTATAAAGTTGTCATTCCATGTCTGTGCTACCTGTAGGACAGAGATAAGGTTAGGGCTGAAAAATATGAGCGTGTAAGGCAGCCAGGCAAATGATATGTATTAAACACTATGGTCCTGTGGGTCCTTTCCCTGCTACCAGCCTCTGATGAGCTGGGGGAAGGCTGGGAGGGCAGGGACTGCTCCTCAGAGAGCTGGCTGAGACATCCCCAGCGCAGACAAGCTGAATAAATCATGGCACAGGCAGCACACAGCTCTTCCCACACTTCTCACTGTACACCTTAAGCTTCCAGCTCTGTTATTATCCACCTGCCAAGATGTGATTTTGCCCAAAGATGACAAGCTGGCCTCAAAACAGCTTTTTTCCTCACTGGGAAAAAACAAAACCAACACATTTTTCACTGGAACGTATTCTCTTGTTCCCCCAAAGCCCTTCAAATATTTCTGCCCACTTATTTGAGAGCATAAAAAAACAGTTCTGTACTTTTTCTCTGATAAATACAGCTCTCCCAGCCAGGAGCTGCTTTTAGTGGCAGAGCCTTTCCCAGCTTAACATTTTAAATGTACAGGAGGAACGCATACATACAAGTCAGGCTACTAAATTAAACTCACACAAGGGTAAAACTCTCCATAACTTCAAACAATTTCAGGGTCACTGCAGCTTTATCCCAGCAAATAATTATCTCTCTGCTGTGACAACTTATAGCCAGGGTCCTACGGCGTTTCAGATGGCTTCAAAAGCTTCCCCACCACTGACAGGGACAGCTTTTGAGATGGAAAGCACAAATTCCTTTCCTCAGACAGCAGCTCTGCAAAGGTGCCTTGGAGCAGCACTGGAGACCAGTAAATTGGACCCAATTTTGCTGAGGAATCTATAATAAAAAGCATGAAGCCAAGCCTGAGAGAGTCGTGGAGAAAACCCAGAATCTTTAGTTACCTCAGACTTGGTAATGTCAGAGACTGGAAACTCAAGTCTCATCAAGAGGTTATGGCCAATGCATGAGGAAAGAAATAGAATCATAGAATGGCATGGGATCCTGGGGGCATCAGGAGGAGCGTGGGCAGCAGGTCACAGGAGGGGATCCTCCCCCTCTGCTCTGCCCTGCTCAGGCCCCACCTGGAGTGTGGTGTCCAGTGCTGGGCTCCCTGGGATCAAAAGGACAGGGATCTCCTGGAGAGAGTCCAGAGAAGGGCTACGAAGATGATGAAGGGCCTGGAGCATCTCTCCTGTGAGAAAAGGCTGAGAGAGCTGGGGCTGTTCAGCCTGGAGAGAAGAAGACTGAGGGGGGACCTAATCAATGTTTATCAATATCTGAAGGATGGGGTGCAGGGGGAATTGGCCAGCCCCTTTTCAGTGTCTGTGGGGACAGGACAAGGGGCAATGGCTGCAAATTGGAGCACAGGAAGTTCCACAGCAACATGGGGAGGAACTTTTCCCCAGTGAGGGTGAGGGAGCCCTGGGACAGGCTGCCCAGGGGGTGTGGAGTCTCCTTCTCTGGAGAGATTCCAGCCCCATCTGGACACCGACCTGTGCAGTATGAGCTGGGGAGCTGCTTTGGCAGGGGGTTGGACCCCAGGAGCTCTGGGGGTCCCTTCCAACCCCTACAACTCTGTGACCCCAAGGGTCACAGAGCTCCAACCCCCTGCCACAGGCAGGGCCACCAACCTCAGGCCTGGAGCTACACAAGGTTGCCCAGGGCCCCATCCAACCTGGCCTTGAACACCCCCAGGGATGGGGCACCCACCAAATCGCTCCTGCATGAACACACAATGAACGTTCCAAATGCAACAGGCAAAATTTGAGACTCAGACTCCCTGTATCTGTGAGCCAGACTCCTCCAGAGCTGACATTCACCCCAATGATCTCCACATGGGGGGAGCCAGGCGATGCCACAACAAACAAGCCAGCAGCAGAGCCCGTGCTGTGACCTCTGGACATGGGAAATCACTAAAGCCTAATGAGAGTGGCTGGGGTTAAACACCCTGTGTTCACAAGGATGAAACTCTGGAATGGTGGCAACAGCAAGAAGACCAAAGCAAAGAGCAACATGCCTCTTTCCCAAGTATCTGAAGCTCTACAAGAGTTTGGGGTTGTTTTAACTAGTTCTCTTCTTTTTAGGTCTTTATTTTCAGGGAAAAGGAATGTCAAGGACACATCCTGTTTTAGTCTTTCTGTGAAATAATTTCTGTTGAGGTTAGAGGAAGTATTTCCCAAATGCCTGAAGGGTGGTAATGTCATCTGGCTTTACCAAATGCACTAATTCCACATGTCCTCCAAGTTCTCTGTGTTTTCAGCTGGTTCTAACTCAATGGGGATGACTGTAGGAGTTCAGACAGAATCACAGAATAATTAAGGTTGGAAAAGACCTCCCAAATCATCTAATCCAACCACCCACCACCACCTCTATCACTCACTCACTAACCCATGTCCCTAAGTACCTCACCCAACCTTTCCTTGAACACCCCAAGGGACTGTGACCCCACCACCTCCCTGGGCACCCTGTTTCAATGCCCAACTGCTCTGAGATACAATTCCTCCTCATTTCTAACCTGAGCCTCCCCTGGCCCAGCTTGCAGCCATTCCCTCTTGTCCTATTGCTACTTATCTGGGAGAAGAGGCTGACCCCCCATCTGGAACCAGGCTGTAAAGAGAAAGATGTCACAAGGGGAACACCAAGTAATTTTAAATCACAGAATCACAGAGTTGTAGGGGTTGGAAGGGACCTGGAGAGCTCCTGGGGTCCAACCCCCCTGCCAGAGCAGCTCCCCAGCTCATACTGCACAGGTCGGTGTCCAGATGGGGCTGGAATCTCTCCAGAGAAGGAGACTCCACACCCCCTGGGCAGCCTGTCCCAGGGCTCCCTCACCCTCACTGTGAAGAGTATCACACAGAGGTAGTTACCACCAACACTCCAAGACAACCAGAAGTCACACACAGGTTAAGGGGATGAGTTGAGGTCATTTAAATATCTCTTATGTGACAGCCACCACTTCATCAGGCTTAACACTGTGCTGTGAGCAACCACGGTTTGAAAATACACTGAAAAGGACACACAGTCCCTTACTCAAGTCATCTGATGGACTTCACAGTCCTTCCAACAGAACCAAGACCAGAAGCTTTGAAGTTCCCAGAGTTCAAGGTTTTACCTTAATCCTGTTCCTGCTTCCTAAAAAAAAAAACCCAACTGTGCTGATGTCTGAAATTAAGAGCAGGAAGGAAGGGTCTGGGGAGCCCATCTGTATCACTGCACAGGGAAGCTTCAACCTCACAGACACTAGGCTTCTTTAATCGGATTAGACTTTAAGAGCAGGCAATTTGCTTTGTGATGCCAAACTTGAAAGGATTTCTCCTGGTGTCTTAATTAGGAGGAGGTAAAAAAAAAAAAAAGTCATTTCACCTAATTTCCAACCCACTCCAATATTAGATTTGAAAGTCCACCTATGACATCTTCAGGCTTGTTTGGCCCAAGTCTGAAAAACAGCAGGCAAGAGGATTAGAGATAAATCTAATGAGATAATGCTTTTACATCATATTTATGGCACTGGCTCTTAGACAAGGTTGTGCTCTTGCATCCTTAGTACATGGCACTACAGATGCTTCCTTGTAGCTGGAAAAAGCTTGAGGTTTGTTTTTAAATGGCATTTCCTTTAAAAGAAGCCATGTGTTTAAATTACAAGGGAAGGGTGCTAACATAATCATCTGGCTTTACCAAACCTAAACACCACAGACTTTTCCTTAAGCTTTTCCTTAAGCTCTCTCTTGGAGAGCCTGGTAAAAGCTTTGCATACACACTCCCATTTTAAAAGCAGCTTCTGTAATTTCATGAAGATCCTGCTTGGTTTAGATGGACCTACTGATTTTAACCTGAAACACTTAACAGCCATGCAAGGTGGAATACAACATCAAGGATTTTCTTCCAGGACACAAAGATTTACAGAAAACTCCCCTGACACATGTTATGGAGCAGCCAGCTCCTTATCTAGTTTGAGTTAAAGAAAATCTAGGTCAGAAATTCATCCAGGCTTCTCAAAGGCTATCTCCCTGTTCATGCAATGAAGGGGGGCTCTGATAAACCTCAACCACTTCTCAAGCCAGCTGTGGTGACTCACTGCAGGACAGAAAGTCGTGGTAAACTCAGATTTTAAACCACACACTTGGCATGACAAACACCCAGGTACTGAACAGTGCTAAAGCACTGCCTGACTAGAACCAGGGCATCTCCCCACCCAGGAGAGGGTGGCAGTGAGAAAGCAATCCTTTGGGAAATGGGATATAAATAGCTCTGAGGACACAGTACAACCTCTCTGGGTTTCACACAGGAAAGAGGGAATGTTCACACACTCTGGCACTGATTTCTCTCCAAACACAGCTCACATCTTCCTGCCCTCTGCCTTTAATTAAGCATTTTACCCCTTCATCAGTCTATTGAAGATGTGTCTTTCACTGACAGCTACAGTCCCAGGTGGACTAACATTTCAGTGTATGTTTTTCTCCCTTCTGCAGAGAGCAGCTGTATTAGGTTCTCCAGTCTGTTGCTATAGAAACAAATCAATCCTCAACACTTTTATTTTTACCAGTTTCTGTGAAATAGGATTTATCTCATTTCCATGACTAAGCTGTTCTCCAAAAGCAAGCTCTCTGGGACAGGGACAGTGCCATCTCTGCATCAGATGGGACCTTGCACCCTGTGTCAATGACATGATGGACAACCATCATCCTTACTCAGAGGCACCTCCTTCATTTCAGGAGGACACTTCACCTTGAAATGATTCTTGGAGCGGTACTGAGATGCAGCTGTATCTGTGGAGCAGAAAAGAGCAGAGGAGTGCATGGCTCAGCCTGGAAAACCACAGAGATGCTGGGAAAAGCTCAGCAGAGGCCCCACCAGATGTCAAGCACTCCCTGTGAAAGCAGAAGGATCGTCTTTGCCCCCCATGCAGAGCTGCACACTCACGATGAACTGGCTCAGCATAAGCACCTCACCAAGGGCTCACATGGCAGTGGAGGCATTAACATCTTACCTGCTGCTAGCCAGCAGTGGAAGGAGCTCAGCATCCAGGAACTCATCTCACCCTTGTCCAAGTGCACCAGGGAAGGGGCTTTCCCTTCTGCTCTGGGATGTATTCCCTCTATTCCATACCAAACCTTCCACTTGTTCTTTCCTGCCCTGCTTGCTTTCCTTCAATGCCAGTAAAACAAGGCATTACCTTAAACAAAACCCCACTGGATGAGATTCAACAACAGCAAGTGGAGAGTCTGGCACCTGGGGAGGAACAACCACATGGATCAGGACAGGCTGGGGGTGACCTGCTGGAGAGGAGCTCTGTGGAGAAGGACCTGGGGGTGCTGGTGGGTGACAGGGTGGCCATGAGCCAGCAGTGTGCCCTGGGGCTGAGAGAGACAATGGGATCCTGGGGGCATCAGGAGGAGTGTGGGCAGCAGGTCACAGGAGGGGATCCTCCCCCTCTGCTCTGCCCTGCTCAGGCCCCACCTGGAGTGTTGTGTCCAGTGCTGGGCTCCCTGGGATCAAAAGGACAGGGATCTCCTGGAGAGCTCCTACAGCTCTGTGATTCTGTGAAGGGTGTTTCTTGGTGGAGCTGCTCCTAATATATCAAACACCATCCCAAACATTCATCTCAAGACGAGCTCGGTTCTGTGCCAAACAGGCTTCATCAGCCAGGGTTGTGTAGGACCCACAGCACCAGGTCCAGCAGCTCCACTTTCAGAAACACCCACTGTTTGGGCAGTCCCTACACCCATATGAATTACAGCACGCAGAGAGCAGAGCATGCAGAGAGCTGAGGCAAGACAGCTGCTCTCCAAGCAGAAGAGGAGGGAAAAGGAAATCCCACTCCTCTGTGCCATGACCTGCAGGTCCCTGCCATTCCCCTCCTTTGGGATCTGGGTGCTGCACAGCCTCAAGAAACAAAAGTTTTCTGTGGGATGAGCCAGTGGTTCACTCTGGCACAGCCACACGCTGCTGTGAGCATCAGGGGAAGGAAACAGGGGGAAGACAAGCCCACAGCCTTCAGCAATGAGCTGCCCAACCAAGCTTAGCCATAAACCTTCAGATTTCTTCACTGGGTGTCAGAACCTGTTTGTTAAACAGTCGGCGTCCAGCTTAACTCCACATAGCTCCTGCCTAGGGAACACAGAGCTCTCTGGATGTACTCAAATCCACAGTGACATGTTTCAGTTTTGGGACCACAGACAATGGCAGAGAGGAACAAGGCCATGGAAACGGGGTGGCTGACAGGCAGGACACTGCGCTGCCATCCAGAGCCCTGGCCAGGCTGGAGAGCTGGGCAGGGAGAGACCAGATGGGGTTCAACAACAGCAAGTGGAGAGTCTGGCACCTGGGGAGGAACAACCACATGGATCAGGACAGGCTGGGGGTGACCTGCTGGAGAAGAGCTCTGTGGAGAAGGACCTGGGGGTGCTGGTGGGTGACAGGGTGGCCATGAGCCAGCAGTGTGCCCTGGGGCTGAGAGAGACAATGGGATCCTGGGGGCATCAGGAGGAGTGTGGGCAGCAGGTCACAGGAGGGGATCCTCCTCCAGCCCCTTTTCAGTGTCTGTGGGGACAGGACAAGGGGCAATGGCTGCAAATTGGAGCACAGGAAGTTCCACAGCAACATGGGGAGGAACTTTTCCCCAGTGAGGGTGAGGGAGCCCTGGGACAGGCTGCCCAGGGGGTGTGGAGTCTCCTTCTCTGGAGAGATTCCAGCCCCATCTGGACACCGACCTGTGCAGTATGAGCTGGGGAGCTGCTTTGGCAGGGGGGTTGGACCCCAGGAGCTCTGAGGGGCTCTCCAACCCCTACAACTCTGTGACTGTGAAATGTCAGGAGCTCAGGGCTCAAATATCCCCTGTTTGTTTACTCACATAGCTGTGGTTTTGGATCCGAAATTCCTACGCACAGCTCGACAGCAGGACATGAAGTTGGGGTAGAGATCAAAAAACCATCAGGGAATCCCACAAACATCCACTCAGCCCACTGGAGTCTCACGAGCATCCACTCTGCCACCAAGGTAAACACACAGCAATCTCCTGCACCAAGGTGCTGAACGCTGCTGCTAATCCCAGCGTCAGCCAGATGAGGCTTGAAGTCTCCTAGATGCAAATTGCATCAATTTTAACCACACCATCAGTGGCTAGCACCAACCACTCCCATGGGTACCCCCAACACAAACCACCTCCTCAGTCCTCAGGCTTCTCACAGCTGCTCAGGATACTCCAGGCAGCTCCTGAGCCAGGCATGGAAAATCAATCCAGTGCACGTCATGGATGCATTTCAGTGTTCCTCCCATGATGGGGCAGAGCACAAATCTTCTGAGATGAATACTAAGAGCTGTGAAATGATGCTCCTGGGAGGGAGTGTAACCTAGCAATTGGAAAAACACCCTGGGAACCCTGCCACCACGGCTCTGCTCTGGCCCCAGCGACACACTGGGATGCTGCAACCAGTGGGCAACAGCCACCTGGGTTGTGATACCCTCAGGATCCTCACTACAACCTGACCCACGCACACATCATCTCAGCCCATGGAGCATCAGAGGTTACCTGAGCGTATGGCCATTTCCAAAACCCGTTTGGCACCTCAAAAGACTCCTCTGAGAAACTCTCACAGCAAAGCCAAGATTAAGTGAACGTGTTCTCACCCTCTGACATACACACGTCGGCACTCACCGGAAAGCAAGCCCCAGGACACCAGAGGACTCAGCACGTGGGTAAAGACTGATGGGAAGTCAATAGCCAGAAGAATTCAGCTCAGCCTGGACACCCACCTATGTTACAGAGCCAGCATTAATCAGTCACAGAGGGCTTGAGTCACTGCCTACAGAATCAGTTAAGACACTTCTACTCAGAGTTAACAGAGATTCCTATCCAGTGCGCTGCACTCGGAGCAGTTTGCTGTAAGGCTGCTTCAATCAATTCACATCTTCTCCTGACTCCTTACCCATTTAATGCAGCTCTTACACACCCTCCACAACACCACCACACCTCTCCTCAACTTCTGAGCATCTCTTCTGTCGACCAGACCAGGCAGCACCAGGTCGCTGCCCTCTGAGGCCATCTCAGACCGTGCACAGCCTGTCTGGAAAGCAGCAGGATGAAATGCTCTCCCAAGGGAGCTTCCCAGAAAGGGAATCCACCTTCACAACAATTTTCACAGACAGTCCAAGCAAGCCCTGGGTGTTACATAAAAACCAAGTCCTCCTCTACAGAGGAAGACAGGGATCATCACAGCTCAGGTGAGCAAAGCAGGACACGGCGGATACGACTTCACCGAGGTGCCACAGCGAGTGGATGGTAAGAAAACCCCAGACACAACCCCCATCACAGAATCATGCTGACCAAAGCAAGCAAAGAAAACGTTCCAAAGCCAAATGAGAAGATCACACAGATACAAAAGGCTTCAGAGTCACTGCCAATAATTGCAGCCTTGGTGAGTTATTTAAAACGTGCTTAGAAAACAATTCACAGGACAAGAGCCAACGCACACCTAACGCCTGTGGCACTACACTCTGAGCAACACCAGCGTTCAGGTACCTAATTAAAGAGAGATCTGTCCTGCTTTGCTGTTTGCACGGCAGGGTGTGGAACAGGAGACAGGTTAAAAGTGGGTGAGATTATTAACCACAGCACCAAGAGGAGCGAAAGACCCAAGAACAATTTCCAATCCAGCCTCACGTTCTGAGAACGCCCCAAGAGCGATTCCCTCTGCACTGGGGGATGGCCCTGCAAGATCCTGTCTGCTCCTTCCCTTCCCACAACCCTGGGAGCTCAGACCTTGGAGTCTGGGCTGCTGTTCCCTGGCACCCTCTCAGCCCAGCGCTGCAGGACTTGCTGCTTGCACAAGACCTGCCCACACGTAACACGGTAACAACACACGGACAGACACACAACACTCTTTGCTCTGTACAGGGTGATTCCTCTTTTCTCCCAGTCCTAATTCACAAGCAGAGGTTTCCTTGATACACTTAGAGGATTACACATACAATCTGGGGCTCCACAGCAGCCTCAGTTTCCCCTCTTGCCAACAAAGCTCCAGTCTTTTCACATCACCAGATGAAAATGAAAAGCTTTTTCTGCAGATTTGGCTTTAACACAATCCATCCCTTACTGCTACTGGCAAAACCTACTGAATGCAGCTTGATATTTCAGGCCACAGATTGTTTTGTTCCTTCCTGCCTTTAACTTCATAGGGAAGCAGTTAAAAAAAAGGAAAAAAAAAGAAAATAATAAATAGAAATCCAAATTCTGCAGCCTGTGGGTAGAAGTGCCACCCCCCCCCAAAAAAAAAACCCAAGAAACTTCATGGATTCACAAAGAATTTCTAATTTCTGGCCTTGTTCTTCCTTAGAAGCATTAAGTTATGTTAACATTAAATTGATTTGTCTCTCTGGATGCTCACTGATCTGCAGGAAACGCTCCTTGCCTGTGCTGTGTGAGCTGCCTTCTGAAACTGGAGCAGCTAGGGTTATGATCAAGGGAGGTAGAACTGCATCAGTCCCCCCCTGGACTTGGTTTCCAGCAGATTTCCAAATCCTGAACAGATCCAACAATCACATTACACAGGCAGATCCCAGAGGCTGCGTGGATGGCAGCACAGAGCCAAGACACCCCCCTCTCCACCCCAAACCCTGGCAAGCCACCACCTCTTTGTAAGCCCCACCATCTGCTTCACCAAAAGCCCATCTCCCTCTCCTCTATCACCTCTCATCCTCCTAGTGCCCTTCTCAGCACCTCAGCCTGCCCCTTGCCTTCCTCCCTCACATCAGCTCCCTCACTGGGGTTTATGTTCCTGCCCAACACATTTAGAGTTGCACATTCACTCCCAAGGGACAGACCTGACTTCTCTCTCTTCCCATCCTGGCTTATCAGGGTCTGTCCCATCTTGCTTCCTGCTTACCTGCCGAAATCAGTGGTTTCATTTGGAGCTCTGAGGGCTCAGCTCAGTGGTGATCTAAGCAGGAAGCATGAAAGCCTCAGACCTTGACAAAGTTCACCTCTCATTTGTGACAAACAGGCCAGGCAGTTAGGTTTATGAGATAAACCAGCACGTTCTCCAGAATTTATGGCTGGGGACATCTCCAATGACTTTATGGCCCAGTGTTTGCTCTCATGGTAAAATGAGTAAAAAAAAATGGGCACAGAATGATTCATGTGCCAGCTCAAGGCAAACGCTGAGCAGGTGTCATCACGGGAGTGCAGCTTCCCACACTGTGCCCAAACACCCTCATTTCTCCCAGGAAACACCCACTTTGTACCTAATCCATAGTTGTCTCTTTGAGAGGTCTGAAACGCTGCAGAACTGCATGGCAAAAGGTGGGATGTGGCATCTCAGCCTGCCAGTGCCTGAAGGGAGCAGAGGAACAGGAGGGGAATCAGCTTGTTCAAGGGCAGAGACTGGCAGGACAAGGGGGATGGAGTGAAGCTGGAGGAGGGAAGGGTTAGATTGGATATTAGGGGGAAGTTTTTTACAGAGAGAGTGGTGAGGGGCTGGAACAGGCTGCCCAGAGAGGGGGTGGGTGCCCCCCAATGATCTCAGAAGGGGAGATGGTCTTTTCAGAGCAGGGAGTCCAAGCAGTGAGGCTTAGAATCATAGAATGGTCTGGGTTGGAAGGGACCCCAAGGGTCACAGAGCTCCAACCCCCCTGCCACAGGCAGGGACACCAACCTCAGGCCTGGAGCTACACAAGGTTGCCCAGGGCCCCAGCCAACCTGGCCTTGAACACCCCCAGACACGGGGCACCCACCCCCTATCTGGGCAGCCCCTTCCAGCCCCTCACCACTCTCTCTGCAAAGAACTTCCCCCCCAATATCCAATCTCCCCCTTCCCTCCTCCAGCTTCACTCCATCCCCCTTGTCCTGCCAGTCTCTGCCCTTGAACAAGCTGATTCCCCTCCTGTTCCTCTGCTCCCTTCAGGCACTGGCAGGCTGCAATGAGGTCCCCCCACAGCCTTCTCTTCTCCAGGCTGAGCCAGCCCAGCTCCCTCAGCCCCAGCTCTGGACACAGTACTCCAGGTGGGGCCTCCTGAGGGCAGAGCAGAGAGGGACAATCCCCTCCCTGTCCCTGCTGCCACTCCTCTGCTGATGGAGCCCAGAGGCTTAAAATGAGGAAAAAAAAAAAAGGGGTGGACTAAATGCCATGCAGAGATCAGAGACCTGAAATCATACAGGGGAAGGAACAAGGGAGCTGTGCCAGCCCAGCCAAGCGTTCATGACCCTGCTCTCAGAAGGAGCTTCAGGGGCTGGAGGACAGCTGAGCTGCTCCCTTATCAGGAGATACATTTAATGATGTGAGCAGCCTCAGCAGGGCTGGGAATCAGAACTACTGTACACACACACACACACACACAAAAAAGAGGATGCTAGAAGTTGTTTGTGTTTTCTCCCTTCCTCAAACTGTCCAGGCCTGACCAGGGGCTTCACCACAACCCAGAGTGGGAAACCCTTAATTAGAAAAGTTCCCACATTCTAGTGTTAATCAAAGTCAAGTTTCCCCACAGGATGCACATCCCTAAAACTGAAGTACCCTGATGCAGACCCCTTCACAGAATCTCCATCAAGCCCCTTCTTTCATTAACTCTTCTGCTTAACTGGCACCACAACTCTCTCTGGGCACGTGTCCAGCCTGCATTTCCTGGGTTTAATTTGGAAAATGCATTTAATCATCGTTAGGTGAGGAAAATAAAAGATTTAAGAGAAAATCCTTCAACTTTAAAGTTATTCTGAAGTTGTTCTTGATGTGTTGTGCACCTTTGACTGCTGTGCTCCAGAGAAGGTTGGGTGGGCACCACACAGACTGTTTTCTGTCACCTCTTACCTTCCTCCCACACCATGAGGTCCCTTTAATTTACTGATCTTCGATTTTCCATGAGGAAAAATGTCCTATTTCCTGCTTCCAAGCCCTTGAAGTTATTTTTAAGGGAGTAGGGAAAGGTTAGCTATAATTAAGTGCCATGCCTGCTATGGAGAGCTTATTGTGACACCCTCCCTGCCCTAGGGAACCAGGGAATCCACAGGTGAAGGTGCTCCAGAGGAACCACACACCACAAGGGATGAGCAAAGGAGTCAGCAATCACACCTGGCATAGGGGGCAAGAGTCAATCTCATGCTTTGCAGAGGGAAAACAGACCACAGCAGAGACAGAGCAACACACAAGCAGAAGACAACTGCCCAAATTTCTCCTCTCACACACAAAGGGCACTCTGAAACTTAGCCCAGCCACTTTTTTTGAGTGTGTGGGGGAAACTCTGTCCCTAAAATCCAGTGCTGTCCTGTGGCATTAGAGGGAGGCAGAGAAGGATGTTTGCTGCTATAATAAACCTTTCAGCAGAGCTCGTAGCAATCAGGGCCAGCTCAGAGGCACACCAGGATGCTGAGCAGTGACTCCCACAGAGCCTGCACTTCCAACAACAAGAGTTTTGAGCGTTGCCCAGCTCCTCCTCACACAACTGCCAGCCACAGGCACACAGACCCTCACCAGCACAGGGATGCAGTGGTGGATTCCACGCAGGAAGTGAAGGGCACGCTGCCAGAACGAGAATCACCATCACAAACAGGCAGAGAGCCTGGCTGTAACTCAGCAGAAGACAGAAAAAGGTTCAGGGAATGGGAAGTTTGGAGGGAGAAAGGGATGATTATAATGTCAACTGAGAGATGTTTAAAGACAAGCTGAGTTAATGACCGTGGAGGCTACGAATGATGGCTCTGACACTCCCCATCCCACCTCACCTTTACACGGGAAAAATCACACTCGCTGATCAGCTGTCAAACAACCTGCCCACTCCACAAATCAGCTGGTATCACAAGCCAGTGTCTTACCATGGTGGGGAGGGGGAAAAAGGGGCACCTCCATCACCACACATTGTCAGAAAGCACGGCCGAGCTGTTAGAACAAGAGCCTGATAACACTCGTGGTGTGTATTTAACTCGCTGACCCTCTCCACTTTATCTAAACACCCTGCAAGTACATCCATCTTCTACCCTAGACAAGCCTGAAGTGGTCAGAGCAATTTCCCCACTCGAAACAAGGGCTCAGAGCATTTCATATATTAAAAGAGAAGAATAAAGTCTGACCTGAGAGCAGATTGCCATTCCAGAGAAGCAAACGTACGCACTGGGAAAGCACAAGCTCCCTGTGTCAGCGGGTCTCTAACATACACATGCAACAACAGGTTTCCAATAAGGTGACAAGAAGGGAAAAATGGATCCAATTTGGCCACAAATGGGCAAGTTATATTCCTCTAAACAGTCAGGTTGTATGGTGACAGTGTTGCTCAGAGCTAGACTCGAACCTCCTCACCCTGCCCCAATATAAACCAGTTGTTCGGGAACAGGAACACCAGCATTTCCAGCTGAGAAACTAAAATGGCAAAAAGCTCCAAAAAAAAAAGGACCAGCAAGCAGTTTCCTTGGGAGATGGCAAAAAAAAAAAAAGAGGGGGGCCAGAATAACAAAGGTCTGAGAGCTTCAAAACAGAGAGCTTCAAAACAGAGCAAGTCACACAGCACGGTGCTTTCGATGCTAAAGCAAATGCCTGTGCCCTTCAGCTGCTTGTGCAGCCCCCAGCACAGCACAGCCAAGCCCCAAACCCCACCAGGCTCTGCTGCATTGAGTCCTGCAGCAGAGGAGCATTACTGGGAGCCAGGAAAGCGACTGAAGAGCAGAGCACAGAGCAAGAGCAGCGAGGGGATGCCTTGTCCAACACCCGCCTGTACACTGGCCCCAGTGAGTTCAGCCAGCAGCTCCCCTCGCTGTGAGAACCTACATGCGTCCTGCCTCCAGCAGCCTCTGCCAGCACCAAGACCTTCCACCAGACCACATTTCCCCAGTTAAACCAGTACGCAGCTAGGTAATGGAGCAGCATCCACAACCCGGTAGCCTGCAGCAGTCCGAACCCCAGGCCATGCCATCACCGCTGGGTATCGCCCAGCCCGGGAAGCACTATCCCAGCCAGCCTCCTCTCTCAGCCCTCGGGGCCTGCTGCTCCTTGCCTCGGGTCACACAAGCCTGAGGGGTTCGGCTGCCAGCCCCCCTTCAGCATGGCCTGTTGGCCCCTCAGGGGCCCCCCCAGCCCATCCTCACACCCCTCACATCCATCGCAGCCCACTGTAACGGCTCATCCCACCCCCCAGCCCCCAACTCCTACCCAACGGGCCCCTTCCTTCAGCCCACACACCCAGGGGACCGGCCCCCTCGGTCCCTCCGCACCCACAGCCCACACCCTCATCCCGGGGGGCTCCGGCCCGCACCGCCGAGCTCCAGAGCCCTCAAACACCTCCTTACCCCACACGCTGCACCCCAAGAACACTTCCAACCCCCCGCTGCTGCCCTGTGACCCCTCATTCCCCCTTACACCCCCGTCCCCTCGCCCCACACCCCTACAAACCCCATCCCCACGGCTCCTGCCTGCCCCAGCCCCTACCCACACAGGCCCACGGCTCCAAGCTCCCTACCTGTCCCCCAACACCCCACCCCTCCGGCTGCCCTGCAGCCCCCGCCTCCTGCCGCACGGCCCTCCGGGCCCCCAGCCCCACACACGCCAGCCCCTTCCCCGTGCCCCTGAAGCTGCCCGGCCCACCCCCCCCCCCCCCTTCCGGCCCTACAGCACCGCATCCCCACATCCCCCAACTCTAACCCCCTCCACACACACCCCCCTCCGGGGCGCACCCGCGCTCTCCCTGCCTCCCTCACCTCCTGCCCCGCAGCCTCCCGGCCCCCCCCCCTCCTCGCACTACACCTGCCCCCCAACCCAGCAGCCCCCCGAGCTCACACCGCCTCCCCCTTACGCAAGAGGCCCACAGCCCCCTCCCCATCCCCGCTGCCGCTTCCTCCCCCCGGCCCCGCAGCCGCCCCTCGGCCCCCAGCCCCGCTCCCACACCCCCCCGCGGGCCGCGCTCACCTGAGGAGACTGGACAGCGGGTGCCCCACACCGCCGCTCCCGCCGCCTCCGCCGCCGCCGCCTCCCCCCCCGGAGCCGCCTCCTCCGCCTCCTCCTCCCCCTCCGGAGCCACCGAAACCGGAGCTGAGGCGTTTCCCCGATAACAGCTTCTCCACGGCGGGCAGGTTCCCGGTACGGGCGGCCTCGAGCAGCTCCTGCTCCTTCCCCATGGCCCGGCCCGGCCCGGCCGCCGCCGCCGCCCGCCAAGCCACTCCCCGCCAGCGGCCTTCCGGGGCGAGGCCTGAGGGGCGGGCGGGCCCGAGCGGCGGGCGGGGGCTCCGCCTCACGAGGACGGCTCGGCTCCGGGTCCGGTCCCTTCCCTGAGCCCGTCCGGTGCG
The DNA here is from genome assembly GCA_022605575.1 of Laterallus jamaicensis coturniculus. Lineage (NCBI taxonomy): Eukaryota > Metazoa > Chordata > Aves > Gruiformes > Rallidae > Laterallus > Laterallus jamaicensis. The sequence goes on from JAKCOX010000038.1 coordinate 4,493,221, forward strand.
TCCCCGCCTCGGGTCCTGGGTGCGGGTCTGGTGACAAGAGGGACACGGAGCTGTGGGAGAGTGTCCAGAGGATGGGAAGGGTCTGGAGGGGAGGGCGTCTGAGAGGAGGCTGAAGGCCTTGGGAGTGTCCAGCTGGGAGAAGAGGAGGCTGAGGGGAGACCTCACCCCAGTGTGAGGCTGCCAGCCGAGGGGAGCGAAGGGGCAGCGCCGATCTCTCTCCTCTCTTTGGGGACCAGGGACAGAACCCGAGGGAATGGTGTGGAGCTGGGCCAGGGGAGGGTTAGCCTGGGTGTCATGAAGAGGTTCTGTGCTGAGAGGGGGGTTGGGCGCTGGCACAGGCTCCCCAGGGAAGGGGTCACAGCCCTGAGCTGGGCTGAGGGCAAGAAGCATCTGGACGATGTGCTGAGTGCCATCTCTGACTGGACTGGGCCTGTGTGGAGCTGGGAGTTGGGCTCGATGATCCTTATGGGTCCCTTCCAGCTCAGGGGATTCTGTGAATAATATAAAACTGGGATTTCAGTGGGTGCTGCAGGGGGAAACGCGTGGGGTTGGTCTGACCTCCCCCCCCCTGCTTCTAAAACACTGGCACAAAACCCACACAGGCATCAGCTCGGGGATGGGCATGAAAGAGAAACATACATCAAGGAAGCTGTCTGTAAAGGAGGGGTGCCTTTGCCAGGCTTTTCCCTCTGAGGGTTTATTATGAAGATGAATATTCACGGGTGATTTCGTAGCTGTTTCCCCACAGGGAAGCCCGTGGGGCAGCACAGTGCTTCTCAGCCTGCGCTGCGGATCCATCTGCACTGGGAACTGAAGCGGCTGGGAACAGTTACCTGCAGAATAACGCTATGTGCCAGTGTGAACCTAATTCAGATGCAGCCAAAGGGCTCATTTCAACATGGTACTGATGGCACCCGCCCCAGCAGGCAGCTAGGGCTGCTCTCTCCCTCAGAGTGGGGTCGCAGAGGTTGCCTTGGGTGGGTTTTGATTCTCTGTGTGTGGGAAAGCTCGTCACTGCCCAGCCCCACATCTCCCCCCTCCCCTGGACACCCCTGTACCAGCCCCTTCGCTCCCCTAACGCTCCCAGTTTCCTCAGTGCTCCAAGCTCTCCCAGTTCCCTTAGCACCCCAGTTCCCCAGTGCTCCCAGTTTCCTCAGTGCTCCAAGCTCTCCCACTTCCCCAGTGCTCCTAGTGATCCTAGTTTCCTCAGTGCTCCAAGCTCCCCCAGTTCCCCAGTGACCCCAGTTCCCCAGTGCTCCCAGTTTCCTCAGTGTTCGAAGCTCTCCCAGTTCCCCAGTGATCCCAGTGCCCTTAGCACCCCAGTTCCCTTAGCACCCCAGTTCCCCAGTGACCCCAATTCCCCAGTGCTCCCAGTTTCCTCAGTGCTCCAAGCTCCCCCAGTTCCCTTAGCACCCCAGTTCCCCAGTGCTCCCAGTTTCCTCAGCGCTCCAAGCTCCCCCAGTTCCCTTAGCACCCCAGTTCCCCAGTGCTCCCAGTTTCCTCAGCGCTCCAAGCTCCCCCAGTTCCCCAGTGACCCCAGTGCCCCAGCCCGGCCTCACGCCTCCCCCGAGGCGCAGGCCCGTTGCCCTGGTGACAGGCACCGCCCGGCGCCTCTTTTTCTATGTCATCAGGGAGCGACGTCACTGCGCGACAATGGCGGATCCCGGGGAGGCCGCTCGGGACGAGCTCGGCGCGGCCGGTAACGACCAGGAGCCGCCGCCCGCCGCCTCGTCCCCCGCGGGGGATGGCAGAGCGGCGGCGGAGGAGCCGGCGGGCACGGAGGCGGCCAGCGAGGGCGAGGCGGGAGAGGCCAGCGGGCGCGGCGAGCTCAAGGTGGAGGCGCCGGACGGGGAGGTGAGGGGGAGCGGGGCCGGGCGGCGGGGCCTGCGGGGCGGCGGGGCCAGGTAGCGGGGGCGGCGGGGCTTTCGGGGCGGCAGGGCCTCCGGGGCTGCGGGACCGGGCAGCGAGGCCGCCGAGCCGAACGCTGCGCTCTCGCCCAGGTGAGGAACGCGGAGGGGGAGGCGGTGGACGGGGAGGACCCCAGCCTGCAGCCATCCGCCGCCAAGAAGGTGAAGCTGGAGCTGAAGGAGCGGAAGGAGAAGAAGCACAAGGTGGACGAGGACGAGATCCAGAAGATGCAGTGAGTGCCGGGGGAGGCTGGGGCTCGGCAGGGCCCTGCATGGGGCTCGCCGCTGGGGGCTGCGCTCATCGGTGTACGGGCCTGTGGTTAACAACAGCCACGGCTCCATCCCAGACCCCCCAGCCACTTTGTCTTACAATTCCCAGCTCCACGGTCCCTGTCGTGGCTCTGTTTGGGCCTGCAGAAGGCTTTGGATGGTGGCAGGGCTTGGCAGGGCCATTGCTGTGGCCTTAAGACTTTTATTTTCATTGTCAGCACCTCCTTCTCTCCCCTGCAGGATACTGGTCTCCTCCTTTTCTGAAGAGCAGTTGAATCGCTACGAGATGTACCGCCGCTCTGCCTTCCCCAAAGCTGCCATTAAACGGGTACAGCTTCAGTACTGCCACAGCCAAGCGAGCAAGCTGAGCCTTGCTAAGCCTGGCAGAAGTCATGCCTAGGCCTTGGAGGACCCAAGCTGTCCCCTGTGGCCCAGACCATTGTCCTCAGATCAGTTTATCCTGTTCTGATCTGGCTCTGTGCCCTCACACAGCTCGTGTGGTGTAGGGGAATCAGCTTGTTCAAGGGCAGAGACTGGCAGGACAAGGGGGATGGAGTGAAGCTGGAGGAGGGAAGGGTGAGATTGGATATTAGGGGGAAGTTTTTTACAGAGAGAGTGGTGAGGGGCTGGAACAGGCTGCCCAGAGAGGGGGTGGGTGCCCCGTGTCTGGGGGTGTTCAAGGCCAGGTTGGATGGGGCCCTGGGCAACCTTGTGTAGCTCCAGACCTGAGGTTGGTGTCCCTGCCTGTGGCAGGGGGTTGGAGCTCTGTGATCCTTGGGGTCCCTTCCAACCCTTGCCATTCTATGATTCTATGAAATAAGAGCTGCTCTTCAAATGGGGGGGTGGGCTGGGGGCTGCGAAGCAGCAGGGAAACGTGACTGCTGGTCCAGAGCACAGGGCTGGATGAGGAGAAGCTAAAACCTCCCCAGCCAGCGCATCCCCAAAGCTGCAGGACCTAATTCTAAAGCATTTCATTAGCTGTTGGCTGGTGTTGGACGGGCTCAAGCTGCTAAATAGGAGTTAAAATGAGTCAGGGGTGCTGGGAGTAGCTTGCTGTGCTGACTGTCCTTCTCTGCCCCTGCAGCTGATCCAGTCCATCACCGGCACCTCCGTCTCCCAGAACGTGGTGATCGCCATGTCTGGCATTTCCAAGGTCTTTGTGGGGGAGGTGGTGGAGGAAGGTGAGTGGCAAACGGTGTCGTGGGGTAAATTCAGAGCTCAGAGCAGAAGGATGGGAGCTGAGGTGGGTCAGGCCAGGGCTCCCAGGGGGGACCTGACCCCACAGCCCCCACCCTGCGTGGGCCAGAGGTGGCAGTGCCAGGTGAGGGGGCAGTGCCAGGTTTGGTGCCAACCAGGCTCATCCCACACAGCTTGGTCTGTCAGTGCCAGGCTCACCCTTCCCCAGGGTGCTGCAGTGTAACTGCTGCCTTCTCTGCAGGGCTGCTTCGCTTCAGGGCACTCAGAGAAGCAGCTTTGCTGCTCTCATTAATTGCTCCATGTTATTAATTGCTTCATGTCCTTGGCAGGAGGAGCGAATGACATTGTCAGTGCCAGAGAACTGTCAGAGCACTGCAGGTTGTCCCTTCCTGTCACTGCTGCACACACCCCCCAACTCCCCCCCCAGCCTAGGGCTGGCTTTGGAGCAGCAGCTTGAAACTCAGCAGCTCCTGCATGACTCAAACCAGCCCAGCCTGGGGTAGCAGAGAGCTTTACAAAGCTGCTTGGTTGGGTCTGGAGTTGTGCCCTTGGCCTGACGTTTCTTTCAGCTGCAGAGAAGCAGCTTCAGTGCTCTGCTTTAAACCCTGGACACAAAGGGTACCTGCTGCCTTTCAAACCAAAGCTGAAAGAGCAGCAGGCTGGCTCAGCCCAGCTGTCCTGCTCACCTGAACTCTGGCTTTTGTTGTTTAGCCCTGGATGTGTGTGAGAAGTGGGGGGAGCTGCCCCCCCTGCAGCCCAAACACATGCGGGAGGCGGTCAGGAGGCTCAAGTCCCGAGGACAGATCCCCAATTCCAAGTACAAGAAGATCATCTTCCACTGAAGCACCCCAAGAGCAGCAAGAGAAGAGGGGAGTTCCAACAAGCTCCAGGTTGTGAACCTCAGGACAGTTAGCAGCAGAGCCACGAGCCTGAAGCTCCCTGGGGGGAGCATCCTGCACAGGCTTCAGCCAGGGGAGGGAGGCTCCCTGGCCAGCCAGGCTTCAGCAGCACAGCACAGGAGCCAAATCCTGAGCCAGAGCCTCAGGCTCCTCTTGCTTCAGCAGCACAGGGCCAGAAGCCTCCAAAGCCTTCATTATATTCACCCACCTGGTGGTGGTGGCTGGGGGTGGTGTCTGCACCCAGCAGCGCCTCTCTTTTTGTACAGTAAACTACTTGTTGTATTTTGAGCTGTGCTGGGAAGTGCTAATTGTGTAATGGTGTTGGGGTGATCCAGAGGGGGGAGTGGGACTGGAGGATCTGTCTCCCCCAACCCTGACGTGTTCCTGAAGCTTCTCCTTGCCTTGGGCAGGTGGTGTTCCCTCAGCTTGAGGAAGGGAAGGGGGATGCAGGGTGAGAGCTGCTCAGTCGTGGCTCAGCTGAGGGAGCTGACTAAAAACTGCAGTGAGGAAGGGGGAGGGAAAAGGGGGGGTAAAAAGGGATGGAGGGTAGGGAAAAGGAATGGGAGGAGGGGAAAAAAACCACCCTGTGAGGCTGGAAGGAGGTTAACAAGTTTAATTTCTTTTCATGGTTCATAGAACCAATAAATGAATGAGTGGAAATAACACACTGCACCCAAGTTCCAATACTGCCTAAAACTCAAATTCCAGTTCAGTTGCACCCAGCACAGCACTTCTAACCCTGTGTAAGAGAGGCTGAGGCCACGTGCTCTTCCTTGGGTAAAAGGGGTGTAGTTACACAAAGGTTAAAAGTCATTGTAACTTACAAGTCCTTAAACAGAAGTTTACAGTGTGAATTTTGCTACCCATCATCCGTGGAGAGGGAGGAGGGTTTATTCTCCTGCTCCCATGCTGCATGGAAAGGATGGGGGTTTTGTTTCATGGTACTGGCTCTGAAACAAAACCAGTTGACTGGAGCTGCTGGAGGAAGGAATTTGCTGGAGCCAGCTTGGCCCCAGCTCCATTCAGTCTGCACCCATGGGAGGGAGCAGGAAGGAGCTGTGTGACACTGCAAGTAGGCACCACGTCTGAGCAAAGCCTTTGTAGCCTTACTCATGTTGCTGGAGATGAAGCTGGACACCTACTCAAACAACAAGTCATGAAAAGTAGAGAGAGAGAAGAAAGAAACCTCCCAATTTCAAGCAATTAGTGAATAAACAGGAACAATTCCATTGCATTCCACCTAGGGCAAGCAGCCCTCTGCTTCCTGCTTCACACAGGGACAGGCAGCAAGCACAGAGCTTTGACCACACACAGTTCCAGCTGTACTTGCAGGGGCAGCTCCTGATGGTACTTACATTGAGCTGGGGATGCAGGGCTGTTGAAGGGACACAGCTGCTTTGTTACCTCCTTCCTCTCTCCCTAGGAGAGCTGCTCCCAGGAGGAGTTTTATCTGCTACAGAAGGTAACTGGCATTTCAGCCCCCTGCCTGGACTTCTGAACCCCTCCATGCAGAGGCAGCACTGCTGAAGGAAATGTTCAAGTGCATTTTCCTCTTGGGAACAGGCCTGACAGGCTGCTCTGGGACACCTGAAACAGGCAGCAGCACAAATCTGTCCTGCCCAGGGCTGTGCTGAGCAGGGGCTGGGTCACAGAGCATCAGGGATGAGGAGTGATCCTCTCCTGGGGAGGGGGAGCAGCTGGCAGGAGTCAGGGTGTCCAAGTGTTGGAGAAGCCCAGCTAAGTGAGTGATGAGCATGAAGCCTCCCACCCAAGGAGAGTGCTCCTCCTCTGAGCTCCTTTCTCCAGCTCCCAGAGGTCTGGGAAGGAAGCTCCAGCTCCACCATCCTGTCTGCCCCATGAACCAGCAAACAAGGACTAACCTGTTCTCACAGCTGCCTTCACTGGAAGGGAGCAGAGAGGAGTTCAGATGATGATCTGAGTGACAGCTGCTTCCATCACCATCCCTCCTTTGGAAAGCAAAAGCTGCCAGCCCCAAGGAACTCACTCAGCTCTCCACCAACCACAGGCAGCACCTCCACATTAACCTCACACTGTAACTACATCCAGCCTCACACTGTAGCTACATCCCTGCTCTCTGGGCAGCTACACCCCAACTAAAGGGATCTCAGGAGTATCTGCCAAGGGGAAGTGCTCAGCAGCTCCAGAGCCAGGCAGAGGGACAGGGAGGTGAAAGCATGGTGAGAAACCCAACTGAACTCCTGAGTCACTTGCTTTCATGCAGTTTCCAGGCCTCAGCTCATCATGGCTTGTAAACCAGAGGATGCTCCTTGGATAGTGAGCAGGGTGAGTCTCTTGTGTTACCTTAGATCAACTCTTTCAAGTGGAGGAAGGCTTATGTAGGGGAAAAGATAGAATCATTACTAAAGTTTTGGGGGACATCCTCATCTGGAAGCCACAAGTAAGGGTTACCTAACCTTTCCTGACAAGGGAGGTTTTAATCTGGTCCATAAAGGAGAATCCTGTATCACCTGTCACCTTCCCCAGCACCTGGAGTGTGGCACCTCAACATCACCCCCTTCTCTGGCAGGACACAGAGTGAGTCCTCCTCCAGAACAGCTTCTCACAGCCATTCCCTTCCTGGACCAGTCAAGCAAGGAAATCACCAGCCAGTTTGTCTCCAGGAGTGGATTTGGCTCTTGCAGTTGACAAAAGACATTTCCTTTTATATATTTATAAAAATTAGTGTTTACTTCAGATTTTGTGAGGGTTTCCTGCCCTCTGCACTGGTAGAGGCTTTATCACTCTAAATTAAGTCAATCACTGGTCACAGAGGCTTCTTCCTCCTCAGGGAAGTGGCTCCAGAAAAGGTGAGAACACAAACCACACTCAACCCAGCAGCTGCTGTTTCATCCCACCCCACAGTGAGCAGTTAACAGTGCCAGCCTCCACCCAAGGGGGCTTGATCAGCACCCTTCTCCTGACCCACACCCTGACAGCCCCCTGGGCAGCACCCTTCTCCTGACCCACACCCTGACAGCCCCCTTCTCCTGACCCACACCCTGACAGCCCCCTGGGCAGCACCCTTCTCCTAACCCACACACCCTGACAGCCCCCTGGGCAGCACCCTTCTCCTGACCCTGACAGACCCCTTCAAAGACATTTCAGACCAGGCATGAGCTCAAGTGCCAATAAGAAGACACAGAACTGCTGGCAGCTATTTCCCTGTGCAACCAGTACTGCTCCCCCTCTCCCCACTGGTGAGATATGACGGTTGAGGACACCACATACACCAGAGAACGTGCACAATTCATCTCACTCTGTGATTTAACCAGCTTCCTTCACCCCTGATCTCTAACAGTAAAGTTAAAGGAAGACTGAAGAGTGCTTTGTACTGAAGGAAATTCATTCCTTTGTGATTCTGCACCAGTGAAGTCAAACTGCAGGATTAGGTGAGAATGGACTAGACCAAGGGTAATGCACCACTGGTTCTGCCCTGACACAACGAATTAGTGGTGGAAAAAGGAATCTGACAGAATTCTTTGCTATCCTGATCCTGTTCTAGAGGGAATAGAGAGCTGTAGCCCCATCATTCCACAGGGAAAATCCCCTCCAGACACAGACCTGTGTTTGTTTCTCACATGGTCACACACACCCTTGGCCAGCAGAGCTCTGAGCAGAGTTCTGCCAACCTGCTCTGCATCACTCCTGAGGTGGTGCAGTCACTCCTCCCCCTGTGCTGGGCTCTGCAGCACGCACAGCTGGGCAAGAACACAAGGAAAGCTGAACTGAAGCACAAACCCCAACACAAACCATCTCCAGGAGTGACCATGCAAGGTGAAAGCTGAGAGCACACCATCACTACCACCCAGGGGTGAAGAGACAGTGGGGGGGTGTCCCCCAAAACCACTTCTGACCTTTTGTCTGCACTGCCCTGCCTGAGGGACAGGGCAGAGGAACTTGGCTGCAAGCAAATGATGACTCCTTGTTCCTCCCCTGTTGCTCAGCCAGGCCTAACCTCCTTCCTTCCTTCCCCCCCCCACCCCTTTTCAAAACCATTTTGCAATCGCTGTTGGCTCCCAGTTGGCTCCCAGTCCTCGAGGTGGTCTGTCTGCAGGAGGTTGACCCATATCACAGCAATACAAATCAAAACTAGCCACCTTGGTGCTGGTGGTGGTCTCCACTCCTCCCAAGCAGCTGCAGCCTGCACCTTTGCTGTCAAAGCTGGAAGAGGGGATTGTATTTCCTAATCTCCTGCAGAAGGTGAGTCTTGTCCATGTTGGCTTCTGCAAGGGCTATTTTCAGGGTCTCAAGCTCCCTTTGCAGCTCTGGCACTTCCTTTAGCTACAAGAGACAAACAGGTTATAAACCAAACTAGGAGTTTCTAGAGGTTTCCAGCAGGGCAGATCTCACTACAGGGATTGGCTCAAAGAGGAACTCTGGGGATGAGCTGTTACACTGTGTGACACAACTGCACAGAGCTTGCTGACAGCATGGCCCAGGCCACAGCAGAGTTCTGACAGGCAACAAAAGAGTTTATGCTGGGCAAGGTATCCTTGCTTCTCAGAATGCCTGGAAAAGGAATCACAGACTCACCAAGGTTGGAAAAGCCCTTTAAGGCCATTGAGTCCAACCATTCCTGTCCTGTGCTAAACCAGATCCCTGAGCACCTCATTTTGTCTGTTAAACACCCCCAGGGAAGGTGACTCAGCCCCTCCCTGGGCAGCCTGTGCCACAGCCCCACAACTCTGCCAGGGAAGAACTTTTCCCTCCCATCTGCTCTGCCCCTGCCCTGGGGCAGCTTGAGCCCATTGCCCCTTGTCCCATCTCCTGGCCCCTGGCTGAAGAGACCATCCCCCACCTCTCTGCACCCTCCTGGCAGGGCAGGGGAGGGGTGAGAAGGTCTCCCCTCAGCCTCCTCTTCTCCAGGCTGAACACCCCCAGCTCCCTCAGCTGCTCCTCAGAGGATTTGCCCTCCAGCCCCTTCCCCAGCCTGGTTGCCCTTCTCTGGACTCGCTCCAGCACCTCCATGTCCTTCTGATGGGGAGGAGCCCAGAACTGGACCCAGCACTGGAGGTGCAGCCTCACCAGTGCCCATGCCAGGGGCACAATCCCTGCCCTGGCCATGGTCTGGCACAAGCCAGGATGCCCTTGGCTTTCCTGGCCCCCTGGGCACACTGCTGGCTCCTGTTCAGCCTGCAGTCACCCACCACCCCCAGGTCCTTCTCTGCCTGACAGCTCTCCAGCCAGTCTCCCCCAGCCTGTAGCTCTGCACAGGGTTGTTATGCCCCATGTGCAGCACTCTGCCCTTGGCCTTGTTGAACCTCACCCCATTAGTCTCAGCCCATGGGTCCAGCCTGTCCAGGTCCCTTTGAAGAGCCAGGAGGTGCAGGCTGCTTGTGTGCACTCCTATCTGCAACACACCACACCTCCCAGGAGCACACAAAAGGCCAGCCTGCTGCCAGCTCTGCAGTGACTCACCTGCAGCCCTTGGGTTCCAGGTGCTGGGGCTGCCCAGACACACTTGGCTGGGGCCTGCTGCTCCTGGGGAACTGACACAGGTTTTTCCTGTTTCTGTGAGTCCTCCCCTTGCAGAGCTGGAAAGAAGCATGGAAAACATTCAGGTGTGGACATTTCTACACATGGGTTCTCTGGATAAAAAGAGCAACTCCAGTTTCTTTTCATCATTTGGGGTTTTCTTTCCTTCTTTCTCTCTTTTCAAACAGGGAAAAGAAATCCTCATTCTCATCTTAAAGCAGAGAAATTCAAGCAAGAGAAGCAGCAGTCACCTCTCCAGACCATGTGAGCTCAAGGAAGTGCCTGGTGTGAATTCAGGCTGCCAGTTCATTGTTTCAGGTATTAACCTCTTCTACCTGAGGTCCCAGATTTGCTGCCCAAACAGAACAGAAGCAGCAAGAACCAGAGAGGCAGAAATGCCTCTTCATCTCTTCTCCCAGAGAAGAACACAGCAAAGAAGTGAAAGGATCTGGGAGCTTGCACTAGAGACAGAGTATTTATCCATTCAGGCTGGAGTGACTGCAGAGAATCACAGAGTCACAGAGCTGTAGAGGTTGGAAGGGACCCCCAGAGCTCCTGGGGTCCAACCCCCCTGCCAAAGCAGCTCCCCAGCTCATACTGCACAGGTCGGTGTCCAGATGGGGCTGGAATCTCTCCAGAGAAGGAGACTCCACACCCCCTGGGCAGCCTGTCCCAGGGCTCCCTCACCCTCACTGGGGAAAAGTTCCTCCCCAGGTTGCTGTGGAACTCCCTGTGCTCCAACTTGCAGCCATTGCCCCTTGTCCTGTCCCCACAGACACTGAAAAGGGGCTGGCCAATTCCCCCTGCACCCCATCCTTCAGATATTGATAAACATTGATTAGGTCCCCCCTCAGTCTTCTTCTCTCCAGGCTGAACAGCCCCAGCTCTCTCAGCCTTTCCTCACAGGAGAGATGCTCCAGGCCCTTCATCATCTTCATAGCCCTTCTCTGGACTCTCTCCAGGAGATCCCTGTCCTTTTGATCCCAGGGAGCCCAGCACTGGACACAACACTCCAGCTGGGGCCTGAGCAGGGCAGAGCAGAGGGGGAGGATCCCCTCCTGTGACCTGCTGCCCACACTCCTCCTGATGCCCCCAGGATCCCATTGTCTCTCTCAGCCCCAGGGCACACTGCTGGCTCATGGCCACCCTGTCACCCACCAGCACCCCCAGGTCCTTCTCCACAGAGCTCCTCTCCAGCAGGTCACCCCCAGCCTGTCCTGATCCATGTGGTTGTTCCTCCCCAGGTGCCAGACTCTCCACTTGCTGTTGTTGAACCCCATCTGGTCTCTCCCTGCCCAGCTCTCCAGCCTGGCCAGGGCTCTGGATGGCAGCGCAGTGTCCTGCCTGTCAGCCACCCCTCCCATCTTCAATGATACACAGATACTGCTCACACCCCAGTGCCCATCCTTCCAGGCTCCAGCCCAACCTGGGAGAGAACAGAGTTTCCCAGCATTGCTGACCTGTCAGATAGAACACCCCATCATCTCTGCGCTTCACCACGACGTGATCTACTGCCAAGGTGATAGGAACAGGGCCAGGGGAGGTGGGGTACACCCGGGGGCTGTCATCCTGGGAGGAGAAAAACACAAAGCAGAGATGAGATGCAGTGCTGTGACAGCTCTGAATAGGCTTCTCTTAGCCCCTAGACCTTAGTGTTACCAATTGGCAGCACTGTCATTGCTCAGTAAAGTCACCCACCACATGGAAAAGCCTGGCTTCATCTTCAGGGCTGCATCTGAGTCTCAATGTGCATAGAAAGCAGCCCCACAACGTTCTGTCACACCCATAATAAAGGCTGAGAGGCCAACAGCCATCTCCCCAAAGGCTGCTCTCTTAGCTGTCATCCCACAAATTCCTGATTCAAACCCCTGGCCAATGTTCCAAAGCAGCCAATATCCCTGAGTCTGGAGATCTTCCTGCTGCTGTGCACCAACACAGGTTCCTACTTGTCAGTGGAGCTCAAGCATTGCTTTCTAAAAGGTTTAATCAAGAGCTTCTGTCAGTGCCCCACTCCTACCTATCACCCAGGTCCTACATCTTGTTTTTAAGCTATAATCCTGTAAATGCTTACAGAAAAGGCCAAGTATTGCCCAATTTTCATGCAAGCACTTGGAAGAAAAGGTATTTAATGCTCTCCCTTGAGTCTGCAAAACAGGCAGCTGGGGAGAGAATCTGTCAGGCTCCCATTCCTCCACAATCTGATCACTCAACAATTCCTCTGTGCTCCTTGTTCAGCCCCAGGGCAGTTTTTAGATACAAAATAAAACAGTATCTGAAAAACAAGAGGCCCACAGCCATCCCACAGCATCCTTTCCCAAGCAGAATAATCCTGCAAGCCCTGCCCAGGCCACTGCCTCTGGTTCCCCACACACACACACTCACCTTCAATGTGATTTTGGCATCCACAACTTCTATCTCCATGGGGATCACCTCTGGAATGATTTCATCCTCAAGAAAGGGGCCAAGGTTGGTAAGGAAGGACATGAAGAGCTCTGCTGTGTACGTGTGGAGCAGCATACGAAGGAAACCATTCTGAACAGCCAGTGGGGAATGCACAGCAGCACCGGGTCCCACCTCCAGGCGTAAGCACACTTCTGGCTGGGGCTTACCAGCTTCAGGGACTGAAGGCTTCTCTACACCTGGATCTCCTAGAGCTACAGCAGAAAGATCATAGAATGGCATGGGTTGGAAGGAACCCCAAGGATCACAGAGCTCCAACCCCCCTGCCACAGGCAGGGACACCAACCTCAGGCCTGGAGCTACACAAGGTTGCCCAGGGCCCCATCCAACCTGGCCTTGAACACCCCCAGACACAGGGCACCCACCCCCTCTCTGGGCATAAGTAATAAGAGCCAAACTCCAAACAGGTATCTTGCAAGGCCCTTTCCTGTCCAGATGCTGAACAGAATCAAATTCACAGTGACACTGGTCTGACATCATCCTGCACGTGAAACGAGTCCAACCTTCAAATGACTAAGACATCACAGAAACCAACTCCAGAACTGGACCATTTAAGCCCCCAGATGCTCCCCTCCCCCTCTCTCCCACCACCTCAGCACACTTTAAAACCACCCTTCCTTTTGCATACACAGGAGCAGACCCAACTCACCACCCTGCTTCTCCTGAGCAGAGCAGCCTCTCTGCCCAACACTGCCCAATGTTGCATCCCACCTTGCCCTCTTGTGGCCAGGACTCATGTTGCAGCCCAAGAGGGACCAGCTGCTCCTGCTCTTCACTTGAAGGTTTGGGTAGTTGTTGCTTTTGGTTTCGTTTGGTGAGAGTTCAGGGGTTTTTAGTAGGTTTTTTTCAATTCTAATTTAGCCCTGGGGAAGTACCCTCGCCCAGAAGCATTATTCTTAGGGAAGGAATAACTTTAGGGTTTCCCTAGATAGCTTTATTTACTCCTTTAATTAATTTTATACGTCCTGATAGCAAAAAAAACCACCCCACAGTCAATGGTTATGAAGAGCTTGACTGTGTAGGATTTGTGGAAGCATCTTTCAAATACCATGTCTGAACCACTGCCAGAGAGATGATGAGCATTCACACTCCCTCCCACACAAGTGGTACAGAATCATAGAATGGCATGGGTTGGGAGGGACCCCAAGGGTCACAGAGCTCCAACCCCCTGCCACAGGCAGGGACACCAACCTCAGGCCTGGAGCTACACAAGGTTGCCCAGGGCCCCATCCAACCTGGCCTGGAACACCCCCAGACACGGGGCACCCACCCCCTCTCTGGGCAGCCTGTTCCAGCCCCTCACCACTCTCTCTGCACACAACTTCCCCCTAATATCCAATCTAACCCTTCCCTCCTCCAGCTTCACTCCATCCCCCTTGTCCTGCCAGTCTCTGCCCTTGAACAAGCTGATTCCCCTCCTGTTCCTCTGCTCCCTTCAGGCACTGGCAGGCTGCAATGAGGTCCCCCCACAGCCTTCTCTTCTCCAGGCTGACCCAGCCCAGCTCCCTCAGCCTCTCTCCAGAGGGGAGCTGCTCCAGCCCTCTGAGCATCTCCGTGGCTCCTCTGACCCCTCTCCAACAGCCCCACATCTTCCTTGTGTTGGGCCCCAGCTCTGGACACAGGATCCAGCTGGGGCCTCAGGAGGGCAGAGCAGAGAGGGACAATCCCCTCCCTGTCCCTGCTGCCACCCCTCTGCTGATGGAGCCCAGGATCCCATTGGCCTTGCTGCAGACCCACTGTTGCTCATGTTCAGTTTCTCATTCACTGTGACACCCAGGTCCTTCTCATCACATGAATCAGTGAATCCTAAACACACTAATCAGTGAACACTGCTGTACCAGTTAGAACAGAACACCTCCTGAGGTATAAAAGCTCCAAGTCCAGGAGCCAGGGTCTTACCCAGGTAGCCACGCAGGTACTGCCACATCCCAACGTTGCTCAGCTGCTCTGGAACCACACTCATGGCTTGTAAAGCCACAGACAAGTCTTCACCTCGAGCCTCTATGCCACAGTTCACCTCAGTCATCTTCAGCACCAGGACAGACACCTGAAGCAGCAAGGGATAAGCTCACTCACTGAGAGACACACTGCTCAGCTCAGCTGAGCTTCTGGAGTCACTCAGAGACAGGAACAGAGGGAGAAGGAAGCCAAGTCTGACCGGCTGGAGGCTGGGGTCTTCACTCTGTGAAGTGGAGCTGTTGATTTCAGGAGACACTCCACCCTCCTCCTCTGCCATCAGGCTGGTTCTACTGCCAGTGCCACTGTGGAGCTGAGGAAGATGCCCTGAGGGAAGAGGGTCCAGGCTGGGTTCTGAAGCAGAAAGAACAACAAGCACAACTCAGTGCTGTTTCTTTGGTTGGATTTGAGAAGTCCTGAGGTCAATATCTGCCTGAATCTCAGAGCCTGTCAGCCTACACCACCCTCTGAGAAACCCTCTCCAGCTACTCAGGTGAACTTAAGCAACACAGAGCTGAAGCAAGACACCCACTGTGCTCAGTGTACAGTCTTTCCAACCAGTCCTCAATAAACAGAAGGAGCAGAGAGTGACTGGAGGCCTGTGACCAGTGGTGTCCCCAGGGCTGGGTGTTGGGTCCAGTCCTGTTCAATATCTTCATTGACACCTTGATGAGGGAACAGCACCCACCCTCAGCAAGTGCTGATGATCCAGAGCTGGGAGGGGTGGCTGACAGGCAGGACCCTGCGCTGCCATCCAGAGCCCTGGCCAGGCTGGAGAGCTGGGCAGGGAGAGACCAGATGAGATTCAACAACAGCAAGTGGAGAGTCTGGCACCTGGGGAGGAACAACCACATGGATCAGGACAGGCTGGGGGTGACCTGCTGGAGAGGAGCTCTGTGGAGAAGGACCTGGGGGTGCTGGTGGGTGACAGGGTGGCCATGAGCCAGCAGTGTGCCCTGGGGCTGAGAGAGACAATGGGATCCTGGGGGCATCAGGAGGAGTGTGGGCAGCAGGTCACAGGAGGGGATCCTCCCCCTCTGCTCTGCCCTGCTCAGGCCCCACCTGGAGTGTTGTGTCCAGTGCTGGGCTCCCTGGGATCAAAAGGACAGGGATCTCCTGGAGAGAGTCCAGAGGAGGCTGAGGAGATGATGAAGGGCCTGGAGCATCTATCCTGTGAGGAAAGGCTGAGAGAGCTGGGGCTGTTCAGCCTGGAGAGAAGAAGACTGAGGGGGGACCTAATCAATGGTTATCAATATCTGAAGCATGGGGTGCAGGGGGAATTGGCCAGCCCCTTTTCAGTGTCTGTGGGGACAGGACAAGGGGCAATGGCTGCAAGTTGGAGCACAGGAAGTTCCACAGCAACCTGGGGAGGAACTTTTCCCCAGTGAGGGTGAGGGAGCCCTGGGACAGGCTGCCCAGGGGGTGTGGAGTCTCCTTCTCTGGAGAGATTCCAGCCCCGTCTGGACACCGACCTGTGCAGTACGAGCTGGGGAGCTGCTTTGGCAGGGGGGTTGGACCCCAGGAGCTCTCCAGGTCCCTTCCAACCCCTACAGCTCTGTGACACCCTTCCAAAATGCCATGTACCACCCACCCACCTTCACAGTCCTTGCTCTAGTGTGGCCAAACACCTCTGAAAACCAGTGTTACATGCAGAGATCATCCTCCCCACTCACACTCCTCCCCTCAAAGAACAAAGGTACCAACAAAAGCAGGGAGAGCCACCTTGGGTGAACCACTCATGGCCTTCAAAAAGGAGCAACACAAGTGAATCCCAGAGGAACAGGGTGTGACTCAACAGTATTTCCTGATGTGAAATGAGTAGGGGAGAGGTTAAAGCCAAGCAGCACTTACCAGAGTCTGTGAGCATCACAAAGCCATCACTGCCATCACTGTCCACAGACAGCCCATCCTCAGGGCCGCTCCCATCCACGGATGTGGTGTCGAAGGAATGCTGGGATGCTGTTCTCTTCATGGAGAAGAAACGCATTCGGCTGCTGCCACCCCCACCTGGAGTCACTGCTCCTTCTTCTGCTCTGGGCATAGAATCCCTGGAAAAAAAACCCAAACCAAAGAGGTAAAGAGAAGCACCTTAGCCTCCAGTTTATGCAGGTGTTGGGCTGGACTCAGACCGCTTGCAAGTCAGACTTTAGTGTACTTAGACCACCCCCCAAGAGATGAAGAGCTAACCTCTCTCTAATCCAAATGATACAGAAAGAAAGGGAGCAGCCAGCCCCCATCCCCCCCTTCCATGCAGCCTTGCTGCTGCAAAGCACAGGATGATGGCTCACTCACTTGGCTGGGGGCAGAGAGAGCATCTTCTGCATGGTGGAGGTCATCTTCTCCCGGCTCAGGTTCAGAGCATCTTTTGTTATAGACATGGCTTCTTTGGTGAGGTCCATAGTCACATGCAGGGCTTCCTTTGTGGCATCCTTGGTGATATGTAGTGCACTGGACAGCTCCACCTCTATGTTCTTCAAGGGGACGAGCTCTGCCTGACCATTGAGAGCCATGTTTCCTCTCCCCAGGGGCTGTGTGTCTGAGGTTGGGCTAGAAGGGAGAGCAGGAGGGCTCTGGGGATGGCTGCTGGTCTCTGCTGGTCTTTCAGCAACCAGAGCTTCCACAGCTTCGTGGGCTTCCTCTATCAAACCTTTCTCCTCTATGCTCTTACTACGTGGAGCTGTACTCAGAGCTCCATCACTTGCAGATCTTGGGAGTCTTTCCAGTGCTACACTGGTAACTGTATTTTCAATCCCACTGTCCTTTGGGACCCCTGAGGTACTGCAGGATCCCTTCTCAGAGCTGGTCTCTGATTTCAGCTCCTTCTCTTCAGCTGCCAATCCCTCCTTGCTGTCTGAAGGTGAGAGCTCTGACTCTATCAGGCTTGTTGTGTCCGAGTCGAGGGATCTGGGTTCCAAGACAGAGCCTGGTGCAGGGTTCATGAGTAGGGCCACTTCAGCACTCTGGAACATAACTCCTACACAAGCAGACATGGGATCTAAAGGAGACCCAGTCATTTCCTGGGTATCCTGGGCCAACTGCTCCTGTAGTGCTTGCAGAACCTCTTTCATCCTAAGCAGCACCAAGTATTGGTAGTGGTTGAGCCGAACTTTGACATGAACAGAGGAGGACACAAGGACATGGATATCAGCAGAGGCTTCCAGCTCTTTATCATCTACTCCATCATCAATTTCACAGTCAGATTCTCCCAAGACACCCATCGTCTCTGGGACCTTGTAGATGTTCTTCAGATCCTGGTCAGTCTTTGATCTTTGGCAAACTCCCTGTTCTCTGGAAAGGTTCTCATTCTTGGAGTGATTGCTAAAGCTGGCAGAAGATTTGATTTTCAACTCTGAGGCAGCAGATTCCTGTCGTTTAGATATCTGAGCTTGTCCCCATCTCTTGGGAAGGCAGGCCCAAACAGAAAGGGGAAGAGGGTCAATAAAGCTAAGGGCTCTGCCCTTGGAGCTTTCAGCCCCTTCAAAGTCCAAGGAGAGTTCAGTGAAATTCACAGACCACAGATCTTCAGAGGTTCTGTGTAGTAGCTGGGTAAAGCCCTGATGTTTCTGAGGCCTATCATCCACCTCATAGGCGTGGCGTAAGAAAAGGGTGTGGAGGAGGCTGAAGTTGTCCTGAGCCCTTGGGAACTTGGTGTAGCTGGAGTGGAAGAACTCTGAAGCAGCAAACTGACGGAAGAGGCTCTGCAGGTCCTGGCAGCTGCAGAGGGGAGCGTGGCGGGTGTTGGTGGCAGTCACCTCTGAGGTGCAAATGCAGAGTGTCTGAGGGCGATCCCGATGGTCAGCGACTTTCTTCTCCACTGGGATGTTAAACTAGAGGGAGGAGAAAGACATTGCAGCTGGTGAGAAGGGAAATGCAGAGGCTTATCCTGGCCTTTTACACAGCAGGGCAGCTGTGGAACAGATAAACAATGGAGAAGCCTTGATCTCTACCCAAGAGCTGGATGAGACCCCATTTATATCTATCTGAAAAATCAAGTAAAATTCATAGCTCAGGGAAGAGGAACCAGGCAGAGGGAATTTCAGCTGAGGTTTATTTTAGGTGGGTTTATCATCCATGGCTTATGTAGCAGCTCAAGGTCCAATGTTCACTCTGACCTTTCTGTGCAAGGGCAAAGTGTTTTTTCAGGTCTTTAAGCATCCTCAAAAAACAGCCAACAAGGGTAGCCAGGGACAAACACCACAGGATGTCACTACAGCTGATGCCCCTTTGGGATGGTATGAGACTCATAGTGGCTTCCAAAGGCCAGAAAACTTTTGACTACTTGGACCACCAGTTTCTGCTTGCAACTGTTTACATGACTCCTGACTTGCCCACCTACTCTGGACTAGAACTCAATCATCAGTTTTACTGCCCATAGATCAAAACAAAGACAAAAGAAAGTTAAAGGCAGCCAGAGGTTTTGTCTTCTCATTCTAGATATCATTTACATGTCCTGGTCTCTTATCCCTTCCACAACAGGGAGGGAGAGAACACTGGAGAGCAGGAAAGGCAGGAAATCATAGAATCATAGAATGACATGGGTTGGAAGGGACCCCAAGGGTCACAGAGCTCCAACCCCCTGTCACAGGCAGGGACACCAACCTCAGGCCTGGAGCTACACAAGGTTACCCAGGGCCCCATCCAACCTGGCCTTGAACACCCCCAGACACGGGGCACCCACCCCCTCTCTGGGCAGCCTGTTCCAGCCCCTCACCACTCTCTCTGCAAAGAACTTCCCCCTAATATCCAATCTAACCCTTCCCTCCTCCAGCTTCACTCCAGCCCCCTTGTCCTGCCAGTCTCTGCCCTTGAACAAGCTGATTCCCCTCCTGTTCCTCTGCTCCCTTCAGGCACTGGCAGGCTGCAATGAGGTCCCCCCACAGCCTTCTCTTCTCCAGGCTGACCCAGCCCAGCTCCCTCAGCCTCTCTCCAGAGGGGAGCTGCTCCAGCCCTCTGAGCATCTCCGTGGCTCCTCTGACCCCTCTCCAACAGCCCCACATCTTTCTTGTGTTGGGCCCCAGCTCTGGACACAGGATCCAGCTGGGGGAGGGCAGAGCAGAGAGGGACAATCCCCTCCCTGTCCCTGCTGCCACCCCTCTGCTGATGGAGCCCAGGATCCCATCTCCCTTCCCAGCTGCCAGAGCCACTGCTGCTCATGTTCAGTTTCTCCCCCACCAGAATCCCCAGGTCCTTCTCACAGGGCTGCTCCCCAGGAGCTCTTCTCCCAGGCTGGATCTGTGTCTGGGATTCCTCCAGCCCCAGTGCCACCCCTGACCCTTGGCAGTGCTGAACCTCATGAGGCTCCCCAGGCCCATCTCCCCAGCCTGGCAAGAGCCCTGAGCGGTACCTTCAGCCGGAAGCCATCCAGTCGAACATCCACATGCTCATCGTGTTTGCCCGAGTCCTCCAGCTTGTAGATGGCCTTGAACTGCTCCAAGCTGCGGTACAGATCCAGGCAGAAGAGGTTTATCCAGAGCACACTTGCTGTATCCAGGGTGAGCATCAGGCCATTCAGCTGTACGTACAGGTTTGGGCAGGGAACTAGAATGAAAGAGAAGCCAGAGAGATTAACGGTGGCAGAGAAGGTCCTTCAGGTGGTCTGCAGCTCAGTGTGTAACCTGAAGCCTTCTGCATTGGTGTTCCACAACACCCACTGGAAGACACATCTCTCTGTGAAAGGGAGAAGCTGTTGTGCATCAGAGAGACAGAGGTGTCCCAACTCTCACATCAAGGCATCTGCAGAGAGCCCCTTGCAGCCCTACTGCTAATGAGTAGGGCAGATCCCCAAGAGCTGGGCAGACAGCAGCTCCTTCAGTATCTTCCTGGATCTATAATTTCACAAGCACAACTTCGTTTCCACATTTTGCCCAGGGCAAACTCTTATCCCACTTTCCCCCAGGGAAAAATACCCAACTCATTAGAACAGCAGACATCAGAAAACTAAATAAAAACAGGCACTCAGAGAGCATGCAGCAGGGTTAACACACCTAAACAATCAAGAGTTGACCAGTTCTTTAAGGAATTTATGAAAGAAGGTGCTAACCTTGGTGTATTACCTGGAAAGTCCTGATTGTCTGGGAAGTAATACTCTGTGAACTCAATATGGATTGCAGAGACCTGATCAGGAAGTTTGAAGAATTTTCTACTACAGGAAAGCAAGGTGGAGGGTTTCTTACTCTGCTGACCAGCTGTAGAAACCTGAAAATACAATGGTCATGGAGTTGTGTCAAATTCAGGTTTGGCAAAACAAAGCATCCCAGTAACCCTGAGGTCTCCTGTATTCGATCCATCTCATTTATATGTCAAACATCCTCTGCTTTCAAGTAAAAATAACACTTTATTCTACCTGCTAATGTTTCCTCAAAAGGAGAGGAGCTGGCAAGTTAGCTCTTTATGTCTCTGGTTGCTGCTAGGAAGAGCCAGGACAAGCAGGGTTAGGGGATGTGAATGAACAGAACTGAAATCCATTACAGCTTTCTGCAAGAAAGCTCCCCCTCTGCTCGGCCCTGGTCAGGCCCCATCTGGAGTGTTGTGTCCAGTGCTGGGCTCCCTGGGATCAAAAGGACAGGGATCTCCTGGAGAGAGTCCAGAGAAGGGCTACAAAGATGATTAGGGGTCTGAAGCATCTCCCCTGTGAGGAAAGGCTGAATAAGCTGGGACTGTTCAGTCTAGAGAAAAGCAGATTAAGGGGGGACCTAATTGGTGTTACAATACAAGAAAGATGTAGAACTGTTGGAGAGGGGTCAGAGGAGCCACAAAGATGCTCAGAGGGCTGGAGCAGCTCCCCTCTGGAGAGAGGCTGAGGGAGCTGGGCTGGGTCAGCCTGGAGAAGAGAAGGCTGTGGGGGGACCTCATTGCAGCCTGCCAGTGCCTGAAGGGAGCAGAGGAACAGGAGGGGAATCAGCTTGTTCAAGGGCAGAGACTGGCAGGACAAGGGGGATGGAGTGAAGCTGGAGAAGGGAAGGGTTAGATTGGATCTTAGGGGGAAGTTTTTTACAGAGAGAGTGGTGAGGGGCTGGAACAGGCTGCCCAGAGAGGGGGTGGGTGCCCCGTGTCTGGGGGTGTTCAAGGCCAGGTTGGATGGGGCCCTGGGCAACCTTGTGTAGCTCCAGGCCTGAAGTTGGTGGCCCTGCCTGTGGCAGGGGGTTGGAGTTCTGTGACCCTTGGGGTCCCTTCCAACCCATGCCATTCTATGATTCTATGGTGTTTGCAATTATCTTAAGCATGGGATGCAGGGGGAATTGGCCAGCCCCTTTTCAGTGTCTGTGGGGACAGGACAAGGGGCAATGGATGCAAATTGGAGCACAGGAAGTTCCACAGCACCATGGGGAGGAACTTTTCCCCAGGGAGGGTGAGGGAGCCCTGGGACAGGCTGCCCAGGGGGTGTGGAGTCTCCTTCTCTGGAGAGATTCCAGTCCCATCTGGACACCGACCTGTGCAGTATGAGCTGGGGAGCTGCTTTGGCAGGGGGGTTGGACCCCAGGAGCTCTGGGGGACCCTTCCAACCCCTACAGCTCTGTGATGCTGTGATTCTGTGATCCCTACCTGGTGAACATCCAAGTCATCCACTCGAACCACCACACAGCTGGATCGGAGGCGGTTCCAGGGAGGGTGTCGGAGCCGGGGCAGACTCGTGGGGGGCACACGGCCCCTCTCTAAGGGACCTTTATGGGGACTCAAGGAAGCATCTGTGGGGTGGAAAAGTGAGCATCATCACCACCAATGGCAACACACGTGTGCTCCCAAAGCACAATGAACAGCCTCAGAGTTACAGACAGATGGGCACAGGTAGGCAGGAAAAAAACCCCAATAAAACTGAGGACCTTGGAAGGAAAGATGCTGTGGAAGCTGAGTCTGCTCTGCAGCAAGAGAATGTATTTTCCAGATGGGATTTAAGTATTTCATTTACTCCTTATACATACATTGAATGAGAAACTTGACAATTAAGGTAGGAAAGTGAGCACTGCAGCCTGCCCACTCTTGCTGCAGTGTTAGTCCAGTATGACAGCCAAACCCTTTGCCCTTATATTTCTGATTTTTAGCAAGCTAGGGATTTCTGCAGCAATAAATCAGTGTGCTGAACTGGGGAAGCAACTAAAGCTATTGCCAGTGGAAGCAAAATGGTTACCAACTCCTGCTTTACTCCTGGTTTAATCCAATAGCATTACCATTTATCCATTACCTGGTTTCTTTTTGAAGGGGGAAAGTGGAGACCTTGCAAATGCAGGGTCCATTTCTTCATAGAGCTTCTCAATCTTGCTTTGAAATTCACTGACCAACTTCTTTGCCCACTGTCCCCGGGTTTCCATTGCTTCACTGTACCTCACCCAATGCTTGCAGGCATCTCCTGCATGAAAGCAAACATCCTGGTGTTAAAAATGAGGTTGCTGGGTGCACACAACATTCCTGTGTCTCCCAAAGGTATAGAAATCCATACAGCATTCCTCTTTATTGGTATCAGAACTGCAATGTGCAGCACACTGAATGCTCTGAGACAAGTGGAAGCTTTCACACAACAGAGCTGGTCCTGCCAGCAAATGTTCCAAATTCAAGTGTTGGAAAGAATGCCAAGGTCACTTTTCCTTGATTCTTCAGCTAGCCACAAACAGGTTTTCTCCTGGGATGCACCCAACAACCCTCCCACCAAACCGATTGGGCAGATCAAGAGCTTAAGCAAACAAAGTTTCAACTTTATCTTTACAACAGAGAGCAACTTAGTCCTCTTTTGCACTCTGCTGTGTCAGCAACTTCTCAGCCATCTACCACAGGTAAATTAGATTAAGCCTGCCTGTGAGGCTTTAAGTCCCAAGTCCTTTATGCTGCCTTTCTTCCAATCCTGCCTGAAGCCACCTGGCATCATTGTTACTCAAATTCCTTTTTATCTTCCCATCCTCAACCTGGGAGGCCCTACCTGCCCTGTGGAAAGGATAATAGTCAAAAGCCATCCTCCTGAAGGTCAGCTGTATGGCCCCTCCCAGCATCCCATGCTTCAGAGCACCTGTGGAAGAGAGAACAAAGAAAACCACCATCAGCTCTGCAATCCAAGCCCTGATCCAGATGAATTCAGAACAGCATCATTTCAGATTGACACCACTGACAGACCGTCTCCATGGCCAGTACCAGGGTATCATCTTTTGGAAAGGTGTGTCAAAAGCTTGTCCTTGGCAAGGAAAAGGGTAACTGAACGTAGCAGAACCAGATCTAGAGATTTAAATACCAAAATCCAAGATCCCATTGCTTCCCAGGCCTCTACCAATTACATTTCCTACTATAATAACCAGCACTTTGCTTCCAACACTTGCTGGTAGGGTCAGTGAAATAAAGACAATGAAACCAAGCTAAGATGTTGATAACAGCAGCTCAGGAGACAGTGATACACAGGCCAACTCAAAAATAGCTGGAATAGTGATGGACATGGGCAGAAGAGTATGTTTTAAAGGGCAGATGGGTAAAACCAAGCAGTATACCCTGGATCAGACTGTTGTGCAGAGATAGAGAGAGGTGTATTTGCCTCAGCAAAGAAGTACCTCTCAGTACAGGGAGCTAGGGGTGAAAGTAAAACAGACACCTTGCTTGAAAAGAACATGGTAGGCAGAGGAATGGTCTGTCAAAGGTAGCAAAGAATCCTTGTGGCTATGCCACTGTCCCCTGACCGCTGCCAAAACATTTCCTCACCAAGTGGAATGATCACACTTCATCCCCATTGCTTGATACCAGATTGTTCCTCAAGCAAATACTCTGTCACTTCAAGAAGGTCACTGGCAACCATGTCCACTGATGGACCTCCCCATGTCTGTCCCACAGAGCCAAGAGAGATCTTCCACTATCTCATCCAGACATAGAAAACTGTTCTCTCCAAACTGCCTACTGCCTCAGTGGGAAAGAGTGACAGGAAAGAAGCTTGTTCTCAAGAGGAAAATCCTCCTTCAAGACAGCAGGTTGATGGCTGGATTAACGTTTCCCTCCTGCAGTGGCTGTGTGATGCTGCTGCCAGGTACCTGACTCTCGCGTGTGGCTGTCATCGCAGATGTGCAGATCCAGGCGTGAGATGAGGAGGTGGTATGAGGACTCCTTCATGTCGTGCTTGTCAAAGTACTGACCGATGCTGCTCGCGGCCGGGCTCACCCCGAACGGCTGAGACCAGGACTGCTGGGTACTGGGAGGAGGTGGTGTGATCTATGGGAGAGGCACAAGCACAGAGTCACAGTGCTGTAGGGGTTGGAAGGGACCCCCAGAGCTCCTGGGGTCCAACCCCCTGCCAAAGCAGCTCCCCAGCTCATACTGCACAGGTCGGTGTCCAGACGGGGCTGGAATCTCTCCAGAGAAGGAGACTCCACACCCCCTGGGCAGCCTGTCCCAGGGCTCCCTCACCCTCACTGGGGAAAAGTTCCTCCCCAGGTTGCTGTGGAACTTCCTGGGCTCCAATTTGCAGCCATTGCCCCTTGTCCTGTCCCCACAGACACTGAAAAGGGGCTGGCCAATTCCCCCTGCACCCCATCCTTCAGATATTGATAAACATTGATCAGGTCCCCCCTCAGTCTTCTTCTCTCCAGGCTGAACAGCCCCAGCTCTCTCAGCCTTTCCTCACAGGATAGATGCTCCAGGCCCTTCTTCATCTTCGTAGCCCTTCTCTGGACTCTCTCCAGGAGATCCCTGGCTGTTTGATCCCAGGGAGCCCAGCACTGGACACAACACTCCAGGTGGGGCCTGAGCAGGGCAGAGCAGAGGGGGAGGATCCCCTCCTGTGACCTGCTGCCCACACTCCTCCTGATGCCCCCAGGATCCCATTGTCTGTCTCAGCCCCAGGGCACACTGCTGGCTCATGGCCACCCTGTCACCCACCAGCACCCCCAGGTCCTTCTCCACAGAGCTCTTCTCCAGCAGGTCACCCCCAGCCTGTCCTGATCCATGTGGTTGTTCCTCCCCAGGTGCCAGACTCTCCACTTGCTGTTGTTGAATCTCATCTGGTCTCTCCCTGCCCAGCTCTCCAGCCTGGCCAGGTCTCACTGGATGGCAGCCCAGTGTTCCTGTTACAAGCTCAGTAAGGGCTAATAGAAAGAAAACCCAAAAGAAATGCAAACCAAAACCAAGACCATAAAGAGAAGAGAGGTTATAGTATAATGAAAAATTTAATTGGGAGTCCAGAAATCTGAATCATTTCCTACATTCTCATGAGCAAAACTCTCTGTCTGTGGTTCTACCTCAGTAAGCCTAACAGTTCTGTGCAGGGAGATGCTCTGTGAGCAGGGGCAAGATGCCACACAAACAGAAACTGTCTCTTGTACCTTGTCTCTTCCTTTTTTCCTGGCAGACCAACATCCAAATCATGACTCACCTGAACAGACTCTGGTGCCAAGCTTTTCCTCTGCTGTGCAGACTTCTCCATGGCTTCACTGAGAGACTCTGCATATTTCATCATTGCTTTCAGCTGAGAGTCTGTCAGCACCCAGAGCAGGTCATCCAGGAGAAACATCAGCTTAGATGCCACCACATTGCAGTCTTTGGTCTGAAACAGCAAGGAGGAATCAGAGATCAAGAACTGCAACAGTATACATACATTCTTCATAATACACAGAAGTTGTAGGAGAATCAAGAGATGCTGCTCTGAAACTCATCCAAGAGAGATGTTAACTCATCTGGTGGATGTCCATAGCACCTCCTCTGAGAGGAAAAGTAGTTAAAGCAACCTCCTCTTTAAGAGGCAAATTACTTACTGGTTTAAAGAACAAAACAACAGAAAAGATGGAATTTTATATTTTTAAATCTACTCTTAATCACATTTCCACTGACAGGTAAAAATACAGCTACCAGGCTTTAAGATCCCAGTAAAGAGATGACAGCTCTCCTTGGGATTTTTGAATGGATTTTAAAAAAAGCCCCAAACCACAAGCAACTTACTCTATGTATGTTATCCTCCCCTGGGAATTAAACTGCTTTGACATTTGGCAGGAACACAGCTGTTCCCAACAGAAAACAGAGTGATACAGCAGCTTGGGCTCAATATTTGTAAGAGAAAAGAGTGGTTGCTGAGGAACAGGGTAGGAAACACACATTGTCATTGCAGCAGGCAGTGAAACTGTATTCTGCAAGGGATGGAAGAAACACTCACTCTTCTCTTGAGAGAGATCTGGATCCTCCCCTGGTTGGTAATGAGTCTCAGAGGAGTAGTAACAGGATCCTGATCCCCATTGTCAGTGGCATCTGCTTCTATCCGAAGTGTCTGCCAGGTGAGCTCTTTGAATGTCAAAACCTACCCAAGAAGGTGAGAAAATAGGAAAACATTGAGATTTTCAACAGCTTGAAGGATTAAACTTAGAAGACAGGGAATGAAACAGGGCCACAGAAAATCACTCAATGGCTTCTCTTCTGTGATCCCAGTACAAGACCAAAACTGCACTCCAAGTAACATCTAAGTCCCTTCCTCCCACTGAGTTTAAACCCAGACAAACCACGAGGGCATTCAGAG
This sequence comes from Laterallus jamaicensis coturniculus, assembly GCA_022605575.1. Taxonomy (NCBI): domain Eukaryota; kingdom Metazoa; phylum Chordata; class Aves; order Gruiformes; family Rallidae; genus Laterallus; species Laterallus jamaicensis. Next base: position 4,519,869 of record JAKCOX010000038.1, read on the forward strand.
CTTCTCCAGTTTCATCCTCTCAGGTTAGAATAGCTCAGAGAGAGCTCTGAACACATGTCAGCTCTCAGCCACCCTGTTCCAGCAGACAAGCTTGCTGAAGCTCCCTACCATCACTGCAGGAGAACTCAGACATCAGAGGGTAACACAAGGGCCACACTTGTGTGCATGTTAGGGGCAGGCAAGGTGAGATGCCTCCTTACCTCTCCTCTCTGTGGATCAGTAATGCGGGTGAGCCGCAAGTCACTCTGTTGCCAGTTTGGGTTGACACTGTAGCCTTGGAGCTGCCACAGCTCAAAAGAAGCATGAAAGGCCTTGGAGTGAATCTTGATGGTGATGGAATTGACAACAATAAACATCCCCTCCACAACCTTTTCAGCAAAGCCATATTCACTGCAAAAAAATAAAGAACCCAAACCAAAACCAACATCAAAACCCAAAAACCCCTCAAAGTCATCACAACAAAAGGTCCAGAAGCAGTAAGGCTACACACAGAGAGGTTTGTAAGCAGTCTTAGAACCACTCAGCCCTAAATGCAGAGAAGCCAGTGGTTAACCACCAAAAACAATGGCCACCTGTACCCCAGTAGTGTGTCAGAAAGAAGCCACAGGGCTCAGAGACTGACCTTTGTCCTGCAGCAAGAGCGATGGGAGACTGTCCGTTGGGTGGCCGGGGCTCTTCACATGTTCTCATCTCTACCTCCACTTTATCCAGGTACTGTAAAGACAGAGCATGGGAGCAGTAAATACAAGACCAAGACTCAAGCTCAGCCTACCAAACTTCAGTCTGAGGTTCTGGGACAGGGATAAATAAGCTCTGGGGTCTCACGCCTCCCCAGGAATCTCATGTGTGGACCTCTGGCACCATCAGTGTCAGGATCGTTGAGTAATCTCAATCCCCAGAAATGGGGGGAAAACAAACCACAAAAACCAGGCACAAGGTTGCCCCAGACTTCACTGAGAGCTCAGCCCAGCTCCATCCTGCAGTGAAGTGTGGGTCTCACAGGCAGGGGTATTCTCAGAACTCATCCCCAGGCAGGGGTATTCTCAGAACTCCCCTTCCCCTGTGTGCTAAGGGCCTTACAGGACTTAGGTCAAGTGAAAACTTGAGCATGCATTTCATAGTTTCCCCTTTGGAGATCTTTTTTTTCCTCAAGGAGGAGTAAAGAAAAGGAATGAACAAGAGAGGAAACATTACCAGGCAGATTGGGTGTGTTTTCAGTTTTGTCCACTGGATCTGAAACAAGAAAAAGTTGATGTTACCAGAGTGATCTTTGCATTGGAAAGTGTGAGAAATCACAGGGAGCTATTTGACCCCAGAGTTCTCCTCAGAGGAATGACCACAGTGACAATCCATCATGTCTCACCCTATCCAGGTCAAAGAGGCTCGCACTGATAAGTGAAAAAAGACATTCCAGCCACCAGACCTGTAAACCCAGCTTAGCTTTTGCATCTCACACCCAATCATGTTGTGATGGGTGGAGCAGAGTCTGACTGGAGCCTGTGACCAGTGGTGTCCCCAGGGCTGGGTGTTGGGTCCAGTCCTGTTCAATATCTTCACAGACACCTTGATGAGGGAACAGCACCCACCCTCAGCAAGTGCTGATGCTCCAGAGCTGGGAGGGGTGGCTGACAGGCAGGACACTGCGCTGCCATCCAGAGCCCTGGCCAGGCTGGAGAGCTGGGCAGGGAGACACCAGATGGGGTTCAACAACAGCAAGTGGAGAGTCTGGCACCTGGGGAGGAACAACCACATGGATCAGGACAGGCTGGGGGTGACCTGCTGGAGAGGAGCTCTGTGGAGAAGGACCTGGGGGTGCTGGTGGGTGACAGGGTGGCCATGAGCCAGCAGTGTGCCCTGGGGCTGAGAGAGACAATGGGATCCTGGGGGCATCAGGAGGAGTGTGGGCAGCAGGTCACAGGAGGGGATCCTCCCCCTCTGCTCTGCCCTGCTCAGGCCCCACCTGGAGTGTTGTGTCCAGTGCTGGGCTCCCTGGGATCAAAAGGACAGGGATCTCCTGGAGAGAGTCCAGAGAAGGGCTGGGAAGATGATGAAGGGCCTGGAGCATCTCTCCTGTGAGGAAAGGCTGAGAGAGCTGGGGCTGTTCAGCCTGGAGAGAAGCAGACTGAGGGGGGACCTAATCAATGTTTATCAATATCTGAAGGATGGGGTGCAGGGGGAATTGGCCAGCCCCTTTTCAGTGTCTGTGGGGACAGGACAAGGGGCAATGGCTGCAAATTGGAGCACAGGAAGTTCCACAGCAACCTGGGGAGGAACTTTTCCCCAGTGAGGGTGAGGGAGCCCTGGGACAGGCTGCCCAGGGGGTGTGGAGTCTCCTTCTCTGGAGAGATTCCAGCCCCGTCTGGACACCGACCTGTGCAGTATGAGCTGGGGAGCTGCTTTGGCAGGGGGTTGGACCCCAGGAGCTCTGGGGGTCCCTTCCAACCCCTACAGCTCTGTGACTCTGTGATCTCCAGTAACTGCTATTCTGCAGGTCACATTCTGATTTTTCCTATTCCTTTATGGAGAACATTCTTATCCTTAAGGGTTGACAATGAATTGCTGCTGTTACTGCAGGTCAGGTAACTCTTCTGAAGGCTCTGGGCAACAACCAAAAAGATCCATTTTATTTTCTTACAGCAACACTTCTTCTGCAGCACTCGTAGGAGGGAAAACAAGTGTTTGCTACTAAATTAAGCAGACCTGACTCTAAAAGCAGAGAAGATCAGAATGAGCAAGACAAGCTCATATTTATTACCACTTGGCAGAGGAGAACTGTATCTCTGTTCTAGCAAGTCCCTTTAATATATATTGAAAACCTCTCCATTCATGTTAGCACAACCATGGTTAGTCCCAACCAAGATTAAACAATCTGGTGTTTGATATCATTTGAAAAGCCTCTTTCAGTGAAAAGCACAGAGAGGAAGAGTTTGTGAGAGGAGTTCAGTGTGCAAAAGCACAACTGCATGCCCAATTTCAGCAATTACCCATGTAGACAGACAACTGCAGGCATAAAAGCCAATGGGAGTGTGCTTTTCACAGCCTTTCCTGTGCACTTTTCACTCAATCCATAAGAAATGTGTTTTCAACAATGTAAGACTTAAGTTTGATTTATTTTTACAATACCTCACAGCATAATTAGGCTTTCAGAGAACTGTACTCCATTTCTCTCTGCTCCCTATTCCTGCTGGAGGTCTGTGGTACTTCTTTAGCATTAAAAAAAAAAGCAGTAGCCAAGAGGGAAGACACAGAAAACCCCTTTGCAAACAGTGAGGAAAGGGGAAGGAATAACCAGAGAGGTCTGGAAAATCCTAAGTGACATGGAGGTGATGCACAGGGAATGACAAGTCACTATTTATTCCAATAACTGTAGCAGGAGGTTATCAACTAAACTTCTATATGCAGACTTGGTCAAGCAAAAGCAGATGTAGTTAAGCTGTGAACATCTTTGCCATAGAGCACTCTGGATGTTAAATAGATGGGTCCAGAAATTTCCAGGACTTTACATCTGGGTAAAGTCCTGGAAATTCATCAGTGGCTATTAAATACAAAGATCTCCCTGCTGGCTTAACAAGTCACTCAAAGGTGAGGAAGGACCACATCCTCTGCTTCTCTCAGCATCCTCTGCCAGGCACCACTGGGGCAGAGTGCCTGGCAAAGGTAGCCTCTGGTGCAACCTGCTGCAGTTACCTCCCAGCGTTCAACCAGCAAAGCTCACACCTCAAGCACAGGGTTTGAGATGCAGGGATTGAATCACATCATGATCCTACAGCAGAAATTCCCAAGTGACAAACAGCAGCTGCCAGGGGAAGGTCTCAAACAGCCTCCTCTGCTCACCCTGATGGATGCCTTGTTACAGTAGACCCGGGTGATGGCAAGCCAGGTGGGCAGCTCCAGCACATTCTGTAGCACCTCTTCATCCAGCTCCAGGTTGGTCAGCTGCCCCTGCCCTTTCAGTGTGCTCAGGTTGATTTTGTCTGGAGAGAGATTCTTGGTAAACCTACAAGAGAAGAAAGGGCAGATTCAAAAATACAACCTGAGGAAAGCTGCTGAGGCTAGAGGAGCCTTTAAGAGGGCTATTTTAAGGATAAGGATCTGCTTGCTGTTTTGTTAAACCCTTTCTGACATTTTTAAACCCAGGGCATGCTGGTTGCTCCAGAACATGTCTGTACACTTTGACATTTGAAGGATTTGTTTGTTTGAAGTCAAATTCAAGTTTGAGAAACTAAAAATGCCTTTTAAAGCACTGGGCAACCTGGAAAACAGCAGAATTGCCCCAGGACCAAAACAAAGCCAAACTGCAACAGGTCAGCAATTTTACTCCCCTGGGACGTGTCCTATCAGCCATGAAAAGTTTAATTATGTAGATTCTTTTTGAAGTTTTTGACACAGGTAAGTGAAAGGTCATTAATAAATGACTTTTATGGCTGTCTCTTTAAACATCAGCCTGCTCTTTGGTCAGCAGGTCTGAGCATGCAACTTAACTCCCCTCCCTAGTGACCAGCCCAAGCTCCCAGCCTCCTCTTCTTTTGGCAACCAGCAGCTCTGCTCTCCCTGGCTGCAATTCCTCCTCCCAAAGGGCTTCTGTTGTTTCCACCTCCTGTGTATGCAGCAGCCCAGTATCTTCAAATCCCTCATGTGCCTGAGGTTTAAATGCAACGGGTGAAATGATGGGAGCAGGACAGCTCACCAGCACTATATCCTGGCGTAGACTTGAAAACCTCTGACTGCATTAAAACCACCCTGCCCCTAAGGAACCAAAGAGCCAGGTTACAGGGTGATAGCTCTCAGAGCCTGTACTGTCAGCAGTGTCCCTTTGGGGTGGCTGCCTCCATCAAACCACCCTGGGCGCAGAAGGGGCTGCCACCAAGGCACTCAACAGTCACAGGATTCATCTTGGAAGACCACCTGCCAAGCAGCTCACTCCCTCCTGAAGCCAGGGCTTATTCCACACATTCCTCCACCCTAATGCTAATTCTGCTGCTGTACAGTGGTCCAGAAAGCAGAAGAGAAAGCCCCTATTGTCAGCGTAAGCAGGATTAGTGTCACAGTCAGTCACACGCTGCCATTCTCTCCTCCCCGCACCGGCAGCGTGGGGCACCTCACTGTGAAAGGCACAAAGGGCATCTGAACAGTCACTGCTCAGAGAGGGGAAGGGAGGGGGAAGGAGAGCAGTGCTGCTGGGATGGCAGCTGATGCAGCCTCCCTGGGAGCATGAAGCACGGTACAAAGCTGGCTGAGATGCCAGAGCAGCTGCTGGTGAGGCAGTGCAGGCTGGCGTTGACTCGTCAGCAGCTGCTCTGGCATCTCAGCCAGAGGAGAAGGGCCTTTCCAAGGAGGATGTTTTGCTGGGAGGAATCATAGACTGGCATGGGTTGGAAGGGACCCCAAGGATCACAGAGCTCCAACCCCCTGCCACAGGCAGGGACACCAACCTCAGGCCTGGAGCTACACAAGGTTGCCCAGGGCCCCATCCAACCTGGCCTTGAACACCCCCAGACACGGGGCACCCACCCCCTCTCTGGGCACCCTGTTCCAGCCCCTTACCACTCTCTCTGCAAAGAACTTCCCCCTAATATCCAATCTAACCCTTCCCTCCTCCAGCTTCACTCCAGCCCCCTTGTCCTGCCAGTCTCTGCCCTTGAACAAGCTGATTCCCCTCCTGTTCCTCTGCTCCCTTCAGGGACTGGCAGGCTGCAATGAGGTCCCCCCACAGCCTTCTCTTCTCCAGGCTGACCCAGCCCAGCTCCCTCAGCCTCTCTCCAGAGGGGAGCTGCTCCAGCCCTCTGAGCATCTCCGTGGCTCCTCTGACCCCTCTCCAACAGCCCCACATCTTTCTTGTGTTGGGCCCCAGCTCTGGACACAGGATCCAGCTGGGGCCTCCCAGGGCAGAGCAGAGGGACAATCCCCTCCCTGTCCCTGCTGCCACCCCTCTTCTGGAGGATGTTTTGCTGGGAGGAAGCCTGATGGAGAGTGAACAGCCACGGATGCCAACGACTGAGGCAGCAACACCTGGAAGGGGAGGGTGGCACACACAGCTGTGAGTTGGCCTACTACTGCTTTTCACCTTGATCCTTGCCACTGCCAGCGTCTGCTGCTGCCACAGAAGCCCGAGTCAGGCATTTACTGTGTCATGCTGTCACCTCCCTCCCCTGAGCCACGGGTACACACTGACAGCTGATTAAAGACCAAGTTTATAACACACCTGCCAGCATCATTCACCTGGAACTTGTTGCTCCCTTTGAGCAGAGGCCTCTTGTTTAAACACACCCAGGAAGGCAGCCAAGTTCAACACTGCTTCTCAGCATCCACCCAGGATCTCCGGAGAGGAGATGCAGGGAACAGGCTGAGGTTTGTGCTCAGAACCCTGCTGTGAGCACCCACAATCTCAGGCACTGCTGGAAGTTAGACCAACCCCCTCCAAAGGCAATACACGAGCATCCTGGTCTTTGTGCTAGTGAACCAGCTCTGCTGAAAGCTGTTTTAATCATGTCCACTGGGGACTGGATACTAACACAAAGACAATCAGCACAGGTAGGTAATAAAAAGCCCTTGGCACTGCTAAGCTCACAGGCTGCTGTGGACAGGGATCAGCTTACAGGTGTGGAGAGGCTGAGGCAGAGCAGCTTTCTCACACTTGGAAAGCAAGGATCAAACCCCCCTGTGTCTCAAATCCTCCTCCCAGGCTGAGCATGCTTAGATGGGGAAGCTGCTTTCAGCTGGTAATGCAGAAGAAAAGGGCCTATCTAAAGCAGGGCATTGCTTTTCTTCTGTGGGTATGTGTGTCAAAACCAGCCCAGTGACATGGTGCAAGGACACTAAAGCTGTGCAACAGGACACTGGTGGAGAAAGTGGTATGAAACATAATCCAGCTACAAATAACTATTTGTAATTATCTGCAGGGAAAGGTTGCAAAGATCCTGCTGACCAGGTAAGAAAACCACCACGAGTACTACCAGGCTCTACAGAAGGGTCTTTGTCATGAGGCATTCTATATACACCAAAATGTGGTGGTCTACCCCTGAAGGAGAGGTTACAGACCCCACCAATCATGGGACAATAGAAGCTGAAAGCTTTGTACAGAAAACCCTTAAGACTGAAACAAATTCTCTCTCTTAAACCAGTCAGAATTCCTTAGTCCCCTAAATTACCAAGTCCCCAGTTCTGTTTCTCCCCCTGTAAAGGAATCTGAGATCTTCAAATTGAATAATCTTCACATTTAAGACATTTTGATACATGCAATGCATGTTAGGTGGGGCTTACCAGAGGAAAACGTAGGTAAGAGTGCCTGTGAACTTGGGAGTCTGTAGATCATACAATCTTAGAATGCTTTGGGTTGGAAGGGACCTCAAAGCCCATCTAGTTCCAACCCCCTGCCACGGGCAGGGACACCCTCACTTGACCAGGCTGCCCAAAGCCCCATCCAACCCAGCCTTGAACACCTCCAGGGATGGGGTTCCCACACCCTCTCTGGGCACCCTGTGCCAGGGCTCCCCACCCTCAGAGTAAAGAATTCCTTCCAAATATCTAACCTAACCCTGCCCTCATTCAGCTTGAGGCCATCACCCCTGTCCTGTCCCTGCACTCCCTGGTGACCAGCCCCTCTCCCCCTTTCCTGTAGGAGCCCTGTAAGTGTTGGTATCACAGAGCTGTAGGGGTTGGAAGGGACCCCCAGAGCTCCTGGGGTCCAACCCCCCTGCCAAAGCAGCTCCCCAGCTCATACTGCACAGGTCGGTGTCCAGATGGGGCTGGAATCTCTCCAGAGAAGGAGACTCCACACCCACTGGGCAGCCTGTCCCAGGGCTCTGGTATGCTGCCATCAGGTCCCCCCCAGAGCCTTCTCTTCTCCAGGCTGCACAACTCTCCCAGACTCTCTTCACAGGAGAGGTGCTCCAACCCCCTGATCATCTCCATGGCCTCCTTGGGACTCATCCCATCAGCTCCACATCTTTCCTGCCCTGGAGACTCCATAACTGGACACAGCCCTCCAGGTGGGGTGTCAGCAGAGCAGAGGGGCAGAAACCCCTCCCTTGACCTGCTGACCACACCACCAGTCTTCATCACCACTTGAAAGGCCCAGCTCTGGTCACTGCCAGGGGACAGGAACAGCAGCAAGCACAGAGAGTTCTAGATACTTATTGGCAGACCTGCTCCACTCACACTCATCAGCATCCCCACTTCTGGCAGCAGGGACTGGTGGCTTTGAGAAGGGTGAGTGAAACCAGTAGCTATTAGGAGACCTGACAGGGGGGGATATTTGCCTTTCTTTTTTTGCAGCTCCAACAGAAGGTAGGCAGCACTGAGCCAGTGAACTCAGAGGCCAGCACTCCTGTTGAGCTTGCCAGGAGTACCATGACAAAAGCCAAACCAGAAAGCCATTTTATTTTAACCTTCTCTGGAACTGTCTCTGCAGAGTCAGGAGGGCACCGTGCGTCTGGGCACGCTCCCACCAGCACACACACAGCCAGACCAACACCACCAGCAACACAGAGTGCCTGCCAGCCACATCTGCTGCACCACAACAACCAAATGGACCATCACAGCCACTGGTGCCCACAGAAAAGCCTTCAAGCGACACCCTAGGACAGGAGCCATCCAGAGGAATCCTAACAGGCTGGAAAGATGGGTCTGGGGGAACCTGATGAGGTTCAGCACTGCCAAGGGTCAGGGGTGGCACTGGGGCTGGAGGAATCCCAGACACAGATCCAGCCTGGGAGAAGAGCTCCTGGAGAGCAGCCCTGTGAGAAGGACCTGGGGATTCTGGTGGGGGAGACACTGAACATGAGCAGCAGTGGCTCTGGCAGCTGGGAAGGGAGATGGGATCCTGGGCTCCATCAGCAGAGGGGTGGCAGCAGGGACAGGGAGGGGATTGTCCCTCTCTGCTCTGCCCTCCTGAGGCCCCAGCTGGATCCTGTGTCCAGAGCTGGGGCCCAACACAAGGAAGATGTGGGGCTGTTGGAGAGGGGTCAGAGGAGCCACGGAGATGCTCAGAGGGCTGGAGCAGCTCCCCTCTGGAGAGAGGCTGAGGGAGCTGGGCTGGGTCAGCCTGGAGAAGAGAAGGCTGTGGGGGGACCTCATTGCAGCCTGCCAGTGCCTGAAGGGAGCAGAGGAACAGGAGGGGAATCAGCTTGTTCAAGGGCAGAGACTGGCAGGACAAGGGGGCTGGAGTGAAGCTGGAGGAGGGAAGGGTGAGATTGGATATTAGGGGGAAGTTCTTTGCAGAGAGAGTGGTGAGGGGCTGGAACAGGCTGCCCAGAGAGGGGGTGGGTGCCCCGTGTCTGGGGGTGTTCAAGGCCAGGTTGGATGGGGCCCTGGGCAACCTTGTGTAGCTCCAGGCCTGAGGTTGGTGTCCCTGCCTGTGGCAGGAGGTTGGAGCTCTGTGACCCTTGGGGTCCCTACCAACCCAGGCCATTCTATGATTCTATGACTAAAACCATCCTGCTGCAGTCACAGTCTAGGCAACAGGAAACACAAGCTAGAAGCTTGTGACAGCTTTAGCTGGGGATGTCCTGCCAGGTCAAGCCTCTTAGCTCAGAGTTTTGCAGAGAAAAGTTTTCCCTACAGTCTGTTTTCCACTGTTGTTGGGGTTTTTTTTCCCCCTTTTGGATAACATGAGTGTCTGGGCTCTCCATCAACCTTCAGAAGAAGCAGACTGATACAGTCATTAAGCGTCCTAGCATCATTTCATAGCAGCCTGAAGGTCTCAGCCTAAGACACCAGCAACACCCAGATGGTTTAAACCTCAAAACCTTCTTGGGATCTGGCCTAAGGGAAGGATGATCTTTGCAGAGACCCTCAGCTTTCTTAGGCAGTTTGAGAAAGTTCTTTGCTCTGAAGCCTCATGTCCTGTTTTTGATGGGGAAGACATCAGAGTGGTGATCTGTCTGCTCAATCCCCAGCTTGAATACACATCAAAACCTGCTGGCACTGCTAAAAGAATGACTGTGCAATTCATCAGCTTCCATATCCAGAGGCCACAAACCCACTGACTGCAAGGAGGATTTGGGGCAAACCCGACTGCTGGCCTGAAGCTGGTCTATAATCATAAATAATAAATTGATGTTCACATTTCTAGCTGTCTGGCCACACTGTCTCCAACTGAACAAATGCCCAGACAGATAATGCTGGGAGAAGATGTCTGTAACCATAAAACTCCTCTTCCAGTCCATCTCCCCCTGTGCCTCCCTGCCACACGGTCCATAAACCCTCCCCATTAGTAGCTTCACTCCCCTTTAATATCTTCATTGACACCTTGATGAGGGAACAGCACCCACACTCAGCATGTGCTGCTGATCCAGAGCTGGGAAGGGTGGCTGACAGGCAGGACACTGCGCTGCCATCCAGAGCCCTGGCCAGGCTGGAGAGCTGGGCAGGGAGAGACCAGATGGGGTTCAACAACAGCAAGAGGAGAGTCTGGCACCTGGGGAGGAACAACCACATGGATCAGGACAGGCTGGGGGGGAGCTGCTGGAGAGGAGCTCTGTGGAGAAGGACCTGGGGTGCTGGTGGGTGACAGGGTGGCCATGAGCCAGCAGTGTGCCCTGGGGCTGAGAGAGACAATGGGATCCTGGGGGCATCAGGAGGAGTGTGGGCAGCAGGTCACAGGAGGGGATCCTCCCCCTCTGCTCTGCCCTGCTCAGGCCCCACCTGGAGTGTTGTGTCCAGTGCTGGGCTCCCTGGGATAAAAGGACAGGGATCTCCTGGAGAGAGTCCAGAGAAGGGCTATGAAGATGATGAAGGGCCTGGAGCATCTCTCCTGTGAGGAAAGGCTGAGAGAGCTGGGGCTGTTCAGCCTGGAGAGAAGACGACTGAGGGGGGACCTAATCAATGTTTATCAATATCTGAAGGATGGGGTGCAGGGGGAATTGGCCAGCCCCTTTTCAGTGTCTGTGGGGACAGGACAAGGGGCAATGGCTGCAAACTGGAGCACAGGGAGTTCCACAGCAACATGGGGAGGAACTTTTCCCCAGTGAGGGTGAGGGAGCCCTGGGACAGGCTGCCCAGGGGGTGTGGAGTCTCCTTCTCTGGAGAGATTCCAGCCCCATCTGGACACCGACCTGTGCAGTATGAGCTGGGGAGCTGCTTTGGCAGGGGGTTGGACCCCAAGAGCTCTCCAGGTCCCTTCCAACCCCTACAACTCTGTGATGCTGTGATTCACATGCTCAAACCCCATTTGCTGCCTCAGCTTCTTCTGCAGTCATTCAGTAATCATCCTCTATTGTATGTAATCACTCCCTATGGCTAAACACATTCACTTCTATTAATATCTTTGTTACTATGGTTATTAGATGTAAGAACTAATTAGCAGTACACCAGTGACCTTGATTTTACTTCATGACAAGCAGCATCTATTGGCAGAAGGAATGGGTTGCAATACTGGCCATGGCTGCAGATAGCAGATGGAAAAATACTCCCAAGACAAAGAAGCCAGGAAGGGGGGTCACTCATCAGCTGCAGCCCAAAAACAGACAAGTGGTATCAAGGGCCCCAGGGAAACTGCTATAGACAAGGATCTGCCTGATTCATAGGAGTCACTGCCAGGGAAGAGATGAAGATCATCCTTATCTCCTGGAGAGATGTGGGTTTGATGGGTGGACCATCCAGTGGATAAGGAACTGGTTCACAGCCCTTAGCCAAAGGGTGGTGTCAATGGGTCTGTGTCCAGGTGGAGCCAGTGACAAGCGGGGTCCCCCAGGGGTCTGTCTGGGGACCGGTTTTTGCAGAACACTTGTCAAAGTAAACTCAAATACTCTTGGAGGAAATAAAACTGGACAACTGAGTGAGACTTCTGTAAAAAAGGGGAAAAAATAACTCCTTGAGGACACACAGGAAGAAGTAAAAAAGCCTTTCAGGGGGAAAAATAAAACCCATTTTACTTGCTCAGACTTTCAGGGCAACTGTGGGGCAATCTGTCTGGTGATCATGCACAGCATTAGTCAAGATTGAGGGATTCAGAGCTGCAGACACAGAAGAGAAACCCACTGAGTTAGCAGAAGAGGAGACTAACTTATGCACAGTATTATGCAGTACCTAGTGCTCAATTGGTACCATAGCAAATTTCATCCCAAGCCATTGAGAATTGAAGGCAAGCCAACCCACACCAAACTAACCCAGTGTTGGAAGATGGAAAGCACCACATCTTATTAATGAAAATCATCTCCATAAGTCCAGCTCTACACTGGGTACAGAACTGGGAAAGTTCAGATACTGGTAGGCAATATTTCCTTGGTGGACAAAGAGGCCCTGATGTAATAAGCCTGATGACTTTGTCCTTACTTAAGTTACACAAGGAACTCTATAGGTGTTAAGGTGTAACTTGGTAACAGCCTTCAGTGCTACACTGGTAGGCTCCTTATCAGGGTGGATTGAAGTGCTCCAAGGTGCCCATTTACACTTCACAGCCTCCTGGTTTGCCAAGCTTGATCTACACTGAGTAAAAGGCTGGACTGCTCCACCATCCAAAGCCAAATGGAGGTTCAGAAGTGCCACAAAACTCCTCCCATGCACCACAAAAACCTAAATAAGTCATGAGTTTTATCAGTAAACAAGTTATCAGTTCTCAGCTCCAAGTTCTCTATCACAACACAGCATGTCCAGGGTAAAAAGGCCTCCAAATTCAACTCTAAGCTTGCAGAGGAAAACCCACACTTAAAACAAATCAGGAAGAGACTGCACTGTGACATGAAACATGATCATCAGGATCATGATCAGCATGATCATCTTTCAGGCTGGGAAGATGGAACTGGGGGAACCTCATGAGGTTCAGCACTGCCAAGGGTCAGGGGTGGCACTGGGGCTGGAGGAATCCCAGACACAGATCCAGCCTGGGAGAAGAGCCCTTGGGGAGCAGCCCTGTGAGAAGGACCTGGGGATTCTGGTGGGGGAGAAACTGAACATGAGCAGCAGTGGCTCTGGCAGCTGGGAAGGGAGATGGGATCCTGGGCTCCATCAGCAGAGGGGTGGCAGCAGGGACAGGGAGGGGATTGTCCCTCTCTGCTCTGCCCTCCTGAGGCCCCAGCTGGATCCTGTGTCCAGAGCTGGAGCCCAACACAAGAAAGATGTGGGGCTGTTGGAGAGGGGTCAGAGGAGCCACGGAGATGCTCAGAGGGCTGGAGCAGCTCCCCTCTGGAGAGAGGCTGAGGGAGCTGGGCTGGGTCAGCCTGGAGAAGAGAAGGCTGTGGGGGGACCTCATTGCAGCCTGCCAGTCCCTGAAGGGAGCAGAGGAACAGGAGGGGAATCAGCTTGTTCAAGGGCAGAGACTGGCAGGACAAGGGGGATGGAGTGAAGCTGGAGGAGGGAAGGGTTAGAGGAGAGATTGGGGGGAAGTTGTGTGCAGAGAGAGTTGTGAGGGGCTGGAACAGGCTGCCCAGAGAGGGGGTGGGTGCCCCGTGTCTGGGGGTGTTCAAGGCCAGGTTGGATGGGGCCCTGGGCAACCTTGTGTAGCTCCAGGCCTGAGGTTGGTGTCCCTGCCTGTGGCAGGGGGGTTGGAGCTCTGTGACCCTTGGGGTCCCTTCCAACCCATGCCAGTCTATGATTCTATGACCCTCCTGCCTGATGTCAGCATCCTCACTCACTCAGACCCCAAAAGCCACCTTCTTGCCCCAAACAGAAATGGTTCTTGAGCACTTGAATACTGGAAATCTCCAAAGGCTCCAGACTGGGTGTGTTTAGTGCACCACAACCCCAGCAACTTGTTTGGTACCAAGAGACCTGTAAAGCTAAACCATGAACTCATCTGCAAGGAAGGAGGTTGGGGTTTTGGCAGGGGTTGATCTCCACCTCACTGAGGAGCTGCTTTGCTATTTCTAGCTCACTGGCTGGATGCTCAGTAAAGTTTAAATGCCAGCTGCCCCACGCTCCAAAATCTGGAACACAAACCCTCACCAGCTGCCAGGGAATTTCCTAAGACTAAACCCCAAGCAAACAGCAGCACATGAAAGAAAACCAGGAAGAAACAGAGATAAATGCACCAGCCAGAAGCCCCACTTCTTGGATTTTCAGATGTTATTCACCCTGCAATGCAGTCTGAGGTTTTTTTGTTTCTAACCTGCAGAAAATAACAGGTTATTGCATAATTCAGGCTCAACTGAGCAGCTGCAGAGGAGGTAAGAGCTCAAGGAGCCTCAGAGAAATAAACCAAGGGGAGAAGAGTCAGGTTGAGCAGCCCCTTTTTCCTGGGGGGCTTCACCAGGCCATTCCCAGCTGTGTTTTCCTTGTTTTCCTCCCTACCCACCATGCTCTTTAAATTTCTTCCAGTTAATTTAGAATGAAGGTCAGGGAACTGGGAGCAGCCTGGAGGCTTAAGTGGTAAGCACACACCTCACACTGAAGGTAGACCTTAAATCAGAGGGTTTCCAATACATTTTGCCAGCTGAGTGTGCCATCACTGACCATCACTGCAAGGGCAAAGCTGCATCTCATCTCAGCATTTGAGCACACAGCAATGCTGCAAAACACTTCAGGACCAGTGAGAAGTAAACAGACCAGAGACTTCAGACTGTATTGTCATACAGTGGTTTCCAGATCACAGCATTTGGCCAAGAAACTGAAGCACTGAGGGAGGAACAAGGTGCTCTTCAGACTTAAGAGAATCCCTCACACACACACCCCATGTTGGGATCTGACAATGTGAGTTGACTTGCTGCCCAGTGAGAGCCACTGAGCCCACCTCAGCAGTTCCTGAAGGCAAAAACCCAACCTCATTCTCTCAGCTGAAGAACAACCTCTCCTGCCCCCATCCTTACCACAAAGGATGGGTGATCTTGGGATAACACACCTCATTTCTGCCACCCTGACTTCAGGGAGCATAGAACCAGTAAGAGCAGAATAACCATCAGCTACAACAGCCTTTCTTTGTCCTTGTCTTGTCTGCTTTGTCAGGGGGGTTGGACCCAATGATCTCTTGAGGTCCCTTCCAACCCCTAGGATTCTATGGTTCTTTGATGGTGGGGGTGCACAGAGGACAGGCAAGGAGTTCTCAGAGCACAAACAGCTCCAAGACTAACTGCTGCAGTCAGGGCTTGCATGGCAGAGGAGCAGCTCCTGGTCTTGGAGCCCACTCTGAATTCTTTGCATGTGGCACAGCAGTAGCACCACCACTTGGAAGGGTAACACCACACACATTTTTAGGGCCAGGGAGATTTGGACATTCTTACATCCAAGTTACAGAGAGCAGCCCATGCATTCCCAGCTCAGCACACCCAGTCTCACCCACGTGCTCCTAACTGCTAAATCTTATCTAGAAGAAGATAGATTACAGGATCTCCTGACTTCTCCCCTTCTCTACTAGCAGTGGGTTCATCTGTTGCAAGGATTGGGTGCAATTGCAAATGAAAGCAAGTGGAGAGTCTGGCACCTGGGGAGGAACAACCACATGGATCAGGACAGGCTGGGGGTGAGCTGCTGGAGAAGAGCTCTGTGGAGAAGGACCTGGGGGTGCTGGTGGGTGACAGGGTGGCCATGAGCCAGCAGTGTGCCCTGGGGCTGAGAGAGACAATGGGATCCTGGGGGCATCAGGAGGAGTGTGGGCAGCAGGTCACAGGAGGGGATCCTCCCCCTCTGCTCTGCCCTGCTCAGGCCCCACCTGGAGTGTTGTATCCAGTGCTGGGCTCCCTGGGATCAAAAGGACAGGGATCTCCTGGAGAGAGTCCAGAGAAGGGCTGGGAAGATGATGAAGGGCCTGGAGCATCTATCCTGTGAGGAAAGGCTGAGAGAGCTGGGGCTGTTCAGCCTGGAGAGAAGAAGACTGAGGGGGGACCTAATCAATGTTTATCAATATCTGAAGGATGGGGTGCAGGGGGAATTGGCCAGCCCCTTTTCAGTGTCTGTGGGGACAGGACAAGGGGCAATGGCTGCAAGTTGGAGCACAGGGAGTTCCACACCAACCTGGGGAGGAACTTTTCCCCAGTGAGGGTGAGGGAGCCCTGGGACAGGCTGCCCAGGGGGTGTGGAGTCTCCTTCTCTGGAGAGATTCCAGCCCCATCTGGACACCGACCTGTGCAGTATGAGCTGGGGAGCTGCTTTGGCAGGGGGGTTGGACCCCAGGAGCTCTGGGGGTCCCTTCCAACCCCTACAGCTCTGTGATTCTGTGAAAGAGGGGAGGAGTCAAGGAAACATCATCTGGAGAACAGAATAGATGGCCTAAGCTGCTGGGGGGTGAGAAGAAAGGTTCTACTGAGATGCTGAGTGCTTTCTGAAGAGCTACATGATGTCATTTCTTCTGGCTGCATACTCAACCTACTGTTGAAGCAAGTAAAGCATTACACCCTGCACATCCTGCTGGATGGCTTTGGTTTCTAGGATATTTTCCTTATTCTATTTCCAAAGCCTATCTTACTTATCCAAAAGGTCACTCTGATACTGTGCTATGAAAGGCAGTCCTACCAGCATCTACAGAGGAGTGACAACTGACACCACAATTGATAAACCTGGCTGAGCAGCCTTACACCTGCCAAAGATCATTCGGTTTCATCCTTCCTTGGAAAGGTTGTACTGGCCAAAATGTTCCCCATCCCTCCACAACCCCCAAGACCTGGGAAAGGGGGAAGCAAACTGACCAACAGAAGCAAAGCACGGTGCAAGATGACCCAGAAAACCTTGCTACAAACCCTGTCTGAACCCCTTCCACCGTTCCCAGTGTTGCTCCACAGCAACAGAGCTCCTTGAAGGTCCTGAACCTGCACCCTGAGATCCTACATGTTTGGTAATCCAGGGCACTAAACTGGGAATAGAACAGAACAAAAAAACCCCAGTGCACTCAAGTACTTCATGTACTCAGCATAGGAACTCTGCACATGTCAGGCCCTGTCTGCAAGCACGACTCCAGCAGAGACAAAGCCACCAGCTCAGTATCTCAGTTGCACACATCTCTTATCAACCCAGCCAGCTGCCCAGAGCAGCTGCTCAAGCACCACACTCTTCCCTCTGCAAACAGCCCTTGGTTCCCTTGCTGGTTTTCCTCTGTATTTTCACAGCAACAGGGCTGGTGTTACCTCAGCCAACTTGTCCCTCTCATTTCTCCTCTGCTTCCTCCTCACTCTGCTCTCAGAGATTCCTGACGTTCCTCCCACGCTGCAGATCTCCAGGGCTCTTGTCAAAGCCAGATATGCTTGTGGTCTCCTTCCCCTGCGTTCAAACCTGCTCCCAAACCCCACCCCAGCTCCTCTGCTGACACCAGCTTTTCTTTCTCTCACAGGCTCCTGACTCAGTGGCCCACATCAGCCCTTTAGAAGTGGAACAAGCAAAGCTGTTATCCATTTTCTCCACCTGGCTTTTATTCTTTCCTTCCCAACAGAAGGATTACATGTTGCATTTCCTCTGGAAACCATGTAACATGAGCAATTAGATGGTCTATTAGGGCCTATTACTCCACTGTTTACCAAAGGAGGGAAAACACCTTTATAACACCCTGAGATGAGGATCTCCTACAGCTGCACTACAGACTACTGAAAGAAATACAATTAAAAAGAGATTGCTTTCAAACACAGCCAGAAGGAGGCAAAGAGGAATCATTGCTTTGACTTTAAAGCAACAGATCACAGAATCACCAGGTTGGGAAAGACCTTTAAGATCATCAAGTCCAACTGTTTCTATCCCCTACTAAACCAGATCCCGGAGCACCTCATTTTGTCTGTTAAACACCCCCAGGGGTGGGGACTCAGCCCCCTCCCTAGGCAGCCTGTTCCACAGCCCCACAACTCTGCCAGGGAAGAACTTTTCCCTCCCATCTGCTCTGCCCCTGCCCTGGGGCAGCTTGAGCCCATTGCCCCTTGTCCCATCCCCTGTCCCCTGGACCATCCCCCACCTCTCTGCACCCTCCTGGCAGGGCAGGGGAGGTGGGGAGAAGGCCTCCCCTCAGCCTCCTCTTCTCCAGGCTCAACACCCCCAGCTCCCTCAGCTGCTCCTCAGAGGATTTGCCCTCCAGCCCCTTCCCCAGCCTGGTTGCCCTTCTCTGGACTCGTTCCAGGACCTCCATGTCCTTCTGATGCTGAGGAGCCCAGAACTGGACCCAGCACTGGAGGTGCAGCCTCCCCAGTGCCCAGCACAGGGGCACAATCCCTGCCCTGGCCCTGTGGCCACACTGTATCAGACACAAGCCAAGATGCCCCTGGTCTTCTCAGCCACACTGCTGGCTCATGTCCAGCCTGCAATCAACCAACACCCCCAGGTCCTTCTCCACCTGGCAGCTTTCTAGCTCCTCCATGTACTTCCAGGAGTGATTACAGGCTGGTACACGCAACCCAAGTTGCCTTGGAGGAGTTCAGACCAGATACAAGTTCAACCAGACATCAAGTGACTGAAGCTTCAGCCTCGTGGGCAGAGCCCTTTGTCCCAGCTGTAAGGGTCTGATGCCTGGATAGAAACAACCTCCTGCAGAACCCACCATCCCACTGCTGCAGCCACGTGCCTGTGCAGAACCAAAAACTGAAACCACCTCATCTGTTTTCCTCCCCCAGCTAAAAATAGGACCAGGGAGTGAAAAGAGCAGATAGTGAAAAGCACAGATGGTGAAAGCACCACGAGTTTTTCAGAATCTTCTGCTCTAGGAATTTAAGCTGCTGAAGCATAACACAGGCTAAGCCTTCTAAAATACCTTCATAACTCAGCTCTGCCACTGAGGGCAAAGCCCAGCTTTACAGATCACCAGGAGTGACCACTGTCATCCTACCAGACACGTGATTTGCTTCATCTGAATGGTCGGTGTGAAGTGACTCCTTCGTCTTTCCCTGATCTCGCTGCCTCTTGTGAGGGCTGTTTCCTTGCACAAGGAAAAGGAAACACACACAAAACCAGAAGGAACAAAAAAGAAAAGGAACAAAAAAAAAAAAAAAAACCACCACCACACCCCGGGCAGGAATGACTTCAAATGGAGACACAGCAAGAGGAACAAGGAATTATTTCATCTGCTAATGGAAAGCAGAAAAGAAAGGCAGGTTAATGACTCAGTAGCTCAATTCTTCCAGGCAAAACGTGCAGGGCTGAAAGAAGGACCCAAAGGGACTGCAAAGCTGAGGCATTTGGAGGAAACGAAATCAGAATGGAGAAGCTTCATCCTTTTTTTTAATACAATAATGTGTTCAGAATGCATTGCGGTGCTTCTGGATGGCATCCCCAGTGTGTAAGGGGTGGCTGGGATCAGCCCGACCTCATCAAGCCACAGCATCAAGCCAGGTACAGCTCCAGCGCTTGTCTCCCTCCCTGCTCACCCTCAACGGCAGGGACAGGGGAGCTCTGGGAGCCGGCCAGAGCCAGGGGAAAGGGGCACTGGGAGCAGGAAGGGGGCGAGGCAGGGGAGGCTGGGAGGCAAAAGGCAATACAAGCCCCAGCAAGGAGAGCGCGTTTATCGGGAGGGGACTGTCCCTAAGAGCCACGCACACCTCCTCCTCCTCCTCCTCCTCGGAATACAGCCCGGCGCCGCTTCAATCTCCGTTACCGACCCCTCCTCGGTGCCGAGCAGGACGCCGCGGTGTGCGGGGAGCGGCCCGGGCCTACCGCTGCCCCGCAGCCCCCCCACGACACACGGCCCCGCCGCTTCCCGCAGCCGGCGGCCCCGCCAAGGCGAGACCGGCGGGAGCCAGGCCGGGCTGGGAACCGCTACCGCAGCGCCCGGGGAAAGCGGCCTGGGGAGCGGGCTGAGGGGCCTGAGCTCGGCGGGACGCAGCCCTAAGGGAAGGGCGGCAGGGCCCGGCAGCCCCCCCGGCCCTCAGCAACCCCGGGCCCGGCAGCCCCGGGCCCTCAGGCACCCCGCGTCCGGCAGCCCCCCGGACATCAACGCCCCCGGGCCCGGCAGCCCCCCGGCGCTCAACACCCACAGCCCTCGGCAGCCCCCCCCCTCCCAGGCAGCGCACGTCCGGCAGCCCCCCCGGCCCCAACCACCCCCCGCGCCTGGCAGCCCCCCGGCCATCAACACCCCCAGGCCCGGCAGCCCCGGGCCCTCAGACGCCCCCGGGCCCGGCAGCCCCCCCGGCCCCCCAACCACCCCCCGGGCCCGGCAGTCCCGGGCCCTCAGGCACCCCGCGTCCGGCAGCGCCCCCGGACATCAACGCCCCCAGGCCCGGCAGCCCCGCAGCCCTCAGCCGCCCCCGGGCCCGGCAGCCCCCCCAGCCCCCCAGCCACCCCCCGGGCCCGGCAGCCCCCCCAGCCCCCCAGCCACCCCCCGGGCCCGGCAGCCAGCGGCCCCCCAGCAGCCCCGCCGGGCCCGGTCCCTCCCTCAGCCGCAGCTTCCCCCGGGAGAAGAACGTGGCGCGGATGCCTCACCGGGAGAGGTGCTTCAGGATCTGCTTCTTGATGATGCCGGCCATGCCGCGGGGCTCAGGGCCGCGGGCGGCGGGACCCCATCGCGGCGCCGCCGCCTCCCGCCCCGCCCCGCCGCCGCCTCCCGACGCGCCCCCTGGCGGCCCCGCGCGTGTGCGCGGAGGGGGCGGCCCTACCGGATACCCCACCCCGGGCAGCCCCTAACCCGGACACCCCCCTAACCTGGGCACTCCCCAACTCCGGGCACCCCTCTAACCCCGGGCACCCCTCTAACCCGGACACCCCCCCACCCCAGAGATCCCCCTACCCCGGACACCCCCCCCCAACCCGGACACCCCACCCCGGGCACCCCCCTAACCCAGACGGCCCCCTAACCTGGGCACCCCCCAACCCCGGGCACCCCTCTAACCCGGGCACCCCTCTAACCCGGGCACCCCCCCCCCCCCCAGACACCCCCCCGGACACCCCAACCACCCCGGGCACCCCCCCACCCCGGGCATTCCCCTCCCCTCACACCCCTTCCCACCGGTCACCCCACCATCTGACACACACCCCCTCCCCTCCAATCCCCGGATCCCCCTCCCACCAGACACCCCCGTACCAGACAACCGTCCCCCGCTCACTCCCTCAACACCTGACACCCACACCACCACCCCCAGACACCCCCTATCCCACCAGACACCCCAGTCCCGGGCAGGGCTGCAGCCCAACTCTCCCTCCCTGTCCTGCACCGGGGCACCCCGAGTGCTAAAGGGAGAGGGGGGAGCAGGCTGGGAGTGGGGGGCAGCGACACAGTACTGACACGGTGTTGCCTCTGTTCAGTCTTGGAGCCACAGGGGAAAATCCACACAGCACAACCAGTTTCATTTCACGCTCCTCTGCAGGAGAGCTCCCTCCCCAAAGCCAGCCCAGCTCAGCCAGAAAACAGCTTTTTTTTTTTAAAAGATAACAATAAAATATTCAATATGGAATCACAGAATGGTTTCAGTTGGAAAAACCCCCTTCAAGTCCAACCATCTATCCAGCCCCACTAGGTCCAGACCATGTCACCAAGCACAACATCCTCCCAGGGTGGTGACTCACCCGCCCCCCTGGGCAGCCCCTGCCAGTATCTGACCCCCCTTTCAGTAAAGAAACCTTTCCTAATACCCAACCTAAACTTCCCCTGACTCAACTTCAGGCTGTTACAAGCCTGTGGAAACCAAAGAGGCTGTTTAGGAGAAGAAGAAGAAGGTTAATCTTGGTTTCAAGCCCTTTCTGTGCTCCTGAGTTCCCATTGTTACTCTGTGATGGATGCTAAGGAATTGGACCATCCCAGCTCGGATTAGAAAGGAGCATCTTGCTTTCAGAGAGCCCCCCAGGAATGGTGATGCTGCTCTGCAGGGTCAGCACGCTGCTGGAGCTCACCGGTCACGCCTGTAGCAGCCCCACCACAAGGAAACCACGTGGGTTGTACTTCACTCGAGCAGGTTGTGGTTGAATCTGACAGCAGGCGGTGGGAACTCAAGCAGTGCCCCAGCCTTGAGCTCTATTCAAACCCTGGTGCTGATTATCACTAATTCCTGACGATTTTTTCTGCCTCTCCAGGAGAAAGTCATCAACAGGGACTGACAATGGGCCTCGTGTGCTTGATGCTAAACCAATCCTGCTTCAACATAAAGCTGGAAAACACCCAGGGAGAGACATTCAGCTTTCAAAATACACAATCATTTCAGCTTCCTGCAGCAGCTGATGCTCACTCAACATGAGATGAAGCTGCACTATGACCCCTTTGCTGGCTGACCCTGGAAACTCCAGAGCAGCACTGCTGCAGCTGAACACAGTGTGCTGCAGGAGTCTCCTCCTAGTGCAGTTTTGCCTCAGCACAACGTTTGTTGAACTATTAACTATTGTTAAACTATTAACTATTGAGCTATTAAATATTTGATGTCTCAACTACACTGTGCTCTTCATGAGAGATAGCTGAAAGCACACAAAGCTCTCCAAAGTATCATCTCTAAATGCTGGGCTGTCCTGTCCTGCAGCAGAGCAGCTCAGAGAGGGGGCTCTGGCAGCTCTACTAACCACATGCTTTCTTCTAAGATACTAATCATTCTCATGCTGTCATGTCAGATGCATATCAAGAATGAGTTGGGCAGTTCCACAGACTGGGATGGATGACAGCTGACATGCACAGAGCAGCCAGCTATGCAAACAGAATAAGTTCTTTTAATTCAGCTGGAATTATGCACATACAGCTCATCATCAAAAATTTCCTTTAATAAACTAAGAGGCCAAGGATAAGTATCCAACCACATCCCTTTACACTAAGGAGGAACAGAACTTTAGTAACTACCCACTCAACAACCCCACTGTTGCAATTAAATGTGTCTCAGCAGCAAGAGAAAAGCAGAAATAAGTTTGGCAGCACCAAAATGATTACTGTAAGAATCATAGACTGGTCTGGGTTGGAAGGCACCCCAAGGATCATAGAGCTCCAACCCCCTGCCACAGGCAGGGCCACCAAACTCAGGCCTGGAGCTACACAAAATTGCCCAGGGCAACCTGGCCAAGAAGCAGCCCTTTAACAGCATCATTTTGATTCCCTCAGCAGAGAGTCAACTGTTTATTAAATTCATCCTATTTTGTGCCAGTAGAGTCACTTCACAGCATGGTCTCCCCAGTTAGTGATGTCACTGTGGTCTTTTTCTGATGTCACCTGGGGTTTTTTTATTAAAAACATATACTTGTTTTGAAATGAGAAGTCAAGAAGCCACAGGGAACATGTGTCTTCAGGGGTATGACATGAACAAGACAGACTACCTAAGGAGGAAAAAAAAAAACCCCACAAACCAACACTGAAAATAATTTGAGCAAGACAGCGAGGGTGAAACCAAACATCACTGCCTACCAGAAAAACCACATGCAGAGTAAGGCTCAGGTTCTCTGTATGTAAACCAGCATCAATGTTTTATTGTTGTTCTACAAATCAATGGGGGGAAAGGGAGGGGGAAATACAAACAAAAAGTCACCAAAAAACACCCCCAGACTGGGTAATAAAAGCATCAGTCCAGTGTGCATCTAGGCTGAACCGCCTGCGATGTGAAGTAACAGCAGAACCCCTCTACACACTGTTTAATACAACCCCCTAGGGACACAGCTCTGTGGTATTTCATCACATGGAAGATTGTAATATGAAAGAGAAAAGGCAGCTCTGTTTCCACCTTTATCTGTCTGGACGGGTCATTCCTGGCCTGGTTGGCACCATCATGGGTCTGGAGGGAGGTCTCATCATCGGGGGCCCTGGCATCATTGGCATGTGTCCTCCCATGGGCGGCCGCATCCCTGGAGCTGCAAGGGGAAAGAAGAGGGTGTTTGGGGAGAGCTCTTGGGTGCAGCAACTCCAGAGTCTCATCAGTGCAGAGCACAGGTTCTCTCCTCAAAGTCCCAGGGGATTTTCACTTTACAATCAGGAAGCTGGCTGAGATGCATTACATTTCCCTGATGGTATCAGCCACGAGTACGGGAAGAACCGAGTTCCTGGGTTATACACCCACTGCTAAATATTCACTGCTAAATAATTTTCAAGCACTCTGCAGAGACACCACCTTAATTACTGAATCAGGAAGCTCACTTGGAAAAAAAAAGTGTGAAATCCTCCAGTTAAATGTGTTAAAATAAAGGAGAAAAAAAGTCAAGCTGGGTGTGCTTCCCAGAGGTGGGTAACAGCATCACCAAGAAATGCAGATGCACTGCTAAAATCCACTGTGCTGATTGTTTCCATCCAAACTGGCCATTTATTTTCAGGCAGACACTAATATTGCAGATTACCCATCTATTTTGTGTTTTTAAAACCCACTTCAAGAACAGTTTCTACCAGCAAGACAATAATTGCAAAGGTCCTTTGCTACTTCTAGTGTGTGTGTCCTTTAGCTTTGTTCCAGTAACTGCATCAGTAAGATGCCCTCTGAGAGATCATCAAATGCCAGTAAGCTTAAAAACAGCTCAAAGACATTTTTATTTGCCTTTCCTGAAATAAAACACGTTTTAAGGCACATCCTTTCTCTGGAACACATTATCTGGAGACATCCTAAACAATGACAGTGATTTGGTGCTGAAAGGCAGCCTCTGTGCAAAGCCACAAGCACTACAAACACAGAACAGAATCACAGAGTTGTAGGGGTTGGAAGGGACCTCAAGAGATCATGGGGTCCAACCCCCCTGCCAAAGCAGCTCCCCAGCTCATATTACACAGATAGGCATCCAGATGGGTCTGCCAAGACTAGAAGTAGAGAAGCTGCAATTTCCCAGTGTTAATTTCAGGTATACAAGAGGAGTAGTAACTCCCAATGAGTTGTAAAGGAATTTAATTAGCAGCTGTAAGACTGCTTTCATCTCACCAGGCAGAGGTAATGGATCAGCAAAGGTGCACAGGTGGTATTTGCAAACTGAAATCCTTCCACAGCTTGACACCCAGGGATGCCCACAGCTAGCACCATCACCCTGCAGCCACCCACACTTTCCCCTGGGCTCTATTGGGATGGAAAACACAACCCTGACACCCCCCTCCCCAAACCAGACTACACAGTGCCATAGGTAGAGAGATCTGCTCATTCCCAGACTCACCAGGTCCAACTGGCATCATCCCTGGGGGCGGCGGGCCCATCATTGGCATCATTGGTGGTCCCCCCATGTGTGGGGCCGGCATCATGCCAGGTCGTGGGGGGCCAGCTGAACACACACACACACACATCAGTTAGGCATTTGGCTGCTTTCATATTACTCATTAACATGCAATGTGAAGGAATTAGAAGCAATTAGATATTAGAAATAAAATTCTTCCCTGGCAGAGTTGTGGGGCTGTGGCACAGGCTGCCCAGGGAGGGGGCTGAGTCCCCACCCCTGGGGGTGTTTAACAGACAAAATGAGGTGCTCAGGGATCTGGTTTAGCACAGGATGGGAACAGCTGGACTTGATGATCTTAAAGGTCTTTCCCAACCTTGTGATTCTGTGAATTATTAAATTTGATGGGACACCATAGGAATTGAGGTGGTTTTAGGTCACTTTGCAACTGCCAGCCTTCATTTGCAGTTACAAGTTCAACTTCAGATGCCAAGAAGCAAACCAGAAGAACACCCCAGCTCTTACTGCCACCTCCATACACCTGATGAGGATGATTACCACATCCAACAGCAGGACTCTAAGCAGAAAGGGATCTCAGCTGTCTGCCAGCTGAAGGGCAATAGAAGGCTGTCATAGAATCACAGAATGCTTTGGGTTTGAAGAGACCTCAAAGATCATCAAAGTTCCAACCCCTCTCAACACCTCTCAGCACACCAGGCTGCCCAAAGCCCCATCCAACCCAACCTTGAACACCTCCAGGGATGGGGTTCCCACACCCTCTCTGGGTACCCTGTGCCAGGGCCTCACCACCCTCAAGAGTGAAGAATTCCTTCCCAATATCCAACCTAAATCTCCTCCCTTCCAATTTGAACCCATTTCCCCTCATCCTATCACTCCATATCCTTCTAAAAAGTCCCTCTCCAACTTCTTGTAGGCCCCTTCAGGTACTAGAAGGTGCTCTAAGATCTCCCTGGTGCCTTCTCTTCTCCAGGCTGATTCTATTTTAAAAAAACCAATCAAACCCAAACCCACAAAACCAACACACCCCATGCTGGAAGCCTGAATGAAGTGATCTATAGGGCAGCAAGCAATGAGGCACCACATGCTTCTATTAACACAATATAGAAATATAATAAATATAGAAATATAATAAATATAGCATAGAAACATAGTAAATAATAAAATTATACTTCATATAACAAAATATAAAAATGTATTTCTATATAAAAATATAAATTATAAAAATATAATATGACATATACTATAATTATATTATAAAAATATACAAAAAATTAAAATAGAATTAATATAGTAGTATATATAATATTGTATATTTTGTATATAATGAATACAGATATATTATATATTATGTAAAATATATATTATTTATAATATATGTACTATATAGAATATATATATTTCCTATACTGAATATATAAATATAATAATAATATAATATGACATATACTGTATTATAAAATATATTAAAAATAATAAATATAATAGTATATATAATATTGTATATTTTGTATATAATAAATATAGAGATAGATTATATATCCTATATAATATATATTATTTATATTTCCTATATAGAATATATATATTTCCTATACTGAATATATAAATATAATAAAATATTTTAAAAGTAATAAAATATAAAAATAGTAATGAAATAGAATATGATATATACTATAATTATAGTATAAAATATTAAAAATAAACAATGCATAATATAATAGCATCTAATATGATATATATTATACATAAAGATATTTCATATTATGTATTCTATAAGATACATATTATTTATAATATATGTATTATATATTCTATATTTACTATATTTAATATATGAATGTAACAAAATAGAACAAATCAAAGATGAAGATGGGTGCTGAATGCTCTTGCCAAGCACTCTCTTATGCGTGGGAATTCACCAGCTCAAAAATGGCTTAGTTTTGTTTCAAATGAAGAGGATTTTTCTTTCCAAGACCAGGAAAACATGCCACACACCACTCAAAGGGGGCTGCAATCCCAATGAAAACACACCCCCCCCACCCACCTTGTCCAGTTCCTACTTACGGATGCTGGGAGGAGGAGGTATCATGGCTCCAGCAGGAGGCGGTGCTGAGAAGGGTGTTGGTGGGATTTTCCCTTGCTGAAATGCAGCCGCTACATTGGGGGGGAAAAGAAAAAAAACAAAAAGGAAAGAAAGAATCCCAGGAGAAAAACCAGTTACTAGGCTGAGGCTGGGCCTGTGTCAATCCTCTGTCTCATGCCACACGGTCAGAGCATACTTCATGTCATGCTGCGTGCTCAGATGTTCTAACTCTGGAACAAATCCCTGCTTGTCATGGCAGAAGCACCTGATATTCTTGGAGAGAATTATTAATTACTCCAGCTGAGGCTAGAGAGCTCCTTGGTGAAGGATTTCACACACCTAATGGGAAAGGGGGGTGGTGGAGAAAAACACATCACGTGGTTGGCAGCTGCAGGTTTCACCTGGGATCATTAAGGAAAGAGGTGCTGGCTTGGGAAATGGTGAGGAGGTAATGAGTTAGGGAGGTGATAAAAAAGGCATGGAAAAATCCCCCTCCTGTGGAAAGGAGGAGGAGAAATTCAAAAGACTGGAGTTAACCAGGCTGGAAGATGGGGAAGTTGGAAGCGTTCAGGAGGAAAATGGACAGAAGGAAATGGAAGGAAAATGCATCAGGAGAAGTTCAGGTTGGAAGGTAAAGTTTTTCACTGAAAGGGCACTTGGTCAATGGAACAGGCTGCCCAGGGAAGAGGTCACAGCACCAAAGAGGTCAAGGAACATCTGGGTGATGCTCTTAGTCGTATGGTTTTGTTTAGGTCACTCTGTGAGGAGCAGGGAGTTGGACTTGGTAATCCATATGGGTCCTGTCCAACTTGAGATACTCTGTGATTGTATCAGTCACCAGAAAGTTAGCCTGGCACTTCCATTTCTTCTTACATTATTCAAAGGAAAGGAAAAGAGCCCTATAAACTGACAGAGGAAACACTTCAAGGCTTTACCCAAGCCTTGAAGAGCAAGAGAGGGCCAAAAAATTCCTCAATATCCCTGGAGAACCACAGGCAAGCAACTTTAAATTAAAAAAACAACAACAAAACAACCAAAATCCATACATCCCAATGTCTGTTTTCCTATCTTTTGGATTTCTCAGTCATGCTCTTTACATAAACATGCTACTATGGAAAAAAAAAATAAACACATGACATCACTAGCAGCACTCAAGGCAGTGGCATCTACACCTCTCAGCCAGAGTAAATTTAACTCTCAGAGGTAAATGCCTGTTTGCAAGGACCCTTTGGTCTCTCACAGGGAACACCCCCCCCCCCCACTCTGTTGAGTTCAAGATTCAGACACTAAGTGAAGTTTCCACTTGTGATTCACAGAGCAAAGAATCACCAGGGAAGCAAAGGAGAAGCAACATGGGAGAACGGAATAAAAAGCAGCTAGAGGAAGGACAGGGGAAGTGACAGGAGAGCAATCCAGGGTCACAGACAGATTAGGCTTACTTGTTTTATCAATCAGGCTCTGAGCTTGTTCCTCCATCCATTTTTGATAGTAGTCTTTCACATTCTCTTTGTGTTTTCGGCCACTGCAGTGGGTTTTTCTCACAGAGGGCTAAAAAAAATGACACAGACCCAAAATCACACCACATAAACCCAAAGATTCCTGGGAATTGCTGTATAATTTTAAGCAGCTGCAATTTAGTAGCATAAAGCAGGTTGTTTCTGCATCCAGACAGGGAATAGGCAAAACTTTTATCCTCAAACTATAGGCGTTGGGACTCCAGTTTGAAGTGCAAAGGGGGTGTGCTGACACCCAGCCAGCTCCTCCGACTGACACAATGCAACACAAAGAGGCAGTTGTGAGGAACAACCACATGTATCAGGACAGGCTGGGGGTGACCTGCTGGAGAGGAGCTCTGTGGAGAAGGACCTGGGGGTCCTGCTGGGTGACAGGGTGGCCATGAGCCAGCAGTGTGCCCTGGGGCTGAGAGACAATGGGATCCTGGAGGCATCAGGAGGAGTGTGGGCAGCAGGTCACAGGAGGGGATCCTCCCCCTCTGCTCTGCCCTGCTCAGGCCCCACCTGGAGTGTTGTGTCCAGGGCTGGGCTCCCTGGGATCAAAAGGACAGGGATCTCCTGGAGAGAGGCCAAAGAAGGGCTATGGAGATGATTAAAGGCCTGGAGCATCTATCCTGTGAGGAAAGGCTGAGAGAGCTGGGGCTGTTCAGCCTGGAGAGAAGACTGAGGGGGAACCTAATCAATGTTTATCAATATCTGAAGGATGGGGTGCAGGGGGAATTGGCCAGCCCCTTTTCAGTGTCTGTGGGGACAGGACAAGGGGCAATGGCTGCAAATTGGAGCACAGGGAGTTCCACAGCACCATGGGGAGGAACTTTTCCCCAGTGAGGGTGAGGGAGCCCTGGGACAGGCTGCCCAGGGGGTGTGGAGTCTCCTTCTCTGGAGAGATTCCAGCCCCATCTGGACACCGACCTGTGCAGTATGAGCTGGGGAGCTGCTTTGGCAGGGGGTTGGACTCCAGGAGCTCTGGGGGTCCCTTCCAACCCCTCCAGCACTGTGAATCTGTGAGGGTGGGCAGCCCCTGGCTGTGGAATGCTGCTGACATCCCACTTCCTCCTGCTCCGAGGAGGAGAGGACCAGCAGGACACCGTTAACGTTTCAGCCTGGGTAAGTTTTCTGTTAAGGAGAGAAGAGGCCAGCACGGGAGAGGCGGCTCTTACCGAGTCGTGGGTGAGGTACGTGTCGCAGTAATCACAGTAAAACCTGACGGGGGAAAGCGGCGTTATGGAAATGTGCCCCAGGAGCGCAAACCCCCGGGCTGCAGCCGGGCTGGGGGGAAAGCACTGCGCCGGCTCGGCCCCACCCCGGGGCTCAGCCCCCCCATGATCCCTCCCCTGGATTATCCCCCCACCGCTTGGCCCCCCCAGGATTCCCCCCCCCCCTTGGCCCCCCCGGGATCCCCCCCCTTCCCCCCCCCCAGGATTATCCCCCCCCACTTGGCCCCCTCGGGATCCCCCTCCTTGGCCCCCCCAGGATCCCCCCCCCCCTTGGTCCCCCCAGGATCCCCCCCCCCCCTTGGTCCCCCCAGGATCCCCCCCCCCCCTTGGTCCCCCTCCTTGGCTCCCCCTCCTTGGTCCCCCCAGGATCCCCCTCCCTTGGTCCCCCCAGGATCCCCCCCAGGATCCCCCTCCCTTGGCCCCCCCAGGCCCTCCCCCGCCCCCAGGCCCTTCCTCTCCCGGCCCCGCCTCCCCAAGGCCATCGCAAGGCCGGGTCACCGAACCCTTCCTTCACTCCCCCCGCCGCAGCACCTTACCCCCACCCCCCCCCCGCGCCAGTTCCGCCCCCCCCACCCCCGGGCCGGGCGCTGCCGCCCCGTCAGGGGGCAGAGCCGCGCTCACTTGGGCATGATGCTCGCCGCGCCCCGCCACCGGCGCCGCCAGGAAGTGACGCATACACACAGCGCCTCCTTCCGCCGCCTGACTAGCTGTAGAACGGGCGAGCTCAGAGCTGGACGGCGGCTGACGAGGGACAAGAGTCTTCGGGGGGAGAGCTTCGCTTTCCCCGCCTCGTAGGCGGGCCCTCAGCCTCTCTCCCGCTCACGCCACGCTTCCCCCGCCCACACTCCAGCCCCAAAACCATCTCCCCGCGCCTGCTGCGGGGCGGCCAGCCCGGTGTCCGCTCCGGAGCGGGGCTGCCCCGCAGTGGTGCTGGCTGGGCGGGCCGGGGAAGGCAAAACCCGCCGTGGGGCGCGGGGGCTGGGCGGCAGGAGGCGGGCAGCTCCCGCTGGCGGCACAGCACTGCCTGGAGGCGCCTTGTCGGCCCCTTCCCCACCCCCCCCTACTCCCCCAGGCGGGGCGAGAAGCGGGGCCCTGCAGTGGGGAACACTCGGTGCGAGCGGAGCCGGCGAGGGGGGAAGGGAAGAGGGCGAAGGGAAGGGGGGGTCTGTGCCCGGCCTGCCCCCCCCGCCCCCGCCCTGGCCTATCGCGGCCTGCCCGCCGCCAGCACTCCCATCCCGGCAGGCTTTGCGCCGCCTCATTTGCATGAGCTAATTTGCATACGTAAACACGCGCCCGCGCCGCCTCCATCTATGGGCGCGCGCGGCCGGGGGCTGTGCAGATTCCCCCCCCCCCCTTCCCTCCCCCCCCGCGCCTTGTGACGCAATTCCCGCCTGGCTGGTGCGCGCGGAGCCCCCCCCCCCTCGCCGCGTCACGCGCGGCGCTCATTTGCATACGCGCCCCGCCCCTTCGCCCTTGCGGCTCTCCTTCCTCAGCCAGGAGGGCGGGGGAGGGGCGCTCCCGAGGCCACGCCCCTCCTCCTCCTCCTTCTCCTCCTCCCCCCCACCTCCTCTCCCCTCCCACGCCCCGTCTGGGGTGACGCCACCGCGCCCCGACGCGCTGGCGTCATAGGGGCGCGTGCCCTTGGCGTCGGGCGGAGCGGCGCTTGCGCGGTGCCGGCAAACGGCTGGCGTCGCCCGCGCCCCCTCCCCCTCAGACCCCCCCTCTTTCCCCCCCCCCCTCCCCCTTCTCCCCCGCCGTGCCCGCGCTCTCTCCCCCCCCCCACTCGCCCCCATGCGGCGCTGAGGCGGCGGCAGCCGGGACGACCCCGGAGGGCGGCGGGGACCCGCCTGAGCGCCATGGAGGGCATGGACGTGGATCTGGACGCGGAGCTGATGCAGAAGTTCAGCTGCCTGGGCACCACCGACAAGGACGTGCTGATCGGCGAGTTCCAGCGGCTCCTCGGCTTCCAGCTCAGCCCCGCCGGCTGCGCCTTCTTCCTCGACATGACCAACTGGTGCGGGGGCCGGGGGGAGAGGGGGGGAGGGGGGGGGGGGAAGGGGCAACGCGCCGTGGGGACGGAGGGGAGCGGTGAGAGGCCGCCGGCCCTGAGGCGGCTGAGGGGAAGGGCCGCCCGCTCGTCCCGCGCAGCCTTCAGAGGGGGGGGAACCTCAACAGGCCGCTGGCGTCGTGCGGGCCGCGCTCTGAGCCGGGCCGGCCGCCTCCCCGCCGCCCTGAGCTGCCTGAGGGGGTGGTGGGCCTGTCCCGCCGCCTGTGGGGCCTCCCCGGGGAAGGGATGGTGGGGAGGGGAAGGGGGGGGGGGGGTGTTGTTGTGGGGAGGGGGAAGGCGGTGTTTGGCTGGGGAGGCCTCTTTCCCCTCGTCTTCCTCGGGGCTGGGGATGGCGGAGCGAGCTGCTGGCGGGCCGTGTGTGCGCTGGGGAGGGAGGGAGGAAGGGAGGGAGGAAGGGAGGGAGCTATCATGGCAGCGCGGAGGAGGAGAGGCGCAGGACGGGCTGGGGGGGGGGTGTCTCTCGGGCTGTGTGTGGGGGGGTGTCTCTCGGGCTGTGTGTGGGGGGGTGTCTCTCGGGCTGTGTGTGGGGGGGTGTCTCTCGGGCTGTGTGTGGGGGGGTGTCTCTCGGGCTGTGGGGAGGGGGGTGTCTCTCGGGCTGTGGAGGGGTCTCGGGCTGTGGAGGGGTCTCGGGCTGTGGAGGGGTCTCGGGCTTCGCCTCCCCCAGGTCCGGCTCGGGGTTGTGATGATTTTGTTGTTGTTTTGCCAGTCCCTGGAGCTCGCCGGTCAAAGGGCTGCGAAAGCTGTTAAAGAGTGACTAATTGATAGGAAGAGAGAGGGGCATGTGATGCAGCGGACCCGGGAGCTCTTTAAAGGGCGCTTCCTCAGCGGAACCGGGAGGATGAGCTGAGCTCAGGGGTGGATTCTGGTCCCCCTGGCTCCATAGTAGGCTTTGGGAGGAGGGGAAACTGCGCTGGGAAGGCTGTATGGAATGATAAAGCCCTCAGGGTCTCCCCCGGAAAGTTACCTAGGCGTTTAGTGCAAACCCAGGGAGAGTGTCTCTAAGCAGTCTGGGTGTGTTTTGCCTTTAAAAACCTCTTGGTCGCTGCCCTGGGATGGGGGAAAAAAGTTTGTAGGGGTTATCAAAGAAGTTACAGCTTAGAAAACTCATGCTATAACAGCCAAACCAGAAACCAGGAGTGTTAGTGGTGAGGTGAGCTGAGTGACTGGGAAAGAATGCTGTGAAATTGCTGCTGCCTGAACTGGGTGGGGGGGTGTTGACTCGTTCATACCACTTCTATCTTTTAAACTGTCTGTAACAGCTTTGCTGTTGTGCAGGGTGCTAACCAAAATCTGACCC
Source organism: Laterallus jamaicensis coturniculus (assembly GCA_022605575.1). Taxonomy (NCBI): domain Eukaryota; kingdom Metazoa; phylum Chordata; class Aves; order Gruiformes; family Rallidae; genus Laterallus; species Laterallus jamaicensis. The sequence continues at coordinate 4,552,921 of JAKCOX010000038.1, forward strand.
TCTTGTGGGGCTTGAGTCCCTTTGCTGGGATGGATGCAGGAGAGGGAAGTGTCTTCTAGGTTAGGTGTTGCTGACAGAGATTACTGAAAGTTGCAGTTCCTCCTCCTCCTTAGTCCTCTAACATCAAATCCAGACACCTCAGGTTTGAAACTTGAAATGTAAGCAAAGGGCTTGATAGCAACAGTTGGGAATAAACTCGAGCAGAATTGTTGAGCTAATAACCAGTAAGGAGGCAACTTTCTCACCTCTTCCCTTTCATCTCTGCCTCCTCCCACGGTTCTATATTGAATTATATTGGCAAATCTGCATCTGCAGAGGGAGTAAGGGAATAGCAAGCAGTACCATGTGCTTGGTAAGCTGATCCAAGGCAAAAGAAGGTCTCTCTGGTGAAGTTCAGGAGTTTGCTTTGCAGAAGTGGTTCACAGCAGAAGATGCTTTCCCACTTCATTCACGCATTCATAATGACTAAAACTACCAACACAGCAGCATAACACCAGCAGCTTTTTTTCTGTGGTACTCCTTGGGAGAGCAGAGAGCTGAACCTGAGTTACTCATGAAGGTACTACATTTAGTTGTAGTTTCCCTGGTTTGTATTGAAGAAATTCACTCTCTTTTTTGGGTGCATTTAAGTTTTGTGAAGCATCAGCATCTCAAATACGATCTTATAACCAATGTTTGTTTAAACAAATTCTCTTCTACAGTTGAAGAAAATGTTAAATGATTAAAATAGCTTTAATTTCACAACTTCTGTGGCTAGCTTAGTTCTGAAAATGTGAGTTTTCCATTTATTTTCCTGTAAGTATTAGTTGATAAAGCTGTGTTGATGGGTGGGGGCGTGTAAGAGGGAAATCTGCTAAGTCGGTGGGATGAATGCAGAGTCAATGAAAATGAGCTCAGGCTGTAGTGTGATTCCTCAGGGTGAGCTCGAAGCCTGTGTGAGTTTAACCTTTCAGCAGGGAGCTGGGTTAGGTATGCTGACAGGTGCTGCTTGTTCTGCCCCTGTGTTGGTGCCAGGGCACTACTATCCTGACCTGGGGTATCATTAGTGCCTGGTTTTCTACAGTTTGCAGCTCTGCTGCTGTGTTTCTGTCCTGTTCCCCACCTCTTCTTAGTGCAGCCTTTGGGTTATCAGCCTGGGAATGCTCACCCTGCTCCCAGTCATTGTAAAAACCCACAATCAAGATGCATTTTTCCTTGTCTGGAAACACCTCAGTCACTCTGATCAAGGGATCCTGCAGAATCCACACTGCCTCAGGTGATGGCAGGCACAGGCCTACAAGGGTTTGGTATTTCATGGCATAGAATTGGGGTCAGAATCTTCTCTCACCACCAGTCTGTCCTGCAAATAACTTGTCTTGATGAGACTCTGAAGTCACTTTTAATTCTGTTAAAGGTCTGGCACTTTTCTGCAGCGATGATCCCTCCTTCTTCTCCTGCTCATCTGCAGGAGAGGGTGAGGCAGCTCACAGCAGTGCTCTTTTTTTTGACCAACAGGCTTCTTTTTAGCAACATCTGCCTTAATTAAGAGACAGAATTTTCACCAGAACTTTTTTTTCCACTCTCTTTGGTAATAATTAAGTCTCCAGACTTGAAGCTACTTTCCTGTTGTGTCCCTTTCACCCATTGTGTAGTAAACAATCTGATGTGAAATGTGTTTTGGAAAAAAAAAGATTTCCAGTAGTATTGTTAGTAGTTGTATTTAACAAATGTAAAGTCCATCAGCAGTTCAGCTGGAATAGAGGAATTGTTTTAAAATAGCTTGCTCAGCCAAGTTGGGGAGGGGGAAATATAAATTAGTGGCTGATTGTGGAGCAGTGTAGGTAGCTGTAAATAGGATTTAAGAGTCTGGCTGCTTCTCCAGTTTACTTGAAAGTGCCCAATGCACTCTGGAAGTTCTGGCAGGCTCAAGGCAGTGCTAAGAAACTGCCAGCTGCTTTTATTAACAAGATTGCAGAAATGCTTCAGGTAGAACATGTGCATCCTCAGGTTCTGAGACTAACCTGTATTTCTTGAAGATCAAGGAGCAAACTCTTGGAGTTGTCTTTCCTCCCTGTTATTTATTAAACTCTTTCCTAGAGTTCTGCCTCTCTTTAATTCCATGCTGGGTTCTGTCTGTGGGCTGTCCTTTCTGCTACTTCAATCTGACTTTGCCCTTTCTGAGTCCTGGCCATCCTGGCTTTAAAAGCAGTGCACGTTGTCCCTCATTACCCTTTGTTTATATATATATTTATCTTTCATTAGGAGCTGTGAGGCTTTGGAATGAGAGGTTGAGCTTTCACTTTTGGCCTGAAACCAAAAGTGAACCTCTCCAAAAGATGTTTTGGCACCAAAACCTTCCCTTTATCAGGAGGAAAACCCAGGCAGTGTAGTTAGAAGGGCATTTTGCTGCCACTGCATCTAGGATCAAAATCCACCCTCCATTAAATGGCATGCTTAACTCTGCCTGCTCCCTTCCCCCCCTCCAGATGTTATGCAATGCAGAAGCCGTGCTGCCTGCACACTGAACCACATCCAACACCACAGGTTTGAGGGAAGGGGCTCGAGGGGGCTGTTTGGGAGTCAGCTTTTGTGGTAAAGTGAAGTTCCAGGTGTCTACAGCTCCTCAGTGGTATGTGATGGTATGGCCAGAGCGTGCCTCGACTTGTCTCCCTGCAGAGGAAACTCCTTTTGAAACCCCTTTGTGCTAATGCTTTCAAAACAGGGGTTGTTTAGGTCACTTGGTGCTGAAATATCTGCTCATCACAGCCTTCCCAACAGCAAGAAGGGCTGTAGGGCTCTGGGTAGATGGTTCCAGGGCAGGTTGGACTTTGTGAAAACACTTGCAACACAGAAGTTCTCCAGCATCAGCCTATCCCACGCTGGCTTTCAGGGATGTGGATTAGTGTAAGAGCAGAGGAAACTTTGCACAGAGGGTGAATTTTCCCTTCCCTTGACCCTCAGTTAAACCCTATTTCAGAGAAGTCCCCAGATTCCTTTAAAGCTCTGTGGAAATGGTATTGTGACAAGGAAAAGGAGTTTTATCTTTTAATTGGAGAGTATACCAACTTCCAGGGTGAGAGGCAGCAGCATAAGGCTTGGAGCTGCTTTAGTCCTGTGAGAGAGTGACTTGATTGGGTTTGATGTGGTGCTGGATTTAAGATCTGTGTTTCAGCACGGTGTGTTGTGCAGGGATTCCTCATTTGGAGGACTTGAATATATGCATATTCCTGTAATTTCCATGTTGTGTTTCTTGACATTCTCAGCTTTTGTTTAGAAAGATGAGTTTTTATAGCCTGGTGAGTGTGATGTTTAACTTGATGTGTCAGATAATGATGGTTTCCATTGGAGGTGGGGGGGGGGAGTTTGTGTTGTGAACCCTGGAGTTTCTGATGTACCTTTCTGGTAAAAACAGCCTTTTTAAGAATGTTCTTAAGGTCAGATCTCTTCTGGAGGTCCTGGATTATTCTTCTTCATATGCTTAGAAGAGTTTGTAGCTCTATCATGGTTTAAGTAGTACTCTAAAGGTGACATTTTGCATGAAAATATTTCTAACTTTTATCTCTGAAGAAATCTGCTGTAGTATATACAAGGGAATATACTTCTTTTCCTTGGTATAGAAATTGTATAGATGGGCATTACTGTATGTGTGGGTCAAGGGAGCCAGGTTGAGGTAAGGATTAAGTAGTAGTGATCATGATTTTAATATCAGAAACTGGAAATTTCTCAAGCACAGCAAAGAAAAAGTATCTTAAAGGCTTTTGTGCAAGTGTTTTATTGGGTCTTGGAGAACAGACAGAATATTGGCTTTTAACAAAATAAAAATTGCTTTATGAAGACATGGTTTTATCCCTGTGGGTGGGCTGTTTAAATTCTTTATGTTGAAAAGATATGAAGAGAGAAGTGGCTTTTTAGATGAGCCTCCTCTCTTGCCCATAAGCGAATGTACTTTATTGGGAAGCTAAAGATGTGTTAGGGATAATAGGGAGTTTTACTGCTTTCACTCTGACCTTAACTTTTACTTTCTAATACAGATGATCAGAGTCACAGAGCTGGAGGGGTTGGAAGGGACCCCCAGAGCTCCTGGGGTCCAACCCCCTGCCAAAGCAGCTCCCCAGCTCATACTGCACAGGTCGGTGTCCAGATGGGGCTGGAATCTCTCCAGAGAAGGAGACTCCACACCCCCTGGGCAGCCTGGCCCAGGGCTCCCTCACCCTCACTGGGGAAAAGTTCCTCCCCAGGTTGCTGTGGAACTTCCTGGGCTCCAATTTGCAGCCATTGCCCCTTGTCCTGTCCCCACAGACACTGAAAAGGGGCTAGCCAATTCCCCCTGCACCCCATCCTTCAGATATTGATGAACATTGATTAGGTCCCCCCTCAGTCTTCTTCTCTCCAGGCTGAACAGCCCCAGCTCTCTCAGCCTTTCCTCACAGGATAGATGCTCCAGGCCCTTCATCATCTTCGTAGCCCTTCTCTGGACTCTCTCCAGGAGATCCCTGTCCTTTTGATCCCAGGGAGCCCAGCACTGGACACAGATGATAGGATGCTACTTCAAGTCAGACTCAGGCCTGGGGATGAAAGCATGTTTGTTTACCCTTGATATTAGTGCAGGAGTGTAGGTACTATTCAGAGAAATCCTCAGTGTATCTAGGTGAGATGTCAGGATGTAGTGCATCTAACAGGCTCGAATCGATAGGGTTCACTCATGCACGATGCATTTCCCACAGTGGGTAACACTAGCACTCCTGGTCTTAATTTTCAACCTTGTGGGTGTTTGCAGAACTGACATTTAAAAAAAAAAAAAAAAACCAAAACAAAAGCATGCAGATGGTCTCTTCACTGATTTTTGGCCTGAACTTTGTCAGGAAAAACTTGAGTTTGCAGTGCTCCTTCTCAGCTCAAACAGAGAGGTCACCACATGTTGGCCAAAGGTGTGAGCAGGCTCTTCATCTCAGCATCCTGGGCTTGCTGCAATTAAAGGCATCCTGTGGTAGTGTGTTTTTGCAGTCTCAAAATAATTCTGTCTTTTGTTTCAAAGATCTCTGGAAAAAGCCTATCTGGAAGGGAAACACAAGGACAGGTGAAGTCAGACTGCAGCTGTGAAGTCTTTGGGCATTACCTGTCAGGGTATACTGAAGTGGAACCTGATTGTGTGGTTCTATCAAAAGGCAATTTTACTGATGATAGGATGGCTTTACATGATTGGTGTGATAGAAGGGTTCACTGCAACTAGCTGCTGCCATCAAAACACCTGCATTTTTATTCCAACCTTTAAACACTAGCAACCCATGAAGAATTTAGTTGGATCTCTTAAAGCACTGGGCTTGTATCATTGTTTAGATGTAAATATGCATCTCTCCTATTACTGATCAAAGGCTTCTGGCTATAGACATATTGCAGTGTTAGATTTGTGTTTGTTGGAGGGAAAAAGTCTATTCTTGTGTGGCCCTACATCAGGATGTCTTCTAGCTTTTATTTGGAGATCCTGACTGAAATATTAACAAACTAATTAGGCTTCCTCAGCTGTTTGAAGGCACCATTTGTGTTGATGGCCAGTAAATAATCAACTGCTATTAGAGAGCCCCATCTGATTTTCAATAGAAGTTCTGTCTTGTTATGTTTACTGAGTCTCCCTTTTCCTCTATGTGTGAGAAGTCAAAGGAAAGGTAGGATAAAACAACAGTTGGCAGGATTTTCTCCTTCCCTGAACTGATAAATATAAACCCTGCTTTCATGGTCACCTTGTTGGATTTGCCATGGGGATGAATATGGCATCGCAAATGGGGAGCTGTGGGGTGTGTGTGACCTCAGAGTTGAGGGAGCCCTGCTTTCCAGGTTTAGTCTGCTCTTTGTCTCAGTCCCTGGGACTCCTGTAACTTCCCTTTTGCTAATCCACATTCACATAGTTCCCAGGAAAGCTTCTCTGCAGACTCCAAAAGAGTCTGGGTACTCCTTTCCTTTGGAGAGGGCAGTGGGGGAATCCTTGTGTCACAGTGGAGGCAGGAAACCTGAGACCTGATCTTTCAAGTCAGTCCTCCTTCCCTGGAAACTCCTTTGGGTTAGTTCAGTCTCATCCAAGCATCAATTAGGGAAGTGATAGTGCCTGGTGGGAAGTCATATTACTCTGCTTCTCCTCCTACTGTATCAGGTGATAAAAACAAACCAGCCTTGTGTTCTTTACATGTCTCAGTAGGTAGGAAGTCTTTTAAGCAATCTAGGTCTTAATGTGACTCCAGTCTGTTTGTCTGTGGTGACCAGTTGAAATAAATCCAGTGAGAAGGGTGAAGCACTTGGCTAAAACACCAATGGGGCTTTGATAAAGTTAAGTAGTCAGGAGGAGGGAACACAAGGATTTAAACTTGCTGCCATCTTTTAAAACACTTGGTGAACCACCAGCTTTACAGGCAGGAGAGACCCCATAGGAACAGGTCTAGTGGTTCTGGAGGTATTGGTGCCAAAATGCCAGAGCAGGTTGGCAATCTCCAAGCTACAGCTCCTGCCAGGCAGTGCCTATTTGGGGTCCTTCATACCCAATGGTCAGTGAGCATGTTTAATCTGTTGTGGCTACCTTAAAGCATAGTGGGTGTCATTTTAGGACAGGCTATTGTGGATTGTTGTATCTCTGGTGTACACAGTGGTCCCCTGATGCTATTATACATAACAGAAGTATGGGATAAAAGCTGTCCAAGTCAGTATTTTTCAACTGCTTGGTGCATTTAAAAACCCTCACACACCTCTTTTCCAGACTAACTCAAATCCTGACCTGGTTATTTTGAATGAAAGCTAGACTTTAAATGAATTGTATTTTTAACTATGGAATATACTGTAGTTGTACTGTGTTCCAAGTTACAAAACACTTAAAAATTGGGTGCATGTGAAGTGGCAACACAAGCAGACAACTGTAGCAGAAGGCGTTAGTGGGGTGCAATATCATTTGAGTCCAGCTGGACTGCCTTACATGCCTGAACTTGTTCTCAGACAGTTTCTGTAGCTTAATCCCCCTTTACTTTAATGCAGACAATTATAGATTGGTCACATACTTGATACTGAGGAATTACCAGTTACAGAGTCTTTGGCGTACGGGCACCTCTTGACTACTTTCCACTGGGGAGAGCTGATGCCTGTTTTCATAGAATCATAGAATGGCCTGGGTTGGAAGGGACCCCAAGGGTCACAGAGCTCCAACCCCCTGCCACAGGCAGGGACACCAACCTCAGGCCTGGAGCTACACAAGGTTCCCCAGGGCCCCATCCAACCTGGCCTTGAACACCCCCAGACACGGGGCACCCACCCCCTCTCTGGGCAGCCTGTTCCAGCCCCTCACCACTCTCTCTGGAAAGAGTTCCTCTGCTCCCTTCAGGGACTGGCAGGCTGCAATGAGGTCCCCCCACAGCCTTCTCTTCTCCAGGCTGACCCAGCCCAGCTCCCTCAGCCTCTCTCCAGAGGGGAGCTGCTCCAGCCCTCTGAGCATCTCCATGGCTCCTCTGACCCCTCTCCAACAGCCCCACATCCTTCTTGTGTTGGGCCCCAGCTCTGGACACAGGATCCAGCTGGGGACTCCCAGGGCAGAGCAGAGAGGGACAATCCCTTCCCTGTCCCTTCTGCCACCCCTCTGCTGATGGAGCCCAGGATCCCATCTCCCTTCCCAGCTGCCAGAGCCACTGCTGCTCATGTTCAGTGTCTCCCCCACCAGAATCCCCAGGTCCTTCTCACAGGGCTGCTCCCCAGGAGCTCTTCTCCCAGGCTGTGTCTGTGTCTGGGATTCCTCCAGCCCCAGTGCCACCCCTGACCATTGGCAGTATTGAACCTCATTAGGTTCACCCGGGCCCATTTTTCCACCCTGTCAAGATCCCTCTGGATGGCTCCTTTCCTTCTAGGGTGTCGACCACACCACTCAGCTTGGTGGTGGCAAGTAGAGAGCAGCTCCTGCTGTGACATTCTCCAAATATTTTACCCCACACTTAAAGCTCCCCACCACCTGCTTTAGGAGGGTTCAGCTGCTGGGGGGTGGCTCTGTGACTCACCCTTATAGCAGCACTGTAGTATTGATTCTGTCATTGAGACTGCTTGCTGCTGTTGGGCAAGGTACAGCGCTCAGCTGAGCGCAGGCACCACCGTAGTGGTTTAACTTGGTGTGTTTGTACAGATTTACAAGCCTGCTAAAAGGAAAGTGATTTCCTTTTGGTAGTTTGGGCTGCACTGAAAATGGTGTGTGTCTGCTGTGGCCTCTGGGTTTCTTCCCTTAAGCTGCCCCTGCAGAGAGCACAGTACTGCTTCTGGTCACCACAGGTTTCTGTCTCCTTCCTGGAACTTCCCACTTGTGTTTGGAACTGGCTGTTTTCAGCTAAGACAATGAAATGTTTTTTTCTGTGGCTTCATGTGAGAAAATGCATAAGCTTTGAATTAGCCAGCTCTTACTTTCACCCCCTCCCCATTCCTTCAGCTGGGTACATTCAACTTAAAGCTGGGTACATTCAGCTTAAAGCTTTCCATTTTGCCTCAGTGGCCTCTTTGGATCATGTAACATCTTCTCAGGTAGTTTCCCAACCTCATGGTTTAGTGTGAGAGAGGTGAAGAATGAAGATAACTGAGACAAATTTTGCTTTCTGAAATTGTATCTGTTGAAAGCTATTTGCTGATTGACATTCCAGTCCTTCAAAACATCTTGAGACTTTCCATTTAATTGCCACGTGTCATCTCTCTTGGAAATGTTTGATTTGAAAACTCCAGGTAAAAGTGCTTCCATGTGCCTTAATGAGTGCATCTCTACCCCACCCCCTGCAGCTTTCTCTAGGGCTTTGAGCAAGGCGTCTCCTGCTTCAGGAGCAATACGATGGCTGTGTGAGGTGTCCTCACCTGTAGCGTTATCGATCCAGTTCCCCAGTAGCTGGAGCAAATAAAATCATAGAATGGTCTGTTTTGGAAGGGACCCCAAGTATCACAGAGCTCCAACCCCCTGCCACAGGCAGGACCACCAAGATCCAGGCCTGGAGCTACACAAGGTTGCCCAGGGCCCCATCCAACCTGGCCTTGAACACCCCCAGACACGGGGCACCCACCCCCTCTCTGGGCAGCCTGTTCCAGCCCCTCACCACTCTCTCTGCAAAGAACTTCCCCCTAATATCTCCTCTAACCCTTCCCTCCTCCAGCTTCACTCCATCCCCCTTGTCCTGCCAGTCTCTGCCCTTGAACAAGCTGATTCCCCTCCTGTTCCTCTGCTCCCTTCAGGCACTGGCAGGCTGCAATGAGGTCCCCCCACAGCCTTCTCTTCTCCAGGCTGACCCAGCCCAGCTCCCTCAGCCTCTCTCCAGAGGGGAGCTGCTCCAGCCCTCTGAGCATCTCTGTGGCTCCTCTGACCCCTCTCCAACAGCCCCACATCTTTCTGTACTGGCAGCCCCAGCTCTGGACACAGAAGATAGTGGAGATGTAAGAGACAAAGAGTGGATTTAGGGTTGCCTCATTTGGATGTCCTCCATATACATTTTTAGTCTCTCCCACCTGTACCGTGTAGAGATGTTCCATTATTTAGGAGTGAGAAATTACCCATCTGCTGCACTATTTCTTTAGCACATTTCTTTCTGGTTTTAACAATAGGCACCTTATGGGGTATTATGGTGCCTGGTTACATCCTGCATTTGGACAACGAGAGCAAGGTCTGTAAGGGTTGAGAATTCAGTTAGGGAAGGAGCACAGGGTGTTCTGTGGCACACATTGTGTGCTGGAGGTTTTATTGCATTTCTGTAGCACTGCTCAGCTTTTGCATAGGCTGTTTCCAGTAGGGTAACACCTGAGTTGCCTTTCTTGTGACAAAATACTTGTACCATATGTGAGTGCCAAGGACACAAACACACATTACAGCTTGGGCACTTGCCTGGCTCTTCTCTACCTCTGCAGAGGGCTGGAAATGTACCTTGGTGTTCCCTGTGGTACAGTTGTTCCTCACAGCCAAGTGACCAAGTTCAAACACATTCTACTTGACTTAGTAAATACCCTGACCTTATGTGTGTGATCTAAGGGTTGCATCCTGTGTGAAGCACTAAGGCAAAGGCTAGCTCTGTGTTGCATGGACAAGTCCAGCCCTGGCTTGTTGTGACAGCTTGGGGGACTTGGAGCCTTAGAAGCTTTTGCCCTTAAACTGGTGATGTGGTTGGAGGAATGAGCTGGTGAGCATGTTAAGTTGGACTTGATGGCCTCAAGTGATTTTTCAAACGTAGCCTTTCTCTGATTCTCTGGAAATGTGTGTGCTGGGTTTTGAGCTTAAGCTCTGGTTTGATCTGAATTCTTACTCCTCAAAAATTTTTCCTTCAGGGAGAAGAAAAAAATCTTTGGCTCTTTCCTCAAAGAATTCTGCAGTAAATAAAAACTTAGTTCCCTGTAACATAGTTACTGTTTCAATGTTAAAGCTGTTGCATTCTGCAAATACTATTCCTGGGGGGCTTTCTATTGTGTCCCCAGGTACATTGGACAACCTACACATCATAAGGGATTTTTTTTCTCGAGCTCACAGAGTCACAGAGCTGTAGGGGTTGGAAGGGACCCCCAGAGCTCCTGGGGTCCAACCCCCCTGCCAAAGCAGCTCCCCAGCTCATACTGCACAGGTCGGTGTCCAGATGGGGCTGGAATCTCTCCAGAGAAGGAGACTCCACACCCCCTGGGCAGCCTGTCCCAGGGCTCCCTCACCCTCACTGGGGAAAAGTTCCTCCCCAGGTTGCTGTGGAACTCCCTGTGCTCCAATTTGCAGCCATTGCCCCTTGTCCTGTCCCCACAGACACTGAAAAGGGGCTGGCCAATTCCCCCTGCACCCCATCCTTCAGATATTGATAAACATTGATTAGGTCCCCCCTCAGTCTGCTTCTCTCCAGGCTGAACAGCCCCAGCTCTCTCAGCCTTTCCTCACAGGAGAGATGCTCCAGGCCCTTCATCATCTTCATAGCCCTTCTCTGGACTCTCTCCAGGAGATCCCTGTCCTTTTGATCCCAGGGAGCCCAGCACTGGACACAACACTCCAGGTGGGGCCTGAGCAGGGCAGAGCAGAGGGGGAGGATCCCCTCCTGTGACCTGCTGCCCACACTCCTCCTGATGCCCCCAGGATCCCATTGTGTCTCTCAGATTCTGAAGCTGCCAAATTGGGAACAAACCCAAACTCTCCCACCTTACCAGCCCTGCACGATGGCTGGGGGTTGGGAGCGGTGTGCAGGCAGGTTCCAGCTACTGGGTGGCAGGCGATTCCCTTTACCTGCTTTGAGAACATCTGTTTGCCAGGACTCTTTAAGGTCTCTCCTCTCCTGTGTTAGGACAGCCTGTCTGTATCCTTTTCCTTCCAAGATGCTTAACTGCAGGAATCCTACGTTTTATTGCGAACAGAAGGATTAGTGCACATGCCCTGCTTTGCTTAGGGCCTCAGTTCTTCTGCTTCTTCATTCTCCTGAAGAAAAATAATCGGATTCAATTCAGAAAAACACTTCCAATTGCCCATATATTGCTTTTCGTTTGCACAGCAGTTAAGTTGTCTATCAAGAGGCCTCTAGTTTGTGAATTGTTTTGGAAGAGTTTCTTTTTATTTTTTTTTGAATACTGACTGGTGACCTAGTTAATTGGGATTAATTACCGTCTAAATTTATTGGTTTAGCATAACAAAAGGGGGAAAAAAAACCCAACCGGGGGAGGGAAAGAATGGCTCAAGATAAACCACCTCTTCACAAACACTTAAGAGTTGTTAAGGGACATCTCCAGAGCTATTAGCAGAGGAGGTTTTAACTGTTGTAATTTAGCTCCCGAGGCTGGAAACAAAGCAGCAGAGCAGAAGAATTGATCTGAAAAGCAACACTTCTCTCTGGTTCCACTGGTAGCGTTTTTTTGGGAAAGCATTTGGTGTGCAAGAGTCATGGGATGCCCTAGGAGAGGAAGGAGTGGACTTCCCATAGTTAGAATGGATTTAGTAGAGAATATAGTGCTTTATTTGCTGCTTTCTCCCCTCTCTCTTCTTGCTCTTAGGGCTGAAATCGAGCACTGTGGTGATTTTTAAGTAGGCTCATCAAGTCGCTGGGTTGGCTTCTGATTATAGCCTTTTTTCCAGGAGTTTGAGCCCAAACCCTGCCCAACCTGCTCTGTAAGGATGGCAGCCACAACCTTGTTGCAAACGGCTTTAAAAATGGAAAAAATTGCTTCATGTAGGAAAGGTAATGCGGGCCTGACCCCTGAAGGGCTAGGTTAAGAAAGAGATGTATGGCCATCCCTGTAATTAGGAGAGCTCAGTCATGTAAATTACACCGGCTGCGTTTAGCATCCTCATCTGCCTCTCGGGGTCGTTTGGTGTGTAATAGTCACTTTAACTCATACGGCAGAGAGAGCAAAGGGGTTTAGTGTGGTGCAGGTCGCACCTAGGAGGAGTAAAGTAACAAGCAGGGATGTGTAAGCAGAAGCCTTTAGATGATAACCCCTTCTTCTCAGAGGTCTAACTCTTCCTTTGACTCCCTGAAGTATCTGCAGTTGGTAGTGTGCAATTACAGCTGGGCACAAGGGTACAAACCTTAATATATATATATACTTAAAACGAGACAGATTTCAGGGCCTTGAGAGTGTTTGACCTTGAAGCCATCTCGTTAATGCTTGTAAACTCCACCACTGTTGTGCCTGTAGTAGAAAGGCAGAGCGCAGGCTGTACTGCTTCATCTCAAGAACCTGCCAAAAATCAGGTTGGCCAATACGTTTCCTCTGCAGATGGCACTTAGTTTCATAGAATTGTAGGGGTTGGAAGGGACCCCCAGAGCTCCTGGGGTCCAACCCCCTGCCAAAGCAGCTCCCCAGCTCATACTGCACAGGTTGGTGTCCAGATGGGGCTGGAATCTCTCCAGAGAAGGAGACTCCACACCCCCTGGGCAGCCTGTCCCAGGGCTCCCTCACCCTCACTGGGGAAAAGTTCCTCCTCAGGTTGCTGTGGAACTTCCTGTGCTCCAATTTGCAGCCATTGCCCCTTGTCCTGTTCCCACAGACACTGAAAAGGGGCTGGCCAATTCCCCCTGCATCCCATCCTTCAGATATTGATAAACATTGATTAGGTCCCCCCTCAGTCTTCTTCTCTCCAGGCTGAACAGCCCCAGCTCTCTCAGCCTTTCCTCACAGGATAGATGCTCCAGGCCCTTCATCATCTTCGTAGCCCTTCTCTGGACTCTCTCCAGGAGATCCCTGGCTGTTTGATTCCAGGGAGCCCAGCACTGGACACAACACTCCAGGTGGGGCCTGAGCAGGGCAGAGCAGAGGGGGAGGATCCCCTCCTGTCACCTGCTGCCCACACTCCTCCTGATGCCCCCAGAATCCCATTGTCTCTCTCAGCCCCAGGGCACACTGCTGGCTCATGGCCACCCTGTCACCCACCAGCACCCCCAGGTCCTTCTCCACAGAGCTCCTCTCCAGCAGGTCACCCCCAGCCTGTCCTGATCCATGTGGTTGTTCCTCCCCAGGTGCCAGACTCTCCACTTGCTGTTGTTGAATCTCATCTGGTCTCTCCCTGCCCAGCTCTCCAGCCTGGCCAGGTCTCTGGATGGCAGCGCAGTGTCCTGCCTGTCAGCCACCCCTCCCAGCTCTGGATCATCAGCACTTGCTGAGGGTGGGTGCTGTTCCCTCATCAAGGTGTCAATGAAGATATTGAACAGGACAGTTTGCCCAAGTGAAGTGCTGCAGTTGTACTATGGATGTTTGGGGTGGGGAAAGACGGGGAGCAGAGTCTTTTGGAAAGCGTGAAGCTGGCCTGGGTAAGTTACTGGGTTTGCTGGTTGTGTAAGCAGAGACCAGGAGTAAACTGTGAGTGTTGTGGGTATCTCTTGCAGCAGAGCTGTGCCACGTGGCTATCTCTTTGGGTTGTCTGTGTCAAAGAACTTGAACTTAAGTCAGATTTGCTTTGTCATCCTGACTTTGGCTTTTGCCATTTTTCAATTTCTCTTTTTTTTTTTAAGTTTCTGGAAGTTTCTTTTTCATTCTCAAGCTGCAAAACCCAGATTTATCAGAACTCACAGAAGGGCTCACCCCCCCAAAACACCAAAACCCACTGTGTGTGGATCAGAAATGCAGGGGGGGGTGGGGCTGGAAGGTGGGCTTGTGACTTATCACAAAAGGGTGGCAAATCTGTTTTCCAGCATGTGTTCTTCTTTAGTTAGCTTTTAACTAAAGGCTGCAGGGGACTGGAGCTGTTTCCCAATGGCAAAGCAAGCAATGAAATATGACACAGGGAGGGGAAGGGACTTGGCAGAGGGCCTATGTGCACAAATAGCCCACTACCTTTTGAAGCCTATTTGCAGCCAAGCAAACAAAAAAACCAGTGCAGGCTGCCTGACACAGAATTACAGTAGAAATCTTCCCCTTGGAACTTTTTTCTTCCCTTTCAAAGCCAGTAAAACATCCTACTGATTCCAGAATCGTAACTCACAAGACGTTGTGGTATGTCTGAAAACGGGTTTCTCTAGGAAATGGATTAGGAGGTGAAATCGAGCTCTACAGCTGTCTTTTTGTAGCTCTTGGAACACCTTTTGCCTTGCATTGCTGTACCACAGGAAGAAATCCTGGTGGAAACTAAACTCTAGATCCCAGTGTTAGCTGGGTGAGTGAACAGGAGTCTCTTGGCAGGGCCCTGCTGTGAGTTATGTAAATCGTGTGCCGTGTATAAGCAACAGGCGGCTGGTGACGTAAAGCTGAGCATTTGTCTCTATTTATTGGGTAATGTGACATGCACCCTTCCTGCAGCATGTGCCTGAGCTGGAGGGATTAAATATAGCCCTGACACTCCTAAGGAGAAAATGCCTCTAGCTGGGTAATGGCTTCTGCTCTGAAATGGATTGCTCTGAAGGTGGAAGCCTTATGTGGTGGCTCTTTTGTGTCCCCTTTGTGTCAGAGTCCGTCCTGTGTTGGTGGCGAAAGGTCTCGCTGGGTTTGCTGAGTTTACCCATCGATTGCTGTGGCTGCCTGGTGCAGAACATGCCTCCAGTGCCTCCTAACACATTGGCTGTGCTCTGGCAGACTTAGCAGGATGTCTGTTACTCCTGCAGTGATTATCTTCTGTCAGTTGTGATGGATTACCAAACTGATACATCTGTCGGTTAGGTCCCCTCCATTCGCCCCATCACGGGTGGCTCACAGATCTACCTAATACTGCTATTACCCCCTTTGACCCAAGCTCCAGTGCTATTATCTACTACATTTTGGCTCTCTCTGAGAAGAAAGCAGCACTGCATCTCCCAGACATTCTCCAGAATGCCTGGGTTTATTTTTTTTTCCCTTGAACACTGAAGGAATTGAACAGGAGGCAGTTTCTTTGCTCACCGTTTCGAGTCTCTTTCCAGCTGGCAAGCAGTCCAAAAAAGCCCTATGTTTGCTCTTTCTCAGGGTCATGCTGCAAATGTTTCTCTTGCTTTCACCTCAGCTTTCTGGCTTTGGTTGAGACACATGACACTCCACCACACAATACAGACCCTCAATATATCATTGGGCTCCTGTAGTACAGCTTCTAGCCTTCCCTCTGGCTTTGTTTCAGGTGGTGGTTCCCAGTTCTTGAAGGTTTTATCTGGTGGTGGAAGGGGGGGGGTGCTTCTGTCCTCAAAAAAAGCAACACAGATTTTTTTGTAATCATGAATAAAAAGCAGTTGTTGTGCCCACTGTATTTGGTGAGATTTTACTCATCCCCATTCTCACAGCACCTACTCACAACACATAAATTAGGGCCACAACCTCAGACATGCGTAAACAGGGGAATTAGATGACTTGCCAAACACTTACATAATAACTTAATAGTATATCGTGGAACAGCAGTGAAGGCTCATGAATCCTCTTCCTGTTTGCCTACTCCTTTTTTCAAATTAATTACCATAGGAGTCTCAGCTACACCACGACTCAGGAATCAATAGCATTTGTGGCTTTCTGAAGGTTCTTAATATCTCACAGACTTCCACTGCCTTTATTCAGTCAGAACTTTTGACTCAGGTGGTTTATAAGCTCCTTTGAGTTGTGACTATCCAGAGCTGAGCAGGCACTCATATGATAATTATATTAATGAATAGCCTTAGAGTACTCATGATTCATATGTGACCATATATTTTAAAAGCAGCAAGGCTTGAATTATTATTATCCTTGGCTACCTATGCACTTTGACCCTGAGAGTTATCATCAGAGTGTTCTTTGTGTTTTGGGCATCTCGTGCTCCTTTTGGACCTTTTGTACCCAAATAAAAGGGAGAGGTTTGGTCCTTTTGAAACTAGCTCAGGAAACAAGGCTGGGTTAAAGAAACCACCCTGTTGTTTGTGTTATTGCTGTATAACACTTCCTCCAGTATCTCTTGAACTTTCTGGCAAATTTCATTTAGAGCTAAGGGAGTAGTGGTCTCCAAGACTCCAGAGTTCCAAGACTTCCAGTGAAAATAAGCAGAGTGGTCTAATATGGTGTCCCCTAGCAAGTAAAATCCTCTATTTAGAGCTCAGTTGTCTTGGACAATCCATGTGTGATGGAGGTGAAAGCTTTAAAAACCCTATGAGCAGTGGAGCTAACAGACTGGATAATATTTTTGCTTAACTGCTTAGGATGGCACATGTAAACCTGTGAAAAAGACCTGACCCACTTGTATTTTAGGTTATAATCTGCTTTTATCTGCTTTCTAGGAATCTACAAGCAGCCATTGGAGCCTACTATGATTTTGAGAGTCCAAATATCAATGTCCCCTCCATGTCCTTTGTTGAAGATGTCACCATAGGTGAAGGAGAGTCCATCCCTCCTGATACCCAGTTTACAAAAACATGGAGGATACAAAACACAGGTAAGGCTTTCTCACCAGCAGGATAGCATGTGTTATGGCAGATCTGATGGCAGATACTTAAGGCAGGTCTGTGCACACCTAACTTGGAATAACCAACCTATGCACATCCCCCTTTCTTATGCTGGCACAAATGTTTTGTGGCAAGATGTACAGCTCAGTCTATTGGTGGTGTTCCTTGTGCCAGCACACAAACAGAAATTCTAGGAAACTTCTAGATAAAAAGAAATTGAAGTACAAGTTTGGGAGATTTTTTTTTTAAAATGGAATTAGTCAGATGTGAAAACAGATAAGGAGTCCTTAGCTAGTCATGTTTCCCATCATCTGATGCCAACAGAATATTTTCAGTCAATAAAGAGATTGCTTTAAACCTCAAAGCCTTTTAGCTCATAACCAGCCTGTATGTTACCAGTACCTACATCTTAGGGTTCTCTAACCATCTCTGGTGTTTGGTCATTTTTTGTCTGTGGAAGCAGTGATCTAACTCTGAGAAGAGGTAGCAATGCCAGGGTGAATGTGGCTGGTACCCTTTCCTTTTTAATACACTTCTGTCAGAATAGCTTTTTCATGCTCTTGAGAGGATACCAGGCTGGAGAGACCACATTCCACAACGAAATAAGTCAAAACAGTGACTGGAATCCAGGAAGTGAGACTAAGCAAAATGCATTCTCAGTGCTTGATCTGTTTGGGATGTAGTCAGAGAGGAAAACGAGATCCATGGATACAAAGCAGAGTGCTGCATCTTCAAGTGTGGCAATGACAGGATGTAACATGAGTGTTTTAAGTTGTGTGTGTCTGAATTTAATTGACCTGCTTGTGCTTTTGTGAGGAAGAATGATAGCACAACAAGGTATAATGTCATGAATCATTGTCAGTAAAGTTATGCTGTCTTATTTCTATTTGTAACTGCTGTCCAGATTTGTGCTGAGTACCAAAATGTAACTAAAAATGTGACTAAAGCCATACTAACAGCCTCAGAGTATTTCATCAGGAGGTGGGGTGTATGTGTGTTTAAGATCTGGTTTACAGAGTCTGGCTTAGAGAAAGGGCTTAATTATTTTACTGTTTCTGCATCCATTTGTTTGACCCCATACAAAGGAAAGGGGACACACAGCTTGCTTAAACTCCAGTCATGTTAAAAAGTTGACTGTCACTTTTTGAATTGCATCAAATACAGGTTTTTACCAATGTAGTAAGTTTGACAGGTCTTGTTTCTTACTGCTAGTATCTGAATTTGTGTGTGTTATGACTGGACCCCATATCTTGCTCCTTTCAGCCACCTTGTTCCTCTGATGTGCTCTTTCCTGCATGCAAATTCAGTCTTAATTTAACATCCCAGTTCAAGCAATGTTTTATTGTTCTTGGAATGTTTGCCTTTCTGAAATGCATGGGCATTCTGCAATGAGGGAAGGAAGCTAATCTTGACATAGGAGTTCCTGGCAAGGCCAACATTTGTTTTGGCTTCTGTGTGGGTTAAAGCTTGCCTTGTCAAGAGTACAGATGTACATTTTAACAGTGGTGCTGGAGGCCAGGTCTTGTTAAACCCGTGGTGCTGGAGGCCAGGTCTTGTTAAACCCATGCTGCTGAGGCATGTTGTAGTTAAATGCAGCTTCACATGCTGTGTTACAGCTGTGCAGCTCAAGGAGGAACTGTAGCATTTTAAAACCATTTTATCGTTTAATTAAGGTATAATATCAAAGGACTGTAGTGTTTCCAGATAATATCTGCTTGTTAGGTAGATCACTGAAGCAAAGCCAAGTTTTTTAACAGCTGTACAGCAACCCTTGGTTAAATGACTTCAGCTCTAGAACATGGAATACCTGAGGCATGCGTCACCCAAGCGTTTAATGTCTGACAGGCGTGACAAGCAGAGCGCTCAGATTGTCAGTTCTAAGTGTGCAAGCAGTAAGCTAGGTTCAGGCAGGCTTTCAGGTGTGTTATTAAAAACTAGTAACCTGTCTGATGTCTTCCAGGATGGTGCTTGGCCTGTCTGCCAAAAGACCAGTTTGTATAGTAGAGCCATTGCTGAAAGAGCAGCAGGGTTTAACAGACTTATTTCCTTTTCCTACTCACCCTCCAGCTGCTGCTGGCTCTGCAGGACAGTTACTACAATTTATCATCTCCTGAGAGATGAGTGTACTGAAATAGAATGACATAATCATCATTTCATTTTTATGGGGCTTATCAGTTGCAGCATTCTAGGCACCTTGCAAGCCTAAAGCCATTAAAACCGATAAAAATCACATAAATTATTTAAACTGACCCATGTTGCTGGGCTGCCAACCTTTAAAGATGAGACTTCATACTCTGCTCCCACACACCAGAGTCTGAGGTCAGCTAGTCACTCAGCTCCTCTTTCAAAGACCTCCCTATCTCAGCGCTGTTGCCAGTGAATATTGCACGTCCCTTGCTCACATCCTGCTCTCCCTGCAGCACTGTGAATTCCACAAATAAGGACTTGACTAGAAAACCAGTCCCTGCCATGTCTTTGCTGAAGTATCCATGGGGATTAAATTAGCAGGCAGGCAGTTGCAGATGCTCTTTGGGGTAACTTAAGGTCAGATCAGCATCCTCCATTCTCACCTCAGATTAGACATAGAGCAGTTCCAAGCTTCTCGGTGGTTCAGGCTTTTCTTAGCTGTTTCTATCAACTCCAACCAAGCAGAAGGTATTCTCAAAGCCATTTCAGAGTCACAGAGCTGTAGGGGTTGGAAGGGACTCCCAGAGCTCCTGGGGTCCAACCCCCCTGCCAAAGCAGCTCCCCAGCTCATACTGCACAGGTCGGTGTCCAGATGGGGCTGGAATCTCTCCAGAGAAGGAGACTCCACACCCCCTGGGCAGCCTGTCCCAGGGCTCCCTCACCCTCACTGGGGAAAAGTTCCTCCCCATGTTGCTGTGGAACTTCCTGTGCTCCAATTTGCAGCCATTGCCCCTTGTCCTGTCCCCACAGACACTGAAAAGGGGCTGGCCATTCCCCCTGCACCCCATGCTTCAGATATTGATAAACATTGATTAGGTCCCCCCTCAGTCTTCTCTTCTCAAGGCTGAAGAATCCCAACTTACTCAGCCTTTCCTCGTAGGATAGATGCTCCAGGCCCTTCAGCATCTTCATAGCCCTTCTCTGGACTCTCTCCAGGAGATCTCTGTCCTTTTGATCCCAGGGTGCCCAGCACTGGACACAACACTCCAGGTGGGGCCTGAGCAGGCAGAGCAGAGGGGGAGGATCCCCTCCTGTGACCTGCTGCCCACACTCCTCCTGATGCCCCCAGGATCCCATTGTCTCTCTCAGCCCCAGGGCACACTGCTGGCTCATGGCCACCCTGTCACCCACCAGCACCCCCAGGTCCTTCTCCACAGAGCTCCTCTCCAGCAGGTCACCCCCAGCCTGTCCTGATCCATGTGGTTGTTCCTCCCCAGGTGCCAGACTCTCCACTTGCTGTTGTTGAATCTCATCTGGTCTCTCCCTGCCCAGCTCTCCAGCCTGGCCAGGTCTCTGGATGGCAGTGCAATGTTCCATTTGCTTTGTCATGTCACGTTACTGGGGAAAAAGCAAAAGAAAATTCTGCTAAACTGATTTTTTATGAATCTCAGCAGCACTTTTCTCTTTGTCTGCCCCAGCACTTGTTATCTTTGGCAGAGATGGCTGTGCCTGCGTGCAGTAACTGTTCTCTGTATCTCCACAGATTGCCAGGTCATGCTGTCAGTCCCAGTGTCTGCAGTCTAAACACTGATCTCCACAAATAAATTATCTGGTCACAATCCTTCCCACCTTTGCACAAAGCTGAGAGAAGAGCTGATGCAAGAAGGGAAGTCTATCCCTTTAGAATATAGTACTAGCTCTTTAGTTATACTTCAGTCTCTTTGCTCCCAAGGCTGCTAACAGGCTTGAGAAATGAGTCCCAGAAAGCAAATGTTTCCAGTACTTGTATTATTAACATGTGTTTTGATGTTACAAGGCTCAGGAGCTATATGTAGGGAGGGGATGGGGAACAGGGGAACCCCCACCTTGGTCTGACCTCATCTTTTGTCTCTAGCATTGGTAACATCTGTGTGCATGGTGTTTATGTTGATTTATTTTCTTTCCTGCAGCTGTTACACTGTGACTTTGAGAATGTTTCTGTGTCAAGAAGATCTAGAGATAAAAAGAAATCCAAATTGTCCTCCTGGTCTTAGAATGGGCCAGTTAAGCCTTGTCTGAACACAGTTTTCTCCTTCAGCATCCCTCTCTGGCTGTGTTATGTGTATCTTGGTATTCCTTTGACTGTTCAACAATTGCACAACTGTTTTAATAAGCGTGTTTCATCCAATCTTACACAAACAGACACAAAGCTTTTCCTGGTGCACTGTCAGTAATTCTTTCTTCTGTTTAATCCCAGGGACAGAGGCTTGGCCCCCGGGGGTTTGTCTGAAGTATGTGGGGGGAGACCAATTTGGCCATGTAAACATGGTGATGGTCAGGTCCCTGGAGCCCCAGGAGATTGCAGATGTCAGCGTTCAGATGTGCAGCCCCAGCACAGCAGGAATGTATCAGGGACAGTGGCGAATGTGCACCGCCACGGGACTCTATTACGGAGGTGAGTGAGCTCTTTTTCTGGCATTACAGGCTCTTTGTGATATTCCCTCCACAGATAAATGGACATTCCTGGCCCCTTTGCAAACATTCTTTTGATAACCAAACAGTGAAGGTAGAAATCTGCTGGCTCTGCCCCTAAATATAGAAAATAAAATGGAGAAAACATCAAGTGAGCTATTTTGTTGCCTTGGTCAGCACAAACTTGTTTTCTAAACACTGGAACAAATTGCAGATTACACGAAGCTCTGGAAAACAAATGGACTTGCACAGTTCTCCTGGAGACTCTTTCCCAGTTAGTTGGTCTTTGTTGGGACTGTTTTCAGGTGCTGAATATCGTGAGCTACGTGCGGGCATAAAATCTATTAAAGTGGCAAAATCCTCACCTGAAAAGTTTAGTTACAGCCCAGGTTTTAACAGTGTCACTTGGTGCATCTATTGTGAACCAGTTTTCAGTGTTTAAAACCCACCTTTTTGATATTTTTGCCTGTTGCCTGAGCCACCAACATCTTCCATTCATTTGCAGTCTTTCTGTCATTTTCAGCCAGCTCTAGTTTATACTGAGAACATCTTTGTGTCTGTTTTGGCACTTGGGAGTGTCTCGAGTTACATGGGTTTGAGTGAGATGTTAGCACTCAAAAAGGACTCAAAAATAGCTCCCATGGGGCTCAGGAGCACGGGGGGTTTGGCAGCGTGGTTGGTGAGCGTAGGGCTCTTTGGTGTCACAAGTGGATGGAACTTGTCCCTGAGGAAAGGGCAGCGATTCCTCCGTGCGGGTTGAAAGGCCTGTTCGCCGCCAGCCCTGTTTGATTGATAAAGCCATGCTCTTCCCTTCACCCGCTGACAGAACAACCCCCCCAGGACTGTGGGTTTGGGAGGAAAACGACTGACAAATTAAAATCCCTTTGGCTACTGAGCTTCCAGTCGAGGAAGCCCATTCTGTGTGGTAGTACCACTCACAGGTCTCCCGCTAGCTCTTGCCCCCAGCACTCAGGTGGTGGTGGGTGGCCTGGGCTGGCTCCTGGTGATGGGGGGGGGGGGGTGTTGCTGGGGCTGGCTCCTGGTGATGGGGGGGGGGGGTGTTGCTGGGGCTGGCTCCTGGTGATGGGGGGGGGGGGGTGGTGTTGCTGGGGCTGGCTTCTGGTGATGGGAGGGGGGGGGTGGTGGTGTGGCTGGGGCTGGCTCCTGGTGATGGGGGAGGCGGGGGCCGGGGCTGGCTCCTGGTTGCGGGGGGGGGGGGAGGGCGCGGGCCGGGGCTGGCCCCTGATGATGATGGGGGGGGGGGGGGGGGGGCCGGGGCTGGCTCCTGGTTGAGGCTGGGGCGGGGGCCGGGGTTGGCTCCTTGGGGGAGCTTTTCCATCCCGTCCCAGCTTCTGGCAGCTCCGGGCGCGGTGGGCGGGCAGCAGGGGGCGCCGCGGTGCCGTTCTGCTCCGCACGGCCCGGTGGCGGGAGGGGGCAGCGGGCATCGCCCTGGGCGGCTGGGCAGTCTTACCCGGGGTGGCGGGGGAAGAGAGCCGGGGGGGTTCCTGCCCTGGCAGAGGGCTGGGGGCCTGGAGTCAGGAGGCAACACCCCCCTGCGCGGTGTAGAAAGGACACAGAGGCGCTGGAGAGGGTGCAGAGAGGGCAGCTGGGCTGGTGAGAGGCTGAGG
Organism: Laterallus jamaicensis coturniculus; assembly: GCA_022605575.1. NCBI lineage: Eukaryota > Metazoa > Chordata > Aves > Gruiformes > Rallidae > Laterallus > Laterallus jamaicensis. Next base: position 4,575,908 of record JAKCOX010000038.1, read on the forward strand.
GAGTGGGGCTGACAGCCTGGGGGAGGCTCGGGGAGACCTGCTCGCTCTCTCTAGCTCCCTGAAAGGAGGGTGTGGGGAGGCGGGGGTTGGCCTCTTCACCCTTATTGCTAGCAGCTGGACAAGAGGCTATGGGTTCAGGTGGGATAGGAGGAAGAAATTCAGCACAGAAAGAGTGGTGAGGCGCTGGCACAGGCTGCCTGGGGAGGTGGTGGAGTCTCTGTCCCTGGAGATGTTCAGAAAACAGGTCAACGTGACACCTCAGGAGGTGATTTAGAGGTTACGGTGGTGTAGGGCTGACAGCTGGACTTGATAGTCTTGAAGGTCTTTTCCAGCCATGATGCTTCTAGGTATTGGGCTGTCAAGTGCAAACTAATGAGCCCTGCCCTGTTAGAGCTGGGGAGGGCTGGAAGGAGTTTCAGTGAATTCATGCTGCTGGTGGTGGAATCCAGCTGCAGAAGTACCTGCTGTCTCCTCCCCCCAGCAAAGAGCCCCTTGTAGGTTAACACTTGACTGCAGAAAACCTGGAAACAATTGCACACAACACAAGGAGCTGCTGCTCTTATTCATTTTCCCTCTCCATGCAGCAAAACAAAGCTGGAGCACGTTTAATGAAGAGGCAGGGTTAAAAAAGGGGAATAAAGCTAAATGTATTTATGTAAATAGGCCATAATATTTGCATGAAGTGTAATTGAATGGTAAGTAAAATAACAACCTTACCTGTGTTTGAGACACACGCATTAGGTAAGAACTGTGAAGATGTTTCAGTAGTTTGTGAATTCATGTTAATAGTCTCCTGAGCCTTGGGTATCTTATCCACCTACTGTGAGTGTTTTGGAACTGGAAAGGAGATGTTTTGCAGGGAACTGTCATAAATGTAATTACCTTCAAAGTCAACCTTTTGTGGTTTTATTTTAATAGTCAAGCCTTTCAAAGCTAAATTGAAACATTGCCTTTTCTTTACCATGAGAGTAGAAAATTGGCACTGTTATCTCCTGGTTCTCACTTCAGCCTTGCTGTGTAGCCTTGGATAAAATCACACTCAAGAGTCCCTTTTTTTTTGATGCATCCTATTGGTATAAGGATAAGCTTCAAGTTATGTCAGTTTGGTTTTTTTATGTGTCCTTAGCTGGTTGGTGTAAGTTCATAGAATCATAGAATGGCATGGGTTGGAAGGGACCCCAAGGGTCACAGAGCTCCAACCCCCTGCCACAGGCAGGGACACCAACCTCGGGCCTGGAGCTACACAAGGTTGCCCAGGGCCCCATCCAACCTGGCCTTGAACACCCCCAGACACGGGGCACCCACCCCCTCTCTGGGCAGCCTGTTCCAGCCCCTCACCACTCTCTCTGCAAAGAACTTCCCCCCAATCTCTCCTCTCACCCTTCCCTCCTCCAGCTTCACTCCATCCCCCTTGTCCTGCCAGTCTCTACCCTTTAACAAGCTGATTCCCCTCCTGTTCCTCTGCTCCCTTCAGGCACTGGCAGGCTGCAATGAGGTCCCCCCACAGCCTTCTCTTCTCCAGGCTGACCCAGCCCAGCTCCCTCAGCCTCTCTCCAGAGGGGAGCTGCTCCAGCCCTCTGAGCATCTCCGTGGCTCCTCTGACCCCTCTCCAACAGCCTCACATCTTTCTTGTGTTGGGCCCCAGCTCTGGACACAGGATCCAGCTGGGGCCTCAGGAGGGCAGAGCAGAGAGGGACAATCCCCTCCCTGTCCCTGCTGCCACCCCTCTGCTGATGGAGCCCAGGATCCCACTGGCCTTGCGAGCTGCAAGAGCCACTGCTGCTCATGTTCAGTTTCTCATCCACTGTGACACCCAGGTCCTTCTCACAGGGCTGCTCTCCAGGAGCTCTTCTCCCAGTCTGTATCTGTGGCTGGGATTCCTCTGGCCCAAGTGCAAGACCTGACACTTGGCAGTGTTGAACCTCATTAGGTTCACCCGGGTCCATTTTTCCAGCCTGTCAAGATATGGAGGAGTAAAGCTTGCCTAGTTTTCTTGTAAACTTAGACACTAATTTAGTGTTTAACCAGGACTTCTGATGCTTTCTTAAAATACATTTTAAACAGTGTTTTTTCCTCACTGTTGTAAAGGGTGGAATTCATGTTCTGTCTTTCTCCTCCTGCCTCCTTCACAAACTCCACCTAGCGACCACCTGAGTGTCTTTCTCTCTCTGCAGACGTCATCTGGGTGATCCTCAGCGTGGAAGTTGGAGGACTTCTGGGTGTAACACAGCAGCTGTCGTCCTTTGAAACAGAGTTCAACACGCAACCCCATCGCAAGGTAGAAGGAAATTTTAACCCCTTCGCCTCTCCACAGAAGAACAGGCAACCAGATGAAAACAACCTAAAAGACCCTGGGGGTTCCGAGCTAGGCACAATCAGCAAAAACACATGGGGGCCTGCTCCTGACCAAATCGAACAAGATCAGAATGGACTGTCACAAAACTCTGTAAATCTCTCCCCCAGCAGTCACTCGAACAACTTGTCGGTAGTGACATACAGTAAGGTAGGTGCCCTGGGAGAACAGGAGAATGGGTAGGTGATGAGACTGTGGGGTGTGTAATAGTTCTTCGTTACAATCTGCAAAGCCCTTCCCTTCTGCTTCTGCCAGACCTGCTAAGGAAGGTTTTTGAATTTGACTGTCTGACTCTGCCAACTCCTCCTCATGTTATATTAAAAGATTCTTTGCCTCTGATAGACTCTACCAGATCCACCTTTTTGGTTTTGCTTCAAGTTCTTCTTAAAGTTTATATAATCTTGTCTGGGTGCTGTAACTATTAGTGGCTGGAGCCTTGCTCCAGTTGCCTGTGCAAATGAGTCAAAATATCTCTCTAGATGTGCTCCTGAGTTTTATGTCATTTTGAACAAGAGAGAAGAATCACCACCCCACCCCCACCCCCAAAACTTAACATTAACCAGATGACTTCTCTTTAGCTGGTGTGGGGAGACTACAGAGCTCAACATTTTGATCCCAGAAGCTACCTGTCAGGAACAGTCAATCAAAGGACTATTCCTGTCTGTGTCCTTGTCTTGTTTATAATTGTAGGTGACTCTTAAATTCTCTTTACTTTAAATCTCTCTCAAAAGCTTGCTTGGTGGATGCTATATGAGTCTGAGTGATATTTTGACTGTTTTGATTTGCTTGTGTGTGAAAAATGAATTGCAGGATTATTTACAATCCAGAATCCACCTGTTAATGCAGCCAGTGTGTGTAGGTGTGTACTGTCGTATGTCAAACTAGTTTGATTTTTCAAAAAAACATCCTTTAAAAAATGCTTTACTGTACTTTAAGCAGGCTGTGTAGGACAATAACACTTGGTTACTGAATGACTTAATAAAACCCTAATGTTAGTTCACCTACAGCACTTTAGTTCCTAACTGGATGAACTGCCTGTCCTCTACCAGTGAATCATATTTTAGTGACCTTCTTTGCACCAGGGCTATGCATATGATTTTTTTTTTCCTTACTGATGGCATGTGTGGGATTAACTATTTGCAGACTACCAATCACCCTTTCTGTGGTTTTGCACCCTAAACATAACTTGCTACAAGCTGTATTGGCTCCTGCTTCAAGATTCTCACTCACTGCAAGTGAAATGGATGGCTTAGGAGATGATTGAGAAATCAAGCCTTTCGCCTGGGGGGTTCAGGTACAACCTGCTTTGGCAGTGACTGACAGTCACTGCCTTTTAGAGGTTGCTTGGCAGATATGTGTCCCCTGAAGAGACAGATGAGTGTCTGAGTGCAGAGACTGGCTGTACACTGACACAGCTTCTCTGCACAAACTTTCTCAGGTGCTTCACGCAGGGAGTATGGCTCTGTGGCTGTCCTTGTACGTTTCCCAGCAAAGATTGGTAACAGCTCTTTGTATCAGTTGATGAAAAATAAAAACCAGTTACTAAGTACAGCTTGGGTGAGTTGGTGGAGTTTCCTAAGCCTTTCAGAATTAAAGTGGTAGGTTTAATTTAGGTGGGAAAACTCAATTCCACTTTTGGTGGTCAACCTTAGGCTGGAGGTGGCTTTTTTTTCTCCCCTCCCCTTGCCCGTTTTTTGAGTGTAGAGCTTGGCAATTGCTTCATAGCTGATTTGCACTTGGAGGTGGATGGATGTGGAACTGCCAGTATGTGCACTTCTGAGCAGGCTCCTGGGTAGAGATTCTGGATGGGGGGGGTTGGCAGTAACGTGGCCTTCAGCTTTCTCTAGGGTTCCCCTGGTATATATCCTTCCCCTTCATAGTGAGAGTGGCGTGGGCACCAGGAGGTAAATGTACCACCAGATTCTCTTGGCTGAGGAGTAGATGCTTTGTCTTCTCAGAGAATGTAGGTGTGACAAACTATTGGAGGTCTAGAGGACATAACAAAGGTCAGCTATACTGTGGAAAAGCCAAAAAGGAGAGTGAAGCACTACCAGAGAGGATTTCACTAAATTTAAATGCAAACTGGTTTAGCTAGTAACCCAAAGTCCACGATCAGTACTCTTAAGAGATGTGAGCCATTATAATCTAACCTCAGATCTAGGGTAGGTGGCCTTGCTCCCTTTGTTGTTGTTGTTTTGGTTTGGGGCTTTTTCTTGTTTCTCTCTTTTGGTTTTTTCCTTTGGATTTACAGAATACTTTTGGGTGGATTTGAGGAGGATTGTCTGAGATAAAAGCAGAAATTTTTGTTTCTTGCTTGCTTCAGAAGGGATGACTTTATGGTCCTTTTTGGAGATGGAGTGGGGTATATTAAAGTTCATTGGCTTTTTGAGGGCTTTTTTTTGTCTCTCCTGCAGTGTTTCTATTTGTGGTACAATAAAACAATTTAGCTTTTCCTTTGGAGGCCCTTAATGAGGTAGGTCTGAAGATCAGAGTCCTGTTCCAGCCCTGCCATTCCTGTCCAGGGCTGGAGGTGTTCTGCTGCAGACTTGAATATTCGTATTGGTACCATACTGCTTCTGTAGTGACCAAGTTTGAGTAGCTTTGGCATCCTGCATCCTTGGTCGTGCTTAAAATTGCCAGATGAACATGTTTACCTTCCCTAGTTGAGGTGTAGTGCTACTGCATGCCTTCTTCCTGCCATCTGGACAAGAAGATGCTGGTTTGGATCTGAAAAGGGGTGATGTGTGAGTAGTATCCCCAAAACAAAAGCCTTATTGGGGTTGATGTCAGAAGTTCTACACACCTGATCAGCTGACAGTGTTCCAGTGCCTGTTAGGAAAAGCTGTATCTGGCCCATCTTCCCCAGGGGACTCCACCTGTATGCTGCTGCTGGAGAAAGGGTAAGCAAGCTACTACATTTGGAGCTGTTGTCTTGTGATTGATTCTTGATGTGAGAGGCTTTATTTCAGGTTCTAGGAGCAGACAAAAAGGACTCTGGGTGGGTCTGTAGCTGTGTGTTAGGATTCCTGGATTTGCTTTCTCTTGGGCAGGACCTCTGATGTTCTTGTCTGCTTTCATGGACCCAGAGAACAGAGTGAATCCCTAATTGTGTTTGACATAAGATCTTCTATTTCTTTGCTGTGGAGGCTTCCTCTCTACCAAGAGGTCATGGAGAGACCCCAAAATGTTTGAGAGAACAGGCAGTTTCTGGCATCTGCAGCTGTAAAACATACTAGAAGTTGCCAGACGTTCTCTCTGTTAGTTCTCTCTCTGGTGCAACTGAGCAGGTGTGACTTGTCCTCTGAAATTCCCCAGTGGAGTCAGGATTTCAGTGACACTGATGTGCCATCTGCTGCTGGATTAAGCAAGTATATCAATGTTTCACACATGGAAACATTTCAAATGCTTTTATAGGTGGCAGACAGAACATGGCTTGGATGCTCTGCTCAGGGAAACATTTTCCTGGAGGTGGGGGGAGAAGGGGGAAAAAAAATCCAACCCAAACACAACCAATAAATAAGACAAGACACTGAATTCCCCTATAAGCAGCTTGATTCCTGTGATACTGTTGAAACAAACAGATTGTGATCTGTATTCCTGCTGTAGTGTACGTCTTCCCTGGGTCCACCCTGCTCACCTCATCAAATAAACTGCTGGAAAGTGGTCGTAGAGCAGGGTCTGTGTTCAGGGCATTGCTTTAAGCATGTTGTCATGTTATCTATTCCCAGTGGAGTTTTTTGCCTGTTCTTAGACTTAAAAGATGTGCTTAAGTGCAGGATAGGATGCTTATCTCGGGGTAGGGATGAGCTGTATTAGAGTCCAGCTATACCCATGCATGGGTATTGTATTCTCCTCTCTGGCAATCGCTTTCTCTCTGGATTCTCAAGAGAGATGAGGCTAATATAGCTTCCTTCTATTTACTCCTGTCTCATAGCAACACTGTCGAGGTCACTGCTGCTCTCTTGTGACAGTCTTTTACATTAAAAGCAGAAGATGCAGTCTTACAGTGCCTGGGGAATTAAGAGTTAGATTTCTTAACTAAGGAAAGAAACATAACAGGTTTCAATGTCTGGAAAGATCTGAGGTGGATAGCCATATACTGACGTTCAGATTGTACTTGTCACCTATATATATATAAAATATATACATCTAAATCTGTTGCCCCTATGAATTGAGGAATTGCTGCTTTCTGTGTAATGCAGAAAACTGCATGTAGAAGTTCTGATTCTGCAAAGATTTTTCCTTGTACAGAACAATTTGTGTAGTCACCACCATAGCAAAGAGTGTTTGACAGCTTGTCTGGTATTAATCTGTTCTGTTTGTTACCTGTGCTACCCCTGAAAGCCCAATAACGTATATTTGGAGTTCATAAAATGAAAATCTTAACACCTTTCTATCCTGCTGTATTTATGCTCCCCATCTTGCTTCATCCTGTGTGGAGCTGAACTCTGATCTCTGCTACTTGACAGCTTTCAATATGTAAGGGGAAACCTCTTCTCTGTCCTTAGAGCCTTTAACTGGCTTCCCCTCCCTGAGTTCAAAAGCTGCTGCTGCTTCTAGATGTGTGCTTCTTCCAAACCAGGGCATATTCTGCATATTTTGGAGTCTCTCTAAACTTGTCTGAAGTTTTTTTTTCACTGAGAACTATTTGGGTACCAAACTGTACTCATGAGTAAGGAAGACACCCCAGAAATGTTTGTGTCCATGTAGAAGAGATGGAAGCTTCTTGCACCTTGGTGCCTGAGCTTCAAACTGGGCTAGTTACCACATGGCTAAATTAATTTAGGGAGAATGTTGGACTCAAAACTACTGTAGCTACTCTGCCAGCCACTCTGCTGCATAGCATCTGCAGGCTAAACTGATGTTGCATGAGCTGGTTTGCTTGATCTGGTGAAAGACTTAACGTGTTTGGATGCTGCATGTTAGCTCATCCATGAAAACCCAACAGTCTGCCTGCTTTTGGACTGTGGGAAATGTGAAATAATCTGATTTATTTTTTTTTTAGCTTCACTTTGCAGGCCAAACAGAGTTCCCCCCTGGTCTTTTTATCTCTGCAGACTAAAAGCACGCCATTGATTAAGTTACAAGACCTAAGTTGTTGCATGGTAACTTAATCATGTGCCTGAGCCCTCCTGTACTTCACCCACCCTGTGTGTCTAAACCAGCCTTGCCAGTGGCTGCGCTCTGAGAAGGTTCTCAACTTCCTGGTGGTCTTAACTGCCAGGCCATGTTTGCACAGCATGCATGGAAGAAAATACTTTAAAAACAACAAGAAGAAAACTTAAGAAAGTGCTCCAATACTTTTGTTCTTCTGTTTGCCTTGAGTTTATGTCAGTTAGTCAAGAGAGAGCTCTGGGTAGCTGGGGGAAGCACTGAGTAGGAGCGGCCCAGGAGGTGACGAGGAACCGGGGACTTGTAGCGTTGCCTGATGCTCCTGTCAGTGTACACTGGGAGACTCCTGTATTGCTTTGCAGCTGTGCGTCACAACCTCCTGTCTCTCTGGAAGTGTACCTTTCTTCAGATGTGACTCAGTCACAGCGGTGAAATAAAGATAGCTATTTGAAAGCCTGTGTTGTGCTGGTTTATGACAGATTAACTTCCTTTTATTTTCCAGCGCAGGTGTCTTCGTTTAAAGAGCTCAGTGTTTGCAAAAGCCTTTAACTTTCCAAAGCCTCTTGATTCCCTTTGAGCTACAGAAGTCAAATGATAACTTATATACCAGTAACCTTCATGTAGAGTCTTCTCTTGAAAAACCACGGTCCTCTGTTCATGTTTGTGGCTAAGAGAGACAATGGGATCCTGGGGGCATCAGGAGGAGTGTGGGCAGCAGGTGACAGGAGGGGATCCTCCCCCTCTGCTCTGCCCTGCTCAGGCCCCACCTGGAGTGTTGTGTCCATTACTGGGCTCCCTGGGATAAAAAAAGCCAGGGATCTCCTGGAGAGAGTCCAGAGGAGGGACATGGAGATGATTAAAGGCCTGGAGCATCTCTCCTGTGAGGAAAGGCTGAGAGAGCTGGGGCTGTTCAGCCTGGAGAGAAGAAGACTGAGGGGGGACCTTATTAATGTCTATAAATATCTTAAGGTTGGGGTGCAGGGGGAATTGGCCAGCCCCTTTTCAGTGTCTGTGGGGACAGGACAAGGGGCAATGGCTGCAAATTGGAGCACAGGAAGTTCCACAGCAACCTGGGGAGGAACTTTTCCCCAGTGAGGGTGAGGGAGCCCTGGGACAGGCTGCCCAGGGGGTGTGGAGTCTCCTTCTCTGGAGAGATTCCAGCCCCATCTGGACACCGACCTGTGCAGTATGAGCTGGGGAGCTGCTTTGGCAGGGGGTTGGACCCCAGGAGCTCTGGGGGTCCCTTCCAACCCCTATGCTATCCCCCCTTTGGGGTAGCAGGTTAGTGTTTACTTCTGTGGAAGATACTGGAAGAATTGCATGTAAATTTACAAAGCTGCAGCTAAGCTTTTCATAAAGGCAGTGATCTCATTTTGAGGGTAGAAGGGATTTCACCCAATATAGCCCAAACAATTCTTCAGCTGAATGAACTCAGAAAAACTGCAGCTGGGTGCAGAATTATTTTTGCATGTTTGTGATGTGAAATATTGCATACAAGGGATAATTACTCTTGAGGATGTCATATCGTGGGGCTTGGTGTTTTTATTGCAGCAGTAACTGAAGTTTTCAGGTATCAAGATGCTGTGATGCTGTGTGTGTTGAATGAATGTAATGAGAAACAATTCCTCTGCAGAGAGCTTGTATCTTGCTGAGGAAGACTTATTCCCATTTCACAAAGGGGAGTAAGAGTTTCTTATTCAGGGTCTGATGTTAAACCAAACCTACATTGGATTTTAAAGGAAGTGGGTTTTAATTTTGTACATTCTGATGTACACTACTCAATCTCATGGGTAAGTGAAACACAGTGAAGAGTGGTGATCCCAAAGGTGTGAAGATCTGGGGCCTTTTTTTTGTACTGAAGTTTTTCTTTACTGAAAGTTTCTTACTGAAACATCAGGAGATGCTAACCTTGGTCACAGACACTGGGCCTGGTCTTGGGGCTGCTTATGGGAGAAGCAGACCTAGAGATGTCAGCCCATGCAGTGCCGTGTAGCCAGTGGTACAAAGCTGTGCATACTCTGATCTGACACTGTGAAGGTGAGCTCACTCCTGGGTTTGATTAACACTTAATTAGTGTAACTGTGTGGCTTTGAATTAGACACTACAGAAAACAGCATCTGAAGAGCCAGAGGGTTTCCCTGAAAGTGGAAAGGTTAATGACCTCTCAGAGGCTCTGCAGAAAGACTAACGAGCTGTTCTCACGTCTGACTTATGCTGAGGACTCTGGACTGTGTACTGATTAACTGTGGTGATTCCTTTATGTCACAGGGTGATGTGGATCTCTTGATTTATGGCATGCACACATTCTATCAGCCAGGCTTTGCCTGTGCTGCAAGCCCTGAGATACATAAGCAGCTCAACGTGGGCTCTGCTCTGCAACCAGTAACTCCCAGCAGAGGGAGCAGGCAGCTGCTGGTCAAACCCTTCTGCCAACAGCTTTACCTGTGGGTCACTAAACCATGGAGCAAATTGTGGGCAGTGGGTCTGTACAGGTAATGGGCAACAAATCCTGGGTTTCCTCTTGTAGAACAATCCTAAGGAAAAGAAATAGCTTGATCCCTTTGGGATGAGGCTGCTTAGGAATTCTGTGTCCTTTGGGGATTCTCTTTTTGTGCACTGACTCAGGTTATTTTATTGTTTCTCTTCTGCTCTTCCCTGTGTTGTTTGGAAACGGTGAATATCTCAGGCTTTTGATTTTTTTGGTGGGAGCTTCTCCTTCCCAAGGCGAGCTGTGGTGCTGGACTCTGGGTGCTACCTTTTGAAAAGCTCACTTCACAAAACTGGGAGCACAGCATATCCCTAGGCTAGAAGCATCATTGCCTCTCCATCACTTGTGTGTATTTCTGTCTGCAAACAGTGATTCCCAAGTTTCCACTCTTCCCTACTTCCCACCCAGTTCATCCTGTTTAATTGTCTGCTCATCCTCCTCCCTTGCTTGAGTTTTGAGAGCTGCTTCTAGATGCTTCATTTTACCATTGCCTTGTATTTTGCCATCTATTTTGCCTTGTATATCCTAAAGAATTAACTTTTTCTCACCATATGTAGCAAGATTCCAGGCTGCTTAAAGCTCTTCCTTTACAACAGAGATACACAAGGTTGCTCTTGAGAACCTTGGGGTTTGCAACAAGCCTTAACCTAAGAAGATGATACTTTATAGGAGTGGTGTTCAGGACTCATTGATTCTGAGGGTGTTAGAGATGTAGGAGAATGTGCAGGAAACAGTGTTTCCCATGAGGTTTGCCCTTTTAAAGGTGAAAAGTGAAATCAGAGATTCGCTTAAAGCCTGAGGATGGCTTTGTGCTAATTGGGCTCTTGGCTGTCTTACTCATCAGCACCCTAGAAAGAAACTGGGCTTTGTTTTATTAAAAGCAAAAGCATTTTAGATTGGATATTAGGGGGAAGTTTTTTACAGAGAGAGTGGTGAGGGGCTGGAACAGGCTGCCCAGAGAGGGGGTGGGTGCCCTGTGTCTGGTGGGTGTTTAAGGCCAGGTTGGATGGGGCCCTGGGCAACCTTGTGTAGCTCCAGGCCTGAGGTTGGTGTCCCTGCCTGTGGCAGGGGGTTGGAGCTTTATGATCCTTGGGGTCCCTTCCAACCCTTGCCATTCTGTGATTCTATGATTTTCATAATGGGCTTCCCACTTTACCAAGGAGCTGTGATGAGCTTTTCTCCCTCCTCTCACTTCTGAGCTGAGTGTGTGTCTGGATCTTATGGGAGGACTTGGGGTGGCTGGTATCCCTGTGACCTGAGCGATGCCTTTTCCTGCCTGTCAAACAATAGAAATCACAGAAAGGAGTTCCTGTTAACTTGAGACCTGTTACTAGATCTGTCACTTGGCTGACTCACTTCAGGATGTAAAGGGGGTGAAAAGGATTCTGTAGTAACCTAAAGGATTTTTTTGGTGAAATGTTGCAGTTGACTTTTCACTTGAGGACAACATAGGTTGGTATCTCGAGAGGGCCAAGAGTGGTGATGTGAGAATGTGGATTTCCAAACCTTGATTTCATTCTTTTCTTTTCTTTTTTTTCTTAAATAGACTCTTCCGCCAGTCACAGGCTCTTACTTAACTGGGCCAAGAGTGGTGATGTGAGAATGTGGATTTCCAAACCTTGATTTCTTTTTCTTGTCCCCTTCTTTTTCTTGTCCCCTTCTTTTTCTTGTCCCCTTCTTTTTCTTGTCCCCTTCTTTTTCTTGTCCCCTTCTTTTTCTTGTCCCCTTCTTTTTCTTGTCCCCTTCTTTTTCTTGTCCCCTTCTTTTTCTTGTCCCCTTCTTTTTCTTGTCCCCTTCTTTTTCTTGTCCCCTTCTTTTTCTTGTCCCCTTCTTTTTCTTGTCCCCTTCTTTTTCTTGTCCCCTTCTTTTTCTTGTCCCCTTCTTTTTCTTGTCCCCTTCTTTTTCTTGTCCCCTTCTTTTTCTTGTCCCCTTCTTTTTCTTGTCCCCTTCTTTTTCTTGTCCCCTTCTTTTTCTTGTCCCCTTCTTTTTCTTGTCCCCTTCTTTTTCTTGTCCCCTTCTTTTTCTTGTCCCCTTCTTTTTCTTGTCCCCTTCTTTTTCTTGTCCCCTTCTTTTTCTTGTCCCCTTCTTTTTCTTGTCCCCTTCTTTTTCTTGTCCCCTTCTTTTTCTTGTCCCCTTCTTTTTCTTGTCCCCTTCTTTTTCTTGTCCCCTTCTTTTTCTTGTCCCCTTCTTTTTCTTGTCCCCTTCTTTTTCTTGTCCCCTTCTTTTTCTTGTCCCCTTCTTTTTCTTGTCCCCTTCTTTTTCTTGTCCCCTTCTTTTTCTTGTCCCCTTCTTTTTCTTGTCCCCTTCTTTTTCTTGTCCCCTTCTTTTTCTTGTCCCCTTCTTTTTCTTGTCCTCCCTCTCCCTTTTCTTCTCTTTCAATAGACTCTTCCACCAGTCACAGCCTCTTACTTAACTGCTTGCTGTGATCTTTAGAATAACCTGGTGAAACAGCAGGCACTTGGCCTCATGGTGTTGTAGCATCTGTAGGAGGGTATTTTGCTCTGGGGTAGAAAACACAAGTTGCTTTGTAGCCCAGTAACTCCTGACTATTAGGTGGCCAAAATAACACCCAGAAAGGTAAGTGGGTAACATCTGACATCACTGGGGAAACCAGCTGCCAGCACCAAAACCTGCTGGCTAGGAGTTTCCCAAGGCTGCACAGCGAAGGTCATGCTGGTGGCTACCAGGATGCCTTTGCTTTAGGAGCACTGGGATGGGATGGTGTTTGTTAGGGGTACACTGATGGATTTTGTATTTCTTAATTGATATTGATTATGTCTCCAACTTTCTTTCAGGGTTTCCACGGTCCTTATCCCTTCGGACAGTCTTAAAAACACAAACACACAAAACGGGTATCGCCAAGAGGAGAATTTAACAAAGAACTGACTTGTGGGGGAAGGGAGGGGGATTCATGTACAGACAGACACAACGTGGATCCCCCCCTTCTCTACCTCCATGTTCTGGATTAAGAAGATTAAAAACAAAAGCTCAGTAACTTAAGACTAGCTGTTTCCAGAGGAGAATATGAAATCTAAGTATGCATGTGTGAATGCTGGATTTCAGGAGTGTTGTTTATTGCTATGAGAAAGAAAATATACCAACACCATGGGGTTTTTTTGGTTTTTTTTTTTTTTAGAAATCATTCTCACACATCATTAGGTAGCTTAAAAAGAAGTTTAAAAATGAAAAAGCCATCTTAAAAAAAGAAGACTATTTTGCCTACAGAGCGGTTGTAGTTTGAGCAAATGTTTTAATTTCTGTTTGTTTCTTGTTTGCTTTCTTTTTAACTGAGGGACAGCGTACATTTTTATGGAACTTGTCATGTTTTGCTTGCTTACCCAGTGGGAATTTGCTTTAGTATCTTCTGGGCTTTGTGCAGTGACTTCTTTTGGTCGGATGTTTTTTAATGACAGGTTGAGTCTGCACCCAGCTCTGCAGTTTTAATATCATCTGCTGGTTTTAGTTAACCGACTTTTTAATCTTCTCTGATGTCTTTTTTTTCTTATTTCTTTTTTTTTTTTCTTTTCTTTTAAATTTCCTTTTGGTTTGGGTGTTGCCATTACATGTCCATGCTGAAGACCAGGTCTCAGCATCAAAGTTGGAGAGAAAGACTCTGGGACTTTGGAGGATAACGTGGAGGGGCTCGTTTCTTTTCCCCATGCACCTGATGTACACACAGAGGGGTGATGTACACTTACTAAGAAACAGATTTCTTCAAGTTCAGAGCTGTCCTACGTGGTTAGCATTTTAAACCACCTTTTTTGTAACTCTTGATGTACAGTAGCTGTGCCTAGAGCCACTGAATAAGCGTATCAGTCTTGTGCCAAGAGGAAACCTCTCTTCTGTAGCTGTAACTCACTTGTTAGTTGTTGCAAAGCTTTACGAAACTCATGTCGTCTTAATTTTGAATCTCCCATCTCTCTTACACTCTCTTAAGTTGGAATTAATTTCTCCTGTGATAAAGTATTAGTGTAGAGGCTAATTGCTTGTTTTGAATGCAGAGCAAGAGCTTAGCATCATCAGCTGGATTCTGCTCGGTCGCCTTGTGACTCATTCGCCTTTATCGTCTCAGCTTGCAGCGGCGTCGAAGCTCTTGCCTTTGAAATGGGTCCTCTAAAGATTTGATCTGATCTGATCTTCCTCCTAAGGATCTTCCTCCATCGTGGGCTTCTAAACTGCTGTGTCAGCACAGACCCTGCTTGAAAGGGAGCGAGGTGAGGGGACACGGTCTCATTGGGAAACGTGGACAAGGCTGGAACAGCCATCTGCCAAAGATACAGTAATATGCAAAGCTCCTGCTCCCTTCCACGTCTCCCCAGGGAAGGCTTTTGCTCTCCTGGTTGGAGCAGAGCATGGTGCGTGGCTCTACACAGATTGCTCTTCATCAGTTGTGTTTCCTTGGTTGGTTTTGAAGGGAGATTCAGGTCCCATCGCGGCTTCCGAGGACTCTCTGCTCGTAGAGCTCTTGTGGAGGACAGCAGAGTGCCCTGTATCCAGCTGAGGAAGAATTCAGCTCGAAGGTTTTGTTTGCCTCAAGGGAGTTTAGATGTTTGTGGTCTCTTAGCTGAAGCCTTCCTTCAGAAATCTGTTTGCTGGGAGGAACAAATACAACATCAGGAGTTACCAGCATAGAAGAGGCACGGTGGGATTTGGACTACTAGCCCCTTGCACACCCAGTTTGGTGAGTGCCAGGGTCTGTCTTGGCAGCTTGCTGGGGCAGGGGGAGACTCCTGTGAACCCACAGAAGGAGGTCCTGGGTGGCTGTAGTGTTTGGCTCTTGTCCTGCAACATCATTTTGCCTTGGATCTGCTATCTCCCCTTAGCAGTCAGCCTAGGGAATGCCATGCATCGCCGCAGCGTAGCACAGATGAGTGGATTCTTTCTCCACTCCCTCCTTTCCCAGCACCAGCCTCTGAAGGCACAAACACACACCTGAGCATCACATCTCTTGCAGTGCTGCTGCTTCCTGGCCACAGGTGTCTGTAACACTGTTTATCCAAGTGACAGGGTGACTCCTTATCTTTATTACTCCTTTTATCAGCTGTGTAGTGGAAGAGGAGGGGGGAAGGGAATTAAGACCTGAGTGAGTCTGTTAATAGCTGGTGCTGCAGCCTTTGCCTTTGCCAGCTGAGATGTCTGGGAGCCTTGAACTCTGATACCCCTGTGCTGGCTTTCTTCTGCTCCCAGCCACGTATGCTTCTCTGTGTGTAACAGCTGCCACGCTCGTGTTCCTGTGCTCCTCCTAAGGCTGAACTTTCCCTTTTGCTTGAGGAGAAAAACAAAGAAGATGATAATCTTGCATGCACCCCACGTAGCCATGTGCTGTCCCTCTCAGAAGGCAGATTGTTCTGCACAGTCCTGGGATCTCTCTCTCAAGTGTTTGCAGCCTGTGGTGTCCCCGTGACAAGGCTGTAAAGAAAGACCAGGCCAGATCCAAGTTGCTGCTGGAATCTGCAGCCTCTTGCTGCTCACATCCCTGCTCTTCCCTGGGTAGTTGAGCATCTCTTCCCTGCAGGAATGATCTCTGCAAGCAGTGGTGCAGAGCTCTGGATGCTTCAAGGGCTGAGGATGTAACCCCACCTCTGGTGCTGGAATAACATTTGAATTGATGGTTGCTTTACCCCTCTGGCTTTTTCCTTGAGTAAAAACTGTTTAGCTGAGGGTGGTTTGATCTCCTCTGGTTCCTTGGAGCTTAGTGGTGCTGCCAGCCCTCAAAATCATCCACACTGTCAGGTTTCCAGCTTGTAAACAGTTGGATTTGAGGTGTATTCAGCAAAGCTCTTCTCTGGTGTCTTCGTGGCTCTGTGATGAGTTGGTTTCTGTAGGGTTGCTGTGTTCAAACTCCCTGAGTCTTAACCCCAGCTCCTGTGACTCAGCTGCCCTGACGTCTCAGAGGTGCTCCATGCCAAACGTTTCAGTGAGCCCGAAGCGTGCACGGGGGCTCGGTGACCTGATCCAGGTGGGATAGGGACAGAGGGAGGAAATCCTGACCACACTGGCTCTGGTAAACCAGTAAAGAGGCTGCTGGCCTGGTGGAGCTGGTGTTCCTGACTGGGAGACAGATGGGGCTGGAACCTCCAGGTACCGCAGGGTGCAGTGACAGAGGTCTCAGCGGCTCCAGCCTGATAAACACCCATCTGTCATGAGGGCCTGAGGAGAAGGTAAGAAGCAAAATGTCCCTTACCCCTCCAAAAGGCAAAGGTGACACAGAACATCCCTGTCCCCTGAGAGGATCCCACTGTCGAGTGTGAGCTGCTGAGCACACAGACCCACATCACTGCCACAGCTTGAGCAGTGCAACCTGGAGCACTGAGAAGATCCCTCGGGGGGTTTGCCTCCCCCCCCAAAACTGGCAGTACCACCTTCCAATTCCCAGGTTGCTAGCCTCAGGATTGGGAAGCTCCTTGGCTTCAGAGGGCCCTCCAAGGTTTGCAAGATGCAGCATCCCCAGCGAGGGGTGCAGCCACACATGGTCAGAGAGCAGCTGGAGGCTGCAGGGGTAGGAAATGCACGCTGTCCCACGTCTGGGTTTCTGTTGTGTGTTTAATTCTGTTGTGTTTTGGGTTGGTTTGTTGGTTTTTTTTAAATTCTTGTGTGTGAGTGTGTGGGTGGGTCTGCAGCCTGTCTGTTCTCTCCAGGGGGAGTGCATGTGTAGAACAGGATGGTGTGTTGCCTCATTGAGTCTGGGAGAAGTCCTATGATAGCACATCGGGGCTGGGGGGGGAAATAAAGGAAGCTTTTTCCTTAATGTATAAATGAATATTTGTATGATTAAATTAACACAGAAAAAAAAAACCAACCCAAACTGTGTTCTGTAGCTGTTGAGAGTTTTACTGAAGGTGCCAAAATGTTGACATCTGTCAGCTTGTTAATGTACCCAGCTCGTTTCTCTCCGGTGTGTTTCGGATATGGAGGCACACTCTCCTTAAAGCCAGCTCTCCCCACAGCTTCACCCCAAATCACTGTCAAACCAGAATGAATTCACTGCCTGGGGATGGAGTTTTTTGTGATAGGAGAAGGGCTGGGAGAAACCAGGTGAGATTCAACAACAGCAAATGGAGAGTCTGGCACCTGGGGAGGAACAACCACATGGATCAGGACAGGCTGGGGGTGACCTGCTGGAGAAGAGCTCTGTGGAGAAGGACCTGGGGGTGCTGGTGGGTGACAGGGTGGCCATGAGCCAGCAGTGTGCCCTGGGGCTGAGAGAGACAATGGGATCCTGGGGGCATCAGGAGGAGTGTGGGCAGCAGGTCACAGGAGGGGATCCTCCCCCTCTGCTCTGCCCTGCTCAGGCCCCACCTGGAGTGTTGTGTCCAGTGCTGGGCTCCCTGGGATCAAAAGGACAGGGATCTCCTGGAGAGAGTCCAGAGAAGGGCTGGGAAGATGATGAAGGGCCTGGAGCATCTCTCCTGTGAGGAAAGGCTGAGAGAGCTGGGGCTGTTCAGCCTGGAGAGAAGAAGACTGAGGGGGGACCTAATCAATGTTTATCAATATCTGAAGGATGGGGTGCAGGGGGAATTGGCCAGCCCCTTTTCAGTGTCTGTGGGGACAGGACAAGGGGCAATGGCTGCAAGTTGGAGCACAGGAAGTTCCACAGCAACCTGGGGAGGAACTTTTCCCCAGTGAGGGTGAGGGAGCCCTGGGACAGGCTGCCCAGGGGGTGTGGAGTCTCCTTCTCTGGAGAGATTCCAGCCCCATCTGGACACCGACCTGTGCAGTATGAGCTGGGGAGCTGCTTTGGCAGGGGGGTTGGACCCCAGGAGCTCTGGGGGTCCCTTCCGACCCCTACAACTCTGTGAGAAGAGGGAGGGTGCTCACTGCAGCACCCCCTGGGAGGAGGATCCCCACTGGGTGCTGGTATATGGCCCCTCACAGCACATGGTTACACCAATTCAATGCTGGGTGTGGATGTCCCGTGTTCCAAGGTCAGGTAACTTCACAGCAAGCTGAGGCTCCTGCCTGTGTCTGGTGTGTGTGAGGGGATCGCTGGGGCTCAGCCCTGCACTGGGGCTGGCTCAGCACTGTGCCACCAGCACCTCCCACCCATGACAGGTTGAAGCCAGAGGAGCAGCAGCACTGGGAGGTCCCGCTGCAGACGTGGAGTGGAGATCTGGGTTAGTGACCTTCACCCAGGAGTCACCAGCACGGGGCTGTGCCACAGCTGGGTCCTTCCATGCTCTGTGCATGGCCCCTTCACCCCCCAGCACTTCACTGGGAGCTGTGGGCTGTGGTGATGCTCAGCCCTGCAGCTCGGTGAGTCTGCGAGGCAGGAGCAGGATTCCAAATGAAGGAAGCCGGTTCCCTTCTCTGGGTGGGTTTTTTCCTCTTCCTACCCCTAAGGCACTGTCTGGTGCTCCTGTACCTCGGTGTGGGTGTTACTGGAGGATCTCTGGCCACTTCCAGGGTCACCTCAGGCCAATCAGTGTTCCCCAGTGAAGCCTTACCACCCGAGCACTCCCCTGCATCACCTGTATTGTGGAGCTGGAGCTGTTCCTTGTCTTACCTTGACTTCATCCCTGATCCTCCCAAGAACCCTCCCTCCCTGTGCGTGTGCACAGCCCTGGCTTTGCTTTTTAACATTTGAATAAGTGCCTGGAGCTTTCATGTGCTGTTTAAGCTTGACTGAAAGCCTTACTAAGAACAGACATCCTGCTACCTGTGCCTGGGGGTGTTTATTTTGGGCTTTGAGAAGAATGTCAGTGAGCTGGGGGCCTCCCTCCTGTGATCTGTTTGGGGAGGTTAGCATTGCCTCCCCCCTTTCTCCCTGCCCAGCTTTTTTTCATTTGCTCCTTATTTGCTTAAAAGAATCTGTTTATCTTTAGGGTTGCAACCTGTCAGAAGTTGACCAGGCTGGGACAATACCATCCCAGCTCCCAGTGCTATCTCCTGAGCTGGCAGAGAGCTGTGGGGCTGCTGTGATGGAGGTGGTGATCCTCCTGCTGTGCTCCCTGCGTCAGGGCTGGCTGTGGTGCAGGTTGGCAAGTAATGAGAGGAACAGCCTCATGTTGCATCCAGGGAGGTCACAGTGTTGGACTGGGCTGCCTGGAGGTGGTGGTGGAGTCACTGTCCCTGAGGGGGTTCAAAACCAGTGTAGCTGTGGCACTTTGGGACATGGGTTAGTGGTGGTGGTGGTGTTGGATGGATGCTTGTATGTGTTGGTCTTGGAGACTTTTTCCAACCTTCTTGGAGCTGTTGGAGAGGGGTCAGAGGAGCCATGAAGATGCTCAGAGGGCTGGAGCAGCTCCCCTCTGGAGAGAGGCTGAGGGAGCTGGGCTGGGTCAGCCTGGAGAAGAGAAGGCTGTGGGGGGACCTCATTGCAGCCTGCCAGTGCCTGAAGGGAGCAGAGGAACAGGAGGGGAATCAGCTTGTTCAAGGGCAGAGACTGGCAGGACAAGGGGGCTGGAGTGAAGCTGGAGGAGGGAAGGGTTAGATTGGATATTAGGGGGAAATTCTTTGCAGAGAGAGTGGTGAGGGGCTGGAACAGGCTGCCCAGAGAGGGGGTGGGTGCCCCGTGTCTGGGGGTGTTCAAGGCCAGGTTGGATGGGGCCCTGGGCAACCTTGTGTAGCTCCAGGCCTGAGGTTGGTGTCCCTGCCTGTGGCAGGGGGGTTGGGGCTCTGTGACCCTTGGGGTCCCTTCCAACCCAGACCAGACTGTTAAAGACACTGCAGTGAGGAAGGAGGTGCTGGGTAGTGCCCAGGACCCACCATCACCTGAGCCCTGTTGTGTGCCTGTGCTGCTCTTTGCCAGCACCTCTGGCTGGGAGGTGCCCAGCTGAGGATGGAGCTCAGGATGTGCCTGACCCTCTGCAGCATCACTGGTGGGCTCCAGTGTGCACCCTGCCTTCCCAGTGCAGCAGCTGTAACTGCAGCAGAGAACAGAAGGGTGAGTTTCCATGGGGTTTTTTACCCCCCCATCCAGGATGTCCACCCAGTGATGTGACACCAAGTGTGTGGTACCCAGCCAGATGCTAAGGGAGGGGGTTGTGCCTAATTTTCCTCTTCCTCTGCCATTCCATGGGGGGGATGTGTGGTGCAGTATTGCTGGGCTGTGTTGGTGAAGGGGATGCTGTGAGGAAGGAGAATGTGATCTGCTCCCATGGGCACAGGGTCAGGAAGAACTCTAGCTGTAGGCTTCCTCTGGCAACTCCCTCAATCTATAACCTGCAATCTGCCTGTGTGTTAGCTGGGAAATAACCAGTTATCCTGAATCTGCTTTGGGAAACCTGATCTCCAATATTTCCCATCCTGTTCATACAGCTGAGGAGTCAATGCATAGCAGAGAGTGAAGCAGGGAGCAGATGGCTTCTGTGGGTAAGGACCAGCCTTGTCTGCCCCACTGGCTGCTGCAGGCTCAGCTCTGTGGAGCAGGGATGGCTGCAGAGCTGCTCTGCTTGTAGTAGCCCCTTGATGGGATTGTTTTCCCTGCAGAAGTGATGATCCTCCTAAGGACTTGATGGGCTTAAGAGGGGCAGTGGGGAGGGAAGTGAGTCTCTTGCTGGTTTACAGACTAACCCCTGCATCCTGTGAGGCTGCTTTACCATAGAGGTTGTGGCTCCATCCTCTGCAGTGGTGATGGTGTTGGGGAAAGGGTGATGCTGGGACTGGGGAGTGGAGGGGGTGTCCTCAGACAGAGGGAGAGCTCACCGATGGCTTTTACGCTTCCCAAGGGCAGCAGTCCTGGCTCCTGGGGAGTGAAACCAGTTGTACCAATCACCAATCCTGAGGTTTCCACCATCTGCTGGAGCTCCTCTTCCACCTGAGGTATGTTACTGGTCAGGCTGAGGGTGCTGGGATGAGTCTGGGGCTGGAGATCACAGAATCACAGAGCTGTAGGGTTTGGAAGGGACCCCCAGAGCTCCTGGGGTCCAACCCCCTGCCAAAGCAGCTCCCCAGCTCATACTGCACAGGGCGGTGTCCTCCCCATGGTGCTGTGGAACTCCCTGTGCTCCAACTTGCAGCCATTGCCCCTTGTCCTGTCCCCACAGACACTGAAAAGGGGCTGGCCAATTCCCCTGCACCCCATCCTTCAGATATTGATAACCATTGATTAGGTCCCCCCTCAGTCTTCTTCTCTCCAGGCTGAACAGCCCCAGCTCTCTCAGCCTTTCCTCACAGGAGAGATGCTCCAGGCCCTTCATCATCTTCATAGCCCTTCTCTGGACTCTCTCCAGGAGATCCCTGTCCTTTTGATCCCAGGGAGCCCAGCACTGGACACAACACTCCAGGTGGGGCCTGAGCAGGGCAGAGCAGAGGGGGAGGATCCCCTCCTGTGACCTGCTGCCCACACTCCTCCTGATGCCCCCAGGATCCCATTGTCTCTCTCAGCCCCAGGGCACACTGCTGGCTCATGGCCACCCTGTCACCCACCAGCACCCCCAGGTGGGATGGAATAGGATGGGATGGAATTACTCCTCACAGAGAGCTGTGTGCTTCCCTGGGGCTGTGCTGCACTGCCTGTTCCTGGGAGCTCATCAAGGATGGATGCAAACAAGGATGAGAACCTTCCCCAGAAGTGCTTGGAACCGCTGTTGAAGTGTCCATACACTCCAAGTGAACCCCAGATTTGGATGGCTGAGAGGGGAGCAGGTATGTGGGTGGGGAAGGCTGTATGGGATGTCTCACAGAGCTGCTGGTGGCCACGGTGCCCCTGTAGCAATCACCCTTTATTGGCTTCACAGCAAGGCTCCTGCTTCCCAGCTGCTGCCCGCAGCGCAGCCGCCGTGGGGCGAGCAGGGTTGGGGCAGGGCTGAGCCTTCCCCTCTGTCCCCCTGAAGTGTGGGCTGCTGGGGTGGGGGGTGACAGCCTGGGGGTGCTTTACCCTGCAGCTGGTGAAAGATGCCTGGCTGGGAGGTTGGTTTTCTAGGCAGGAGAGGCTGAGGCAGGAGGGGCCAAGTCCCCACCCAGCTCTGAGACCATCCGTGGTCCCACCAGCCTCATTTAACACCAGGAAGGGAGTTTGGGGGTGTCTTGGCTTTGCTCCTCAGCTCTGCAGGGGCGTGCAGCAGCCTGCACCTCATCCCTCCCCCTCACCAAGCAGTTACCTCCTCTGTAAGATAGAAACAAACCCCCAGAGCAGCCTGGACAGACAGATGGACAGGCTGTGTGTCCTTCTGCTCAACAGGCTTGCCTGTGGCCGGAGCTGGGGAGCATCTCCCCAGCTTTGGGCTGGGTGGGCAGTAGGGCATCCTGCAGGCAGGGAGAACTGCGGGAAGGTCCTGGGAGGTGTCCAGTATAACCAGTGCTGGCTGGGGAAGGGCCTGGCCTGAAGCAGGTGCCAGCAGAGGGAGCTGAGGTTGTTCCTCATCTGCAAAACCCTCCAGAGCTGCTCAACGCGGCTCTTCCAGGCTGGGGGGGGACCTGCTGGGACCAGAACGGTGGGGAGGAGAGGGGGATACCGGCACCGCGGGGCTGGTGTGATGCTGCTGGGCAGGGTGTCCTGAGATGCCCCGGGGCAGAGACATCCCTTCAGTGGGGCTGACCCTTCTTTTTTAGCAAAGCTGCCCCACAGAAGGGGGATTCCATCCTGCCCTGGGGCTGAGCTCCCCCCACACTGCTGGTGAGGAGCAGCCCAGGCTCAGCTAGGTCCTTGCCTCAGCCAGTTTGCAATCCAGGGGGAGAACAGAGCAAGAACCTGGCATTCCTCGTTATCTAATCTGCCCCGTTTTCCCTGCTCATTGTTTACTATGACTGGGTTTCCTCAATTAATTCTGACAGCTGCAGGCTGGGCCCTGACGTCAACGGGGGGTAGCAAAGCCCAAAACCCCAGGGTGGTGTCAGATGGGACCCTGGGGGTGAGCCCCACGCCCCCCAGCCGATGCTGGTGGGGCTCTGAGCCTCTCTTGTCGCTGGCAGTGAGTGATGCTCCTGGACCAACACCCCTGAGCTCCACATCAGAGAGGCTCTGTCCCCACTGGGGCTGCAGGGACACCCCCTGTCCAAGCTCAAGGGACCCTTGAACCCATCCTGCCTCCAGCCCCGGTAGCTCTGGGTGCTGCTCCAGTTGGGGCTGTTAATAGCCAGGGAGCATGGTGCTTGGCTGGACTTTGCACGCAGGAGTGTTGGGCAATGGTGACCAGCTGCTGCTGCTGCCTTTCTGGCTACCTGGGCTGCTTCACCCACCCCAGGGCGCAGCGCAGGCACCCAGAGGTGGGGCAGAGGAGGGTGGGTGGTTTGGCACCCTCCTCACTCCCTCAGGTCCCAGGTAAAGGCCTCATGTAGCAACACCCAGACCCCTCCGTGCTGGGCAGTGTAACACCCTCTTCTTTCCCAGCCCCCCTCCTGGCATCCCCCCAACCCCCCAAACACCCCCCAGCTTGGCAGGGCAGAGCAGCAGCCCCAAAGCCTCTGTGGGGGTGGGATGAGGAAGAGGGGGTGGGGACATGCTCCCCAAACCCTGGCTTTGGAGCATCCCAGCTTATCCAGCTTGGGAACACCGGGCTAAACAGGGGCTTGCTGTGTGTGTGCCCCCCTCCCTCGAGCAGGGGACCCTCCTCCCGTGCTGCAGCCTGCCTGCTCTGCCTTGCCCCCGGGCTGTGCAGGGAGCAGGCAGGGAGGAAGCGGGGGATGGTGCCTGAGAAGCAGGTTTGTCAGAATTTTAAAGGGATCTAAATAAATAGCGATAAGGAAACAATTATTTAAAGAGCAAACAAATGGAAACTGCTCAAATGGACTCTTTTTATTTATTTTCTTTGGGGTTTTTGGTTGGGGTTGTTGGTTTTTTTTTTTTGGCTTGCAGGCAAAGGGTGTGGGGCTGGGGGCCGGGTCCCTGCGGGGCCGGGTCCCTGGGGACCCGGGTCCCTGCGGGGGGCGCAGGGCCGGGTCCCTGCAGGGCTGGGGGCCGGGTCCCGGGTCCCTGCGGGGCTGGGGGTCGGGTCCCTGCGGGGGGGGCTGGGGGTAGGGTCCCTGCGGGAGCTGGGTCCTTGCTGGGCCGGGTCCCTGGGGGGCCGGGGGCCGGGTCCCTGCGGGGGGCTGGGGCCTGGGTCTCTGCGGGGGCTTGGGTCCCTGCGGGCCCGGGTCCCTGCGGGGGCCGGGGGCTGGGTCCCTGTGGGGCTGGGGGCCGGGTCCCGGGTCCCTGTGGGGCTGGGGGCCGGGTCCCTGGGTCCCTGCAGGGGGCTGGGGCTGGGTCCCTTCGGGGCTGGGGCCTGGGTCTCTGCAGGGGGCTGGGGCCTGGGTCTCTGCAGGGGGCTGGGGCCTGGGTCTCTGCAGGGGGCTGGGGCCTGGGTCTCTGCAGGGGGCTGGGGCCGGGTCTCTGGGGGGCTGGGGCCTGGGTCCCTGCGGGGGGCTGGGTCCCTGCGAGGGGCTGGTCCCCTGCGGGGGGCCAGGTCCCTGCGGGGCTGGGGCCTGGGTCTCTGCTGAGGGCTGGGGCCAGGTCCCTGGGGGGCCAGGGGCTGGGGACTGGGTCCCTGCGGGGGCCGGGGTCTTGGGTCCCCGTGGGTGCTGGGTCTTGCCTGGAGGTCGGTGGCCAGGCTGGGCTGGAGGAGCTGCCCTGGGGTGGGCAGGAGGGGGAAGCACAGCTCGCTCACCCAGCCCCAGCCAACCTGGGAACGAGAAGGGGGTGAGGTCTTTGCTTCCCACTGGGAAAAAGGCTTTATGGGTTCTGGGGCCTCAGGTTGGAACGGGATTGCAGTGTGACAGCTGAGTGCTGGGCGGTGGGGACATGGGATGGGGACACAGGATGGGGGACACAGGATGGGGACATGGGATGGGGACATCCCTGGCTTGGCAGGGACGCTGTGGGGCATCGCCTGTGCTCACTGGTTTGCTCTGGGGGGGCAGACCCCTCGCCTTGCTGCTGATGCTGGGCAGTCACTCCTGATCCACGCTCTCCACGTGTGTTTCTTGCATCTCCCACCTGGGTCTCAGGGTCCCACTGGCACTTAAGAAGGTGCATTGGCTGGGGGCAGGGTTTGGCTGAGGCTGGGGAGCTGTCCCCCTGTGCCAACCCCAGGGTGGGGTGCTGCAGGGAATGGGGTGCTGGCAAGGGGAACCCTTTCCCCTCATCCCCACACGTGCAGCCTGGAGATGCTGTCCCCTTGTCCCCTGGTTCAGGGCTGTGGCTGTCACTGCTGGGGCTTTGTTTCAAAGGGCAGATTATTCCCATCCTTCCCCCCGTGGTGGCTTTTTTCATCAGCTTTTGGTTGGGGATTAGGCAGGTGTTGACAGAACAAACATTTTGCTGCCCTCAAAATCCACTGCTGAGGAAAGCAGAGATGTCCTCACTCTGCCAGCACCCTGAGCCAGGGCTGGGATGGGGAGAGCTGGCCTTGGGGCCAGGGCAGCCCTTCATGGGGGAAGCAGAGTCATTTCAGGTCATGTCCCACTCCAGGGCTGCAGCCTGGCTCCTCTCTCTGCTCCCAGTCTCAGTCCCAGCTGTGTTTGTCCTGAGCAGGGCTCCAGGAGCTGAGGCTGCTGGTGGTGCTGGGGAGGCTGAGGATGCCCAAGAACTTTCCCCAGGAGTTTGTTTTTGCTGGGAAAAAGCAAATTCCTCCAAGCTCAAGGCCAACCCAGCACCATGGAGGGGATGAAGGCAAGGCATGCTGCTGAGACCACCTGTCCCCCAGCACAGGACCTCATTTGGGGGTCCTACACCGCTTTTTTGCCTACCCATACCTTCAGGATGAGTGTGAGTGACCCAGGTGATGCTCACCAGTAACGACACGTTTCCTTGGGGCTGGGTGACTCACTACTGAGTCACAGCTTGCTCTGCAGCAGCTCAGGCAGCCTCTCCATCCCCAGCCTTCCTCCAGCCCCACAGGTTCTTCCTCTTTCTCCTGTCCCACCGAGGTGTGACTGGGGGGTGGGGGATGGGGACCCTTCACCCCAGACCCATGGCTCCTTGTCCCTCTCTGGGATCCCTTCCCTCTGCATGGGGAGATGGGGGGCACTGAGGGATTCTCCCCCTGGAGTGGAAACCCTGGCTCTGGGGACTTAGGGCTGTCTGATCCCAAAAGGAAACCGAGGGGGGTGGCTCTGGTCCCTCCCTACCCCCTTGCCTTCCCCTCTCCCTGCTCCCAGCTCTTGCTTTGAGCTATCCTCAGGGATTTATGGGCTTTTGGGCTATTTTTAAGGATTTTTCCTCCTGGGGCAAAACTATTTTTCCATCAGAAGAGGGGTGGCAGCAGGGACAGGGAGGGGATTGTCCCTCCTGAGGCCCCAGCTGGATCCTGTGTCCAGAGCTGGGGCCCAACACAAGAAAGATGTGGGGCTGTTGGAGAGGGGTCAGAGGAGCCACGGAGATGCTCAGAGGGCTGGAGCAGCTCCCCTCTGGAGAGAGGCTGAGGGAGCTGGGCTGGGTCAGCCTGGAGAAGAGAAGGCTGTGGGGGGACCTCATTGCAGCCTGCCAGTGCCTGGAGGGAGCAGAGGAACAGGAGGGGAATCAGCTTGTTCAAGGGCAGAGACTGGCAGGACAAGGGGGATGGAGTGAAGCTGGAGGAGGGAAGGGTTAGATTGGATATTAGGGGGAAGTTCTTTGCAGAGAGAGTGGTGAGGGGCTGGAACAGGCTGCCCAGAGAGGGGGTGGGTGCCCCGTCCCTGGGGGTGTTCAAAGCCAGGTTGGATGGGGCCCTGGGCAACCTTGTGTAGCTCCAGGCCTGAGGTTGGTGTCCCTGCCTGTGGCAGGGGGTTGGAGCTCTGTGACCCTTGGGGTCCCTTCCAACCCAGACCATTCTATGATTCCATGAAAACCTTCTGCAGGCTGGGGAGTGCAGGAAGGAAGAGGAATTGGGAGCCCTAGAGCCTCTCCTCCTCCCTGGGGAGCATTCCATGCTGCCCTAGCCTTCCTTGCCTTGGAGAGCAGCGTTGGAGCTGCTGGAGCTGCTGGTGCTGGGAGGTGTTTCCCTGCCCCAGCAGCTCCCACGCTCTCTGGGGCAGCCTCTCCATGGGGCCGTTATGCCCAAGGATCATTTTGCAGGTGGGGAGAAAACAGCAGCAGCAGCAGCAGCAGCAAGAATGAATTTGCATTTCTTGATGGCAACCAGTGTGGGAAACAAAAGCCACCAAGGGTTCTGCTGCCCCTGGACTGGGTGCTGTGTGAAAAGACAACATCCCGTCTGCTGGCACCGGGCCCTGCCCGTCTCACCTGGCTGCCTGTGTGTGCCTGGGAACCACCAGCCACCCCCCAGCCTGGGGCATGGGCTTGGGGTGCTGCCCCTGCCACCATCGTGGCGGTGGGATGAGGAGGAGATGGGGGGGTAGTGTGGTTAAGTGGGTTATTTTGGAGGGGTTCACCCCTACCTGGGCTGGGATTTGGGGGGTTGTGGGTGCTGGTGTGTGCATGGGGTTGGGGCATGGAGAGTGTGGATCAAGGGTAGTGGGTTCCCCCACCTCCAACACCCCAATTTGCTGGTGTTGGATGATCTTTCCTCACACCTCCCTCCCCCCCCCCCCCCCCCCCGTCTGCCAGGGCTCATCCCCCCCCCTCTCTTGCAGGGCTCACCCCTCCCCTCTGCCAGAGCTCACCCCCTCCCCCTCTGCCAGGGTTCACCCCCCCTCCTCTGCCAGGGTTCACCCCCCCTCCTCTGCCAGGGTTCACCCCCCCTCCTCTGCCAGGGTTCACCCCCCCTCCTCTGCCAGGGCTCAGCCCCCCTCTTGCAGGGCTCACCCCCCCCTCTTGCAGGGCTCACCCCGCTGCCGAGCCGGGCGCACCCGTGGCACCCTGAGCCCTCTCTTCCTGGCACGGCCGGGCCTCCCGCGGCCGTTTCCAGGCTTTTAATCCCGAGAGACAAAAGCAGGAGTTTAGTGGCACCGGAGGGAGAAAAGAGCAGGGCTTTGAGCCGGGAACAGCAAACACACCGCGGGATCCCGCGGCTCCCAGCCCGGCCAGGCACCCTGCGACCCGGCTGCTTGCATCACCCCGGGGTTGTGCGGGCACTGCTCAGCCCCGCGGGCTGGGGAGGGGAGCGGTGGGCTTCAGGGCGGGGGAGGGGGTGCCTTTGGGTGAGGAGCTGGTGGTCCAGGGGCTGGGCTCAGGGTGGGAGAGCAGAGCATCACCCTGCTGGGCTCAGGGTGGGAGAGCAGAGCATCACCCTGCTGCTCAGGGTGGGAGAGCAGAGCATCACCCTGCTGCTCAGGGTGGGAGAGCAGAGCATCACCCTACTGCTCAGGGTGGGAGAGCAGAGCATCACCCTGCTGTGCTCAGGGTGGGAGAGCAGAGCATCACCCTGCTGGGCTCAGGGTGGGAGAGCAGAGCATCACCCTGCTGTGCTCAGGGTGGGAGAGCAGAGCATCACCCTGCTGTGCTCAGGGTGGGAGAGCAGAGCATCACCCTGCTGGGCTCAGGGTGGGAGAGCAGAGCATCACCCTGCTGTGCTCAACCAACCCCTGCTGGGTTGACTTCCCCAGGCAGAGCTGGACTGAAGGAGTGGGGCTGTGGCACCCCAAAACCCAACCCCTCCTGCTGCCATAGGGGGTGTGAAGGAGCCTCCACACAGAGCCAGGTGAGCACCAACCCCTCCATGCTCATCCACGGGCTGGCTCTGGGACCACCCATGCTGCACAGACCCCATCCCTGCACCCCTGGATGGATCTAAGGTCCCCACCACCCCCTATTCGCACACCTGGGGGGCTGCCCCAAAATACAGGTGCCACGTTTGGGCCGGGGTGCCACTCACATTGACACTGCTGGGGGGTTGTGCTGGGGAGGGGGGGTGTTATCCTGGGTGGGGGTTAATTATTTTACGAAGATGATTAGGGGCTTGAAGCACCTCTCCTGTGAGGAAAGGCTGAGAGAGCTGGGGCTGTTCAGCCTGGAGAGAAGAAGACTGAGGGGGGACCTAATCAATGTTTATCAATATCTGAAGGATGGGGTGCAGGGGGAATTGGCCAGCCCCTTCTCAGTGTCTGTGGGGACAGGACAAGGGGCAATGGCTGCAAGTTGGAGCACAGGGAGTTCCACAGCAACCTGGGGAGGAACTTTTCCCCAGTGAGGGTGAGGGAGCCCTGGGACAGGCTGCCCAGGGGGTGTGGAGTCTCCTTCTCTGGAGAGATTCCAGCCCCATCTGGACACCGCCCTGTGCAGTATGAGCTGGGGAGCTGCTTTGGCAGGGGGGTTGGACCCCAGGAGCTCTGGGGGTCCCTTCCAACCCCTACAATTCTTATTCTATGATTCTTCTGGGTTGAATTCAGGTCTCCCCACTGTGGCACGGGGAGGCCAGGAGCTGCCTCGTGCCGAAGGGGCTGAGCAGTGGCTGTGGACAGGAGCCCCAGCTCCTTTATCAGGGTGGGCCCTGAGGATGGGTGCCAGCAGCAATAACTGTTTGCCTGGAGCACACACACATCCCCTGTAAATGGGCTTTATAGCAGCATCTGGGAGATGGGGAAGCCCAGCAAAGGTGACCCATGGAGGTAATAAAGAGGAGCGGCTCTGCAGCATGGGGCTGCTCAGGAAATGGGTGTATTTGACTGGAGTGTGGAGGGATTTTGGGGGGGATTCGGTTGGTTTCTGGTCTGAAGCAGCCTTGGTGCTCTGAAGATGCTCCCCCATAGATTCGTGCAGGGTGACCATGCAAGCAAAAAGAGTGCTGGGATCTCTTGTGTGCTCTGCCCCTCTGGTTAGCTCCGGGGTCACAGCTCTCCCCGAAAGCCCCTTACCCCCCCAGCTCCCCTCTGAGGGTAGTGGGAGCCTCCATTGACCCCCATCTCCAGGAGGGTGTGTTCAGCCCCACTGCAAAGCACCCAGTCCCAGTGGGTGCCTGAGCCAGCACCTCACTCCCCTTCCCCGTGGCAGTGGCTGCTTGTACCCCTCTGCAGGGGGGGCTTGAGGGAGGGGACCCCCAGGGGAGCAGAAGCATCAGCTCAGCTGGATGCCAGCACCATGCTTCCCACTGTTTCTTCCAGTTGGGTGGCATGGGGACACCCTGCAGGTGCTCTGGCTGCAGGAGCTGTGACCAGAGGATGCTGCTCTGCACTGGCACCTCTCACCAGGGCATCTCCCAAGCTCCTCTGCCAAAACCAGCCTGCCTGGAGCATCTTCCCAGGGGATAGGACACATGGTTTAACCGGTGAGTGAGGGGACCTGCCCCTGGGGTGGGCACTGAGTCGGGACTGGGAAGCAGACAGGAGCTGGGATGGGAAACAGGAGCTGGGATGGGAAACATGGGTGGTGGACACACCTGCTGAGCCTGATGCTCTCTCTGGGGGGGGAAAGAGGGGAGCTGGCAGGTGAGATGTGTCTGAGACCCTCTGCCTCCCAGACCCTGCCTGTGCCTCCCTGCTCTGCTCCTGCCATGGAGACTCTTCCTAGGATCCCAGGGAGCACTCCAGGCTCTGACCTTCCATACACTTGACATAGCAGGTGAGTGTGGGTGATAAACCCTCTCTGTGCAGCCAGGAGGAAGCCAAGTGCTGTTAGCAAACAGCCAGTGAGGAGCAATTAAGATTACAGGCAGCAGGAGGGGAGTGAGCAGCCACTGCTTCCCCCTGGGACCTTCCCAGCATCAGCCCCGTGATCCCCTGGCTGCCCCTCACCCTCCCTAGGGATTCCCTACATCCCACTGCTTTTCCTGGTGGATCCCAGTGAATGTGAAGGCTGGTTTCTGCCTCAGCTCAGCCCAGAGTTTGGGAGCATCCCTCTGTACCTGGAGGCCTTGTGGGTACCTCAGGGAGGGGGATGATGGGAGGTGGAACCCAAAGGATGCTGGATTTGGAGGCAGCTTGGGAGCATCCCCCCCCCCCCCCCCCCCCAACACTTCCCCTCATCACATTGTGTGTCTTGATACAAAAATACCCACCAGATCTGGGGCTGGCGTGGGCTGAGGTGCTGTGTTAGAGACACTTCAACTGTTTCCAGGCTGCTGGGGGGGGGCAGAAACTCCCTAGAGCCCCCCCAACCCCTGCATCCCAGGGCCTCATCTCATCTCTGAGCATCGCTCCAGTACAGCCCAAGCACACAGGTGTGGGATGCAGGATGAGGCCTCTCAGAGGGACCCAAGCTCGGGTTGGGGTTGAGATGGGGACCACTGCTGCCCCCAAAATGCTGCCCAGGAGCTGAGGCAGAGGGAACCTTGGTGCTGCAGTGGAGCAGGAAGCACAGCTCAGCTCAGGGGCAAATCAGGCTCGATGGCCTCTGTGGTTTTTGTAGTGACATCAAGTGCCTTCAATAGTTTTATTATACATTATAGGGCTGCTTATCTATTATTCTTGTGATGGAGCCAGAGATTAGCTACGGGCAGGTGGGCAGAGAGATTCCTCCAAGCTGATTCATCAGCTGTTTCTCCATCCTTCCCCTCCGGCCACATTCCCAAGCGTTGAAGGTTCAGCTGTGGCAAAAGGGAGCCCGGAATTGGGGCTGATGGTTTGACAGGGAGGAGAAGGAAAAAAAACCCCTGCAAACTGCGCACACAGGGCAGAGAAGCCAGACTTCATTTCCCCTCTTTTGTTGTCCCTCAGGTGTTGTCACCTCAGCCTTTTCCTGCTTTGCATATGCAAGCGGGGAGCTGCGCCGGGTTGCGAAAGGCAGGGGGACAGAGGGACTGTGGGAGGACTGGGGACGCCGGGGCAGGGCTGGGGATGCTGTGGGAGGGCTTGGGATGCTGTGGGAGGGCTTGGGATGCTGTGGCAGGGCTGGGGATGCTGTGGGAGGGCTGGGGATGCTGTGGCAGGGCTTGGGATGCTGTGGGAGGGCTTGGGATGCTGTGGCAGGGCTGGGGATGCTGTGGGAGGGCTTGGGATGCTGTGGGAGGGCTTGGGATGCTGTGGGAGGGCTTGGGATGCTGTGGGAGGGCTGGAGATGCTGTGGGAGGGCTTGGGATGCTGTGGGAGGACTTGGGATGGTGTGGCAGGGCTTGGGATGCTGCGGGAGGGCTGGGGATGCTGCGGGAGGGCTGGGGATCCTGTGGCAGGGCTTGGGATGCTGTGGCAGGGCTGGGGACGCCGGGGCAGGGCTGGGGACGCCGTGGCAGAAGGACTGTGGCAGGGCTGGGGATGCTGTGACAGGGCTGGGGATGCTGTGGCAGGGCTGGGGACACTGTGGCAGAGCTGGTGATGCTGAGCCAGCACGGCTGGTGACACTGAGCTACGTCCACCAAGCCTGTGGAGGGGAAGGGAGTGAGGATGCCGCTTTTGGGGGCCCCTTGCCTGGTTTTGCAGCTCTGCAGTGCACTGGCTGGCTCCCTCCAAGCACAGCAAAGGGAATGTGTTTCCCTTTAATCCCTTTTACTTATCAGAATCTCGGGTGCTGATGATAAGAGGAGCAGGGAAAGCTTTTCTTCAGATCCAGATGCAAGTCAAGGGAAAGGTTCCCAAATGGACTGGAATGACCTGGGTGTGGGATGCTCCTGAGCAGGGACCATGCACTGCCAGCACAGCCCCTCTACCTGGTGCTATCCTGCTCTCACCCCATGTCCCCATCCGCCCTCTCCTCTGCTCCTTTGGGTGCCTGTGTTGGTGTTTGCTCAGGTAATGAAAGCTAATGAGCAAGGGAGAGCTGTGGGTGATGCCAGAGTGAGGAGGCACAAACCCAGCTCACACAGCCTGTGCAAAGCATAAGGTGCTCAGCAAGCCTCCCCTTGAGCCTGCAGCCCCAGGGCACAGCCACAGCATGGAGCCACCATGGGAAGGGGCAGGGTGGCTGCAGCCATCGCTTGCATGGGTGTGGGGGTTAGATGTGGCCTCACTCTGCGCCTTCAGGTCCCACAGCTGGGACATCTGTGTTTCCACACTGTGAGAAGATGCTGCACAAACCTTGTGAAGGCCAAGGGCAAGGTCCTGCACGTGGGACGGGGCAATCCTGGGTGGGTGGGTGGGTGGATGGATGGGTGGGTGGATGGAGGGATGGATGGATGGAGGGATGGAGGGATGGATGGATGGATGGGAGGGAGGGAGGGAGGGAGGGAGGGAGGAATGAGAAGGAGGAAAGGAAGGATGGGATGGATGGATGGATGGATGGGTGGATGGATGGATGGATGGATGGATGGATGGATGGAGAGAAGCCTTAGGAAGGGCTTGGGGAGAGGTTCATTGATGTAAAGCTTGATGTGACCAGCAATGTGTGCTGGCAGCCCCGAAAGCCACCTGTGTCCTAGGTGACATCCCCAGCTGTGGGCCCAGCAGGGCTGGGGAGGTTCTGCCCCTCTGCTCCACTCTGTGTTGTGGGTCAAACGCCCACAGGAGCTAGCAGGGGGAGCTGAGCCCTGCCAGCCCCACTCCCCTGCAGCTCCCTAGAGCTTTGCCACCAGCTTCAAGGGATGCAGGGCCAGGCTCAGAGCTGCAGAGCAGCACTGCTGGGTAGTGCAAGCAGAGATGAGATGCTCCAAGTGGTACAGGGGGGCTGCTGTGAGTACTGGGTCACCAGGATCCCCCCAAATCTGTGCCACAGCCCTATCCCATGCACCTACCCCATGGCAAAGCCTTGGCTGGTGCTTGGTGACTTCCCTGCTGCAGCAATTCATCCTCCCCAGCCCACATCTCCCCCCACCCACCCACCGCCACGTCGCAGGGGCCTGGCTGTGTTTACCAAAACAGGGGAGAAAAGCTCCCCTCAGATGGCAGGAGCCAATATTTGGGGGGGGGGGGATAACATTTTCCCCACTGATAAGATAACATTGAGGTGTTTCAAAAGGCAGGCAGAAAACCCTGGCGCTGCCAACAGCACAGCAAAGCCCTTTGCCAACGCACTGGGCAAGCCTGGAAAGCTGGAACACAGGGGGTTGCCTTCCTATGGGGGTTTTATTTTCCTCCCAGCACCCAGCTGCCATGGGCAGCTTATCAGCTGCGCTGCGCTGCCGCCGCACATCAACCCTGGGGTCAGGCTGGCTGAGGGATGCTGGCTCCGCTGCAGCGCTTTCCATGGGGTGGGGATGCAAAGCCAGGACACGGTGACGTGGGTCTGACCTGGGTTGCACCGTGGGTGTTTGTGGACAGGGGTTTTGCCTGACGTGGGTGTTGGGGCAGAGGGGGGTTTGGTGTCGGCGGCGCTACGTGCGCGGAAGAGCCGCCTGACCCGCTCTGCGTTCCTCATGTGCTAAAAGAGAGACAATAAATACCAAGTCGGTGTCTGTCTCTGTCAGAACAGCTTTTTCCTGCTTGTGCCGGTGAAGACAACCTGGGCCTGGAGCGCTGCATGATCCTCTGTGCCCCCAGGCGCCCTGTCCTGCCCCCAGCCAGCAGCCGCGCTGACCCCCGGGGAGGAGACGGTGCTGTATCCCCAGGGTGAGGGGTGGCTTGGCTGGGGTGAGGGGTGGTTTGGTTGGGGTGAGGGGTGGTTTGGCTGGTGTTGAGGGGTGGTTTGGCTGGGGTGAGAGGTGGCTTGGTTGGGGTGAAGGGGTGGTTTGGCTGGGGTGAGGGGTGACTTGGCTGGGGTGAGGGGTGGTTTGGTTGGCATGAGGGGCGGTTTGGTTGGCATGAGGGGCGGCTTGGCTGGGGTGAGGGGCGGTTTGGTTGGCATGAGGGGCAGTTTGGTTGGGGTGAGGGGCGGTTTGGCTGGTGTGAGGGGTGGTTTGGTTGGTGTGAGGGGTGGTTTGGCTGGGGTGAGGGGTGGCTTGGCTGGGGTGAGGGGTGGTTTGGCTGGGGTGAGGGGTGGCTTGGTTGGGGTGAAGGGGTGGTTTGGTTGGGGTGAGGGGTGGTTTGGCTGGGGTGAGGGGTGGTTTGGCTGGGGTGAGGGGTGGTTTGGTTGGCGTGAGGGGTGGTTTGGTTGGCGTGAGTGGCTCCTTTTGATCCGGACAGCTCTGAGCACCCTCACTGCAGCCCCAAGCGCCACGTAGCTGCAGTTCATGAGTAGCAGTCAGGGATACTCCTGGGGTGTCATCGGTGATGTTTCTGGCCCTAAATCAGCCTGGCACATACTGGAGGAGTGAGGTTGTGCTCTAGGGTCAATCCTGTATCCAACAGCAGCCTGGAGACCAGGAGGAGCCTTTGGTCTTGCTCCCTGTGGCATCCCCTTCTCTTGGGTGGGTGCCTCAAGTGAGGGTGGGAAAGGGTTAACGGTGCCCAGATTTACCCTCTTCCCCTCCCAGGGCCGGTCCTGGGCTGAGTCCAGCACCTCCATGCACCTCTCAAGGGTTAACCTCAGCTCGGGCTATTCAAACACCTCCAGCTGAGGTAAGCACGCAGCTTGTTTGTTCAGGTAAATAAGGAAGAAATAGGATATAATGGGCTAAAGAGGCATTTGCTGAGCACCTTGCACAGTGCCGGGCTGCCGGCTTCCCCCTCACGTACCTCAGCACGGACACCGACTGGCTCCATCCCTCTGCCACCCTCAGAGCCGCTCGGAGTGCCCTGGCCCCGTCCCCGCTGGTGCCTGCTGAGACCCGATGCAGCTCAAGCCAGCTGCCCTCCTGCTGCGGGGCTGGCATTGAGCAGGGCAGGGTGCTGCTGGCCGCCCTCCCTGCCAGTGCCAGGGCACCTCGCTTCGGGCCATGTCCACCGCGGCCGCCGTGCCGAGCGCCCCAGGAACGGCTCTTCCCACCCTGCACCCGGACCCATGTGGGTTCTGAGCTACCCACACACCCTCCAGGTAAGTCCCACGCTGCTGCTGTGACCCTCTCGGGATGCCCAATGCTCCCTCAGCACCCATCTTTCCTCCCTCCCTCCCAAGGCTCCTCCAGCACCGATTTGGGGGCAGACACAGTGCCATCCCCTGTGAGCCTCCTATCCCATACCTTCCCATTCCATACCTTCCCGTCCCATACCTTCCCATCCCATCCCGCGGCTTCTCTCCCCTCCAAGTGCTGTCAGAGCTAGCCAGGGACAGGTTACCCCTTAGCCAGAGGCTCCTGGCACTCCTCACGATGGCATCACCCCAAATTAAACAGGATTTCCCAACTTTGCACCTTCTCAATCCCCTCCTGCTCCAGAGAGGAAGGTGGGAAGGGAGCCAAAGCTCCTGGGACCCGCTCTTCCCACACCCCTCCTAGTGCTACCAGGGACACTGGGGATGTCCTGGGAGCCCTGATGTGCTCTGTGGCACTGTGTGACCAAAAAGCAGCTGGGGACCCTTTACAGAACACCCCAAGTGCTGGGTGGTCATCGAGGAGCTGCCATGTGGCTTCCAGCAGGGAGTAACACGCAATTCAATACATGAATTTTAGGTGAAGCCAGGAAGCCATTTTATTAGGTGAAATCCCCCAGATTCTAGACCTTTCTTACTGCAAACGTGGCCAGCTAAAAACCTGCTAATTGGTTACATACACTGTTCACACCATATTGATTGGTTAGTGATTATAACGAGCTCTGATAAACCTATCTTATAGCTAAACATCCTTAGTTTACCTTTAATACCTAACAGCATCCCCACACCTGCTGTTCTGACCCTCTTGTTCTGGCTGGTTCCTGACATGTTCTGTTGCTCCCAAATCCCTTCCCATAGCTGCTTCTTGGCTTAGGGCAGCCTGTACCCCTGTCAACAAGGCTGCTGTGTTTGGAGAATGGGATTATTAGGATCCTCTCAGCATGAGGAACTTTTCTCATGGGAACAGGAGAATATTGTCAGGGCCTATGTCTCGGGAGAAGAGAGCTAGGCCGCACGCAGGCCTGCTGCCTTCCCCGACACTGCCAGGTGTCCCACAAAGCCCTATGAGATGTCCCAAGGTGCCTCCACAAAGCCCTGTGAGCTCTGTGGGCATCCCAGCGCTGCTCTGCTCTTCTCCTGGGTGGTTTTTTGGTGAGTGCTGAAGGCACCTTGGCTCTAGGTCTGGTTTGTATGGTTCTGCTCGGTTAGTGAAACACAAACGCCGCTCGGCTGCCAAATCCCCCACAATACGGGCTTTCTCATGGGAGGAAGGTGCTGCTATAAATAGGGACTCCCTGGCCCTGCATGGGGAACACCAAGCTCTGCTGCTCACCTCGGGGACGCTGAGCACCAGGGCTTTGCTCAGGACACCGGCGGGTTGTGTTCTGTA
Organism: Laterallus jamaicensis coturniculus; assembly: GCA_022605575.1. NCBI lineage: Eukaryota > Metazoa > Chordata > Aves > Gruiformes > Rallidae > Laterallus > Laterallus jamaicensis. Next base: position 4,612,692 of record JAKCOX010000038.1, read on the forward strand.
CCCCCCCCCCCTCCCAACACTGCTGCTCTGATGGAGAGGGCAGCCTGACCTGGGGCGTGGGGACCGGTGGGGATGCCTGCTCCCTGTGCCAGCACCCATGCAGGTAACAGCAGGAGGAGCTGGGGAGGGTGACTCAGTGGTGTTGGAGAAGGCTGGGGGGTGGGGGAACTTGGGGCCCTGGACCCCTGGGATGGACCACAGCCATCCTGTGCCTGTGTGCAAAAGGAGCTCTGGGCTTGTCTCGGCCGCGACCATCACTGAGCAGGTACTGTAGTGAGACCCCCAGCTGCCACATCCCCAGCCCCAGAGCACTGTCCCAAGCCCCTGTCCTGGCTGCGGGGTGATTTGGGCCGATCCCTCCTCCCTCCACCCAGAGATAAAAGGGGTGCGTGGCACAGGAGGGTTTGGCAGCCAGGAGGGACGTGGCACAGCTGGCGTGGTGAGGCTGGCAGGGTGGGTGGGACACATTGGCAAGACCCCAATTTACCAGCAGCCTCTGAGCACCCAGGTCCCTGCTGCAGCCCCAGCTCAAGGGGGTCCTTTCCCCTGCTTCATCTGAGCCTCATAAAACCCCTGGGATCTCCCCTTGGCCATCAGCTTTCTGGCAGCACTCGCAGGCTCCATCGCCTCTGTGCCCGTGTGGGGTGCATGGTGGTGGTGGCTGTCCCTTCCTGGGAAGGTAGCTGGGGCAAGGGGGGGCTGAGTTGGACCCAAAAATAAGAGAAACCCACCCCAATCCCAGCCCTGGGCAGGCTTTTGGGTAGGGAGAGAATTGCTGGGTCCCTGGGACCCCCATCCTCTCCCAGCCCTAGGGTGCTGGCTCGCTGTGTTGAGACATGTGGGGTGGGCTGAGGTTTAAAGGGTCAGTTAAAGACAAATCCTGCTCTGGGCATCCTGGGACACCTCTGGATCCTACAAGCCTCCCCAGACATCACAGCATGTCCCCATCCCTAGACTGGGGGAGGGAGGGGGGGAGGGTACAGGTAACCCCCAGCCTGACCCACCACCTTGGGAAGGGCTTTAGTAGCGCCTGAGGGTTTGGGAGACGTCCTGGGTGCTGCAGGCAGCACCTCCTCCCTCAGCACTGATCCCACGGGGCTTCCTGAGCTCCAGCACAACCTGTTTAACTGCAGATTTAATTTTAATTAACGGGCCCATTGTTTGAGGGAGGTGGCTGGCTGGATTTCTTATTTATTTTCTTCTGGCTCCCAAGGGCTGATCCCAGCGCTCTCCTGTGCCCCGTGCTGACCCTGGGTGATGCTGCTTTACCCTTGCCAGGAGAGCTCAGGGTGATACAAGAGGTCTGTATCCCCATGCTCCTCAGCTTCCCTGAGCTCCAGAAGGGGCCCAGTCCCTGCAGCCCCTTGGTGCTGAGTCATGTCCCCCTGCACCCCTGCGCTTGCTGCTGGCCCCACACAACTGGAGCCCTGTCCCAGCCCCACCACCCTGGGCTTTTGGCTTGAAGGGTGCATCTGGGTGTGTTGGGGCTGTGTGGGGACAGGCTGTCACGGTGCCCTCCGGTAGCAGGCACAGCCTCTTCCTCCTCACCCTGCTCCATGCTGCCGTGAGGAGCAAACCCCCATGCCATGGCTCACCCTTTAGCCACAGCATCCCAGGGAGCAGGAGCATCTCGTGCCTCTCCCATGGCTGGGGTGTCCTCTCCAGAGCCACGGGTAGCACCAGGGAGTGGCACAGGATCAGTCACACATCATTTTGGGCATGGTGAGTCCTTCCCATCCACACCATGGTGCACCAGCAGTGAGGAACTGTGGGCACAGAGAAATGCTCTGGGGACTCGATGGGTGCTGCTCTGACAGGGTCACAGTGCACTGGGGGGGAAGGGTGTGGGCAGCACCCTGCTCTGTCTGCCACCCCAAGCACAGCCCCTCTCTCACCTGGAGCCCCCCCCCCCCCATGAGCTGCTGATCCCCTGGAACCACGTCTTGACCCCTGTGCACCCACAGAGGTAAAACCTTGGGTGTCCCAGTGAGTTGGGTCATCTGGTTTGTTTAAATTCTCTGATTGCTTCACCCCTTGCCTGGGGCAGCAGGATGAGTGTGGGGCTGTGCCAGTGGGGCTTCACCATGGGCAAGTTGTGGTGCAAAGCCAGTGGGACTGGGGGGTCCTGGTCACTGCTGGTGGCACATGCAAGCTCAGAGCATTGGCCAGGGGTGCTGCAGTTGCCAGTGCAGCCCTGTTTAGGACAGATAGGGGATGTGAGGGGGTTTTTGGGGTGCTGTGTAGGGTGGTGCTCTGTGTGAGCATCTGGATGGGCTCTTGGGGCTGCCCCTCCAGCTCTGCTTTTCCAGGGAAAAAGGAGAAAGGGAGAGGAGAGGGGAAAGGGCCACCCAAAGTGGTTTCATAGAGCAAACAGGTCCCCACCCAGCCCAGCCGCCTGCGTGCCAGAGCTGGAGAAAGGCAAACAAAGGCCCCCGCCCTGAGAGTACAGCACCATTTGGCAGGTGACTGCTAGGGTTTTTGGGGCCACTGGCCCAAGGGATTGGGTCCAACTGGTCCCAGTGGGGAGGAGGGGGATAGGATGGAGCCCTCCATCCCGCTCCTCCATGCGCCTGACTGGTGGTTGTAGGAGCAAAGCCTGAGGGAGCTGGGATGGGCAGAGGATGCTCCACGACCCCAAAGCATCCTTGGGGATGAGACCCCCATCCCACCCCCACCCCAGAAAGGCCCTGCTGCTGGTGCTGTGCAGCAGGCTGGAGCCATGCAAGCTGTTACCTCTTCCCTTTTGTGCTGGGAGCAGCGTGAGGCTGGATTTCAATCTGAGCTGCTAAAGCTCTTCTTTTAATCCAGAGCAAAGCAAGAGGAGGTTTGGAAGCCAGCACCATCTCTCAGGGAAACTGGTTGGGCAGTGGGGGCAGCTCGGTGTCACGGGCACCCCTTGTCCCTCCTCCTCCTTGCTGCAGCGTCCCTGAAACCCCTGGGGACTTAAGCTCCAGCTCCCAAACCCACAGCCCCTCCCTGGGTGCCCATGGGGGTCAGGCTGGCGTGGGTGCTCTTTAGGTGGCTGTGGGTCCTCTGTGCATTTTCCCAAGCTTTTGGGGTTTTTCCAAGGGTGAAGCAATGGGCAGAGCTTCCTCAGGATGCAGGCAACACAGCACCTCGACCCCCTCATTGAGGGGGCACAAACATCCCTGGTGAGTGCTTTCAGCTCATCCCCACTGGTACTGCTGTGGTTAACAGGGCTGTGGCTATGAAGGATGGTTAATTAACACCTCAGGAGCAGCACTGGGACCAGCACTGTTGAGCTGAGCAGCCTGTGGCACAGCAGAGCCATGGGGATGGTAACCCTACATCCCCCCTACACCCAGGAGCTGGCAGCTTGCATCCCATGCTCCAGGGCTGTGTCCTGCCCTGAGGAATTCCATGGTGGATTTTCCCCTTTAGTCTTTTAACCCCCTTTTTCCACCCCCCCCCAGCTGGGATTTAGAGCAAACAAGGACCCCCCTCTCCCTGGCCACTGCGTCCCATCCCCTTTGGGGGCTGCCTTTGTTTCTTTGGAGGGGCTTTCAGGGGTTGCAGGCTCCCTCTTTTAGTGTGGCTCTGTTGAAAAAGCCTCTACTATTCCTGCTCTTAAATAACCTATTTGGGATGTTGGTTGGGTTGGGTTTGGGCTTTTCTTTTTGCTCCTTGTACAAAGCAATGCTGGGGCCAGGCAAGGCAGTGCCCTGGCCATGTCCATCACCAGCTTCTCCACTAGCAGGGGTTTTCCCTTCCCAAAGCCTGAGGATGGCTCTTGGGGAGGTTTCTCCACAGATGGAGCCATTCCCTGGTGTTGCCATGGAAATTCAGCAGGCTCATCCTCTTCTCAGTGGCCTCCAGGACTCCCCACATACCAGAGACAGATGGGGATGGGGTGATTTTGGGTAGATTTTTCTCATAAGAGAGTAAAAGGAAAGTTCTTAGCCAAGAGCTGAGTGCTGGGGTGCTGGGCTTGGTCCCCAGCCCAGAAGAGCCTGGTTTGGGTGCTGGAGCATCCTTGAGCCAAAGCAGCAGGTGATGTTTCCCCTGCACAGCAAAGTGCTGGTGTGATCTGAGCATCCCAGAGCCCCCCATGCCATTGAACTGCCCTGGAGCTCCTCCAGCACATCCCACTGCCTCCAGCAAGGGCATTCAGCACCAACTGGGACTGAAACACTGCCAACCCTGTGTGAGATTCAGGGCAAGACCCCAAAATCCCACAGAGGTCGGGACCCACTTCCCTCCCCAACTCCTTCTCCCTGCTGACTGCTGTGGCAGGTCCTCCCCAAACCAGGACAGCCCCCCCAGGCTGACCCCAAGCCTGCATTCATCTGGGAGCTTGCCATGGGTCTCTTGGGAGGGTTTTTTCCCCCCTCTAACAGGCTTAGTTCCTCCCTTTGTGCCTGGCTGCTGGGTGGGAAGGCAGGACTCAGTGCTGGGGTGAGCCTCTCCTCCTCTCCTCTCCCCCTCTCCTGGCAGGTTTGGAGCCAGTGCTGAGCAGAGGGATGGGCAGTGCCAGCCCTGGGCTGACCACTCTGCCCCCCAGCCACCTCCTCCGGCCGGACGCTGCCCTGCTGCCCCCCCCAACAGGACCCTGACACCCAGAGCTGGGGCTGCCCAGATAGTCCAAGCCCCCCCACCACCCCTGAGCAACCCCTGCCTGCTTTCTGCCTGCACTACTTCGACATGCTCTACTCAGAGGACATCACCTGGACCGCCAAGGGCACGGGGGAACCCTCCCCAGGCGGGGCGCAGGGGGGGCGAGGGGAGGCACAGAAGGAGCCAGAGCAATGTCCCATCATCGACAGCCAGGGTTTGGGGCTGGGGGCTGAGGGGGGGGACCTGCAGGCCAGCCTGCACCTGGAAGAGCACTCGCTGGAGCAGGTACAGAGCATGGTGGTGGGCGAAGTGCTGAAGGACATCGAGACGGCCTGCAAGCTCCTCAACATCGCCGCAGGTGGGTGACCCCACAGCGGGCCCTGGGAGAGGGGAGGGGGGCTGCAGGCAGGGTCTGGACCTGCTTATGGGGTGCAGGGAGGGAGGGATGTGTCAGCACAGCGACTAAAAGCTGTGCTGCAGCTTGGGGGCTTGCCCCCAGGCTCTGGGGTTTGGGGGAGCACGGCTGCTGCTTGGCTCCCCCGGGCATGGCTTCCAGGTAGGGCTGTTTGTGAATGGGACACCAGTAAAACACACATACCCCCTCAGCCTCACTGGTTCCCAGTTAAGCCATGGAAGGGGTTGGCAGAGCTTTACGAAGAGTCCTCATGCTGGGTGAGGGGTGCAGGTGTGATCCCACTGGTGCCCCAATGCCAGGGAGAGGTGTGGGGACATAGAGACCAGATGCTGAGCCCACCCCTGTCCCTGAGCTGGGGGTCCCTTCCCTTCCCTTCCCTTCCCTTCCCTTCCCTTCCCTTCCCTTCCCTTCCCTTCCCTTCCCTTCCCTTCCCTTCCCTTCCCTTCCCTTCCCTTCCCTTCCCTTCCCTTCCCTTCCCTTCCCTTCCCTTCCCTTCCCTTCCCTTCCCTTCCCTTCCCTTCCCTTCCCTTCCCTTCCCTTCCCTTCCCTTCCCTTCCCTTCCCTTCCCTTCCTGTGGGAGGGTGTGTGGTAGTGGGACATTTGTGATCCTCCTCTGCATCCCGTTTTCCCGGGATATTGGGAAGAGGCTGATGAGCATGTGGGGTTGGGGACAGCCTGGAGCCAGCTACAATTACCTGGGGCAGGTGAAGGACAGCCCAGGACCGATGTCCTTTGGGTGGCAGTGCCAGGGGGCATCACTGCCATGGCACCAGCCCTTGGGACATGCTTAAACCTGGGCTCTGCTGCTGGCTCCTTTGACACACTTGGCATCACCTGGGAGGGTGCAGGGAGCAAGTGGGGCTCCAAAAGGCTGGATGAGGCATCCCAACAGGAAGGGGGGGGAGGGGGCAAAGGGCTGGTGCTGTCCCCCAGGGCAGGGCAGGGATGATCACATCCTGGGGGGTGATCCTTGGAGGGGATGGGGTGCTGGGGTTGCTGTGGGGTGAGCTGAGTTCCCCTAGGCTTTGCCTAGGGCTGTCACTGACCACGGCCACCCTGTGCCCCCAGACCCCACAGACTGGAGCCCTGGGAATGTGCAGAAGTGGATCCTGTGGACGGAGCACCAGTACCGGCTGCCGCAGATCGGGAAGTCCTTCCAGGAGCTGTCGGGGAAGGACCTGTGTGCCATGTCTGAGGAGCAGTTCTGCCAGCGCTCGCCTGGCTGCGGGGACATCCTGCACGCCCACCTCGACATCTGGAAGTCTGGTGGGTGCCATGGGCCAGGAGGGAGCTGGGGGAGGGTGGGCGATGCTCTGCAGCAGGAGATGCCCCTCTGACTGCTCACTCCTCCCTTCCAGCTGCCTGGATGAAGGAAAAAGCCGCCCCAGGAGATGTGAGATACTGTGGTGAGTTCTGTGAGGGCTCAGCTCCACTGGCCTCACTTCTGCCTCAGACAGGTCTGGGGTATTTGGGAGGTTGCTCCCTGCTTAATTACAAATAGCTGGGGTGTTGGAGTGGCTGCTGCAGCAGCACACCTGTGGTTGTGCTCGCCCTGCCCTGGAGCACCCCTGGGCTGTCTGCGAGGTGCAGCAAAGGGGAGGTGGCCATAAGACCCTCCCTGACCCCATCCTGCACCCCATGCATCCCTGTGAGGGCAGGACTGGGCTTCTTTCTCTTTCTGTCTGTCTGTCTGTCTTTGTCTGTCTGTTTTTCTGTCTGTCTGTCTGTCTGTCTCTTTCTGTCTGTCTGTCTCTTTCTGTCTGTCTGTCTCTGTCTGTCTGTCTTTCTGTCTGTCTTTCTGTCTGTCTTTCTCTGTCTGTCTGTCTGTCTGTCTGTCTGTCTTTCTGTCTGTCTTTCTGTCTGTCTTTCTGTCTGTCTTTCTGTCTGTCTTTCTGTCTGTCTTTCTGTCTGTCTTTCTGTCTGTCTTTCTGTCTGTCTTTCTGTCTGTCTGTCTGTCTGTCTGTCTGTCTTTCTGTCTGTCTGTCTTTCTGTCTGTCTGTCTTTCTGTCTGTCTGTCTTTCTGTCTTGTCTGTCTGTCTTTCTGTCTGTCTGTCTGTCTGTCTGTCTTGTCTGTCTTGTCTGTCTTGTCTGTCTTTCTGTCTTTCTGTCTGTCTTGTCTGTCTGTCTTGTCTGTCTGTCTTGTCTGTCTGTCTGTCTTTCCATCTTTCCTTTCTTTCGTCCCTCCCTCCCTCCCAAATTGTGGAGGAGAAGGTGATGCTCCCAGACCCACAGCCTGGGCTGAGTCTCTGGAGACCCACAGGCATCAGTCTGGGATTTCCCAGACAGCGACTCATGCGGGTCCCTGCCACAGGAGTGTCTCTCCCCACCCACACCTCACCCATCCCTTCCCACGGCAGGAGGCGATGCCAGCTGGGCAGACAGCGAGGTGGACTCCTCCTGTGCTGGCCAACCCATCCACCTCTGGCAGTTCCTCAAAGAGCTGCTGCTGAAACCCCACAACTACGGCCGCTTCATCCGCTGGCTCAACAAAGAGAAAGGTGGGTGGGTGCTCCAACCACCCCAGGACGGGTGCTGCTGGGGCTGGGGGAGGGAAAGCGAGGCTTGTAACCCCCTGCACCCTTACTCCCAGGCATCTTCAAGATCGAGGACTCGGCACAGGTGGCCCGGCTGTGGGGCATCCGCAAGAACCGCCCGGCCATGAACTACGACAAGCTGAGCCGCTCCATCCGGCAGTACTACAAGAAGGGCATCATCCGCAAGCCAGACATCTCCCAGCGCCTCGTCTACCAGTTTGTCCACCCAGTCTGAGCAGCAGCAGCAGCAGGACAGGCTCAGCCCCCTCAGGACAGGGGACCTTTGCTGCCTCCCTCCGCCTCGCAGCCACAGGAACCGTCTTCCAGCACTAAGGACCATGGATGGGGTGCTGAGAGGCTCACTGCCCCCCCCACCCCCCCACCCTCCACACCCCAGGACCCACTGGCAACAGATCCTGGGATCCTCCCCACCCCTCACCTCCCAGCCTTGGAGGGGAGGGATGAGTTCCTGGCTAAGGGACTAGCACCCTGGTGCAGGGCAAGGACTGTGAAGAGCCCTCCTCCCCAGGGATGGTGGGCTCCGAATTTGGGGCAGGGCAAGGACTGTGAAGAGCCCTCCTCCCCAGGGATGGTGGGCTCTGAATTTGGGGCTGGCGGGGGAGACGTGGGGTTGTCTGGGGTGAGATAAAGACAGATGGATTTGTGGCTGTCATGGGGCTCTCTACAACCTTGGTGGCCTTTGGCAGGGGTTGAAGGTAGAGGAGATGGGGGATGCAGGAGTCCTGCTCCAGGTCTCTTGTCCCCTGGCATGTTGTCCCCTCACCTCCCAGCCCCGCAGCACCATCAGGACACGGGGGCCAAGGGCAGATCCCAGCAGGAGACCTTGATATCCCCACAGCATCGTGCCCCAGGGCTGACTTGGAGGCACATAACACCATCAGGGCCACACTCCTCTCCAGCCAGATCCTGTCCCAGTGCCACCACTGTCCTGGCTGTGGGAGTGTCTGCCCTCAGTGCCCATCAGGAATCACCAGTGGGGCTGCTCTGGATTTATCCCAGCAGCTCCTGGCCCTCAGCCCTGTTTGGGGTGAGTGTGCAGTGTGGGGGGAGATGGGGGGCTCTGCCCTTTGCTGCATCTCAACCCTCAGGCTCGTCTCTTCTCCTCCCTCCTGGTTGCTGGCTGCAGGGAACTTCCCTCCAGCCATTGTTTGGGGAGGACAAAGCATAAGCATGAGCCAGGAACAATGGCACCCGTGGGGACAATGGCACCCACAGCTGCCCTTGGCTGGGTCCATGCTGACCCGACCCGTGCAGGAGCAGCCTGGCACCAGTAGCACCCAGTGATGCTGCTTGCCACGGGAGCTGGATGCTGGGGAGTCGTGCCCTTGGGGACCACAGGCCTCCCCCTGGCACGGGCGCATCCCACTCTGAGACACACTCAGCTTCTCCCCTCAGCAGGGATTTGGGGCTGAGAATGGGGGTTTTGGGGCTGTGAAAGCACAGGCACAAGGCTGTGCACACCAGATCATCCCTGCAGGCATTGGGGGGAGAGGTCCCCCAAGCTGGCTCCCCCGTCCTTTGGCTCAGGGACACCCAGAGACGCCCTGAAGCCCCCAGGTCCTTGGTGCTGGCACTGGGCTCTTCCCTTGATTTGGACTTGATCTGGACTGCCTGATTCCTGAGTTTGGGAGAAGGGAGATGGCAGCTTTGCCCTTTCCCTCCAGACAGTAAATCTACAAAACAACCCACTGAGCCAGACTGGGACAGAAAACTGGGGATTGTTTAAACTGCACATTTCACCAGAGTCTCAGTTACCTGGTGATGTTGATCTTTTATATTACAGGGGTTTTATTTGTTTATTTTCTCTTTGGTTTTGGCTGGTGACAAGTTGTGGTTCAGGTTCAATTGACAAGGGTAGGCAGGTGGCCTGGGTCCCTGCAAAGCTGCTTTTGTGGGAGTTTTAAAGGAAAAAAAATCCCATATGGATGTTGGGCTTTTGGGTTTAATTTAAAACAGCTGCTTGGGACAGCCCCTGCCTCAGTGGTTGCTGTTGTTCTGCCTGTTTTGTATGGAGTGGACACACTTCAGTCAGCCTTGCAAGCATCCCAGCTGAAGGGATGGAGGGAGGAGAGGAGGAAGAGGAGGAAAAACTGCCTTCAGCCTGCCTTGCAAGCATCCCAGCTGGAGGGATGGTGGGTGGTTGGAGGGAGGAGAGGAGGAAGAGGAGGAAAAACTGCCTTTGCCTCTGGAAAAAGGGGAGGGGGAATTAAAATGGAGGGGAAAACCCACCCAAGATAAAAATGTGTCTTGCAGTTTCCTGAGTGTGACCTGTGCTCTCACAGCCAGCGTGAGGAGCACGGGGAGTGCTGGTGCCCCAAAACCCACAGGGGTTTTTTGGTGGGGTGGGGGAAGGTGGGTGTGTGAGGGGTTGCACATCCCTGTGGGGATGATGGGCAGGAGCAGGGTTGAACGGGGAGGAAGGCTGCTGCCAGCTGGGCAGGGTGCACCAGGGGACACAGTGTCCCCAGGGATGGGGGGACCTGACCCAGCAGACCTCCACTGTGGTGGGACAGGGAGCCAGCAGCCTGGGGCTCACAGCTGGGGTTTCCTCCAAGCTTCTCACAGCTCCAGCCCTTAAATAAGGGGAATGGTTATTTTTTCTTCTGCCCCCATCATCAGGAGCCCAGAATATGCCCCCTCTGCCCCCACAGCTCCTGCTCCCTCCACCCTGTCCCTGGGGCTGCCCTGACTCTCTGGGCAAGGGACAAAGAGGTGAGTGACCTGCAAATCACTTGGCCCCAAGGTCTTGAAGCTTGTAGGGAGCCCAGGCAGCCCCATCCCCTCTGCCAGCACCAGTCAGCCATGCTGGGGCTTTGCTCTCCCCCTGCCCAGGGGTGGGGGGAGCACTGAGGCAGGGGCCACTTCTTTGGCTGATGCTGGGAATGGCCCCAAAACTGCTTTATCTTGAATCCCCTGTGAGCTTCACAAGGCTTTCCTTGGCAGCTGGCATGGGGGTCACTGGCTGCTGCCCCCCTACCCAGCCCCCTTCCCTACCAGGACCCCAGCAGCACATCTGAGCCCCTGATTCTGTTCCATGACACCCCAAAGCCTCGGGGTTGGGGCATCCCCATCTAGGGGTGAAGCAGCTTCTGGGGACTCAAGGGCTCACCCTACACAGGGGGTCCACAACCCAAACCACCACCTCCATGAGGGGCAACAGCCCCCTTCCTCCCCAGGACCCCAGCAATGCATCTGAGCCCCTGATTCTGTTCCATGACACCCCAAAGCCTCAGGGTTGGGGAATCCCCATGTGGGGGTGAAGCAGCTGCTGGGGACTCAAGGGCTCACCCTGCACAGGGGGTCCACAACCCAAACCCCCACCTCCATGGGGGAGAGGGGGAAGGTGAGACTGGCGCACGGAGGCAAACGAGGACCCAGACCCAGAGGATGCTTAACAGAGTCAGTTATTTTCTCTTGCTGCTTTTTGTTGTTGGATCCACGGTAATACAATCACAGAGATATATATATTATATATATACTTCTTAAATTACACAATCAATGTACAAAAAACCGGGGTGCGTTGCTGAGACAGGTGCTTGGTTGGGTTGTTTCTGACTTCTGGTTGTTTTTTTTTGGTGGGTGGGTGGGTGGGGTGGTTTTTCCCCCTCCACACACACTTTTCCATTTGCCTACCTGGCAGGAGATACAGGACTGGGAGGCTCTTGCCCACCGTACCCAGCACATGGTGCATCTCCTGCCTCTGTGAGAACACTTGATCCCTGGAGCCAAAAAATTCACCAACCCATAAAAAGGAGCTGGAGAGAAGAGGGAGGAGCATGCGGGAGGGAGACGACATCTATGCTGCTGAGGGGTATGGTATGGGGAAAAAAAGATGAGGTGATGGGGAGGGAAGAGCTGGAGGTGGTACATGGACTCAGGGCAGAGGGGTGATCATGCTGGGTGATGGTGCCCGTGGGTGCTGAGGGGGTCCCATCCATGCTGTGGCCTGTTGCAGAGCCAGAGCACAGGAGGGGTAGCACCCCTTGGGGAATTGCAGAGGGCATCACATGCTGCCTGCCCTGGGAATCTTTGTTTTTGGTTGGCTTCACCAGGCGTCGCTGCTCAGGCTGGGGTCTGTCACCCACACTGTTCTTCTTGCCCTCCTGCTGGCTGCAGCTCCCAGCGGCACCCTGCAAGGCTGGGCAGGGCTTATCCCAAATCCCTGCTCTGCTCCTGCATCTCTTCAGGAGGGGAGATGGGTGGGGATGGTCCCCAGCAGCATCCAAGCCAATCCTTGCTATCCAGGTTGGGCGTGAAGGCGCTTCCAGCGGCATCAGGCTGCGGTGGGTCCTCTCTGTACAGCATCTCAGGACCATCTCCCCACGGATCTGGTGTGTGTTGGGTGGCTGCCCTGCAAAGGGCGCTGCTGCTCCCTGCAGCACACGCAGGGCATCGGCTCAGGAGCCTCCACATGCTCCAGACACGTTCACAGCCCAGCAGTGAGGAGGAGGAGGAGGAGGAGGTGGAGGAAGGTGAGGAGGTGCCACCAAGCTCCATGGTGGGGCTGGTCCCACCTTGCCTGAGCACCCATCTGGCACCAGCCCTGCCTGTGAGCAGGGACCTGCCCACGGATGGGGCCGAGTGGCTGCGGCACAGAGGGATGGACATTCATCCCCTTCCTTCAGGGAGGAGGAGGAGGAGGATGAAGCAGGGAGGAGGGCATGAAAACACCAAAGCCTCGGAGTCAGACTCCCATCCCTCTTGGGGTTTGATGGGTTTTTTTTGGGGGGGTGGAGGGGGTGAATTTGATTGGTGCCAGGAGCTTGGGCGCTGTGCATTTTGGAACAGTTCCAGCCAATCAGAAGGCGGCTCATGATTTCAGTATCTTTAAAAAACCAACCAATCAGGAGCTTCTCTCTTGGTTGGGCTTTTAAGATCTTGAGGTATCCAGCTTTTTGCTCGGAGAAGAAAGAAAAATCAACCAACTAACGGAGACGAACGGACAGCGTCATCTTTCGCTTCACGTTATCTTAGAAGAGGAAGAGGAGGAGGAAGAAGAAGAAGAAGAAGAAGAAAGCGACTATGCAAAATACTCTTCAGAGACAACTCTTAAAAAAATAAAAGCTTGGTTGGAAAATATGTCTGAATCTCTAACTGTGAGGAGTGAAGGACCAGACAGCAAAATGGCTGGTTGGCTGGTGGAGAGATGGAGACGACTGATGGAGGGTGGGTTTATCTGCTGACGGCGACGAGGAGCACAGCACAAGACTTAGATTGCCTCCACGTAGTTGGCGGGGTAGAGACCTAGTTGCCCGTTGTCCAAGCGCCCCTTGCACCATCCTTGTTCGTCTTCTTCGCCGAGTTTGGTTAGTTCGTCACCTGGAGAGGGAGGTGGAAAGGGGGAAGAGTTTGTGGCAGGTGGTGGAGGTTCTTCTACCGCCCGGTTTGTCCTCTGGATGGAGCTGTGGGGGTGTTTCTAGGACTGAGGCTGAGCACGGTGGTTTGTAGCAAGGCAATGGCTCCACCATGAGACATCGTGTGCCCCATCCCATCCCACCACCTCTCCCATCCCACCACCTCTCCCATCCCACCACCTTTCCCATCCCATCACCATTCCCATCCCACCACCTCTCCCATCCCACCACCTCTCCCATCCCACCACCTTTCCCATCCCACCACCATTCCCATCCCATCACCTTTCCCATCCCACCACCTCTCCCATCCCACCACTTCTCCCATCCCACCACCTCTCCCATCCCACCACCTTTCCCATCCCTCCACCTTTCCCATCCCACCACCTCTCCCATCCCACCACCTCTCCCATCCCACCACCTTTCCCATCCCACCACCTTTCCCATCCCACCCAGGATGTGTCCTCAGCTTGTGCCTTCCCCTTTCTGCAGGTGCAGTTCTTGGAAGGGTTGGGATAGCTCAGAAGGCTTTCCCACCGGAATGTTGGGTCCCACAGCTCCAGCAGATGAGCCCTGACCTGGCACCAGTGATGGACCATACCTGCTTTGAAGCTGAGCTCATCCTGCTCCTGCCCATCATAGTCGTACAGCGCCCGCACCCGCACGCCCTTCCCCGCCGACTCCTCGTCGAAGGGGTTGGTGCCACCGTTGGCCTCACTGGCATTGAAGGAGTTGCTGCCTTCATCATCAGACCACTCAGCGCTGTAGGTCTGCCCACGGTCATGGCTGCTCACGCTGCAGGGAAGAAGGGGGCAAGGAGGGAGAGAGGCTGTCAGGGTGGGCAGGGGGGCGGTGGGGTGGGCAGGCACTGTGTGCTGCTGATGACTGGGAGGACACTGAGGCTTTCCTGAGGTTACAGAGGGAGTGGGGGCTGCAGCAAGCAGGACCCTCAGCTAATGGCAGGCCAGCAAGAGCAGTGGCTGTCGCTGAGGGCATCCCCCAGCCCCTCACACGTCCCCACAGCACTGGCAATGCTTGCAGAGGCAATGCCATGCCTTTCCTGCATCATCTCACCTCCCACGCTCGCCCGCTGACGCCCCCGTCTCGCCCGCGCTGCTGGCGTTGGTCAGGGTCACCCCCTCACCCTTCTTCTGCTTCTCCTTCCGCGTTATCGTGTGTGTCAGGTCCGGGTTCCACTCCTGCAAGCACAAACCAGCCCCTGAGCACCCGGCCGGGGGCTACCAGCCCCCTAGCCAGGTTGCCCAGCCTCACCTCAAACTGGGGCCAGTTCATGGGCATCCCAGGGCCACTGGTGCTGCGGAACCACCGGAGATCCTCCTGTGCATCCGAAAGGCGGATGGTCTGCTCCAGCTCTCGGTAGACGTTGGCATAGCTGCAAGGTAGAGATGGGGGTCAGGGTGCTGCAGGTGCAGGGGGGGGGAATGACCCCAGGGATGGGGTTGCACACCCCTGTGCCACTCTGGTACCTCTTGGTGACCATCGTGTTGGCCAGAACCTCCTCTCCCTGTGTTGCAGGACATGGCTTTGCCTGGAAGCACCCAGTCCCTGCGGGGTTCTGTTTACTTTCCAGGTACCTCAAGGAGACTTTGCGTGGGCACCTTCTGCCCAGCCAGCGTGGGAGGCACCTACCTGCTGCTCTCAGCCAGGTTCAAGTGTCTCTTGATGTCCAGGAGCACTTCCTTGAGGAAGTTGAGCCTCTTCTCCTCAAACTGCTGGCACTGCTCAAAGACCTGCTCCATGCTCTCGATGTACTGCGGGGTGCACTTGTTCAGCTCATCCAGCACCTTCTCATACTTCTCCTGAGTCTGCAAAGGTGCAGGAGGGTACCTTGGTTATACCTTGAGCACCTCAGGGTGCCCTTTTTTGGGTGCTGAGAGGATCTGGCTTGGTGGCCACCATGCTGGGGAGCCCAGATTGAGCCAAGAGCCTCTGCAGGGTAAAATCAGTCTGGTTGCTGGAGAGATTTTGCCCCAGGTTAAGAGGGGTAAAGCTCTGCCCCGAGCATCACCCACGAGTCCTCATCCTTCTACAGAAGCAGAGGGATGGAAAAGGAGAATGAATGGGGGCAGAGGGAGGCCATTCTGATGGGTTTCCCTGCCCAATCCCTGGTGAGCCTGGAGCAGGGCAGGGGCTCAGACCTTTTGCACGTCCTGCTTGCACTTTTCCACTTTGTCCTGGAGCTTTTTCTGCTGCTCAGGGGTGTTGGACTGCTCTGCCTTGCTGTTGGCTTCCCGGGTCATGGCCAGCTTCTCCTCCTTACAGGCCAGGTGGTAGGCTTTCTTGGCTGTCTCCAGCTGTGGAGAGGAGAGAGCAGGGACATCAGAGCAGCAATCACAGCCCCCTGCTAATCCCTCTGCCTCCAGGAATGTTCTGCCTGACTCTCCCAGCATCTGGGCATCCAGAGCTGGAGCTGGGAGATGGCATGAGTGCCCCATGCTGCACTCCTCACCTCTTTGAGCTTCTTGGCCCAGGGCTTCTGAGCTTTCCGGAAACCATCCTCAGCCTCCTTGGCCTCCTTGAATCCTCCCATGATCTGCTTGTGGTAGGCATCCTTCTGCCAATTCTTGACCTTCTCAAAGTCGTCGTTCAGCAAGCTGTTCTTCACGTCCTGGTGCAGCTCACTCACCTTGTCTGCCTCTGTCATGATGGCACCCCACGCCTTCTCCAGGCTGCCATACTGAGGACCTGGGGGGGTGAAGAGAAGGGCAGCTGAGCATCATCCTGCAGCCACCTCTACCAGGAGATGTCGTGATGGTGCACAGGGACCTGGGTGCCCTGGAGGGAGCCTCCTCCCAGGGAGGGGGCAGGGAGGGGGCTGGGGGGGGGTGTGTGTGGGGCATTTTGGTACCTTTCTCGATGAGCTGCCTCCACCTCTTGGACCAGTCGGTGAGCTGCTGGGCGTAGGACTTCTCGATCTTGGCCCGCTCGTGCACACAGTTCATGAGGTCATTGCAGAGCCGGTGCCCGTCGTCGATCCGCTTCACCGTGCGCTTGTAGTTCCCCACCTGGGAGAAGGATGGAGATGGGGATGGGCATGGGGACCGGCAGGTCTGGGAGCCGGGGCTGCGGGAGCTGGCCCGGGATGAGGATGGGGATGCGGGGATGGAGCTTTTTGTGCCTGCTCTTTTGGGTTCCCCCATTGCTCTGCACCCCTCTGGAGGCTGACACCCCCACCCCCACACCCCCCCAGCAGCGCCAGGCTGGGACCGCGCAGCCCCCCGGGGGAGGGATGCCGGCAGGCAGGGCGTGCTGAGCAGGAGAGGGCAGCACCCAAGGGGCCCCGAGGGAAGGGAGGGGAGGGGAGGGGGCTGGGACTCACCTCCCAAAAGCTGTCGGTCGTTTCTTCCGCGGCCGCTGCCGACTCGTCGTAGGACCCCGACATGGCTCCCGGCGCTGCCGTGGGTGTCAGTGGGGGCGCTGGGTGACTCTCGGGCGAACACCCCCCTCATGCACTGCAGGGAGAAGAGGGGGGAGTCATGGGGAGCAGAGAACCCCCGTTCCCCCATCTTGCCCGCAGCAGGCGGTGCGGGCATCCCGGGTTCGGTCCAGAGCTGCCGTCTGCTTAGTGCCATCCACCCCCCCCCCCCAACCATACTGACCCCCCCCTTCCCCGAGCTGGGGGAGGGGGGAGAATCGCGGGGAGCAGCGCTGCGGGGAGCTCACCGGCCGGGGACCGGGGGGCTCGGCACGGCGCGTCCCCCCCAGGGAGCGGTGGGCGAGAGGCCGGGGGGTGGGGAGGATGGGGGGTGGGGGTGGGGTGGTTGCTGGGGGAGGGATGCGCCGTCCGAAGAAATTCTCGTCCCGATATTCCACCCTAATCCGTCCTGATCTTCAGAAAAACGGGATCCCCGGAGCGTCACGTGGCCCCGCTGCACGGGTTAACCCTTTGTGGCTTGGCTGAGAGCCGGGATGGGGGGGAGGTGGCACCGCCTGGGGGGGATGGAGAAGGGACCGCGGTGGCCATGAGCATCTTCGCCATCCCCATCCCGCCCCGCACGCGGACGGTGCTGCCGCAGGGAGGCTCTGGGGGTGGGGGGTGGGGGGGTGGTCTGTGCTGCGTGGCATCTGCCACCCGGATGGGCTCAAAGCGGCGTGAATTGCCCCCCCCCAACACCTCCCCGTAAGGGCTGTGTGCGGGAGCGGGATGCGGGTCCAATTCCCCCACCCACCCCGCGCCATCCTCTTCCCCGGGGAGATGGAATAGGCAGCGGGGGACCTGGCTGCCTGCATCCCACCCCACCCCTAGGGTGGCAGGGTCGGGTGATGTGGGCTCCTAACACCCTGCTATCCCACCCGTGGGGAAGAGTTGGTGGGTGCCCCCACCATCCAGCCCTGCACAGAGCCCAGGGGCTGGGGCAGGGCAACAACAGGCCCCAGCCCCAACCCTAGAAGGGTGGGGGGCTGAAACGGTTACTGGAGCGTGGCGCAGGGCTCGCTGTGCTGGAACTAACAGGGCCTGGCAGGGATTTAGTGATATAACCAGGGAGGCACCAATCCCTGCCGCCCTCCCCAGCCGGTTAAAAATAAACGCGTGACTGTCCCTCGCTCAGCCGCCCAGACGCAGATGGATGGGGGGGACCATGGCGGTGCCAGCGCTGGCCCCCCACCCCCCGCCGCCGGCGGCAGCACGCGGCGCCCACGCCTGCTTGGCACCCATGGTGTGACCATCGTGCTCCCTACAGCTGGCCCCAACACCCACAGGCTGCCCCAGCGCACCCCGCAGCGTGGCAGGGTGCCCGGTGGCACAACCCCCAAGGGACCCCGCGGGGTGCTGAGCATGGCTGTGTCCCTGCAGACCCCCCCGGGCACAGCGCTGGGGGGTTCTGCTTGTGTCAACGGCTCTTTGGTTGGTTGCAGAGGCTGGGATGGCATGGCAAGGGTATCCTTGGGGTGACAGCCCCCAGATCTGCTCAAGGCCAAGGCGGGGACCCCGGTGAGGGAGCGCACCCACACCTAGGGGTACCCTGGGGATGTGAGCCAGCCCTGAGTGCCCCCATCAAGCCCCCAGCAGCTGAGGCTGCAGGACACTGCGGGACACTGTGGGACACGGGTGCTGTAGCTCCTGCTCCTCACCGTTACCTGGTCTGAGCTGCAGCCTGGGGGTTATTTTTGGCTCTGCATCACTTCCCAGCTAGCCCTGCCGCCTTGTTGCCGCTCTCCTGCCACGCACCCACACACACCACCGTCCTCACATGCCCACGCACACGCGTGTGCCCCCCCAGCACGCTGGGCCACCCTGGCTGCCTGCACATCATGTGCCAGCCCCACGCCTGCTGCCCTGGCCCCACTGGTGCAGCCCATCGCTTCGCATCAAGGCTGCTGGCGGTGATATCCCAGCATCCACAGTCCCAGCAGCCAAGCCATGGCATGGTGAGCTGCTAGCCCCAGCCACAGCCTGCCACTTGGGCAGCCGCATCTGAGGGGACACCAGCTTCACCCCCCCCCCCAAACCCCATGTTTTCACAAAGCTGCTGGAAAGGACCTGCAGAACGTTTAGTACTGAGTGATGGTGAAGTTTGTTGCAGCTCCTGCCCCTGCGTGCCCTTGGGCTCTTCCTGCAGCAACCGTCCCCCTGCATCAGCCTGCTCCGTGCTGAGCACTGCCACAGCTCATCTCACCCACCAGGCAGCTCCTGCCACCCCTCCAGCACTGCAAGGAGTGGGGGGTCTCTACCCTCTGTGGGAGCTGGGGACATGACAGCCGACCCTGCACAGGCAGGAGGCTGCTGCAATGCAGAGGGCTGGCGCTGCTGACACTGCGGGCACGGGCAGCTGCCCATGCTCCACAGCCGGCAGCCCTGGCCAGCAGTGCCCTGTCCCCATGCAGGCAGACACAGCCTGGTTTTGCTCTCCCCTGCCTCTGGTAGAAGAGCCTGGGCATCCAGGTTGTGGAAGGGCTGCAGAGGTTTGGGGTTCCAGCATCCACACTGGCTGCCTGCCAGCTCCCTGCAGCTGGGAAGGGCAAGAGGGACAAGCCAGGTGCCCTCAGGGGAACCATCAGGACTCCTGACTCTCCCCACTCTTTGCCTGTGCTGTAACACCATCCTGAAATGTGCAACCCTGTCAGTGGCCTTGGGGAGTGTTGTCGGATGGGGATGCCCCATCCTGGGCTTTGGGGTCCCCTGTGAGGTGCCAGGCACCAGCTCCAACCCCAAGGAGACGCTGCACCTGGGCAGTAGGTTCCTCTGCCCCCAGTTTTTTTGGCTGCCCTGGCTCCAGCACCTCTGCTGCAGGCAAAGAGCAGGTGATGGGAACGTGATCCAGGGAACAGTCAGCTGCCTGCATGTGTCCCTGTCCTGCCTGCTTGCAGGCTGGCAGGGACCAAGGGAGGGCTGCCGAACCTCCCAGTGTGAGTTCTGCTGCAGAGAGCCCTTTGCCAAGGGTGGTGGATGCGCTGCAAGGAGGGGAGTGGAGCACAGAGCAAACCTGTGTCCCTGTCCCCATCCCCATCCTGTCCCGGGGCAGGAGGAGCAGAGAGGGGCTGGGTGTGAGCCCTGCCAGCGGGGCTGGGAGGGGAAGAATCAGCAGCTAATTACAGTGAAAGCATCCAGAGCAGGGGATGGGGGGGGGGGGGGGGGGGGGGGAAGCCATGCTGGCAGCTCTGTTCGATCTGTGGGAACCAGAGCAAGCGGGGAGCTCCCTGACACCAACCCCAAGCCCAAACCCACGCGGTGCAGGCTGTTCCCCTGGTGCAAATCCCTTCTGCAACCGCAGCATCCTGACACAGAGCCACAGCCCAGCCTGGGTGATGCTGCCCGAGCTGAGGGCACTGAGGACCTTTGTTTGCCAGAGCTTTTGGAGCTGGGGAAGGGGTGGTAATTTGCTGCACGCTGTTGCCTTGTAGTTACCCAGAGGCTGCCAGCAGCGAAGCCAAAGCTTGGCAATTGGAAAGGACCCAATGGTCTGAGCTGGTTTTATCACAATTAAATGCTGGGACTGACCTGGCCTGTCAAATCAAACCTTCCACAGGGCTGCAATGTGAAATACTCACTATGTCTTGGCTCCTTTTGTAAGCACATGAAGCCAAGGATGAGTTGCAGGGGTTTAGGGGCAAGGAGCCAGGTTGGGCTTTGGGGTTTTTTGGCCATGGGGAATGTCACTTGCTCTCCCTTATCTCAGCACAGAGCTGGTGGTGGCTTTGTCAGGGGGGTGATGCCATTGCAATGCATCACTGCTATCACCACATGAAAACCACTCACAGCAAACACAAACTGACCAGAGACATCTGAGGAATTCCTGGGGAGCACCATGAGCAGAGCCTGGCTGCCTGCAAACCCCTGGGGAACCCAGCAGCAGCATCTCCCACTGCACCACCACGGCTCCAAGGCTGCTGCATCAGCCACTGGCAGTACCCAACCTCAGCACAGCATGGGCACCGATGCCCCAGTGTTGGTCCTGGTACAGGAAGGAATGGGGAGGGTGGGATGCCCTTGGCACGATGGCAGGTCCCCAGGCAGAGTCTATGTGTTTGCTGCTTGGCTCTGACCCAGCCAGGGTGGGTGGTGATGCAGGGCTGATCCTTGCCATCCATGGGGCTGGGACAGGGAAATGCTCCCACGGTGCTGGCGAGGGTCCCAGCCCAGGGAGCGCTGGGGTGCAGAGGGGTTTGGCTGTGGTGTGGCTGAATAGATTCCCCCCCCCCCTCCTCCTTCTCTGGAGCTGGTGGATGTGGACCCTGCGAGGAAAGGGTTAAGCGGGCGCTGCTGATTCACGCTGGCAGCCGGCTCTGCACCAGGGACTGAGCGAGGAGGCAGGAGGGGAGCTGGGGCTCGGGGCTGAGCAGCCCTGATGTGCATCCTCCCCTCTGTTTCCAGACAGAGCCCCAGGCCAGGCGGGAGGGAGGTGAGCCTGCGCCCTTCCCGAGCTGCCAGCTCCATGTGAGCAGGCTGCAAAGGGCCCCCCAGGGCCTCATCCTGCATCCCTCAGCAAAGCCCCTCTGGCTGCGACACCCATGGAGTTGGAGCCTCGGAGCAAAGAGCTGAAGTGTGGCCAGACAGGAGGGGATGGGGGTTCCCTGTGCTTGGCTTCTCCGTGGGATTTGGGCAGTGCTGTGGGGCTGCCTTGGACCCGGTGCACAGGGATGCTGGAGTGATGCATGAGGTGGCTGTGAGGACAGCGGGTCTCCGGAGGTGGCACGTAGGTTTAATGGCTTGGAACTTCTCCTGGGAGCTGCTTTGCCAATGAATCCTGTGCAGGGTGTCCCCGTGGCAGCCACCTTTCTCCAATTAACGTTATCTGCATTGACCAGGAGGCTCTGAGGATTTGGGAGGGGTTGAGAGGGGTGGCAGCTGCAACAGGGACTCACCAGACCCTGCCAGGTCAGGACATGGACCCCAAACCTGGAGCGTTTGCCAAGGAGGTTCAGTGATGCAGGAACGTTACTGGGAGCCACATGTCCCACATACAGACAGGGAGGATGCCCACCTCTCTGTCCAGGGTGGGAGTCACATACCCTGGGTGCTGCCAGGTTGCAGTAGCCAGGGGAGATGGGTTTGCTCCAAGCCCTGGCAGCAAAGGGCTTTGCATTTCATGGGTGCTCTGCAGAACCTTCCCTTCTCCTCCCATGCTCCCCAAAGTTAGCCTGCTCTGAGTGCAGGACAGCCAGTAAAAAAACATCTTCTAGGGTGATTTTTATGAGCCTTGTGCAAGGATTTCTGGAAATATGCATGGAATTTGCAGATAAGGCCAGTGTTTCTCTCCAGGGGAGCTTGCAGCAGGGCTCAGGTACATCAGATGTGCCAGGAATGTGGATAGGCACCACGGTGGGGGGTGCTCAGGCCTGGGGAAGGGAGATGGGGCTGAGCCTCAGCTTGTGGGGTTTCAACTTGCCTTCCAGCCCTGCAGCTTTTTCTCAGCCTCCAGCCTTCTCTTGCCACTGTAAACAAGGATGCTCAGGCTCTCAAGTGGGGATTTTTTTGTGGTCCCAGGAGCAGGGTTTAGGCAGGAATCCAAAGATGAGGTTTGCAATTAAACCAAGAAGTAGCAAACAATGGTGGTGGAGGGCACGGCGGTGCCATCCCCCTGCTTCCACGGCACAGAAGGAGGGAAGCCAGAGCATCATGGGGGGGGGGGGGAGGGGGCCCTGTCCCTTGGACCTTGTTGGGATGAAACTGGGGCTGCTGGTGGGAGGAGGTGAATGGGGCTGCCGGGAGCAGGGGGATGCTGGAGGGGCTGTGGGGTTTTAGGTGTCTGAGGAGCAGGAAGGGGCCTTGGAGCCAGAGTGGGGTAGGAAAGCAGGGGGACAGGGTGGGAGGAGGAGAGGGGAAGCTGGAGTGGCCACGGCAAAAGGAGGGGTCTCAGCAATGGGGTGAGGCGCCCGGTTGGGCAGGGGGACAGTGACAACATGGACTTGTGCTGTCCCCCTTACCACTTGCAACTGGGGAAACTGAGGCACGATCCTGGGAGTGCAGTAGCATTGCAGAAGGGGTGTCCCCTGCCCCAGCACACCCTCGGCCGCACAGGGTGGGGGGTGAAGGTCATGCACCCCCCTCCCATCACCACACACACACCTCCCTGGGCTTACAGAAGAGATTAGGGGACACTGTGTCCTGACAGGAGGTGCAAACCCACGCCAAACCACCTGTCCCTCACACAGCATCCCCCCAGCAAGCTCCCCCCATCCCCGCGAAGGACCCAGGCACCCTCTCACCCCTCCCACCCGCACCCCTACCCCTTACCCACGCAAGGGCCCCACGCAGCCCCATCCCCCCCGGGGGCTTCACTTGTCCCCATCCCCGCCTGCTCCCGGCAAAGCCCCTCAGGGGCCGACGCTTACCTGGGCCGGGCGGGGAGGGGGGCCCGGGGTGGGGGGGGGGTCTCCGCCGGGTACGGCGGGACGGGCGGGCTGCGCTGCGCCGAGCTCCGCACCAGCCGTGCGGCAGCGGCAGCGCGCGGCCGCGGGCACGCGCCCTGCCTGCAGCCTCCCGTTGCCATGGCAACCGGGGGGGATGGAGCCGCTTTGCCTGCAAAGGTTGCAAAAAAAAATCATCCGGGGGGGGGGGGGGGGGGGGATGATGAAGAAGGGGGAGATGGGGCACCCCCCCCTTTCATACACACTCCCCCCCACCCCCCCCACCCCCCTCCCCCGGCCTCTGTACACCCAGCCCTGGGTGGGTACCAGCCCCTGCTGTTGTCACCAGACCCCTCGCCCAGGGTGCAGACCTGCCACCGGACAGGGCTGCCCTGCTGCATGGGGTGCTGCAGCTCAGGGCATGGGGATGGGAGAGGCGGTGGGGTGCCAGGAGCCTGCGGCTGGGTGCATGTGGGCGTCCGGTCCCTGTCGCTGAGTGGCTCCATTAGGGCCACAAACAGGCTCCTTCCCATTTAGGTTGCGCTGCTGGGAGGCTCTTTGGTGAGCTGAGGTCCCAAGGGTCCTCATCCTGCTGCTCCTGAGTCCCTGTCCCTCCAGGGTGGGATGGGATGGAGCAACACCCTCCATCCACTTCTCCCCCAGGCACGCTGCCATCTCCACCAGCCCCAGGAAGGGGATGTAAGGAGGATTTTAGGGCTGAGCTGTGACTCTTGCAGAAATAAACACCCCAAAACGCCTTCAGAGAGGCAGCCGGTGCCGCCTCCTTGCCAAATGTGCCGGCTGGGAACAGGCTGGCAGGAGAAGCAAAACCAGTCCCTGCTACCCAGCAGCACTGGGCTGGGGGAAGCGAGGTGGGGAACAGGGGAACTAGCGGCTGCACCCCACTAAGGCTTCTTTGAGGCCAGGGAGGAGAGTGTGGCTCCTTCCCACAGCCATCTGCCCCTTCCAGAGCCCAGGGGGCTTGTGCCTAGGATCACAGCGACTTATCAGGGGTGGCCCAGGGGTGGGCAGCAGGGACAGGGAGGGGATTGTCCCTCTCTGCTCTGCCCTCAGGAGACCCCAGCTGGATCCTGTGTCCAGAGCTGGGGCCCCCAATACAAGAAGGATGTAGAACTGTTGGAGAGGGGTCAGAGGAGCCACAAGGATGATTAGAGGGCTGGAGCAGCTCCCCTATGGAGAGAGGCTGAGGGAGCTGGGCTGGCTCAGCCTGGAGAAGAGAAGGCTGTGGGGGGACCTCATTGCAGCCTGCCAGTGCCTGAAGGGAGCAGAGGAACAGGAGGGGAATCAGCTTGTTCAAGGGCAGAGACTGGCAGGACAAGGGGGATGGAGTGAAGCTGGAGGAGGGAAGGGTTAGATTGGATCTTAGGGGGAAGGTTTTTACAGAGAGAGTGGTGAGGGGCTGGAACAGGCTGCCCAGAGAGGGGGTGGGTGCCCCGTGTCTGGGGGTGTTTGAGGCCAGGATGGATGGGGCCCTGGGCAACCTTGTGTAGCTCCAGGCCTGAGGTTGGTGTCCCTGCCTGTGGCAGGGGGTTGGAGCTCTGTGACCCTTGGGATCCCTTCCAACCCAGACCATTCTATGATTCTATAATATCACAGGATGCTGGTGCCAGGGGGGGAGCAGGAGGTTGGAGCCCACAGGCTGCCAGGGAGGGAGGGCTGCAGGTGAGGGTGGCGACAGTCTCTCCCCTCCTTCAGCTGCCTGGATGCACCGTGCCTGCATTTCCCCAGCTCGGGGGTGATGTCAGGGAAATTAAAAGCCAGCAGGAGACGAGCGCTTCCAGCCGGGTAACCGAAGCCGCCCGCAGAAGCTGCAGTAATGAGGCTGCGGGGCCGCTGCCGCTGGGATCGTGTTGCTCGGAGAATGCGAGCCGGTCCCAGGAGGCTCTGCCAGCCTCGGATGCCGGCTCAGCTTTCCCCTCACAAGCGCCTTTGACTGCTTAATGAAGCTCGCTGGGGCTCTCCATCCTGCCCACCTTCCGGCTCCTTCCAGCTTCGTGCCATCTGAGCGTGTCTCCCCACCTGGCAGCAGGGTGGAAAGGCTCCCCGGATCATCTCATGCCCAGCTGGCAGCAGCTTGAGACCCAAAACTGCCCCCAAAGCCAGCACAGGAGCACAGTGGTTCCTGGCAGGTGCTGGGGGATCTTTGTCCTTTGGGGTTTCAGGGTGAGGAAGAGGAGGGTGCTGATTAACTGGGTTGGCGTGCAATGAGTTGGCAGTTCTCAGTGCAGGCTTGCTGCAGGCACTGCTGGGCTGTCCCAGCTGCCTTCTGCCCTGGCAGCACCCACACCATGGAGGAGCACATGTTCTTGGCATGAAGCATTGGGCGACAAATGCTTTCCAGGGGAGTGATGGGGAGCACCTCAATGATTTTTCCCAGTGCTAACAGCCTATTGCCACCAGCTTTGTGGTGGGTGCAGTCCATGCAGGTAGGACTGACCTGTGTCTCCTTCCCCAGCAGCTCAGGCTCCTCGGTGCCCCCACAGCACGAAGACCCTGCAACATGCCAGCTGGTTCCTTCACCAAAAACTTGACCACAGGAAACTTTTCCCTGTGTCTCTCCATCCCACTGCTTACTATTTCATAGAGTCATAGACTGGCATGGGTTGGAAGGGACCCCAAGGGTCACAGAGCTCCAACCCCCTGCCACAGGCAGGGACACCAACCTCAGGCCTGGAGCTACACAAGGTTGCCCAGGGCCCCATCCAACCTGGCCTGGAACACCCCCAGACACGGGGCACCCACCCCCTCTCTGGGCAGCCTGTTCCAGCCCCTCACCACTCTCTCTGTAAAGAGCTTCCCCCTAATATCCAATCTAACCCTTCCCTCCTCCAGCTTCACTCCATCCCCTTGTCCTGCCAGTCTCTGCCCTTGAACAAGCTGATTCCCCTCCTGTTCCTCTGCTCCCTTCAGGCACTGGCAGGCTGCAATGAGGTCCCCCCACAGCCTTCTCTTCTCCAGGCTGAGCCAGCCCAGCTCCCTCAGCCTCTCTCCAGATGGGAGCTGCTCCAGCCCTCTGAGCATCTCCATGGCTCCTCTGACCCCTCTCCAACAGCCCCACATCTTTCTTGTGTTGGGGGCCCAGCTCTGGACACAGTAAGTCATTTCCCCTCCTGTAAAATGAGTTTCCTTGTGGGAAGCAGCAGCCAGTATTGGCAGGAAACAAGCCCTGATTTATCGGGCCACTTGCTGCTCTGAAATTACGGCTCTTGGAGCACCACAGCCAGCTGAGGAGCAGAGCAAATGAGCCCACACCGTGCTCTCGTGGCTGCCAGCAGCCTGCCTGAGCACTGAGCTGCTGTGGGCAGGAGAGGAGAGAGATGCCACCAGCTATCAGCCACTCTGCCCATCACCCGGCTGCGAGTCGCTGGCCTTTGCATGACTGGGGAAGGTTGGGGGGGGATAGGATGTTCCAAGCATCACCTGCTCCTGCCTGCCTCCCTAGCAAGGACAGGATAATGCATTTCCTAAATCAAGGCAGAGCCTCTGTTTTTGGTGCTCTTTGCTGAGCTGGCTGGTGCTGGGAGCAATGGGAGAGCCCTCAGTCCTTGGGAGCTGCGTGGAGATGGGGGCAGAAGGGAGTCCTGGCATCCTGGTCCACGAGGTCGACCGTTCAAGGCCAGGTTGGATGGGGCCCTGGGCAACCTTGTGTAGCTCCAGGCCTGAGGTTGGTGTCCCTGCCTGTGGCAGGGGGGTTGGAGCTTTATGATCCTTGGGGTCCCTTCCAACCCTTGCCATTCTATGATTCTATGATCCTGCATACCCTGAGCTCATCCCTGGCTTCTCACTGCCCCTTCCTGCTCCGTGCTGGGGGGGCAGAGCTGGGGCTTGCAGGGCTGGATGAGGCCAGCGCTCCCCATGCTCACCCCATACCCAGGCTGTGCCCTCCCCATGGATGTGCTGCCGGTCCCAGGGGCCCTCTTGGGCTTGCTGAGAGAATGCAAGTGCAGGGCTATTTTGCATCTTTAATTAGCAGCGGAGGATAATTGGCTGCTCTGCAGCAGTTAGGCAGAAAGGCAGCCATTGTAGAGGGGCCTTGGTGTGGGGCAGGTGCTGCCAGAAACCCAGCTCCCACCAGAACAATCCCCTTCTTGTCTGCTCATATCTGGCCCTGGGGGCATCCTCTGAGCCCTTCCGGGGAAGGGGCTGGGGACAGGACATAAAGGCTCCATTTTTCCTGGGAAAATGCATGAAGCTCAGTGCAGGCAGCTGCCTGGGAGGAACCCACATGTATTGCCCACAGCAGTGGCTGGGTTGGGGTCTCACTGCCTCCTTCCCCCCCCTACCCTGTGCTGTGCCACGCTGAGGGCAGCCAGATGCCAGTGCAGCCCCCCCCACCCCCCTGCCCTCTCCCCCAGAAAGCTGTGGGCTGGATGAGACCCCTCCTTTCCCAAGAGTCATCTGCAGAAATCACAGCACCGACCTGTGTTTGTCTTCAAGGTGGTGCACACACACCAGCCAGGGCTGGCCACCCCGTGGGGACAAAGTCTGTCCCTGGGCAGAGCTGCTTCCTGAGGTCTCCTCCTCCTGTGGAGCTGTGACAGAAGAGACCAGCTCCATCCCAGCTCCATCCCGGCCCTGGCAGCATCCTGCCCTGGCACAACTAGGGAAGCCATCAGGGTTGGGATATAGGTTGGGGATATGGGCTCTCCAACACAAGGGGGATCCCCCACAGAGCCCAAGCCCAGGCTGGGGCTCCCCGTGGAACAGGCAAACACGCTGATTTACCCTCCCCTTTCTCGCCCTGCCCCTGTGCACGTCACTAATCGATGCCTGCCAGCAGCCTGGGCTTGTCTTCCTCAATCCTTTTACAGTTAAATCCAGCTCCCATCCTGCTGCAGCCCCTTCGGCTGCCACACACCCTGCGGAGAGGTGGGAGAGGATGGGGCCAGTGCCAGGGGTGGGGGGGGTGGGGGGGCTCATGGATCAGTGCAGCAGGACCAGCAGCAGCTGAGCCAGTGGCTGATAAATCCCTGGGTCTGGAAAGGGAAAATCATGGGAGGTGGGAAGGATCTGCAGGGCTTTGGACAGGGTTTTGGGGCTGGGTGTGATGGGAGAGCTGTGGTGTGGCACCAAACCCTCCTGTGGGGCTGGTTTCCCTGACCAGCTGTGCCATGGGGGCGGCTCTTGCCCCAATTATTTGGCTTAGCCATGGGGTTTGTGAAGGGAAGGTGACAGGAGGGGGGGGTGAGGGAAGCAGGAGCAGCCCGAGAGGCTGCTGGAGAAGCTCTAATCCGTTTAGCAAAGCGCTTGCTTTGCCGTTTCCAAGGCAGGCACAGGGGGGATGCAGGACGAGCCAGGGGAGAGCAGCTCTCCTGCTCCATGGGATGAGCTTGGAGTCTTGTTTGCTGCAACTGGCGCAGCATCCTGGGGGCTGCCCTGTGTGTGGTGGGGGTTCCTCCCCCCCCAGCTCCATCCCTGTTGCCCTGGAGAGGGCGAAATGAGGTGACAAACCGGTAGCCAAGCCTCAAGATGGTACCAGGCAGCTCCAGGCACCTCGGGATGTGCTGCATCCCTCACCTTCTCCTGCCCTGGGGCTGCACCAGCCTCTGGCTCTGTCCAGGCAGCCTAAAATGCGGGCACAGTCCCCGGGGTGGGGGGGAATCCAGCCTCCCCCAGCCTCCTGCAGTCCCTCCAGCAGGCAGAAGTCCCTCTGACCACCCTGCTCACCCTAGTGCAGCCCCAAAATCTCACCCTGTTGCCCCGTGTGCCTCCAGATCTCACACCCTGGGGGCAAATGTGGGCTGGGGGGGGTGAGCATCAGCCCCTGCCTGCAGCCAGGAAGGCAGAGCCCCCCAGCAGTGCCCAGGCTCAGCCTAAGCTGCCTTGCAGAGCCTCAGTCCCTGCCAGGTGCTCGGGTGTCGTGGTGCCCGGCTGTGCCCCTGCAGCTGATGGATTAGGGAGCTTTGGGGGGGGGGGGGGGGGGGGGGGCTCTGCTGAGGGCTCAGCCCCAAAGCTGGAGAGGGGCTGCTGGCACAGGATGAACCCCTTGAGTGCAGGGCTTGGAGCAGGAGCCTGAGTTTCTCACCAGGTAAGACGATGCCAAACGCTTCCCAGGGAGGTGGGGGTGGGGGTGGGGGGTGAAGAGTGCGGTTGCTGCCAGCCCCCCCACACTGTAGGCTGTCCCTGTTGAGGTCCCAGCCCTTCCTTACGCATCCACGGGGGGCTGGGGGGACCCCACACCTGGAGCTGAGAGCAGCTGATCTGCCAACAGTGCCAGCCCCCAGCCTGGCAGGGCGAGCGTGGCCTCATGGCAGTGTGTGGGGCCAGCAGCCCCTCCTAACCCCCCCCCAGGGACCCTGGATGAGGCAGGTACCTGGGTGGGCTACAGGGGTGATGGGCACAGCAGGGCGGTGTGAGGGCTGGTGTCCCACCAGCCCCATGGTGTCAGGGCCTGTGAGCCTTTGTCCCCCTGCCAGACCTCTGCCCCTCGCTGCTGCTTCACCCCAGCTCTCCTGGGAGGTACAGGCAGCCAGGCAGGACCCACTCTGCCTCCCCACCCTGCCAGAGGTGCTGTGAGGCCAGGAGCAATGGGTGAACATGAAATCTGGGGAGGGGGTGGGGGGTGGAACGTGAGGCAGACGCTGAGCCCTGCTCAGCACCACCCAGCAGAATTCGGACATGGCTTAAAACGGGTGAGGGAGCTGCTCTGCCAAGATGGGTTTCATTGCCCAGCAAGCAACCAACCACCCTCCCAGCAGCAAGGGGAGAGGGGGACACCCCATTTCAAACCCACCACCCAACCAGGGACCACCAGAGGGGATGAGAGCACCCTGACAGCACACAGAGGCCTTGCCATCCCACCCACACCCCCCTCCAGACACCCACCACCCACCCAACCCACCACATGCCAGCAACCCTCCCGGCGACCAAGCCCTAGCCAACCCACCCCATGCCAACCTCCCTCCTCACTGGGAGCCACTGGGTTCAGCCCCTACATGGGGTGGGAACGGAGTGGCCGGTACCTTTGGGATGTGGGGGCCGCAGGTGGAGAGGGGCTGGCGGCTGCCTCTGGCTGGGGCTGGCTCTGCACATGGGCAGGAAGGTCAGGGCAGATGGGGAGGAGGGGGGTAAAGATCAGCACAGAGATTACAGAAGCATTTTTAGCCGACCAATCGCCGGCCCGGCCTAACGACGCCTTGGCCACGCAAGGTGACAAACACGACTGGGGAGATGGATGGGAATAAGCCAGGAGCCCCGTGGAGCCCAGCTGGTGGTAGTGGTGGGGGTCCCCGGCCTCCCCATGCTGCCCCGTGTGTGTTTGTCCCTTCCCTCTCTTCCCTTCCCCACAAGTGTTTGCTCGCAGCCTCCTCCGGTCTCCTCTCCCCAGCCAGAGTGGGGTCAGGGGGTGCTACAGGGCAAAGCCCACCCCCTCCCCAGGTTTGGAGTGTTTGCAGGGGGGGGAGAGGTGTGTTTCATGTCACTCTCGGGGTGTTCAAACAGGGTGACAGCAGCCTTGGGCTGGGGACACACACACATGGCACAGGGTAGCCCTCAGGGACGTGGCTCAGCTCCCCACTCTTGCCTGGGACCAACACATCCCACCTCCCCCCCCCCGCCCCGGGCCAAGAACCTGGAGGGGGGGGACATACAGGTGGGGGGAGGGCTGCAGGCTGGGGGCGCTGCAGGCTGGGGGGCTGTAGGCGGGGGGCTGCAGGATGGGGGGATGAAGGCTGGGGGGATGAAGGCTTGGGGGGGCTGCAGGCTTGGGGGGGGGCTGCAGGCTGGAGGGATGAAGGCTTGGGGGGGCTGCAGGCTGGGGGGCTGTAGGCGGGGGGGTGCAGGCTGGGGGGATGCGGGATGGGGGGATGTGGGATGGGGGGATGCAGGCTGGGGGGGGGCTGCAGGCTGGGGGGCTGCAGGCTGGGGGCTGCAGGCAGGGGGGTGCAGGATGGGGGGATGCGGGATGGGGGGATGTGGGATGGGGGGAGGCAGGCTGGGGGGGGGCTGCAGGCTGGGGGGCTGCAGGCAAGGTGTGGCTCAGGTGGTCCCGGGGCATTTAGGGGTGCAGAGGGCACTCTGTGTGCGAGCCCCGTTACTGGGGGGGCGGGAGCCCAGCACGGAGCAGCCCGGGGGGTACCACCGCTCCCCCGGGAGCGACCCAGGGCTTTCCCGGAGCGACGGTCCGAGGTACCGGGGGTCACTGCGACCGGGCACCGGGTACCGGCGGCGGGGGGGGGGAGGAGCGGTGTCCCTGCCGTACTTAGACCGGTGAAGAGACACCTCCCCCACGGGTGTCCGGCGCGGAGCTGGTTCCCGGGGGAGCGGGGAGGGGGCCGTGCCCGGGGAGTGGGGAGGGGGCCGTGCCCGGGGAGTGGGGAGGGGGCCGTGCCCGGGGAGTGGGGAGGGGGCCGTGCCCGGGGAGGGGGCCGTGCCCGGGGGAGCGGGGAGGGGGCCGTGCCCGGGGAGCGGGGAGGGGGCCGTGCCCGGGGAGGGGGCCGTGCCCGGGGAGGGGGCCGTGCCCGGGACACACGAGGCTCTCCGCCCCGGTACCCCCGTGGGACACTGAGGAAGAGATGTCACGAGTGGGATCGCGGGGGGTAAAATGTCTGCGGGGTGGTTTGGAACGGGTGGTACGGGGCGGGTGTCGGGGCCGCGGGCGCTGCGGACCCCGCGGAGCCGCCGGGCACCGGCTGCTGCCACCCGGTGCGCGGTGACAGTTCTTGTCAGGCACCGCAGTGGGCAGCCCCGTTCCTGAGTTGGAGGGGGCCTGCGCGCCTTCATCAGGCAGCACCTCGGTCATCCGCGCCTTCGAAAGGGGGGGGCCTTCAGGAGGTAGGAAGCGGCCGCGCGGCGCATGCGCACTCCTTTCCGGTCTTGGGCCTGCCGCAGCCGCCACGGTGAGGCCGCGCTCCGGGCCCGGATCGGCCTCGCATCGGTGCCATCCCGGGGCTGCGGCGTGTGGCCGCCGCCTGGCAGCGGGGGGGGTGCCCCGGCCCGGCCGTGCGCGGGACGATTGCCGGGACCGGGGGGATCTAGGCCCGAGTTTGGGGGGCGGGAGGGACCGGGGGCACTAGGCCGCGGGAAGGTCCCGGTACCGGCGGTCGCTGCAGGGCCCGGGGCTGGGCCGGCTGCTCCAGGCTCCCGCCTGGCCTACGGGGCCAGCCGCGGCGGGGCCCCCGTTGAGCTCCCGGCGGCGGCGGGGCCCCCGTTGAGCTCCCGGCGGCGGCGGGGCCCCCGTTGAGCTCCCGGCGGCGGCGGGGCCCCCGTTGAGCTCCCGGCGGCGGCGGGGCCCCCGTTGAGCTCCCGGCGGCGGCGGGGCCCCCGTTGAGCTCCCGGCGGCGGCGGGGCCCCCGTTGAGCTCCCGGCGGCGGCGGGGCCCCCGTTGAGCTCCCGGCGGCGGCATTCCGCCCCGAGGGGCTCCCGTGGTGGTGGCCCCGGCCCGCGCTCGGGGGCTGCGGGGGGTGGCGGGGTTCCTCTGCGGCTCCGCCGCGCCGTGTGTGCTGCCGTGCCCCGACCATCGGGAGCCTCGGTTTCCCGGGCGCAGCGTGTCCGGAAGCACTGGCGGGAGTCGAGTGAGCCGATGGTGGTGGCGTCGCTCTGGGTCGCGCTTACCGGCCTCGGGGGAGCTGCCCCGGGGGAGCGAGGGGCGCTGCCTGGCCCCGCACCCGGCTCTGAGGGGGCTGCGAGCCGCTTCCCTGGCTCCCGGGTTCGGGGTGAGCTGACGGCAGCAGCACGAGTGCTCTCAGGCCTCTGGTGGCAGAGTCCAAACACCCCCCTCCCCCGAGCTGGGTCTCTCCCTCTCCAGCATCAGCCCCAGCCTCTTGTTGTGATGGGCGTCAGGTTGTTTAACACCTTAACGTTGTGACACCGCTTCATGTATGTGACCAAAGGGGTCCTGTGGGGAAGAGGGAGAGGGGCTGGTCACCAGGGGGTGCAGCGACAGGACAGGGGGATGGCTGCAAGCTGAATGAGGGCAGGGTTAGCTTAGATGTTAGGAAGAAATTCTGTACTCTGAGGGTGGGGAGGCGCTGGCCCTGCCCAGAGAGGGTGTGGGAACCCCATCCCTGGAGGTGTTCAAAGCCAGGTTGGATGGGGCTTAGGGCAACCTTGCCTAGTGAAGACTGTCCCTGTTTGGAACAGGCTGATCTTTGAGGTCCTTTCCGTCCCAAAGCATTCTGTGATAAAAGGTTAGACTGCTTGTTTTTTCCTTCATAGGAGACTAATGGAAAGGGACACCCAGAGATCCAGGTGTTGAAAAGTAGTTTGGAAGGTTCTTAGAGCTGGGATTATTCCTGGGGGTGTTATTTAGGTGTTGGGCTTTTCATGCAGGCTAACCCTGCTGTTACTGCTTCTGGTAGGCTCCTGGATGGGTTTCATTTCAGTAGGTATTTACTGTCTGCTGCTTGCCTTGTGTTTAGATGTTGATGCCCAAGAAGAACCGAATTGCCATCTACGAACTCCTTTTTAAGGAGGGAGTGATGGTGGCCAAGAAAGATGTCCACATGCCGAAGCACCCCGAGCTCGTCGACAAGAACGTGCCCAACCTCCACGTCATGAAAGCCATGCAGGTACAGAGGGGAGGCTGGGTGGTTGGCCAGCTGAGATCTGGGCGTGGGAGGTTGTTGTCTACCTGCATGGTCATCTGTTAGCAAAACATAGACTGGTCTGGGTTAAAAGGGACCCCAAGGATCACAGAGCTCCAACCCCCTGCCACAAGCAGGGCCACCAACCTCCAGGCCTGGAGTTACACAAGGTTGCCCAGGGCCCCATCTAACTTGGCCATGAATAAACAATGTCATGTGTTATCACATAAATATTGTCAGCTGTTAACAAATAAACACTGTCAGCTTTTGCCTTGCATTGGCTGTATCTCTCCTGTTACAGTTGCTTTCCTGATTTTTCTCTTTTCTTCTATTTCCTCTTTGAGTTCTTGCTCCCTGCAGATCACAGAGTTGTAGGGGTTGGAAGGGATCCTCCCCCTCTGCTCTGCACTGCTCAGGCCCCACCTGGAGTGTTGTGTCCAGTGCTGGGCTCCCTGGGATCAAAAGGACAGGGATCTCCTGGAGAGAGTCCAAAGAAGGGCTACGAAGATGATGAAGGGCCTGGAGCATCTATCCTGTGAGGAAAGGCTGAGAGAGCTGGGGCTGTTCAGCCTGGAGAGAAGAAGACTGAGGGGGGACCTAATCAATGTTTATCAATATCTGAAGGATGGGGTGCAGGGGGAATTGGCCAGCCCCTTTTCAGTGTCTGTGGGGACAGGACAAGGGGCAATGGCTGCAAATTGGAGCACAGGAAGTTCCACAGCAACATGGGGAGGAACTTTTCCCCATGAGGGTGAGGGAGCCCTGGGACAGGCTGCCCAGGGGGTGTGGAGTCTCCTTCTCTGGAGAGATTCCAGCCCCATCTGGACACCGACCTGTGCAGTATGAGCTGGGGAGCTGCTTTGGCAGGGGGGTTGGACCCCAGGAGCTCTGGGGGTCCCTTCCAACCCCTACAACTCTGTGACTGTGTGAAACGTGCTCTTACCCTCACCTCAAAGCAGTCACACCGCTTCTGGTGAGGATATTGATTGGAAATCCTGAGGAATGCTCAAGCTCATCCCTGGAGTAACCAAGAACTCTCTTTCCAGTCTCTGAAATCCCGTGGTTATGTGAAGGAGCAGTTTGCCTGGAGGCATTTCTACTGGTACCTGACCAACGAGGGCATCCAGTACCTGCGTGACTACCTTCACCTGCCCCCTGAGATTGTCCCCGCCACCTTGCGCCGCAGCCGCCCAGAGACTGGCAGACCACGACCCAAAGGTAAAGGGGGGGCTGTGAGGTGACTTGCTGAGGGAGCAGCAGGAAGCAGGGCCTGAGGTTAAGTGTGGTGTGATAAATGTTTGGCTGAACGTTGGCTTCCAGAGCAGGCTGGTGTGAGGTGCTGTGATTTTTGGGGTGTATTGTGTTTTCTTGCTTTTGTTCTTTGGCTCTGGCCTGCTGGAAAATCAGAGAGAGCTTGAGAAAGCTCTGAGAGTGACTGGGAGAAAGGGCTTGGGTGTGGGGCTTGGCCTTCTCTGGTCATGTGAGTGTCTGGAGTTACTGAGAGCAGGCAAGCTGAAACTGCATGCTGTGGGTTAAGGTACCCATTGGTACCCAGACAGGGCTGAGGTCTGGGAAAGGGGGGTGTCTCTAGCTGCCAGGGCTTTTTGGAAACTTGTCTTCAGGGAACAGCCAGCAGCAGAACTGCAGTTCTCTGTCAGGAAGGCAGTGTGTGTGCTGCTGGTCTAATCCAGCAGGTACAGAGGACCTTGTCTCTTCCTGAATTCTTCTTACAAGAACTATGTGGGAGGCTATTGTGTAAAAGTCGAGTGGCCTTGGCTGGAATTGCTGAGAGAGAGAACAGCCTTGCATTCCCATGTGGCATGCAGGCACAAGATTCAGTGGCTGCAAGTGAAAGGGAAGCCTGGGTGTGCTGGATGTGCTTCATCTGTGGTGCCTGAGCTGGGCATCCAGCTTCTGGCTTTTCTCACCTATGTTTAACATGCTGTCAGGCAAATCACATTACTAAAGCTGCCTTCACTTTTTGAAATATTTACACCAAATATGTGTGGTATGTTGGGCTTGTAGTTTTATTTTCTTGGTGGGTGAAGGAGGTGCTGGTCATATGAACAGATGTGCTGCTGACTCTTCACTTCTCAGACTGCCCACAGCTGCCTCTGCAGGGCCACCTCCTAACAAAATGTCTTGTAGACCCACCTGCAGATGGCTGAAACATCTTTCCAGAAGATAGAATTAGGTGAATAATAAAGTTTGGGTTGCAAAGTCCATGCAAGGCAGAATCTGTGCTTGTTACTCTGTTGGCTTGTGAATGACTTGGGAACTATTTCAATGCCCTTTGTGGTGAGTAAAGTCATATAATAGCACAGTGTAAAGCTCATGGTGCCCCTTGGTTCAGTAACCTGCAAAGTTTACTGTGTGTTCCAGGCAGTAATTCACATTAGGAAGGGTGGTTCCATTGTTGTGTGTGTGTCAAAATGCTCTGCAAAATCCCTTTGGCTTCATTTTCCTGGTTTCTTGTTCAGTAATAGAGGGGAGACACCACAGTGCAGAACACAGGTTGTGAAATTGCCCAGAAGGCCTTTGGGAGGATAAAAACCTCTTGAAATTTAGAGAGATGAGAGAGAGACAATTTCCACAGCCATGGTTGGCAGAACTTCTCCCTCAAGGTGTGAGATGGGAGGTCTGTCTGCCCTGTGTGGAATCCTTTTGTGTTTAGAGTAATGTAGGATGTGACCCTGCCCTTAAAGCAAGACTTGCTGTGTGAAGGGGGAGCCCAGCATCGCTTTGAGGGGGGTGGTAGACACCTACTCCTGCCTCTGAGCTCTGTTGTATCCCATCCCTGAGTACCAGACACCACACTGGGGACAGAGGCTGTGAGCATGGGATGCTGAGAGCTTTACCCACATCTTCTGCAACTGGTTTTTTAGTCTTAACAAAACTCTAGCATCACCTGATTCAAAGGAAAGAATTGCACTGAAACTAGGAAGATGATGGTTTCTTTGATCTCTGAGTAGCTTTGGATGTCATCAGATTTATTCTTTAGATGCTGTGTTTATCCAGCAAGCTAAAGAAAGTGCCTGTCTGATGAGAGCATGGGGTTTCCAGTCCCAGGCTGACACTTGCTGGGGGTGGGGTGGTGAGGAAGCTTCACTCTGCAGTGTCAGGGCCCTTTTTGGTGTGGTGCTGGTGACCTCATTCAGTCCCTGCCTCGGCAGGGTCAGCTGGTAGCACTGCAGGAATTGGCTGTTTCTGTGCTGTTTCTCTGTGGGTTACCTGCTTATGGTACAGCAGAGTAGGACTCAGAGGTGTGTGTGTGTGTGGTTGGTGGTGCAGAATCCAAGCTTACAGGTCTTGCTTGACCTCTGGGGGTTTTGGGACCCTTTTTGGTACTTACATGGAGTGCTACTAACTTCCTCAAGTAAGGCTTGGTACCAAAGCTGGATTGGTTAGTCCAAAGCAGGTTGTAGAGTACTGTGTGTTTGATATTTCCAGTTTGCTATGATCTCTTGTTACAGTTGTAATTGAATTGTTAGAAATTTAAGGATGGACAGAGCTGAAGTTTAACAAAATAGTTTGAATGATAGTTTGGCCATGAGCCAGCAGTGTGCCCTGGGGCTGAGAGAGACAATGGGATCCTGAGGGCATCAGGAGGAATGTGGGCAGCAGGTCACAGGAGGGGATCCTCCCCCTCTGCTCTGCCCTGCTCAGGCCCCAGCTGGAGTGTTGTGTCCAGTGCTGGGCTCCCTGGGATCAAAAGGACAGGGATCTCCTGGAGAGAGTCCAGAGGAGGGCTATGGAGATGATGAAGGGCCTGGAGCATCTCCCCTGTGAGGAAAGGCTGAGAGAGCTGGGGCTGTTCAGCCTGGAGAGAAGAAGACTGAGGGGGGACCTAATCAATGTCTATCAATATCTGAAGGATGGGGTGCAGGGGGAATTGGCCAGCCCCTTTTCAGTGTCTGTGGGGACAGGACAAGGGGCAATGGCTGCAAATTGGAGCACAGGGAGTTCCACAGCAACATGGGGAGGAACTTTTCCCCAGTGAGGGTGAGGGAGCCCTGGGACAGGCTGCCCAGGGGGTGTGGAGTCTCCTTCTCTGGAGAGATTCCAGCCCCATCTGGACACCGACCTGTGCAGTATGAGCTGGGGAGCTGCTTTGGCAGGGGGGTTGGACCCCAGGAGCTCTGGGGGTCCCTTCCAACCCCTACAACTCTGTGACTCTGTGAAAATAAATCCATTGGCTAGGGCTGTACTCTAATGCTTGAACCTGACAGAAAGGATGTAAAAGCACTTGTGGAGTAAGCTGAAGAGCTTGAATGATTCCTATGTCTTGCAGTGTGGCTGAGACTGCCAGCACATTGCAGTGCACCAGGTAGCAGCCACCCTTAAAGGTGTCTCACAGCCTGAGCGTGAAGACCTGGGCTTGGTGCTGTGGGAGCATATTTCACCTTGGATGCTCTGGGGGAACCCTGTAGGAGTGTGCAGAGGCTGGTGGTTCCTTTTCTGCAAGTGTGCTGGGATATTAATCTGATGTTACATAGATAATCTGTTCTTAGTTTCATAAATCTATTCCATTGTGGAGGATCAGAAGAGGAGTGGCAGCAGGGACAGGGAGGGGATTGTCCCTCCTGAGGCCCCAGCTGGATCCTGTGTCCAGAGCTGGGGCCCAACACAAGGAAGATGTGGGGCTGTTGGAGAGGGGTCAGAGGAGCCACGGAGATGCTCAGAGGGCTGGAGCAGCTCCCCTCTGGAGAGAGGCTGAGGGAGCTGGGCTGGGTCAGCCTGGAGAAGAGAAGGCTGTGGGGGGACCTCATTGCAGCCTGCCAGTGCCTGAAGGGAGCAGAGACACAGGAGGGGAATCAGCTTGTTCAAGGGCAGAGACTGGCAGGACAAGGGGGATGGAGTGAAGCTGGAGGAGGGAAGGGTTAGATTGGATATTAGGGGGAAGTTCTTTGCAGAGAGAGTGGTGAGGGGCTGGAAGGGGCTGCCCAGAGAGGGGGTGGGTGCCCCGTGTCTGGGGGTGTTCCAGGCCAGGTTGGATGGGGCCCTGGGCAACCTTGTGTAGCTCCAGGCCTGAGGTTGGTGTCCCTGCCTGTGGCAGGGGGTTGGAGCTTTGTGACCCTTGGGGTCCCTTCCAACCCAGACCATTCTATGATTTGTGAGACTGATAGTGCAATGGTTGGGATCAGAATTCATGGAGCTTGTGGTGTAGCTATGAACATGCTTCTCAGGCATGAGATTCTCTGTCTTTCTGATTTTGTTATCATTAGTTTTAGGTCTCTTATTTCTAAAAGGCCAGAAGCCTGCTAAGAGGATGCTGTAAATGTGTTTTCCACATTATTTAACTTCAGCCCAAGCACAAGCTGATGCACTTCAGCAGATTTTTACCCTTCAAGTGAAGTTTTCTGTCTTACACCACACTTTTGTTCAGGTTGATGTACACAGAGCTGTCCAAGGGGCAACTCTTCAGGCAGCTGTAATGCAGTGGAGGGCTTTTTTCCACCTTGAGATGCAGGGTGACCCATGGAATGTGTCCTGTCCTGGGTCAACAATGTATTTGATGTTGCTGTTCTCACTTTCAGGTCTGGAAGGTGAGCGCCCCGCACGTCTCACTCGGGGAGAAGCTGACAGGGATACATACAGGCGCAGTGCTGTTCCACGTGAGTGTCTGTTGTGCTGCTGTATGAACATCAGGCTGACCTTGGCTGTTTGTGCAGCCTCTCTCTTTGGGAGAGTTGTCTTCATTACTGGCCTCTTCATTGCAGCCTTCCATTACCTGAAGGGAGCTTCTCAGCAGGAGGGGATTCAACTTTTTAAATGGATAGGCAATGGCAGGACAAGGGGGATGGATTAAAGCTGAAGGAGGGAAGGGTTAGATTGGATATTAGGGGGAAGTTCTTTGCAGAGAGAGTGGTGAGGGGCTGGAACAGGCTGCCCAGGGAGGGGGTGGGTGCTCCATCCCTGTGGGTGTTCAAGGCCAGGTTGGATGGTGCCCTGGGCAACCTTGTGTAGCTCCAGGCCTGAGGTTGGTGGCCCTGCCTGTGGCAGGGGGGTTGGAGCTCTGTGACCCTTGGGGTCCCTTCCAACCCAGGCCAGTCTATGATTCTATGGTGTTTACAATTATCCTAAGCATGGGATGCAGGGGGAATTGGCCAGCCCCTTTTCAGTGATTAGTGAAGACAGGACAAGGGGCAATGGCTGCAAATTGGAGCACAGGGAGTTCCACAGCAACCTGGGGAGGAACTTTTCCCCAGTGAGGGTGAGGGAGCCCTGGGACAGGCTGCCCAGGGGGTGTGGAGTCTCCTTCTCTGGAGAGATTCCAGTCCCATCTGGACACCGACCTGTGCAGTATGAGCTGGGGAGCTGCTTTGGCAGGGGGGTTGGACCCCAGGAGCTCTGGGGGTCCCTTCCAACCCCTACAGCTCTGTGATTCTGTGATCCCTACCTGGTGAACATCCACTCGAACCACCACACAGCTGGATTGGAGGCCATGCCATTCCATGATTCTCCTTTTGAGAAGAGAAGGGGGAAAATTGACTTGGCATAGCTTAGGCTTTTGCACAAGAGTTGGTTTGTATCTGCTTATGGATAGGGGTCTTTTGAGTTTTGTCATGCTGGACTGTGGGATTTTCTGCAGGATGGGTTTTACTTTGGTATCTTTAGCCTCAGTTTTAGTTGTCTTTGATTGTAAGGCTCCAGCCAGGAGCACTGTAATTTGGGAATGGATTCTTTAGTTACTAACTCAGTCTTTTCTCTCTCTCTCTCCAGCTGGTGCTGACAAGAAAGCTGAGGCCGGTGCTGGAGCAGCCACTGAATTCCAGTTTGTGAGTATTTGTGTTTGAGATTTGCTTCTTTTCATTGAGGCTTTGATTAGGAGACACTGGATAGGTTGTATCTGCCTGCTCTTCAGTGTGGGGCTGCTTCTCAGGTATGCCAGCTGGGGCCAGGTATTTGGATTGTGTAAGAGAGGCTGTTCCCCTGTATGCCCAGCTGAATTCCTCACTGCTGTGATAGGAAACCAGCAACACGCACTGGAGAAGCAAAGCTGAGCTCTCTGGAGGCAATGCATGAGTTTTATACTTAGGAAACAGAAGAGGTTTAGGACACAATCCAGAGCTGGCTAGGATGGGTTGATGTTGTTCTTAGTGTCACTCATCTGGTTAACCCATGTCAGATAGATGGTCTCCAAGAGATCAGAGGTAGGTTGAACTTAAGATGCTTATCCAAGTGAAATGAAGTTGAGGAAAGACAATGATGTGGGTGGTACTTGCTGCTGTCACTTCCTTAATATGGTGACTTCTAATGCTCTTCCTTTTCTGTTGCAGAGAGGTGGATTTGGTCGTGGACGTGGTCAGCCTCCTCAGTAGAACTTCCTGCTCATGTTTTGTGTATAATAAAATAGGTGAAAATGCCACCTGGCTTGCATCACTGCCTCTTCCTTAAGTGCATAAATCCAGAGCTTGCATTGCAGGGAGGTGACTCAGACCTGTGTCATGTGTTAAGAGCAGTAGTGGAATAACTTGTCTTTAGAAGCAGATCATGGGAGGAAACTTGGTAGGTTTGGTGATTCCTGACACAAGGTTTTGCTGCTGTGTGGAGGTGATTCTTAGGGAGGAATGAGGAGTTAGAGGGTCATGACACAGCAGCTCGTTGTGGGCAGTTTTTCTACTCTGCCCAGGAAGACACTGAGTTCTGGGAATTCCCAGAAAGCTGCACTGAGAGATGATGCTATTTTGCAACCAGCAAGTTCAGCTGTGTTGTCTGGAGACCCTCTGTGACCCACACAGCACCGATGCAGGCAGGTGAGCGTTTCCTTTATCCCAGTTCTGCAATCACTGGGTTAATTAGCGATGGCTTAAGACAGACATGGTGGCTGTGACAGCAACCTGCTGTGGAGCTGAGCAGAGCCCGGTCCCCTGCACTGTGCAGCTTGCCAGTAGATGTCACTCACCAGCCAACGATGGGACGATGCTAATTGGGAATGGGATCCTGCAGCCTGGTACCTCTGTATCACAGCTAAGACACAAACCCAGGGGGAAAGGATCATTCCACACCTAGTTTGGGGGGAGGGAAAGGGAATGCATCTGACTATTACTTTTAAAATTTATTTTGGAGGGACTTTGCACTGCAGGGAGAGACAAAGTGTTTCACATCTTTGTTTTAACCCACCCATCAGCCTCTGTTGGAAGTTTGTAGGTTGTGATTTAGCTAAACCTCATTCAGACTAATGTGCTGAATCCCAGGTGACTGGATTTAGCCAAGAGATGCTTCACAGCCTTGTTGTTAATGGGAATGTGCATTAAAGCAGCTCTTTTTTATCAACTTTGTGAGTGATAATTCTTGAGTTTCTGGCTTGCCTGCAGCTAGCAGGGCTTTTTCTTCAATGTTCTGCTTATTTAATGCTACAGTAGTGTTTGTAGTTGCTGCTGTGTATTTACACCTGTGATTGTGTCTGGGAAGAGCAGTGTGTGTTCAGCAAAATGTTCAGCTTCACATGAAATGAAGGAACTGTTTCAGATCACTTGGAGTACCTGGGTATGACTCTCCTTAGAGTCAAATGTTCTTTCAGAAGGGAAGATTCAAATGACTGAGGAAAAGTCACTTTTGTTTTGGGGTGAAGAACACAGATCCCACCAGGGAAGTATTACCTCTTAATCCAACCCACATGTCCAGCCAGCCTGGGACCTGAGCTCTGCCTGCAGTACAGAACAGATCCCATCCTCATCCTCTCAATGCTTTTTAGGGTTCATCTGCCTGAGCTGATGGATGGGGGGTGGGGAGACACTTAGCAGTGTCTCTGAATGGACCCTCCCCTGGCTGCCCCAGTGGGACCAGCTCCTCTCAGAGGCTTCTGGAGGGAAAGCCTGTAACATCTTCTGCCCCCTTTGACTCTTCTGGGGGGGAGACCAGGTTGCTGAAGCCAAACCCTGCTCCTGCATCTGCCTGACCCTGGGCCAGGGTCTGCGTCTTGGAGGGAGCACACAGAATCAGGGCCTGCGAGCTGGTGTGGGGCCTGGCCACCTCTCTTCCTGCTCCCAGGGCTCCAGCCCTGCCCATGGTGTCTCTGGAGGGGTGAT
Source organism: Laterallus jamaicensis coturniculus (assembly GCA_022605575.1). Lineage (NCBI taxonomy): Eukaryota > Metazoa > Chordata > Aves > Gruiformes > Rallidae > Laterallus > Laterallus jamaicensis. The sequence continues at coordinate 4,654,974 of JAKCOX010000038.1, forward strand.
GCTGACACTGGCTGACCCCGGGGTGTAGTCTGGGGGGCTGACAGGCTGCCTGGTGAGGTGAAACAAGCCCACGCAGAGCAAGGGCTGCGTGTGATAGCGGTGGGGGGGTCCCTGCAAGCGCCTGTCCCCCTATGAGGTGACTACGGAGACCCTAAGGCCACCCGGCTTGCAGAGACCCGCTCCTTCCCGTCCCCCGGGCCTGTCCCGCCGCCTCCCCAGCTCCGCTTTGTTCCGCTCCCGCCCGCGGGGTACAATGGGGCCCCCGCAACCGCGCTCCGCCATTGGCGTAAGCCGCCCCCCGCTTTGCGTAAGGTGAGCATTCTTCCCTCCCCGGCGTCTGCGCGCTTTGCGTAGAGGCGCTGTCAAAGTGGAGCCATGTGCGCTGGGGGCCGGGCTCTGCCTCGGCGCCTTTTGCGTAACTGTCAGAGCGCCCCAGCACGCAGTCGCCCGCCGGCTTCTGCGCAGCCGCCTTATTCTCGAAGGCGGCCTGCGCCGCTGGCGCAGAGAGCTCACGGCCGGGCGGAGGCGTGGTGGCGCTATCTGCGCGGGAGGGGGGGAGCGATTCTGGAAGCCGAGCTGCGCCGTCTGCGTGGCGGGCGCGCCGTAAAGCGGCAGGGGGCAGCCGCCGCCTCCCCCGCCCGGCCGCTCTACGCCGTTTGCGTAGCGTGCCCCAAGATGGCGTCTCGGTCGTCGTCGTCGGCGGTGGCCGGAGCTCTGGCAGCGGCGACGGAGCGGCTGGAAGTGAAGGGAGGGATGAGGCGGGCGAAAGGCGGCAGCGCGTAGCGGGCGGCTCCCGGCCTGCGGGAGACAGAGCGAGACCGAGAAAGAGACTGTCGCGGGGAGGCGGCCCCTCTCCGTTCCCCCCCCGTCCTTCCCCGCCCGCCCCTCGCGGGAGCCCCGGCGGGTCCTTCCCGGCGCCGCCACCCTGCCCGCCCCCGCCGCCCCCGCCCTCTAGGCCGCGGGCCTCGCTGTCCTCCGGCCTGCGCCCCCTCCTCCCCCCCCCCCCCTTTCCCCTTCCCCTCACACCACCACCACCCCGCCCCAGCCGCCCCCTCGGAGCGGAGGATGATGAAGCTCAAGTCCAACCAGACGCGCACCTACGACGGGGACGGCTACAAGAAGCGGGCGGCCTGCCTGTGCTTCCGCAGCGAGAGCGAGGAGGAGGTGAGGGAGGGAAGGCTGGCCTGGGGGGGGGGGCCTTGGCTGGCCGGGGGCTCATCCCCCACCGGGGGCAGGGGTGAGGGTGAAGCCGCGTCCCGCTGGGAACCCCCATTGCCAGAGGCACCTGGGCACGACGCGGTTGGGGTGGGATTTCTCTTGGTACAATTAAGCGTCGCTGGCAAAGTTGGTGTTCCTCAGGCTTCTTTTATTTCTCCCTGCTAAACGTAAGGGGGGGGGGCGGAGAAGAGCCCAGAATGAAATGCCCGTGGGGTGTCGAAGGGCCTGGTAAGGAGCCTTGTGGCACGGGATGGGGTTTGGCACTTGAGTGGACGGACCACGCTGGCAGCGCTTCAGTCCAGCACATCACATGAGATGGGAGAGGAAACCTGACCTTGGGATTTATAAAAAGAAACTGGGATAAAAGGGGACTGATGGGAGTGCCAGAAGTTGCTGTCCAGAGAGGCTCAGGAGGAAGTGGGAATTAAAAGGTAGATGGGGTAGTTTGGGAATGCCCGTGTTGCTGAGGGGCTGTATCCTCTGTGAAGTTAAAAAGGAGAAACTTTACTCAGATGTGCGATTTTTCACGGTTCTTTAACATCTTCTTAACGTGGGCTTGGGGTACCTGGGGCCAGCTAGGCTGCAGGTCTTTCCTTGCTTCTTCTGGAGCCGGGCATACTTCATTTCATTTACTGCTTCCCGAGTGGCTGTGCTAAAGTCTTTGTTCTCCTGATTATCATATTTGTAGCTACAGGAAATCGGAAGGGAATGCAGACAGATCACTGGAGGAAAGTAAATTAGCATACCATTCAGTTATTATTTAACATGGTGAAGGAGGCTTGACAAACCCTTTGGAGCTGTGCTGTCATGGTGTGAAGAGTGTCAACGTTTCAAGTATAAACGGCCTGAAATGAAAACAATATGTTTTGGTGTAGTGGTTGTACTAGCTGGTCCTTCCTGCTGACTTTGAGGAAATTTATGATACTTTGAGTTAACTATGAAGGAGAATGTATTCCTGTTGTGTAACAACACTGGGGCCAGGCAGTATGGGTGGCTTGAAGGCAGCTGAGTTTCCTGATGTGATGTTTTACGCAATTTGTGAGGCAAGTGTGGCAATTTCTCCTCCAGAGTTCGATGCTTGGCTGTGTCTGTGGTATGGTTGAAGACAGAAATGTCATTTTAACAGCTACCTGATGCAATCAGCTCCTGACAGGCTGTTAGTCTTTATTTTCCACCTCCTCGATTTGCAGTGTCATAACAGGCTCCAGCTTACCCTGCGGCAGTGGTCTGCTACCAGTGAGAACCAGTGTCCAGAGCTCTTACAGTGCTGGTGACATGAAGGTTTGTTAACATGGCAGTTTCACAATGCTGACTTGAGATGGATGAAGAAGGAAAAGTAAACTCTAGAGGCATGCCAACTTGGGACAGATTTCTCCCAGCATAGGTGACGCTGGCTAGGTTTGTTTAAGGTTGAGCTTTAAAGCCATCTGTGTGTCAAAACGTGTCTGTGTTGTTTGCTACAACTTCTGGTGGATTGAAAACTCTCACCTGGCTCCAACTGGTAGGATTTCAGCCTTTAGTTTTTTTAAGTAAGGCCTGGAGTAGAGAAATCTGTTTGTAGTTTCAAAGGCAGGAGTTGTAGCTGTCTGCCTCTGCTAATTGTGCCTCGTCCTCTCCACCGGTCTGATACTCTGGGAAGCTGTGTGTGTGAGGGCAATAGAGGTTCTCACATGGGCATCGTTTTCTCACTTGAGCTTTGGTCTCTGTTAGTGTTTGGCCTTGCCTCTGATCTCCCTGGTAAAATCAGGTGGTGTGTTGTACACATTAAGGAGCACTAATTGCTTGGTAAATGATGCAGGACAGGATGTAGATTGATTTTCCTCAAGCCCATGCATGTGTGCGTGCTGTTTTTGTAAGTGAGCCACTGAAATAGGGAAGGAATGAATTGCAGTTGTGATTTATTTGGAATTGGCCTCCTGAGGACATCACACAGCCTTTCAAACACCATGTTTATTTATGGTATCTGTGTATTTTACACAGGGCTGAAACTGCATCCTGTGTTGTCATCTCTGACACACCTCCTCTGGCAGCTGGCTGTAAAGTGGACTTTTTCAACAAATTTGGGAAAGTTCCTATCCCATCACACATACCAAACCCACACCAGAATGGGCTCCTTTCCCAGGTCAAAAGGCCAGGAGCCACTGAAGTTAAGCTTGTTGAAATCAGCAAGCAGGAAACCTTGGGTGTTTTTTAAAAATTATTTTATCTTTCTAATTATTTCTTAGGCTAATTCTCATTTCTTGGCATTTATTTGAACTTTTGAGAGCAGTCTGGTTGCCTAATCTTACTGCTGCTTGCACTTCTTCTATAGCAAGAAAGCTGTTATCTGTACATGTTTAGTGACATAGTTTATCCTGTCTTGGAAAGATTTCTTTTTCTCTTGGAGAATACGACTTTTTTTCCCTTTCTATTTTTTGGTGCTACTATCATATTTTGATTACATGATTGATTACTTCTATTGAAATGGAAATTGAGATCTATTGAGAAAGCTGCTCCAGGAAGGGGGAGAAAATCAGAACCAAAGTATGTTAGCTGAAGATCTGTTGAAAATTTACTATTTAAAAAGAAAATGATAAGAAAAAACCAGGATGTTTTGATAACTTGCTGTATTGAAGTATTTTTTCTAGGATTGGCTGTTTCTTGTTACTCTTTCTTTAAAGCCCATGAGAAACAGTAGATCTTAGTACTCATGTTTCTTCATTGCCTTCTGTGAATTTAAAAAAAAAAAGGCATTTTCTTCCTTTTCAAACCCCTAATTAGTGTCTGAATTAAAACAAATTTTGGCCACAAATGAGAAGAAATAAGAAAAATATGTTTATGCTTACAGGGAGAAGCTACTTTTTTTCTTTTCAGGCATTTACCCCTGAACTCTCCACCTCATCAACTTAATTTTCTTCAAACTCTTCAGTAACCAATGGAGGTTGCTTAAACCAGGATGCTTTTGGTTAGGCATTGAACTTGCAAATCAAAGAGTTTTAAGATAATACCACTTACTTTTGTTTCTTTTGTAGCTGTTAAGTGATTTATTTTTTCCTTATGCTGCTCGAGGTGGCACATTTTCTCTGTGCTGCATTTGGAAGCTACTACTTTGGGATGTGAAAGCAGCTCTGGAACGTTTTTAGAAGACCAAGTGTTGGCTTGAAAGGATGTCTTGGTTACATATTCCTTTTAAAAGTGTAGGGGGGAAAAATAAAAAGCAAGCAGTCCAGGGAGAATTCATTCAAACATGAATCTCAAATGGAGAAAAAAAACCCAAACCCAACCCCCAACCCATTTCTTAATTGAGCTGTGTGGAAAAAGAGGCTGTCTAGTGTTGTTTCATAAACAGAAAGCCACTGCAGAGTGATGCCTCTTTGGGAAGGAAAGAGAACAGGGGAATCAAGGATGAATTCAAAGAGAGTGTGAACAGGCTTCAAAGGACCTTTTGGTGACCGACCGCCAGGACTCTGCTATTTTCATCTCCTTCAGTGGAGTAAACTAAACTCCCTGGGTGTTTGCTGCTTCTGCAGAAGTGGGAACAGAGAGCTTGTGGTTCCAGAGATCCCAAGTCTTGTGTTACCTCTGAATCCCTTCATTCCTCCTGATGTCAGTGCCTCCCAATATTTCTATTATGGTGTTATTTTTAAATAACACAAGTATTATATTTTTTATTATATTTTTTTGGTGTAGACCAGCTGTTTCAATGAGGAAAACTAAACTCCCTGGGTGTTTGCTGCTTCTGCAGAAGTGGGAACAGAGAGCTTGTGGTTCCAGAGATCCCAAGTCTTGTGTTACCTCTGAATCCCTTCATTCTTCCTGATGTCAGTGCCTCCCAATATTTCTATTATGGTGTTATTTTTAAATAACACAAGTATTATATATATATATTTTTTTTTTGGTGTAGACCAGCTGTTTCAATGAGGAAATATTCCAGAAAATGTCACTAATGTCTTACTATCATGAAGCAGATGGAAGCCTGCTCAATGGCAGCATCTCTGTGTTATATTTTAACAGAAATAAAAAGGAACCGTTTGGCTTTTAAGTCCCACGCTGGTAGAGCTACAGGTTTAAGCATGCCTGCATTGTATCTGATGAAAGGACAAGCTGCTCATTAACAACTGGTATTTTTTTGAAAGGCTTTTTGGAGGAAATGCTTCAGAAAGAATAGGATCCAGGATTGGTAGTCTTTTCTTCATTGTGAATGAAGTCTAAATTGAGATGAGAAAACAGAACGTTCACACAGTGGCTGGTAAGTGCCCTGGCTCTGCTGCTCTGTGAGCATGCCAAGCCAGTGTGGTCACCAAAAGCTACAGTTATCTAGCCCCACAACAGCTCTGGTTGGAGAAAGTAATTTGAATGCAAACTCTCCTCCTCCTTCTCTCCTCTCCTGGGTCAGTTTTTAAACCAAGCTATGATGTAATAACAGCAGTCCTCAGATTTTGAACCTTAGGCTCTGTTGATGATCACAGAGTGTTCTGGGCTGTCCTTTATGCATTTGTTTCAATATAAAGATAATAATAGCTAAAAACACTCGGAGCACTTTGCTGTTGGGACATCAAGGCAGCCCAGCATCATATGATCATTGTACTTGCCATGGAATATGGTCTCACCATCTCTCTTCTGATGGCTCTGCTTGACTCTGTACGTTTCCTTCAGCTACATAAAAGGCTTGTGATTGAAACTGAATAAAGTTCTCCCTCTCTGTTGCTAATATGCTACCACATCTCCAGTAGGATATAGGCCAGTTTAGAAATAGTTCTGGTGCTTCTCCTGCCTTTCTCTGCTGTGCTTGTAACTAGTTTTCTCCAAGACCCAGAGCATAAACCTCTGCCAAATGTAGTATTCAGCTTCAAAAGTGTTTTCTAGCCTTTTAGTAAATGATTTTACAAACAATTCCATGGTCTCAAACTACAAAAGGACAAAAACTGTTAAATTCTCACTTAATTTACTGGAAGCTCTGTGAGCTGTTGTGAAACTGGAGAGTTGAGTCTGTTTTGTCCTGCTGCAGCTCAGGGAAAGTGATGACTATGGAAAGAAGAGAGAGTGTACTCATGCACCTCTTGATTTTTTTGGGGACCCAGCATCCTTCAGACAAGCTACTGAAGCATGGAGGCAGATACAAGCAGTTTTGGGGGGTTGTACCCAGCTGGGACTGCAGCCAAAGGACCTAATCTTTCCTTGGATGGTCTTTCAAGGTCTGAAAAACCAACTTTTCCTCTTGTCAGTCAAAGGAAAATGATCATGTGCTTGGATTTTACCTTTTTTTAAAGAAGAAAAATTATCCTGGTTTGCAGACCTGTGGGATGGAAAAAACTGGGTGGAAAAAAAAAATCACAAAAAGCTGAGTTCTACCTTACAATTAAATATCAGTGTTGAGCTCCTGTATATAATATCCAGCAACTGGGAAGGAGGCACTTGGTTCTTTAAACAGTAGTTCCTTTTCAGTTCAGCTGAGAGACTGCACAGACTAGTCAAGGATCTCTCAAATTTGGTGGGTATTTATATCAGAATTTGTGTAGCTGTAGCTGTCTTTGTGCAGTGAATAACACAGAGTAACTCTCTGTTCTCAGAAATATCACATTAATGTGTGAAATTCAGAGGGATACAATTACCTACTGGGTAGATTAATTACTTTTTTTTTTAATTAAGATGCTTCAGCTGGGTTGAACTTGTATTTTCATTTGTATTGACTTGGGTGGTTACTTTTTCTGGTGTAAATAACACATATCAGTGTTATGCAGAGAATTAACTACTTCTGTTTGAAGAGCTTCTCAAGGGTTTTCATGGCTGGAGGGTGTTTGCATGCTTTATTTTATGAATAGGACTTGTTAATCAAAACAGTGTAAACATATGTGGCTGCTGACATCCAGAGTCATTTGGTCTGTGGAAAAGACCAAAATACTCAATTTCTTTCTTTCTTTCCTATTTTTTATTTTTTTTATGCCTTAGGGAGGAAAAGAAGGGAAAGAAAAGCAAAAGCTAGCATTCCTTCTTGGAATAAAAAAAAGTCAGCCTGGATGAGTTGTGAGTACTGAGTGGTCACCAAATGGGTTTTGCCAGGCAGGAATAGGTTATCAGTTTGGGGTCTTTTGTTGGGAGTGGCTCCTTATCAGCCTTTGGCTTATGTAACAAGTGGCTGCTGGTTCAGGCTGAAATGGGCTGAAATCAGCTGTTCTCCCTGACCTGTCCCTGCTGTGAAAGGCAGGCTGCAGATGATTGGGGAGGTTATCTAAAACATCTTTGTGATTGGATTGGGGTGTTTTCTGGTTAAAAGTGAGCAGTCACAAGGAAACTCTACTAACAGTAGTATGACCCTGGGTGTTTTGAAGCCAGAGGAGTAGTGCAGTATGTGATCACAGCATCACAGAGTTGTAGGGGTTGGAAGGGACCTCGAGAGATCATGGGGTCCAACCCCCCTGCCAAAGCAGCTCCCCAGCTCATACTGCACAGGTCGGTGTCCAGATGGGGCTGGAATCTCTCCAGAGAAGGAGACTCCACACCCCCTGGGCAGCCTGTCCCAGGGCTCCCTCACCCTCACTGGGGAAAAGTTCCTCCCCATGTTGCTGTGGAACTCCCTGTGCTCCAATTTGCAGCCATTGCCCCTTGTCCTGTCCCCACAGACACTGAAAAGGGGCTGGCCAATTCCCCCTGCACCCCATCCTTCAGATATTGATAAACATTGATTAGGTCCCCCCTCAGTCTGCTTCTCTCCAGGCTGAACAGCCCCAGCTCTCTCAGCCTTTCCTCACAGGAGAGATGCTCCAGGCCCTTCAGCATGTTCATAGCCCTTCTCTGGACTCTCTCCAGGAGATCCCTGTCCTTTTGATCCCAAGGAGCCCAGCACTGGACACAACACTCGAGGTGGGGCCTGAGCAGGGCAGAGCAGAGGGGGAGGATCCCCTCCTGTGACCTGCTGCCCACACTCCTCCTGATGCCCCCCAGGATAATTGCTATTATGATGACTTATTACTGTTATTCTAAGTAGCCTAAACCCCAACAGAACTGTCTTTATTTTTCCCTCTGTGGTTGTCATACCATAGGTGCAATCCAAATGCTTGAAACAAGTTGAACTTCCTCCAGCTCACCTCTCCCTCCCCTCTTTGACGATTTGTGCTTTAGTTTTGTCAAGTTTTGTGCTAATAACTCCCCCTTCAAGCTTTCTGTCATTAATTTCCTCCTTCCACTTTCCAGGTGTTACTTGTGCTGTGGGTGTCCACGAAAATAACATGTGTCTAAGGAAATGTATAGTGTCCAGGAGCAGCAAGGGCATGATGTTATGGTCAGGGTAGGGTTTTTATGTGGCTTGCTGTTGTCTTAGCTAAAGACATCATGTTTAAAGCAGACTGTAGCCTTGCTGACCACAGGCTGGACTTGTTACTGGCTATGTGCTAACTTTGTAACGTGCCCTGAATAGCAAGAGGGTGGGAGAAGCTCCCCTGTAAGCCTCAGTGTGTGTGGTTAGACCATCCTGCATTAGCAGTTTGGCAAAATACACATTTTATTGTAATGTAATGGAGGCCCTGTTCCTGCTGGTTAAATTGGAGGTAATTTTTGCTTAGTTTTGGTAACTACAGAGTCTCTTCTCCCCTCCTGCTCCCCTCAAACTCCATTTGTCAGCATATGATCTTCTTCGTGTTTAAAGGTAGCTTGGTGTGGTCGAACTGATAGCTCAGCTTTGTCAGATATAAAAGCATTAAGCCCAGTAACAATAATATAGTGGGATTGTGAGAACATTTGTTAACTTTGGGCGAAGCATAAAAGGTCTTTATTATGCTGGACACAGAACGGCAGCGGCTACAATATCCTGCCTGGTCATAGGGCAAATGGGAGAGTCACTAGCACAGCTAAGCTCCAAACTCCTGAATACAGAGACTCTTATTAAATTGAAACTTTCAAACAAAGCCAGATTGTATGGGTGCAAACCACTGAAGTCAGCCATCTTCTCCAGCCCTCTCACTACAGTGTCTCAGGAGATATTGTTCCCTTGCAGCCTGTGCTCTGATAAATAATGCTAGAGTGTGCAATGAGTTTCAATGTGGGGAGTTTTGTGCTTCAGTCGCTCTGTAAAATGGTTTTTGTGGCTTAATCTTTGTAGAAAATGTGAAAGAAAGTGCAGAGGCTCTTTCAGTCATCGCAGTGGGTAGAGATTGGCTTCTGGTGGCTGAAGGCTGGCTGGGCCAAACCCCACATATTTAACATCTTTGCCCAGGGAGGTGATGGAGTCTCCTTCTCTGGAGATATTCACAGAATCACAGAGCTGGAGGGGTTGGAAGGGACCCCCAGAGCTCCTGGGGTCCAACCCCCCTGCCAAAGCAGCTCCCCAGCTCATACTGCACAGGTCGGTGTCCAGACGGGGCTGGAATCTCTCCAGAGAAGGAGACTCCACACCCCCTGGGCAGCCTGTCCCAGGGCTCCCTCACCCTCACTGGGGAAAAGTTCCTCCCCAGGTTGCTGTGGAACTTCCTGTGCTCCAATTTGCAGCCATTGCCCCTTGTCCTGTCCCCACAGACACTGAAAAGGGGCTGGCCAATTCCCCCTGCACCCCATCCTTCAGATATTGATAAACATTGATTAGGTCCCCCCTCAGTCTTCTTCTCTCCAGGCTGAACAGCCCCAGCTCTCTCAGCCTTTCCTCACAGGATAGATGCTCCAGGCCCTTCATCATCTTCATAGCCCTTCTCTGGACTCTCTCCAGGAGATCCCTGTCCTTTTGATCCCAAGGAGCCCAGCACTGGACACAACACTCCAGGTGGGGCCTGAGCAGGGCAGAGCAGAGGGGGAGGATCCCCTCCTGTGACCTGCTGCCCACACTCCTCCTGATGCCCCCAGGATCCCATTGTCTCTCTCAGCCCCAGGGCACACTGCTGGCTCATGGCCACCCTGTCACCCACCAGCACCCCCAGGTCCTTCTCCACAGAGCTCCTCTCCTGCAGGTCACCCCCAGCCTGTCCTGATCCATGTGGTTGTTCCTCCCCAGGTGCCAGACTCTCCACTTGCTGTTGTTGAATCTCATCTGGTCTCTCCCTGCCCAGCTCTCCAGCCTGGCCAGGTCTCTGGATGGCAGCGCAGTGTCCTGCCTGTCAGCCACCCCTCCCAGCTCTGGATCATCAGCACTTGCTGAGGGTGGGTGCTGTTCCCTCAGCAAGGTGTCTGTGAAGATATTGAACAGGACTGGACCCAACACCCAGCCCTGGGGACACCACTGGTCACAGGCATCCAGTCAGATTCTGCTCCACTGATCACAACCCTCTGAGCTCAAGCCCCATCTGGACACCGACCTGTGCAGTATGAGCTGGGGAGCTGCTTTGGCAGGGGGTTGTACCCCAGGAGCTCTGCAGGTCCCTTCCAACCCCTACAACTCTGTGACTGTCATCTTGCCTGCTGTTCCTTACGGACTCTGCCAGTGTGACAGCCCTACCCACGCACACCAGGCTAAGGACAGGCTTTTCCTGGAAGCCTGGAAGGTTCACAGCTCATTTTCTAATAACGCTGTAGCCCTTTCTGTTGTTGCTGTGATGTGTCTATGGAGCCTCTTTCTAGGAATCATGTTCCCTACGGTGTAGCTACTCCTGTTTTATTTGTGGGTGCATAGCATGAAAGAACCTGGGAATCCCTCAACCTCTTTTCTGTTAACAGTGAGTTAATTTTCTGCCTTATTTTGGCTGCTCAGTTTTTTCCTTTGCAAAGTACCATTATTTGAGAGAGGTGTGGGGGAACCCCCACCCAAAACCATCTACCCAACCCAAAACCCAAACCCTACGAACCCTGCCATGAAAACAAGCAGATGGATATGTACACAGGTTGTTTTAAGGTCAGCATGGCATATCAAGTGCTCTCAGATTTATCCTGGTGACAAGCTCTTTTCCCCTTTTCCCATGGAGCTCCCAGCTCCACGTGTGGCTGTCCAGGCAGCCTTAGATGTCTCCTAGTGTTTCCTGTCTCCTCCTGGGGAAGGTTGGTAGGCTGCTCTAGATTTGTTTGGGTTTTATTTGTTTGTTTGATTGCCTGCTGCTTTGAAGGTTGCTTACCATGTGGGCTACAATGTTTAGGAGCCCCTGCTGAAGACTTGAAACTTTGCTTATTTTTCTAACCTTTCTCTTATTTCATTGATTGTGTGTGAGACCTACTTGAGGGCTGCCTTGTGCATTGCCAAAAAGAGGCTTGTGTTGCTCATTTCCCTCCTTTGAAATGACATCATTGTCTTTCAAACCCTGGAAAAAAAAAAACCTTGGCTATGTGATGTGATACCTGCAAGTGCTTTTCCAAAAAGACTGCAAGACTTGGCTTCAAAATCTGCTCCCCAAATCCTTAGTAGGCCAAGATTCTCAGTGGCCATCTATGATTCTATCATTCAATGCAGCTGCATGGAGAGAGTAAAATGGGAATGTCAACCTTCCTTTGTGTCTTTGCCTGATTTTAAAAACTAAATATGTCACTTTGGGTCTATTTTTAATGACTGTTTTGATTAAAATCTCCTCTTTAGTACAGAATTATAGAAAGCTTTGAGTTGGAAGGGATCATAGTCAAATGAATGGGGTTTTTTTATGTAACAAAGAAGTTAATCAATGAAAATGTAGGTGTTGAGGACATAGGAGCTACCAAGCAATCCATTAAAAACCCTAAAAAGTATTCTTTATTTTACAGAATTTGGATATTAGAAAACTGTTTGATCTAATTCAGCAACTGAGTGTTTTTGTCATGTTGTAAAATGGAAGTCCAGTTCTCTGGCTCTTTGGTGTAAGTTAGGTTTACACTCTATCATGTGTTTGTTCAGAAGCTTAGAAAAGAATTCTGAGCTCATAATGGCAGGAATACAAACCATCTCACATCCCTCCTCTGTAAGCTGTTATCTTCTCTTCCCCAGGTGTTTTATGTTCACCCATCCAGCTATCAGGGCAAAAAGGTTTGTGCTGGGGAATGTGTTTCTTATCTTGGAAACAGCATTTGGGTTGTTCCACCCAAATACAAGTGGTTTTTGAAGAAGGGGCTGTTTTTCAGCTGATGGCATTGCTTTGGGGCAGTTTGTGAAGTATTTGAATGGTATTGGCTTGTGAAAAGATGGATTTGGGTTCTAATGACCTTTGTAGTGATCCTTTTGAATGGGTTGCATGTCCTGGGACATGGGATTTTTTTGGGATGGGTGTTGGTTTTGTTGTTGGTTTTTTTTTTTGTAAACCAGACTGTGTTTCACCCCCTCATTTTGAACTGGTCCCTTTGTCTTGGGAGAGGTTGTTGGTAGCAATATCCTGTTTAAAGTTGTTTTAAAAGAATGACCTTGTAGGGCCTGTTTCCTGCTCTGTCTTGATGGGATTTCCTTTTTATTAAACAGGAAATAGTCTGATTACATAAAAGTGTGAGAATGACAGGTTTTTCCTTCCCAGTGAGGGTTGTTCATGTTAATTCTATTCAGAAAACTCTCCACTTGCCAGAGCAGCTGAAGTTAATTTACTTTGTCTAGAATTGTTGTTTACACCTAGAAGTTCCTACTAGTGTCTTGCTAAAGCTTTGTCTTGGCCTGAGTGATCCAGCAGCCCTTCCTGTAGAAGTTTTTTTGCATGGGATTTTCTTAGCAGATACTTTTTTCTCACAAGTGGAAGGCAGCAGGAGTTCAGTGGCATGAAGTATGCTGTGCTGGGGTTCACAGACCCATTTCTGCAGCTTTTCAAATGATTTGGGGCTTTTCTGGTTGTGGGTTTGGGTTGGTTTTTTTTTCCTTTGAGCCAAGACTCTGAATTGCAATCTGAAATGACCAAAATGATGCTTCCTTACCTGATGAGAAAAGGGATACTTGAAGTGTCCACTACTTTTCACTTTGTCCACAGAAGCACCTGCTGACCTCAAGGTAGGAATTTCAGTCTGAGCTCTTCTATGTGCAATGCCAGTAATGAGTTCAGGATGGAGTAAAGGCTCTTGTAATGTAATAGGAAGAGGTACAGTGATAAGATGGCCCAGGTCAGCAGGGTGTGTGTGTGCTGAGCCAGCAGCAGCCAAATCTTGGCAAACCAGAGGTGGTTGCTGGTGAGTCCAGCCCACAGCACCTGGCTGCTGTCCCAAGCTTGAAGGCTCTGAGGTGGAATGAAGTTCACATTCCCTGTTTAGGCATGGCTTAGTGACCATGTTTTGCATGGATTAGATGTCTGGGGGAACTGTCTTCCTCTTGAGGAAGTTCAAACCCTATGGATGTTACTATAATGTGAATGCTGTTCCCTTGTGACCTCAGCCAGAAGATGGGTCAGGCAGCAAGCATCTCCACTAGGAAACTGCAGAATTAACCAGGAACAGTGACCAGCAGGGTCAGGGGGGTGATCTCACCCCTGTCCTCAGCCCTGGTGAGGCCACACCTCGAGTACTGTGTGCAGTTCTGGGTGCTGCAGTGTAGGAGGGACATGGAGGTGCTGGAGAGGGTGTGGAAAGGGCTGATGGGCTGGTGAGGGGTCTGGAGAACAGAGCTGGTGAGGAGAGGCTGAGGGAGTGGGGCTGTGCAGCCTGGAGGAGGCTCAGGGGAAACCTGCTTGCTCTCTACAGCTACCTGAAAGGAGGGTGTGGGGAGGTGGGGGTTGGTCTCTTTGCCCTAATAACTAGTGACAGGATGAGGAAATGGGTTCAGGTTGGATATTAGGAAAGAACTCTTCATGGAAAGAGTGGTGAGGTGTTGGCACAGGCTGCCCAGGGAGGTGGTGGAGTCGCTGTCCGTGGAGCTGTTCATAAAATAGGTTGATGTGGTGCTTTGGAAGATGGTTTAGAGGTTACAGTGGTGTAGGGCTGACAGCTGGACTTGATGATCTTGAAGGCCTTTTCCAGCCATGTTGCTTCCATGATTCCAAGCTAGACCATTCCACTTACCTGATTTCATTCCTAGTATGCATTGTAATTGCCTTAATTCCACAGACAGATTGGGCAATGCTCGGGGATTTAAATGGTTGTTTAATAAATGATGTTTCTCCACACATTGTAGGATTGAGATGTGGGTTCTGACTGAAGTAGGAAGAGGAGCCTTTGAGACATTATTATTGGTGGGATCCACAGAAAATTCCTGCTGAGAGGAGTCCTGATACTTGAGAACACCAAGTTTAGTTCCTGACTTAGGAAAGGTTAGACCAGTGGTTGCCAAAATGTTTGTTGTGACCCCTCTTCAGTTTCTGCCTTAAGCTTTTTGCTGCTCCTGGTTTGAGAGCTGTGGTTTGGAGCCCAGCAACTGACCCTCCTCACCCCAGTGTGTTCTAGTCTGTTAGCCCCCCCTCTTTTCCCTATGCTGAGCCAATGTGGTCTGGGAGGCTCTGAAAAATGAACACTTTATGGGATGGATGTTGGCAGATGAGAATTTTCAGAAGATAAAAGAACTGGGAAATCCTGGAAATCTGCTTGTTTTTTGTTTTGGAAGTTTAATATTGAATTCCATAGGTAGGTTTCCTCTTGATAATCAGTGCAAATCTTTTCATATCCTACTGGTAAATCAACATTTACACAGTAAAGCCTGGGATTTCAGTGTCTCACACAGTTTAACTTTGAAATGTTTGATTGAAACTCTTTACAGCTGGCCTGTAACCTAATTGGACTGGTATGCTGGAAAGTTTCTGGAGCAAGTTGCTTTGGCTGGAAGCTTTGTGCCAGTGAAATGATGAAGTATAGCATGATGACTCTAATGAACCAGCTTTGTTTAGAGAGCTGAAAAACAGTATTAGTTTTGTTTTTAGTTTCCATTGCTGCTTACAGATGTATTGCAAGTAGATTTAATAAGCAGCATCTCTTGGTGTTATTTGGGAAAATGTTGAGGCAGTTGAGATTGTTAGTTAGCTTTTTGTTTCCAGAAGATTGATAAAGCAAAGCCTGAACTTGTACAGAACAGAATCATGCTGGAATAAAATGTGTTTCAAGAAAAACTACTACAAAACATGCTTAATGAAAAATCACTCCTGTGAAAATAAGTGGATGTGGTTAAACCCTTTTCCTCATTCAAAAATAGACTGTCCTCCTATGCAGCCCTTTTCTGGATTCTTAAGTGATTTAAGGTAGGCTTGTATTTTGTCTGGATCTCATTGAACTCCTCATCCAAACCAGAAGTAACCAAGCACTGGCTCCAGAGCTGAGTCCTTTGATGTCTGCTGCATAAGAGCAGGCAGACAGGGAAGTTGAAAATCTTTGCTAATACAATTGTGCATAAATATTTAAGGGGAAGTTACCTGACTTTTATGTATCATCGGTGTAACCACAGAGGCAGACAAGGCCAAAGGTACCAATAAAGTCACATCAAACTGCTCTGCAAAGGGTGAAGGTGCTGAGAGGCTTCTGTGCCATCTTACCTTGTTGCATGAGGTGTATCCCAAGCTGTCAAGACTACGTAGTGACTTTGAGTATGGCAGTGATCTCTTGCAGCATAAGTAGTGTGATGCTGTATCAAATAGCAAATGGCTGTCTTGGTATGTGGGAGCATAATCCATTGTGACACAGTGGAGCAGTGAGAAGGTAATGGCTGAAATGATTTGGAGTGTTGGGAGTGCCTTGGTGTCACTGCTCATGGAGTTTGCACAGCTGTCTGAAAGGGGCTAAGGAAATTGTCTTGGAAATTGGAATATTTTCAAGGACTTGAGTTGGATTGTCATGTGTGGATCCGTGAGAGCTGGAAAGTCAACTTCTTTTCAGCCAGGCTCTGAAGAGGGGCTGCCCTGAGGTTATACATAGCTGTGCTCTGCTCTCCATAGGTGCTGCTGGTTAGCAGTAGTCGTCATCCTGATCGATGGATTGTCCCTGGGGGTGGCATGGAGCCCGAGGAGGAACCCAATGTGGCTGCCGTGCGAGAGGTCTGTGAAGAGGTGAGTCAAGACTGGGAGCTCCTGGAGCTGGGCTGCTGATTCCTGGGAGTTGGTTCTCATCACTCTTGCTTGTTTTCCTTAAGGTGAAGAGGAATATAGGGTCACTGGTAATACCCACATCATACACGGGAGGGAAACTGGAGTTCTGAGTAAAGACAGCATAGGAATGTAATTCAGGCTTTCAGTCAGAGTGAGCTCATCCCCACCTGGTACCTGGAACTGCAAATATATGGCTTTAAACTCTAGTCATTTCAATATGTACAATGATACTCTCCATTTTTTTCTCTCTGCATGAAGAACAGTTTCTAAGGAGACCTTCAAAGAGATGTGTGTTTGTGGAGCTATTGAATACCTGGGTAGAAGGTAGAAGTAAGACCTTATGAGCCCTTACAGGCAAAGCATGCGTAGAGACCTCAATATATTTGGTCTAGTACATACTTTGTGTTTCATGTGAGTAAGAGAAATTGATCATAAGAGTTACAAGCAACAATTGCTAATATGGTCATGTTTTTTAATTGAAGCCATTTCAGAAAGGGAATCAAGTAGCAGATCAATCAGATTGTATGGAGAAGGCATGTTTTTCAGGCTGGAAGAGAAAATTCTTTGTAAGGAGTTTAAAGCCAGCAAATAGCATGATATGTAAAACATGTCTTTAGAATTTGCTTCTGAGTGTTATTGAATTGGAGAGATGCTTGGATTGAGAAACGATTAAATGATTATGTATGGATGACCAAGTAGGTTCATGGTTATATAAGGATTAAAAAAGCTTGCAAGAGGGTTATAAATCTTTGTGCTGCAGAACAGAAATCAAGAGCTAATTGATGGGTCTTAGGAAGAAGCTTCTCCAGTAGTTGCTTTATTTAATTAACTGGTATATGAAGGTTTTTCTCTGGGAGTAGCTCCTGCTGAATATTTGGGCCTCTGGACTAATCATATGTGTTAGTTCCCAAGTTGAGTATTTCTCTTTGGATGTTTTTATAATGTAGCAGAATATCAGAAGCATGTGAAAGATTATACAATCAAAGTTTATTTTTTTAAAGGTCCTTAGATCCCTCTGGCACTGAGGTTTGCTGCTTGCAATTTTCATTTCCAGCTTGTAATACAGCTCCTGCTTTTTCAGTAACTCAGCAATCTTTCAAACACATTACAAGCCAAAGTGAGTTTAACCAGAACGAGAGAAATATTTTTAGCTGCAGACTCCTGCTTTACAACCCAATGGTTGTTAATAATTAAGTTATTTGGTACAGGAGGCAAGGGTTCACTCAGGAGGTGCATGGCTTTGCCTTTCAAATCCTTAAAACAAATCTGTATCAACCCTCCCTTTCCCAGGAAGCACAGCGCCTTGGAAGAGTCTCCTCTCTTTCCATGACAGCTCGGGGGCTGAAAGGAAGCCTTGGCATGGGCTCAGTCTGCAGTGAAGAAACTGGTTTGGGCTGGCTGAGATAATCCCCTCTCGCTCAGCTGGTGTTCCCTTGCTCACGTGGACCGGTGCCGAATGAGAATGTAATTCAAACTGTGGCAGCCTGGCAGGGTTGAGTCATTCCCAGCGAAGCACCTATCTGCTTGAGTGCCGCTGGCCAAGCAGTAAACATCCAGAGCTCCAAAAGCAGCAGGATTACCCCCAACACCTAACCTCAGCGACACCTCAGAGCCCTTGGATGGTGGGAATCTGCACTTGGGGCTCTCAGCTGCTGTTAGGATAAAGGCCTTTCCTGAAAGCTCTCTGCAGAAGAGCAGCCTCTTGTGTATAAAATTACTCGAGTGCTTCTGCAGCTAATGATTCTGCTAGCTGACACGGGTGAGCTTTTAGGTGGGTAAGGCCTCCCTCAAATAGGTTTGTGTTCCAGCACACTGCTTCTGATCTGCAAACTATAATGTACATCAACTGTCCTAAGCTCAGCGAGGTGTTTACTGTAAAACCTTGCTGGGGAATGTGCGTGGTAGGGGAATGTTTGTTATATTACAGCTGTAAGGCTTGGAAGCACCTGGTTTCCCAGCTCTTGCTATTGATTTGGCAGGGGAGGTGTTTTAGGAGGCTGCTTGCTGGGCAAGCGGTGTGTACGCTAGCTGGTAAGCCTTGTTTCATGTGAATTTAGGCTGAGGCTGATGTCTGAGTGGGTTTGATGTCTTTACTCCTCTCCTGGGAGAGGCATGTCTGTCACTCACAAGGAAATGAGGTTAGCTGAGCAGGTAGAGTCTGCTGCTTGTTTTGGGAAAAGGAAAAACAGTTTTCTTCTGTGTCAGTGAAGAGAAAGGAATTTTTATCCTAAGAGAAGGTGGTTTGCATGCTGGTCTAAGGCATGGAAGAAATCTGTGGGCTTTCTTTCACTGCCTTTGGTACGCCTTTCCAATTTTAATAAGAGACAGTTGGAAGAGCTGGAAGGACTCATTCATCTTTCAGTTGCCTGTGGTCTTTGAAGATGACAATAGGCTGCTTTTTCTCAAGTCATTCTTTTTTGCATGGTATGCATTGGCTTCCCTAAACTAAGATTTTTAACTTCTACATTGGCTGTTTTAATTTTACTGTGTGAGTTTATCCATGTGTTTGCTGGAATAATTGTCATATAAAGAAATCTGGCTCTTCTCCCTTTCCAATTTTCAGAATTTTAGAAGACTCTTTTGAAAATGAAGTGTTGATTCAAAGTGAAACTTGTGATCCCTCTGCCCCAGTTTGAGTTAGAAGTCCTTGTCCTAGTTTGCAATAGTCCTTATCTATATTAATCTCTACCAGCAGAAGTATTAAAGCAGACAGGTACCAACACTTGTCATGCTTTCTGTTGTCTGCATAAAATGTGAAGTGACTGGAGTTGTTGCACATTGTTTTTCAGCAGAGTGGCAGTAGACAAGCAATGCCAGCTCTGAATGAGCACAGTTTATTCTCAGAATAAACTCACTTATTGCTGACAGATTGTTGCAAAACAATGTAGTCAGTCTATAAACTCCAGGTACATGCAAAGGTTCACCTTCTAGGGGAGTGCTGTGCCCCTTTAAAGCAGCCATTGGTGCCAGTGGAGTATATTTTTTGATTCTTGGGTTTATTTTTTTTTTTTATTCACCATTGCATTCTCTCCCCAGAATCAATTTTGATTTAGGAAGAAGGGTGTTTTTTTTTTTTTTCATGAGTGTGAGCAACTGGTGAAGAACATGTTTTAGAAATAGATGCCTTAAATTAAACTACTTACAGAGTCACTTTGAAAAAAAAGCCTCCACACTCATCTGTTAAACCCAAAGGCATTTCATTTTGCACTTGCAACATCTTTCACATCCTGACCTTTAAATACTTAGTAAATGTCAAGTTCTATAAAATTACAGGACTGTTAGTCGTGCTTTCTTCATGGGGAATCAAAAGCCAGATAAGTTGTGCTTGATCTGTGATCAAACAGGCAGTTGATGCCAGTATCAAAAAATAGTCCATCATGATAGCACTTTGATCTGGTCAGTAGACCTCTCTTTTTTTTTTTCTTTTTTCTTTCTTTTTTTTCCCCCCTCAAACATATTTTATAACTAATCTGCCCTGTATTGTGTTATATGAATAATCTGCCTTGTTTTGTGTATTGTGTTACTTATTTAGAAGATGAATATTGATATATTTCAGTACTAGAATTTTCTTCAAATATTACAAGGACCATGGATGGATGGCTGAGAAGATTCAGGAATATTCAGTGCAAATAGAGCTGCTACCCCATGTACTCAAACCTCATAACAATGACTACAGTGGCTTCAAGTTCTTCCCTCTGTCATGCAATTTAATCTCTGTTTCCCAAATGTAAAAGCCTGTATCAGTAGTAACACAGTAAGAAATTCAATGAAGAACTATAACCCTCTCAGAGGCAGCAGAGACAGCAAGAAAATTTGCCTGGCAGGTCTGTAACTGGTGCCTTTAGGACTTGTCTAAGCTAGCAGTCTTTATGGGTGTGATTTACTACCTTCAGTGCTGCAACTATTAGAGCAAAGATTTGGGTGTTTTACCACAGTCCTCTTGCCCAGCAGTAATCTGTAGTAGATGCAGGCTTTGAGCCTAATAGAGCAAAGTAAAATAGCTGAAATTCCAACCCACATTTTCCTTAGCTCAGATGGAAGGAAATAAAAGCTGTCCCTAGGAACAGATGGTGTTGCTGCAGGCTGCTTTTTGCATCTGACCCGAACTTATTTTCAGCTTTGAAACCTGAACCTGCTGTTCTTGGATGTCTTCAGTAATTTTTCTTTATTAAAACAAGTTGTTCCATGAGCAGCAGAACTAGTAAAGCTTCATTTCCTCCAGATTTTTTGTTCCTTGTCCTGAATGCCCAGCCCACCCCTCTGGGCAGCCGGCCGGCAGCGATCTGAAGCCCTGTGCTGTTTTGGGGCAGCTGGCTGTTGCTGTGACACTGATGCAGTCTTGCCAGATCATAGAATTGTAGGGATTGGAAGGGACCTCGAGAGATCATGGGGTCCAACCCCCCTGCCAAAGCAGCTCCCCAGGACATATCACTCAGATAGGCATCCAGATGGGGCTGGAATCTCTCCAGAGAAGGAGACTCCACACCCCTTGTGCAGCCTGTCCCAGGGCTCCCTCACCCTTATTGGGGAAACGTTCCTCCCCATGTTGGTGTGGAACTTCCTATGCTGCAACTTGCAGCCATTGTCCCTTGTCCTGTCCCCACAGACACTGAAAAGGGGCTGGCTGATTCCCCCTGCATTCCCTGCTTCAGATAATTATAGACATTGATTAGGTCCCCCCTTAGTCTTCTCAAGGCTGAAGAGTCCCAACTTACTCAGCCTTTCCTCACAGGATAGATGCTCCAGGCCCTTCATCATCTTCATAGCCCTTCTCTGGACTCTCCAATTTGCAGCCATTGCCCCTTGTCCTGTCCCCACAGACACTGAAAAGGGGCTGGCCAATTCCCCCTGCACCCCATCCTTCAGATATTGATAAACATTGATTAGGTCCCCCCTCAGTCTTCTTCTCTCCAGGCTGAACAGCCCCAGCTCTCTCAGCCTTTCCTCACAGGATAGATGCTCCAGGCCCTTCATCATCTTCATAGCCCTTCTCCCTGTCCTTTTGATCCCAGGGAGCCCAGCACTGGACACAACACTCCAGGTGGGGCCTGACCAGGGCAGAGCAGAGGGGGAGGATCCCCTCCTGTGACCTGCTGCCCACACTCCTCCTGATGCCCCCAGGATCCCATTGTCTCTCTCAGCCCCAGGGCACACTGCTGGCTCATGGCCACCCTGTCACCCACCAGGACCCCCAGGTCCTTCTCCACAGAGCTCCTCTCCAGCAGGTCACCCCCAGCCCTGTCCTGATCCATGTGGTTGTTCCTCCCCAGGTGCCAGACTCTCCACTTGCTGTTGTTGAATCTCATCTGGTCTCTCCCTGCCCAGCTCTCCAGCCTGGCCAGGGCTCTGGATGGCAGCGCAGTGTTCCTGAATAAAGATCTGCCTTTCCCTCCAGTGAGGAACCTCAAGCCTTGAAAACCAACGTGGAGCTGCAGAGCAGTGAGAAAGCAGCTCATTTTGCAAGCTCCTTTTATACCTGAGTGTGTCTCTTCCTGGGGAACACTGTTGTTTGACGGGTTTGCTTCATTTTCACACCTGCCATTGGAGCAGTTGCTACTGCTGCTCTCCTGCTCTTTGTCAATAGGTTTCATAGCATCCTCCTAAGATGTGTGTATTTTGAGGCTTGCAGTGCTTCTAGTGCTTAGTGGGGGGGGGGGAACATGTGCCCCAATAAATTGTGCTGTCCCTGCCAGACAGACACTGTTGTGGCCCACGAGGGTGGAGGATTCGCAATCCATTTACTACAGAGGAGAAGATGCCCAAGTCATCTGGTGCAAATTAAGACTTAAATCCAGCTTCATTCCTGGATGAGCCTGTGACCATGCTTTTAACTTTCCAAGAAAATGCTCATTGTCCTGAAGAGAAGATGAGCTGGGAGGGTGCTGAGGGGTTAGCTCATAGGAAGGCAAGAGGTATGGAGCTTGCCTAAAGAGAAGCCTGGCAGTGTTGCTGCTCATTAACAAGCTTGCTTTATATATATATATATAAATATGTATATAACTGCTACAGAGTTATTTTCTTTGATGCCTTGAGCAAATTTCATGTTACAGATTTGTGTGAGGCTCTGAATTCCACCTCCACATTTGTTTTTTCCATTAAACTCAGTACATGATTGTAGAGACTATGACTTTCCTATTTGTATGTGAATTGAGTGCTTTATCAAAACCACCCCAATCAATCTGTGGTAGATGTCATAGAATCATAGACTGGCCTGGGTTGGAAGGGACCCCAAGGGTCACAGAGCTCCAACCCCCCTGCCACAGGCAGGGACACCAACCTCAGGCCTGGAGCTACACAAGGTTGCCCAGGGCCCCAGCCAACCTGGCCTGGAACACCCCCAGACACGGGGCACCCACCCCCTCTCTGGGCAGCCTGTTCCAGCCCCTCACCACTCTTTCTGTAAAAAACTTCCCCCTAATATCCAATCTAAACCTTCCCTCCTCCAGCTTCACTCCATCCCCCTTGTCCTGCCAGTCTCTGCCCTTTTAACAAGCTGATTCCCCTCCTGTTCCTCTGCTCCCTTCAGGCACTGGCAGGCTGCAATGAGGTCCCCCCACAGCCTTCTCTTCTCTAGGCTGACCCAGCCCAGCTCCCTCAGCCTCTCTCCATAGGGCAGCTGCTCCAGCCCTCTGAGCATCTCCGTGGCTCCTCTGACCCCTCTCCAACAGCTCCACATCTTCCTTGTATTGGAGGCCCAGCTCTGGACACAGGATCCAGCTGGGGCCTCAAGAGGGCAGAGCAGAGAGGGAATCTCCTGTACGTTGTCTTCAAAATCCACTACACTGATAGAGTAGAATGAGCTGTCGTTGGTGTGTCAGATGTTGCTGTCTTTGGTAAGGTCTCTTTATAAATCAGCCCAGTATTTATTTGACCAAAACCATTAATTTGTGTCACCATTTACTACTACGTGCAGTAAATCCACACGTGTTGAAAACCTCAGCACTCTTGAGTTGTCTAATGGTAATTCCACATGATCTTCCTACAGACTGTGTTTGTCTTGGCATCACTTTTTCTGGGGGAACAAGACCAGGCAGGGCAGAGAAGGCTGATCTTAGTCTGCAGGCAGAGCATTCCTTCTGTTGCACCTCTATTAAAGCAGAAGGAAGGGCTCCTCACCTGCCTGTTTGACTTCAAGCACAGCTTTAGAGCAGGGGGATAAACTGCTTGGGAGTCTGGTTGAGCAGTATTTATTCATGCTTAGTTTCCAGGCTGACTAGTTGCCTGGAGATCAATTTGTTTCTAGTCAAGCTTGAGAGTTTGTTACACCCTCACAACAACATCCCTGGCTTTTGATTCAGTGACCCTGCAGGTAAGTGAGGCGAGCAGAAATCCAACAAGTGAAGAACATTGGCTCAAGGCAGTTATTTACCTGAAACATTTGATTTCCTTTAACCTTTTCATCTGTTTGTGGATGTAGGTTGTGAAGTTGGAAGCTGATATGGTGCTTTAGCTTAAAAAAGAAAAAAAAGAACCCAAACTCCTCATTTGAGGCTGCTGGAGGTTTTTTGAATGAAATTCATTTGAAGTATTTACCTTCCAGCTCACTTCTGAGAAAGATTAGGCCAGGTTAGCAGCAACAGTTTTGCAGATGAAGTAAAATCCCTCATCTGCAAAGGTCAGAACCAGTTATCTGTCCCAGCCACACTGATGTGTGCACACACGTGGACGTTGACCTTCATGGAATCGCTGTTTGACTCCAGAAATAGCCTTGTGGTTGATAGTCAGTGGCCCACCTATGGGCTGCACAGTGTCAGAACTGCTGATGAGACAGTAAATTTTGCATCCAAAAAGAACATAAAAGATTCAGTTACAAAGCTCCTTCCTAGAAATAGAGGTCAGGGAGCACCTTACAGAAAGAATTCTAGATTAGTATGAATGCTTGTAGTAGGGGGAGCTACTAATCCTTTTGGTTAGAAGCAGTACTGAGGTGCTCTGGCTGTACTGGAAATAAACCAGTAAAATGTTAATGAATAAAAAAGTTCTACCTTTTTACAAGCATCTGTGCAGCTGAACAAGTGGGAAATGGTCTATCTCAGCTGCTGAGGACAGAGAATTGGACTTGTTTAGAATCACAGAGTTGTAGGAGTTGGAAGGGACCCCCAGAGCTCCTGGGGTCCAACCCCCCTGCCAAAGAGCTCCCCAGCTCATACTGCACAGTTTGGTGTCCAGATGGGGCTGGAATCTCTCCAGAGAAGGAGACTCCACACCCCCTGGGCAGCCTGTCCCAGGGCTCCCTCACCCTCACTGGGGAAAAGTTCCTCCCCAGGTTGGTGTGGAACTTCCTGTGCTCCAATTTGCAGCCATTGCCCCTTGTCCTGTCCCCACAGACACTGAAAAGGGGCTGGCCGATTCCCCCTGCACCCCATCCTTCAGATATTGATAACCATTGATTAGGTCCCCCCTCAGTCTTCTTCTCTCCAGGCTGAACAGCCCCAGCTCTCTCAGCCTTTCCTCACAGGATAGATGCTCCAGGCCCTTCATCATCTTCCTAGCCCTTCTCTGGACTCTCTCCAGGAGATCCCTGTCCTTTTGATCCCAGGGAGCCCAGCACTGGACACAACCCTCCAGGTGGGGCCTGAGCAGGGCAGAGCAGAGGGGGAGGATCCCCTCCTGTGACCTGCTGCCCACACTCCTCCTGATGCCCCCAGGATCCCATTGTCTCTCTCAGCCCCAGGGCACACTGCTGGCTCATGGCCACCCTGTCACCCACCAGCACCCCCAGGTCCTTCTCCACAGAGCTCTTCTCCAGCAGGTCACCCCCAGCCTGTCCTGATCCATGTGGTTGTTCCTCCCCAGGTGCCAGACTCTCCACTTGCTGTTGTTGGACTTCATTAGGTCTCTCCCTGCCCAGCTCTCCAGCCTGGCCTGTTTAGTTGCCCTCATCCAAACTGCTCTTTGGAAAAAAAAAAAAAGGGAGGATGGGGGCATGGACAAAAGGCCTGATGATCTAGATCTTGTCTGCAGGAGCACAGGCACTATTTTCCTCAATTGCTTAGGGATGTGTTCCAGAGACAACAGCCGAATTTACCTTCCTGAGTGACTGGGTTGTATGCCAAGGTTGTGTGTGTTGCTTCAGGCCAGTTAAGTCATGGAGCAACATCTCATCTTGTCTGTAACACTCAAGTTCCAGCTGGTTACAGTTGTAAAGAGAAGGGAATGTAAATTATTAGGGAAAAAAAAATGGGGGAGGGGGGGGGTTAGGGGTGTGTTTATGGGGGTGGGAGAGTGGGCTGATGGCATTTTGCACTTGGAGAGTGTAGAAGGAAACAGCACTTTGAGAAAGTGACTGAGCCACCACGATGAGAAGCGGTACAAATAGTGACAGCAAATCAGATAAAGCAGGTACACCTCCACTAGTATTCAAATCAAAGACAAAAGCATTGCTTAGATCTCTTGATTTGTGTGTCTGATTCCAAAGTCTCCTTTTAATGTGCATCTGGGTGTATCAGAAATAGTCATGTTCCTGGTGCAGAAGGCTCATTACCACACTGATAGTATTTTATATTTATATCAGCAGGCTTCAGATCTGTGCAGGGGATCCCTGAAATACCCAGTAGCTGTCTCATTGCTTTGATGTCTTTAAATGGATGCCTTATACATCCTTTTAAATTATTTCCTTAAAGTATCATTTTAAAGAGGTAAAACTGCTGAACCTCAAAGCAAATTTAGACTTAAACTTAGAAAAAAAAAATCCTTGGCACTATACACATAGTTAGAGCTCAGATAGATTGATACCATTTTCCTTGTGACTCTGTTGTTTTCTGATTAACAGAATTTGACAGCATTTGTTTCCCATGCTAAAGGAGCTGCTCCTGCACAATGAACACAGAAATATGTGCTGACCTGTTGTTAAAGCCTGTTTTGTTTTCTTTTCTTTCTCTCTTGGAACTTCTCACAGGCTGGAGTGAAAGGGACGTTAGGAAGATTAGTGGGAATTTTTGAGGTAAGTTTCAGACCTGGAAGCTGGGAAATTTTGATGCAAAAAATTGCCTTGGAGTAAAAACCCACTTCCTAATATGTTGTGAAAAGTAACTAGATAACTTCTTTGAAGGAAAATTTAGGGGTCCCTGTTTAAATAAAAGAACCATGCTGGGCCTTTCAGTGATATTGATCATCTCCAATTTCCACCTCAGCTGAAATAATGAGTGGTGAGCCAGTGTAACTGTGAATATTCTCAGTGGCTTCCTTGCTGCCAGAAAATGCCACCCAGCAGCTGGGGAGCAGTGGCTCTCCTTTGTTCTTTGCCACCTGCTGTCACCCATTGCCAAACTGGCCTCTGCAGCAGGGTGAAGTGTGTGTGCTCCTGTTTGGAACGGGGTGGCACCTGATAAGGTGCACAGTCAGCAGGTACCCAGTATGGTGCTTTTTACAGTTGTGTTTTCACTATTTCAGAGCCACATGAAATAGATAAATATGGGTTGGGAGGGACCCCAAGGGTCACAGAGCTCCAACCCCCTGCCACAGGCAGGGCCACCAACCTCAGGCCTGGAGCTACACAAGGTTGCCCAGGGCCCCATCCAACCTGGCCTTGAACACCCCCAGACACGGGGCACCCACCCCCTCTCTGGGCAGCCTGTTCCAGCCCCTCACCACTCTCTCTGTAAAAAACTTCCCCCTAATATCCAGTCTAAACCTTCCTTCCTTTAGTTTTAATCCATCCCCCTTGTCCTGCCAGTCTCTGCCCTTGAACAAGCTGATTCCCCTCCTGTTCCTCTGCTCCCTTCAGGCACTGGCAGGCTGCAATGAGGTCCCCCCACAGCCTTCTCTTCTCCAGGCTGACCCAGCCCAGCTCCCTCAGCCTCTCTCCAGAGGGGAGCTGCTCCAGCCCTCTGAGCATCTCCGTGGCTCCTCTGACCCCTCTCCAACAGCCCCACATCTTCCTTGTGTTGGGCCCCAGCTCTGGACACAGTACTGTAGGCTTTTCCCCCCAGTTGATTTATACCCATATCCACCTACCAAATGCTGCCTTACAGATCAGGAGCCACACTTTCCAGCCACAACCCCTATTAATCTTTTCAAACCTCTCATTTAAAACCCAAAAGTATTTCCTAGCTAAAAATGAGCTCTAATGAGAGAGAAACTGCACCTAAGGTACCTCAGCATCACAGTGAGGTAGCTTGTGACTTGTAGTCACCATGGGCCCACTCACCTTCTCTCCTTTGGTAGTTTTGGTGCTGTTCTCTTCTCTTTGCCTTCTAGAATCGGGACAGGAAACACAGGACATATGTTTACGTGCTTATTGTCACAGAAGTGTTGGAAGACTGGGAGGACTCTGTCAATATTGGTAAGTTCTTTCTGGTTGTTAGCGTTAACTGGTTTGATGTGGGCAAAGCATGCCAGCTTAGCATCCCACTGGGACCTGGAATCCTTGTGAGAGTGGGTGAGAAAAGTTGCTGTGCTGTGTTTTTTTGGGTTGCTGGGGGGAAAAAATGTGGTCAAATTGAGGCTTTGTGCCCCAAGACAAGTCAACTCAGCTGTACAGCTACCTCTACAGGAGTTTGGTGTTTAATTCTGGCACTTGAAGATATTAAGTGAAGAAGATGAAGAGGTGCCTAAGATGAGAAGAAAATCTATGTGGGCAGTCTGGATTAATCATTAGCCATTCTCTTTTGAAATTTCCACATTTAATTCAGATTCCCAAATGAAAAGGAACCTGTTGTTCTGCAGGTTTGGCACTGTGGCACCTGTAACTTGACTTTCCTCATGCTGCATATGGCAGAGGTTTTAAGGAAGGAGTAAGGAATCACAGTGTTGTAGGGGTTGGAAGGGACCTGGAGAGCTCCTGGGGTCCAACCCCCTGCCAAAGCAGCTCCCCAGCTCATACTGCACAGACAGGCATCCAGATGGGGCTGGAATCTCTCCAGAGAAGGAGAGTCCACCACCTCCTTGGGCAGCCTATTCCAGTGCTCTGTCAGTGCTCTGAAGGAATGCCCTCCAGCAGAAATTGAGGTCCCTTTGCAAGTTGATGGAAATTGGTGTTGTAGGTTGTCCTGAAATGAGTATCTGACTTGAACAGAACTTGCAGAAACAGCAAAATAAACGTGGTGGCTGTTGGTTTTTCACTTGGGAAATGCAAAACCTGTTTGTTTGGACAGCAGATGCCCTAAGCAGGTATGTGTGGTGGAAACAGAGGAGCCATTGGTGTGGTGTTTGGAGTAGGTGGCCCATGGGACCTGAGAATAGAGAGCACACATCCCTGTGTGTCTTGAACTGATGTTTTTCTACACAGTGAAATTACTCCTGCAGCATTCGTGCCTGTGATAACGACTGAAAGCTAATCAACAGCCATGCTTAAAGTAGAAGGGGTAACAGTGTTTTTTTGCATCCTCTGATGTTTACTCCTTACCCACAGGAAGGAAAAGGGAATGGTTTAAGATAGAAGATGCCATAAAAGTTCTGCAGTATCATAAACCAGTGCAGGCCTCCTATTTTGAAACCTTGAGGCAAGGCTGCTTGGCAAACAACGGCACTCCTGTCATGACCACGACGTACTCTGAGAGCTCCATGTCTGACATCAGATGACTCTGAAGACGTCCCTCTGAGAGAAATTTTGCAAAACAGACTAAAACATGGATTTCCCTCCCCACCCCTCCCCTTTTTCACCTGCCTCCTCTCTCAAACAAGGCATGGGCAGCAGCCTGTGGCAGAGCAAGCGTTACAGAGTGCTACAATATAGTGCAAGGTGGGAATTACAATTTTTTTTTTCATTGGCTTTTTATTTTTTTGTTGTTATTTTGGCTTTTTTTTTGGGGGGGGGGGAGGGAGGGAGGGGAAATCTGTATTTTGTAAAATACATTTTGTGCATGAAGTGCCCCTTTTCTCCCTTACACCTCTTCCATGGCCTGGCGAGCAAGGCTGCCAGTTTCTGCCTTGTGTCCTGAAGTGTCCCATTTGTGTCATCCCAGCCATAGCCACTTTTTTTTTTTAAAAAAAAGAATTAAAAGACTTCAAATATGAGATCAGCTCTTTTAAGTCTTAGTCTGTACTGTAAGGTGCTGTTCAGACCCATGTGGTGGTCGCTTTCAGCATATATGTATAAACTTTTTTTTTTGGTTTAGATGGAGAATCCTAACCTTTTAATTTTGGGGGGGGAATTTGTTTTTTGTTTTGTTTTTTTTTTAATCTTGGCCTTCTGAAAAGAAGGCTTCCTAATTAATCTGTTTGCCTTTTGTTATTTTATTTTTTAAATACACACTCTGTGACAGTGCTAGTGGCTGGGCCAGTATCCTCCCCGTTCAGTATCTCCCCATTTTAGTGCAGTGACACTTGAAGTTTGAGGGCAGAGTTTTGATCACCTGCAGACATCCCTGCTGCTCCGTTGCTTCTCCTACAGCTTCCACTGGTGTTTCTGCATTTACATCAAAATGAAACAAAAGAATATAAAAAAGGAGTTGGTCTTTTGAACACTTGGCCAAAAATAGCCTCAGAAACGCTACGATAGGAACTGCATTTCCTTGTCTGTGGTAGGAATCAGGGATTCAAAGTGGGGTCAAAGTGGGACAAACTGGAGCGTCGATCACCAATGCTGTTCTGCTGATGTCTCTTCTTGTCCACATGCCTTACACCGTGCTGAACTGGATACCTGTAATTTGTGCTAAAGCATCCGATTGTACTTCCTGAGCGTTCCTGTACGAACCCCTCGGCTGGATAACCACCTGTGGCCCTGAAAACAAAAAAGAAGCCCTGGGGGAAAACTTGAGGTGTTCAATCTCTTGTCCTGTGGTTCTGCAGCACTTAACAATTGCACCCTGGAGCATGGTCAGATTGTTTAAACTCTCCCTCTCTGAAAGGTACAGCTGCCTCCTGAGCAGGAGCCCTGGCTGGAGAAGTGCACTGCTCCTGGGTTTCGGCACCACATAGGATAGCTCCCCTGATGCCTTGGCACACTTCACATGATTAATTTTTTTTTGTTTGTTTTTATTGATGTAAGTTACATGCTGTCTTGATTTGCCAACAGTGTTGTCTAGTTGGGAAATAAAATGGGAATTGTTGGGGCTGGGGGAAGGGGTGTGTGGGGGGGTGGATTGGGACAGGTACAAGTTTTGGGAGGGGCATTAATTAATCCCTGGCTTGGGACAAGAAGTAGTTGCTGGATTCAGTAACTTCTCCTTTGTCAGAGCATAGCCAAGATGTGAAATTAAATCTGCAGTACTCTTATTTTTTTTTCTTTTTCCTCTATTTTTTTCCCCCCTTCTCCTTTTTATTTAACAAAACAAATATTCTAATAAACACTCACTGTTCCAGAGTTTCCTCTCTTCCCTAGAAGCACTCACCATATGAAAATCCCATAGAAATATCCATGGAGCCTGGGACAAGGGGGAATGGTATCCTTGCTGCTTTGGCAAGTGGAGCTGTTCATTTTAAGATCCTTCTTCTGTTCCTTTCCTTGTTCTTGCTTTCATCAGTGTGGAGTAGCAAGGCCAAAAGCAGTGCCAGTGATTGCTAACATGAATAAACCACGCATAAGAAAAAGCTGAGAGGCATTATTCAAGAAGTAGCTTGAACCCAAGCATCTGGAATTGAGCCTAAATTACACCAGTTCAGCTCACTTAGAGACGAATGTATAATACTAATTTCTTACTCTCTGCTGATGGGCCTGAACCAAACTCTCTGAAAAGGGCTTGAATATGGATATCTGGAAGCATCCAAGAAATTCAGTCTGCTCTTAACCAAGCCCTGAGTGGCACCTAACACAGCCATCTACTGCCTTCAAGTGAGTTTTTGTCTTTACTGTACAGATTAGTATGTTGAAATTGCTTTGCAACAAAAACAGCTGGTACTCCTGAAAGAGTAACTGCAGTTTTAATATCGACAGCATGCACACATTTGTTTTTAAACTTAAAAAGAAAAGAGAAAAAAAATTGAAAAAAAAGAAAAGAACTGTTTTTACAGGGCTGTTAAACTGACAATTTAGGGTAGAATATTGTTAATGACTTGCTAATGGCTTATTTGTTTGGGTCAGAAAAAAATAAATTGTGCCAAGAAAGTGTTTTAATGTGGCATGAATTGATGTTGTTTTAACCCAGTATAACATCCAGTGGCTGATATTATGCCTTCTTAACTGGAAATAGCTCCTGGGGTAGAAATTAGCCTTTATTCAACAGATGCAGATTTCCAACCTGGCCTTAGTTCCCCTGCTACCTGAATCTCTCCCCACACCACACAAATTCCCCTCTTCCTCAGCATCTGAGGTTCTTCTCTAGTAACCCATAGAGCTGTGTGCCCTGGCACTTGACACCCTTTGATCCAGAAATGTTGTTCCATTGGTTTGGGACCGACAATCAAACTACCTTTATCAGTGAGAAAGGAGTTGTTGTAAGGAGGGAGGTGCTCTGGGTTTCCTGGTATGATCTTAGTGCCTGCTTGATCAGACTGCTTAGGGCTGCTGTCAATGGCTTACAAACCCTGTAGGATTAGGCTTGGGCATCCAGCGTTGCTAAAACTGGTGCTATGTGTTGAGCTAGCATTGGAGATGGTGGGATTCTCACCTCACTCCATGCAGTGTCTGGCCTCACCCCTTAAGGAGAGCATTGCAGTGTGTCTGAGCTTCCCCTTGAAGGATAACCTTAGCTTGGCTTTCAGCATAGCTTCTGTCTGTCTTGGCGCTGTGTGTTCGTAGGGAGAGTGGAGGAATACCAAGTCTGCAGCTGGTTTGTCCAGTTGCCATCAAGTTGTGGGTTTCAGCTCTTGTCTGGGTTCTTTTCCCTCTCTGCTCTGCCCTCCTGAGGCCCCAGCTGGATCCTGTGTCCAGAGCTGGGCCCCCAACACAAGAAAGATGTGGGGCTGTTGGAGAGGGGTCAGAGGAGCCAGGGAGATGCTCAGAGGGCTGGAGCAGCTCCCCTCTGGAGAGAGGCTGAGGGAGCTGGGCTGGGTCAGCCTGGAGAAGAGAAGGCTGTGGGGGGACCTCATTGCAGCCTGCCAGTGCCTGAAGGGAGCAGAGGAACAGGAGGGGAATCAGCTTGTTCAAGGGCAGAGACTGGCAGGACAAGGGGGATGGATTAAAACTAAAGGAGGGAAGGTTTAGATTGGATATTAGGGGGAAGTTTTTTCCAGAGCGAGTGGTGAGGGGCTGGAACAGGCTGCCCAGAGAGGGGGTGGGTGCCCCGTGTCTGGGGGTGTTCAAGGCCAGGTTGGCTGGGGCCCTGGGCAACCTTGTGTAGCTCCAGGCCTGAGGTTGGTGGCCCTGCCTGTGGCAGGGGGTTGGAGTTCTATGATCCTTGGGGTCCCTTCCAACCCATGTCATTCTATGATTCTAAACCTGTGTTGGGAGCAAGGCTGGGTTGATGATGCTCAGAGGGGTCACTGTCAATCCCTTTTGGCATGCTCTGAACCCTGAAAAACGTCCAGCATCCTCTCCAGCTTTCCCCAGTGAGATCACGTTTTCCCTTGCTGTTTTCATACATTTATTCCTGGGATGTATGAGGACACCTCCCTCTCAATTCACTGAGAAGCAAATCTGCCTGCAGTGAGGAAGAGGGGCATCACTGACCTCTGAAGTGTTCAAGGACTGCATTCCTTCGTGCACCAAAGTGTCACCTCAGGGTTGAGTGAGACCCACTGCTCAGCGCAGGGAGGTTCTCTGAGCAGTGCAGGGATGTTTCCCCTCTTCAACATCAATTCCCTTCCTCTGCTGCTGTCAGAATGAGGAATCCTTGTGTAGCAGAGCTGCATCCTGCCATCTGGATTTTTAAATGTACTTGAGACCTTAATGGGAGGAGAGCAGCACGTTCAGGCATCACCACTTAGCCTGATGATCTCTTAAACCTCAAAATACTTAGGGAAAAAAAACTATCTGGATCTCTCTTACTGGAAGCATTTGACAGACTGGTGTGGGTTACAACCAGAGCAGGGAAATGATAGCTCATGATTTAAGCTGATGCTGGGTAACAGGGATGCTGGCTTCTGTAGAGAAAAGGGAAGACAATCCTGTGGAGCTCCAGCAGCCGCTGTTGGATTCTGCCAGTGGGGTTTGTCAGATCCTGTACCTTTCCAATGATCTTCACTGATGAGTAAAACCCCAGAGGCCCGTGGAGGCCCCTCTGTGGAAGAGTGCCAAGTGTAATTAAACTTGGTAGAGCTGAAGTGGTATGCACTGAGCTGTAGGCAGTGCCTCAGATCAGTTTTGGTATGGTGCAATGAGGATTTCGACGCCTTGGCTGAACGTCGGCTTAGAAATTGTGTTGAGAACACAGAGCTGCTCTGTCTTGGGAGTGGGTCCTGTATAACAGGGGTTGGGTTTCAGGTACGACTAAGGAGCCCTTCCACCCTGAGAAGCCTCCTCTGATGATGGCTTTAGGGGAGCAGGGGATGGTTTGGGGGCTGGAGAGCAGCTGTGGTTCCAGCATTGGCAGGATGAACGCTGGGTGCGCTTCCCAGCTCCCCGCTGAGCGAGCAGGCGCTTGGATTGGGTGTGATCTTGGACCTGCCTTAAAGTGACCTCCATAAAGCCCAGAATCAGGAGGGATTGGAATCTGCTGGTGTGGCTTTTTCCCTTCTGCAGGCACAAAGGATTCACTGGCTAAAAATGTGGGTAGGGAATGTCAGGAATCCTCAGTTCCCAGATCTAGCCCGGACCTCATGCCTCTGCCTCAGCTTTTCCACACAGAAAATGTTTGCACCATTTAGCAATGTGCAGAGCATTGGAAGCTGCACAGATCCAATGTTTGCTTCTCCCAGTTACAGCAGCTTCAGCTTTCCTCACTCTCAGAACCACTCTTTTATCCCAAATGGGTGTGTTGGTGCTTGGCAGGCAGGGATGTTTGTACCTGGCCAAAGGAAACGTGGGAGGATCTGGGAGTTCTGTGGGAAAGAGGTTTGAATATTTCACTTTCCCAGAGCAGATGCTACAGCTGGTGCTGAATCTCAGGAGAGGATCAAAATCTATCAGTCCCTTTAACCAAACTTAACACCAAGAAATGGAGTCTCTGCAGCCTCCTGTTGGTGTGAAGAGCTTTCCTCTTCTAAAGATGCTCCACAGCGTTGTATAATTCATCACCAGCTCTGGTCCAGCTCTGAAATGAGACTCTCCTCCCTCCCTGCTCTCTTCTTCCTGCTTCATAAGAGCATCATCTAGTGGCTACACACCCGGGGATGCAGGTGACCTTCTGGTGCGTGCTCTCATTGGGTCTCAGACTGTGACATACAGAGGTGTCCATAGGTACATGTATGTTCCTCACACCTCTCGACCTTGGGAGGAATTTAATACACTTAGAGAGGACTCTGGGCTTCCACAGTGGAGTGTGGTGTGTAGCTGTGGGTAGTGTTTTACTGGGTACAGTGTCACGAGGGCGGTACGGAATGGGGTGTAGCTGGGTGAGAGAGAGCCCTGAGTGGGAGATGGATTTGGGAGATTCAGAAAATCTCTTTTTGGTGCTAGTTGGGAGGGGTTTGGGTTTTTTTTCTTTGTGTGTGTGTGTGGGGGGGGGGGTGGAAAGTGAGAAATTTGAAGTTAGACTCGAGAAATTGGCTCTAGAATTGCCTCAAGTAGATCTTGGGAGGCCCAAGAGTGTTTGCTGAACTTCCTCTATGTCCTGTTTGCTCTTTATTCCATCAGGAGATCTGGAACCATCCCGTTTTCTCCTTTCTCTTTTCATGAACTCTCCATCCCTGGGACACCCAGGCAGCAGCCGGGAGCTGCAGGGTGGGATCCCAGACCCCACCTAAGCCTGTGCCTGGCAGTAGGACAAACACCCAGGGCCCATTGGTGGCTACAGGCATCTATCTGCTGTAGGCTTTTCCATTCCTTACTGAACTGAGATACCTCCAAGGTGAAAGCTGTGGGGCTTTGTCTCCTCTCTTCACATCCAAGCTGGTATATTCAAACTCCAGGACTGCAACACCGACCTCTCCTGCTTGGAGCACTCCCTCTGGATTATGGTGTTAGGGGTTTAGGGTTGGGGTTTTTTTGGGGGGGGGTGGTTTAACCCTTGCAGGTAATTTTTCCTGAGTCATTCAAGCACTCAGACCTGGGGTTGGATGGTGGCAGCAACAGAGCACAGGTAGGGATGAGCTCCCCAAGGTTTCCAGCTCCTGGAAGACACAGTGATGCTGGCTGGGATGTCTCAGTGGAGGCTCTTGTGCTGCAGCTGCCCAGCTTTCACATAGAGGAGGAAAAACTGGTGGAGGGGACAAACTTGCTAATTGACTAGAATTAAAGAAGCCTGAGGCTTGCAGTGATTTTCAACGAATTTCAAGTTCAATCCTCAATTCTCCATCCATTCTAGATGGTTTTGGACTTGTAATCCCCATCATCTCTTTTGGTTTATTTTTCTGGCTGCAGACTTTGGTTCCTCACTCCAGCTCTTTGTGTTTCTAACCTTCTGGAAAAGTTCACCTGGGTTGTTTGGGGTTTGGTTTGGGCTTTTTAATTTTATTTTAACCGTCTATTCAGTTGAACCGATTTTCAAAACCACTTTACAACTGCAAGGGCACTTTAGAAACCCAGATCTGATGCTTTTTCTTACTGACTTGGGCTTGTTCTTACTTACCAGGCATTAGCTCAAAGTCAAATGACATTCAGTAGGAAACAGGAGTGTTGTTTTCTTTGGGGGTCAGACCTTAGCTCGAGCTGAGTAACGCATGGGCTCCCTTGCTCCTGCTTCATCTTGGCTGGCAGCTGTAACATATTCCTACAGAATTTTGACCTTTTCATCCCTAGTATTCCCAGAAAGACTGGAGGGATTGCTATCCACTCTGTGCTCAGCTCTGGTACAGTTCCAAACCCCCCCATCTGCAGCAGAGTTGGGGAGGGAAGGGAAGGGGAGAGGGAAGTTGAACTAGACCTTGTGATGATGTGAAGCTGTGCTGATGTCCAGCAGTGTGACAGTCTGATTCCTTCACCCAGCCTTTTCCTCTGGGTTGTGTGTGAGAGGAAGATCCTTACTGTCTTTACAAGGTTTCCAAAAAAAGAAAAAAGAATAAAACCCAGAAAAAAAGCAAAACACAAACTAAAATCTGTGGCTGCAAGTTTGACCAGAGCATAGGCTGTAACCTAGTGCCAACCAATAAACACACCAGTATTTCACACACAGCTCTGCTGCCTGCCTGGTCTCTTGTCTTCACCACGCTGCTACCCCACGTCCATGGGGTTGGGGATGGGGCCATGAAGTGTCACTGGAGCAGAGAGCCCTTCCCCAGGTGGCTTGGTGCCTTCATGGTCTGGAGAAGGGAATTTGGAGGGATGACAGGGAGAGCCCTGGGGAAGGGAGCAGGGAGGGCTGGAGGTGGTGAGCAATGGGGAAGGAACGGGAGCGGCGTTGGGTCCTGCTGTGTTTGTGCTCCACCTCTGTGTGCGCCCCAGGGTGCTACTGGAGCCTGGCCCTGGCTCAGGTGGGGTGCAGGCTTCTCCTCCTGGGATGGGAAGCAAAATGCTGGGCAGGGGTGTGTGGCTGGATCTCTGGTGTGTGCCTGGATCCCTGGATGTGCAGCTGGATCACTAGTGTGTGGTTGGATTCCTGGTGTAAGGCTGGATTTCTGGATCCTGAGTGTGGATACCAGGTGTGTGCTGGATCCCAGGTATGTGGCTGGATCCCGGGTGTGCAGCTGGATCCCAGGTATGCAGCTGGATCCTGGGTGTGTGCCTGGATCCCTGGCGTGCAGCTGGATCCCTGGTGTGCAGCTGGATCCCTGGTATGCAGCTGGATCCCTGGTGTGCAGTTGGATCCCTGGCATGCAGCTGGATCCCGGGTGTGCAGCTGGATCCCTGGCATGCAGCTGGATCCCTGGTGTGCAGTTGGATCCCTGGCATGCAGCTGGATCCCGGGTGTGCAGCTGGATCCCTGGCATGCAGCTGGATCCCAGGTGTGCAGCTGGATTCCTGGCATGCAGCTGGATCCCTGGCGTGCAGCTGGATCCCTGGTGTGCAGCTGGATCCTGGGTGTGTGCCTGGATCCCTGGCATGCAGCTGGATCCCGGGTGTGCAGCTGGATCCCTGGCATGCAGCTGGATCCTTGGTGTGCAGCTGGATCCCTGGCATGCAGCTGGATCCCGGGTGTGCAGTTGGATCCCTGGCATACAGCTGGATCCCTGGTGTGTGGCTGGATCCCTGGCATACAGCTGGATCCCTGGCATGCAGCTGGATCCTGGCATACAGCTGGATCCCTGGCGTGCAGCTGGATCCCTGGCATACAGCTGGATCCCTGGCGTGCAGCTGGATCCCGGGTGTGCAGCTGGATCCTGGGTGTGTGCCTGGATCCCTGGCATACAGCTGGATCCCTGGCGTGCAGCTGGATCCTGGGTGTGTGCCTGGATCCCTGGCATGCAGCTGGATCCCGTGTTCACATCCCAGTCATGCCAGTGGTGCCGCAGCAGCAGCGATGCCGCCTGTACCTGCAGCCTCAGGAGTTCCCTCCTTTCCCCACCAAGTGCAGTGTCCTGGCTTGAAGATCCATCTCTTGCCCCCCCCCCTCCCCTCCCCCCCCCCAGCCCCCTCGGGCTTTGCCAATTCCCTTTGGGATCCGAACTCACCCCGGCTCCTCCTGCACCGTCCCCGCAGGGAGGGAAACCAGGGCTGTGATTAGGGTTAATTAATCTCTGCCCATGGCGGAGGTAAGGCCTTTTGGGGTGAGCGGGCCGTGCCCCCCGCGGGGGTGGGGACAGCGCTTCCCCCCTCCCCGGGGTTCCTGGCTGGGCCGGCAGCCGGGGGGATGCGCGGGTTGGAAATCCGGCCACTCGCCTTTAGCTGCTTAGACGGGAGCTTAGCGGCTCAGCAAAGCTGTCCCCAATTATCTGCTGGGGCCGGGCAGCCCCGAGGAGGGGGCTGGGGTCTCTCTCGGCCCGTTATGGAGCAGAAATACCCCGTGGAACACTTTGCCTACCCCAAAATGTACCCCCCCTGCCTGGTGTCCCTCCCACCTCCGTCACGGAGATGCCACATCCCTGGGACTGGTGGGGATGCTGCCCTCAGCCCCAAGGGGAGGGAAGGATGCTGGGAGCAGGGAGGGGGGGTGGTGGTAAGTGTTGGGGAGATACCTCCAGGGATGAGCAGCCCTTGTGCTGCCCCAGCCTCGAGTCCCCTGTTTCCCCGTCTGGATGTGCTGGGTAAAAGCATCCACCTGGGACCAGGGGAATGTGGGGGGGGGGGGGACTGAGGCTGTGGCTGGGTTGGGAAGGCTGGGTGGGGAAGGTCAGCATGAATACTGGGACCACTGGGGGCCAGGGGGATGCTGTGGGCAGCATGACTGCCGGGGCTGGTGGGATTGCTGGGGACAAATGGGATGGTGGGGACAGCAGCCACCAAGTACTCTCAGGGTGACTGGTGTTCTTTACTGGGCTGAGGGGAGGGGGGAGGGCTCCCCCAGTGTGGGTGCAAGCCACCTGGACCCATTCCTCACTTCTTCCAGGGGCTCTGCAGCCCCCCTGCACCATGCAGTGGCCAAGGGCATCTCTGCTCCTGCATCCCCAGTGTTCCTGTGGCCATGGGGCATGGGCATCTGCTGCCCTTCGTCCTGTGTGAGCTAAACCCAGCACAGGCTGGGCAGGGGGTACAGGCGGGGGGTACAGGCGGGGGGTACAGGCGGGGGGAGGAAGACCCTGTCTGTGTGGCTGGTTGGCCTCTCACTGCCAGGTTCCCCCTGGGGCTTTCAGAGAGGGAGCTGCCGGTCCCCGATGCCGCTGGCACAGGATGCTCAGTGGTGGCACCGAGCCGCATCCCGCCCCCAGCCCAGGCAGTGGGGGGCGTGTGCCCCCAGCCTCACCATCTCAGGCTCCTCTCTTTCACCTCCTTTCACTTGGTGGCTATTTGTTTTCGCTCTTGGGAAGCAAAGGGGGCTCCCTGCTGCCCCCTGCTCCTGCCTGACCCACTTAGCGGGGCCATCTGCTCGCCCTGCGCCAAAGCGGATTAAGCCGCGGCTGGGATCGGGGCTGGGACGCTGCCACCGGCCCTGGGACAGCCCCTGCGCGGGGTCCCGGGGTCCCCGGCGGGTCAGGCCCCGGGGGGATCAGCCACTGCATGAGCCCCGGCCAGGGAGGGGACTCAGGGCGATACCACGGGTCTGCCTCAGCCTGCACCTACACCTCTGTCCCTCTGTCCATCTGTCCATCTGTCCATCCGTCTATCTGTCCATCCCTGTCCATCCATCTCTGTCCATCTGTCCGTCCATCCATCCCTCTGCCCATCCATCCCTGTCCATCTGTCCATCCCTGTCCATCCATCCCTATCCATCCGTCTCTGTCCATCCATCTCTTCATCCATTCTCCCGTCCATCCATCTCTCTATCCATCCCTGTCCATCCCTCCATCCCTCCATCCCTCCATCCCTCCATCTATCCATCCATCCATCCCTCCATCCCTCCATCCCTCCATCCCTCCATCCATCCATCCATCCATCCAACCATCCATCCATCCATCCCTCCATCCCCCGGTCCATCTACGTCTGTCCATCCATCTCTCCATCCATCTCTCCATCCATCCCTATCCATCCATCCCTGTCCATCCCCCCAACTAATGATGCTGGATGCTCCTACCCACCCTGGTGCCCCCCTGACACCCACCCACCCATCCCTCTCCCTTTCCACCCCCCGCCATCCCCCCCCACCCACCCGCTGCCCCCTCCCGGTGCCCCCACCCCCCGTGTCCCTTCTCCCCGTCCCTCCTTTGCCCCCCACCCCGACCCCCCTCTCCCCTTCTCCCTCCCCCCCCGCCCCCTGCCCGGTCTCTGCTGCCCCCTGTCGGCCCCTGGCCGGCCCCGCCCCTCCCGCTAAGCCCCGCCCCTCCCGCTAAGCCCCGCCCCTCCCGCTAAGCCCCGCCCATCAAAGCCCCGCCCCTTGTCACGCGGGTTCCGGGTGCGGGCGGTGCGCGGCGCGCGCAGGTGGGGCGGGGCGGGGCCGCGCGCGGGGATGCGCTGGGGGATGGGGGGGGGGAGGGGAGGGGGCGATAGGAGGGGAATGGGGGCGCGGGGGGGCTGCAGGGTGCGGGGGGACGCGGGGGGGGAGGGTTTGCCGCGTCCGGCTCGTTCCCCGCCCCCCCCCCCCCCCCGGGCTTCCTCGTCCTCGTGCCAGCGGGACCCCCTGACCCCCCCCGGCTGTGCGCGGGGGATGGGGGGGGGTGTGCGGGGTGACCCCCCCCAACCCGGCTCCGTCCGCCCCCGGCGCTGAGTGGGGGGCGCTGAGTACCCCGGGAGGGGGGGGGGTGGGTGTGCGGGAGCATCTCCCGGGGGAGGCGGGGGCTGGGGGCGTGTCCCGCCCCCTCCCCCCGGCCCCTGCTCGGCCCCAGGGGGTCTTAATTACCGGGCAGGGGGCGGGGTGTTCCCGGGGGTGCCTCTTGTTGACGGTGGGTTCGCAGACGTCCCGTCCGAGGAGGAGGAGGGGGGGGAACCGGCCCCCCCGCGTCCCCCCCCATGCGGAGAGGAGCCGGTGCTGAGCCATGAGCAACGCCACGGCCCCCACCGCCCCGGGCACGGCCAGCGACTCGCTGGTGGGCTACGTCCTGGGACCCTTCCTCCTCGTCACCCTCCTGGGCGCCCTCCTGGCTGCGGTGAGTTTGGGGAAGGGGCGAGGGGGGCAGCACCCGGGGGTGTGAGAACACCCCCCACCCCCCCAAAACAGCACCCTGAGCCCTGTCCCTGCTCACAGCACCCCCCCTCGCTCCTTGCAGGTGATGTACGTCCAGAAGAAGCGGAGGTGAGCCTGGGGGTGAGGGGCTGGGGGGGGTTTGGGGGGTGAGGGGCTGGTTTTGGGGGGTGGGGGTTGTTTTTGGGGGGTGGGGGAGGTGTCACGGCTCAGCTGCTGCCCCCCCCCCCGCCAGGTTTGACCGCCTGCGTCACCGGCTGCTGCCCATGTACAGCTACGACCCGGCTGAGGAGCTGCAGGAGTCGGAACAGGAGCTGCTGGTGGAGGCTGAGGACACCCGGGTGGGTGAGCCAGTGTGGTTTGGGGGGCTGGGTGTAGGTGGGGGGGTGGCTGGGTGAGCCAGCGTGGTTTGGGGGGCTGGGGATAGGGGGGAGGGGGCTGGGTGAGCCAGTGTGGTCTGGGGGGCTGGGGATAGGGGGGGGGGGGTGGCTGGGTGAGCCAGCGTGGTTTGGGGTGGGGGGTGAGCTTGGGTTTGGGGGGCTGGGTATGGGTGGGGGGTGGCTGGGTGAGCTGGTGTGGTTTGGGGGGTGTGAGCTTGGGTTTGGGGGGCTGGGTATAGGTGGGGGTGGCTGGGTGAGCCGGCATGGTTTGGGGGGGGTGTGAGCTTGGGTTTGGGGGGCTGGGTATGGGTGGGGGGTGGCTGGGTGAGCCAGTGTGGTTTGGGGGGGTGTGAGCTTGGGTTTTGGGGGCTGGGTATAGGGGGGGGGTGGCTGACTGGAGGGGTGGCTGACTGGCTGTGTGTGGTGCTGCTCAATGGGAATTCCTTTTGGATGTTATTTATGCTTTGCATTGCTCCTAGGGGTTTATTTTTTCTGAGGGGGAAACCAGCACTGAGCAGCACCAAGTTACCCCCCCCCCCCCCCCCATGGTGCCAGCCTGCCCCCAGGCAGCACCAGGCAAGGGGTTGGGTATAACCCCAAGGTTTTTGGGGAGGGTTTGGGCAGTGCAGTGTTTGTGACCCCCTCCCCGGGCTTCTCCACCCACCTTGATGCCTTTTGGGGTCGCTTTGCCCCCCCCCTCCCTCATCCTCCTTGGCACTGATGGGGAGCTGGGGGGCACCCAGCATGCTGAGCTCACCCTCTCTGTTACAGGTGATGCCCGGCTGGGGGGGACCCTCAGCCCATCGGCCCTCACACAGAGACTGGAAGGCCTGATGCTTCCTGGAGAGCTGGGGCTGCTTCCTGCCCGCAGGAGGGAAGGGATGATGGTGTCAGCACCGGCGCTGCCACCTTCCCCATCCAACAGGAAGGGTGGGATGTGCCCACGGTAGCCTGGCCATGCCGATGGCCTGGGAGCCATCCCCCCCATGAGCACTGATGATAAGGGGTTATCTCCCACCTCAGAGCCACTTTGGGCTGTGTTTCTTTTCCCTCACGCTGCCCCACGAGCCCCTGTGATAACGCTGGGGCTGGTACCCTGGCAGGGCAGCAGCTGGGGCTTTGCTGGGCACAGAGAGCAGGATGCTGGGGGAGAGGAGCATTGCAGCACGTGCTGGAGCCAATAAATGTGTTTCTCTGCACTTGGCCTCCTGTGTCAGGCAGGTTCTCAGCAGATGTCATAGTGCTCAGCATCCCAGGGATAAAACAACACCTGGGATGGGAGGGATGGGGAAGGGGTTTTTGCCTCTTTGTGTTTCCATCAGCAGCTCCTGTCCAGCCCTGAGGAGGATGGTTGGCTCCATCATGGATATCCCTGTGGAGAAGGTAGTGTGTGGAGTGGCTGCTCCAAGCCTTTGGGCTCTCCCACCCCCACCCCAGCCAGGCACTGAACCCCCAACTAGAGTCCAGGCCAGAGGTGTCAAACATCCATAAAATGTTTTATTCAAGTAACTGCAAATAGGAAACCAAACGGTCGTTAACAGCAGACCAAAACCACCCCCCAACCCCAAAACCAAACCCCAATTCTTCTTCCTACTGGAACCACCTGGCACCGACCTCTGGTCCTGCTGCAGCTATTGTGGGTGATGCAGTGGGGGGGGAGCATCCCACAGTCATCTCCCCCCCCCCCCCCCACAGCCCATCACCCTGCCAGCTTCTATCCCTTGGAGCAGCAGAACAACCTAGACCTTAAAATAACAAGTTTTTGTTTGTTTTTTTAAAAAAAGCCCAAAAAAAGGGGGGGAGAGAGAGAGAAAAAAACCCACCCCCCCAACCCCCAGTGACACCCTGAAAAAGGAAACCCCAAGCCAACGATGCCCCAGCAGCTGGCACAGCAGCAGCATGTCTGTGAGTTCAGAGTGGAACTTAAATATCCAGAGGTAGTTGTGAATGAAGGAGGGGGGGAAAAAAACCCAAACCCTTAACAGAAAAAGTACTTAAAAAACCCAAAATATCATCATATATCAGAACCTGGAGGGAAAGAGCCCCTCCGCCCCCTGCTGAGCCAACCCTGCTTGGGCACCCCCAGGGCTTGGCATCCCTGGGATGGGTACCAAGCTTCAGCATCAGTGCAGGAGCTTGCTCTCCCACATAGGCTGCCCTTGCTCAGGATGGGGGGGGGGGGGGTAAAAGGGGGGGAGTTGCCTGGGGTAGCAGCAGGCTGGAGCAAAGGTCTAATGCACTTGGCAGGGGGGAGGAGAGGGTCTTGCCTTTGCTGATACCCCCCCCAAATCACCACCCCCCCAATCTCTTCCCTGCAGAGGCTG
This sequence comes from Laterallus jamaicensis coturniculus, assembly GCA_022605575.1. Classification (NCBI taxonomy): domain Eukaryota; kingdom Metazoa; phylum Chordata; class Aves; order Gruiformes; family Rallidae; genus Laterallus; species Laterallus jamaicensis. The sequence goes on from JAKCOX010000038.1 coordinate 4,698,230, forward strand.
TGGTGCAAAGCCTGGTGCTGGGGAGGGGGGGCAACCAGCACCTGCTTGGGTGGGTGAGATCACTGTGTTTTAGGGGGGTGGCAGCAGCAAAGGAGGGGGGGGGAGGAGTCCCCCAGCCCCAGCTCTCTGCCAGCGCTGAGACCTGGGAGAGGGGGGAGTTGGGGGGAGTTCCCCACCCTAGGTGTGGGGCTGGAGGGGGTGGCTGGGTTGGGGTATTCCAGTGCTGCCGTTGTCTGAGGGTGAGGAGGAGCAGAGGAGGGAGGAGGGGGGTGCAGGGGGTCTCTCCCCATCCCCCTCCTCCGGCCGCAGGACCGTCAGGTGATGAGGTAGCGCCGGTTCGGGAGGTTTCACTGCTCCTCCTCCGAGGACTCCTGGGAAATGTTCACCTCCTCTTCATCCTGCTGCTGCAAGGCAATGGGGTTTTGGGGCTGCAGACGTCCCCCTCCCCTCCCCTGCAGCCAGGCCCCCCCTCCCTTCCTCCCCTGCAGCCAGGCCCCCCCCTCCCCTGGCCCCCCCCCTCCCCTGCAGCCAGGCCCCCCCCTCCCCTGGCCCCCCCCCTCCCCTGCAGCCAGGCCCCCCCCTCCCCTGGCCCCCCCCTCCCCTGGCCCCCCCCTTCCCCTGCAGCCAGGTCCCCCCCCTTCCCCTGCAGCCAGGTCCCCCCCCTTCCCCTGCAGCCAGGTCCCCCCCTTCCCCTGCAGCCAGGTCCCCCCCTTCCCCTGCAGCCAGGTCCCCCCCTTCCCCTGCAGCCAGGTCCCCCCCTTCCCCTGCAGCCAGGTCCCCCCCCTTCCCCTGCAGCCAGGCCCCCCCCTCCCCTGGCCCCCCCCTCCCCTGCAGCCAGGCCCCCCCCTCCCCTGGCCCCTCCCATCCCCTGCAGGCAGACCCCCTCTCCCTCCCCTGCAGACACGCCCCTGCCCCGCTGTCTCTGGATGAAGGGCTGATGGAGCACATCGTGCCCGCTGAACAAAGAGGGAAACTGAGGCACCAGCAGCCGCCTGGATTTAGTGGGGGGGGGGGGGGCGGGCTTGCTTCTGGTTTAACTGGTAGGGATTAAACCCCAGGTAAGAACCCCAGGGGGTGGGCTGGGGGGGAGCCCCGTGCCCTGGGTGGGTGTGTGGCAGGGGTCCCCAGTGCTGTGGTCCCAGTTGCCACCAGGGGGGAGCCGGTGGCAGCCGGGCGGGGTGTCCATCTCCCCCGGCATCACCCGCCGGGGCAGCCGCGAGCATCGCGGCCCCAGCGATGAGTCAGGGCTGAGCGTGAGCGTGAGTCAGCACCGGCCCCCCCCCCTGCCCCCCCGGCTCCATTCATAAACCAGCCACCGCGGCGGCAGCTGCCAGAGCAGGACACGGTGTCCCCGGCCCAGCCCAGCCCCGGCTTGGTCCCACCCCTCAGAACCAGCTCCTCACCCTGGGGCCCCCCGAACAGCCCTTAGTTTGGTGGCCTTGGCACAGGGGGTGCAGGAACCCCCTGGGATGGGATTGCTGGGGAAAGGGGTGCAACCCTGCCTAGGGCAGAGCAGCAGCACCCTGAGGATGCTCCTGGGTGGCCCTGGTGTCCCCATCCTGGTGGCAGCTCAAAGGGACAGTAGGATGTGTGCATTGGGCAGGGAGATCACAGTCACAGAGTTGTAGGGGTTGGAAGGGACCCCCAGAGCTCCTGGGGTCCAACCCCCCTGCCAAAGCAGCTCCCCAGCTCATACTGCACAGGTCGGTGTCCAGATGGGGCTGGAATCTCTCCAGAGAAGGAGACTCCACACCCCCTGGGCAGCCTGTCCCAGGGCTCCCTCACCCTCACTGGGGAAAAGTTCCTCCCCAAGTTGCTGTGGAACTTCCTGTGCTCCAATTTGCAGCCATTGCCCCCTTGTTCTGTCCCCACAGACACTGAAAAGGGGCTGGCCAATTCCCCCTGCACCCCATCCTTCAGATATTGATAACCATTGATTAGGTCCCCCCTCAGTCTTCTCCTCTCCAGCCCCAGCTCTCTCAGTGAAACCTGCTCCCCCAGCTGGGTGATGGGTGCTCAGCTGCTTCCATGGGGCTGCCACCCAAGGTGGGGACAGGGATGGGTGGGGATGAAACAGAGGAGGGGGAACACAAAATAGGAGGGTGGCTGCAGTGCCTGGGAGCAGAGGGGGAGGGCGGTTCCTGCACCCACAGGGTGCTGTGCTGTGACACAGATATGTGCTGGCACACCATGGAGAAGGCTGCCTTCTGCCTGCTGCTGTGGGGAGGGGGGGAGCTGGGGTAGCTCCACACCCCCTTGTACAGGGGCACAGCATGGCTGGGTGTGGAGCCCATCCCCCTTTTTAACATGGCTCAGCTCTCCAACCTGCAGCAGCTCCTCTCCCCAGGCTTGTGGGGACAGCTGGGGGGGGGGGGGGGGCTGTTGTGCCTCTGAAGCTGAGGAGGAGGAGGAAGGGAAAAGCCCACTCACCGATTTTTTGGGTCGGCCCTCGAGGTTTTCTCCCTGGTGTGACTGTGGCTTTCTGAGCAAGTAAGTAAGAAGAAGACGACAGACATTTCTTTGGTCAGGCTGGGGCCATCCCTGCGCCCCCAGGATGCTCTGGGAGGGGACAGGCAGCATTTCCCTTCCTCCCACCCACAGCTGCCAAATTCATCACCCCAGTGGCATCTCCCAGGCGGCTTGCACCCAGGTTGTGACCCATGTGTGTGTCCCCCCCCAGCCCCATCCCTGTGACTCAGTTGGTGGGTGCAGGATGTGAGTCGCCTGTTGTACAAACACTTATTGCTGGTGTCCAGGCGCTGACACACACAGCCCTTGGCTCCCCCATCACCCTCCCCCCAGCAGCCAGCACCAAGACACCCCCCCACACCCCCCTCCCAGGGGCACATCTGCCCTGAAATGGCTGTAATTGCCCTGGACACAGACCTGTTGTCCCAGCGCACGGCTCCTTGGCCGGAGCAGCCCCCGTCCCCCGGCCACCTACCCTGCCTTTCGGGGGTGGCCTTGTTTTTACTGCCCTTGGGCCGTCCGCGGGGTCTCTTGGGGGTCGGGGCCTCACTGGGCTCCTGCTGAAGAGAGAGCAGAGGGGCAGGGGGTGTCACTGTAGATTGAGGGGTCCCCAGGTAAGGGGTGCACACTGGGTGGGCTCCCAGTTCAGTGTGCGCCCTGGGATGCTCCAGACTGGGAGCCCCATTCCCCCCCCAGCAGACTCCACTGGGGTAGGGGATGCTCCAGATTGGGAGCCCCATTCCCCCCTCAACAGGCTCCACTGGGGTAGGGATGCTCCAGACTGGGAGCCCCATTCCCCCCCAGCAGACTCCACTGGGGTAGGGATGCTCTTGCACGTGGTGCTACTGGGATGCTCCAGACTGGGAGCCCCATTCCCCCCCACCAGACTCCACTGGGGTAGTGATGCTCTTCCATGTGGTGGTACTGGGATGCTCCAGACTGGGAGCCCTATTCCCCCCCCCCAGCAGACTCCACTGGGGTAGGGATGCTCTTGCACGTGGTGCTACTGGGATGCTCCAGATTGGGAGCCCCCTTCCCCCCCCCCCCCAGCAGACTCCAGTGGGGTAGGGATGCTCTTGCACATGGTGCTACTGGGAGCACTGGTTGCACTGGGATCAGTGGTCAGGACTAAGGCACAGGCTCCTGCACGTCCTTCAGCCAGGCTTGGATGTGACCCTCCTGCCCTGGCATTACATCACCCAGCTTAGCTGGATGGTGCCTGCTGGTGGAGCCCCACAGCCCCCCCCAGAGCCCCTTGCAGCTCCCACTCACTCCCAGTGCCCAGCAAAGGGTCTGGGAAGCAGCAAATCCCCTTTTCAGTGGGAAAACCATGTGCACAAACATCACCTGCTCCTGGGGGAAGGGGCAGGGGGAGGATACTGGAAGGGGGGGTGTGTGGGACTGGGCACCACAAAGGCTCCAGCAGCATCTTATCCCTCTGAGGAGCTTTTGCTAATGGGGCTTTAATTAGCCCTGCTGCAAAGGCAGGTTCAGCTGCAGCCTGGGGAGGAGGGAGGGGAAGCCCCTCTAGCCCCTCCCTGGGTGTGTGGGAGCTCTAGGGGGTTGCAGGGCTGGGGGTGGGGGGGGTTCTGAAGCCCCCCTCCAGAAGGGATTTGCTTACCGAGGTAAGGAGGGGTAACAAGGACTCTCCCTACCCTGCCTTGGGGATGCTGTTGGGGTGGGGGGGGCTGGGGGGGGGGGGTGTTGCTTCTTGCTGCCTCATAGCCTGGGGGTGCCCAGTGTTTGAGGGCATGGCTGTGGGCAGAGCTGCCCCCCTCCCCTTCCTCCCAGGGGGTCCCCTCGTACCTGTGGCTTCTTCCTGGGTCGCCCCCGGCCCCTCTTCTCCCCCACGTCCTTCTCTCCCTTGGAGGCCAGGGGCTGGCTGGACTTGGCACTCGATTCACTCATTGTCCTGCCAGCAGCAGCGAGGAGAGGAGCAAGAGGTGGAGGAAGGTTGGTCAGTGATGGCTCCCTGCACCGCTCACACTACCCCCCCAGTGCTCCCCCCAGCCCTCCCCCCAGAGCAAGGAGGGGCTGGGAGCCCCTGGAGGGACTTGGGTGGGGGGTTCAAGGGATGAGTGAAGCCCCAGGAATCTCCCGTGGCTCAGCCCAGCTGGGGGCTGCCCCTGCTGCCTGCTCCCCCCGGGGTGAGGGGGCTTGGTGTGCCCCCCACCTGTCACCTGGCCCCTCTGTGGGGATGGGGGTGGCTTGGAGAGGTCTTAGCAAGGGCAGGAGGTGATGAGGACCAGGGTGTCCCCCTCTGTGAATGCCTCACAGCTAATAACTCAGCCAAAATGAGCAGCCTCTCCCCTAATCCAGCCCTTCCTGGATGCTTCACCCGCATCCCGCTCCCCTCCCTGCATGGAGCAGGGGCAATGCTGGTGGAGAAACCAGAGGACACCCTGGCAGAGACCCTGGCCTGTATTTTTTTAACCTTTTGAGTCTGTTTGGCAGCACCTTGCTGGGGGGGGTGTGCAGGGAATTTCCCCCTCCCAGGAGCACAGAGCACCTGGGGCAGGCACAACCCTTCCTCCTGCTGCTGCACGGGGCTGTATCTGCAAACCCAGCCCTGCTGCACCCCACCCACATCCCTTCTGCAAACAGACCTTTGGTCCCCCACCATGCTCCCCCTCCACAGCCTCCCAGCCCTGGCTGCAAAGAGCCCAGGGGGGAGCAACAGGGAGGGGGGGGGGGATGGGTGGGTGGATAGATGGATGGATGGACGACGGATGGATGGATGGATGGATGCAATGGGAACCCCCTGGTACCACTCCCTGCTCTTGTGGGACCAACCCCATGAGGTGGGTGCTCCTCTCATGCAGGCTGGGCCAGGCAATGGGTGCTCAGACCCCCCTGTCCCAGCTGTCCCTGCTCCCCCCTGGGATGTCACCTGCATCCTCCTGGCACTGGCTGGGGACCAAATGAACCAACTGGGTCCTAACCTGAGCCCATGGCATGTACACCTGGCTGAATTAGCCAGTGCCCTGGTGCTGAGCCAACTCCTGGGGTCCCCAGCAGGCGTTTTGGGGAGTGGCAGAGCCCACCCCCCTTTTCCCAAAAGGAGAGTGGCTCCAGATTTCATCTGGATCTCCTTTAAACCCCAGACGTGCTGGCAGGTTGGAACGGGACGAGGGGTGGCACAAGCACCAGGGGCCTCTGGGCATCCCCAAGGGGGGTCCTGGGGCCCTGGGAGGGTGGTGCAGCCTCCTGCAGCCCTCCCCCCAACCTCTCCCAGGGCCTCAACACCTGGCTCTGCTGCACCCAGGGTGGGATGCTGCACCCAGGGTGGGATGCTGCACCCAGGGTGGGATGCTGCACCCAGGGTGGGATGCTGCACCCAGGGTGGATGCTGCACCCAGGGTGGGATGCTGCACCCCTGAAACCGCTCCTGCCACCCCAGCTGGGCTTAGGGCCAGGCACTTGTCCTAGGGATGCTGGGTCATGCCCTGTCCCAGGAGGGCTGGGATGGCCTTCCTCCCTCATGGGAGGAGGAAGAGGCTCCATCTTCTCCTCCTTCCACCCTGGGGCTTCCCGGGGGTGTAGGGAAAACCTGCTTTTCCAGAGCAGTGGAGCCAGTTCCCACACCTCCCACTCCCAGCCCAGGAGCCAGGAGGTGGGCTCTGGACTGGGAGGGAGCAGGATGGCCTCCCACAGCCCCAGGGCTTCCTCATGACCCCAAGCACTGGGTGGGAGAGGATGGGGGGAGGAAATCTACTCAGGGCACTGATATGATATTTTCCCAGCAGAAACAGGCCTGTGAGAGCAGCATCCCAGAATCACTCCTGGAATGGCTTGGACTTGGGATGCTTTAGAAAGTCAGGGTTGCTCTGGGATGGGGGATGTGGCAACCCTGGGACACCCTCTCCCACACCCCTGGGTGCTGTCCTGCACCCCTACCCTGGCTCTGCCCCACATCACAGCCCCCCCAGCACAGCTTCTCCCCCAGGTTGTGCACCCCATGAGCGTGCAAAGGCAGATGCACTCCCCCTGCCTCTGCCTGCAGAGTTACCAGCCCTCAGCTCTCAGCAACTGGCTCCCATTTAGACCGTGTTAAGAGCAACTGGGACAGTGCTACTGGGGAGAGCGGCGCTGAGGGAGGCAGCTGGGGTGCTCAGCTGTCCTGGGGGGCGGGTGTGCTGAGCCATCCCAGGGGATATTGAGCCATCCCAGGGGATATTGAGCCATCCCAGGGGATGCTGAGCCCCATCCAGACATCTGGAGCAGGCACACATGGGCCATGCAGTGAGGGGGGGGCCCTGCAGTGACGATGGGGGGGGCATGCAGTGAAGGGGGGGAGCATGCAGGGAGGAGGGGGCCATGCAGTGAGGGGGGGGGGCCCTGCAGTAAAGGGGGGGCATGCAGTGAAGGGGGGGTGCATGCAGGGAGGAAGGGGAGCCCTACAGGGAAGGGGGGGGCCCTGCAGGGAGGAAGGGGGGGCATGCAGGGAGGAAGGGGGGCCCTGCAGCGACGGGGGGGGTGTCATGCAGTGAGGGGGGGAGCCCTGCTCAGACCTTTGAGGCCTTTTAGGAGACACGTGTCAGCTCCTGCTCCCCTCTGGAAGTGACTCAGAGTGCAGAACAACAACACCACCACCACAACCCACCCTCAGAGGCCTTGTTGGGGTTGTTTTTTTTTTGGAGGCAGAAACCACACTGCTGTGTAAACACCCCAAAATATTACTCACAGCATCCCAGAGCCCTGCAAGGAGTCTCTCTCTCTCTCTCTCTCTCTCTCTCTCTCTCTCTCTCTCTCTCTTCTTTTTAAATAATAAATCAGAGACACAAGCCCTGGTTTAGGTTCAGGAAAACACTGGCTGGGTGTTTTGGGGGGGTTTGTCTCTTTTTAAGTCAAGCTTTGTGAGAGATGAGACAGCCCCTGAGCAGTGTGGTGCCCTCTCCAGTAGCTGGAAACAGATGGGGCCCAGTATGGCCCCATGCCACACTCTGCCCTGATGGGGATGGATGGGAGCCCCATGTGGTGGCTCTGGCCAGGGATGCTGAGGGGACCCTTCCTCACTGTGGGGATGGCACTAGGTAGAACCCCCCCCACTCCCCTCCCTGATCCAGAGCCTGCTGCCACAAAGATGGGGAGGGGAGGGGAAATAGGTGCACATCCCCCCCAGCCCTCCACCACCTCTGAGCTCTCCTGGGCAGCTACAGGTGAAACCCCCAG